>JARDYH010000001.1:344503903-345938278 GCA_029215795.1 Anniella stebbinsi | reverse complement strand
AGCCAGATTTGGATCCCTCTCATGGTTTACGTGAATTATACATAGATTTGCAAACACATGGTATTTTTTGTTGTGTTGCACACACCTAAATATGTGCTCATGCGATGTTAAAAACATAGGGTAAGAAGTCCCCCAAAGTGTCTGTATGAAATCATTCCTAGCATCAGTTCACAAGGAGGAGGAGGAGGAGGAGGTGTAGAGAATGATTTCTTTTCATTTCTGTCTCTGTCTGGGGAAAACAAGTTCGAACAGATATTTTTAAACAAAATTAATAGTACCTCCTTCATAGACGTGGCACTGAACTGTAAAAGCCAAGCTAGTTATTAAGTATGCTCAAACGGCAGTCTTCAATCTGCCGGATTCACGTAGGTGTTTATTTGGGTTGATACAGTATGTTCTTGCTGCAGAAGAGGGGTGGGGGTGGGGTGGGGTGGCAACGCTAGGTGAGCCGCATCTGTTCCTTCTTGGCATCCTGGCAACACATTTTCTCCTGCAGAGTCAATCTGAATCCTCACCCACACACACACCCTCCCTCCGCTATCTCCTCTGCAGAGAGACTAAAGAAAAATAACACAAAGGGAGTTGGTGACAAGCTCTGCGTGTCACTGCCAAGGATCTTAGAATGAGGGCTTCCGAAAAGGTTCTTTTAAAAGCCGCCAAGTGTTTCGTTTGAAACTCCACAGAAGACAACAGTAAACTGCCTGGTGTTGAAGCTCTTGTATCAGACCTTCCTCCCCAAGGAAGTGTTTCCTTTGCATCATCTGGTGATACCGTACTTACATCAAACAGAGGCCAGATCCACACCAAGCGGGATGTAACACTTTGAAAGCGGTTTGAAAATGGTATGTGAAATGTGTCAATGGGCCCCAACAGTTGTCAGTGCACTTCAAGGCTGTTGTAAAGCAGTAGTGTAGATCCTGCCAGAGTAATCCTTGACAGCATTCGGACGACACTTTAGGCAACAGTAGGCTGACCATCTGAAAAGGAGGACAGGGCTCATGTAACTTTAACAGTTGTAGAGAAAAGGGAATTTCAGCCAGTGTCATTTGTATGCAATTAGTTCCTGGTGAAATTCCCTCTTCATCACAACAGTTAAAGTTGCAGGGGCCCTGCCTTCTTTTGTATATGGTCACTCTAGTATAGTGCCTGCAACTTTAACTGTTGTGATGAAGAGGGAATTTCACCAGGAACTAACTGCATACAAATGACACTGGCTGAAATTCCCTTTTCTCTACAACTGTTAAAGTTATATGAGCCCTGTCCTCCTTTTCATATGGTCAGCCTAGGCAACAGAGAGGGGAATAGCATACTGACCATGCGTTATTTTGGCACGCCGCGGCAGCACCCGCCACATGACATGTTGCCCCTCTCCCGTTGCGCGGCTGAAAGTCCCGGCATCGTTCTGGGCTACTGCGTCTCCTCCCTCTCACCTCCCTCAGTCCTCCAGCCATATCCCAGCATGCACCGCAAGTTCTACTGTCTGTATCGGAGCAAAGGGGGGGTTTCGGTTGCTACGGCCAGCAAACTCTATGACCAAATGGAATATTACACGAAGAGTGGGGGGTTCCCTCCACACGACACTTTAAACAACGGGGTTCGGGATAAACAACGTGCAAGCCCATTGTTTTTCTCCGTTGTTTAACTGCCCCAAATAGTGTACTGTCAGTTGTGTGTGCGTTGTGTGTTGCCCTCCACACGACACAATAAGCAGCACAACTGACGGTTGTTTCCCCCACCCCACCCCACCCCGTTGATTATCGTGTCTTCCGAATGCTGCCCTTGACTCTCGCTGCAAGCTCTGTCCTTCCAAGCGTGATGGAGATATATCATGGAGATACATCAACAGGAGCTAAGCAACTGTTGTAGCATGACTTTGGCCAGCAGGTAACTCCCTAGTTATCCTAAAGGGCCAGTTCAATGAAGAAGCACATATGTCATGCCTGTGTAAGAAAACGTTGAATCTGCCTTATGCTTTAATGAGTCAAACCATTGCTTCATCTGGCCCGCTATTGTCTGTGTTGCCTTGTAGCAGCTCCCCAAATTTCTTAGGCACAGGTCTTACACATCCCTGCTACCAGAGCTCTTTTTAACTGGAAATGCCCAAAATGTAGCTCTTTAGCTTTATGTCTTTATGTGATTAGGGAAATTTATTTACATTTCCTTGAGAAGGTTGCAATAACGCTAAAATATAACTAAGCAGGGGTGTTGAATCTCCACCCCCTGGGCCAAATCCAGCCTGCATAGGCTCCTGCTCTGGCCTTCCAGGGTTCCCCAATGGCCATGTGGCATTCCTGCCTATTTACTACAGCATGCAACACCTCCCCTCCCCCAGTAATGCTGCCACCAGGACCTTTACTTCAGGTCCAACCCTTTTATTTCATGAGGTGTGAGGACACACTGGAGCTGTTCACACAACATGCTAACCCACACTCAGGTTCAATTCGGACGACACAATAAACAACTGGCGTGGGGAAAACAATCGTCAGTTGTTTTGACTATTGTGTCATCCGAATGCTGCCATAGTCAACTCAGCGCTGATCCTCATCCACACCACAGTTGATTATTTATTACCATGTTGTGTGGGGAGGGCCCCCTAGGGTTAGCGTGAGGGTTAGGGTTAGTCGTCCGAATTGAGCCTCAGTGGTCAAGTGTGAGATGCTTTGAGCCATGGATTGTTTGATGAACTGTGGGTTAGTGTGTTGTCTGAATGCAACATGTTTTCCTCAGGATGGATTATCATGAATGCAGCCAAGGTGGCCTATTAACCACCCTGAACAACCAACAATACACCATGGGTTCTCAAGGTGGCATGTTCGAGAAATAAACCAGACTGCATGACTAGCAAGCCTCCCTGGTTGTGTTCAGACAACACACTAACCCTATGGTGACCATCTGAAAAGGAGGGCAGGGCTCCTGTATCTTTAACAGTTGTGTTAAAAAGGGAATTTCAGCAGGTGTCATTTGTATGCGTGCAGCACCTGGGAATTTCACCAGGTGCTGCATGCATACAAGGGTGCTATTCTGCTTACAAAGGAGCACTTTTGGATCCAACTCTATCTCAGTAATTGGAGATAAAGAGCACCCAACCAGTACTCAGAAATCCAGACGTGAAAAGAACTTGTATAAATGAGTTTTTCACCTGACATCTAAAACTATAATGTGTAACTGCCCAATGAGCATTCTCGAGGCAGGGTTTCCAAATCCAAAAATGACTTTTTTCTGTATACCAGGGACGGGGAATATGTGGCATCCAGATACTGTTAGACTGCAACTCCCAGCATTCTTGGCTATCGGCTATGGTAGCTAGGGCTGATGAGAGTTGCAGTTCCCTATCCGCGCTGTATACCCACAGAGCAAATCTCCAGTGGTGTGGTTAAGGAATTTTGGACTCTGGATTCATTGGGCTTACAAGAGTCCCTGTTTTAGATGGTAATGTACACCACTTACTGCAAAGTGTAGTATTTGAGTCCTGCCCCATTTGTTCACCCCATGCTAATTCTGCTGAGTGGGGCCCTGGACTTCTGTCTCAGAGTCCTTCCCTGACAGCACCACTACTAACCTCCAGCATTGCTTAATAATCAGGAAAACGCAAAGGGGAGAGTGAATCATAATGCCCTTACCTGACCATGAAAATCTCCCTATATACTGTATTCGCCATCTTCTACTTTCACCAGTCTGTACTGCTGCAGTAGGCTGACCAGATAAAATCCAGGTCAGGGCTCATGTAACTTTAACTGTTGTAGAAAAAGGGAATTTCAGCCAGTGTCATTTGTATGCAATTAGTTCATGGTGAAATTCCCTCTTCATCACAACTGTTAAAGGTGCAGGCACTATACTAGAGTGACCATATACAAAAGAAGGCAGGGCCCCTGCAACTTTAACAGTTGTGATGAAGAGGGAATTTCACCAGGAACTAATTGCACACACAAATGACACTGGCTGAAATTCCCTTTTCTCTACAACTGTTAAAGTTACAGGAGCCCTGACCTGGATTTTATCTGGTCACCCTAGTACTGCCAGGCTTGGACCCCCCCTCCATTGTCTATTAATTTTTATTTTTCATTCCTATTCCAAGAGAGATAACACTTTGAGATAAACAATTTGGTTCGTTCTAGGAACAGCCATTTCAGGCCATTTATTAGAACTGTCTGGTCTCTGCAAATATGTAAGGGCCTACTATAGGTGTGCACACAGGGTGTGCTGGGTGTGCCCAGGCACACCCTAATTTCCCAGGGCACCTTTGCTTTTCTGCCCCCCCACCCGCTTGAATCGGGGCTTTTAAAAGGACAGGAAAGCCTCCAGAATGTTGCCATCAGCATCCCTGGGGGAACTACGCACTTTCCAGAGGCCATGGAATGCATGCCTTCCCCTCCTCCTCTCCAATCAGGGAATTTAAGGTGCACACCCTAATGAAATGAGCTGCCCACGCCTATGGGGCCTACTGCTTCTTTGAGGAAACCAGATATCTCAGCATGCTTTTCAATATTCCACAAGTGCTTTTTACCCTCTTTCTTTATCTTCCATGTTTCTTTGAGGGCATCCAGTTTACCTGCACCGAACGCTCTGATGCATATAGCTTGCCTCCATAGCATCCATTGGTCTGAAGCAGCAGATGAAGAATTCATTTCTGAAATCTGATTGAGAAGCAAAGTACTACTAAATAACAGGCATTATCAATCTGCCTGGTTACCAAGGTCATGGGAGGGCATGCTCCTGGTGGTTCCACATGGACCTATGGCTTGATTGGAGTCCACCAGAAGACCTTTCAGAGTGGTGGCCCCCTTTGTTTGGAATTCCCTGTCTCTGGAGGTCATCTAGACTCCAACACCAGGCACCTCCTGAAAACAATTTTATTCCGGAAAACCTTCCTTGATGGTTTTATCAGAATTCTGTTTCTTTAATACTAATACTACTAATCATAATTTCTAACATGGAGTTTCATTCTTTCATCTTATCTGGTACTTTTTGTTGTTCACCGCTCTGGAATCTGTCTAGATGTGGAGTGGTATATAAATGTTGTAAATAAATAACTCTTGCTGCAGGTGCTGCCTTTCAAAGTGTGAGTGAACAGAGATATACCAACAAGAGCCAAAGCAATTGTTATAGTGAGACTTTGGCTACCAGGTAACTTCATGGTTGTCCTAAAGGGCCACTTCATCGAAGAAGCACAGATGTCATGCCTGTGTAAGGAAACTATTGAATCTGCCTTATGTAGTGGAGGCTGGTGACTCCAATGTCAGTGGGGTGGCAAATCCGCTTCAGGAGTTTTTAGAGTTCTGATCTGAAATCTGGGGAGGATTCACTGGCCCACCGACATTGGAGCCACCAGCCTCCGCTGGCACGATCATGGAAATAGATCCGATCCTGTTCATATTCCTTTGACGGTATGACTTGGACACATTCTACTCAGTTGCCTGAGAAATAAAGGCGTGTAATGTGTTTAGTGTAGTGGCATGACAAGTGGTACTTCTCTGTGCTCTGTATAGCAGACGATGCTCCTGCTTCTCTTTTCATTTTTCTCTCTTGATACAAAAGGCTTCCCCTCTTCAGATTCCTGCCTTCTTTTATTCAGACCTATCATCTCCCTGCAGGGACTCGGCTGACAGTGATTGAGACGACAGCGTCTAGTATCATTTCCATGCTGAAGAGCATTAATGGGAGTTAAGTGCATAATTCCCAGCAGAAAGAGCTAAGAATATACAGTAGAGCCGTGTTAATTTACTCTTTGGTCTTTCACAAAACCAAAAGAGACATTGCTTCTCTTTAACCTCTACTAGTCATGCCCTCTCTCTCTCTCTCTCTCTCTCTTTTTTTTGAGTCCGGCGCATAAAAGATACTTTGCGTTTCCTTGCTTATCAACACATGGCTAATAGTTTTTTTTAATGTTTTTTTTAATGATTTGTTTATTTATATTGAATTTTTTATAGTCTGCCTTACAGCCATAAGCTATAACAAAATCACAGTAAAATGAAAAAGACGATTAATGTCATCGAAACCAACAACCAATTTGTAACACATAGCAACTTGGGAAAGCGGTAGGTCTAGTTTATGCAAGGAGACAGCCCAAGTAAAATGTATTTACTCTCCTATGGCAATGTTTTAGAAATAAACTTCCTCACAATTATGCAAAAAATGGATTTAAAGTAAAAAACCAGTGGAGACACGTAAATGGAAGCGTATCCTGTGCTAAATTCTTCATATCTCATTTTCCTCCCTAAATTCATATCCTGCCCTTAAAATGAATTTCTGCACATCGGTTACATGTTTTGTAAATACGCATATTTTGCATAAGGTTGCTTAAGTTACATGCTTTATTCTGAGCCTGGTAGTGGGTCTTTGTAGAGTATGATGAGGAGACTGTAGGAAGAATAGGAGAGTTGTAGATAAATGAGGAGCAGTAGAAGAGTAATAGATGTAGAGACAATGCAACTGCCAACAATGATGTTTCTATTGTCATTTCTGTTAGATTGCCTGAAAACAGGCACCTGTTCATTTTATGTAAGCCTAGCACCCAGCATACTTGAATGTGAGGTGTGATCATAAATAAATGATGATGGAGACAGACGATAATTTTTAGGTGAGTTGGGGATGGCATGGAATCGGCATCCATGATTTAAACATTCGTTTCTTTTCCCCAGCCATCTTTGGTTCAAAAAAGGGTTTTAGGGTGTGTGTGCCTTTAAGTACTGTAAAACCTATGAGAAAGAATCGTTGCTCAGTGCTTTACATGCAGGAGGTCGCAGCTCCAAACCCCTCATATCTCCAGTTAAAAAGATTGGTATCAGGTGATGGGAAAGCCTCCACAGAACTGCTGCAAGTGGATAATACTAGGCTAGATGGAAAAACAGTTTGACCTGCTATGAAGCAGCTTCCTAAAACCTGATTAAAAGGACTTGAATCAGGGTACCTGAACAACCACCTGCTCCCATACAGTCTTGCCCTTGAGTTAAGATCTTCAGCAAGGGCTTTGCTCTAAGTGCAGGAGCATTCAGAGGTGGGGTGAGTAGCTGTCAGGGACAGGGCCTTTTCTGTGGTAGCACCTCTCTCCGGGCATATTTATCAGGCACCTAATAATAATAATAATAATAAATTTATTTCTTACCCACCTCTCCGTTTGGATCGAGGCAGGGAACAACAGTAAATATTAAATATGATGAAATACATAAAAATGATTAAAAACATGGTGCACATTATTAAAATAGCAATAAAACATCATAAAATAATCCTAAAAACATTCTAAAATTCCACTGGATATGCCTGCTGGAAGAGACCAGTCTTTATAGCTTTCTTAAATTCTAAAAGACTGTTAAGTTGACGAGTCTCTTCTGGCAGGTCATTCCACAGTCTGGGAGTGGCAGAAGGTCCTCTGGGTAACAGTTGTCAGCCTAGTCTTGGCCGACTGTAGTAAATTCTTCCCAGAGGACCTGAGCGTGTGGGGCGGATTGTATGGGAGAGGGTGATCCCACAGGTAACCTGGACCCAAACCATGTAGGGCTTTAAAGGTAATGATCAACACTTCGTACTTCGCCCAGAAACTAATTGGCATCTAGTGGAGTGATTTTAAAGCTGGCGTAATATGGTCACCCCTAGGTGTACCAGTGACCAATCTGGCTGCCGTATTTTGAACTAGTTGAAGTTTCCAGACTAGGCACTACATCACTATCTTTAAGAAAGCTCTCTCTCTAAACTTATGGTGGCCTCCAATTTGTGACAGGTATTTCTTAACTATAAATTTGATGTCTTGCTCTGAAACAAGTCCTGGTTCATTTATAAGAAAATACAGGGCTGTATATAATTGAGTAGTCAATTTAGCAGGAAGGTGGTCAAGCACAATTTTACCAGAAACATAGTTTTGTTTTGCAGAGCAAGGTCTGAGGCATAGCCAGAATCAAAAGCCAGGAGTTCAATCAAGTAAAAACACAGTCCAAAAGGAGGTAGAGGTCCTGGGGTCAGTAGCACAGAGGTCCAAACACATGGCAAGGTCAAGAAGAAACCAGGACACAGAGATTAGAACCAACATTCAGACATTGGCTGGATTCGGATGATGCGATAATCAACTGGGGGGAGGGGGAGAAGAGGCAATCATCCGTTGTGTTGATTATTGTGTCATCTGGGGAGCACACAACTCACAGTATGTTATTTTCTGGAATTAAACAACGGGGAAAAACAATGGTCTGCTCCGTTGCTTATCCAGAGACTCGTTGATTAACATGTCATGTGGCCGGCTCAGTTGTGTGATCTCCCCGTTGAGTGCACTATTCCGGAAGGTCATAGAGTTCTCCGTCAGGAGCAGCCGAAAGCACCCCAGCCGCTCCTGTACAGCTGGCAGAACTTGCAATGCATGATTGGATAGGGCCGGGAGGAGGGAGGGAGGAGCACCAGCTGCCCAGAAGGACACAGGGACTTTCAGCCACGCAATGGGGGAGGGGCAACATGTCATGTGGGGTGTATCTCTGAAATAAGGTACTGTGCATTGCCTATTCCCTCCTCCATTGTCTAAAGTGTCATCCAAACGCAGCCATTGTTTCCAGCAGCAATCAAGTTACAATTGAGAGCTAATATAGCTAGAGCTTTTAGAGCCCCACCAGTGCTCACCTGCATCATGTTAGAGGCTTGTCAGATGTCCTCCTCATGAGGAGAGCCTGTCTTATGAGTAGTCCTCTTCAGTAAGCAGGCACTCCTTCACATGACCTCCATTCCACCATGGATCTTCAGGCACTGGCATTCTCAGGGGCTAGCTGGTGGCCCTGCATCCTCCTCAGAAGCTGAGCTCTCCATGTCTTCAGGAGGCATATCCAAAGGCATCATTCCCTAAGGGTCCCAGACCATCTTGAGTAATTCCGGGATTCTCTGAGGGGACAACTGGCTCTGACAGTTCTGGCGCCTCATCTGAACATGACTCCAGTGGCGGCATGACACTTGGGACCATGATTTGACACTTGGGACCATGATTAGATCTACACTAGTGCTTTTATCATTATTGAAGTGCACTGGTAACTGTTGGGGCATATTCTATATTCCATATACTTCTTTTCTATTGATATTTACCACTTTTTATTCTGTATTATTCAAAATATCACAACAGATGTCACTGTGTGTGGTACAAGGTATAAATGCACAAGAAAAAGATAAAGTGTCACCCTGATGGGATCTTATCGATATGACGCAAGGTGTAGATCCAGCCCATGACAGCAGTTGCTTAATAGCTGCAGTTTCTGTTCTATTGTTTTGATGCAATATATCACATTTCCAACTATTTATGTAATGGTTACAAATGTGGGGTCACATATTGGCGGAAAGGAAGGATATACATGTTTTTTATAAATAAACAAAGGGGTGAGTGTGTGCAGTGTACGCATCAATACTTCTTTCAGAACATCTTCAATACAGGCGGAGCTGGTGAGGAGACAGCCAGTGGGTCTGGTGGCTCCGATGTCAAAGGGAGCAGTGAATCCGCTCTGGATTTCAGTCACAACCAGTCAGAACTCTAAAGGAGCTATCCAAGCTTGGAGAGCCACCTACCTCCACTAGAGTCAGCCTGTGTCCAGCCAAGGCCAAGTATTACATTAAGAGGCAGTTCTATCCAGATTGGGTATGGTACTAGAAACGGATTGCTATGCGTTTAATACAGGGGTGTAGGAGCTTAGGTGCAGGCTCCAAATCTCGCTCACCTGGGGGTTCTAATCAGGCTCTCCAGGTTGCTCAGATGACCCCACCCCTTTCCCTTGGCTCCACCCCTTTCCCCAAATCACTGATAGTTTGTGATTTTCTGGCTTATGTGCAGCTTCCCCCTCCCCCATTACAAGATTGAAATGCTCCTCCTGGCTTAGTTACTTGCAGTAAGAGCTTTAAGGTAAAACATGCTGGGGATGGTTTTGTGTTTTTTTGCAATTTGGTCCCACCCTTTTTGCCTTTGGACTCACCCACTAATGGAATGTGCTCCCCCAATGGCTTTGCTGAAGTGGAATTTGGCCCTTGGGATAGGGTGACCATATGGAAAGGAGGACTGGGCTCCCGTATCTTTAACAGTTGCATAGAAAAGGGAATTTCATCAGGTGTCATTTGTATGCATGCAACACCAGGAGAAATTCCCTCTTCATCACAACCGTTAAAGTTGCAGGAGCCCTGCCTTCTTTTGTATCTGGTCAAGAGGGCAGGGCTCCTGCAGCTTTAACGGTTGTGATGAAGAGGGAATTTCACCAGGTGCTTCTTGCATACAAATGACACCTTTTCTACACAACTGTTAAAGTTACATGAGCCCTGTCCTCCTTTCCATATGCTCACCCTACCTTGGGCCAAATAAGTTTCAACACCCCTGGTTTAGCAGAACCAAATGTTGGTTGTTCTGTACATGCTACCCTTTTGTTTCTGATAATTGAGCAAATTCCTGCTACTCCTCTTATAAGTTTCGGTAACACAGGAAGCCCATACAAGCAAACAGATGGTATGAACAAGCCCACCTTTCTGGCAGTATCTTTTTGTCCTCAAAGCTTGGCTGTGATTTTAACGACATGCACAGGTGGGGTGGGCATAATTTGTCTTAAAATGCCAGGAAAAATTGCTTTGGAACGGGGAAGTCAAAAGAACCATAGTTTCATTATTGGGAGCAGATGATTGACAGAACTGATACTGGCCAAAACTACTTTACAGGTAGCTCAGTGCAAATTGAGAGAATCTTTCATCTGTGTCAGTGCAAATATGCAGCCTTGTCCGGAATGTTATTTTGTGATAGAAAAGCTGTGTACATATTTGATATGGGAAAGCCACGAACTGAAGTCCTGCAACAAAATAAAAGAACTGCTGGATTTTGTCAGGATGGGGTGTGTTTCCTGGATTCAGGAAGTAACTGAGGGCAACACCCACTGCTTCTGGCCTGAGGAGGGAGAGGCCGCAGCCTGAGAGAGCTGTGTAGAGGGTCCTTTAAAAAAAAACAAAAAAAACTTGGGGTTATTTAAAAAGCAATCCACCAGGTTTGAAACAGATCTGAGCAGTACACAAAGAGCTATGTAACCTCTAGATGGCCCTGTGGTAAAGAGGAACAGAGCAAATTCACAAGTGGAAAAGTGTTTTCTTTCACTTTTACAAATATTGCACTTATGTGGTACTACCTGGTGACACTCATTTGGTCTCGGAACGACCAATAAGGCCTCCTCTGAAGATCTCAGGGGTAAACTGGGTGTATATAGGGGAAGGTGGCCAGCTAGTCACTAATAAGGCCTATGTAGAAAAATAATAAGCGAAAGGAAAAGTGTAGAAGGAGAACAGGGAAAGTACAAAATAATGACAATTCTACAGATGAGCATATTCGCCTTTTCAATGACAATTTTCTGTAATAAATTCTCTGTTAATTCTCTTTGTTGCAATCCCATCTAACTGAATCCAGTGTTTGTTTTTGTCTGCAGTCTAGTCCTTCAGATCAAGGAGATATGTAGTACAGTCTATGGTAAGGGCTTGTATTACTAAATTTATACCAAGCTCCACTGGTCATAATTCAATTTGGAATTGGGACATGTAACTCTCCTGGAGAGTGTACCTCTGCCTCCAAACGTGACTCCGGGAAGAGCAGTTAAAAATGCAGTGAGAGGAGTTGTCCATGAGAACAAGAGCTTTCATGCATTGATCCTGTTTTGCACTTTGAAAATTAAACTGAAAAAGCCATTAAAGACAGACATGACAAAAGATGTTGTGCTTTAAAGTGTGATATATATATGATGAGGTGTCTCAATACTGACATAAAATTACCTTTATTATGAGCGCTTTGTTTCTGCCCAGGTTTTGATTGAATTTGCTGAGAGGAGGGAATTTCCAATTTTGTCAAGGTGAACCATTAAGGGTAGAGAGACAGACAGTCACTTTTAAGAGTTGCAAGTGGTTTGAGAAAGGCACAGTTTCTCACAGTTCCCTTATCCTGTTCTCACCTCTGGTTAAACATGTCTGGCTCGCTTTGGAAATAACACAGAAACTGTTAATGGAAGGACTGTAAGCAGTCTTTTAAAAAAGACACATTTTCTCCTCTTCCTCTAAGGAGCCCAAGAGAGCATACCGAGGGGGTATATTCTATTTATCCTCAGAACAACCCTATGAGGTAGGTTAAGGTAACGGATAGTATCTAGACCAAAGTCATCCATTGAGCTTTATGGTTGAGGAGGGATTTGAATCCAGGTCTTATGAGTCTAAATCCAAATTTTACCTACTATACCGACTGGCGTCACTTACTAATGGAATATTACAGCTGTGGGGGATTTTGTACACCAAGTTTACAATCTTATGCACGGTTTCTTCAGAGTAAGCACACTAAAGTTATTGAGATTTTCTTCAAGTAAAATTTTATAGGATTAGGCTCTAAGAATGTGAATCACTGGGGCTTATGCTCTTGTGATATAATTCCCTACAGTCTCTGATATGATAACATACTGAATAGGGTAATCCAAAATTTAGGCAAGTTGAAAAGTGTGCCTGAATATTCAGAGACCCTTAATTTGTCACTGTTCATCTCAGAGTAAGTCTAAAATCTCATCAGTGTTTACATTGCACTATAGATGACTCCAGAGCACTACACATCTACATTATTTTGTCTATATGTAGAGGTGGATGGAATGGGCAATAAATAATATAAGCAGGGAACTATAAAAAAACCCAATATATCAAATCAAGTATTGTACAGTAGTTATAGCATATTGGCATTCCCTGCTTGTATTAATATACAGAAAAATAACTTGCAATCAATGTCCGAAATGAGGAATCCAGGCCAAAGGGTAGAGTTGTCCATTTTTCAACATATCCAGCTGCTCTGAAAGGTGCAAAAGCAGGCCTTTCCCACCCCACCTGCAATCCTGGTAGGCTGCTAAATCTTATAGAGAATTCTGAAGTGCTTTCAGAAATGAACTTATTATGTTGTTGTTTTTAACTTTTGTAATCCACTTCAAAGTCCTCTGATATATGATAGTATTTAAATATTTTAAATGAATGAAGTAAAGAGGAGGAAGTTAAGCCACAGATAGCCCTGGGCTGCTTCCCTTGCTTTTGCATAAGATTTATGACAATTGGGGTGGATCCCAGGGTGGATCTGCAGTGGCGGCAGGTCAGTTATATGATTCAGCCACCATTGCGGAGCCTTCCCGGGGCATTCCCCTCATGCTCCAGTTTTAAAAAGTTGTGTACTTACCACAACTTTTCCCAGTTGGAGTGAGACAACTGTGGTATCTGCCATCTGTTGCCTTGCTTTGGAGCTGCGGCAGAGGCATGCCCCAGCCGATGGCGACCCCTGATTTGTCACCATCAGCTGGACAGGTTTCCCTTTTTGTTGTTCTCTCAGTCTTTTCTTTTTTTTTAATGGAAAGAAATGAGAGATTTGGCAATGCAAGGTGGTGGCAGACAGGCAGGCAGGGGAAAGAGACAGAAGAGAGGGCTGATGCAATGCGAGCCGCCCATAGAATAACTCCTCCGCACCTGTCCGGCGTGGCAGAAGGACACCAAGCTGGATAGGCGCATAAATGGCAAAAAAGAAAAAAAAAACTGGAGGGGGTGTGTGGACGCGCCTGGGCGCCCGTGCAATGATGGGCAGGCATGGGTACATGGGTGTGGCAGTGGCGGCAGCTCCTTCCAGCAAACCCCGCACTTGTGCTCCTTCCTGTGTGGATAGCAGGAAGGAACGCAAATGTGGGGATCGCGGGCTCATGTCGCCGATGTGCCACTGTCAAGACATGGCCTTGGTCTTGTAAGTACGAGGGTCAAAATTTGGACAGACAGGACAGGTGGGGAGTTGTTCCGCAGCAGCAGCTGTTGAAAATGGCAATAAGACGTTAGACTCACTGAGAAGCCACTGGGGTACAATTTCCCTGTGGGGCTTCTCATTGCCATGGCAGCTGTCATTTTGAATATTCAAGCTGCTGTGGGTAATGAGCCATAGCCTGTCATTATTATGTGAGAACCTGGCGAGGGTGGGGTACTTGACAAGCCACCCAGAATGTTAAAACAGCCCATGGGTTTTGGGTGGCTTATCAACAACCCTCCCTTGCCAGGTTTGCACATAACAATGAGCTATTCAAGTATTCAAAATAGTAGCCACTGAGGAGACAAAATGGCAGCCACTGAGGAGGCAAAAAGGCCTGCAGGGGAATTCCCCTATGCTGACTTCCCATTGTGTGTGAACCTGCCCACTGAGGGAGGCCCCCCACTGAGGGTGGCTTCCTCAAGAATCTTCCAAAACCTGGAGCTGGTACTGGGCACCAGGTTGGGGAAGGCTGGTCTATCTAGTCCAGCATCCTGCATCCCACAGCAGCCAATCAGATGACCTGGGAGGCCCACAAGCAGGTCAGCCCAATATATGTTTTTACCTGAGGTGATGGACAAGAGGGTAGGGTGACCAGATAAAATCCAGGTCAGGGCTCATGTAACTTTAACAGTTGTAGAGAAAAGGGTATTTCAGCCAGTGTCATTTGTATGCAATTAGTTCCTGGTGAAATTCCCTCTTCATCAGAACAGTTAAAGATGCAGGGGCCCTGCCTTCTTTTGTATATGGTCACTCTAGTATAGTGCCTGCAACTTTAACTGATGCAGAGGGAATATCACCAGGAACTAACTGCATACAAATGACACTGGCTGAAATTCCCTTTTCTCTGCAACTGTTAAAGTTACATGAGCCCTGTCCTCCTTTTCATATGGTCAGCCTACATTAGGAGAAGGCAAGTTGGTGCTAATCTCTGAGTTGACAGGAGCTGAAATTTAAAACCAGGCTGGGTGAGTTGAGAACCAACCAAGCACCAATTCTAATTAAACGCCCTATAAAATTAACAACCAGTGATGATAAACCATATAACTGTAGTCTTAAAATGCAAAGCTATTCAGGTAATGCCTTTTGTCTATTTAAAATAATAATTTTAAAAAAATTCAGGGAGAAAAGATGTGCAAATTACAGATACTTTACATCTGTAATTTATTTTATCTTCTCATAGGATAAAGTACTGATTGCTAACTGATGATATACATATCCTACACCAAGAAGGGATGCATTTGAAACATGTGGTAGTGCAAACAATTTGTGATAGAGCTTTGCATGCAGAAGGTCCCAGGTTCAATCCCTAGTGTTTCCAGGGAGGGCAAGAAAAGCTTCTGCCTGGAATTTGTAAAGCTGTTGCTTCCGGTCAGTATCTGGGCTAGATACTGGGCTAGACAGACCCATGGTCTGATTCAGTATAAAGCACTTTTATAAGTACCCTTATTTTCATGTATGCACATGGGCTACCACCACCATGCACACACATTACTCTACTCCATTGTATACATTGCCTCTGTAATAGCCTGCCCTTCACTGATGGTTGTTTGTTCTTTGGGTTAGAGATATACTAGAAAAACCTAACTGCTGTCAGGGCCGGCCCTACCATTAGATAGAATGAGTAGCTACCACAGGCGATGGATGCTGGGAGTGGGTGGGTTGAGGACCAGCAGCGAGGTGTTAGAAAACAGAGGTGTGTATGCCATGCAACCTGCCTTAGAACTGCTCTACATATTTTTTAAAAAACCTGCTGCTTTCGCTTCCATTTTGTTCTGGGTTTGCAATCGGCTCAATTACATGGGTGGCCCCATGGTTTGGGTTGAATACTTCCTATCTCTGTGTCTTCCATTCAACTCAGTAAAACAGCAATATTTAGTCGCGGAATTACATGGGGCTAATTTTTTTTTTTTTTAAAAAAAGCTGTGTTTTCTGACAGAGGGATAAGGGATGGTAGTGCAGGAGACATCTTGGTTGTTGACAACGTCATGTAATCGACCTGCAAACTTCTGTGAGTGGCCAGTCATAAGCGTGCTATAAATCACTCGTTTAGGGAAGCCCTTACACTCGCTAAGCTATCTTGCTGTCCTCAGGTGTGGACAGTGAGATTCAGCTGCCAGTCTAGTCACCTTCTGTACTTGGAATGTGCGTGGGAGACCATCTTGTCTTTCATCTCAGGCAGCAAAATATCTTGGGCCAGCCCAGCCTACTATACATGCAATATGTTATCTGCCATTAAAAATAAGCAGTGTGTGAAGAGCTGTGCACTGTTTAGTGCTTTAATGTTAATGTACCCCATGGGGAGGAGGATGAACCTTTTTGCATTAATGGATTTTAACAGGCCATTCCCAAAATGCAAAAACAGTGACAAAACAAAGACTTGGGCCTAATCTACACTAGGGTGACCAGATTTTTGAAACCAAAATCCCCCCCTCGCCCCCCCAAAACAACCCCCCCCCAACAAGCCACTCACCCCCCCAAAAACCCAGCCCGGACTTACCGGGTCCTCTGCCGCTGCCGGGCTCATGCCGCCACCGGGCTCGTGGCGCCACCGCCGCTGCTGCAGGGCTCTTGCCAGAGGCTGCAAGGAAAAGGGCCGATTCTGGAAGTGATGTAATCGGCCTCCCCCACCTCTTCCGCGCGGGCATCCGGGCTCCTTGGGGCTCATCACCATCGCGACAAACCCCGAGGAGGCCAGAGGCCACCCAGAAGAGGCAGGAGAGGGCCGATTTCATCATTTCCAGATTCGGCCCTCTCCTGCCTCTTCTGTGTGGCCTCTGGCATGAGCCCTGCAGCACCGGCACGAGCCTGGAGGCGGCGCCGGCGCCACGAGCCCGGTGGCGGCGCTGGCGCCACGAGCCCGGCGTCGGGGGTGGCGGTTGCACGAGCCCGGCGGCGGGGGCAGCGGCTCCACGAGCTCGGTGGCAGCGGCAGCGGCTGCACGAGCCCAGCAGGGGCGGCATGGCGGAGGCACAAGCCCAGCGATGGAGGCAGCGGCACAAGCCCATAATCAGCCTTCTCCCGCCTCTTCCGCGTGGGCATCATTTCCCCTGTTTGTCCCCACTGCCCCCCCCCCCCCGTTCGGCCTGGATTGCCCCAGTTTTCCCAGTTAGGACCGGGAAACCCTGGGCGATCTGGTCACCCTAAACACCAAGCAGGATATTGCACTATGAAAGCAGTATGAAAGCGGTATATAAAAGGCAGGAGCCACACTACCGCTTTATAGCAGTATTGAAGTGCACTGACAGCTGTTGGAGCCCACTGACAAATACCATATACCATTTTCATACCACTTTCATAGTGCAATATCCTGCTTGGTGTAGATTAGGCCAAGAAGTTACCAGAAATAGAGCATGCCCTGGTAAATGGGGACTGTTGGGAGGGAAAGGATTATTAATATGCTGAAATATTTCCAACAATAATAACTAACATTTACATATTGCTTTTTCTAAGTGGCCAAAGCACATCACATATATTAGCTTCATGATCCTTACAACAATACTGCAATGTAGGCCAGTATTATAAAGTCAACATTTACAGTTGGGACGTTTGGTGACTAAGGCAAAATGCTTTCCTCGGCTACCCCAATAAATTTATGAAGGAGCTTAAATTTCAACCGGAGACTTCTGTCTCATTGCACTAGATTTAACTTTCACAGTCAAATAGCCACAGACAGTTAAGCATTTTTCAGCCCTGTCGTGTGGATATTTACTTAAGTTCCTCGGAATTCAGTGGGGCTCTCTTACTCCCAAAAGAGCACGCCCAGGGTTGCAGCCTGAAATTCCAGTTGATTTCATTGGGAGGAAGTTAAACAGATACTTAGATCTCCCTTTAAAATCAATGGGCCTTAAAACCTTCTTAACGTCCTCTGGAATGCCTCCATAATGATATTTTGGAGACAGTATTTCCAAAGATTTTAAGTAGTGGGGGACAGAAATCGAATTCAGAGAGAAATAATCATTGTTCTATCTATAATGCAAAACAGTTTGCTGGACTGGGGTGTGTGTGTGTATGTAAATGAGCACTAGGACCCAGCAGGAAGATCCCACCTTTTTCCATGGTTTTAACTGTACATCTGACATAAGGATAACTAACTCTCAGTGTGCTTGGAGTCTGGGTTAGGACTGCGTTCTGGCTGTGGGGATCATTTCAAATGCTGAACAAGACCAGAATGAAGGGATTAACTGTGCGAATATAATAAAAACTGCAAAAGCAACTAATGCAGGAGGCAGCAAGAGTGGAGGGGGGAAAACTAACTCATGCAAAGATTAAAAGGTAACTAAAATGGTTCTCATTTCTTGTCTTTTAGTCTTTGGCTCAGGATTTAGCATTGTCATTAGAAATTTATAAAATATCCAAGCAGCTGTATCTGTGCATGCTTGTATTTTGAAAGTTGTATGTCGACCAGAGTCTGTTTTCCTGACATTCCCTTGTTTTTTAGGCTGACAACTGCATGCATCTCGTTCTCTGGTGACTGCAGGAGGAGTATTAATTCTATCCTGCTCAGTTGCAGAAGTTCTTCTAATCACAGGAGCAAAACTTTTTGAGATACAGCTACACTGTGCATGAATGCCATTTTCTTTTTATTTAAAAGGTACTTCATTTGTTCTAGACAAGCCAAACTGGCTAAATTTGCATACGTTTGCTAATACCTTTTCAAAATAACATGCTGACAACCTCTTCAAATAATGGTAGTAAATAAATACAGCCCAAGGCCTGATTCTTCAATCAAGACAAGCAAAATTCTCACAGACATCTGTGCTTGCTGGCATATCTGTCTGTTGGTCTATCTCTTTGTATGGCAGTTGCTGGGATTTTGGTAAGAGAGGCGCAAAAGATAAATAGGATATTATATTAAAAGGAGAATACTTTGAGGTTTGTTTTTTTATCTGAGAGACATCAAATCATGTCATACTGTCCCTTGATATAGGCATATATCCCGTGAAATAACATTCCCCTGCACACAGGTGCTGAATTATCACCCTCAGTGAAGTTATGGTTGCTGAACACCTCACAGAATTAGGCCTTGCTGAGTATTGTATTTGGAATTTTTGAGGTTCTGTTTTTAATTCTGTGCAGTTTTGTAAGTATTCTTCATTTAAAATAAATTTTCAAAGCATTTCAAAACATTGCAAGTACGCAAGTATGGATGTTTTCACAACTGCGGGGTTTTGGGTAGGGTGACCAGATAAAATCCAGGTCAGGGCTCATGTAACTTTAACAGTTGTAGAGAAAAGGGAATTTCAGCCAGTGTCATTTGTGTGTGCAATTAGTTCCTGGTGAAATTCCCTCTTCATCACAACAGTTAAAGTTGCAGGGGCCCTGCCTTCTTTTGTATATGGTCACTCTAGTATAGTGCATGCACCTTTAACTGTTGTGATGAAGAAGGAATTTCGCCAGGAACTAATTGCATACAAATGACCCTGGCTGAAATTCCCTTTTCTCTACAACTGTTAAAGTTACATGAGCCCTGACCTGGATTTTATCTGGTCAGCCTAGTTTTGGGTAATCAGCAGGATTTCTATTACATAATACGATATGTGATAACTAACGTATTTCTTTTGTTGTTATGTCTCCTTTATTTATTTATTTATTTATTACATTTGTATACCGCCCCATAGCCGAAGCTCTCTGGGCGGTTTACATAGGATTAAAAACAATTAAAAACAATATACAAAAATTAAAACAGCAAAAACATACAACATACACACAATCTGTACATTTAAAAACCACTTTTATTACTGTAGTAGTCAGGTTTTTTTTATTGCAAACTATAAGCATATCTGCATTCACAGACACAAAACAATTCTTCTGTTACGTTCACATATCAATACCAGTAAGGCTGAGAAAGCTTTCCTATTTTAAGTGTAGCTTCCTCCTGCTTCCTGCAATATTGATTTCTAATTTACCTGGGCTTTGCCCTGGATATTTTGTTTTACATAAGGTATTGTATTTTTGTTTCTCCTTGGACTGGCTCCAGTCCGTGTAAGAAGCAGTCTTAAGTTTTGTGTTAGTAACATACTGTCATAAAATCTGTTTTCTTCATGTAAACGGCATTGCCAGAACTTTAATTGCTACAAGCTGTGAAATTGCGCTCTTCTGTTTTGGTGTGGATCCAGGTGGTGATTTTGATGGAGAACTGGATCCATGGATCCTGTGGGTTGGGTTTGCAATTCACTTTAAAAGTGGAGCATAAAAAAATGTTCAAAGGTGTTTGTGATTTATTTATTTTTAAACTGGACATTGTCTGCTATCTAAGCAATCTTCAAAAAGGCCTCTGTTATTATTTCAGGACATCAGGTTTATGAATAGCAATAAATGAAGTCAAGCCTTCTCCAGTAGGGGAAAATAAAAGCCCTTTTAAGGTTTTCAGCCTCTTATTATTACACCTCACTGGAGCAGCTCTCTGGTCAGTGTGGGAATATCCTCAGAAACTGGTAAACCTACAAAGACCTGTCTGATTGGCTTAAAAATTTAGACACAGGCATCTAATAAGAGACAGAAGAGACACTGTTGTCATGGAAACTGAGAAAAGTACTCTCCCCTCCTATTTGGGGCGGTGAGGGCTGCGTGTCATCGCAAATGCCTGTGAAACACGTTGGCTTCTGCTGCTTTTCCCGCAGCATCTGTTGAAACCTGAGAAGGTGCCTGTCAAATCAAGGCCATTTCATGGCAGGGCTGGGGGGAACTTAGTCCTGCAATGTCTAGTCTGATTCAGCCGTGCAGGTATGAGAGCACAGGACCTGAAAAGAACAAAGAGCTCTGAGAAATAGCTTTATTGTCTTTAGTCCGGCAACAACCCCATCGCCACAGGAATCTCATGTGTGTGAGGCTGCAGAAACCCCTGAGCACCTTTTTTTGCTGTAATGCAGAGGTGTGATTAGAAGTGTACTTGGGCACTTAAAAGATTTGGGCCCCCAATCTTTTCCATTGACATCAATGGGCATTTTTCTTCTTTTAATTGCCATGAGGAGGAGGAAGGTTGGGGTGCTACAGTGCACAGGGAAGGGTTAAGCCTTTAGGGTGACCATACGGAAAGGAGGACAGGGCTCCTGTCTCTTTAACAGTTGTATAGAAAAGGGAAATTTATCAGGTGTCATTTGTATGCATGCAGCACCTGGTGAAATTCCCTCTTGTTCACAACAATGAAAGCTGCTTGAGCCCTGCCCTAGCTGGAGTGACCAGTTACAAAAGAGGACAGGGCTCCTGCAGCTTTAACTTCATGAAGAGGGAATTTCACAGGTGCTGCATGCATACAATTGACACCTGACGAATTTCCCTTTTCTCTGGAAAAGGGCATGGCTGGCAGTCTGGAACCCCAAACAGGAGTTTTTCTCATTGCAATATTTTATTGTTCTACGTGTGAATATTTTACAGTGCTGACTGCGGGTAGTGCACTGCTTGGGACAGAACGTTGTATATTTTAATGTAGGGGTTCATCAAATGAGCGTTTTAGTGCATGCTCGCTACTGCTCACTAATGAATGTGCGCACAACCTTTAGACATCTTCCGCCTCCCGCTCCTTCCGCTTATTTTTCCATCACAAAATAAACCCCTTTTAATCCGATTTTTTAAAAAATGGAATGTGCCGCGATCTCCTGCTATGTGCAGGAAAAGTGGCGTGATTAAAACGGCCCCTAAATGAGCCAAGTGTTTTTTGTTCACTTCCCCTTTCCCCTCCAGGCCGAAGAGGAAGTAGTGAGGGACAAACGGGAGGGCGGAGAAGCGGCGGTGAGAAAACGCAATTTTCCCTGGAGTGATGACGCTCCCAGTTCATATTCATTGAAGCAGATGGTGGGTTTTTATTAGGTATTTGTAATGTAAAGTGAAGAATGTTAGGTCTGACAGTAAAAGCCTCTTCAACTGGCAAGAGTTTCCTGTTGTGAGGGGTTTCTTATCTCTAAAGGATGTTCTTAGAGGGGAAGCCAGTCGCTGCCTTGTTTTTACAAATCAAAGGAAATGAACTGGATTTGGTGGTATTCAAATCAGCCCTAATTTCTCAGTGTTTCTAACGTTGTGCAGCCAATTTCACTCAGGGTTAGCTGGATCTGAAAAGTTTTTATTCCACCCACACTCCCTTTGAACTGGAATACATATTGGGGAACCAAATTGTTGTTTAATTTTCTTTCTTCGGCTTGTATTTTTTCGCTTGTAAAATATGAATAGTAAACATGAGTCCAGCTGTATATAAGTATAGACTGAAGAAAGCAGGAAAATAACAGCCATTAAAAAAAAGTGCATGGAGTCAGCCCAAGGGCTCTGTGTTTTTGTAATATGTAAAACGAACGAATGGACTTGGCTTTGCATGGACTGGAACAGCCTTTAGTATGATACAAAAAAGATTTCAAGCAAAATTGCCAAGCTGTCAGAATTGGACACGTTATGCCTGTCCCATATGAATGGAGGCACCCCTAGGCATGGCCTGTCGTGGTGCACCCCTATAGCCCTCTGAGTGATGGGCCTGTCTACTCCATTCCCTGAAGGCAGCGGGGAGGGACAGGTGTATACCTGTGTCTCTCGACCTATTAATCTCCCCGGCTTCAAGCTGTATGGACTGCAAAACTATGTGCTGGTTAGGGAAGTGTGCTTCTAGTGGCTGGGGATGTTACTGTAAGTTTCAACCACACAGACGTATTTTAATTAATTTTAATTAATTAATGCATTTAAAAACAAAATAACCCTGAGGTGCGCACCCCTAGGGTCGCCTTAGTAAGCATGCCAAATTTCAGTGGTCCAGATTTCACAGTCATGGCACTATGGTGTGGACGGATGGATGCACGTCCTCTTTCATTATTTTAGAGCAGGAAAGTAGGGGAAAGGGTTGGGATTCGGTGTGGAGAACTGTGTGTGGTTGAACTCTTTCTAGTAAAATCAGGGTTTAATTCCTCAATCTGTCCTGCCATGTAGGCCTAGGTAAGAATCTTGAACCTTGTGATCTTTTTCTTTTCTTTAATTTGGGGGCATGCCACTGAAATGTTTAATTTAATGAATAGCACACAGTTAAACTATGGGATTTGCTACCACAAGATGTAGTGATGGCTGCCAATTTGGATGGCTTTCAAAAGGGGGTTGGATAAATTCCTAGGGGAGAAGGCTATCAATGGCTACTACTTCTGATCGCTGGGGTTGCTGGGGAACATGGGTGGGAGGGTGCTACTGCACCTGTGTCCTGCTGTAGGTTCCTGGTTGACAGCTGGTTGGCCATTGTGTGAGCAGAGTGTTGATCTAGATGGAACTTTGGTCTGATACGGCATGGCTCTTTTTATGTTCTTAATGTCCACATACACATGTTTTTCCTTTTCTTCGATAATGAAATTCCAGCCAATATCTATTCCTCTGGGGTTAGGAGGAAGCAAAGAAGCCTGCACCTGACTACAACCTGACTTTCATCTTAGCAACACTCACGACTCGTGACGTCATAACTTAGTGACAGTGACAACTAATGAATTTATTTATTTATTTATTACATTTGTATACCGCCCCATAGCCGAAGCTCTCTGGGCAGTTTACATAGGATTAAAACAATTAAAGACAATATACAAAAATTAAAACAGCAAAAACATACAACATACACACAATACACACATACATTTAAAACCACTACAACAACCCAAAAAGCTACAAAAACAAAAACAAACCCAGGCTCCTCAGATATTGCCAAATGCCTGAGAAAAGAGGAAAGTCTTGACCTGGTGCCGAAAAGATAACAATGTTGGCGCCAGGCGGGCCTCGTCAGGGAGATCGTTTCACAATTGGGGGGCCACCACAGAGAAGGCCCTCTCCATTGTTGCCGACGTCCGAGCTTCCCTCGGAGTAGGCACTTGGAGGAGGGCCTTAGATGTTGAATGTAGTGTTCGGGTAGGTTCATGTCGGGAAAGGCGTTCCATCAGGTTTTGTGGCCCCAAGCCTTGTAAGGCTTTATAGGTTAAAACCAGCACCTTGAATCGGGCTCGGAAACATACAGGCAGCCAATGCAAGCAGGCCAGTGAAGGCACAAAACCTCACAACTGTCCATAACCATGGTTGATGTGATATACAAATCCACGTGTCAAATCTAACCTCTGCGATCTGTCTCCTTACTGGTTATACAGTTGCAGGCTTGCGGTCTGATTACTGGGATTGATTCCATTGCTGTGATTTTACCCGATCCAAATCAGAGCTGCTATTGCTCCTCATTTTCTTTCTCATCATTGCTTAGCACATGCTCACTTGACAGGCAGAGAGCCCAGGAGCAAGTAGGCCGTGGCATCTACTGTTCCTTTTCCTCACCACCACTGTTGTCTGAGCCTGAAGGAGTGGTAGGTGAACAAGCAGATTGCAATGGTGAAATGCTCAATGTTTTTAATTTTTGTAAACCGCCCAGAGAGCTTCAGCTATGGGGCGGTATATAAATGCAATAAATAATCATAATAATAAAAAGGAGGAGGAAGTCTAGGAGGCTCTTATGAGTGGCCCCCAACCATGCCTACCCTAGATATTGCCTATGGCTACCAGGCAAATGCCTAAATACAAGCATATGGGTTTTAATATTTTGCCTTTCCAATAACTGGGGGGCAGGGCAGGCAGTTTAAACTGGGGAAACAGTTCAAGTGAAAGGGTTAAATGCCCATCTTGGTCTTCTCTAAAATCAGAGCCCCCCCCTCAACTTATCACATCCGCTTTGGCTTTTAGTATTTTAGCATCGGTGATGTTAGTCCTGATTTGCTCTAGTGTGCAAAGAAGTGCAACGAAACCTGTGATGTATTGCGATCCCAAGAGAAATCTTGTCATGTGCCCTAACCGTCTGTTCCCTTTTACACTGCATCTGACAGATGTCTGCACTCGAATGTGGTTATCCTGGAAGGCACCTGCCCTGTTGCCTCTGTAGCTCTCAGATTGTGCCTGGAAATGGGCTGTTTTGGGCTAAAGGTTTTCTTTTCCTTACTGAGAAAACCCAAGCCAGGGCAGGGCAGCTGGTGGATTTTGTTAAATTAAACACAATACAGATGTCTTAATGGGATATAGAACCTCTGTGTCATCACCTGCTTTTGCTTCAGCCGAGGTCGGTAGATGCTAAAGCTTCACTTGTACTGATAGGAGCCCGCTTGTTGTTCTTGGCTGGAAGAACAATCAAGTTCAGGAGCAATCCACTTTTTCAGTGCTGCCAGCCATGTTGTAAGAGTCTAATGAGCCAGAGGGTTGCCCCCAAATTGTGTATTCTGTTTCCAGGTGCCTCACCATTGGTAGCAGGCAACCATTGGTAACATGAAGAACTTCATCAGGAGGGCTTTAAATTGAATCCTACAGGGGAGGGAGATGTAAACTTGGAGGCAACAATGGATGAAGGTTTATGTACCATAACAGAGAGAACAGCTCCAGTAGCGCCCAAAAATAGAGTTCACAACAATGTAGGAAAGAAGCCAGACTGCAAAGCACATGGGTTTCGATGTCTATATACTAATGCCTAGAGTACGGGAAACAAACAGAACGAACTTGAACTCTTAATATATGAAGCCAGATACGACTTGATAGGTATAATTGAAACTTGGTGGGATGACTCCCATGAGTGGAATATAGTAATTGAAGGGTATAATAGAAATAGAAAGGGAGGCGAAGATGCACTATATGTTAAAAATACTTGTCCCTGCACAGAAATACAGGAGGATGAGCCTGGTAGCCCCATAGAGAGCATCCGGATTAAAATTAATGGGGCAAGGAATACAAGGAGCATGATAGTCGGAGTCTACTACCGACCACCCAATGAAATGAAACTTTTGAAAAGCAAATTGCCAACGTTTCAAGGAAGTGCGATGTAGTAGTGATGGGGGACTTCAATTACCCCGATATCTGCTGGGAGATATTCTGCCAAAAGTGGCCCTTCCAAGAAATTCCTGACATGTGAGGATGATAACTTTTTCCTACAGAAACTGGAGGAAGGAACTAGAGGATCGGCTATCCTTGACTTGATACTGACCAATAGGGAAGACTTAGTGGATAAAGTGGCAGTTACGGGAACTCTGGGGGAAAGTTACCACGTCATACTTGAGTTCTTGATTTTAAAGGAAGCAAAAGCTGAGTGTAGCCATAAGCGTACTCTGGATTTCAGGAAAGCTGATTTTAATAAACTTAGAATTATGATAAGTAAGGTCCCTTGGCAAGTGGCCCTAATGAGAAAAGTAGTCTAAGATGGGTGGGAGTTTTTAAAAAAGGAAATTTTAAAGGCACAATTACAAACAATTCCAACAAGGAAAAAAGATAGACAACAACAGAAACCAATGTGGCTCCACAAAAATCTTAGAGATGACCTGAAAATAAAAAAGGATACCTATAGGAAGTGGAAGGAATGCCAGGCTACAAAAGAAGAGTATGAACAGGTAGCACGGAAGTGCAGGAACAGCATCAGGAAGGCTAAAGCTGAGAATCAGCTGTGGCTAGCAAGGATTACTAAAAGCAGTAAAAAAGCTTTCTTCAGGTATGTGCATAGTAAAAGGCAGAGGAAAGAAATGGTGGTTCAACTGCTTAATGAAAATGGCAAATTGATAACCCAAATTGATGACAAAGAAAAGGCTGAAATGCTCAATTCCTACTTTGGCTCAGTCTTCTCCCAAAAGCGGGTCTGTAACCCCCCTGGCAAAAGTGAAGTACAAGCTGAAGGAGAAGGATTGCTGTTTGAGATTGTTAAACAAATGGTCAAGGGACACCTAATTTCTTTTAACGAGTCCAAATCTCCAGGGCCCGATGAACTGCATCCTAGAGTAATAAAGGAGCTGGCAATAGAACTCTCAGAACCACTGTCTATTATCTTTGCAAAATCATGGAAGACAGGTGAAGTGCCAGATGACTGGGGGAGGGCTAATGTTGTCCCTATCTTTAAAAAGGGTAACTGATTCACAAACTAGCTAAAAGTGGGCTAGATGGAACAACCATTAGGTGGTTCCACAGTTGGCTACAGAATTGGACTCAAAAAGTGCTTATCAATGGTACCTTCTCAAACTGTGTGTGTGTGGGGGGGGGGGGGTTAACAAGCAGGATACCGTAGAGCTCAGTCCTGGGCCCAGTACTCTCCAACATTTTTATTAATGACTTGGATGAGGAGGTGCAGGCAATGCTTATCGAATTTGCAGATGACACAAAATTGGGTGGGATAGCTAATATCCTGGAAGACAGAAACAAACTTCACAGTTATCTTGGTAGGCTGAAGCGCTGGGCTGAAAACAGCAGAATGAAATTTAATAGGGATAAATGCCAAGTTCTACGTCTAGGAAAAAGAAACCAATTGCACAGTTACAAGATGGGGGATACTTGGCTCAGCAATACTGCAAGTGAGAAGGATCTTGGAATTGTTGTAGACCACAAGCTGAATATGAGCCAACAGTGTGATGTGGCTGCAAAAATGCAAATACTATTTTGGGCTGCATTAAAAGAAGTATAGCTTCCAAATCACGCAAGGTACTGGTTCCCCTCTATTTGGCACTGGTTAGGCCTCAACTTGAAGATTGTGTCCAGTTCTGGGCACCACACTTCAAGAAGGATGCAGAAACGCTGGAGGAGGTTCAGAAGAGGGCAATGAGGATGATCAGGAGCCTGGAAACAAAGCCCTATGAGGAGAGACTGAAATAACTGGGCATGTTTGGCCTTGAGAAGAAAAGACTGAGAGGAGACATGATAGCACTGTTCAAGTACTTGAAAGGTTGTCACATAGAGGAGGGCCAGACCATAACTCTTCCAACAATACTATTCCATTATTCTATGACTTCCTTGCCACCATCTGGGTCTTTCAGCTTTGGTTCTGCTGTCCCAAAATGCTTTTGAAAAAACAACCCATGACCCAACTCTCAAATGAGCTTAAAGATTTGACATTTGGAGGACGTCTAAGAAAGATCAGGATTTTTTACATTTATTTTTTACATTTGCTTTCTGGTTACTGAAGCTTTCAAATGCAGAATGCTCTCCATTTGTTAACAATCTCCCTAAAATTGGGAGGGAGGGATTTTTTTAAAAGGATGTTAAGGATCTCAAGATTGTCACAGTCTTCTGTAGGCCTCAAGAAATGTGCCTTGGAGTCAAAGTGTATGTGACACTTGAAGTTGCATTCTTGTTTTTAGGTTTTACTTATGGTAGACACCATTGTGGTGATTTTTAATAGGACCATGGTGGGCGGAGGAGTTAAGCTTAACCCTTTTATTCCTACTGTTGTCCCAACAACCTGAGTTCTAGTCCCCACTCAGCCATGAAGCCCAGGCCAATACTCTACCTTCTACACCACACTGGCTACAACCCTCAAAAAAGCTAGAACCTTAAAGTACCTCAAAAAACAAAAACAAAACCTTGTCCTTGGACTAATGAGGAACTACCTAA
Source organism: Anniella stebbinsi (assembly GCA_029215795.1). NCBI lineage: Eukaryota > Metazoa > Chordata > Lepidosauria > Squamata > Anniellidae > Anniella > Anniella stebbinsi. The sequence goes on along the minus strand of JARDYH010000001.1, from coordinate 345,910,170 downwards.
GACATTCCTTGGCAACTGTAGAAGATTAGGCAGTCAACTGTATTTAACTATTGCCTACTGGTATGCAGTTTTCAAAATCACAGCTTGGTTGAATTCACTCCGCTCAATGCTCTGTGTGGGATTACCACCATACCAGCTGTGAAAATTCATACCACAATGCATGTTTTTAGTCTTTAAGGTGCCATGGTATCTCTTGTTATTTTAGGCTTAGGTACGACACAGATCTGTGTGGGAATTGCTTCTCTGTGGTGCTGATTCATGTGCCTGTGGTGTACATGTGAATACCACAATTGCATAATAATAATAATAATTATAATATTTATTTCTTACCCACCTCTCCCTCTGGATGCCTAAAGTGACAAAGATGGATGAATAAGCACCCGCAAGTTGCAAACTTGTTCCTTTAAGGCAGGGGTGGGCTTTCTCTCATCCAGTATCACACTGGGAGGAAGGTTTGTGGTATATATATATACACACACACACACACCCCACAGCCACATGGAATATGAGACTGGAGAAGCAACTCACATGTGCCTCAGCGCATGTGTGAAGGGGGCCTCTGTCATTGCCATCCATAGCCCCAAATGGCGGCTCTTCTTCTGCCTTCTCCTATCGGAGGTTAGCTATCATTACAGCTATTATTATTGGCATAACTGCTGTAAGTCTATTTAGGAATGCAATGTGTGAACAGACTGTGCTTAATAAATAGATGGGCTCATAAAACGGTATAATTCTCCTCTTTACTTGTGGGCACTTCAGAGCAGGGTTAAAGGAAGAGGATAGGTGGATCCAATGAAATTAGCGCAAGTCTTGTTTCCCTTTTATTCTATAACTGCGCAGAAGGCCATTTGACATGATGACCATCTATTTCAACCCCTGAAGATGGTATTTAAAAAGTGCTTCATTTTGGATTAGGATTAGCAGCATGACTAGGGGCATGTTTTGTATTAGCATCTGCCATATATGTCTTGGAGTGAGTGCTTCACTTCGTACAAGCAGGAGCCACATTAAATCTTGCTCTTTGTTGTAAACCACAGGCAAGAAGAGGCTGTTGATGATCATTAGGAAAGGCTGAGTGGTACAAGTCACTACAGGTGTGCATTGATTACTGTGTTTAGCACCTCCATAATGAATAAGGACTTCTACTACCTTTGAAATGTGGTTCAGCTGATTAAGTGTCATCTTGGCTGTTGCAAGAAAATGGTGATTTGCAAACAGAAGAAGCGCTTTCCATTGGAGGTGGTATAAGGGTGCTTGATCTTGCTTAGTGTTGCCATCTTCTGAACAGGAGAAGGGGCTTATTACTTTAAGAGCTACCTTGTTGGAACATGGTATGGCTCTCCAACCAAACCCTGCCACTGCCTACATTCAAAAGGCAAGGGAGAAGTCATCGACCAGCTGTTGGCCAAGCGATGCCTTTGAATCTGTCAGAGGAGAAGCTGTACAGGGTGTAAGGCACTGGGAGGGTTTGCACATTGCTCTAAGCCACCCTATGAATAAGCCAAAGTGGGTTGGTTCTTCAGTGAACAACCCATGATATGCCCAACAGATGACCATGCTTTCCATGGCTCATTCTCTCCTTCTCACTTTCAAGTATTGAACTGACCTTTGTCAGTGTCCTCCTCCCATTCAACACTTCCCCGAGGCTCCAGCAAGTCCAGAAAGGGGAGATATTGGTGTCCCCCACTTTTTGCAGTGGCTTTTCAGAGCAGTTACTGCAGTAATAGCAGCAGTAACCACTGTGTTCATCAGTAGGGATGTTGCCGGTGCCCAACTGGGTCCAAGAATCCGACAGACTCCTCTGCGTCTGCCCCCCTGGGTGCCCATATGGCCCGATGAGCACCCAGCAGCTGTCTGTCTTCATTCAACAATGGAGGCTCGGGAAATTACGTAATTTCCCCCTTTGCATAAATGGCAGCCATAAAGGTCCCATTTGCGCAATGGGAAAATGCCCAATTTCCAGAGCCTCCATTGTGCACAACAATGGAGGCTGTGGATACTGCACATTTCCCCTGTTGAATAAATTGGGCCTTTATGGCCATCATTTATGCAATGGGGGAAATTATGTAATTTCTGGAGCCTCCATTGTTGCGCAAAATGGAATCTCTAGATGAGGGCAGATGGGCTTGCAATGTTGTTGGACGCTTTCCAAGCTGCAAAAGAAGCTTGTACAGCGGCGGCGGCAGCGGGGCTAGTGTCCAACAAATAGGACCCAGGTGTGTTTGCCCATCCCTATCAACAGTTTTTGACATAACATAGCCAGGCCATTGACAGAATGGGGAAATTTGGCAAAAATCATGGCAGAGCAGTAGAACATGGGCGAATTTAGCATGACGTACCTAGCAGCTATTAGGTGCTCCTATGCAATTGCACAAGAGCGATAGTAAGATTTTTTTTAAAAAAACTATTGATCCTATTCCACGGCCCTGCCTTTTGGGTGCAATTACTGTTCTTGCATTTCGGTGGAGATAGGCACGGGTTTAGTCCCAAACTGTGAAGGCCTTTAAAGGTCAAGACCAGGGCTTTGAATTGAACCTGTAAATGACCTGGGAGTGAGGTTAACAAAGTACCTGGAGTAATTCCTGTTGCAGTTAACAATCTTATAGCTGTACTTTGAACCAACTATAGTTTCTGAAGCATCTTCAAAGACATGGATAATTGATGCTAAGCTATTTCGGTCCAGGCAGTGACACAGCTGGGGCATGAACCTCAGTTTGTAAAAGTTACTGCATGCCTCCAGTGACCCCCAAGTTGCAAACTTGTTCCTTTAAGGCAGGGGTGGGCAACCTTTGGCCCTACAAATGATGTTGGACTGCACTTCCCATCATCCCTGCTGGCTAAAGCTAATGGGCACTTAGAGGGCCACAAGTTGCCCACTCTTGCTTTAGGAGGATTTTAACCCAGTCTAACACAAAGTGAACACCACTAACGTGGGAAGATGAACCACCCTCCACCTCAGTCTTGTCTGGTTTGAGCTTCAGTTTATCACTCCTCATCCACTCCATTATGAAGACCTATTAAACTGTATGACACTTCTTCCTCAGCATACAATATCTTGAGACAAATGGTTGTATCCAGTGTTAGTCTTGTTTAGAGTAGGCTCATTGAAATGAATGGTACTTAGGTTGCCATGACTAACTTAAGTTACCATGACTAATTTAAGTATCATTCATTTCAGTGGGTCTGTTCCAAATAGGACTAGCATTGGGAAAGTGTCTATCCAGCAGTAATGAAATGAGATAAAGTTTGGAATACCAAGACAAAAACAACCACCAGACTGCATTTTTAAAAACAAAACACAAATGACTATATAATACTGATATGTTACATGATATTTACATGGTGTGCATAATACAAGTTTTTATACCAAAAATCTAAAGCTTTCACAACCATAAGATCTTGTGGGAAACTTTATTTGACACATATTGTGCCTATTAAAACTCAAAAATCTTATTAAGCTTCATATTACAATTACACAATAAAAGACAGGCTCACAGTAATTACACAAATTGTGCATAATAAAGAATAATCTTGTCAGGTTTCCAGGTATCTGCCTGTTTCCTGTATAACTTCTTCTAAACAATCCTTAAAGTAATCAAAATAACCAGTCAGGTGTGCAGAAATTATGCAAAAGAAATAATAAAAATACAAGTTTTGCAGCAACATTGAGAGCCTTAGCGTTCGTTTATCCTGTGGGGAAGTTATTTTGGAGATAATGCCTCTTAAACAGTTCTATGAATGCCATTTATGTTATCAAGAGAGGAAATATTTTGATAATTTGTGCAATTATTGTAATTGTATTATAAAGCTTAATGAGATTTCAATCTTTAATATTATGTGCAGTATGTATATCATAAAGTTTTCCACAAGATCTTACACTTGTGAAAGCTTTGTATTTTTGCTACGGAAACTTATATTTTGCACACCGTGGGAATAGTATGTAATATGTGGATATTACATAGTTATTTGTTAAATATTTTCCCCCCAGATTGGTGGTTGTTTTGGTTTTTCATCTTTCAATATGGACTGGAGTCTTCCTGCTATTAATTTTGGAATACTGACACTACGGAGGGTGTCATTTTTATTCACTTATTTATTTTGCCATTGTTATGACTTTCAATGGTCTCTGGCAGAACAACTGCAGTTTCCTAGGGAAAAGCAAGCCTGAGAGGAGCTTCCTTGCAGCTTAGAATGGCTGGACCGAGAATTCTAGGCGAGATTATGCACAAGCTGGCTTGTGATGTTTTTGGGGAACAGAACCACTGACCAGGAACGAAGGTACCTTTGGGATTCACATAAGGTCTATGCACAGGTTTAGACAACTTTCTTCCAAGATAAAGAAATGGAAGAGAACTGTCAGCAGCACTAATGAACAATAAACTGGTGTAACAGGCCCTTCTGTTTTCATGATTGAATGTTCCATTAGTAACAAATAGATTTGGACGTGCTCTGACTTCCAGGTACACTTTACTTTGCGTTGTGACTTCTAAATCTCTTCACAGAACATGGGAGCCCTCTATGTATACAAGGTAAATTAATTCCTTGCATGCCCAGAGCCACCTCACACTTGCAAAACAAACTGTAAAGAAAAAGACTGCGTGTCTGCATCCATGCGCAGGCACATGAGCTTGACCTCAGGGAAATAGGTACTGGCTTGCTTAGTCAATTCTTGCTTCCCCATGTATGGTGAGATTAGGAGTGGAGTTTGGATCATAGCATCAGGAAGTTTCTGTGTTCAAATAAATGCAGATAGGATCACCCAGTTCAAATGTTGAGTTCTAGATGTGGCGATGGAGCAGGAACAGAGTGGGGAAGGAGAGGGCAAGCTCAAATCAAGACCCAGCCCTTGGCCTACCAGGCATAAAGGTTCCAGTATGGGATGCTAGGGGTAGTATCCTATTGTGCCCATGGGCTTGCAGGAGTGACCATTTGCACAGCAGGGCTTTTGTGCAATCCCAAATGAGTGGAATGGGGCAGGTCACGGGAGCTCACATAAGGGAGTTCTGCTGACCTGCCCCAATTCAGAAATGAATGTTTCTGCTCATTTCCACTCATTATTTTTAGAAGCATGAAAGCCCTGTTGCGCAAGAAGTCGCTCTCACAAGTGCAGTGGAAGCAGAGTGTTTCCACTGGCTATTCGCCCTAGGTTGGCTCCCACTCTTCTCCTACATTCAAGCAGGCCTTTGATATATAGGCTGGTCTGTAGATGAAGGGAATTTTAACAGGTTGGAGGCTGTTTGTTTCTTTTATTGCTGTGTTTTTAATTGGGTGCTTAATTTATTTGTTGTATGTTGTGTTTTTATTAAAGTTTGTTTTTAATCTGGATTTTAACCATTTTTTGGTAGAAAGATGGGACATAAATTCCTTTAAAGAGCAATCCTATGGTCCCCAAGCGAGTTCCCAGGGACCATAGGATTGTTCTGATTCTGAGATAGTGCTTCGATCTTGGAAGAAGAACTTCGAGATCCGTCCCTTCTCCCCCACTCCTTCATTGCCAGCATGGAAAGAACCACGCCAGTTGCCCTCCGAGGTTGGAAAAGTGACCTCGGAGGAGGATGAGGGTAAGGGGCATTCTGGTGGGGAGGAGACCAGAGGGACCGGGGTATGAGTTACCTTGAGCATCTTCCAGCCTCCTTCCTTCCCCCTCGAAGCACCCTCGCTAGATGGACTAAAAAGCTCATCACCTCTGCCCATGTTGGCAAACAGATTGGGCAGAAAGTATCCAACGGTGGCAGTCCACCAGCACCAATCACATTGTGCTAGCAAGAATAACCACTACACCATTCATGCAACTGGAAGCTGATGCTTCATATAGCAAACCTGGGAATTAACTCAAAGTAGCGATTCCAGAACAGGACAACTCTGTCAACCCTCCTGACCCGTTCCGGAAGTGCTAGTTTGAGCTAGATTTATGTTGCACTATTACGCACATGCTTCCGATTGTTCTAGTGGGAATGACTGCTAGCACAGGAGCGGCATTGGACTCTGCTGATTGTTTCCACACAATCGCATCCAGCGGTGCTTTTCTGTGTAGTACAAAGGTTGGTTCAGCTTCTTTCATCCATCTGGGGTCCTATAATCCTCGGTAGCATGCTGTGACCATTTTGCTGAATATTCTGTGGGAGGAAAAATATTCCATTTTGGATTCCACATTTGAAAGAGAATCTACCTTGGAAGTGTCAAAGGCTGTCTCTTGTCTGAATATATTGGATGGGTTTCAATGGCTAAAGCCCAAAGAGGTGCACAAATGCTTGTTGCTGTTTGCCCTACCTCTTGCCTGCTTGGCCCATGTCTAATAACAAAAATGCAAATATGAATACATCATGGCAAGAATGAGCAATGTCAACTTTCTGATACTGGGCAATTAGGTATTTTTCAAATCTGTCATTCCTGGCCAAGTTGGTCAAGTAGGCACTGATGATATCAGCTCCAGGCACTCTCAGATGTAATGAATTATCTGAGTCAATTTCAAACTGGCTTCAGGCCAAGGTGAAAACTGCCTTGGCTGCCCTGTTTGGCAACTTGCAAAGCAGGAGGGATGGCAGAGCATGATCCTCTTGATTCTCCTAGATATCTCAGTTCCTTTTGACATAATTGACGGTTTGCAGGGATTCATATAAATCTAGTAGGACCTACTTAGATGAGGCTTGAGGATGTGGACAAGGTGCTTGACCGTTGCCCTTCACGGCTTATTACATCTAATAGGGAGGAGGTTGTCCGGCTGGGTCCAAGATGTTGTAAACTCCTCCTTGAGAGAGGGTGTGGTACCAGTCACTATAAAGGAGGCAACTATAGGCAGGTTGCTAACATCTTCTTCCTGGGTAAGGTGGTTGAGCGTGTGGTTGCCAGTCAGCTCCAGGCACTGTTGAACGAAACCGATTACATAGACCCATTTCAATGGTGCTTCAGGCCTGGCTTTGAAAGAAAACTGCCTTGGTTGCCCTGAGGGATTCCCTTTGCCAAGAGAGGGACAGGAGGAATGTGACCCTGTTGATTCTTTGAGGTCTCTCAATGGCTTTTGATACCATCGACCATGGTGTCCTTCTGGATAGGCTATCTGGGCTGGGAGTTGGAGGTACTGTTCTGCCATGGTTCCACTTCTGCTTGGACGGCTGATTCCAGAAGCTGGTGCTAGAGGAGTATTGCTCTTTCCCTTGGCCGTTATGTTATCAGCGGCCACAGGGCTCTATTTTATCCCCCATGCACTATATGAAACCACTGGGGGAGGTTATCCAGAGATATGATTGAGGTGTTACCAATATGTAGATGATATCCAGCTGTATCCTTTTCATCAAATCCATGAGAGGCAGCGGCTGTTCTGAATTAATGCTTTTGTGTAGTAATGGACTAGATGAGGGCCAATAAGCTTGGATACAATCCAGACTCCATGGAAGTACTGTTAGTGGGTGGTTCTTTTGCATGAATGAGGAATATTCAATTTGTTCTGGAGGGGGCTACACTCCCCCTAAAAGGTCAAATCCATAGTTTAATCCAGAACTGTCATTGGAGGCACAGGGGGCACAGAACACCTTTTCTCAGCTTAAACTGATATACCAACTATGGTCCTATCTGAACAGAGATAGGGTGCCTCTTCACGAGAGGTTTAATGCTCTTTGAAGTCTCATTAAAAAATTTACCTCCACACCAGCGGAGTGCAAATGGGGCGTAGAGGCGCGTTATCTCTCCGATTATGCGCATTATCGAATGTGCGTTAAACAGCGAGTTTTATTTTGCTCCGTCCGTTAAAGCGCATTTTGACTGTGTGAATATGCACTTATGCGCATTAACTACTTGTAAACCGCATTTTGGACATCCTTTAATGCGCTTCGCCGCCTCTCGCCGCCTCTCGTGCAGAGGGATTAGGCGTAAATGCGCTTCAGCGATTATGCGCATAATCGCCTAACCGGGCGCAAAAGCGAATCCTTGTAGAGGGGACCATAGTCTAGCTACTGTTATCCATGCTCTGGTACCATCTTGTCTGGATTACTGCAATGCGTTATACATGGGGCTGCCTTTGAAAACAGTCCAGAAACAGAGAAGTTTGCCTGGCGCTTACCTTTTAGTCTTCTTGGCACGAGGTAAAGACCTTCTTACTTTCCCAGGCATTTTAGTCTTTGAGTTTCTGCTGCTTTTAAATATGTTACTGCATTTTAAACCTTTGCATGGCTGCTAGGTTTATTTTTATTTTTCATTTTGGTTTTATACTGTATTTTTAAATTTTTATATTATGTTTTATCATGTTGTATTATATGGTTTTAATTGTTGTGAACCAGCCGGAGAGCTTCAGCTATTGGAAAGTATAGAAATATAATAAATAAATAAAAATTACAGAATTCCCTCCAAGACCCACCATGCTTGTTCTAATGTCAGTTTTAGTGGGGCGGTAAAAACTTTTTATTTTTCCTGCTGTGCTTTCTGTGCTTGCTGAGTTTATAGAGGGTGGATTAACTGCTGTTTCATATAAGCAAATTATTCTTTCTTAAGAATTTGCATGTGATTAAGTAAGACGATCTTTACATTTTAACGCTGATTTGTTGATCTCATTTGTTTAATTATATTTGTCGTAAGCTACTTTTAGAGCCTTTTTTTGTGGAAAAGTGGCATGTCAGTATAAGTATAAATAAATATCCTAATGACTGCTCACTTTAAGTAAATGCACAGTCCAGCAATAATATCGAACAGAAAATTAGAAGGATATTTTTACACAAACTTTCCTCAAAATATTACAAACATCTGGTTGCTAGTAATACGTTATTAGAATATAATTTGCAGTTATAATTGTTGACAGAATACATATAATAGAATAAAAATGTTTAAATGAACACAGCAGTGTTATAGGAGAATCAGGGGTGTCATCCAGGGACAGTGTGTGTGTGTGGGGGGGGGACATGTTAACAACTATAAAGCTTTCTTGCAAACCACATGAGAGACGTATAGAAAGATTTTTTTTAGAACCTTGCACATGGAAATCTCATTGGCATGAGTGAATTTTTGCTTCTGCTAATTAGGACTGAATATTTGACCGGGCAAATACAATCTAGTGTAGAGACTTTTTAAATGTTAACAAATTTCTAAAAAAATCAAATGTAACTAAAGGGCTTTTAATAATAATAATAATAATAATAATATATTTATTTATTTATTACCCGCCTCTCCTAATGGATCAAGGCGGGGAACAGCATCAAACATAAAATACAAAACTGATTAAAACACTTAAAACCAATACATAATTAAAATACCAATAAAACACCAATAAAACACTTTAAAATTCATCTGGGTAGGCCTGCCGGAAGAGATCAGTCTTTATAGATCTTTTAAATTCCTGAAGACTGGTGAGTTGGCGAATCTCTCCCGGCAGGTCATTCCACAATCTGGGAACGGCAGAAGAGAAGGTCCTCTGGGTAACGGTTGTCAGTCTAGTTCTTGTTGACTGTAGTAAATTCTTCCCAGAGGACCTGAGCGTGCAGGGCGGATTGTATGGGAGAAGGCGATTCCGTAGGTAACCTGGACCCAAACCATGTAGGGCTTTAAAGGTAATAACCAACACTTTATACTTCGCCCGGAAACTAATTGGCAGCCAGTGGAGCGATTTTAAAACTGGTGTAATGTGGTCACCCCTAGGTGTACTGGTGACCAACCTGGCTGCCATATTTTGAACTAGTTGAAGTTTCCGAACTAGGCACAGAGGTAGCCCTATGTACAGCGCATTGCAGTCGAGCCTCGAAGTTACCAGCGCGTGCACTACTGATTTTAGGTCTTCCAACTCTAGGAAGGGGCGCAGCTGGCATATCAGCCGAAGCTGATAGTAGGCACTCCTGGCCGTCGCATCTATCTGAGCTGTCATTTGGAGCGATGGATCCAGGAGCACCCCCAAGCTGCAAACACAGCCTTTCAGGGGGAGTGTAACCCCATCCAGAACTGGTTGACACACCTCCAACCCCAGGTTGTGGCCCTTGACAGTAAGCTCCTCCATCTTGTCTGGATTCAGCTTCAGTTTGTTTTTCCTCATCCAGCCCATTACCACCTCCAAGCATTCATTCAGAAGAGACACACTATCCTTAGCTGACGCTGTTGTCAAAGGCATAGAGAAATATATTTGGGTGTCATCAGCTTACTGATAGCACCCCACCCCATGCCTCCGGATGATCTCTCCCAGCGGTTTCATGTAGATGTTAAACAGCATTGGGGATAGGATGGCACCTTGTGGTACACCACATAGCTGCTCCTTCTTTGAAGAGCAACTATCCCCAAGCATCACCATCTGGAACCTGCCTGAGAGGTAGGACCGGAACCACTGAAGCACAGTGCCCCCGAGTCCCAATCCCCTCAGGCGTTCCAGAAAGATACCATGGTCGATGGTATTGAAAGCCACTGAGAGGTCCAGAAGTATCAACAGGGACACACTCCCCCTGTCAATACTTAAGTGTAGATCATCCACTAAGGCGACCATAGCAGTCTCAACTCCATATCCTGCCCTGAAGCCAGACAGATGATGTGTTTTTGCATAAGGAATATGTGGCTTTTACCGACTTGTTGATCCAGTCTTGCCTGCCAACCGTCACTCAGTACTGGCCTCAAATTTTTTACTTTACTAAGGGGTAGGGATCCTCAGGTTGTGGGGGTCAAAGTCCAGCCAGTTGAGGCTAGTGGCTCTTGATGTCAGTGAAGCGGTGAATCCGCTCTTGGTTTCAGTCAGAATCAGACAGAACTCTAAGAGAGCTATCCAAGGTGCATCACCTCACTGACATTAGTACCACCAGCCTCCACTGAGTCCGGCTCTCCGGTTTCGTCAAACAGCCACGCCCCTTCCCCTAACCACCAATCATTGGGTGGTTTCCCAGCTTTTATGCATGTTCTCTCTTCTAAAAGGTCAAACTGCCCTCCTAAGGTTTAGTTACCGGCAGTAAAAGCTTTAAGCTAAAGTGTTCTTTGTAATTTTGTCGTCACCCCTCTTGCGTTTGGCACATCCGCTTTTGCCTTTCGCCCCACCCATCACTGGAATGTGGCTTCCGAGAGCTTCTTCGAAATGGAATTCGGCCCTCGGGCTGAAAGCCATTCCCCACTCCAATTTGTCAGTCACCACCACAAATGGTTTCCCCCGATTTGAGGCTTCTGATCAAGCTCAGTGCTCTGCAGGCCTTGCTTCACAGCTTCCCATCCCGGGTTAGTACAGGACAGAATAAAGAGAAGTGTTGTTTGCTTTTAAAGTTTATTTCCCATGGCTGATGCATAACACCACCCCATTCTGTATTCTGGAATCCTAAGTTGATAGCAGAGTATCTTTTCAAATAAATATTTGACCAAGTGCTATATTTTTGTAGGTGTTATACATCGGGGTAAGCAAGTTGTGGTCTCCAGATATTGTTGATAGGTGAACGGTAACTCCCATGATTGCTCACCATTGGCTAGAGATGATAGGAGTTGCAGTCCAACGTTGCCCACCCTGTTATAAATAATCAAAATAAATTTTAGTCACTCCATTGGGCAACATGATATATTAGCTTGCATTACCTGCTGTCTGTTTTAATCGTTTATAATCTGACTGCAAAATCAGTTTCTAATTTGGATTGTACCTACTTTGGGCCAGAAATCTATCCTCATGTTCCTCCTTATTTTAGTGAAATACCTCTGCCTCAGCACCTTTCCCAAGGTGGCTGATTTAATCGCAGCATAATCACTCATCACAGTTCATTTCCTTTAGTGGCTCTGTCAAAACTCAATGTGCAGACTAAAAGCAAAACAAAACTGACATTCAAAAGCCCCTAATGAACAAAGATCCCCTTTCCCTCAATCACCTTTGGCGGGGGGGGGGGGGGTAGAAAGAATTTTGCAAACCAAGAGTCTGAAAAGGGAGTTAAATTCAAGGTTGAATAGTCATCTAAGGTAACTGTTTTCTTATCTCTAGCAGTTAGAAATGGCTCAGATGAGCTTGTCTGGACTCCCAATGTACTCATTCCCTTCCTCATCAGTATCTTTTTTTCCTAGACAGAGAACAACAATGTTTTCTGCCATCTGGCAAAAAGGCCCCACTTGTCATCACTGAAATACAATTTGTCACCTTGGTGTTCCCCCGCTTAGTTGTTCAATTGTTCTAAAAAAAACTCTAGAAGCAAAAGGTCAGAAATGGGGCCTGTGCATAACTAGCATTGCCCATCACATGCAAGCATTGCCCGTTTCATGACATGAAGCCTCCAAAGAGTAATGACTCTTTTTGTTCGGCAAAATTTCAGTCCATTTCATGAACAGGAGAGTGTGCCCTCCACTTAATGCAACTCTCAGAAACTGCAGCAAGTGGACAGAGGTCCCAATTTCTTCTCTGTTTCTAAGAGCACAATCCTTTGCAGGTTCAGACAGGAAAAAAGTTCTACAATTTCAACATTCCCCAGCCAGCATGTCTAAGCATGCATAAGATTGGGCCTGGAAGTTGATAGAGGACCAGATGACTTGGCTAGTATAGTTTGTGTAATTGTGGATCAGAAAATGCCATGAATCAAGTTGGAACTGAGTACAGTGATATTCAAGAGTGGTTTGGGGCAGACAATTTAAAGAAGTCTCCATCAGAGGTTTTTAAAATTGCAACCGTATTAGATGGGATTGGAATTCCTCTGAAAGACCTCCATCCAGATTATTTGATTTTCTTACACACAATACCTCTTATCTAGATGGAGAGAGCAATTTTGTGGTCCCTAGGTGAGCATCCCAGGGACCATAGGGTGGTTCAGAAAATTCCTCTGAGGTCGGAGATAGTGTTCTGACCTTGGAAGGGGGAATCAGAGATCCAACCCCAGACCCCACCCCCTCGCAGCCAGCACAGAGAGAATCAACCAGCTGCCACTCTGAGGTCAGAAAAGCAACCTTGGAGGAGGAGGAAAGGAGGCATTCCAGTGGGTGGGGAAGTGAGGAGACTGGAGAGGCCAGGATATGAGATATCCTTAGCCTCCTCTAGCTTCCTTCCTTCCTTCCCTCCTCCTCCGAAGCACCCTCATTAGATGGGCTGAAAAGCTCTTCTAGCGAAAATGAAGAAAGGCGGAGGACAGGGAGGCAGAGATCATCTCCACGGCTCCTCCTGCCCTGAAGGCTTCAGCCCAGCAAGGCATAGGAATCTCAAAAGCCTCTGAGTTTGGGGGCATCCAAGCAGTGAGTGTGCAGTCCACAGGATTGTGCCCTAAGTGTCAGGTTGGTTGCTCTCATCCATTCCCTTCCTGCAATTGCCTTCCTGCAATTTGTAGATGGAAATGAGAAGTAGAGCTGTGAGTCATCTGCATAGTGATGATACTTCAGCCTGAATCTCTGGATTACTTCCCCCAGGAGCTTCTTGTAGATGCTAAACAGCATGGGGGATAAGATGAAACGTTGGGGCACCCAAAAGCCAAAGGCTGTTTGGAACAAAAATCCCCCAGCATCACAAACTGAGTTTGTCCCACTAATAATACTGTGTCTCTCTGTGACCCATTCCAATCAGATGACCAAAATGTGAACCATAGTTGATGATATCAAAGACTGCTGAGAGGTCCAAAATAACTAACCAGGCCAAACTCCGCCTTCCATTCCCGCAGGCAAAAACGGTTGCCATCCAATATCAAGGGTGCAAGCAAGATTGGATCAAAATCATCAGTGTTTGGAGTTGAGATTTGGAATCAAGACCAGTGTCTTGCTCAGAAATGGAACATTAGACACTGGGCGATAGTTATTCAGGACCACAGGGTCCAGATTTCATTTTTCAGCAGGAGTCTGAGCTGTGTGCACTTCTTCCAGAACATGCGGCCTCCTAACACCATCACTTCAATGTTGTTTGGATTCAATTTCTATTTATTTATCATCCAATTATTGGTACTTCCCGACACTGGTTAGGACATCAATTGCTGCACCAAGAACAGGTGTAAATGCATTTTTCATGGCAGCAGAAACTGCACCTTCCTTCAAATAATTCATAATTTCTGTAAGGTTCAAACTGTAAGCCCAGTCCTGGCAGTTTTTAGTATCCATGAGGGGCCACATAAGTCTCCAAATTTGTCAGAATCATAGCATCCAATCTGGTACAAGTGCAAGCAATTTTATCTGCAAAATGCAACATGAACTGGTCAAAGCAGTAACAGAGAACTGTACCAGGTGACCCCCCTAAGACGATATGCAAAACGTTTTTTACCATTTGAAAAAGCTCTCCTGGCTAATATTCTGCAGATGCAGTAGTGATGGTGAAGTCAGATTTCTTTGCCACCAGCATTGCCACAGAGTAAGCCCTATAATGGTTTCTTATTTGTATTTGGTTGTGCTCATCACAAGACTTCCACCATTTGCGCTCTAGTAAGTTCACCCATCTTTTCATTGCTTGAAGCTCCAGAATATCAGCGAGTCAACACAGCTCTTTGATTGGGTTAAGGATGTTTGGGGGTGATTGTATCAATAGCCTGAGTCATAATGGTTTGAATTGCATTATATCAAGGCTTCTTTCAAGTATAGTTCTAGATTTATCTATTTATTACATTTTTATACCACCTAATAGCCGAATCTCTCATTGTTGCCTGATATGGTCAGCAAATTGGAGTTAGTGTTCCTAGGGACAATCTTCATCCTGACATGGATAAGACTGATGACTCTCTTGGCATACTTGGACATGGCAGGGACATTCTGCATCATCAGTCATGACTTGAATGTTTTTCTGTCTTCAGCTGCAATCGCAAAAACACTTGTACAAAATACATTTGGACTTATTTCCAAGTAAACATGTGTAAGATTGTACTATTATAGTTGTTCTATCCTTACTTTCTGGTTGATACTAGAAGAAGTATTGAGTCTCTGTTCTGGCCCATGAAAATGGCCCTGTGGGGTACCACAAAGTGCCATCATGTCTCCTATTTTATTAAATATGTTATGACTTCAATGGGAGAGTTTTGGGTGTTGGTGGGAGCTCTATTTTTGTTACACCTGTTCTTGGTGCAGCTGTTGATGTCTTAACCAGGGTCTGGAGATACTAATAATTGGATGAGGATGAGTAAACTGAAATCAAATCCAGACAATATTAAAGTGATGAAGCCCACATGATCTGGAAGAGGTGGACACATCTCAGAAGGATATGATTGTACCTTCTCTGAAAAGCCAGCTATGCAGCCTAGTAGTACTGACTATATTCTTGCTCTTGGATGCCCAGGCAGCAATGGTGCAAAGGGGCCCTTTTTTGTCAATTACTTCTGATATGTCTCTCCCACTGCCACCTAGTCTCATAGATCAATTTCAACATATCACACCAGTAACAGATCAAACCTTAAAGAGCCATTGATGGCTTCTCATTGGTACTTTGGTGCAAAGGGGCTCCGTTTGAGATCAGAGATGTGGACAGGAAAACAGAAATTCTAACTTGAAAGTGTTTACCAGTTCAGTGGCTCAGTACTTAAGAGTACTTAAAAGTGAAAGAAAACTATGGATTTCTGTCAGGAAATTATCCAGTTTATATAGCCATTGAACATCTGCATTTCCATGGCTTTGGAACACTGCTTACAGGAAGTTAGGCAAAGGCAAAAGGGGGAGTATTTATGTATTTATGTATTTATTTTATTACATTTCTATACCACCCAATAGCTGAGTAATTTCAGTCAAGTGAAGATGGTGTTTTCTATATCTAAGAGAAAAAAAATCTTGTCAGTTCCATACACAGAAGTACAAAAACCAGCCATTACAGGAGGTTCCAGTTGCATGCTGCACTTGGAAGCCGCTGGTATATGAAACATATTGATCAAGCCCATTGAATGTGTAGATTTGGGATTGCACAAGTCCCTCACTTGTGTTTGGCTAGTACAGTGGCTGTTCTCTGCCATGTCCCAGCCCTGCAGAGGGAGTGGGGGAAGTGGGTGGGGGGGGGGAGTATGGAGATTTGGACTTTGTTGCTTTGACTTGCGTCGCTTTCATTTCTCACTAAATATCCTCTTTATTAGAGCCACATTCTGAATTCAACGCTGGGATGGACTGAAGCATGTTCCAGTTCTGAATATGAAATGAGCCCTGACATGGCCTGGGCCTCATTCTCTATTGGAGCCTCTAACTCTTCCTCCTTGGAGAAGTGTTCTGCCTGGGGCATGACATCCAGTACTGGAAATTACAAGGGGGTTAAAAACAGTGCCGGCTCCAGGTTTTTGAGGGCCATTGGGCAAGACACACTCAGTGGGCTCCCATCCCTCAGGGAGTCTGCTTTCTTGCCACCATGGTCACCAGCTGCTCTTGCTCCTCACCATTGCTAACACTCACTGGACAGGCAGGGGACCAGTGAGCAAGGCATCTCCTGCTCCTGCTCCTCACCACTAGCACTGTTGTCTGGGCCAGAGTGAGGTGAACATACAGATTGCAATGGTGAGGAGGAGAAGTAAGTCTAGGGTGTGTGTCTTGTCAGTGGGCCCCTACTGCAAGCAGATGCCTAACCATGCCTACCCTTGACTCTGGCCCACAAAGATTATTGATTGTGCCAGTGCCTATTCCTGGCTTCCAACCACCAAAGATAAAGAATACCTTGGAGATTGTGGTTAGAGCTACACGGCTGCTTCATAGCGGTATTGAAGTGCACTGATAACTGTTGGGGTACATTTCGTATACTGCTTTCTTAGTGTTATTTTCTGCTTTTTATTCCACGTTCGTAATGATTTGACACAAGGTGCAGATCTGGCCTTAATGTGCCTGACTAAATAGTTTTGTCTAAAGACTTCTGGAATTCTTCTTCCATGAATTTGTTTAGTCCTTTTCTCAAAACATTTATATCATATAGCTTGAACACGACATCTGGCAGCAATGAAATTGCACAGGTGTGACCACAAAATGCAACACAAGAATAAATCTTTTTTTAAACAAAAAACAAAGCTTGTATCTCTCAAACAATCCCTTTCCATACAGGGGACTAATGAAGACACTGTCTTATGGTTTAAAAAACTGTTCACTGCTGCATTTTTAATCCTAGCTATTTCTTCACTGTTGGAAGGTAAAGAAATCTCTGATAAAATAATAATTAAATGCCGACAGTACTAAATTTCCACCCAGCATGAGCTGCCAGCAGTTACAAAACCAAAACATTAGGTCATTTTTTAAAAAAGTCTGATTAAATACCTAGGTAGACTTTTCTGATTAGCTGTTCTTTCCAGGATATGTAGTGGTAATAAAAGGGTAGACTTGACAGCAGCAATTGGTTTTCTAAGGGAAGGGTAAAATACTAATGTACGTGTGTGTGTGTGTGTGTGTGTGTGTGTGTAAGAGGCAGAGAGTTTTAAAGTATTTCTTTCTCATGGGATATGTATTCAGTTATCATCACTATGCCAAGAAATCTATTGATACTGCCCCATGATGGTAGTTATCTTGCTGTGACTTGTTTTGGGGCCTAACTACCAGCTGAAGTCCAAAGCCTGCAATGCATTTATGCTTCATTTTATTCATTCATTTAAAATAATTTTTAGGCCACCTTTAAGGGTAAAACCAAGACCTCATTAACAGAAATCTTTAATCTGTCATTATTAAATAAATATATTGGGCAGTATCCAGTGTTCATCCTACTCAGCGTACACCAATTGAAATGAATGGGGCTTAGGTTAGTTATGACTAACTTAAATCCCATTCATTTTAATGGGTCTACTCTAAGTAGTCTAACATTGGATACTACCCATTATACTCAACTGCTTGGATATTTTTGATTGCACTAGCAATTATTTAAAGTGGTAGTGAGAGTTTACTACAATGAGCATATGCCAGTTTTCTTCACTGAGAAAATGTCGCCACTTAGCTACATCAGAAGCTGCCTTATACCAGGTCAGACTGTGTGTGTCTATCTAGTCTACTTTGATTGGAAGCATCTCTCCAGGGTTTAAGGCAGAGGTCTGTCTTATCACCTGTTACCTAACCCTCTTTTTTATTTAGAAATGCCATGAACTGAACCAGAGATTTCTGCATGCAAAGCATTTTTAAAATTATTTTTTATTGTAAAATTTCAACAAAGCAGAAAAAACAAAAGAAAAAATGTAGCTACGTACATTTTAATATATCAGTTTCAATGCATGCCTATGAAGTGTGTGTGTATGTGTGTGTGTGTATATATATATATATATATATATACACACACATACAGTGTTCTAAGAATTATACACAAACTGCAACAAAAGCAGACCAAATATCCAAATAAGTCTCCATTTGCAGGTGGCGTCTATACACCACCCATTCAGACGTTGGAAGCGTTGTAAAGTCCATTGCATTGCAGGAGGTGAGCATTGATTTGATGGGAATTATTTGGTGTTGCTGCCTCCTGTTAAAAAGGCAGTTAGCAGAGAAAAAACAAAAGGCAGAACAGAATGAGCATTTACCAGCCCTACATGCACACAAGGCGAAAAAGAAAAAGACCATGCCCTTCTTTAGTGAAGAAAAGGTAAAATGGTTTACTAACAATATTCTTGCATAAAAAAATCAAGTATAGTGTAGTTTCAAACAAACTTTTTTTCAGTCCATTTCTTTGTGTTCTATAACACTGAAAGGAGGGAGAGAGAGAGGGAAAGGGTGGGGGAGAGAGTAAATGCAACTGCTCCCAGCAATGGAGGAGCTCAGAGAGAGAAGGGAGGGGAGGAGCAGGAAACCACATTCTAGGCTATAGAGATCCTAAGTTTAGCTATGCCCAAATTCCCATGAACTAACTGCAACACTGCCCCTTCCTGTAACTGGCAGACAAGGTTGCAATATTCCCAACAGTAATATCATCAGTCTTTTAGCTGTCGAGAAGGCGTGGAGAATCCACTTGTGCTGACCATATGAGTTGGGGCGCATATTATGTTTTGTGTGATATCCAGGGAAAGAAGAACAAGAGATGTGGAGTTATTGTTTTTGGTGACCATGCATGTCTCTTATTGGCAAGCCAGACTCCGTTCTTGTGAGACAGTAGGTTCCTGTGAGCAGCTAGTTGGCTATTGTGTGAACAGAATGCTGGACTGGATGGACTTTTGGTTTGATCCAACATGGCTCTTCTTATGTTCTTCTTATGCTCAACAAAAACTAGACCCAAACCAAAGGTGTAATGTTTCTTTGTTCATTCTCTTTAACAATGTTCTTCATGATCATTGCTAAAAATATGGAGAATAAGTATCTGAGGTATCTAAGCATGGCTGTGTCCCATGGACCACAGTGTTGTGCCTAAACCTGTTTGCAAGTTTCTAATCCTCAATAATGTTCTAGATGGTCACGAGCAAGTCAATATTATCTATGTGTAAAATGGACATATAGTATTGCTGTAATAAAGCATGGAAATATTCAATTGTCCCACTGGTCCCCTTTTTAGAGAGATAACTGGAGATAATTGGCATTTTGGAATATTTGAGTTTATTTACAAATATATAAATTAAGCACAGGTGGAGGCAATCACTGTAGTCCTCCTACAAGCAGCAAATCAGATCGCCGGAGTGGGATACCTGTACCACCGAAAGGTACCTTCCAGCCTTTAACTCACACTCTCTGCTGCTCTGTCCCAAAACACTTCTCTTGTTATCTGCACACACCATTCTCAAAACTCACCCTGAGATTTTGTGGGTAGAGGAAGAAGGAATGACCCAGTTCACATGTAAGAACCCATGGGCTGTTGAGGGTGAGCAGGAGAGAGTGGATACATTGCCTACAATGCACCCGCCACTTCCACATTTACTCAACAACCCACAATCAGCTCCTTTGTAGGTTGCTGAGTGTGATGTTCGAACGCAGACCAGTGCATTGTTTAGGGGCTTATCAGCACAGGTGTTAATTTAACAACAAACCATGGATTGTCATTACATGCAAACCAGGTCAAAGAGTCATTTTCTCCAAAATGGCTCTCAAATTCCAGGTATTCTTCATACACCTCAACCATTAGTTCTCATTGAGGGGAGAGTTCAAACTATTAAGGAATATCAATCAATAATTAACATTATTTTGCCTGACAAAGGATATGCCCAAACCATATAACAACAACAACAACAACATGAATAATCAATTTATCAGGGTGATGGCAAACTGGGGGGGATTATATGACAGAACATAGGTTAGAAAAAAACGAACCAAACTTGATACGAAACAGTTGCTTCCAGACCAGTTATTAAGTTGCAAGAATGTACAAAATTGTGTAGATTAGTAAAAAAATATATGTACAAAATAGGATTATATTAAAGAAAACCACTTGAAAAGATGTGTATTTTATACACAGTTGCATATAAAATATATAAGGCAAATATTTATTTATTTATTTATTACATTTGTATACTGCCCCATAGCCGAAACACTCTGGGCGGTTTACGTAGGATTAAAACAATTAAAAACAATATACAAAAAATTAAAACAACAAAAACATACAACATACACACAATGCACACATACATTTAAAACCACTGCAACAACCCAAATAGCTACAAAAACAAACCCAGGCTCCTCAGATATTGCCAAATGCCTGAGAGAAGAGGAAAGTCTTGACCTGGCGCCGAAAAGATAGCAATGTTGGCGCCAGGCGGGCCTCATCATACATGCAAAAATCCATATATTCAGAAAATGAGTTCAAAGATTTTCATGCTGATTTTTTTTTTAAAAAAGTTGCAAACTAATTCAGGAATGTATCGGAACAAATTTGAGATAGGGGCAAAAGATGAGAAAAATTAGAAACTTAAAGAAAATGAAATTGACAGATTCATCCATCCCTAACCAACATATTGCAGCATTTGAGTCAACACTCTCCTGCTGAAGTCTAGAACTATTTATTACCAGTGTTAAGTCAGCTAACTTGGGATCAGGGGTGATGTGGGATAAAAGATACAGTTGGGATGTGGTGGGGCAGATGTGGCTTAATGTCTTTTTAACACTTTTATTAGAATCTTCCAAGGGCAGCTGGAAGGTTTGCCTTAACTCAGGGAGCTGTATAATACAAATATATATTCTTGATCACTATGCAATACAGAAAGCAATTTCTCAGGGGCTGTCCTGTCTGTTTAATCTCCAGATTATCTGGACTCTTCCCCCACCCCTAACAACACTCCACTCTGCATTTCCAAGGATAAAGCTGCTAAATTATCTATCATCTCATTCTCAATTGGACAGGGCTACTGAGTACATATATTTGATATATTATTTTTTGAACAGTAGAACATGAGCTTTCCTAATTCCTGTTGTCTGTCTAGTCTGAATATGTCACCCAGGCATAAACTCACCAGGCGTAAAGTCAGAGAGCCTCTGAGATTGTTTGTTGGGGCTCCTTCATGAAGCAAACACGGTGGAAGCGAAGGCCGGTTTCCACAGATAACTCATTTGGCACAGTGAAGGCATTGCAATAGGAGGCCACCTATCCTGCTTCATGTCTGCCAACAGCAGCCAGCCCCTGGGTCGCAGTGCCAGGTGTGCAGATGATGAGCAGAAGGTGCAAGCATCAGAGGCAGCAAGCCTGAATACACCAGTTGTTGGGGAACATGGGCGGGAAGATGCTGTTGCACTTGTGTCCTGTTTGAGTGTTCCTGGTTGACAGCTGGTAGGCCACTGAGGGAACAGAGCGTTGGACTAGATGGACCCTTGGTCTGATCCAGCAGGGCTCTTCTTACGTTCTTAACTTGCAGGAGGATTTGGAATTGGGTTTGGGATGAAGCCCTGTACTGGAGGATTAAGGGACAGGCTAGGAAACTGTTTCATATCAAGAGGGCATAGAAACTCAGCACACAGGCAGAATCAGTTGCAGGCAGCAGGTTGCTTGATTGCCCATGGAAACCTGTTTATAGATCATTTTCTTTTTTATATAATTTAGTGAAACCTTTAGAGAGAGACTTCCTCTATGTTACATCTTCCGTTGGACTTGCCCATTTATTTGGCTTTGTAAGATGTAGTTGCTGCCTATATGATATTTTAATTTAAATTGATTGTGTTTATGAAGGCTTTATAATTCATAAACCATTCACGAAGCTTTGGGTATATTTAGGATTCTAAGTGCAGGGTATAAATCCAGATACTGGTAACAATATAACACCATAATAATGATTTGGACAGGACAGTTGACGCTTGATCATTTCTACTCCTACCCCACCCATTCACTTGGATTCTATGATGCGCCAAAGAAAAAGTCCTAAGGAAAAAACAAACCCAACAGCAACAACAACCAGTGATGTAGTGGTTGTTGATTATGATGCAGTAAGAGAAAGGGGTTTCCAGAGCTATTCCATTACAGAACCAGGAAGGGACCAAGGTTAAATGGTGTTGTGTACGCTTTGCACGTAGAAGGACTCAGGTTCCTTCCCTGCCATCTTCTGATAAAAAAGGAGCAGGCATCTGAGACCTTGGAGAGCGACTGCCAGTCAAAACAGGCAGCACTGGGCCACTAGGATGGCTGTGTGCCCTGCTTTGCTGAGGACACTCCCTTCTTCGGAGGTGTTCTCTATCTGAAGTGCTATCCAATCCAAGTCTAGTTGAAAGATCAGGAACTGCAAGAAGGGAGAGCAAGCATATGGTTCATATGGGCTCAAAGTTCTGAAGTTGAGCCAGGTCACAAAGTGGACTTTGGGATGGGACTTATGCCAGCACTTAGCACCTGGGCAGCAAACAGGTCTCCTGGTCATAGTCTTCCCCATTATGATCAATCATGCTGTATTTCTATTTAAATCTTAGTAATCATTTCTAAATTTGCATCTATAGCTAGTATATGCAAATGTAATGCAAATCTATATGTCATTTTGTCTTCTTTGGGGTTTTTGCATTTCCTCTTTCTTGGCAATGCGTAACTGGCCACATTGATAAATATTCTGGCAGAAATATGAGGTGGTTTCCTGTGTTCATGGGGAAGTATCTGAGAAAATGAGGGAGAAAGTAAAATAGCCTCTCTATTACCAAGCATCCCACATTTTCACTGGACAGAGGGGAATACCGCAGAAGATAATCTGCATCGTACCCTCATTTTCTCCATAAAGAAGCCAGGGCTAATCCTGAAATGCCACTATCTAACTTTAATCTTTTAATACAACACTGGCCAGATTAAAAAAATCAGACCCCCAAACTCCCAGGCAGACTGCTTGCTGAACTGTTGTGGGGTCTAAAATCAATGGCTTAGTAGAATGCAGAACAAGAGGTGTACCTAGTGTTTTGCTCTTGTTTTTCCATTCCCTGTGCAACAGGAAGTTTGGGCCAATCTTTATGGGTTATTTTTCTTTTAAGAGAAAGGCCATAGCTACTGCACATCTCTCTCTCTCTCTCTCTCTCTCTCTCTCTCTCTCTCTCTCTCTCTTTCTCTGTGTGTGTGTGTGTGTGGATGTGACAGAGGGAGAGAGAGAGAGAGAAGGGAATTTCAGTTAGTTTCCAAGATTTTGAAAAACGTAATTGGCTTTCAAGACCAAAAGTCATTCACTAGATCCCAACTCATTGTACATATTTTCAGGTTGACATTTCCAGAATTTCAATCTGTCTTAATAAAGGGGCACAAGAAGTGCCCCTTTACTTAAGGTGAGTTGCAAAAAAAGAAAAGAAAAAGATTCTGGCATTATATGCCTCAAACTTTACTGCTTATAAAAATGACACCTGTTGAGCTAATAACTTGAACCTTGGCATCCGCAATTTACTTGAGGAGGACTATCATTGCGAAAAATTTCAAAGTAGTCACATACAAATTGCCACAGATACGACAAGTTAAAAAGTGCTGAAAATTGTCCCATTTGTACTTTTTACTCCAAGCTGCCACTCAGCATAACATATATTTCATTCACATTTAGATGAAAAGTACTAATGTACATTATTCAGGCTTGTTAAGGAGGTGTGCCTTTCATTGATATGGTGACATTCTTGAGCAGCAGTTTAAAAGTTACCAAGGTTTTACTGCCCTATGAAAGCTTATAGCAGCAAGTGCTGGCAAAGTTATGTCAGGCATGTTCAATTTCACCGTGAAGCTAGAATGTTGCCAGTACTGCCGTGTTTTGAATTCCACTGTTCTTGTCAGCATTCTGGGAAAAGAGTAGCAGGAAACTCTCAGCAGAGATAAGAGTGAGGTAATTTTGAAGGCTGAGGGAATCGCTCTCACTGATTAACAAAACACTGGTGAAGAGAGGGAAGAAAAGGGAAAAAAAGCTATACTGGAACCCTGTGCAGGCTTATTCAGAAATAAGCTATTCTAAATATATAGGGACATATCTATTCATTTCTACACACCTACTCAGTTAATGATGTTTGTTTTCTGTTTTTTAGTTTATGCTTTTATTTTTTTCAGAACACTGTAATTATGATTTCCCTTTTTTAAAACAAGGGAAATGCAATGATTTAAAAAAACCCTGCCAGTTATGACCAGAGTTAAGGCTATTTATTCCATGATGGTTCAACCACCACAAAACCAGGAAATTGGAAGCCAAGATTGATGCCTTAGCAGACACGACCTGTGATCAGTAATAACGTTGCGTAATGTTACAAGTTGTGCTTGCTTACAAGCAACAAACAGGTCTGGGTCAACTCATGAGAGGAGGATTCCTCTAGCAATATGGTAAGTTTCAGATGCGTCATAAAGCAATTCAGGACCCAGGACAACTTGGGGCATCTTTGTCCCAGACCAAGAAAAAGTGTGGACTCATGCAGAGTAAGTTGTAAGCAAGCACAATTTGTGACATTGCACAACTTCATTATAAATCATGGGGCACGTCTATTAAGGCATCAGCCTAAGCTTCCAATTTCCTGGCTTTGTGGAGTTTGAGCTAATATGAAATTTGGTCTTTAACTGGCAGATTTTTAAAATCATTGAATTGCATGAGATCCCAGTAGCATCTATCTGGTCACTCTAGACATTGGTAAACCTACCACGTCTACTACTTGCAAGGCCATTCAGTGCTTGAAATGGTAATCCCTCTTTCTTCCCAAATATGTTAGTATTTACATTTGGTATCACCTCACCACTTATGTCCCTGCCCGATCTCTGAGATATCAGTGGGAACACTTCTGAAGGTTCGCCTCAGGAGCACTTTCAGCAGAATGTTTAGTGTTGCACCACTCACCCTCTGGAACCCTTTACCAATTTTCATTAGACAAGTCCTCACAGTACTGAAGTTTATCTCTTCACACAGGTTTTCTTTCAAATCTGACCCAGCCACCTATGATCTGTAGAGCACTAGAGTATGCAGTTTTACTGCTGATTATTTTATTATTATTGTGTTATTTTATTGCTGTGATGATACTACAGTATGTCCACCACTTTGATACCTCTCTGGAAGGTGGAATAATAATAATAATAATAATAATAATAATAATGTCAAAATATGCTTAAAGCTTAAGATGATACTTCTTTTCTATTTAATAGTCTGAGAAAAATATGACATCTTAAAATTAAACCCAGACTAGTTGTGATTGTAGTGTGGTGTATTGGTTAGAGTGTTGGACTGGGACTTGGGAGATCTGGGTTCTAGTCCCTGCTCGGCTATTAAGTTCAGCTGGGTGACTTGGAGCCAGTCACTAAAGGTGCCTCTACAAGAGGCATTTAAAGCTCTTTCAAGGTGCATTAAAAAAATTACCTCTACAAGAACGGAACGCAAATCGGGCGTAGAGGCGCGTTATCTCCCTGATTATGCGCATTATCGAATGCGCGTTAAATCGCGAGTTTTATTTTGCTCCGTCTGTTAAAGAGCATTTTGACTGTGTGAATAAGCGCTTATGCGCATTAACTACTTGTAAAGCGCATTTTGGACATCTGTTAATGCGCTTCGCCGCCTCTCGCCGCCTCTCATGCAGAGGGATTAGGCGTAAATGCGCTTCTGCGATTATGCTCATAATCGCCTAACCAGGCGCAAAAGCGAATCCTTGTAGAGAGACTCAGCCTAACCTACCACACAGAGTTGTTGTGAGGATAAAATGAGAACTATCTTGGATTCCTTGCAACAGGAAAAAAGGCAGGATTTAATTAAATAATAATAAAATAAAGAGCAGTCATCCCCATCATGTAGGGTAGGGGTAGTTTTAGCATCATGATCCCTCCATTTGCCTGCGGCTGCAGTCTGTTTTCCATGCACATTTGTTAGCCAAACTATAATACAATAAATGTGTTTGTGTGTGTGCATGCATGTGTGTGTATTCAATGACCCTCACCCTTTTGCCACATATGCTGTAAAAAATGTGCCCCTCGCCTTCCTCTTTTTCCATAACTGGGGCAAATTTGTGTTTAAGCACATGATCGGTCACCTTTGCATCTAGGTAGATGTATCGGCGCTTTGATTATCTTTAGTATGCCGTGAAGGATTTAGAGGGGCGGGGGGAAATGAAGGTAGTCATGTTGGCCTTTCCATTTCCAAACTCCAAATTAACATAATACCTTTATGAAGCCAAGATTACAAAAGAGTGTGCAAATGTTCAAGTTCTCCAGAACTTTTCATTGCACGGGATGATAAATAAAGCCCAGAGTGAGAAGGAAACAGTGGCTGATGTTCAAGCCATAGAGATTGCCCTTGGTTACAGTCTTAAGATGGACAGTGGAAGGAGGCTGCAGACTAATAATAATAATAATAATAATAATAAAAATTATTTCTTACCTGCCTCTCCCTCAGGATTGAGGCAGGGAACAACATTGATACAAATGACATAAAATACATAAAATTTATTAAAAACATATACAATTAATACATTATTAAAATACAGATAAAACTCTTAAAATTTGACTGGGTAGGCCTGCCAGAAGAGATTGGTTTTTATGACTTTCTTAAAGTCAAAAAGACTATTAAATTGACAAATCTCCTCAGGCAGGCCATTCCACAGTCTGGGAGTGGCAGAAGAGAAGGTCTTCTGGGTAACAGTTGTCAGCCTAAATTCCCTAAAATGTGAAATAATTATTTTTCTAGCTTTGAGGTTGTGAGAATAATTCCAGCGTGTAGGGTTTATCCCAGATTCAGGATTTTATTTTATTTTTCAAACAGTGTTTTCCATGAAATATTGCTTTATATATAGTTGGAGACAGGTGTTGCATAATCAGGAATTTCACCTTCCTCAAGGGCACTAATACCCCACTGCATGCAGGAGGCTAATCAGCAATTGTTGGATTTCACTTCTATTTTCATGGCTTAAGCAAGCAAAATTACCCTTTCAACAGATTGGCTCAGCAGCCATTCTCCCTACTTAGCAGAAATGGATGAAAGATTTCCAGTTAATTGTCTATAAATGGGGGGGAGGGCTTTTCCTATGGACTGCTGGCTGTTGTTTTCTTTTGCTCAATGAGTCATTAATAGTACATCCATTTTGATTTCAAATATGGAGACTTCTGGGAGTGAACATCAAAGAATAAAAGCAAGTATGGTAGAGGTGACTTTGATTTCATCCTAAGAAAGAGTTGCCTTTTTGTCTTGCAGGTGTATGAAAGTGAAATTGGTGCAACCTTGATTTGGATATTAACTTGATTTCAGAAAGTTAACTTTGAAAAGATGTTATTGATAACCTTTTCTGATTATTTTCCCTCAAAAATACACATGCATCTATGAAATACCCTTGTCTGCACGACCATTTCTCACCACATTTTGCATTTCCTTCATGGTCACTATCCATATGGAATGTCTCTAGAAGAGTAGCCATGTTAGGCTGTTACAGTAAAAACAAAGCCTTGTGGTAACTTAAAATCTTAACGAAATGGCTTGGGACCAGGTTATCTGAAAGAATGTACCTGCCCGGACCTTAAGATCATCCTCAGGGGTCCTTTTCCGTGAGCCCCTGCCAAAGGAAGTCAGGTGAGTGGCTACCAGGAGGAGGGCCTTCTCTGCTGTGGCACCCCAGCTGTGGAATGAGCTTCCTAGAGAGGTTTGCCTGGCATCTACATTATACTCATTTAGATGCCAGTTGAAGACCTTTTTATTTTCTCAGTAGTTTAAAAGTTCATCAGCTTAATTTTTAACTTTGAGGTTTAAATTTGTATTTTAAATCTGTATTAATTTCTGCATGGCTGCTTCGTTTTATCCTGGTTGTGCTTTTATACTGTATTTTCTTTATGTTTTATACTGTTGACTCTTTTATATTTTGAATGATTTTCATGTTTTTAATTTTTGTAAACTGCCCACAGAGCTTCGGCTATTGGGCGGTATAGAAATGAAATAAATAAATAAATAATATTTTTAATTGTAGCATGAGCCTACCTTGTTGGATGCATCAATGGAACTGTAGAAGTGATTGAGATAGGTACATGAGCTCAGTGGTGGGGCACTCAAAACTGTGCTTGAAAATGAATGAACATATACTAACAACGTAAGTCAATTCAGCACACTGTTTTTTGCCTTTAAATCCCTAAGAAAAACTTTTCATTATAGTTTTTAAAATGTTAGTGTGTTTTAGATCTTGCACCACTGCTGGTTTTTAATTTGGTTTTATTCTGTTGTTTGACACTTTTTTTTAGGTTTTTACATTACGTTTTATTCTGTTTTTAATATTGTATGGTTCTAATCTTTATTTTGTGAATTGCCCGGAGAACTGTAATGTAATGAAGAGAAGAAGAGCTTCACTAAACGAGCGATTTATAGCACACTTGTGATTGGACACTGTTTGCGGGTTCATTTCATGATGTCGTCAGCATCCAGGGCCCCTTCCGTGTTATCCCCTGGAATATCTTTTTTTTTTTTTTTTTTTTTGGTGGGTTTAAAAAACCCAGAGATAATGTGGAAATATCTGGGAAATCACACCATCTCCCAGTTTGTAATCTCGGCATTGAATAGTTTGTTGAGTTGAGCATAGCTGCGCAGTGCATTTAAGGGGGCATTTATGGGCTTTGTGGCTGTGTTGGGACAGCGGCAGCAGGAGGAGGTGGTACGGTGAGCGGGCGATGGGTGACGGTGGGTGCCCAAGGAATTTGCGGCTGCGTTGGGGAAGAGGGACGGTGGGAGAGATTGCAGCTGCCCCCAACAGATGCTTCTAACCCTGTTATAATGGGTGGGACTGTGCCCAAACTTGGCAGGTTGGTTGCCTGGGTGGGGAGAAATTGGTGGCAGTGCAGAATCTCCAATCAAACACTATCCACTACACCCTACTGGCTTTATCACTTCTATCCCTTTGTAAAAGCCACTCAGACTGCAGTCCTATGCACACTCATATTGGAGTAATTTCCATTGATGCGTAATGAGATTTACATCTGAATTTACATCAAGCTGAAAGCTGGGATGGCTGGAGGAGCAGTGGAGGAGAACTTTGCCTTCCCGCCCTCCAATCTCATTTTCACTGAGAGCGCTTTGGAGGTGGAAAGAGACTGGAGGAGGCTCAGGATAACTTGTATCCTGGACTCCCTTGTCTCCTCCCCACCCACCAGAACTCCCCCTTTCATCCTCCTCTAAGATTGCTTTTCTTCTGACCTCAAAGAAATAGCTGGGTTGGTTCTTTCTATGCCAGCTGCAAGGGGCAGAGATCTGGGGCTGGATCTCCAATTCCCCCTTTTGAGACTAGAGTGCTGCCTCCAACCTCAGAGGGTTTTTCTGACCCATTCTATGGTCCTTGGGATGCTTGCCGATGGACCATAGGATTGCTCCCTAAATATATATATGAATAAAATAATGTTCTAAATGTTTAATTTCTTCAGAAAAATCATTGCGTGGTTTCCTTTTTCAAATATCTACATTAAGAAGTTTTCTTTTTAAAAATGCCTGTAACTTATGCCGCAAGAATCAACAGAAGGCAGAGAAAGGAGGCTCTGGCATGTAACTGACAATATGATGAACACCTCTGCAATTACTGTAATTTTAAATTAATTAATAATAAATTCCAGACCCTCCTAAAGACCCATTTGTGCATTAGCAGTTGCGACTCCCGGGCTTGATGTGAGCTCATCAAAGTCAATGAGGGCCTCCAGTGCATATAGAATGGATCATTGATCCACTGATAAGCTGGAAAAACATATTTGTAATATAGCAGACAATTGGTGCCTAGCTGGAGCTGAATATTCCCACTTTAGAAACAATCTGTTTTCAGCACTAGATCCACAACCATGGAGGCTTTGTGTCTGAATGTTATTATTAACAGGCCCCAAACTATTTAGGGCTTTAAAGGTCAAAACCAGCACTTTGAATTGACTCCTTCATGTGTGCTTTCATTATCTGTTCATTGATTTTAAAGCCCGTTTTGCAGTGTTTTGTCCTCACTGGGCTGAAGTACCTATATAACTCGTTGTTATTGTATTTACCAGATGGAAGGAATGTTTGAAACCTGCCGAATGGGAGAGTTTAGGGTGGTCATGTGTCTTATTTACAGAGGACAGTCTTCTAGTTGAAAGTCTATCCAGTCCAAGATAAATAATAATATTAAGAAGGTTGAGCAGGGCTCTTGAAGTTGCCCATCAACCTGGACAGCAAACTGAGAGACGCACAGGTCATAGCCTTCCTCACAGTTGTGAGATGTATCGTATTTCTATTTCAATTATATGTGTGTCAAGAACTTTCCAGTGAAGTGTGTTTCATGAGAATTGGTCAATGGGAAGGCAGTAAAAAATGATGACTAATTAATTCCCTATATATATATATGAATTATATTATATATATGATGATTTCTAAATTTGCATCTGTGCCTATACATTAACATACACAAATATTATGCAAATCATTATCCTTTGTTGTCCTCTTTCATGGTGATTCATTTCCTTTTTTGGGGCAGACTTATTGCCATTGTGATCTTGAGACTTTCAAACATGCAAATTGGAGAGAGGGCAAAGGGAAAGGACTGGTCTGCTGACTTCTGATGTGACCGTGTCTTTTAACTCTCTACTTATTTATTTAAAAGATTTCTGTGCCGCCCTTCAATTCAAAATGTCCGGAAAAGAAAGCATAATAGAATAATACATTCAGTGTTTAAAAATGATCACTGAATAATAATAATAATAATAATAATAATATAATAAATCAGAGCTTAAAAGCCAGGAGATAGATAGATAGATAGATAGATATATTTAAAAAGAGGTATTTTCCTGGTTTCTAAAAGACAGTGGTATAGGTGCTAGACAGAGCTCCCTGTGGAGAAAATTCCTCAAGCGAGGCACCACAGATAGATGAGGCACCACCTTACTTCAGATGACCAGGACACCTGGAGAAAGGATTCTGTGGGAGGCCTTAGGCTGATGTGGAAAAGACACATTCTTGAGAATCCAGGTCCCAGGTTGTTTTTAAGGCCATCATTGTTGGGCTCTTCTGAACTTGTGAGATTCTTGATGTTCACTTGATGTTCACCAGGGATCTCTCCTCAGTCTGTGGGATAACACCTGGAGAGATGCTTAACGAAGGGGTTGACTTAGGATCAGAGGAAGTTGCCTTATACCTGAATGTCTTAGAATGGCCCAGTCAAAGCCCAGACCTCAATCTGATTGAGAATCTGTGGCAAGATTTGAAAATGCTGTTCACCAACAGTCCCCATACAACCTGACAGTGCTTTACCAATTTTGTCAAGAAGAATGGGCAAATATTGCAGGATTCAGATGCACAAAGCTAGTAGAGACTTACCCAAAAAGACTCACAGCTGTAATTGCTGCCAAAGGTGCTTCTACCAAGTATTGACTCGGGTGTGTGTGTGAATACTTATGCAACCAACAAATGCCCATTTGTGGGGGTTTTTTTACTTGACTTTTGTGTCACAATAAAAAATATTTTGCACCTTCAAAGTGTTAAGTATGTTGTGTAAATCAAATGGTAAACATGCCAATTAACTCCATTTTAAACCCAGGTTGTTACACACAAAATGTGGACAAGTCAAAGGGTGTGTGTGAATACTTTTGCAAGGCACTGTAGTGTAGTATTGTCTACACCAACCTCCAGATGTTTGGACTACAACTCTAACCAGCACTAACCAACATGACCAATGATGAGGGATTCTGGGAATTGTAGTTTTGCAATAAAACACACACATGCGCGCGCACACACACACACACACACACACACATATATTTTAAAGCTGCAAGCTGTTCTGTCAGTGCCACATTTTAAGCCTGTTGTTTACCCTGAACGTGATCTGGTGCGTTCCCCAAATTCTCAATGACCTTAGCGATGTGTGCAGTGGTTGAATGTATTGTTTTAGCATTTACATAGCAAGTCTAGTATGCAAAGGGATTTAGCTTCCTCATGTCCAGCCTGCAAACACCCTTATTAGGTAGACTGGCGTTAGTCCTTTTTAAAGATAGTGACTTTCTCAAGGTCAGACAGTGACATACAGCAGAGAAAGAACATGAACCCACAGGACTCCCAGGTCTGTCCCAGACATCATTCACTGTACTGCAGATATAGTCAAGCTCCCATAACTGTTACCCATGATGGCAAAATGCAGTTCCTAATTTCTGTCAAATTCCCAGCGCAGGAGTGATAATTTCCTGTTGTTTATTGTTAACTGAACAAAAACATGCTGACACTTTTACTAGAAATAATGATAGTTTTGATCAGCCAATACAGCTCACTGAAATGTACATCATGCCATAATGGTAGTAAAAGCGACACAATTGTCTAGCTAGATTAGACAGGCACTCTTGTCATTGTCGCGCATTCCACGCGCAGCCCTAAATATTGTGTAAGTAGCAGGCAACGAAAGGTTAAATTGCCTTATTGGCTCATAAAGAAGAGGCGCGGCGTCTTTTTCTTTACCTTGAGATTTTACTAACTGCTCTTCTGCATGGTTGAACAAGGGATTGTTTTGGTCCATTAATCTCATTAATGACTGCCTTTTCCTACCAGTTGTCTTCAGAATGAATCGTGTCTGTGTTTTATGGCGTATTCGTTTGTTATCTTAATGATCCCTGCACTTCGAAGAGAGGAGCGCAGTAGATTTTCATCTTATTTTAATCCATCAAAATCAAGTTAGCTGCAACTGATGGGGGGGATCTAACTGTTGTGCCCAGATACGTCAGCTCTGAGCTGAAAGTTTGCCGGTTGCCTGGCAACCTTCTTGGAGGAAGATAGATGTCCTGCCATTGGTTCCTTTTTTAGCTGAGGCAGAATATATTAGCGTTCCTGTTCCGCCACAGACAAAGGGAACGGCAGCCTGAGCTTAGCTTGCAGGGACTGTTTCACATTCCTCAATAGTTCCCTCCAGTTTCAGGATCAGATGAAATGGGTTTTTATTCTGTCCATGTTAAAGCTGTTAATTTACTTGACTTCATAATGCCCGTTTGCTAACAATAGTTTAAATCCTATTCATATCACTTATGTGCAGCCTTCTCTCCCTCAGGGAAATTGAGACTTTTAAATGCGCTCATATAAAACACAAATGCCCCTTATATCCATAAATAAGAGCAGAAGTTCATTTTAATGAACTGAAAGTTACATTTGCAGGAATGTTCTCCTTTGATGGAAATTGATACGGCTCATGTTTTGTCTACTCTACATTTGTCTGGGAAGCCAATCAATGTTTGTGGAATCCCTTTTTTAGGGTCTGCTTTCATTGATTGCTCATAAAACAACAGATTAAATGAGGGACTGTAAAAGTCTCCATGTGCTGGTGAGCAGCCAAAAGAAGCAAGAACTTCACAGTTCTTCAAAGGATTGTCTAGGAGAGATTTTTCCAGCCTGGCGCATTTTAGATGTGTTGGACTGCAGCTCCCGTCATTCCCAGACAGCATGGCCATTGGCTGGGAATGATGGGAGTTGCAGTCCAACTCATCCGGAGGTCACCAGGCTGGGGCAGACTGATCTAAGAGTTCAGAAGGAAGTCCCACTCAGTTTGATGGAACTCACTTCCCTATGAGAGTGAATAGGATTTCAGCACCATTGAACTCAGTGGACTGTCTTCCCTCAACTTATCCTCAGCCAAATGCCTCTGAAGTCAAATGGAGCTGAAATCATAACAAGACACACCATTCAAGGCAAAAGAGGAAGAAGAATATGAGGAACACCACAGGACCAAAAGAAGTTGGGGCTGTTTCTACATTAGGGTGTGACACACCAGGGGTCTCAACCTATGATTTTGGGCATAGCAAGAAGCTTGGATACCATGTTCAGGCCTTCCCTCATGGTGGGTATAGGTATTTGCCAGCTATCTGTGTAATAACAGGGATTGAGACTTCCCAACCTGGTCAAGAGGCTCAGGGTAGAATTAAACACAATGTAGGAAGGCCGGGGTTCACCTTCCTATGTTTTTGTCATTAATGGATGTGGGGGATCATTAGCAAGGGAGAATCGGTGGGCACACAACGATTAAGCCTCCCGGTTCCTGCCTTCCAATCCTCCTCTGCATCTCTAATTAACAGAAAACACATGTTTGCCAGACGTAGTTGGGGGCTGGTTTTATCCTTTTATTGTTGTGTTCTTTAATTGTGTTCATAATGTAATGATTGTTTTAAGTTTTTATTTTAAATGTTAGTTCTTATATTTGTTAGGCTGAGCGGTATTTCCTAGTAGAAAGGTGGAGTATAAACCAAATCAATCTATCAATCAATAAAAAAGTTCTGCTTTCAACTGTTAAAGATATAGGAGCCCTGTCCTCCTTTTCATATGGTCACCCTACCAATCCCTACACATACACAAGGATGAAGTATAGTCAGGGCTGGTGTCTGTCCCTGGCATCCTTTAGCAGATGCAACAGCACCTACTCCCTGATAGGGTCCATTGTTGAAGCCTGTCCTAGGCCTTCCTTTAAAAAAAAAAAAAGGCACACCAAGCAGTGGCAAATGACTGGAACTAGCCAGCCTTTGAATTTTCCCCAATACCTCTGTCCTAGCTTTGCTCCAGGGCATTGTGGGAAATTAAAAGTGTGGCTCGACACAGCTGGCCAGTGCTGTTTATAGCACTATCCCCACCATCAGGTAAGGCCGCCAGGGCTTAGTACCAGAAGATGGGGCCCATGAGAAGGCACTTTGGCCAGGATCCTCTCACCTGGAGGCAAGACTGAGTATTGTGGTGTATTTTGGGGTGGGTATTAGAACAGTTTTTGTAGGCTTGGAGACAATTCCAGGAGATATGACTTGAGAATCCCCATGATTAATCTTATTGTTAAAAATGTCTTCATGGAAACAGGTATTGTCTTATATATTTTTAAGTCTCTGTTTATCAGTTAAGCTTCGCTGAGGCAACCACAGTTCTCTTCTGCACGTAAGTACTCTTGTCTTGTCTGCAAGACAATGTTCAGACACTCCATAAATAGCACCAACAATAGTATTGTCATTGAACGGAACTCTGCTATCTGTTTGATGGAAGTTATCAATCCTGCTGTTGAAAGATTTAACAAAACAAGCAGAAAGGGATGTATGTAACAGTGAAGGATAAGGCGCCCGAACAGCCGCTTTTCAATCAGAGATGACATGCTGTATGCTTTAGGAAATAACACGTTCAATAGCAAGTTGATAAACAGCTTGCCATTGAAACGCACTGTTCCACATTCCAGTGCAAAGTCTCCTTTTCCTTCCAATATGGGCATAATCTCAAGGATTCGATCCTCCCATGCTAATTAGATTGGCAGTAGGGATAGGGAAGAATTTTGTTGCAGTTCAGTTTTGATAAGAATTTACCGAAATTCGTAGAGTTCTCCATATTTGAAAACAAAAGATTTTAAAATCCTCAACCAAAGATTTAAAGATTTAAAGATTTTAAAATCCTCAACCAAAAGAACGTTGAGGATTTTAAAAAACCAAATGTGGAAGAGACCAAAAGAGACAGATTTGTCTACCCAGGTCCAGGGCTTTGAGTGCTTCACTCTTAAAAGTTTTGGTCCTAACTAAACTGGTATAGTCTCTAAGCTTTCTTTATCTTTGGCTGATGTGCAAACAGCATATAGGACACATCTCAGAGAGGAGGAGCAGAGACTCTCTAGGCAAATGAATGGAGACAAAGACATGCTCAAGATGCTCCATTTTTATGATGTGTTCCACAAGGGGTAATGCATGACGGGTGGGGAGAGAACAAACCAAACAATCAAAAGATTTATTTATTTATTTACTGCAATTTTATACCGCCCAATAGCCGAAGCTCTCTGGGTGGTTTACAAAAATTAAAATCATAAAACCATTCAAAATATAAAACAACGACAGTATAAAAACATAATTTAAAATACAGAATAAAACACAACCAGGATAAAAACCAAGCAGCCATGCAGAAATTGATAGGGATTTAAAATACAAATTTAAACAGCAAGGTTAAAAATCAAACTGAAGATCTGTTAAAACACTGTGAAAATAAAAAGGTCTTCACCGGCATCTAAAGGAGTATAATGTTGATGCCAGGCGAACCTCTGTGGGGAGCTCATTCCACAGCCGGGGTGCCACAGCAGAGAAGGCCCTCCTCCGAGTAGCCACTTTCTCACTTCCTTTGGCAGGGCTCATGGAGAAGGACCCCCGAGGATGATCTTAGGGTCCGGGCAGGTACATATGGGAGGAGGCGTTACTTCAGATAACCTGGCCCCAAGCTGTTTAGGGCTTTGAATGTTAATACCAGCACTTTGAATTGGGCCAGGTTCTGGACCGGCAGCCAGTGAAGCTGGAAAAGGACTGGTGTAATGTGGTCTCGTTGGCCAGTCCCCGTTAACAGTCTGGCTGCCCTGTTTTGTACCAGTTGAAGTTTCCAGACTGTTTTCAAAGGCAGCCCCACATATAACGCATTGCAGTAATCCGGACGAGAGGTTATCAGAGTGTGGATAACTGTAGCTAGGCTATCTCTGCCCAGATAAGGGCACAGTTGGTATATCAGCGTAAGCTGATAAAAGGTGCTCCCTGCCATTGAGTTCATCTGTGCCTCAAGTGACAGTTCTGGATCCAGGAGCACCCCCAAACTATGGACCTGATCCTTTAGGGGGAGTGCAACCCCCTCCTGAACAGGGTGAACATCACCTAGCCGGACAGACGAACCACCCACAAACAGTACCTCCGTCTTGTCTGAATTGAGTCTCAGTTTATTGGCCCTCATCCAGTCCATTACCATGCCCAGGCACTGATTCAGAACAGCCACTGCCTCACCTGGATTTGATGAAAAGGAGAGGTAGAGCTGGGTGTCATCTGCTTATTGATGACACCTCAGCCCACATCTCCGGATAACCTCTCCCAGTGGTTTCATGTAAATGTTGAACAGCAAAGGGGATAAAATAGAACCCTGTGGAACCCCATGGCCAAGGTGCCATGGCACAAAGCAATAATCCCTCAGCACCACCTTCTGGAATCGGCCCTCCAAGTAGGAGCAGAACCACTGCCTCCAATTCCCAGCCCAGATAGCCTATCCAGAAGGATACCATGGTCGATGGTATAGAAATGCCAATGGAGGTCTGGGTGTGGCTGGATCCTTTGGAGATAGGTGCTTAGTACTTTGCCATTCACAGGGACTAGGGAAAGGAAGGTGTAAATTGGGAATGATCTCCCCTTCGGTTCCTATTAGATGGGATTAACTAAACTGAAACCATCCTCTTGTGAAATCAAGTGCCGCTTGGGATCTATGTGCTTTCCTTGCTTCTCTGTAATGGAGGAAATGATGCTGTGGCAGAATAGGGATTGAGCTTTGTGTTGTCACAAAGATATTTTGCTTGAGAGACCCTTGGGAATGAAAGGTGGTATGTAAAAGATGCAGGAGTGGGGGGCAGGGAGGTAAGAGTAATGTAGAGTTTGCCTACGAAAGCTTGTGTTGTGATAAGAGTTAGACTGCTTTCACCCGAGATGCTGAAAAGCACCTCCAGAGTCTCGTTTTTTTCTTGCTTTGTGCCACATGTGGTTATTTCTGCTACAGAAATGGAACTGAATTTACATTCTCCGCAGGTCTTACTTTTGAATTACAGACCAATTGAACATAAAATCAGATTGAAACCTCTTGTGTAAAAATGACGCCAGCTTCTAACTGCATCTCTTGTATCTTTTCATTTTATTTATTGATTTGTTTACTTATTTATTTTATATTTAATCTGCCCAATATCCAATGTTGTCAGGGTAGATTACAAAAAGCGAAAAGGCAAAAATGCCATATAAGCAGTTAAAAATATAAAATATAATACAAATATCTAAAAGAATAAAATACAACAAGCAATAGCTCTTGAGCAGCCTGATTAATACAGTGTGCAATCCTATGTGTGTTTAGACAGAAAAAAAGTTTTACAACTTCCAGCATGCCCCAGCCAGCCTGGCTGGGGCATGCTGGGAGTTGTGGGACTTTTTTTCTGTCTAAACATGCATAGGATTGCATCCTAACCTATGCAATGCAGTCCCGTTTTTGTCTAGGATTGGCCTCTGTGTTATATTGG
The DNA here is from genome assembly GCA_029215795.1 of Anniella stebbinsi. Taxonomy (NCBI): domain Eukaryota; kingdom Metazoa; phylum Chordata; class Lepidosauria; order Squamata; family Anniellidae; genus Anniella; species Anniella stebbinsi. The sequence goes on along the minus strand of JARDYH010000001.1, from coordinate 345,872,070 downwards.
TAATATAGGGAAGCACCAATCTTGCACTGTTTACAGATTATATTGTTACTTTCCATGGCGATGTCAGTAGCCTTGATGAATTAGTAATGTATTAATTGGGTCTGACAATCAAACATTATAGCAAGTAGTGTGATTTCTAAAGCTTCAGATTAGTAGGGCCAGAAAGTTCATTCCATTTCTGGTCCATCTCAACTTCACATGTGTTCATTTGTACACCCATTTGTCTATTTTCCTTATTAACCTGCATCCCCACAACCCCACCCCAAAACACCTGAAAATGCATATTTTAAAATGAATTTTAATGTACTTTCTCACAAAATATTCATTCATAAAGATATGTTATCTCAAAATACAAAATTCTAAAGAGATTTCATCCTAAAATGGGCACGTTTAAATGCATTTTTGACACATTTTTAATGTCGAGAACTGCATCATGAAATTCGGAGATGTGCAAAATCTGAAGGGTAATTACGTTCCAATCCACACTTTCGTCTGATGTGGATCGGGGCAGTTTGCATCAGAATCTACAGAGATCAACTACTTCAACCCTCCCCCAACATAATGCACTCCAGATGTGTTGGATGGCCGAACTGGCTGTGAATTATAGGAATTGCAATCCTGGAGTTGGAAGGCAACTACAGATCACGATGAAGGACCTGCTGACAATGTGTGCAAGATGCCTTGTATCCAAGCTGACTTATATTATCCCTGTTTCAAGGAGGTTGTTACAGAATCCAAGAAGGTTTCTCGCAATCACCTGGCTTTGGGGCCTCATGATTCAAAATCACATCAGAGCAAAAGTGCTAAACCACAATCTGTTTAGCAGCTGCTGCACTCTGTGTTGGAAGTTGCATTGCCTCTTATAACCCTGTTTCACAACCCACCCACCCTCCCCTTCTATTCTTGCAGTTAGCTGGTGGAGCTACTGGAGATGTTGTGCCTTTTAATTTTGGTAGACAGAAGCCCATTTTACTACACTAAAAATAATAATCGGCGCTCCTAAAACATAGAAATTAGCAGCCTACAGTAAGTAATGAACAACCTTCATCCCATAGTCAACAGGAACATAGGGCACGGATCACAAGGCGGGATGGGAGGGACCCTCAATTATTGCTTCAAAAGTTTAATGTAATATTTATAATATTATGATGGCCGTGATAATGTGTTTAAAAATTTAAGGTAGCGAATGGAATAGATTATGAGAGAATTTAGTTTCTGTTCGCAAATCATGCAAACATGTCCCATATGCAGCCCCCAACATAAATGTGAGCAGGAGCATAATTCTTGGGAAAAGTGCACAATTTCCAGAGCTTGTGTTTGCGTTCAAAAGGGCACACTTGCAAAAATGCGTATTTTCCACCAAACTTCACATTTCATGCTTTAACCTACGTAGAGGGGAAGTGCACATTTGGGGATACATGCCTGGAAGAGTGTACATTTTTCATGTTAAAAAATTCACACTTTTGCTGTTTAAGAAAAAAGATGTTCACATCTGGGAGCAAGAACGAGGTGAGATGAGAATCGAGGTGGAAAATCAAGAACCTTGATGAGTTTGAACTTAATAAAAACAAAAGAAGAGCCATGCTGGATCAAACCAAGAGTCCATGTAGTCCAGCATTCTGTTCATACAGTGGCCAACCAGCTGTTGACAGGAGACCCACAAGCATGAGTGCAACAGCACCCTCCCACCCATGTTCCCCAATAACTGATGTACATAGAAATCCTGCATCTGATTCTGCAGAAAGCATATAGCCATCCGGACTGGTAGCCATTGATACCCTTCCCAGGTATTTATCTAAACACCTTTTAAAGTCATCCAAATTGATGGCCATCACTACATCTTGTGGTCGCGAATTCCATAGTTTAACTATGCGCTGTGTGAAGAAGTACTTCCTTTGATTTGTTCCGAATCTCCCACCAATCAGCTACGTTGGATGACCCCTTTGGGTTCTAGTATTGTGAGAGAGGGGAGAAAATGTCTCCCTACCTACTTTCTTCACACCATGCATAAATGTGTACACCTCTATCATAATTCCCCTTATTTGTCTTTTTTCTAAGCTAAACTATCACAGATGTTGTAATTGGACTTACTGGGAATGATGGGAATTGCTGTCCAACATATCTGGAGGGCACCAGGTTGGAGAAGGCTTGCTTTTAGTGATTAACTATTTAATTTGTTTTATTTTATGTTGTAAGCCACCCACATTACCTTGTGTTGTAGGGCGACCTATAAACCCTGTGAACATAATTACATCATCTAGTTTGGCATTAGAACAGCTACTCTTCAAGACTGGCAATTCCTCTTCATCAGCTGTCCCAAACTCGACTGCTTTGATACAGTAAAGGATAAGCCCTTACAGTAGATTTCCTGCTGAGATATCCCTTAAGCTAAAAAGAAAGCTTACTAAATTAATGATTAGGCATCAATGATTTTCTGCCCTCATGCAACAAAAATTGGTACAGAAGCATGAAATAAAAGTTGCCACAACAATATTAAGCTGCTGGCCTTTTCCTTCTGGATCTTTCCCCCTTGGTGCAATCGTTCACTCATTATTTACTTAATCAAAAATAGAGATGAATGGAAATGCCTGGGGTGGGGTGGGGGAGAGGGAATGTATTAATGGAGTAAAACCAAACATTAATTAAACATGAGCACCCATGACATTGATGTACTATGTTCAACTGAAGAAAATGGATCAATGCCTTTTTGTTTTAAGCCTTCAATTTGGAAGCTGCCTTATACCGAATCAGCCCATTGGTCCATTGCAGTCAGTATTATCTACACTGACTGGCAACAACAGGAATCTTTCCCAGACCTAGCTGGAGATGTAAGGGACGAAACCTATGACCGTTTGCATGCAAAGCATATGCATTCTTTCCAAATATATTTACATGCTAGATTTTTATGATCTGATTTTCTTTGTGTTGATGGGGTTGTCCAGGTCAGGAGTTCAAACATTCAGTTCTTGTATACTGTTGATATATTCAAGATAAATAATTTTGAAGGTCCTTGTGTATATGTCCTGCATTATCAAAGCAGTGGGAGACCTTTCCAAAGATTATTGAAAAGTTGCAGAACGAGAGACAAACGTGTAATGTTGAGGATTCTTAGCAAGAAGAAAAGTGAGAAACGGGAAAATGCTGGTTTACCTGTAAGTACATTTCATTTTACTCTACATTAGCATTATTTTCTTGAGGTGCCATAGAGGTGGCAGTTACAAGTGGGATGATAAACAGAAAAACATTTTGGAGTACTGGAAAACATTTCCTTTGCATTAATTGCTAAGGTGAGGGAATTATATAACATTGTGGGAACTTTAACTAATGATGCAATCTGTTTTCCATCACAGCAAAGAAGGCTGTTAATGGAAGCAGAAATATTGAAGGTAGTGAAGGTGTGCTAAAGGAACCAAGGAAATGTTTCCATGAAATACTTAAGAGATGTTATTTGCTCTGGAGAAGGGACCATGGCTCAGCGGTACAGAGTCACAGGTTAAGATCTCTGTTGCCACTGTCCTTGTCCAGGGAAAGAAGCCTGTAGTAGGTGCCACTCACAGATGGGTTAGTGTCAGGCAAAAAGGGATCAAGTCCCGGAAATCAGGGCCACATCTAGTAAATAGGGTCGTGGCTCAATAAGCACACTCAGGTCCACCACAAGCTACAACTATAGCTCAGTGGTAGAGCACATGCTTCGTATGCATAAAGTCCCAAGTTCAATCCTGGCATCCCCATATAGGGTTAGGAAAGAATCCTGCCTGAAACCCTGGAGAGTTGCTGCCAGCCAGTGTCCACAATACTGGGCTAGATGGGCCAGTGAACTGACTCAGTACAAGAAGGTTTCTGATGCTCCCAACTTTCAGAATCCTGGATACTTACTGCAAGTGATCCTCACTGAAGTGCTTCCCCACAGAAAGAGAGAGAGAGCTGTTGTCCCAGCCAGCCACTGCAGCCAAAAGAGGCCTTAAGAAGGCTGGCAGGCCTAGAGCTTTCAGAGGCTCCATCTTCACTGGATGCTACTGTAATCCTTAAAGGTCCCACAGAGATTTTTGTAGTTTTATGCTCCTATATGGCTAAGGGACAGGAGTATGTGTGGGGGAGTTGTCCTCAGTGTCTGAGGAAAGAGCTATGTCCTCAGGGCTGGAAGGTATCTGAAGGAGTGCAGAAGGATCTCCCTCAAATGTGGTAAAGTGTGGTGTAGTGATAGGAGTGTTGGACTGGGAGTCGGGAGATCCGGGTTCTCGTCCCCACTCGGCCATGAAAGCTCACTGGGTGACTTTGGGCCAGTTACAGACTCTCAGCCCAAGCTACCTCACAGGATTGTTGTTGTGAGGATAAAATGGAGGGAAGGATGATTATGTACGCTGCCTTGGGTTCCTTAAGGAGGAAAAAGGCGGGATATAAATGTAATAAATAAATAAATAAAATAAAAATAGGGTGACCAGTGACTCATCAGACTCTGAGTCCTCCTTGGGGTGCTGCTGAGCGTTGGAGTCTGGGGATATGACACTGCATCTATATGAGCAGAGGTAGGTTATAAATCCATGGATATATTTGGCAGTAATCATATATTGGTTGAAATGTTGTGGCGTATGGAGGAAGCCAGAGCCGTATTCAGGTGTTCTCTTACCCCCTGTAAATGAAACACATGAGGAGGAAAAGATCTCCAACCCTGCTCTTCTCCCTTGTTGCATCAGTCACCCCCTACAAATGGTGGTTTGATGTCTGAAGAGAAGAGCCTCCTGTAACTGTAAAGGCTCTCAAGTGAGCCAGAACACTGGAAAATCAGTCTTCTGGGTCACATGGAGAACCTCCACGATTAGAGGATGACAGCAACGCATGAAGAGGAACAGATGGAGCCTGGAGTCCTCTCCCCTCCTTATATGTTTGATCTACCCAGGTAAGAGAACCCTCAAAAGGCTTTCCTGGATCAGCCCTGTTCACACAACTAATACAAACAGACAGACAGACAGACAGACAGACAGACAGACAGACAGACAGACAGACAGACGATGATAGACAGATAGATAGATATAGATAGATAGAATTTAGAATGTCCCCAATTGCATGGAAAGAGATTGTGTATGCATATTGACTCTGTTGAGTCTTCCTACTCCTACCTTCCATTGTTTACTCTACACATATTTGTTACATAACCAGACTAAGGACACCTGTAACAGGTTAACAACATGTTTAGATATAATACAATTGTATTGGGTGGATTAACTGAGCTTAAAAACTTTGGATGTAGCGCAGGCTTGAACAAATGATGGAACTTCACGGTATAATAGGATATGACTCAGATTCGGCTATCTGCTTTCTCTCTGTACCATTTTCATATGAAAAGAGTCACACAATTTAGAGAGTCATTTTAATTATTTAGCACTCTGTTCATTGTGTAGGGCATTTACTGCATTAACATTCCGAAGTGTGTCCTCTCAATACTTAGCTAGTTGCTATTTAAGGGTGTATGTGAACCCAAAGCTTTATAGACGTGGCTCAAAAGTTATCTTCCATTGTTTGTTTTGTTGTCGTCTCTATGCATCTCCCAGAACAAACTTTCTGTACAGACTCTTATCTGGCTTAACTCTAATTGAGAGATAAATACATTGCCCATAGGGATTGCTCAGTCTGATGCCCCACACTGAAAAGTTCCTTTAAAAAGCACAAATGTGCCCATCAACTGTGATCTTCTTTGAAGGCCCTGCTCTGTATTCTGCCACCAAGAGAGGTATGATTGGTGGGGTTGAGGGACAGGGCCTTTTTGGTTGCAGCACCCTAATTCTGGAGTTAGCTGCCAAGGGAGGTTGCAGAAATGGAGGCCCCCTTTCTGTTGCCTCTTAAGTGGGTGGTTAAGATACCTTAATTCCTACAAGCTATTTAATATTGCTTGCTAGCTTTTGTTGGATTTTAACTATTTTCTTCTATTATTTAACGCTCTTTGATTTTAAATATATTGAGATTTCCCTGCTGAAAACCACCTCCAGGGCCCTTGTTAGGACTGAAAAATGGTATTAAAAGTGTTTTTTTTAATAAAGAAAAAAAGAAAAGAAAAAAGAGTATAATGAACAATGTGGGAGACCGATATGGTTTTAAAACTGAAATACGTGATGTGCTAACTTTGCTTTTGATGCACTGTATAGCAGTATCTTATTTTACTCGTTGTAATGACTTTTCATTAAGTTATACATTGTGAGAGGCAAACTAATAAACCCACAGATTTATTTCCATCGAGGAAACATAGCTGCTGATAACACTTGTTCACTTCTTCATGCTGTCATCTCCCCCATCCCAATTAGGTGTTGCGTAAAACTACTTGAAATAAACGGAATAAACTCGCCTTTACTACCTTGCTGATCTTTACGAAACTCCCCATCACCACCTGCAGCATCTCTCCCCGGGCACTTTTCTTCTCAGCTGAGTTCTGATCCTGGAAATCGCTGAGCTGAGCGAAAAGTGCTTGGGAATCAAAGCTGTGGGGTTGCAGTGAGGTTATAAGCAACAGGCACAGAGGAGATTGGGGAAAGGTTCTAGCTCAGCGGTAGAGGATGTGCCTTGCATGCCAAAGGTCCCAGGTTCAATTCCCGGCATCACCATGTAGGGCTAGGAAAGAAGCCTACATGAAACCTTGAAGAGCCACCTTGAAGAGCCACCGCTAGTCAGTGTAACTCAGGGGCAGCCAACCCTGGTGCCCTCCAAATGTTTTGGACTACACCTCCCAAAATCCTGGATGGGGTTTATCAGATTTATGGGGATGGGGTTTATGGGAGTTGTAATCCCAAACAACTGGAAGACACCAGGTTGCCTTCCCCTGGCGGAAACAATAATGAACTACATGGACCGAGGGTCTGACTCAGTATAAACCAGCTTCCCACAATCCTATGATTCAGCATTTCCAAACCTAGTTTTGGGCTACAACTCCCAACATTCCTAAACATTAGCCATGATGGCTGGGGCAGACGGAAGTCAAAGCCCAAAACATCCGGAAAGCACTAGGTTGGAGAAGGCTGCTAGGATTCAGAGCCTCTCAACGTTTGGCCATGCCGTCCCAACTTGTTGTTGGCCCAGTTCGTGTTGTAGGACACACATGCTTGATTTGATTTTATGAACTGGGCAAAAGGATGGTGACCTGATAGTGAGGAAGTTAACATCTATTCCTTTATCAAGGTCAGACCTCTTCATATTGATTCTTGGCAGCATTTTCCCTCTGCAAGGGTGAGGGGCCTCATAAAATGGTCCACCCTTGGGCTAATGGATTCTGATGGATTTCAGATGGATCTGGGGGCCCAAGCACCCTCTCCCTCTGAGGAGAGCCTGGATAGTTCCCTTGTATACACCTGAGCTAAGGAAAGAGGGAAGATGGCTAGAATACATGCTGAGTCTAACCAAACACAGGTTAGAGCTCATTATCGAGTTTCCTCTTTGGCAGGGATGATGGCAAAGAGGGTCCTTTTCCACCAGTATTGCATCTTTTCTGTGTCATTCAGTGGAGTTTTTCTGAGTGGTTTGTGGCTTCTGCAACCTCAGCCAGGGAGAGAGATGGTAGAACCCTCAGTAGCATGCTGTGATGAGTTTGTGCAACACTTTGAAGATAAAGTAGCTGCATTTATCTTGACTTGGACACCACAGTCAATGCAGTTGCATCTGTACAGGTATCTAGAGAACCATCTGGCCTAGTTTTATTCGATGTTAGGTTGTTGAGACCCAAGACTAAGGACAAGAACTTGGCAAAGTCCAGTTGACCACCTGTGTGCTTGACCCTTGCCCGTCATGGCTTCTAATGAGGGGATGTCTGGCTGGGCCAAATTCAAAGTGGTGGTATTAACTTACCAGGCCCTAAGCAGTTTGGGGCCTGTTTACCTGAAGGATCATATGCTTCCATATATACGTGCCCAGACCATGAGATCATCCTTAGAAGCCCTTCTCTGGGTGCCCTGCAAAATGAAGTGAGGTGGGAGACTAAGGAGAGGGCCTTTTCAGTGGTGGCATCTGGGTTGTGGGTCAACTTTCCAAGAAAGGCTCGCCTGGTGCCTACATTGTAGACTTTTCGGCACCAAGTGAAGACCTTTTTATTTCCCCAGGTTTTTTAGCCCTTCTGTTTTAAAACATTTTTTTATGTTATTGTATTTTATAATTTTAAGATTTTTCTTGTAAATGACCCATAGACCATTGGCTAACGAACAGTACAGAAATGTAATAAATAAAATAAATCAACCTTTTGCTGTTTACATCAGACCTGGGTTTAGACACACAAAGTTGCCACTGGTGGCCATGTCTAGGTTGGCTTTAGTGTGGCTTAAGGAGCTTCCCAGCTCACGTGTTGAAGCTTAGCATTGGCCTTTGCATGGCTGGGAAAAGATGGACCGGGCTGCTTTTTATCTTGCATTTTGGGAGCTCTTTCATTGTTAACAATAAGCCCTGTTCAAATTTAGAGAATCCCTTTGCCTCTTCCACTTGAGCTGCTTCCTCTGAGGCTCCTGTTTAGTGGATGAATGCACCTGCTTTTGAGTCCCAGTGGCAATTGGGTTTTAACAGTTGCAATCTTTTAAACGCACTTAAGATACCAGGAGCACTAGGAATCCATTACTACACAATCTGGCATCTCTGTAATAGTTCTGTGTTGTCTCTGAGCCAGGAAGCTCAGGTTTAATTATATCGTTTTGCCATTCATTAAGATGTTGAGCCTTTGAGCATGCAGGATAAGAATTCAGATTTTGCTTTAATGCAGCTAGAGACCACACATATTAATTTCGAGGGCCTCACTCTGCAATCTTTAGTTGTTTTCTTAATACGTCAAACATCTTGTACACACCAGAGGAGTGGTAGATGGGAGGTTTGCTAGAAGATGTCTCTAAAAGGCGAGAGGGATTTTTCCCCTCCATACTGGATCACCTGGAGACGGTTGTTCTTTTTAATTTGCCTGCGACAGGTAGCTTTGTTGCATTTGTCATCCAACATATTCTTACCCCGCTTACCTACTCATCTTTCAAGATCAGTTTGGTATGGAGCCTGTTTTGGATCCTTCTATTGTCTGTGATTTTTGGTAACTAACGAAGTTAGATAAGTGTACAAGCAGTGGAAGCTGGTAGCTCCAATGCCAGTGGGGATGTGAATCCTCTCCGGGTTTTAGTCAGAACCAGTCAGAACTCTAAAGGAGCTATCCAAGGTGTGGAGCACCTGAGATAGCTCCTTTAGGGTTCTTACTGATTCTGACTGAAACCCGGAGTGGATTCAATGCCCTACTGACATCGGAGCCACCAGCCTCCACCGTGTACAAGTGGTATAAAATTGCATTTCATCACATCTGAGCTTTGTCTCCATCACTCGCCTCTAGTTGTTCATCCTTTGCCTTGATTTTAGATCATAGTGGGCTACCTGCAAATGCCTAGTCATCGACAATTTATTTGTATCCCACATTTTCGACAATATATTGTACTTTAAGCAGGTCACAAAACAAATAGAATAGCCATTATTATAAGATGTTACAATACAACATAAACTCAATTACAGTTCATTTAAAACTGTATCAAAATATAAATGAGAGCAAGACATAGCAGTAGGTCAGTTAACAATAACCAGTACCAATAATAACATTAAACATAACATTAAACACTACATTAAACAGTTCACTCAACAGTTCGTGTTAAAAGACTAAATGCTAAGATTACATCTACACCAACTCACAGCAGAAAAAAAAGGAGGGGGACTACAAGGTGCTTCAAGCAGCCCACTCTCAAGCAGCAATGAGAGACCCTCCTGTCACTATGTTGTCATGATTCTCTCATTGAGATGTGAGAGGTCTGCCATACAATCCACAAAGCTTTATTCAGTAAAGAGATGTCTCTTTGCACCTGAATGGATCGTGAAGGTTAGGAGCTATCCTCTAAGCTTAATTGGCTTAACAAAGCAAGGCATTTGCCTATCAACTAAATGGGCAGTTTCCTGCAGTGCACAACAGGCTTTTTACTGAATCCCTCATTCAGGGAGGGTCTTCAAGGTGAAGCCTCTACTGAGTGGCCACTCTAGTGGGCCGCCTCCCACCTCCTCTCAACTCTGCCTGCTTGATCCTGTGGCGGATTCTGGGGTCTCTCAGCTCCGGTGTTCCCTCCCCCTCCGACGAGTGAGTTCCTGTGGGGGTGGAGGAAGGTGATCTCTGAGCCTTGGCATCTCCTGGGAAGATTCCTACTTGACTCCTGGAGAGACTTGGAGAATCTCCTCCCCTGCTTCCTGTCTTGACTAGTGTACATCTTCTTCAAGTCTGATTGGGGTTCCGAAAGCCAGTCCCCCAAACTAAGGAGAATGGGCCTGATCCTGACACATGTGCTGAGCACCCTCATCCCTATGGCAAGTCATCCCCAGGCCGTGTTTTGGCAGCAGAACACTAAGAGAGGCAAGATGGAAAAAGTCTTTCCTTGGACAGTTGCCTTTAAGCTGTCCTAAAGGCAGCCACAACACCTTCTTCACACACACACACCAAAGGTAGGAGCAGGTTCCTTATGAAAGCTCTTAGGGCTGTAGGTGGAAAGAGCCACACCCCAAAGACAAACAAAGAGAAAAGGAATGTTCAGATGTAATGCTAAGCCACCATGGTTAGTGTTGGGAAGCGAAGCATAGCGGCTTAGCATGTCATGGGGGTGGGGGAAGAAAACCCCAACACCAATGGCTAATAAACCACCCCAGGTAACCACCCCTCTACATTGGGGTTAGGGGGCCACAGGGGATGTTTTACTGTGAACCTGTTCAGACAACATTCTAAGCCATGGTGGTTAAGCATTTTGAACAAAACATTATGGCTTAGCGTGTCGAGTGAGTAATTCCTAACCATGGTGGCTACATAATCATGGTTTAACATGCTCACTAACCATTTGCTGCAAAAGAGCTAGCAGACTAACCATGGTTTAGCGTGTTGTCTGAACAGGCCCACTATCATCTGTTGGGCTCTCCATTGTTAAAAATGGCCATTCCCCCCCCCCCCTGGAAAAAAGAAAGAAAAGCAGAAACTATAGTCAGCCGCCAGAAGTGGCTGCAACTTCCAGCAACTTTCTAGCTGGCGCAGAATTCCTTGATGGTCGCGATCACCATGTGCCAGCTACTGCATCTGGCAAAACTTGGTTCCCACTGTGGTAGCCCCTGGGATATGCAGCCACAGCGGTGGGAAGACAATGGACTAACCAGGGAGCAGGGATAGGTAAGGGAACCACATGGTGCATGATTTTGTGGTTGTGTGACAGGTGCACGTGCCGTGGTTTTGTTAACTCTCTCCACTCCATAATTATTCTAACCTCCCATTCCGTGTGTGAATAGGTTCTGAGTCTCTCTCCCCTACCTGTTTTATATAATAACAGTACGTACATTTTATTACTCAATATCTGTTTCACCCAGGGTTATAAAAGATCAGGGTGTTCACAAACACTCAGCAGTAAGACCAAAATAAGCACCATTGCCAGGACAACAAACCTGATTCACATGGTTTTGGCCCAGGATCTCTTCAGGATCAGATCCCGATCAAAGGATTGGCATGTCTTACCTACCTAGGAGATGTGTTGGAAATGATGGGATTATTTAGTAATGATGCCTCCTGTTAGAAAGGCAATTAGCAGAGAAAAACAAATAGTAAAAACAGAATGAGAGTTTACTAGTCCCACATGCACACAAGCTTCCTCTAATTATAAAGGGAGATCACACCCTCCTTCAGTGAAGAAAGGTAAAATAGTTTTACTCACAAATGTCCATTTTAGGAGCGAAGAGCAAACACAACGTTGGAAGTTGAGCTGGGTTGGGGTGGGGTGGAGCAAAAGAAAGAAATCACAGGAAACTACATTGCTGGTTATAGAGATCCTAAGGCTAGCTGTGGTGAAAATTCTAATGAATTAACTAACTACAACACTGCCCCCTTCCAGTAATTTGCAGGTGAGGTTGCAATATTCCCAACAGAAAATAGGCATCGATATTAAAGTTTAGCTTTCTTCCGTAAATTCAGAAGGCTTGATGTCTAACTTTGTTCTCTTTTGATTCTGAATGTATAGTGCAGTTTGGCCACAGAGGAAGAAATAGTGCTAGAAGTGGATCATGGGGAATAGGCAGTGTGCAAGAAAACCCCCACTAGGTTCTTAAAGTAACGTAATAGAACACCTGTGAATATCGGGTTCTATGAAGAACTTACCTCCAAAAGGGACCGAATTCAAGAGCATTTATGGGGGAAAGGCAAAAAGCACCAAGGAGACAATGGGCAGTACCCAAGTTTGCCCATGCACCAACGGGGCTCACCGCTTCTGCAATGAGGGGTTAGTGGTTAAAAAACAACCACAATCAAGCAGAAATACAAGTAAGTGAGGAATGTCGGCAGACCTTGCAGAAGGAAGCTCTGCTGACATGTCCCAATCCAGAAGCACTGAAAAAAAATGCTAAGAAGCATACCATTGCACAAAAAAAATTAATGAGTGACAACCAATACATAGGAAATAATTGTATAGAAATGTGCAAAGTAAGCAGAAATAGATGAACAGATATACACAGAAAACATGTGTGCTGGAAAATCAGTTTCCTCATCTCCTTTTTCACTGTCCTCTTTTGTAGCCATTTCAAGATTTTCTGGGACTGTTGGACCATCGTACATGACATGATCTGGTAGGGGCCTTGTCTGGCTACCACACTTTTACAGGGTCTGATTTCACAGCTGCATTTGCAAGACAGGGAAAAGTTAAACCATTTGAAATCATTAAAAAAAATCATGAATTCCAAGAAATTCTCAGCCAGCTAGGTGAGTCATTAACTTTAACCAAAGAAAAGATAGCTGGATTGGAGAAATTTGTCTGTGCCATGTATGACCACCCTAGATACTCCTCTGTGAGTGAAGTAAGATACAGTCTATTTATGAAGAAAACAACACCTAAGATCCAGTCGAAGGCGTTCTCCAAAGTTAAAGGGATTGACCCAACAATGCTGCCTCCATCTAAACCTGCATTGATCCAAAAGATTAAAAGAAGCAATTCAGTGTCATGGCTGTGGAAACGAGCCGATTGTAGAAAACCTGACAACGGGCTTGATCCTACTGAACATGGCTGGTACTTGGAAAATGGCAGGTACCACATAAAATAGTACGATGGTCCAACATTCCCAGAAAATCTTGAAACAGCCACAGAAGAAGACAGTGAAAAAGAAGACGAAAAAAGTGATTTTGACAGTGATGATAGCAGTTCCAATGAAAGTGAAGAGGACATCCAATGAAATTTATTTGTTAACCCTTCTCACAGAACATAGTTTTTATTTTGTAAATTGTAAATTTTTGCTGAAGTTTTTAAAAACATTTGTTAAAAACAATTCAACCTAATAATAAATAGTCTTTTTTATATATCATCATACTCGTCCTGTTTGAAATTTTGTAAAGAACATTTGAACATGTTCAACTGTAAAAATCACAGTTGAACATGTTCAAAATGATCTGTGCATCAGATCGAGAGATAATTGGGGTGGATACTTTTGAAATGAAATGAAATGATAAACTGTAAAATCATACAATCCTGAGAAAGTGGACGTATAATGAGATATCACTCATAATTCCCTAAGCATTGGGGTAAACCCCATGTTAATACATTTTCTTAATCTTAATTAAAAATGCAACTTTTTTGTTATTGAGTATTCTTTCGAAAGTCATATAGTTTTTGAGTAAATCATGGTTAAATGTCACACATAACCAATGTGAACACTGATTTTATACGTTCAAATGAAATTATCTCAAAAACTAATGCAATTAACAAAAACTGTGTAATTACAAAAAGTATTTGTCATTAAATTTGAAACATTTCAGAAAAAAATAATCTCTGTAGCATAAACGGGTGAGAAGTTATGTATATTCAAATGTGCCAACTATATAATAGTTGGCACATTTGATGATGCCATATTGATGATGTCATCACGCAGCCCCCCCCCCCCACCACTGGAATTTAGTAAGACTCACTTTTCTGAGATGCTTTTGTCATATATAAACAAAAAATATTCACTAGCTTTTGCACTCTTCGGGTAAATAAATCCTGCTCTGGCTCTGGGACTAATACTCAAGCTAGGATTAAACGAAAGAAACAATGGCTTAGTTCCTGGAGTTACTAGAACAGAGGGGTATTTGGTGGTGTTTTAACCTGCTGATCATTCTGGAACAGAGGATGCTTCAGGGTTTGGCCATATTTCCTGCCACAGCTTTAGATTGGCCTATTTAGTTTGGCAGTAGCTTGACTAGGGTGGTGACCTGGATGCCAGGAAGGCATTTGCATTAATCCAGAGTTCCCATTGTGTTTACTCACATTAGAGCAACTTCTCTCACAGCGCAGGGCAGACAGGTCATCAACTTTAAATACATCAGGTGCCAGAAGCTTCCACCCTACCGTTAGGATCCTTTTACTCCTAGCTGCCCCAAGTCCCTTGGCCATGCAATCTTTCTAGTACAATAAAGCATATTAGACAAAGTGAAGCCAACAAATACTCATGTAAAAGCCATAATGGCTAAGCTTCTCAGTAACAGTTGCCGGCTAGCGTGTGTGTGTTATCCAGCAGGATATCCTTAAAGAAATGTCTTCATCTTTTACCACACATAGCCCCCAAGCTAGAGCTGCGTTCTTCTTTTAAAAGAGGCTGGTGGTTCCTGGAATTGGTTTTGCCTTTGGATTTATTCAATTTATTAAATTAAAAAGAAAAGAAAAGACAGACCACCACCTGCCAACCAGCTGTCCCGTTCTGTGATCCCCTGAAGCTTGCAGGGAAGCATCCAAAGCAGATAAAATAAAGGAAGAAGAAAATAGGACATTGGATAGCTCCGAGTGGGTTCTGCTGGCTAGAACTCTATCCTGTTACAACAATAGGAGGATGTTGTCTTAGTAGGGAGCTACTGCCAACTTCAGCCTAATAATAATAATAATAATAATAATAATAATAATATATTTATTTATTTATTACCCACCTCTCCCTCCTGATTGAGGCAGGGAACATCAAACACAAATGATACAAAATACATAAAACTGATTAGAAACATATAAAAACTAATACATTATTAAAATACCAATAAAACTCTTAAAATTAGACCTGGTAGGCCTGCCAGAAGAGATCAGTCTTTATGGCTTTCTTAAAGTCAGAGAGACTGTTAAGTTGCCGAATCTCTTCCGTCAGGCCATTCCACAGTCTTGGAGCAGCAGAAGAGAAGGTCCTCTGGGTAACGGTTGTCAGCCTAGTTTTGGCTGACTGTAGTAAATTCTCCCCAGAGGACCTGAGTGTGCGGGGCAGATTATACGGGAGAAGGCGATCCCACAGGTAACCTGGACCCAAACCATGTAGGGCTTTAAAGGTAATGACCAACACTTTGTACTTCGACTGGAAAGTAATTGGCAGCCAGTGGAGTGATTTTAAAGCTGGTGTAATATGGTCCCCCCTAGGTGTACCAGTGACCAACCTGGCTGCCATATTTTAAACAAGTTGAAGTTTCTGAACTATGCACAAAGGTAGCCCTATGTACAGTGCATTGCAGAAGTCAAGCCTCGAAGTTACCAGCGTGTGCACTGCCGTTTTTAGGTCTTCCAACTCTAGGAAGGAGTGCAGCTGGCATATCAGCCGAAGCTGATAGTAGGCACTCCGGGCCGTCACGTCTATCTGAGCTGTCATGTGGAGCGACAGATCCAGGAGCACCCCCAAGTTGCAAACACAGTCTTTCAAAGGGAGTATAACCCCATCCAGAACTGGTTGTCACACCTCCAAACCCAGGTTGGGGTCTTTGACAGTAAGCTCCTCCATCTTGTCTGGATTCAGCTTCAGTTTGTTTTTCCTCATCCAGCCCATTACCGCCTCCAAGCATTCATTCAGAAGAGACACACTATCCTTAGCTGATGCTGTTGTCAAAGGCATAGAGAAATATATTTGGGTGTCATCAACGTACTGATAGCACCCCACCCCATGCCTCCGGATGATCTCTCCAAGCGTGTCATATAGATGTTAAACAGCATTGGGGATAAGATGGCGCCTTGTGGTACTCCATACAACAGCTCCTTCTTTGAGGAGCAACTATCACCAAGCATCACCATCTGGAACCTGCCCGAGAGGTAGGACTTGTAGAATGGTCAGCTCCACCACTCCTGGAGGAGGTGACCAGATTGTTAAAGGTCCATTGCCTGATTTTGTAGCCTGAAACGTCTGCGAGACTGGGTAAATGAAAGTTTATTTTTTTTTTTATTATTATTTATTGCATTTCCATACTGCCCAATAGCCAAACCTCTCTCAGTGGTTTGCAACAATTAAAACCATAAAATCCAACACAATCTAATATAATATAAAAGTTTAAAACTACAATGTAAACTAAAAATAAAAGAACAAAAATAAAACCTAACGACTGTGCAAAGATTTAAAATACATTAACAGATTTAAAACAAAAGTTCTACTGGAGAATTATCCTCTGAGACAGAAGATGATGGCAGGGCGTCCTCCGGTCAGGAGAGGCCTGAATAAGGTACTGACTGTCGTGCCCTTGTGGAAGTAGCCTGTGCCTTGTTCTCCTCAGAATATTCTGCTGCACACTGGAAGGTCTGAGGGTTGGGGGCCATGATATCATCTAGGGACCCCTTCCTTGAGTGTCAGGTTTCCCAGAATGTTACCAGATGTACAGGGAATGAAGTGCTGGAAATCCCATGCTGTCTAGTACAAAAGAGGCCATCTGGAAAACTATGGAAGCTGCTACCAGAAGATGTGGCGGTGTCCACCAATTTATACAGCTTTAAAAACGGTTAGACAAATTCATGTATGGTAAGGCTATCAGTGGCTACCACCTCCAGGATCAGAGGGAGACAACAGCAGGAAAGGGCTATTAGCCTTATGTCCTGCTTGTGGGCTCCCCATAGGTGTCTGAATGACCCCTGTGGGGGAAACAATATACTGGGCAAGATCACTCTTTGGTCTGATCCAGCAGGGCTCTTCTTATGCTGTGATCCTTGGTATAAGAATATGGCGGTGTAATAAGTAAATAAGAGTGTCCCTATTTATTTTCATCTGTGAAATGTTGGCAGGTATGCAGGTATTCATATCTATAAACAAGAAGATGGAAGTTATTTGGGCGTGCTTTGCATTTGGCTTAACAAAAGCCTTGTCTAATATTGGATTTCTTTTGTTTGTCTGTAGCAAATTCTCGTCTGCCAGTTGGCCTATCGAATTAAAAATGGAGTTTCCTCTACCTTCTTGTTGCTGATGTAAATATTTTGAAAGTTCCGGCTTTATTTTCTTAGGCAGTACAAAACCAAAAAAGAAAAAGAAAAAATGTAAAAAATGCTGAGAGAGTTTTCTCTGTGCGTACTGCTTAGTGCAGCAAGTATCGTAGGAGGAGGGCTGTGAAGTATACAGATGGAACGCAGACTATAAAAATCCCTCGAAAGCACATGGCGAATGTGTGATGATAATGAACCGAAATTAAACATAGTTCAGTCTGATATGAATCATCCTCTGGAAGTTTAATGGAATCAAATGTTGTGCCATTGTTACGGTAATGAAGTTAGAATGGTTGGGAAATGGCAAATAAGTTGCTGTTTCTGTCCAGGTTATTGAATTGACCAGAAAGAGGTATTGTGTAGGTAGGTGGGTGGATCATTCACAGGGGCAAATTCTACATTTTAAAAAATTGGTGGGAGCGATAAACTTGACCTTTGCAAACTCCAGTATGAACTGAGTTGATGTGCACTTTCTAGACGAATGTGCAGATTGCGATTCCGTTATCCATTGCCTTTCACATTTCCCAAACGTTCCAAAGCAATTCTTGGCTCAAAGAGGTGTCAAAATATATTTTAAAAATGCATTCTTTGAGACAAAGTATTTTAGAAGTGTGTATTTGGGGGAGATAAAATACATTTTAAAATGTGCATTTTGAGAGACAGCATGTTAAAATATATGCTTCAATGCAAATGTTTATGTGGATTTAAGGGGGTGGGAATCACAAATGAATGTGGACGTGGGATGGAATGGATTTAAATGGGGGAATACATGCAGACATGGTAACTGTTAGAAACAGACTGAACCACCCATCTCTGATGGGAACAATACAGAATGTGGTAGACAATGGTCCATAGGTTAGAGATTAACTGATATGCTGACATGATATTTCCAGGGGATGCCCTATCAGCAACTAGCAGCAGCAGAGGGCAGCAGCTAGGAAGAATAGAGGAGCAAATGTGGACATTCATCTCCTCTTTGTTAGCTGTTGCATTGAGGGCCGGGGCTCTCTATTTTCTACTTTTTAATATTTTATCATGTGCCTGGGAAATTTATTGGATAATATTGGAGGGGAAGGGGGTGCCCCTACAACTATGGTCATGGGTAGATGGAAGTATGCCATTGGGGTACTAACAAGCCAGTTGAAGAGAAGGGGGGCTGAACACCTTAAGGCTATCCCCTCTTCTCGTTCCTGCAATTAGATGGTTCCTGACTGCCTTACCAGCTTGCTTTTGGGTCTAGTGTCGCAACTGCTGAATGCCAAGTCAGTCCAAAACAAAGCTTCCCTCATTTGTGATTTAATTGTGGATGAGGGGGGTGGGGCGATCTGTTATGTATTACTGAGACCTGGGTGGGAGAACTGGGAGGGGTTAGTCTCCCCTAGCTGTGCCCTCGTGGATACTCAGTGCAGCACCATCACCAATTCGGGGGTCGGGGAGGGGGATTGCTGTGGTCCATAGGAATACGATTTCCCTCTCCTATTCATTTGAGTTCAGATCTTGGAGTGTCTGTACCTTGTGTTGGGTACCTGGGACACATTAGGAATTCTGCTGGTGTACTATCCACCCCACTAGCCATCAGACTCCCTGCCTGAGTTGATGGAGGTAGTCTCGTATTTGGTGTTGAGGCCCCATAAAATGATGGTTCATCTCAACTTCCATGTCAAGGCTGCTGAATCCAGGGTGGCTCAGGACTTCATGGCCACCATGGCGGACATATCTTTGATCTGGTTTACTTGACTGGGCAGTTGGATGGTGATCTGAAAGTGGGGGAATTCAGATCTATCCCTTTGCCTCCTACTATTGAGGTTTAGACTCCTGGTGGCATTTCCCATCTGCAAGGGTGGGGGAACCTGTTAAAATAGTCCACCCCAAGAGGCTAATGGATTCTGATGGATTCCAGAGGTCTCTGAGGGATTTTCCTGCTGGTATGACTGGTGCTCCTGTTGAAGACCAGGTCACCCTGTGGAAAGCAGAGATGACTTGGGCGATTGTCAAGTTCGTACCCAAGCACCCTCTCCCTTTGAGCAGAGGCCTGACGGTTTCTTGGGATACACTTGAGCTGAGGGCAATGAAGGGGGGAAGATGGCTAGAACTCAGGTGGAGGAAAATTCGTGCCATGTTTGAAACAGAACACAGGTTGGAGCTCATTATTGAGCCTATTCTATGGCAGTGAGGGTGACAAAGAGAGATTTCTTTTCCACCACCATTGCATCTCCTTTGTTTAATCCAGCAGAGCTTTTCTGAGTGGCCTGTGGCCTGTTACAATACAGAATAGAAAAGACAATGTTCCCAGTAACAAATTCAAAACCAACACTCCAAGTGTAAGAAACCTGACAACACTGCACTGGACTAATTTTTTATTATTATTATTAATTTTGGCAAAGTTGATAATACTTGATGGTATAATTATGCTGAATGGTTTTTCAAAACAGCCACATGAATTATAGACAGGCGGTCATTTTTTCAAACACAACAATATCAGTTCTATCTGGCAGTCTACGGGCCCCTGGTGTGATTCCGTTTCGTCTATGAAAAGTCTTCCTCAGGTGCTCCTGGAGACATAACACATTCTAGTAACTGTTTACAGAGACCAATAATGTTGAGAAGTCATTTCACTTTCCTGAATGACTGAATTCTTTCAGTGATCTACCTGTCAGTAAAAGCCAAAATCCACTAAATCTGTGGATTAAGAGTGAGATCACCCCTCTGATTTTTCAGCTGTAGCTGCAACTGGTCGTGGGAGTATCTACATATTGAGAAAGGTGGTGCTGGAAAAATCAAAGCGATTATTTCATTCTCACATAGACAAACAGGGAGTTTTATTCAATGAAAGAAAAAGGTTCCAATCAGTTTCAGACCACATGCAGGTTCTTCTTCAGGGAAATTTTTTTTTTAAGTACAATGTTTACAAACATTTAAATATTCCCTGTATTCCACAGTATATACCACATCAAGAATACAATTTCTCCTCATCATGCAAAGATATTAAAGGCTGCAAAACCTAAAGAAAGAGAGGCTCAAACATGTATAAACTGTGTACAATCGCATCTTTTAGAGATAAACTGACTTACTTAAGATAATGCAACAAGTGTTGTTTGCTCTTCAGACACTATTCTCCTATACCACGTCAGATCTGGGAGAAGAAACTAGGCAATTAAGTACACAAAACCTGATTAGAAACAGATGTCTTTCAAAGGAGTATTGCAAGGTCGAGAGACTCATTAAGGCCAAAGGAGTAATTGTATTCAGCCTCAAGTTCTACCTAGCTTCCCTTTCTAAAAGAATTCTGTCTGCCAGTTTACAAATCGTCTGTATTGCCCAGAATGAAAGGTCTCTTCTTCTATGGGATTCATCATTCTAATGTTGGGCTAATGGTGGTCCCACGATTCCATGTTTGATATTACTGAAGAAGGACCTGCATGTGGTCTGAAACATGTTGGAACCTTTTTCTTCAGTTGAATAAACCTCCCTTTTTGCCGTTGGCTTTTTGGCATTTCTTGTGGGTTTCCTTTTTTTGAGACTGGTGAAATCTCCCCTCAGCCATGAAATTCACTGGGCAACCTTGGTCCAGTCACTGCACCAGTTTGTATGACAGAGCTGGCTCATCGAGGGTTATCCCTCAATGAGCTGTGGTGCATATGGCCACCAATTTGAATATGCAAACCCCAATTGGAGGTTGTGGCATGTCGTGCAAACCTGCCTTTTGTCAATTATTCGAGGCTTAAATAATCCTTGCATAACTGTACTACTAATGCAAGGTCATGTGAGTGTTGCTTAACCCTAGAATAGCCCACAATGGCTGGGTTCGCACTGCAACCCCTGATCGCCCCATTCAGGGGTTGTATATTCAAAATGGTGACTGCATACATCCGGCATGCACCACAGCTCATTGTAGGTTAAATAACCCATGGTGGCCTGGCTAGGATGTGCGAACCAGGTCATTGTCTCTTTGTCTAACCTATCTCACAAGGTTGTTGTAAGGATACGATGGGCAGAAGGACAGCCACATTGCCCTTAGCTCCTTGGATCAAAGACAGGATAAAAAATGTAACTAATTGCATTAAGTATTTTGTTTAAAAACCTACACTGCTCCTCAGTCCTCATCTTTTCCATGAATGAAAGACTGAGAGGGACAATTTTCATTGGTGCACTAGTGGAGGAAAACTTGGAGTGGGGGTGGGGGAAACCCCTTACATCTCAGGTCTTCTTACTCTGAAATTTCCACCTGATTGTGTGGACTAGATCCCCTTATGCAGATTACACTCAGTTGATGTCATCAGCTGGGAATACAGCCTCTGATATTCCTGCATTCCTGGCAATTCCGGATTACCTAGTAGCGTAGATCTCTACTCAGTGAAGACTGGTGGCTCCCATGTCAGTAGGGCATTGAATCCTCTCTGGGTTTCAGTCACATCCAGTCAGAACACTAAAGCACCTATCCAAAGCACCTTAGATAGCTCCTGACTGGCCTCGACTGACATCCGGAGCGAATTCACCACCTCACTGACATTAGAGCCACCAGCATCCACTGTCTCTACTCTCACCCCATTCCATCCTTCTTGGGCTTTAGCACTGACTGTAGCTGCTCCACATTCTTGCATCTCTCAGCATGACATCACAGGTGTCCCTTTTAGGCAGGAAATTGTTCTTTGGGTTAGAGGGAAATGTTGGCTGCATCTAGCCCTCATTCCATCACAGAAAGCGAAGTTGTTTCTAGCATCCTCCCAAGTTAAGTTTTGGCCAAGTGTAGGAAGACGGTTCTTCCGCCTGTGGTTTGGCACATCATGAGGCTTGCATTGTTCAGTCAAAGGGTATTTTCAGGTGCTGCCATAGGCATGCCTGACTATCTATCTATCTATCTATCTATCTATCTATCTATCTATCTATCATCATCTGTCTATCTATCACATTGGGTAATACGGACAAAATGAAAACAGTCAGAAACAAAAGGCGAATGAAGATGAATGTTAGTGTTCCCCTGGGGTTCATGGCTGAAGGAATTAACACAGCTTGGCACTCTACCCTAGCTGTGTTTGTTTCCATGGCAACAGCTACGTACATGTTTCAGACTATCTACAGTGACACAGTTGCAGAAATAGTCGCTTGCAGGTTTCCGATATCGCATCGGTGGGCAAGCAGCACATACACTACCTTAAGTAAGTGTAAAAGAATTTTTACTAATCTAAGCTCTGGATTCAAATGTCTTTTCAGGTTAATTTTGCACAAGCCAAAGGATATAGGCTCCGGACCTTGCATTCTGCTCAGGCCCTGGAATGCCATGGCCAAAGTTGAAAGTTGCAGGAGGCTGTTCGAGCAGCCTGCATTGATTTGGGCAAAACGATCACATTTGAGCGAATGCGGCTGAATGTAGATGAGGGCAATAGCTGTTGAATGAATGGTTTAAGGAGCATGTGGTCACAGCAAGGTTGTGGTGGAGGTTTCTTTTTCTTTTTTCCTTTTTCCTTTTAACTGTGTACAGAGATTGCAAATTCGTCTTCTCACAATCAAGATTGACTGCTGAATCTTGCATGACTTTAGACTGCACAGTCCCTCGTGCTGTGGATGTTTGAATCGCAAAGCTCTTTGCAAATTAAAATGATTGAGCTATCTACTGACCACTGGATTAATTTGGGAAGATTTTGAGCTTCATTGTATTCTTTGAATGCTTTAGTAAATAGCAGATCTCTATCACTGAGACACTAGATCGTCCTGATTTGCCTTTGACATTTTGCTGTTACTTTTTAAAATTATGATTGGCATCTATATTGATATTATAACAGTAAGAATACACTGAGTTCTAATTATAATTGTCCCTGTGTTTATAACAACAAATGCACACTCTAAGAGGGCAGGGCACTTGTTTGCTAATTGTGCATGAATTTGGGGGAAGAAAACTCACAAATGTGTATGAATGGTAGAGTAAGTTTAGCTGTACAGATTTTAGTTGTGTAATATGGAATCTACAGAATCCAGTGTGTTGCTGTTCTGTGTCCGTTGATTACTTGATTGTCAGGATATGTTGTACCTGTTGTACATAAATGATGCATTCCACTTATCGTTTTGATTTTCTAAGAGGTGGTTAAAAATGAATGAGAGTACAGAACACAATCTGCCCTTTCCTCCCCATCCCATGCATGCTGCTCCATGAATGGGATTCCCCTATGGTCCACTCCTTTCCCCATCTCACCCAGCACCCTCTGCATACAGGGCACAAGCTGGATTGTGGCTATAGCCAATAATCCCAAACGGTTTGAATGTCCAAAACCAGTGATGTACATGATGCTGACAGTCACCTAAATGTGCTCACCAGCATTTGCTCACAGATGTAAAAAAGAAAAAAGAAAAAGTGGAGATATACTTATTTTCACGAATTCCCAAAATGAATCATCAGCAACCATATATAAATGTTGACATTCACCAGATCTTGGACATTCACTGTAATAGCAATATGATTCCTCAATACCCATCCTAATAATGAACTGTACTGTTGTAAAGGGAATCACTCTGATTAGAGGCATAATGTCTCCAGGGTTCTCCAATTGCATGGGGAGGGAAGGATGGTCTGCATCAGGCTTTAATGGGGTGCAGTATACCTTTCTGAACTCCTGTTTTGCATCCAACAAATCAGAGATTCAACCTCATCTCTGGCCCGTTACCTTTGGTATAGATTACCTGTTGCATAGTTAGTGCCATTATATTCGTTATCCAGATTCAGTGGCTGAATTCGGACAACACGATAGTCAATGGTGGGGTAATAATCAACTTTACAGTTGTTCATCTAGAGGGTACTCCCCACACAACATGGTAATAAATTGTGGATTAGGATCAGCGCTGAGTTGACTATGGCAGCATTCGGACGACACAATAGTAAATACAACTGATGATTGTTTCCCCACCCCCAGTTGCTTATTGTGTCGTCTGAATTCAGCCAGTGTGTGGCTTTTTCACATTCATGGTTGGTACCAGCACCTGGTACCTGCTTAGGTCTCATAGATGTTCAAAAAGCCCACCAACTCAACCCAACCCAACCCCTAGTTCTGGTAGACACCCTAATTCTTCTTTCTCACTGCTTTACTGGTACTTGGTAGGTAGACCCAGAGATAGAGGGTGGATTCAGGGCCAGCCCAAGCATAGAGGCAAACTAAGCAACCACGTGGGATGCTAAATGCACTGCAGGTAAATCAGCTACTTCAATGCCTTGGAGAGAGAGCGCCATCAGACGGAGGGGGGATTGTGTTTCCCTACCATCACTTATTTATTCATTGCATTTCTATATTGCCCAATAGCCGAAGCTCCTCCCCGCTTTTGTCCCACAATACTTCCTCTTCCTTCACACAGGGAAGAAAGAGGAAGTAAACAATGACAACGTGGCCCATTTGCGCTGCTTTTCCTGCACATTGAAGGAAATGGCAGCACATTTCGCTTCCAAATTTTTTTGGGGGATTTACCGGGGTTTTATTTTTTTGACTGAAAGAAGACCAGAAGGAGTGGGAAACATGCAAGAGGTGGACGCCATCGTCAAAAGGACCCGTGAAAAACCATGAGTGGCCAGTAACGAGCGTGCGATAAATCGCTTGTCTGATTGCGCTCTACATTTGTGGAGGAGTTGCACAGAGTCAGCTTAGCAGGTCATTGCTTAGGTGATCTACCCTGTGTTCACTGGGGACAGAAGCCTTCTGATTGTCATTGGTCACTCAGGAACTAAGTGAAAGGGACTAAGGGTGCAATCCGATGCATGTTGAGACAGAAAAAAGGTCTACAATTCCCAGCATCCCTCAGCCAGCAAAAAGTGACAGATGTTAAAGATGAAGATGAGATAATAATATCCAGATCAACTCTTGATTATTCCATGTGCTATTGCTCTGCTGCTCAGCATATAATAAGAAGTGTGGATGCATGTAAAATGTTAATTTGCCTTATAGCAGCGAAAACACTGGGATGGATTAAAACCATAGAACTGAGTTTGGGTTAAGCTTTCACAAGGTGTGTGGGGAGAGGTCTCTTGCTGAGGTGGGACGAGAGGAAATGCAGGTCTTTTGTCTGAGGGTCAACGGAAACCTAGCGCTTGGCCAGATTCATGGTGCAATTCACCCCTAACTGAAAGCTATCTTTCACTGCACATGTAAGCACATCTCTGCAAATTGCACCACATCAACTGTAACCTCTGTCATTCTACATGATGCAGATATAAAACCCAAACCTTGCATCCCAGGCTCCAAAGCCTTTTTTAAAATCATACAATGCCCGAATCTCTGCAGAGACAGGATTGTACTCCCTCAATGCCCTCAAAGAGCCAGACTAAAGGGTTGTTCCATTTTTGCCCGGCAGAAAGGCAGTCTGGTTGAAGTACTCATCTAACAGGACCTGACTGGAGGGAGAAAGAGAAGGGGAGGAGTGGAGTGGAAGAGCAAACGACCGAAGGAGTGAAAGAGCAGCTATTCAGGTGAAAGAGATCATAAGCTTGACGTGCTTAGCAACAGAGGTAAAAAAAAGACGCAGAGGCAAACCAGGGGGGGAAATTAGGTGTGATGGAGCTTTGAATCTGGCCTGTGCAGATGGATGGGAATTTTGTCCGGTTTGTTGTTTTTATCCAAATTTGCAAATTTCTTCATAAACTTGAGTGAAAGAATATGAGACTTTAAACATCCTGAATGTAAGAGAAAGTGAAATGGACAAATTCGGCTGTCCCAACCTTTCATAAGTGCAGTCCCATGCTTCTCCTTTAGAAGAGCTCCCACCGCTTGGGAGATTTCAATGGCAAGCCTCATGTTCAAAGCAAAGGCCATGGAGGAGCTGTTGCCTGGAGCTTGTGGCAGGGAGAAGCTTTAAATCCTGGTAGTGGGTGGTTCTGGGATTGCCAGGCAGACAGTAGTGATAAACAGAAAATGTGACTAATTTCTGGTGGAGTGTTTCTTCTAGCATGAACCTACCCATACACTAGGATGAACATCTGAGGCCCTCCTTTGAGGGTCTCTTCCTGGGGAGGTTCAGAGGATGGCATCAAGGGAGGGTGGCTTCTTGGTGATGCTCTCCTTAGTGAGGTCCACCTGGCATCAATATTATCTTTTCAGCACTAGGCTGAAGCTTTCTTCGACTCCCAGGCATATGACAACATATGATGGGGCTTTTTAATATTCGCTTCTTATTGCATTCTGGGAGTTTTATTGTTGATTATTTTTAACTGAATGTTAAAATACCATTTGTGTTGTACCTTTAACATACAAAATACACTTTTTTATGTTAAAGGTTTTCTATTAGGTTTTATCCTGTTGTGAATCTCCCAGAGAGCTTTTGACTATTGGGTAATATAGAAATGGAATGAATGAATGAGTGCAGAATGGCAGCTTGGCCACCTTTTATCAAAGAATGTCAGAAGAGAGACATTCCTGGAGGCAGGTGCTAGGGGAAGCCTGGTCCTTTCAGGGATTATTCTCTCTCATAATCTGTGGAGATCTTGGCAGGAGAGTCTTGAGGTTCTTGGTGTCCCTGGTCTCCTCCTTTTTTGATGAGGTGGCCATTTATGGGTTCTGTCAGGATCAGGCCTGTTCTCCCTAGTGTGAAGGAAGGGGTTTCAGGAGTTCAATCAGACTCAAAATTGAAGGAGGAGGAGGATGACAACTAGAAATTTACCAGCCAAGACAGGAAGCAGGGAAGGAGATCCTCCAAGACTCTTCCAGAGTCAAGGAGGAATCCTCCCAGGAGCTTATAGGAGAGAATGCCCATGACTCAGAGCCCATCCTCCCCCGGTCCCTGGGAACTCAGCCTCTGTTGGAAGGAGAGAGGACTTTGGAACTGTCTGATCTCAGAGTCCACCACAAGGTCAAGCAGGTGGAGTTGAGAGCAAGTGACAGGTGGTCTACCAGACTAGCCACACACCAAAGACTTCTCGGGAAAGACCCTCCCTGAGCTAAAGGGGCTCTTGGACTGCACAGAAAACTCTCCCTTTTAGTTGAAAGTTAGCCTAATTAAGCTTACAGGAAAGCTCCTAGCGTTCTCACTTCCTTCAGGTGTGAAAAGATGTTTATTTTCCAAATAAAACTTTGTGGATTACACGGCAGGCCTCTTTATTGTTTCGCATCTCAGTGGGAGGGCTTGGAATCACAACAGGTTCAGGGTAATGACAGCCAGTGGGACTCCATCCCACATCTGATTTCAGTTCCTCAGCTGAAGCAGCCCCTGATATATAGATCCAATGAGTAGGTTCTGCTTTCTTAGTTCCTCAAATGAAAAAAAAAATTTAGATATGACCTATGGAGATTGCTCTGGGCTACCTTCTTGCTGCCCTAAGCCTTGCGTACAGCCCCGGACCCTCAACTTTGTCTGCCTTTCTGCACTTTAGGTTTGTGCCATGTGCTCAGCACTGCTGCTTGCATTCTGCTTAGCGTTGTGTAGAGATATTTTGCATGGACCGTAAGCTCAGTAATAACTGAGTTTGCCCTTGGAAATTCTGATCCAGCCTTTCCCTTTGCATCTTTTCCATCCCAGCATGGAAAGTACAAACAAATGAAAACAGTTTGTTTGAGCAATTGACGCAGTCTTCGCCTCTGTTTTTAGTGACAAGCCTAATAGTTTGCCTTACATTAGACTGCAGCATTAGTTAAATGTGAATTCTGGGGAAGATGCTTCCATTACAAGGGAGTGAATAAGAGAAAAATATGCCAACACCTGAATCATCTGATTTACCCAGTTGACTATTCTAGTGTAAATCACCTGTCAGCTACATCTCCAAATATTTATATGCTTTGACTTCAAATACTTCTGTAATCACACTTTAAAAAAAATCTGTTTGGTAAATAGTCTCATTGTCTTTTTCTGCTGGAAATATAATAAGATGATATTTCACATACTTTTTGAAAGACATCAAAACACAAGGCAGGCAGGCAGGCTTGAAGCGAATTTGGTGCCACTTCCTGTATTAATTTCAGACAAATTTAGGTGCGCCTTTATTTTCGTTTACTTGCAGAATATGGCTTGGTTCCCTTGCATGAACCATCTGGATCCCCTGGGATAACCTACTGTGAAGACAAAACTCAGCATGGAAAGTCACCAGTATGGATTACAGACTCTTCATCCCTCTTGCGTTGATACCTGTTAGTGACAGAACTTGTTGGGAACCAGTGTGGGATAAACACCTAGATGGTGGGGATTAGAAGTGCTGGAACAGAACTTCTGATTTCCAAAATCCCATTTGCACATGCGCTTCAACCCAAGGGAAGGGATGCAGACAGCAAAACCTTTTTGTTTTTGAAAGATGACTATCTTCCATTAACCATATGACAGCAATTAAGAGAGACAGGTACGCATCTGCATACCTACATATTTGATTATGTGGAGATGCCCCCAACAAATAAGCAGAAACATTTCTTGTATGTTTTGATTTATTATAACCTGCTTCTAAAGATGTACAAGTTGGTTACGGTTGAACCATAATATGCAATAAGATTAAAACATAATCAAGGGTGTAAATGTAACTATTTATTTACTTAATTTTGGTCTAGAATTCGAAAACATCAACACAAAGCAAATGTGGCCTAAGTATGTCTCATAACATTTAATACCAATATCAGTTGTACCTAATAAAATCAACAGCGGCCTTAAAACTACTCCGTGAAAACCCCGGCAAGAACATTAAAGATGTTTTCAGAGTGACATTTCCAGTGATAGTTTGATAGCAGTTGCTCATTTCGTCTATCCCTTTAACAGAGCAGATTCATCTTTCCAGTGCTCAGAAACAAAGCAATCTGGAGTTATGCTGGTGTACATAAGCTAAGAATTGCCAAGACAAGCTAATTTTCTCCCAATAAAACCATTTCCATTTTCTGAGATTTTAGCTCAAACACTTCCATGGTTGATGGCAGCATTGCATGCTGATGTGATGTGAGAACTGGTTTTGCTATGCACTTTTTTTTATTTAAAAAAAGCTGTCATTTACTTTTAAGTTAATGGTAAACTTGACAGAGTACCTTCTAGCTGGAATTCTTGTTTTGCTGTGTATACTTATTCTCCTCTTGCTTGATAAAGGGGGAAAGTGCAATCCAGGTTTCAGAGAGGGATGCCTGATTAATCTGTCTGCCAGGTACATATGGAAATAAATTAGCAAATGGTCCATCTGGGACTGAACTACTGCAGAGATGATAAATTATTGCCATCTTGCATGACTGTATTACTGAGGCATCAGTGGGTTTTCTCCCTGAAAGGCTGATCACATGAAATCACCATGGTTTTGGAATTAAGGTTGCATTTTAGGTGGTGTAAGCAATTTTGTACAGGTTTGGAAGCCAATTTTTATTAGGGTTTGGATGGGTTACTGTGTGTGTGTGCATGCGTGCGTTCAAGATTTCTAACCACACCTTCTATCTGTGTGCCACTGCACCAGCTTCCCCTGGACTTTGAGTATGATCCTTCCAATGTCTAAATGCCTTTCGGGGGCAGTTGGAGTTTCTGACGCAAGGATTATTACGAGGGTGGGGGGTGAGCATGGGTTTTAAGTGAACCCTCTCTGTCATCTTACCTGGCATGCAACTCAACAGTGAAATAGGACGCCTTTAAGTGCTGTAAAGGTGTCAGCAGGTAGATATGCGCCAGGGCCATTGGGAAGAGTGGCCAAGATGTATGCATAGCCTCACACAAACTCCCCAGGGTTACTAAAGTTGGGAAGCATTCAAGCAGGCAAGTGCCCCTAGGTGGAAGATCACAAGCGAGGTAGAGGCAAACAGAGCCCTGCTCACAAGGTCCACTTACCTTCCCATCGCCACTCCCTTCCCGACTCAAGGACCTGAAACTTAGGCAAGGGAAGCAGCCAGAACTCTAAAGGAGTTATCCAAGGTTCACCTCTTGGATAGCTCTTTTGGAGTTTGGTTTGTTCTGTCTGAAACCCAGGCCAGATCTATACCAAGCAGGATATAACACTTTGAAAATGGTTTGAAAATGGTATATAGAATGTGCCCTGAGCCTGAACAGTTGTCAAAACCATTATAAACCGTTATAAAGCAGTAGTGTAGATCCTGCCTCAGAGAAGATTCATTGCCCCACTTACATCAGAGCCACCAGCCTCCACTGGGAAGTGGGGGGGGGGGGCAGTGGTCACCCTCCACTAGAGCGCAACAAGCATCTTTTCCTGCCAGGGACCGGGACTGGAAGTTCCCATCTCAGAAGCCTGGCAGGAAGCTATGTGTGCCATTTCCCCAGCAGCTTTTGTCTTTCTCCGTCTTGACAAGGCGTCTATCTGACAGGTGGCCGCAACAGCACATTCTGTTCCAAACAAGCCAGTTTGGAACCCTTTACCCTGTTGCATGTTACCATTAATACCTGAGGAATGGCACGCATAATGTGAATGGACTCCGCTAGCGCTGGATGGAGCTGCTGACTTTGCATCCCTCTGCATTCCTGTTGTTATCTTGGATCTCCAAGCCCCGCCTCCTGGAGAAATCCCTGCAGTTATCTCTGATCTGTGATTAGAGATAACAGTTGGGATTTCTCTGCACAGATTCTTCCAGGGGGTGGGGCTTGGAGGCCAAGCCCTGCCCTGTAGAGGAATCCAAGGAGGCTGGGTTCTCCATCTCTGCTTTAAGAGGTAGAGTGAGAGCTTTTTCCATCTGAAATACATCACATCATTGGTGTATTTTCTACAAATTGTTTTCCCCACTGTTCCAGCAGTTTTACTTGGAAATTTTCATCCAGACTTTCAACAAGTTGTTTGTAAAGAAGTCAAGTCAACCAATAAGCAGATCTTTTAGTCCTGCGTGGACTTTCTTAATGTTTGGAATATAATGCCAAGTGTGTCAAAGACAAAGCTAGATATTGAATAAAGAGGTTGTGGCATAGTCCTCCATTGTTTGGTATGCTTGAAGAGGAAACCTTGCAATGTGTGTGTGTACACGTGTTCCCCCAAATACAAAAAGGGAATACACGTGTTCCACCTTGTGCGTGGAAATTCCTAATCATAGCTAATAACATGTTCAAGAACTGTCTAAATATCCAGCATTTAAGTATGCATTTAAGTTGTACTCTCAGAGCAAAATAAACTTGCCAAGAGAATAATTGATATACATTTATATATACAAAGTTATGGTACTGGTGCAATTTTCTTTAGGAAATAAGTTGGACTACACAAACGGAATTTAAAAATTCCTTCTTTTGATAGCTGATAGGCGAGGCTAAGTCAGGCTTGCATAATTCCACATGCAAAACTGAAGTTTGATGCTCTGTTGAATAAGTGCAAAAGCCAATTTAACAGATTGTTTGGCGTCTGGTAACAACCGAGCCTCAAATTTTGGTTCTTTTCAAAATATTTGTAGCATGTTTTATTTTGGTTTAGTTTCTTAGACTGATTTACTGTGGATACTTGTGCAATCTGTCCAGAGCCACATTTAACAACATAAACTGTACAGTTTCCATCTCTATGTAGACATACTTCAAGGTGATTAACTCAAGTAGAGAGGAAACAGAGTAAATTTCCCAGGGAGAATTAGCATGATCGAAGGCATGCAGCTGCCTTTTTGTGTTCAGCTAAACAGACTAGGATAAAAAATCCTGTTTATATGTGTCATTCTCTTGAGATTGGAACATGTAAGTGCTTCCTTTCCATCCGTCTGCCCACCTGGTTTGGTATGCTGACGTAGTAGTGTTAATGCTTCCTTTCTGACACTAGGTGTCAGTATTGCACTGTTCCTACAATTAACAGGACTTAACCATAGTGTTGAAATTAAAAAAAGGTCTAATCTCCATTCAGACTCTGTGGAAGGAAGGTAGAAATCACTCAAATTCTGTATCTGAGACTGCAGTTCTTTTATACAAACATGATCCTATGTGCGAAAACCAAAGGCAACTGAAATAACTAATATTCACTGAAAAATGGAATACCCCAAGTGTGATAGGAGGGAGGGAAAAGTGTTAAAAAGTGGAGGGAAAAGTGTTAAAAAGTGATTTGCCTTTTTTCAAAGCCAGTTACTTTGTAATTAACAACGTGAAGACTGTACTACTTCAGGCTGTTGGTGCAGGGGTAGGGAGATGGCATATTCTTCAACAAGCTCCTCCTTGAACTTTGTTTGGAAACAGAGATTGGATAGGAGAATATCTATGGATCCCAAGTACAGCAGGAGACTATTTAATCACCCTGCTGATGTTGCCAAATTACAGGATTTTGAACATTTGCTTTGGATAAGTGGTTTTGCCATTGTGGATATGGGAAATAGCGTCCAACACATGCAAGTGATAGCTGATTGTGCAAGTCTGCTTAACTCCCAGTTCCAGACAAACAGGGGATAATGTAGAACCTGCTTTGGTTAATATTATTCTACTACATTCTTCTTAATGTTTGTTATCATAGCATGAAATACTCATCACTCAGGCAGCTATTACCAACTGGTATAATAACGACAAAATCTCACTACATGGCAATATGAACACATATGTTGGATTTTTTATTATTATTATTTTGCTTAACAGTTCTCCCTTTGCCTGGGGTTCTTTTACTCTCGCATTTTGCATCACTGATGAGTGACTATACAAAATCATGGCAGACAGCTAGAGAGGGATGACTAAAGTTCCACATGCCTTCTGCTCATTCTAGTTATTTTTCCGTTAAAAAAAGACCCTAGAAAATCCAATTTTCCCTTCCTAGAGCAAAATGTAGCGCCATTTCTTACTGTGTGCAGGGAAAGCAGCACGATAAAAGCGCCCACTTCAATGGCCCACATAGTCTTTGTTTACTTTCTCTTTCTTCAGTGTGTGAAGAAAGAGGAAGCTGCTTGTCCCTATTGTGGGACAGTAGGATGAGGCCAAGCGACAGGAGGGAAACGTGATTTGCTCCTGTCTGAAGAAGCTCAATGTTTCCTCTTCCCTTTGCATCCCTTTTTCCTTCCGTGTGGTGTCTTTCTAGATTGTAAGCCTGCACAGGGACTGTCTTTTTTCTTTTTTCTAACTGATTGCATGTAAGCCTCTCCGTTTTGGCTGAGGAGCAGGATAAAAGTACTTTAAATGCATAGATGAATGAATCTTTGAAGGGCTGTCAGAGTACAACCCTCTACTTGAAGGCATCTTCAATTTGAAGAGCTGCCCAATTCAAGTCCAGTTTAAAGATACATAAGGGAGAGCAGCAGGGACCACAAAGTTGCCCATTGACAGTTAGCATTTAGACAGCAGACTGAGCAAGCACAGATTATCTGGTCATTGCTATCCCACTTTGCTATGTATTTATATTTAAATTATAGTAATTGTCTCTAAATCAGCATGTGCACATTTGATGCATATCTCTGTTCACCCTTGTCCTCTTTTTTTTTTTTTTTTTAGTAATTCACTTCTTTTCTGGCAAACAGTAAGTGGCCACCTCCATGCAAGGTCCAACTGCGTTCAGCATCTCTTCTGATTTGATCTACAAACACAATGAATATTGTTGCCCAGGCCAAGTCCCAGCTTAAACTGGAATGCCCTTTTCTGTCTTTCCAAGCCAGGGAGTGCCAGCAGCCAGACTGAGTAGGCAGAATAACTCTACACTACATTCAGCATCTAAGGCCCTTCTCCTGTAAAAGACATTAGGGAGGTGGCAACAAGGAAGAGGCCTTCTCAGTGGTGGCCCCCCAATTATGGAATTATCTCCCCGACGAGGCCCACGTGGTGCCAACATTGTTACTTTTTCAGCAACAGGATAAAACTGCTTTCTTCTCTCAAGCATGTAATGGGCCTGTTCAGGCAACATGCTAAACCATAGTTAGGCTGCTAACCCTTTTGCAGCCAATGGTTAGTGAGCGTATTTAAACCATGGTTATGTAGCCACCATGGTTAGGAATGGTTCACATGACACACTAAGCCATAATGTTTAGCTCAAAATGCTTAACCACTATGGCTTAGTGTCTTGTCTGAACAGGGGCAGTGAGTTTTTTTATCAGGTCCTGGGTTGTCTTAACAATTATATTTAGATATTTGTTGTCTGTGTGAGTGCTGTCTGTTGATATGTTTTTATGTAAATGCTTGCTGCACTTTGCATAATGTATCTTTAGTGGTTTTTAATCTTTGTGAACTGCCCAGAGAGCTTCATGAAATGAAATGGACGGCAGTGGAGCTAGAGATGGGACTTGAGATGGAAATCCCAGGCCTTGCAACCCAAGGACAGATGGGGAGCAAATGACCGCCTGGGGAGCAGCAGGTGATGGGGCAGTGGCAGTCAGGTCCATTGTCAGCACTTGGGCTGACATAGTTGTGCTGGGTCCACCAGGTCTGATTCTGGTTGCTGCCGCATCCAGGTTTTTTGTTATTGTTGTTGTTTTAAAAAAACATTTCAAATATATGATCCTTTTGTATAACAAAATAGTGCTTATTCCCAGGAAAATGGCCTTGGCACTAGGTCAGCAGAAGCAAACTCCATTTTATCCCTGTAGTCATGATGGTGCTATGATTCAAGTTAGTAAAATGCAAAAGTGTGCATGCTCAGAGTATCTCTTTTTATATCAGGGTTCCCCTTTCTCTCTCTCTAACATATCAGTAATGTAGAAGCAATTGTAATGCATAGAGGTGTAAAGAAGAGAAGGGGTGAAGGACAGAAACGTTAATTGTGGGCTTCGCAATGGAAGTAATGCATATGGCCATCTAAAGTGGGGGTGGGAAGGCATAGGACCATTAAGTCCAGAATCTAAAATTATTGAGCTGCACCACTGACTCTGAAGCCCAGGTACTCTCAGTTGCCCAAGAATGCCCCAATCTGCAGTCACACTGGCTCATCACAGGGTCTGTTCAGACAACACGCTGAGCCATGGTTAGGCTGCTAACCCTTTTGCAGCAAAAGGTTAGTGAGCGTGTTTAAACCATGGTTATGTAGGCACCATGGTTAGGAATGGTTCACAAGAAACGCTAAGTCATGATTCGCACGACACACTAAGCCATAATGTTTAGCTCGACATGCTTAACCACCGTGACTTAGTGTGTCATCTGAACAGGATCACAGAGTGTAGCAGGACTCATATCCATGGGTTGACTCTCTCTTCCCAGTCATCAACACATCACCAAATAGAGCAAAGGAAATCAGAAGGAGCCTGGCTACTTGAAACATGAGCATCAGAGTCACAATCTCCAACTTCAATGCACTAGAAAAACTCGTTTGACCAATTTCTCCACTATAATCACTTCATGATAGATAACCAAGTTGGAACAGGGCTGTAGGAGGGACCATTGTTGGGATTTCAGGCCAATTACAAGTTCAGCAAAACATAGTCCTTGTTGTTGAAGGAACAGGGTTGCAAGCAGTGCAGCATCATTACATGGCGAATAATAAAATGATCTTGGAAATTACTGTCATTGAGAATAAGTATTGAAAGTAATGAAACTTGACAAATTCGAGTTTAATAGACCTTCCTTGAGATTAGCTTGATCCATTAGACTTTCACTCTGCCTCCCAGATAGCCTTGTTGTAGTTAAGGACTTTTGAAAATATGAAAGTAAAATTCACTAAGAGATGGGTTTGAGCCTCTAATCAAGAACCTCTATAAAATAAGGGGAAATTATCCTGATTAATCTTATTTCCAAGAAGGAGGCACATGGATGCGCTGTGACTAGTCAGATGCCAAGCAATACATTATCATTGCTCAGTGGTAGAGCCCCCTGCTTTGCATGCTGAAAGTCCCACGTTCTAAATTCTAAGTTAGGAAAAACAGATCATAGGGAGCAGAGCTGGGAAAGATCCCTGCCTTGCTGTAAGGCAGAGTGAAGCAGTTGCCTTAGATGACAGATGCTGGGAGGCGGCAGCAAAATATTGGGGGAGATACCTATGCCATGCAGTTTGCTCTGCACCCTCTATATTAGCCTGCTACCTTCAGGTGCAATGGAGGCTCTTTATCTGAAGAGTCGTCCTGGCTTCAGTTTAGGTCAGGCATGAGAAGATGGTGCTGGAGGGCAGTCTTACACTTTGCAGCATGCCAGACTCCCATTTTTAAAAATAATAATAATAAAAAATCTTAAGATATAAAATAAAATTCAGGAGACGCAGGGAGACGGGTGAGTGCCAAGGGAAGTGTTCGTGAACACACGGGTGCCCAAGGGTAACATGTTGGAAACCCCAGACTTAGATGATTGTCTGGATGTGGCCTTTCAGTGTGACTTAAAATCTCAACTTAGCTTGCTGTAGGGTTCCTCCAGGCTATATTTGATAGTTATTCAAAACTGGCAGGAACTTTATAGAAACATTGTGTGTGTGTATCTACTTGTATTTTCCTTCTTTCAGAAGATATGCTATTTAGTTGTTTTCTGCTCTAACATTTGCTAATAGATATGTTCCCATTGATTGCAGACAAGTACATAGAGCTGAGCAGAGCAGATCAATTGAAAAGTAAAGTTAAGACAGCAAGTATACTTCTTTTTCCACTTACCTTAATGGAAGTGTTTCTGGGCAGATGAGTCCCTGGTGCGACAGCCCTGATGTTGAGTGAGTTGGACCAAGAATGGCTTTGGCTCTTACCATTTTGTTTTGACCTTTTCAGATAGTTGTTCTACAGTACTGATACAATTAAACACAGCCAGTGATATACAAGCTTGAAATATAGCAAAGAGTGAATGTTACTCTTTGTTTTCGTTACAGGAGAGGGTTGGTTTTTGTGGGGTTTTTTAATAGATTGGAGGGCACAAGAATTGATTCCGGATAAGTGCTGAACTTTGTTTCACGTTCCCCAAGTGAGTTACAGTACCGATTTGGCATGACACCAGGACATCACTGTGTTTATGTGCAGCTGTCCAGTGACGTTAAAATATCTTTTCTGTATGTTTATAGTTAACGACAGTTTTGAGTGAGATGTCAGCGCCTACGGATGTGCTACTCAGTCATTCATCAAAAATCTGTGCAAACTGGTGCATGACTCAACAAAAAAAACTATCTAAAGTGCACTAAGGATATATATATATATATATATATATATATATATATATATATGCTTGTTTGACAATAGCAAGTGTTAAGTGTTAGGTCTTGGGGATTTTGTGAAAGCTCTTTCTTCATGCAGCAAGATCACCAGTCAGGAATGAGAGTACTGTAATGATAGAATTGCTATTATTTTCCCTTCTAGCATTGATGATTATTGCAATCTTTTCATTCTCTTATGCAGTGATGGAGAGTTGGGGGGGGAGTGCATTTTATTTTGGCTACCAGGGTACTGCTAGTAATTGGATGTAGGTTACACATGCACAATACAGATAATTTGGAACATGTTCCTGCAGATGGACCTAGGGTTGTTTCCACACACCATTTTAACAATGTCATTTGACCGCCGTCCCAAATGGCAGTGATGGCCTTCCTCTCCGCAGCTGCCATGTTTCCCCACAAAGCCTCACTTGGAATTACCCTACGACATGACGGAGCGTAATTCCAAGTGAGGCATTGTGAGGGGACATGGTTCTGCTTGGCTTTTGAGAAGGAGCTCAGCTCCCACGTGTGGCAGTGGCCAAACTACATTTTTTTAAAAAGAGGGGGAAACTGGCATTTGCCCTAGTAAGCCCACCGGCTCCCAAATATTTCTAGAAGTTTTCCGACTCCTGGAATTTGCAAGGAGGTGGACTCTACCACCACCTCACTTCCATTTCACACCACCCAAATTTCCGGGGGGGTGGGGGGAATATGAGCCAGAACTGTTTGGCTCATCTCTAAAACTTCATTGTCTTACATATAGGACCGGTTCAGACAACAACATGCTAAGCCATGGCTAGGCCACTAACTCTTTCGCGGCATATTTAAACGATAGTTATCTAGCCACCATTGTTAGGAATAGTTCACACGCCATGCAAAGTCATGGTTCATATGACACGCTAAGCCACAATGTTTAGCTGAAAATGCTTAACCACTGTGGCCTAGCATGTCATGGCCATACAAAGTATGCGTTTGAAAGTGCAGTGTGTGAAATGGCAGGCTGTGCAGCCATGTGCAAGTATTCACACATGCATTAGAGACAAGATGGATCTGCAACCCCTCAGGGCTAAACTACACCATGTGTTAAATTCATAGCATGTAGCTGATCCTAACTTTTTATTTATTTTAGTGTATTGTGCCTTGGTCTGGATTGGGACCACTATACACGGGTAGGGGGAGTTAAACCTTCCTAAATTACCCCTACACCCAGGCAAGCGCTAAAGAAGAAAAAAACTTTCATTGCCACCAATTATTCCCCCCCCCCCCCCCCGGTTTAGCCCATGAACACGGCTGCTGGTGGTAGGGAGCTGATTAACCCCGCTATCTGCACACATTGGGCCAGATCCATATTCGGGCCCTTCACACTTAGAGATGTAAAATTTCCAGAAATTTTGAAGCCATGGGGGAAAAAAGGGTTTTTTTTCCCGGGGGGGGGGGGGGGGGTCTGGAAAAAAATGAAAATTTTTGGAAAAATGGAAAAAGATGCAATATTAGCACTTTTTACATATTGAAAGTCACTTTGTTACTTTAGGAACATAAAATGTAATTATGTACAGGTTGGTTTGGTATAAAATTATCATGTTTGGTATATTCAAAGTATAGTGTATTCAAACAATTATTACAAATTGAATTTACTGTATTACATTTTTACTTTTTTTGTAACAAATGGAGCTACAAGCTCCTGAACTGTAAAGAATACCTGAACTGTAAATAACCTCTTTGGTTTTGCCAGTTTATGAGGAACAGGCAAAAAAGTTTTTTTTAAAAAAAAACAAGAAACCATCAACATTAGTAACAAAGAAAATTATTTATGTCTCTACTAGTCCTCCACAGTGTCAAGCAGATATAAAGCATCCATTCCCATAAAAAGAACTGAGAAAAAAAGAGGGGAACAAGATTCAATGAACAGACATGAAATTTAATCAGACTCCTTTTCTGAGCTATAGCTATATCACTATCAGTTTCAGTCTCTGCTTCGTTATGTTTGTCATCATCATAGTTATCATGGACTTCTAAAAACTGAAGGTTTGCCCGGATTGAAACAAGCTTCTCTACCCTTTCACATGTCCGTTTATTTCTTGATTTGGTGCGAGTGTTTCCAAACATAGACCAGATTCTTTCACATGCTGCAGAAGATGGAGGAATCTGAAGAAGGCGAGAAGCAAGAGGAGACAGAGGCTGTGTTGTGCAAAGACCTTGCCACCATGTTGCAGAAGGGATATGTTTGGCAGAATCCTAGACTGCATTCCTGGACCAAATCCCTGAAGATGTTCTGTATTCTGCAACATTTGAAAGTACCTTCCCAACACCAAGTCCTAAGTGTGATGCTTGTTTTGTAATCCAGTCAAATGCAGTAGCAGTGCTATCATCACTGACATTTCCGCCTTTGAACCTTGGATCCGGCAGATTTGCAGCAGCATGAATTGGGTGGCAACAAAATTCTACCCTTTTTTAAAATAAAATCTTTCACTTCACTTTCTTCTGTAGTTGTAAGTGGAGATACACTGAGGTTCTCAAAAACAGTTGTTTTTATCTTGGCCATTTGGTAAGGAATTTCTGATAAAAATGCACTGTCTGATTTAGATGCAGCGATTGCTAAAGA
Organism: Anniella stebbinsi; assembly: GCA_029215795.1. NCBI lineage: Eukaryota > Metazoa > Chordata > Lepidosauria > Squamata > Anniellidae > Anniella > Anniella stebbinsi. Next base: position 345,832,358 of record JARDYH010000001.1, on the reverse strand, counting down.
AATTGGCTTTAGAATCTTCAAGAAATTCTGCAGCTGAACCCAGAAGACATCCTCATCAAGTACAGTGTTCCTTACACTCCTGGGTACTTTAAGATCCTCAGCTATTATTGTTTCTTGAAGAGCTTCTTTGTTTTTAGTAAACTTTCAAAGGAAATCATCACTCCACCCCACCAAGTTTTACTACAAAGCTTCAGTGTCACTATTTTATTCTTTGATTTTTTTCTACTTGCTTGTTCTTGATAACTGCAGCTACAATAGTAGCTTTTACATGCTTTATAACTTCTTTTGCTCTTCTATAGATCCTTTGAAGGTTGTCCAGTTTCATAATATCACTAAGAAACAAGTTTAGCCCATGAGATGCACATCCTATTGCAGTAATATGTGGATACTTATCCAATATGATCTCCCATGCTGCTTTCATATTACTTGCACTGGCAGTCAGCAAAGCAAATACTTTACCACTCTCAATTTTCTGTAGGACCTCACATGTTTTACAACTGATATACTCTGCAGTATGTCTGTTCTCTCCTGTTTCAATGCCTCTGTAAAAAACTGGATGAGGTGTTGTTATCACAAAATTTATAATGCCTTCTCTTCTCACATTTGTCCATCCATCTGTAAGTAGTGCAAGACACAGTGCTTCGTTGATTTTTCCTTGCACAGATTCTATTACACATTCGTATTCTGACTCTAAAAGAGGCTTGCTCAAAGAATGTCTGCTGGGAAAATGGTATGATGGTCTTAGTCATTTAAAAGCTTCCTGCCAGTATGTATTTTCAGTTATTGACAATGGGGTTCCAGAAGAATATATTGCTTTTGCAAGAGCTTGATCAATTTTTTCCTGATTTTCAGATGTCATCTTGTCTACAAATGAAGCTACTGAGTATTTTTGGGATGCAGTTGTTTTCAATATTTGTTTACTTGAAGATGCTGCTGATGGGACAACACTTTGTGATGATGCTGATGTTACAGATGGAGCAGAAAGAGGATTTCTTGAGCGAGAATGTTGTGGAAAGCTATGTATACTTTCATCATTATGGTCCTCCTCACTTAGATTCATGAAGGATTTTTTAAATATCTACCAAACACTTGTTACATACAAGAATGTGTTTTGTCATCCTAGTAGCATTTGGAAATGCATATTTCATTTGACAGTATTTGCAAATCACTTTTTTTTCCTCAGAAGAACTTGTAGTGTGGAAATGCGTCCCATATGCTAGATGTTGGTCTCACCATTTTCTTGAGGGGGGTGGGGAGAAAAATAATTTTGTGGCTAGCTTGCAAGTAAACACTAAGCTATGGTTGGGGGGGGGCAATAAAGAATAAGATTAGTAGGAATTAAATTATGATTTACATAAGGGTTATGAAAATAAACAAATGCAGCTAAAATATGGTTTAAATTTCTGAAATCAGATAAATTTAAACTCTTACCTTTCAATTAAGTATACTTTCAGCTCCCTTTTGTTGCTCTGTACTTTCTTCCAGTCCTTTGAGGCCTAGTCAAGAGGACAGAACCACCCACAAGCAAAAAAGAAACTGAAACCTTTTTCCTTCTCTTGTGACAATGGCAGTGCCCCCTAGAGGCAGAAAAGCATATTGCTCTTGAATTTGAGAGTTGTAGTCTCTCAGTTTGCAACCTAGGACTTGCTTGTCCTCGGTGCACAGAAATTGTAATAATCTGATACTGTAAATAGTTTTTAGAAATCGTTTGGAGAAGTAATATATGAACATCTTGTCTTAAACATTTTATTCATCATGCTAAAATAAAACATTCCATAAACATTTTTTTTCTTCATTTTTTTCAATTTTTCCAATTTTGGGGAAAAAACAAAAAAGGCTTTGGGGGAAAAAGCAGGTGTGTGTGTGAATCACATTTTTTTTTTCTCTGTGTGTGTTTAAGCACCTCAAAAAGCAGTTTTTACTCTTAACAAGGAGTGTATGTGTATTTATGTAGCTAATCGTGGGAAGAAAAGGAAGTGGAAGGAAAAAGAAAAGAAAAGAAAAGAAAAGAGGGTTTAGCATGGGATAATTTGAATGGGGGGAACAGACTGTTTGCGGGGGATTGTATGAGAGTTTTGGAGGGAAATGGATGGATGGAAAGGTGTAAAAGAAGTTTCAAAGCTAATGGGTTTTGGAGTTTGGAATGGAATGAAATATCAGGAAAAAAGGAGGAAAGGAGAATAATTGGAGTACAGATCACTTAGAAGAAATAGAAGATAATGCCACTTGTAAAGGGATGGGGAACTCCTTCTCTGGGAAAGAAGGGGGAGAAAGGGGAGGAAAGGGGGGGGCTCTTGTGACCAGAAAGGATGGAAGAGGACCTCTTCTCTACCTCGCTGCACCAGAGTAATTCAGGGATTTTATCCCTTTTCTTACAGAATTTAATAATCAAAATAAAACAAAACAAGTCTTTCTTTTAAGATTGCTCTGGGAAAATGGATTCTTAGGTGTAAATGGATTTTTAGAGGAAGAAATGGGACAGTGGGTTCTTTTTTCTTTCCTATGTTGAGGAAAAGATGGAAGTTGATGGGTACACATCTCTGGCTTTCACAGGTCCAATTGAGCAAGACAGCCAGGGGGTCTTTGCTGATTGGCTTAAACAAAGGTGATAAAAGAGTCATGTAGTAGGCATACCTGCACAATATTGAGTTTTCAGTGTAAAATAATTGGGTTTTCAATGTAAAAGGAATTGAATTCTTTATTTTCCTTTCCATTTGGCTTAACCGGAAAGGTTTAGAAATCAGCACAAAATATTTCATAGTGGGGGCTACTCTGGTTGTTGTCCTGAGGCATGATCTGAAATTTGCAAGGAAACATGGAGGAATTAAGGCAATCAGAGCTCAATAGCTGGCTAGAAAGTTGTATGCAAGACAGCTGCAATGTGCTTGGGCTGTGCGAGGCCTCAATATCCTATGGAACCTGTTTTTCTGTTCTTCTCCAAGATCAGAAAACCTTAATCCCCTTCCAGATATGGGCCATGTCTTCCCAGAACAGCAGTATTGGGGGCAGGGTGTGTGACATAACAATTGTTAATTACTTAGATTGATACACCATCTAAATGACAAATGTCATCAGTGCCATTAACATTGTTTGATGCATCTTAGCTTTGTTCATGTATGTCCATACATGCATATTATAAGAAACCTTGCAATGCACTGGTGGGCATTTTGCATGCTAGGGTGACTTCTTTTGAATTATTTATAAGGATATTGTAAAAGCCATGTTTTTTTCCCTACTATATCTCCTCTTATGTTTATGTGATTCCATTTATATTCCACCTTTTCTCCAGGAACTAAAGGTGGTAAACCACCTCCCCCTCATTTTTAAAGATAAAGAGATGAAACTTGGCATCATGATAGCTTTAAGGAAGGGCTTTAGCCGTGCCAAATTTGAAGCAGATCCGTTCATCCATTGATATTTAGGAATTTTAAAAAAGTTTGAGGTTTTAAAATATATAGATTTTTTAAGGTAAAGAGATGGAATTTGGCACCATGATAGTTCTCGGATAGAACTTTAACATTGTCAAGTTTGAAATAAGTCTGTTCATCTGCTGATTTTTAGGGATTTTTTAAAGTTTGAGGTTTTAAAATTATTTTTATAAAAAAAACTGCTCGAGCCATATCCTTCAAACTCAGGTTGTCAAACCTCCTCTTTAGTGTATTGCACCTTGAGAATTTTCAGCCCTTGGCATCAAGGGAATCTCAAGTTTTTAGCTAAGAAGTGCTGGGCAAGCAGGACACCTTTGCTGTTGCAGATTTGGTGGGCAGTTGAGCATCTGGAGCTCAGCAGAGGCGAGGCATCCACAGCTAAAAATGTGGGAAAGGAGAGGTCAGTCAAAGCAGCCCACAGGGCAAAACGGAACAGACCAGAGGCCTTTTTCTCAGAGTTCTACATCATGATGATGAAGGGTCATCCTTAGAGAAAAGCCCTCACGACCAACAGTGAGGTGTCAGTCGAAAGAGAGGCACTCATCTTTGCGGATGTCCTGTTGATGCAGATGTTGGAACCTGGCATGTCATTGCTTTTCTTTGCTAGCCCTTCTCTTCCATTTCACTTTGTTCACTTGTGAGCTAGGCTCTGTCTGCGCTGCTGGCATACAGTGCAGAACGTTTGAAGTGCATGTCGGAGAAAAATAGATAGATTTGTGGCTTGGGCTGGCTGGCATATCTGTTATAGACAGAGTTAGACTGAAGACACAACTCAGAGATAGCTGTAGCTGAACCCTGAGAGGCTGGCATGCCACACAGAGCCTTTCAAGAGTGTCTCAGAATCAAGTGTTGGTGCAGGTGTTGGCTGGTTGGAGGTTTTGGCTGGCATCAGTTTCAGACAGAGTTACAACTCAGAGATGGCTGTAGCTTAGCCCTGAGAGGCTGGTGTGCCACACAAAGACTTTTAAGAGCATCCAGTGGACTTTTAAGTCCAGTGTTGGTACAGACAGAGGTGGCTGGTAGTGGATGTTTTTTTAAAAACAAGAATCACCAGATGTGACCAAGCTATAAGCTGGCACCCTATCCCCAGCCACAGGGTACAAGTGCACAGCCTGGCTGGACTGTTGGGAGACTTTGGCAGAGAGAGGGGAGGATTGTTAGAGGCTGGAAGCTGGAGACATTGGCTGGCTGGCATAAGACAGAGAGAGGCTGAAGGTAACCCAGATTCACCTGTAGCTTGGCCCTGAGAGGCTGGCTTGCCACCCAGAGTGTTTTAAGAGTGCATCAGAGTCGAGCTGGTGTGCAGGAGAACAGGAGGTGGCGGCGGCTGGCGGCGGCTGGCGGCGGAGTTTTTTAAAGTAAGAGTCACCAGACATGACCAAACAATGAGCAATACCCCTGGCCACAAGTGTGCGGCCCAGCTGAACTATCGGGAGACTTTGGCAGAGAGAGAGAGAGAGAGAGAGAAAGAGATTGTTTGAGACTGTAGGCTTTGGTTTTGCTGCATTGACTTAGAGAGAGAGACAACAGAGGCTGCACAGACAATCCAGAGACACCTGTTGTAACTTAGCCCTACGGTGCTCGCAGGCAACGCAGAGCATTAGAAAGAGGATCTCAGAGTCGCGTGTTTGTGCAGGAAGTAGACAGGAGTTCAAAATCTGTATGTGAGAAGTGGTGTCAACGCGCAAGCCTTGAGAAGCTAATGTATATAAGTGAGAAGTGTGAATGGGAGTGTCTGCCGCCCATAACACTCACCCTAGTGTTAGAGTAAAGAAACTTGTGACAATCATACACAAGGTTAAAAAAAAAAAAATCAAAATAAAAAAGCCAGCCAGCCAGCCAGCAGCAAGCCCTGTTAAAAGCAGCAGCAGTATGCAGTGGAGTGAGGATACAGTCTGAAAAGATATTTGAGGGAAGGGGAGAATGTATCACACAGAGTATAGCAAAAGCATCAAAGTACAGCAAAAGCTACAAAAGTAAGGAGTAAGTGAAGTTAATTTCAGATACGTTGTTCTTTATTTCAGTGATTTTAACATTCAGATGTTATGTAGAGCAGATTTGTTTTACTTGTGTGCTGTAAAATCAGATATGTGACCAAGGTTATGTTCAGATGCCCCCCCCCCCCTTGGTGCTGGACATGTCCCCTGGGGCCAGACATGTTGGTGGGCATGCCCCTTGGCAGCCGACCATGTTGTCTTCCTTTTTGGTTTACAAAATATGGTCACCCTAGCTTTACTCAGTGCAAGCAGAAAGTTAGCACAGCTGGGACTGAAGGTTTAGCACAGTCCTCTCTACAATGTTTTGTTTTTTACTTGCAGGAAGGATTTTGGGGTGGGGGGACCTGAGATGTAGACGCATGTGGAGATGATGCCTTAGTCTGTGATATTTTAGACCAAGGATAGGAAGCTGGTGCCCTCCACATGTTTTGAAGTACAACTCCCATAATTTCTGACCACTGGCCATGCTGGCTGGGGCTGATGGGAATTGTAATTGAAAACCAGTTCATCAAATGTTAATTTCAGATACATTGAATGTCTTACTTGTTCTTTATTTCAGTGATTTTAACAATAAGATATTACGTAGAATAGGTTTGTCTTAATTGTGAGCTGTGGAGTCAGGCATGTGATCAAGGACATGCCCCCTTGAATGGTGGCCATGTTGTCCTCCTCTTTGGTTTCCAAAATATGTTCACCCTACACTTACACTAAAGTAAAAAAAAAAGAAGTTAGGATCAGCTGATTTAACATAGTGTGTAGTTTAACTCTCAGACAACTGACTGCCAAAGATCCTGGGGAGGAGGCTAAATTCTAAGGATTGAATGAATGACCAGGGACAATGTTGAGAAATGACAACAGTTTCTGGGGGGAAAATGGGGAGTTGGAGGAGCATATACGGAAACATTTACGATTTATCTTTTTGCTAGCAGAGGTAAAACTTTCATCACTTTTACAGCATACACCAAACCACATTAAACTAGCTTTGTGTAAAGTATTATCATGAATAATTAAAATTAATCTGCAGCTGTTAAATAAAGTAGCAAAGTGCATCAGGAGATACATAATCCATGCCTTAATTGAAGTTGTGTGCTTAGGCCTCATCCGGTAAAGTACGAAGTGGCCTCAGCGCTTATTTACTACTGGGAGTTGGGAACCCCCAATGGAAAATGGAGTGTGTGTTTGGATGCTCAGGCCATTACAAGAGCATGTAGAGGTTAGGGCACTGTAGTCGTGTAGAAGGGAAGAAATTCTGTGCAAATACCTCAAGGTCTTCAGACAAAAAGGAAACATCTTGAAAGTTGGGCTCCCTTTCTGAGATATTAAGCTGATAAACAAGCTGATAAACCTAAGCGATGCAAAATCACTTATAACACTGAAGATGTGGGTTTTGGTAATGCATAATGGAGCTTATTAAATTGTGTTACACTTGTAAACCTTTGGGGTTGGAACTGGGACTTTTAATTGCCATGATTATTAAAACTTCAAATTAATATTGTCATAATGTTCCATTTCTATTGGTAAAAATGTGATTCTAGGGGAAAAAATCTATACAATCACAACTGGAAAAAATGATGAAAAAGGTTGCCTTATTTACAATGATTTCCTATCATGTTGTGGTATAAATTTGTAACTAAGAATGTTGTCATTTGCTAGGGAAATACTTTATAGTTTTAAGATTAGTTTTTTGTGATGTGCTGTAAAATATATGTTGTGTATTAGGCTTGCATTTCAGCTCAAATGCATGCTGTCTATCTATTCTGGGTTCATCAAAACTTCACCTGGGGCTTGTCTATTTGCTCTATATACTCTGTGGTGGCTGCGCAGTTGTGCCGTGTTGTTTCTATGATGCAACAGCCAACTCGCAGCCACACCATACTATTCCCCATGAAGCTGCGCTTTTTCAATGTATTGTTTTACCGCATGCTTTTACATTGCTCTGATGTCAGCGTGGTTGTTTGTGCATGTGTTAGTGCTGGCTTCACTTTGGATTAAGAGAATGGGCATAGTTAGGAGGCAGATCCCAGTGCAGGATAGGCACGGGAATACAAGGCAGGGGGGCAGGGGGCAGGCTCGACAGGCCTCAGGGGAGTGTTTAGTAATGGCTGCCCTGTTGATGTTAAAGTCTGGAACAAAAGTAGGGATAGTTATTAATGTATAACACATAAATTCAATGAACTCTAACAGCAAAGATGCGCAGCTACAGGTTTTCAAAGCTACAATGTTGCACAGAGTTGCCAGAAAACAAAAGAACAAAGGGTTTGGGTGGTTTTTGGTCCCTTGACATTTGCTGCCCATTACCGCCATGTGACAACGGCGCAGCAAAGTTCCCTGGCTGGATAGTCCGTGCTCGCTCCTGCCATGTAACCCTATCAATGCCACTTCACAGCAATGATGCTGCAGGGTTTGGGGGGAACCTGTAGGTAAACAGTGCTGTATAGACACCCCCTTGCTGAAATTCTCTCCTCCACACAATTATGAAAGGAGCAGGAGATCTCTCCTCTTTGCTATCTGGGCACTTTAACCCAAAGTTGCCTGAATTTGAACATCGAGGGGAATTGTGCTTAGTTCAAATGAGAGCTTCAGCTATTGGGCAGTAGACAAATGTAATGAATAAATAAAATAAATCAAAAGCAGAAGAGTTTGATCTCATCCTCTCACATGTGAAGGAGGAGGCTTCCTTGCAACAAACTGTGGTGTTTTGTTACATCTGGCCAGGGCCGTTGTTTGGCTGGATGGACTAATTTAGAGAGAAAGATCTAAGGCCATCTTCTCCAATCTGATGTCCTCCAGCTGTGTTGGACTACAACACCCATTACCCCTTGTCAGTGTTGGCCATGCTTGCTGTGGATGATGTGGGTTGTAGTCCAATATGACTGGAGAGTGCCAGATTGGAGAGGACTGCTCTATTCTGTTGGTTATGCCTTGTGTGGGTGGATTTTGCCTAGTGTTCTTGTGTAGTCATTTGGGCCTACAGTATTATTTCCCCACTGTTGGGGATGTGGTGTGTAAAGGGTTAATGTGCCTGAACAGTATTTGCTCAGAAGTACTGGTTGGTGAGAAGTACTTCTACAGAACTTCTACTTTTATAGCTGCTGAGGCATTTGTTCAAACACGTGTAGCTGTCAAGCTGGGATGTTGGGGAAAACTGTTTTCTAAAGCACAGTATCTATTTTATTTCAACATTTCTATTCCAGCTCTCATTCATACCTGCCTTCTTCTGAGTGACAACCTTTTAGGTACTTGAAAAGTGCCATCATATCCCCCCTCAGTCTTCTCTTTTCAAGACTAAACATACCCAAATCCATCAATCTTTCCTAATAGCAGTGGAGGCTGGTGGCTCCGATGTTTGTGGGGCAGTGAATCCGCTACAGGTTTCAGTCAGAACTCTAAAGGAGCTATTCAAGGTGTGGAAACTTACATTTAAGGTGCTATTATTATTTGTGGTATGTTGAAGTTTACTGTTGTATGTTGAATACCATCATGGGAAGGCCATGGTCTCAAAGGTGGCTAAGAAATATATTTTAAAAATAGATGAATGTGCGGCCCCTTGAGAATACAGAACTCTGAGCTAGAGAGATCCACTTAGCTTCCATGGTCTGAATAAAGCTCTGGATAAGAGTGATGTATATAACTGGTGGCCCTAAATGGTGCAGGCCAAATCCCATCCACATCAGTGAGCACTCCCATAAAGGAGCTGTCTATATGCTCTTGAAGTCCCGAGGTGGCTCTGCGGTGGTGCTACTTCGATTACACAATGCAGCAGTCATCTCAAAGCCACCACGGGGCTTTCCAGAGGAGTTCCACATTTTGAAAGTCTGTTTTGGTCTGATAAATGCATGCATCTTTGAGCACTGGCCTCCAGGGATTTGCACATTCAACAGACCAAAACCAAACCCAGGCTCACCTGGCACCTGGATTTTAACTTAGCTGGTTTTATATTGCCTTTTTCACTTTTAATGTTCTAAATTTACCTATACTAGTTATATTTTATGGTTTTTAATTGTGCACTGCCCAGAGAGATTCAGCTGATGGGCAGTATAAAAATGTAATAAGTAAATATTAATAAATAAATAAATAAATAAATAGTTGGAGACTTAACCCGACTTTGAATGATGGAATCAGGCAAACATGGCCCTTCTGCCGTCTAACCTCACTCCATCCTCAATGTGGAGGTGTTCCTAGGCGGAAGGTGACCCTAATTGGTCAGAATCCACTCCTGGAAGAGGGCAGGGGTGGGCCGGTGAGCCTAATGGCCACTGGAATGCCCCCACGCTGGCCTTGGCGTAGGGATTAGCTGCCACCACCCCATAGCAGCAAAACCACAGGGTTTTAGAAGAAGCATTAGTCATCCGGCACTGTCAAGGCTGCCCCAAAGTTGATGGAGGCTTGGATAAGTGTTGCAAAGTGGACACATGTCTTCAATGATATCACACTACTTCATCTGTCTGGAGCTGCAATAAACTGTTTATTCACTCACGTTGCACTTGCGCGAATCTCCCTTATTGAACAGGGGAGATTTTTCTTTTCACCGGCTACAGACATGCACAGTACATACCAGTCTCATTGGGCAACGGGTGTGGAGAGCAGCCGCTGCTTGACTTGTCTTGTTCTGAAATCTGCTGGTCTTCTCCGAGTTCCTCTGCAGCGTTATCCCCCTTAAGTACGATCCATGTAAGCTTGAATAATATTGAGCAACATTTTAATATGAAGTGTCTGGGCAGAGCATTTTTCTTCAGAAGCAGAGCGACAAAGCCTGAGGGCAAAAAGGGGAAGGGAATAGGATGATGATGATGATGGAACCAAAAGCGTGTGCGTCTTGTAAGAGACACATAAAATGTAATCTTCCACCTTGCACCTCCTTCTTGCCTTTTCAAAGGATGGCGATTAGAGCTTGAGACGAATTCCTGGCTCTACTTTTTTTGAAGTTCCACATGTAGAAGTGTGTCTTTTTTTGCATGACAGTTGGGATTGGCATAGAATAAGGTATAGCAATGACCTTCGTTGGCTGGGAATGATGGGATTCTATGAGCAATGATTTGAGCCTTTATCACACCTACCCGTTTTGCTTATGCAGGTTCCCCCTCCGTTTCCTATGCGAGTGTAGCCCTTTGATCACACGTGGTCGGTTTTGCTCCGATACCTCAGCTACGCCTGCGGAGGAGGGGAGAAAACAGACAATACCCATTCAGGGATATTTCGAAAGAGGGAAGAAAAAAAGGAGCACTCAGGGCGCGAGAGCAGCGCGAGGGAGAGGACGTCATGTGAAAGAATTGGATCAAAGTCGCGGCGGGTGTGGATCAAACTGCCCTTGTGTTAACGGTCGTAGCATGGGCATCCAGAAAAGAATGCAATTGTTTTATATTCAGCAGTAATAAGTGTACTTGCTGCATTTTACACCAGCGCTTCCTGAAGGGAACGTGCAAAACATGAAGGAGGGACTCAGCGTTTCCAGACAGCTAGGAACGTGCCGAAGATTTGTGGCTGGCTGCAGGTAATTGGCGCTGTTGGAGGTGTTCATCTCCACTTTAAACTGTATTCACATTCTCACAGGGAATATCAGTTTAAGGTGCAATCCTATACATGCTTAGACAGAAAAAAGGTCCTACAATTCCTAGCATTCCCCAGCCAGCCATAGCAGGCTGGGGAATGCTGGGAATTGTAGGACATTTTTCTGTTTAAATATGCATAGGATTGCATCCTTAAGAACATTTTATTTATTTATTTTATTCCATTTATATACCGCCCCATAGCCGAAGCTCTCTGGCGGTTTACAAAAATTAAAAACATTGAACATTAAAAACACCAATATACAAAATTTAAAACCATAAAAAGCATAAAAACAAGTTAAAATTACAATATCCTTCTGGGTCAAAGCACAACAACACAACAACACAAAACCCTCATCATATGCTGTTAAATGCCTGGGAGAAGAGGAAAGTCTTGACCTGGCGCCGAAAAGATAACAATGTTGGTGCCAGGCAAGCCTCATTGGGGAGATTGTTCCATAATTGGGAGGCCACCACTGAAAAGGCCCTCTCCCTTGTTGCCACCCTCCGTGCTTCCCTTGGAGTAGGCAACCAGAGGAGGACCTTAGATGTAGATCATAGTGTACGGGTAGGTTCGTGTTGGGAGAGGCGTTCCATCAGGTATTGTGGTCCCAAGCCGTGCAAGGCTTTATAGGTTAGAACCAGCACCTTGAATTGGGCTCGGAAACGTATAGGCAGCCAATGCAAGCGGGCCAGAGTAGGTCTTATGTGCTCGAACCTTCTGGTTCCTGTTATGACTCTGGCCGCTGCAGCTTCTGAACCATCTTCAAAGGCAGCCCCACGTAAAGTGCATTGCAGTAATCCAATTTAGAGATTACCAGAGCATAGACAACTGAAGCCAGGTTATCCCTGTCCAGATAGGGGCATAGCTGGGCCACCAACCGAAGTTGGTAGAAGGCACTCCGTGCTACCGAGGCCACCTGAGCCTCAAGTGACAGAGATGGTTCTAGGAGAACCCCCAAGCTACAAACCCGCTCCTTCAGGGGGAGTGCAACCCCATCCAGAACAGGTTGAACACCCTCCATCCAGTCAGCGGAACCACCCACTAACAGCATCTCAGTCTTGTCTGGATTGAGTTTCAGTTTGTTAGCCCTCATCCAGTCCATTGTCGCAGCCAGGACAATGTTCAGCACATCCACAGCCCCACCTGCTGAAGATGAGAAGGAGAAATAGAGTTGTGTATCATCAGCGTAGTGATGACAAAGCACTCCAAAACTCCGGATGACCACTCCCAACGGTTTCATGTAGATGTTGAACAGCATGAGGGACAAGACTGACCCCTGAGGAACCCCATACTGGAGAATCCACGGGGCTGAGCAATGTCCCCCAAGCACCACCTTCTGGAGCCACCCCGCCAAGTAGGAGCAGAACCACTGCAATGCAGTGCCTCCCACTCCCAACTCAGCCAGTCATCCCAGAAGGATACCATGGTCGATGGTATCGAAAGCCGCTGAAAGATCAAGGAGAATCAACAGAGTCACACTCCCCCTGTCTTTTTCCCGACTTAGGTCATCATAGAGGGCGACCAAGGCTGTTTCCGTGCCAAAACCAGGCCTGAAGCCGGACTGAAATGGATCCAGATAATCATTCTCATCCAAGAGTGTCTGGAGCTGGCTCGCAACCACTCGCTCAAAGACCTTGCCCAGGAATGGAATATTTGCCACCAGTCTATAGTTATTAAGATTTTCGGGGTCTAGAGAAGACTACCGCCTCCTTCAAACGGTCTGGGACCACTCCTTCTCGCAGAGAGGCATTAATCACTTCCCTGGCCCAGCCAGCTGTTCCATCCCTGCTAGCTTTTATTAGCCAAGAGGGGCAAGGATCCAATACAGAGGTGGTTGCACAAACCTGTCCAAGCACCTTGTCAACATCCTTGAGCTGTATCAACTGAAACTCATCCAAGAAAACAGGACAAGCCTGTGCTCTGGACACCTCGCTAGATTCACCTGCTATAACACTGGAGTCTAAGTCCTGGCAGATGCCCAAGATTTTATTCTGGAAGTGCCTAGCAAATTCAGTACAGAGGGCCTCAGCTGGTTGTACCACATCCTTGGGGCTGGCATGTAATAGCCCCCGGACAACTCTGAAAAGCTCCGCTGGGCGGCAGATTGATGATTTGATAGTGGCAGCAAAGTATTGCTTTTTTGCCACCCTCACTACCCCTGAATATACCTTACCATAGGCACTTACCAGTGTTTGATTGCATCCATCAAGAGTTCGTCTCCATCTGCCCTCAAGCCATCTCCTATTTTGTTTCATTGCTCTTAGCTTTGGGTTATACCATGGAGCCATATGAGCTCTACACAGGAGAGGGCGCTCAGGAGCAATAGTGTCAACTGCCCGGGTCATTTCTGCATTCCACAGATCAACCAGAGTTTTGACAGGAGAGCCAGCCCTATCAGCCGGAAAACTCCCCAGAGCCCTCTGGAAACCATCCGGATCCATTAGCCTCTGGGGGCGGACCATCTTAATGGGTCCCCCACCCTTGCAGAGGGGAAAAGACGTTCTAAGTCTAAACCTCAGCAAACAGTGATCTGACCATGACAAAGGGACTGATGTAAAATCCTCTACTTTCAGATCACCATCTCCATGTCCAGTTGCGAAAACCAGGTCTAGAGTATGCCCTGCTACATGCGTCGGGCCAATGGCATGTTGGGACAGTCCCATGGTTGTCATGGAGACCGTGAAATCCTGAGCTGCCCCAGATAAAGTGCCCTCAGCGTGAATGTTGACATTCCCCAGAACCAACAGTCTGGGGGATCTCAGCAGTACACCTGAGACCACCTCCGTCAGCTCACCTAGGGAGTCCTTTGAGCAGCGGGGTGGGCGGTACACTAACAGAATCCCTAATCTGTCCCCTGACCCAACACAAGGTGCAAACACTCCAGACCAGTAGTCACATGGACAGGGAGCCTGCAGAGAGAGATGGAGTTCCTGTAGACCACAGCAACCCCCCCTCCCCGGCCCTCAGGTCTACCCTGATCCTGAGCCAAGTATCCTGGTGGACATAACTGGGAGAGACTTAACTCCTCCCTGCTCACCCACCCAGGTCTCGGTTATACATGCCAGATCAGCTGCCTCATCCACAATTAAGTCGTGGATGAGGGAGGTCTTATTATGTACCAATCTGGCATTTAAGAGCAGCATCCGGAGTCCCGAGGGCTGGCTGATAGGGCAACCAACAAACCTGTGGTTGCGAGGAGGACTGGAACATGGCACAGCCGTTAACTGTCTGAGCCGCATTCCCCTTACCTGGCAAGTCCTCCTCACAACACCATATCTCCCTCTACCCACCACTACACTGATTGGGGGGCCCTCAAATCCCCCACTTGGCTCTGTATCCTCCCTCCCAGGCACATGGCTCAAGACCCAGAAAAAGCCAAGCAGGGAAAAAGGGGGGGGAAGGGGGGGAGAAAAAAAAGAGCAACAGCAAACAGGCAGGCAGCAGCAGCAGCAGGCAGCTCTCCCTCTTCCCTGGGCGGGGTGATGATGGTCCCCTCCTCCTCCTGCAGGCACTGACTCTCCCAGGACACCCCAGCCAGCCGGCTTATGTTTCCCTCTTCCAAGGGAGGGACAGGTGGAGAATGCCAGCAGCAGTTGGCTGAGTACCTGGGGGCCCGGTCCTGCAGGGCGTGGCAGTCCACTCAAGCAGCAGTCCAACAGGGAGAGGGAGGTGATGGCAGTAAAGTAGCAGCAGCAGCAGCAGCAGCAGGCAGCTCTCCCTTTTCCCTGGGTGGGGTGATGGTGGTCCCCTCCTCCTGCAGGCTCTGCTCGGTCAGATTAAAAGTCCATGTATCCAGCATCCTTTCCCCCACAGTGATCATCCAGATGCCTCTGGAAAGCCCACACGCAAACAATGAAGGCATTAGGATGGCCATTTTTGAATGAACCACCCAAAAGAGAAAATGCATCACATGCATTAATGATTGCAAACTTCATTTGAAACACTGACCGGACACAGATCGACTTAGCTTTACATGTACCCGCAGACCACAGCCTGGGACCATATATAAAAGTCTCTTTGCGTGTGTATGAATGTATATATCACAGTAATAGCTGTTTCCAAGCTCATTTTGTGGCTATGAATTTTTTACTTTAAAAGTTCCAAAAAGTTCAAAAACAGAGGCTTTGAACTTTGACAGCTGTCAAACTGCACCCCCATCCCCCGCCTTCCCCCCCCCCTTTTATCTGTCAAAGTCTGTTTTTCAACTTTTGGATCTTTTAAAGTAAAAAATTCATAGCCACAAAATGCTTGGAGCTATTGTTCTGAAATTTGGCACAGCTAACTACCTCAAACCCATCTTCCATGTGGGCAAGTTTCATGCTCTATCTTTAAAAATAAAAAAGTTACAGGTATTTCTCTCCTCATTTCTCCCACAGTACCTTGCCACTACACGCTTGAAGCTATTGTTCTGAAATTGCTCACACATGTCAACCAAAGTGGTATCTTTAATGTGGACAAGTTTCATGTTTGGATCTTTAAAAATAAAAAAGTTGAAGCCATAACTGTCTTTACCCCACTGCTACTCATTTTTAAAAATTAATTGCCACACAAGGCAAGCACCTATGGTTCTGAAATTTCACACATATGAGTCCCAACATACCATCTGCAGTATGGCAAAGTTGCATGTGTGGATCTTTAAACATAAAAAAGTTATAGGCATTCCTGGTTTATTACTCAAAAATTCATAGCCACAAAATGCCTGGAGCTATCTTTCTGAAATTTTGCACACATAACTACCTCAAACCCATCTGCTATGTTGCCAAGTTTCATCCTTCTATCTTTAAAAATTAAACATGATATAGGCGTGTTTGTAAAACAATACTAGGGAATGGGGAAAAGCATTCAAAATGGAGGTATGATCTTCTGATTTTCTCTGATCCGGATCGGGCCCCTTCAAATCGGATCAGATTGGATGGTTCATGGGATTGGATCAGATTGGATCATTTTATCCTACTTTTGGACGGATCCAATCCGATCCGCTGCACATCCCTAGTTTTTACTCACATGAGAGGTGTTGTAATATTGAACTGCCCTGAAGAAGGACACTGTCCAAAACGCATTGGTAGTATATGTATTTTATTTTTATTAAATTTCATCCTCCAGTTCTACCCCTTTGCCTTTGGCTTTTTTTGACTACTTTCCTGGGGTTCCTTTCTTTTTTGGCATCATAGATTTAACGTGAAATAGGGTGGCCATGTGTCATCCTCTTTTACAGAGGACAGTCCTCTATTTGAAGGCAACTTCTATTTCAAGGGTTGCCCTGTTCAATTCCAGTTTAAAGATAACCATAGCAGTTACGATGAACTAAAATAGAAGGCAGCAAAAAGTCCAGTGCTGTGCATGCTTGTTATAACTTTTGCTGAGTGCCTGTGTGAGACCTTAGCACCTGAGTTAATGATAAGGATGAGAAAAACATTGTACATGGTAAGAGGCCGAGAAGACCTTCTTCAGGCAATGCAGCAGATTGTGAAACCATAACATACAGAACAGTTTGTTTTGTTTTGAAATGGTGTTGATAGAAGGGGACTCATGAGGAGAGACTGAAAGAACTGGGCATGTTTAGCCTTGAGAAGAGAAGATTGAGAGGAGACATGATAGCACTCTTCAAATACTTGAAAGGTTGTCACACAAAGGAGGGCCAGGATCTCTTCTCGATCATCCCAGAGTGCAGGACGCAGAATAATGGGCTCAAGTTACAGGAAGCCAGATTCCGGCTGGACATCAGGAGAAACTTCCTGACTGTTAGAGCAGTACAACAATGGAAACAATTACCTAGGGTGGCCATGGGCTCTCCCACATTAGAGGCATTCAAGAAGCAGCTGGACAGCCACCTGTCAGGTATGCTTTAAGGTGGATTCCTGCATTGAACAGGAGGTTGGACTCGATGGCCTTATAGGCCCCTTCCAACTCTACTGTTCTATGATTCTATGATATGATGTCTGCCTTTGCGACTTGCGTGACAACAGAAGACAATGTCAGACTGCAGACACAACTGTTATACTTTCCCCCAGGAAGATTTAGAGCATGTTTCATGGTCAACAGGGAGGCGTGCAATCACATGAGTAGTTTCATGAGGGACTCATACAAGAATACTCTATGGTGTCAGAACTGGGCCTGTTCTCCATTGATATTCCAGTACTCTGGTGAGGGCACAAACAATTCCCCAGGAAAGCTAGTGCTTCAGGGCAGTGTGGCCAACAGCTGTAGAAAGTGACCTGGTTTGCACATCACAGCCAATTCCTGGGCTGTTTTACCCAGGAGTGCTGCCTCTCCCCCCACTCACCACTTTCACTTTCAATTAACAACCCAGGAACGGCCCATTACATGTGAACCTGGAAAGACTGGGTTGTTTTGGGGGTTAAGCAACCTAGAGTTAACCCAACAACAAACTTCTAAACAACCCAGAGTTTCTGGGTTTGCATGTCAATTAACAGCCCAAGAATGCCACATTCTTGGGCTGTTAATTGAAAACGGAAGCTCGCTCCCTTGCCTGCACAATGTATGGTTCACAAATCATGGGCTGTTTGATTATGCAAACCAGATCAGTGGAAGCGGGACTGCCATGTATACTGCATCATTTGTGGTGCAGATTCTAAATGAAGAAAGATTCCAGACTATTCAATTTCTTCATATGGCTGGAGAAGAGGCCCAGAGCTTTTCAATACTACAAGATGTAAACAAGGACAGGGCACATTAAATAGCTGTGTAAATTAGAAGAGGGAATCTCAGCAGTCATAGCTTGCTTGAGAGGCCATACCTACTGAAATTCCCTCTTCTACCCAACTATTAAATTTTCAAGAGTCCTGTTTTCTTTTGCATGTGGTCACCCTATCTATTGTTCCTGTATTGAGCGCTGAGAATGAATAAACCTTTTATTCGTTTCAGTTACAATCTTGTCTCTGTGGTCTGGCCTTTTGCCAGTTCAGCTTTCTTTATTTTATAGATGTATCAATTGCACCCTCTGCCTATCAGGCACCCGGGACGATATACAATAAAGCTACAATAATAAGTAAAAACTTCTACATCATAAAAAAACAATAAACACAGGAGTAAAAACATCCAATGCAATAAAATTAGAGTGACAGTAAAGTGTGACATGAAACAACATTAAACACTAGTAAAGGGAAGTCTTCACTGACCTCCTAAAGGTTAATAGAGAGGGTTTAGTTCCAAACCAGATTAAAATCCCTATGCTCTTTTCTTTCTCTCTCTGTGTGTGTGTGTGTGTGTGTGAGAGAGAGAGAGAGAGAGAGATGTGATATCCAAGGATAACCATAACCCATGGAGTGTCATTTTTCTGATTAGGCTCACTTTATCTATGTTCTCTTTTAGTATCAAGTACTCCAAACCATCCTGACTTCTGGCATATAAAAATCTGTCCCTTTTGAAATACCACCAGTGACATAGTTAGATAATTTTAGCCTGTGGACTTAATGGACTAATGGAGGTGGTTGGGTGGGCTTTAGATGGCCACGTGTGTTATATCTGTATTTCAGTTGTAAAGCACACAATGGATATTTCTATTCTCCGTTTCGTGTTTTAAAACTGCTCATACATTCCAGATATGTTAGAAAACAGAAATACTAGGCTGACCATATGAAAAGGAGGACAGGGCTCATGTAACTTTAACAGTTGTAGAGAAAAGGGAATTTCAGCAAGTGTCATTTGTATGCTATTAGTTCCTGGTGAAATTCCCTCTTCATCACAACAGTTAAAGTGGCAGGCACTATGCTAGAGTGACCATATACAAAAGAAGACAGGGCCCCTGCAACTTTAACTGTTGTGATGAAGAGGGAATTTCACCAGGAACCAATTGCATACAAATGACACTGGCTGAAATTCCCTTTTCTCTACAACTGTTAAAGTTACATGAGCCCTGTCCTCCTTTTCATATGGTCAGCCTAAGCAATACTGTTTGCCAGTCTTGATTTTTAAAAAAAGCATTCTGAGAATTCGCAGTTTTAAACTCACTTAGGGCGCATTCCTATGTATCTTAGATGGGGGAAAACGCCCTACAGCTGCCAGCATTCCCCAGCCAACTATAGCTGGCTGGGAGGTGCTTAGGGTGTCCAAATGGCCCGGGGTTTCCCGGTCCTAACTGGGAAACCTAGGCCGATCCAGGCCAACCGGGGGCGGCGGGGGAAAACCGGGGTGGCAGGGGGTTACATGGCGGTGGCAGCGAGTGGCGATGAGCGCCGGTAGACCCGGCGGCGGTGGCGGCGGAGGAGCCCGGGAAGCAGCCGCCCCAGCAGGTAAGTGCCCCCCCTCGCGCCTCGCGCTCCTTACCTGCAGGGGCGTCCGCTTCCCTCCGGAGCGCGAGCCGCGAGGGGGGGCACTTACCTGCTGGGGCAGCCACTTCCCGGGCTCCTCCGCCGCCGCCGCCGGGTCCTCCACCACTGCCAGGTCCTTCGCCGCTGCTGCCGGGCTCGTGAGGCCAGAGGCCACGCGGAAGAGGCGGGAGAGGGCCAGATCCGGAAGTGATGTAATCGGCCCTCTCCCGCCTCTTCCGCGTGGCCTCTGGCCTCACGAGCCCGGCAGCGGCGGCGAAGGACCTGGCGGTGGTGGAGGAAGACCCGGCGGCGGGGGACCTGGGGGCGGCGGCTGATCCGATGGTGGCGTCAGCGGAGGACCCAGCGCGGGCGGTGGAGGAAGAGAACCCGGTAGGTCCAGGCTGGTGTTTTTTTTGGGGGGGGGGGCTTGGTGGAGGGGTTGTTTTGGGTGGGGGGTGGCGGGGGGGACCGGGATTTTGGTTTCCAAAATCTGGTCACCCTAGAGGTGCTGGGAGTTGTAAGACTTTTTCTGTTGCACCCTAAAAACATAGGACCATGACTACAAGAATAAAATGAAGTTTGCTTTTGTGCCTGCTGCTTTTTGATTGTGGGGTGAGGTGGGGTGGGGTAGGTGGGAGCTGGACTAAGCCCCAAGGTCTTGCCCGAGCTGCACCCCTGAATGCCATTTTGGTATGCAAAAATAGCAAAATGACTATTTGGTTTCTTTAAAAAGCTATTACTTAACCAGCTGCTTGGCGTCAAGCATCTCCTTATCTCTACAAGTGGAAAGCTGGGTTGCTGCATTTTTTTATACCAAAAAATGCAAATTGAGGAGCTGCTTCTGCATTTTTGGGGAGGCATCTGAGAGCATGAGTGACCGGGTGCCTGTGTGTTTATGGGGATGGATGGGAGTGTGGTATGAGATGGGAGTGCTTCTCTTTTCTTTGGGAGTACCAGTGTGGGGTACATGCCCATAAAGGAGGAAGTCAGAAGTCCTATTCAGTTATTATCCTCCCACTGACCCCATCCATACTGTTACATCCCTGCTCTATGTGCCTCATTGGGCACCCTGAATAGGGAATGAGGACTGAATAGAACTAGTCAGTTTCGTAGAAGATCCTTTGAGTCTCAGCTTCACTGAAGTCCTATCTTCCTTTGCAATCTATGTCTACTATGAACCCTCACAATCTATGTCTACTATGAACCCTCACATCCAAGAGCAACAGAATTACCCTGTGGTTGTAATTTTGTTTTGTTTTCAGTATAGTTATGTTTTGGTTATGTCTTCGTTGTTGTTACTTGCTACTGTAATCTTTATTTATTTTAAAATATATACTGCTCCACATCAAGAAGATTTCAAAGTGAACAACAACTAGAATAAAAGAATAAAAACACAATATTAAAATTAAATATTCATACATTTAAACCAGGGGTGCATACTAATATAATTGTGGAGTTGGAAGGGACCACAAGGATCATCTACTCCAACCCTCAGGCCCCGAGGGCAAATCCAGCCACTCTTGGAGCCAGTCTGGGATTCTCTAGATGGCCATGCCCCCTTCCCCTGGCCACACCCCTTTTCCCTGAGCACCAATAAATTGCTGCATTCCTGCCATTTGTGCCATTTGTCTCCCATTCTAAAAAGTTGCAATGCCTCTCTAAAGGCTTGGTTATGGAAATAAGAGCTTTAAGCTCAAATATGCTGCCATTTTGGTATTTTCCCTTTTGCCCAACCAATTTTGTCTTTGGCCCTGTCTAAAGGTGGGGTGCATCCCCTGAGAATTTCTCCAAAATGGAACTTGGCCCTCTGGTTAAAGAATACAGAAGTTCAACATCTGTGATTTAAATAAATTGATATAAGTAGATCAAGTGTGGGCAGCTCTTTTTCCTGACTTTCATGCATCATACATGGATTGTGCATTGAATTGAACATCCTTCTGTAGATTTGTTTTTTTACCCTTAATAAACCTCCATCCTTTTGTTTCTTCTAAACTTGTTGTCCCCCAAATGCATCAGGTACCCTTATTGTGGATTAATGACAAAAAGCATATTCCAGATCCCTCTTGATTTTCCCCAGAGTAATTATACATCTATTTTAATGATTTTGGTGCCTTCCTGCCTGTGCCAAAGAGTCTAAGTTTTGTCATCTCTTCCGATATGTGAATTATTCCATAGTCAGGTCATATTGTTATTCTTGCCCTACTGAAAGGACTCTGTGCTCGGTTGAGAGAGAACTAGCAGAATTTTATTAGCAGTTTCACGGATACGGATGTTCCATATCCCTCTTCAGCATAACTCTGAACCAGCAGGGAAGCCAATGAGCTGTGCCTTTCTCTTTACCTCAAAGCAATCATTGTAGGAAGACAGATTTGGGGCTGTATTGTACTTGTCTTTCCTCCCACCCCGCATCTGTAGCTGATAGCAGCTTCTGGGGTACAATGACTTTGGTTTTTTTGCTTTAGTTTCATTCTGTTTTAAACTTATAAAATGTTTTATGATTTAAACTTTTGCTTTGTGAACCGCTCAGACAACTTCAGCTGTTAGGTGGTATAGGCATGTAAAAAATAAATAAAAATAAATAAAATTTAAGCTGGGCAAATGGCACAGGAGAAAAGGTTCAAACATCGTTCCCAGATTGGTGCCATATCCCTGATCCAGTTATGTTCCCACCCACCCCACATGATTGCTTTTATATCGAACTAAAAAGCTGGTCACAGATCACCAATATCACATCCACTTTGACCCTAAGCTGCCTCCTGTCATGCCCTCAAGGGCAGTGAGGGCAGCAAAAAAAAAAAAAAACCTTTGCTGACACAATTAAATCATCAACCTACCGCCCAGTGGAGCTTTTCAGAGTAGTCCGGGGGCTTTTACATGCTGGCCCCAAGGATCCATTTCAGTCGGGTTTCAGGCCTGGCTTTGGTATGGAAACAGCCTTGGTCACCCTGTATGATGACCTATTTCTGGAGAAAGACAGGGGGAGTGTGACTCTGTTGACTCTCCTTGATCTCTCAGTGGCTTTCGATACCATTGACAACGATATCCTTCTGGGACGACTGGCTGAGTTGGGAGTGGGAGGCACTGCATTGCAGTGGTTCTGCTCCTACTTGGCGGGTTGGCTTCAGAAGGTGGTGCTTGGGGAACATTGCTCAGCCCCGTGGATTCTCCAGTATGGGTTTCCGCAAGGGTCAGTCTTGTCCCCTATGCTGTTCAACATCTACATGAAACCGTTGGGTGCGGTCATCCGGAGTTTTGGAGTGCTTTGTCATTAGTACGCTAATGACACGCAACTCTATTTCTCCTTTTCATCTTCATCAGGTGAGGCTGTGGATGTGCTGAACCAGTGCCTGGCTGTGACAATGGACTGGATGAGGGCTAACAAACTGAAACTCAATCCAGACAAGACTGAGACGCTGTTAGTGGGTGGTTCTGCTGACCGGATGGAGGGTGTTCAACCTGTTCTGGATGGGGTTGCACTCCTCTTGAAGGAGCAAGTTCGTAGCTTAGGGGTTCTCCTAGAACCAACTCTGTCACTTGAGAATTAGGTGGCCTCAGTGGCACGGAGTGCCTTCTATCAACTTCGGTTGGTGGCCCAGCTATGCCCCTATCTGGACAGGGATAACCTGGCTTCAGTTGTCCATGCTCTGGTAACCTCCAAGTTAGATTACTGCAATGCACTCTATGTGGGGCTGCCTTAGAAGGCAGTTCAGAAGCTGCAGCTTGTGCAAAATGTAGCAGCCAGATTGATAACTGGGACCAGAAGGTTCGACCGTATAAGACTGACCCTGGCCCGCTTGCATTGGCTGCCTGTATGTTTCCAAGCCCGATTCAAGGTGCTGGTTTTAACCTATAAAGCCTTACAAGGCTTGGGACCACAATACCTGATGGAACGCCTTTCCCGACATGAACCTACCCGAACACTACGTTCAACATCTAAGGCCCTCCTCCAAGAGCCTACTCCGAGGGAAGCTCAGAGGTCAGCGACAAGGGAGAGGGCCTTCTCTGTGGTGCCCCCCCAATTGTGGAACGATCTCCATGACAAGGCCCGCCTGGTGCCAACATTGTTATCTTTTCGGCGCCAGGTCAAGACTTTCCTCTTCTCTCTGGCATTTAGCAATATCTGATGAGCCTGGGTTTGTTTTATTTTTAGGTTTATAGCTTTTTAAAGTTATTACAGTGGTTTTAAATGTATGTGTATATTATGTGTATATGTTGTATGTTTTTGCTGTTTTAATTTTTGTATATTGTTTTTAATTGTTTTAATCTTATGAAAACCGTCCAGAGAGCTTCAGCTATGGGGTGGTATACGAATGTAATAAAATAAATAAATAAATAGTGATGCCAGCATCTATGGTTTCAAAATGGACTACAATGGTTTTAACTTGCCCCTTTGCCGAGGCTTGTGTTTCTGGATCCTTTGCGAGATATGTTTCAGTACACAACCACTAGATGGCACTGTGGTATAGCAGAATTGTGCAAATACATGAGGATTCTATAACGCCATTGAGAAAAATGCCAGACTTTCCTTAATAGGAAACACACATACACACGCGCACACACACCGATAATGGTTGCAAAGCACAGGAGAGGGTCTGGAGAATGTTGACACTGGGTAATGGACCCACAAAAATAATGAGTGAGGAATCATGAATGCACAAGAAAAACCATGTGTAGAAAGGCTCTTGCTTAAGAACAACTGCTGTGGATGAAAGTGCCTATATCCAACCTAATATGTTATTTAGGGCACAGCCCTATGCATGTTTAGTCAGGAAAAAAAGTCGTACAACTCCTAGCATTCCCAAGCCAGCCACGCTAGTGAGAGAACGCTGGGAGCTTTAGGACCTTTTTATGTCTAAACCTGCATAGGATTGTGCCCTTAGAGATTCCAACCAAAAAGAGGCTAAACACAAGCCAGGCCACAGCCATCCACCCAGTGACGGATCTTCCATATCAACCTTAGAAATTCAGACCATAAACAGAAAACAGGTTGTCAGCATGAAAGAATGCACAGAGCAAATAGCTCCAAAACATCCAAGCAACCGATCCAAGCCCTAAGACCCAGGGTTCCACTCCGAACCCCCAGGATTCCCCAGATGGACATGTCCCCTACCCCAGCCCCACTCCTCTCCTCAACCACCAATCACTGGGTGTTTTCCTAGATTTTGTGCAGTTTCCCCCCATTCTGAAAGGTTGGAATGCCTCCCCAGTAAGAGCTTTAAACTAAAATAGGATGGTAGTTTTGGTATTTTGGTCCTCCCCCTTTTGCCTTTGGCCCTGCCCCACCACTGGATACGGCCTTCAAGAACTTCTCCGTAATGGGATTTGTTCCTTGGGCTGAAAGATTTTCTCCGCCGCTGTCCCACAGGATGAGGCACACATGCCCCCTCCACATTTGTAGACTGTTTTACCTAGAGGTGAGGATAGATAACTTTCTGACTCCAAATATATCCTTTAACCAACTCAGTCTTTGGAGAAATAAAAGAAAATGGATTGGGAAGGGGCGCAGCTGCCTGCTATCCAATGGCCTTTCCTTCAGTGTCTTAGAGGCTGCTCTAAATGAACAATTCATTGCATACCAGTGATAGGCCACTCACAAACATTTGCAGGTCTTTTACATGACATCGTCAATGACCAGGACATCTCTAGCATTATCCCCTGGAAATTCTGCCATGAAAAAAAAACTTTAATAGTGGTAACATCCTGAAAAATGTGGGGTTTTCTGCAACTAGATGGCGCTGTCTCATTGAAGTGAATGGGGGGAAGTATTCAATTCAAACCACAGGGTCACCCCTCTCCACCTATGTTATTCAGTCCATAACAATCATACCCAAAAGCAGGAAACACAAAGCTAAGGTGATCATACAGAAAGGTGGGCAGGGCTCCTATATCTTTAACAGTTGTATAGAAAAGGGAATTTCAGCAGGTATCATTTGTATGCATGCAGCACCTGTGAAATTCCCTCTTCATCACAACAGCTAAAGCTGCAGGAGCTATACTAGAGTGACCTGATACAAAAGAGGGCAGGGCTCCTGCAGCTTTAACTGTTGCGATGAAGAGGGGATTTCACCAGGTGCTGCATACATACAAATGACACCTGCTGAAATTTCCTTTTCATCAATACAACTATTAAAGATACAGGACCCCTGTCCTCCTTTCCATATGGTCACCCTCAGCCCCACAGTCCCCCTCGAATGTTATGCCATAGCACACACTCATCTTGACATGCAGGTAAGTTCTCTTGTGGCAAAAGCCAGGCACTTGCCCTCTCAGTAGTCACCAAAAAAGCCAATGGGAATTGGGAGGAAAAAATCTTTATAGAACAGAAGAATTTAACAAGAAATGGAGCTTGAACTTCCCACCTCCTGAACAAGAAGCCATGTCCGCCTTCAGATACACAGCTCAACCAAACACTCACATCCATTTGAATACACTGTGCAAAAGCATAACAGCCCAGAAGAACAATAAAGCAACCTGCGATAGATGAGCCATCAGCAGAATCACTGAACTTTGGAGTAATTTCTTTGCATCGAAGGATTTGTTTCTGAACATCTGGAGAAAGAAATAAAATTCCAGAAGAGTGAAGTGTGGCATCAATTTCTTCCATATAGAGGAAGAGAAATCAAATGAAATTAGCCAATTAGTGAGCGATAGGCATTGTAGGAAGGGAAATACAAAGTTCTCTGTTTTATGAAATAATCAGCGCTTTATGGTGAAGGAACCCTTTGATAGTATCCATGTCAGTTTTGATGGGGAATGTTGGTGATAGGGTAAGAAATAAATTGTTATTATTATTATTATTATTATTATTATTAATAATAATAATAATAATAATAATAATAATAATGTTGATGAAAAAGGTAGAATAATATAGTTTGGATATGTATAATCTTTCGCCCTGTTTTTCAACAGGGTTACAATAGGATCTTAAAGAACATCTTTGAAGTGAATGGGGCACACCATCTGAACATGTACCCACAAATAGTCTTATGAGAAGATGATGTCTTTAAGAATTGCATTTGCATCTTGTCATTCCTCCAGATGAGCTCAGGATGGCATAGATGGGTTTTACTCATTCTATCCTTATAAGAAACCTGTGGGGAATAAGAGATGGTGGCTGGCCCTGGAGAGCCTCCTGGCAACAGAGAGCATACAAATGTAGTTGTTCACAGCACAGTTCAAGGAGGCTTAATCCCAGACCTTAGACTACAGTTCTATACCCACTTATCCAGGAGTAAGCATCACCGAACTCAGTGGGTCAGTGAACTCCTGAATAGATATCTATATGAGCACGCTGTTGGTCAATTATTTTTCTTTGATTTTCCCCCCTTTAAATTTGTACCTCTGAAATGCTTAATTGAAAATCAAGTTTTAAAATACACATTTCAGTTTATATTTATTTTAATTTAAAAATATTTTAGGTCACCCTCAAGGGTTAAAACTACTGGGGGTGTGATGTAAGCTTCATTTTTTATATTGGATACATTTTCTATCATTTTTAATGGGGAGGATATTTTAAAGGCACTCTTCCGGGTTGGGTAGATCATGAATATCACCCAATACAAACTAGGGATGTGCATTGTATAGGATCCGATGTCCAATTTCACAGTGAATCGGGGGAAATCGGACATCCAATACCCAATACCGATTTTTTTTCAGGTGCTCCAATTTCCAATCCAATTTTTCTAAATCTGATTCAAATCTGATAAAATAGGAACATTGGACGCCATTTTGGGATGATTTTCCCCATAGCCTTCTATTGCCGTAAAGATTTGCCTATAACTTTTTATTTTTTAAAGATAGAAGCCTGAAACATGGCCACATGACAGATGGGTTTGAGGTACTTCTGTGTGAGAAATTTTAGAAAGATAGGTGCAGGCATTTTGTGGCTATGATTTTTTTTTACTAATGAACCAGGAATGCATATAACTTTTTTATTTTTAAAGATCCATTCATGAAGCTTTGCCACATTGCAGATGGTATGTTGCTACTCATGTGTGTGAAATTTCAGAAACATAGGTGCTTGCTTTGGGTGGCAATCTGAAAAATGGGTTGCATTGGGGGAAAGACAATTATGCCTTCTACATTTTTATTTTTAAAGATAGAACCTTGAAACTTGGCCACATTAGAGATGACATGTAGTTAGTGATGTGTGAGAAATTTCAGAAACATAGATTCAAGTGTGTAGTGACAAGGTATTTTTGGAGAAATGAGGAAAGAAACGCATTTAACTTTTTATTTTTAAAGATAAAAGCATGAAACTTGGCCATATGGCAAATTGGTTTGAAGTACTTATGTGTGAGAAATTTCAGAAAGATAGGTCCAGGCGTTTTGTGGCTATGAATTTTTTACTTTAAAAGTTCCATAACTTACAATAGGGTGGGTTTGACAGCTGACAGGGAAGGGGAGAAGGAGGGGGAGGGGGTGCTGTTTGACAGCTGTCAAACCCGCCATTTTGGAACTTTTAAAGTAAAAAATTCCCTCTGGGCTTAGAAGCAATCCTCACAGTAGCTGGATGGGGTAGGGTGGAGGATGAATTTCCAAAGAACAATATATTGTTCCCTGTTGTAATGCAAAGTATTTTGTATTTTGGGTAACTCAGTCTTGAATGGGCAATTAAGACCCATTAGCTTTACCAAAGACCTGCAGCCTGGTGGGGATAAAACAAGTAGAACTGGTTTGTTGGTATGCATTTTTGGACTCTCCCTGATGGTGTACCTATGGAGGCTGTTATGATGAGCACCTGTACTTCAAAATTACTACTACACCACTGCTAGAATCCCAAGAACCACCAAAGGGAGTCAGGTTCAAAACACATACATGTAGAGTTGATGAACTCTGAGCCCAGGAATTTGTTTTGAGTACCAGAATTGAATGGGGGAGGAGTCGTTTTGTTGTTGCTATTATTAAACATTTGGATGTCAGAAATCCTTGCCGATCTACTGCAAATCTCCAAGAGATCTACCAGTAGATCCCAATCAACCTTCTGCCCACCCCTGACCTATACGATCTAGGAATTCCAGCTCCCACACCCATACATGCTTCCTGTGGAGCATCATAGACTAAGAGCATCTTTACATTAAGGGGAAATTATATTGCTTACCTGAGGCTTTGTGTAGAGTGACCATATGAAAAGGAGGACAGGGCTTCTGTATCTTTAATAGTTGTATTGAAAAGGGAATTTCAGCGGATGTCATTTGTATGTATGCAGCACCTGATGAAATACCCTCTTCATCACAACAGTTAAAGCTGCAGGAGCCCTGCCCTCTAGAGTGACCAGATACAAAAGAGGGCAGGGCTCCTGCAGCTTTAAATGTTATGATGAAGAAAGAATTTCACCAGGTGCTGTATGCATACAAATGACATCTGCTGAAATTCCCTTTTCAATACAACTACTAAAGACACAGAAGCCCTGTCCTCCTTTTCATATGGTTACTCTACACAAAGCCTCGGGTAAGCAATGTAATTTCCCCTTAATGTAGAGATGCTCTTAGTCCCGCAGTTAATCTTAAATCTACCCAAAAGTTAGTCCCACTCTGTTAAATGAAGCTTACTCTCAGGTAAGTGTGTATAGGAGTGCAGCTTTGCTATCTAAAATCAGAATTTGTTCTCTGATTTTTGTCGTAAGAAATGCATGTTGTCAGGGTTATATGAGAGATTGCAGTTACTTTTCAGCTTCCCAGCTGTTTATGACGTTTGTTTTCTTTCAAAAGTCAAGTTTAGTGGAGATTGTTTTTAAAATTCTTTTTATTATTATTCAGCCAGCCCATGTACTAAGGCCAAACTGACATCACTTGTCAGGAAAACTGAAAGGTGATTGTGTCAAGACTAGAGCAGGCCGGCCCTCCATTTCCTGTGAATGAACTGTGAGGTGAACTCTGCTGGTCAGGCAGGTTATATTGGGGGAGTGGAGGCATGACACAGTTTCAGAGTAGCATTTTGCCAACACGCTTGTGCTCTGGGAGATGCAGGAATCTTGTCAGGTGGAGGGCTTTGGATGTGTTAAGACTTGTGCGTGTTTACAGGTTGCACAATACTGTGCTACAATCGTCTCGATCCCGCTCCCCCCCCACTCAAATTTCCCCCCCTCCTTTCTGTGAACTGGACCGAAGATTTTGAAGTGTTTTATTCTGGCCCATTCAGAAAATTGGATGGAAGAAACTGCGTTGCAAGCACAACGTGGTGGTTGTTATTGGTAAGTGATCATGTACTGCAACAGTGTACTTTCTGTCTGGAAGAACAAAACAGGAGGGCTCCTTTTATCATGGAAAAAATCAGGATGTTATTTGTGCCTGACCTTGTAAGTGTGAATGTTAAACCTCACTAACTCCCTTATTCACGTGTATACTTTAGTGCACAGGTATTACGTGCAATCTGTTGCAGGCTGAAAATCCTGTAGTACTTCCGAAACTCGCTCCGGGTGTCTTCAGCTCTTTTGCTTTTGTCTAGATATTTCGGATCTCTTTTGAGTATCATTTCACGTTCTTCCCCACTTTTGCAAGCCCCGCTGGCTTCGTGGATGGGAGAACGATATGCTGGAGGGTGGAATTTGGCCTTTAGTTTCGTTTTTAACTTCTGCATTCTGTCCAACCCTAACTTGCTCAAGGTTTAAAAGGCAGTTTCGAAAGCTACAGGAGCAGCTTGTCTGGACTAGCAAAAGAGCTTGGAGCTGACGCGCGGAGTTGGACAAAGTCCCATTTAAGCAAACAGCTACCGTAACTGCTTCAACATCAGCTCCTACCGCTGAGGATAAGTGCATAAACACACCACCTTTAACAAGCCGATGAAAATAGCTCTTATTAATAAAAAGTGGGGGAGGGTGTTGGTGGGCAGGGAAGCAGTTGCTCTGTTTATTATCAGTGCCAGAAAAACAAAGTGAATTTATGCCCACCCCCCTCCCTTTATTCATTTAATGGTGTTTTTGTGTGTGTAAGTTACCATGAAAATTTATAACCATGCAAGCTTGGGTGGCATCTTTGCATAACTGTTACCAGCAAATATATTTTATACCGAGCTAAAGTAAATGTAAGAATTGGGTAATCAAGTGCTGAAATAATTGAACATGACGACGGCTTTAGTTCTTTTCCTTTCGGTCCCAGCGCTTCTCATTCGTCACGTGTGTGCCCGGGCATTCTTGCATCGGTAGAGATGGGTTTCATTTTAAGGTCACCCTTCAATTTCTGGAGAATATAATTTAAAGCTATTTATAGAGCTTTGCCATGGCCTCTGATAACTAATAGGGAGGGGGAAAGGCAAGGCCTTCCTCTCCAGAACTGTGAAATAAATGTGTAACAGCTGTTTCTGCTTTAACTTGATTAAAGACGCTGGGAAAAAAAGTGTAAACATAAGAACGACTCCGGACAAAGGAGCAGAAGTGAGCCTAGTATCTGTTTTATTGTAAAACTCTTTGCAGGCGTAATTCCGGCTCATTGGGAGCCCAGGGTTTTCTGTGTTTAAAGTTTACTTTGCTGTTTATCTTGAGTGGGGTCAGTGTTGTAGTGAATAATTTATAGGCAGCCTGAATGAGCTCATTAGTCACCTTTTCAGGGTTTAAATGAGTTTGGTGGTTGTCATTACATGGGCCTTCTGTTCAGCCGCACGGCAAAATGACAGCTTGGCAGTTGGCGTGCTTGTAGGAGCCTCGGCTGCCTCTTTTCAGAGCCGGCTTGTCTTTTGTGTTCTAGTCAAGCCCCCATTCTCTTGCCCAGCGCTGGTCCAGTAACTCTCAGCCTTCGGGTGTTTCTTCAGCAAAGAGGTGGTGGGCTGGGGCTTGTAGGGTGTGTGTGTGTGTGTGTGTGTGTGTGTGAGAGAGAGAGAGAGAGAGAGTGTCCTCTTTTACAGAGGACAGCCCTCTATTTGCTCAAGCAGGGACAGGCAGGAAATAGATCGGCGGGCGTTTTGGACCTCCGCTCCCGACGTTTCCAACCACTGGCTGTGCTGTCAGGGGTTTCTGTGCTGAAGTCCAAAACATCTGGAGATCTATCTTCTGCCCACCGCTGGGCTAGAGGACTATCCTCTATTTGAAGGTGTCCTGTACTTGAAAATGATGTGTGTCCTTTTTTACAGGGGGACAGTCCTCTATTTGCTAGAGCAGGGATAGGCAGCAAATAGATCTGCAGACATTTTGGACTTCCACTCCCAATGTTCCTGACCACTGACCATGCTGCCAGGGGCTTCTGGGTGTTGAAGTTCACAATATCTGGAGATCTACCTTCTGCCCACTGCTGTGCTAGAGGACCATCCCTTTTCTGAGATGTCTTCTACTTGAAGGGTTGGATCCAGGGTCTGCTTCCATGAGAGGAAAGGCTCTGCTTGCAGAAGGTCCCTCCGCCTAATTTTTTGGGATCTCCCACACAGCACAGCACACCCCATTCAGCAGGACCCCCTGACTATGTAGCCTTTTCAAAGGGCTGGAGGGTTGCCATGGGAAGGAAAGGGTGGCAAAATGTGCTTCCAGTTGCTCACGCTTACGTCTGGATCCAACCCAAGAACCATAAGAAATTAGGGCTTTGACCTTGAAGTTGCCCATCAACTGTTAGCACTTGCATAGCAGATGGAGGAAGCACATAAGTTACTTGACCCCAACCTTCTGCCGACTTGTACTATATTTCTGTTTATATTACATTTGCATCTAAATGTACTAATTAACACATGCACATTTTGTGCAAATATGTGTCCTCATTAGTGACGTAACACCAAAAAAGAGGAAATACATCAGTGGCCACCCTATACTTGCATCACATGAGTTTTGAGACCTCTTTCAGAGTGTGTCTACATTAAGGAAAAATCCCTGCAACATTATCGGGGTTTCTTCTTCCGGAGTCTTTCATGTTTAGGACAGACTGCTTTGGCAATTTGTGACACTGTCCTGGGCACCACCACAAAATGGCTGCCTTGGAAGGTGTGGCAAAGGAAAAGTAACCTGCCCAAAAGAGTAGAATACAGACGTTGGATCTGAGCCTCAACACACTAAACAACTCCTTTCAACCCAGAGGTTTCAGCACCAATTTCATAGCAATCCCAGCTACTGGGAGAAAATGTATTAATTTAAAAAAATAGGGTGTGTGTGGAGGGATAGGGCACCAAGGAAGGGGTGCATTGATGTACGTGTGCCTGCATCTGCTTTAGGAAATACTCCCCCCCCCCCCAAAAAAAGCCCAACCCAAGGAGGACTGAGCATCCTAAGTAGACATGAAAAGCTGTCCGACTGTTGGCGGCGTCAGAAAACTGGGCAAGGGGGGACCTGAAAAATCCTGGGAAAGGGCATGATTGGCTGGAATCCTGAACAGGAGCACTCCACCCTACAACGTTTTGTTTCCGGTCCCATTTATTGAGAACCTGCTGTTCTGTTCTCAGAAATGTATGTGTGGAGGTAGCTGAGAAGAGGCAGCCAGCTTATTTTGCTAGCCCTGCTGTTGTGCTTTTAAGCAGCCACCTGACATGCAGAAATTCAGCAGGAAAAGCTTTTTCCTTTCATAGAAAGGAAGGAATGTGAAAAAATTGTCTTGCTAAATTTCCTGTGCTGCTATGAAAGGCACAGGAGTGGAAGCAGGAAAATGTTGGCAATCCCAAATCTTAGGCAACTATTTAATCTATGTCAGGGTTGGGTAGGATGACCGTATGGAAAGGAGGACAGAGTTCCTGTATCTTTAACAGCTGTATAGAAAAGGGGATTTCAGCAGGTGTCATTTGTATGCATGCAGCACCTGGTGAAATTCCCTCTTTATCACAACTGTTAAAGCTGCAGGAGCCCTGCCCTCTAGACCAGATACCAAAGAGGGCAGGGCTCCTGCAGCTTTAACTGTTGTGATGAAGGGGGAATTTCACCAGGTGCTGCATGCATACAAATAACACTTGTTGAAATTCCCTTTTCTATAGAACAGCCCTGTCCTCCTTTCTATATGGTCACCCTATCTTATTTAACCAAGTCTCATGGGCAAAATAAACTCTAAATAGGTTCTCTGTTTTCTCATATACAACACTGAGATGACGTGAGGGAGGGCACGATAAGAAATGGGATACTGAGCACACAACATGGCCTGTTAGTTTCCATGAAATTCTCATCAACTTTCATTCCAGTCCCCTAGGAATACTGAGCAGATTCTTTCTTTTGTTCCAGAGTGTTCTGGAGTCGTGTACTTAACTGTACCAAGAATGTCGAAGTTGCATGTTCTTTAGATGTCTTATAGCAGCCATCCCCAATTAAGGGAACTAGATATGTGAGACTGCAAATTCCATCAGCTCCAGGCAGCATGTCCAATGGTCAGGGATTAAGGAGGTTGTACTCCAAACACAGCTTGAGGGGACCAGGTTGAGGATGGCTGCTTTGTTACTGAAGGGCGTAATCATATACACACTTACCTGAGAGAAAGCCTTACTGAACATAGTGGGACTTAAGCCACACTAAAGAAATGTTCTCAATCTGAGCAAAAGGTATCATCTGTAGGGATTTAATCCATACTAATAGCACCTCTGTGAATTAATTTTTTTTGTAGAGAGAATATCCTAAGAAAGTCATGCATTCTGATAGGCATATGATCTCCTGTGAACAGGAATTATGATTATATGATCAGTCCTGTATGATGCTTTGCTTTCAAGTCAGTTCCTAAAATCTTTAGCACCAGTATGTAAAGATTTAGGATGCAGTTTTGGAACATCAGCCAACTTTGTCAATGGAGATGACCTATAAGAAGCTGAAAACACAATATGGCACACCTGACTGATCTCTCTTGATTGCAGCTCAGGTGACTTTGGCTGGAAACTCACACTGGGTCGATCAGATTTGATGATTGTACCTTCTGATTTCTTTACGTCGCCTTTCATTCCTTACGAGGAAAGCATTCAATTATTAGATTATGATGGGGCAGTTTTGGAGGACTCTTATTTCATCATTACAGTGAAATATACCATTGTAAAGAATGGAGTGCTATATATTTTAATTTTACTTTTGCACTAAACAAGGCCAAATTCTGATGTTTTGATGGAAATCCAATGTTAGATTTGATGAAAATAAAATAAGGATTTCAAGACCTGGCAGTTGGCCTACTAATGACCATAACATTTCTAACCAATTTATCAATGTGTTTTGAGAGCCTAACAATTATTTAACTGGGCACATTATTTACTCTCCTGGTTTTTGGATGTAGTTTGTGTGAGCTCCTTCACATATGCTTCCTTATTCCATCCGAACAATAGGAATCCAACCCAAAGAAGAGGCTTGCAGCAACTGAAATACTATGGGTTGTATCGAACAGATTCCCCCTCCATCCTGCAACCCCACCATCAACTAAGCAGATTTGAGCAGGCATGGAAGTGCAGTGGGGGGGGGGGGGAAGAGACGAAGGGGAAGTGCCTTTGCACAAGCTGAAACCTGCTGGCACAATATCAGATGGAACCATAACAACTTTTTTGTGGTATCGCGTTACAGACTTGAGTCCACTCTATTAGAGCCTCAAGAGAAAAGCAAATTCCACCTAAAAAAATTTAGGCAGCAATCCTTATACACCAGGGGTGCCCAACTTTCTGAGACCTGTGGGCACATTTGGGAATTTGAAAAATGGTTCTGGGCACCACCACAAAACGACTCCCATTGTGGATGTGGCTAGACTTATCATGGCTGCCATGGGGGCCTGGCTAGTCAAGTGAGATAAAGAGGGTGGGGATGGGTGGGGAGAAATAGCAAGATTAGAGGCTGGGAGAGAGGGGGAAATAAGTAGAGTAGAAAGAAAGCGCAAGGCTAGAAGCGAGGAATGGATAGAAAGAAGTCTGCCCTAACATTTCCCAAGTTTTTTCTTAAAACATTTTTTTTGAAGGGGGCAGGGAGGGGGGAGCTTCGTGGGCCCTGTTGGAGGTCCCCTCAGATGTCATGGCAGCCCGTCTACACTCACATTAGAGTAAACCCCATTGAACTCAGTGGGGCTTACTTCTGAGCAGCTGTGCATAGTTTTTAAGGTGCCTCAAGATGTTTTGAACGTTTGTTGTAACAGATTAACATGGTTACCTGTCTGGAATAAGAATTGAGATACTTCTTGATACTGAATATTTGTCAAAGTTTCATCTTGTTTGTTTAGCAGTTTACCTGAATCAAATAATATCCCTCCAGCAGGATGTTGTCCCAGATCATTTTTTAAAAATGAAAAAGCAAAAATTTGTTCATAATCACGTTCTTGGCAAAATCTGCATATAGAGAAATGTTGTGTTTTGACAATAAATCTGTGTGATTTGTCTGTTTTTTGCCCTCTCTGTCCTGCAACTATTTGTGAGTATTTTCGCTATAATTCATGAGTAAATATATTCTTGATTAGGTTAGTAATGTTTGCTGACAGCATGCCAGAAGTATATAATTTTAGGGCAAAGTATACAGCTTTTCATTATAAGTGGGAAGCACATGTAAGTAGAATAGCAACATCCATCCAAGTAAGTTATGATAAGGAGACTGTTATACAAACCCTTCAGAACATCTTTTATTGCATGAAAATCGTATTTTCAAAAATGTACAAACCCCAGACATCTAATTTACTCCCTCTGATAGTTGTTAACCTTGTGTGTACTTGTTAAGGATTTGCTGTGATGCTCATTTTCTCAATAAATTCATGTCTCTGTAGATCTTCCCATTCTGCAACTTCAGTGTAAATGAGAACTTGAATGGCCCTTAACAGAGAGCAATATGGGGACAGTAGAACTTTAATTATAGACTGATCTATCAGGAAAGCAATGAGTCAGAGGAAGACTGAGAAAGATGCAGAGACTTCAGCCCTATTCAGGTGTTCTGATTCTCATTCTGTGACGTAGAGTAAACACAGGAGAAGAGGGAGAGTGCTAACCCTCCTCCCCATTGTTGTCGCATTTGTGGCCCTAAACATACAGAGGGGGACTTTCTGAAGAGGAAAGTCTCCTGTATCTGTGTCAATGTGCCCTATTTACCCTGTTGTAGCTGAACAGTGGCGCTGCATTGTTTATACGATGTGGCCGTCAACTCACAGGCACAATGGGTTTCCCCCCGAAACTTCACTTTTTGAAATTACTGATTTACCACGATTTTCCTCTTTGCCCAGAGGTCACCACATTGTTTCTTTGTGTGTCAGTGGTGGCTTTGGTTCGGGTTATGAGTGGGCCTAGCTCTGGGCGGATCAGGTGAGTGCGGGAATGCAGGACAAGGGGCAGGCTCTCATGTCCCATTGAAGTTAATGGACAAAGGAGGAATGTCTGACTTCCGGCTTAAACTCAGCATTGGCAGGGGGCAGGCTTGACAAGCCGAATGGCTGGATAGCCTACACCCCCTCCTGATGTCTGATTGCTTCTGTCGTGCAGCAGCAATTTTCGAGTCACCAACACAGGGTCGTATAAACACCCCACACACTATTCAGAATACAAGAAAACCAGCATTCTGGATCATATGGAGAACCTCCACAGATGCAGGAGACTTTCCTCTTCAGAAAGTTCCCCTCTGTGAGTTCAGGGCAATGAATGTGATGATAGAAGGGGGCGGGGTTAGCATGCTGTCTGTCCACACATGTTTACACAGAATCAGAACATCTGAACAGAGTTTTGGAGGTGAGTATGGGCTTGATAACTATTTATATGAGGACAGATCCAGAGAATCATTCAATCCGCTGGGTTCCAGGCTTCTGGTGGTGGCTGGCAAGGTTAGCAGTGCTGAGAGACAGAGGAGTGTGTGAGTGGAGTAGATGTATACTGCAGCATTGGAGAGGGGAAACACACCTTCATTTCTGGACTTTAAGGGAATTTTGTCACTTTCCCCTCTGCCATGGAAATAAGGCTCTACACTACAAAATTACCCATTCATTATAATGGGCCCATTCAGATGTGCATAGAGGGTGTGTAGGGAAACCATGGAAAGGGGAGGAGTAACAACGATGACAAGCGGGCCCACCACACAAACAGAAACCACATCACGCACTGTGGTTCTATTACCAACCCACCCTCTGCGGTTAGAGCTTTTACTTCTGTGCTGTTTAAGGACGCATCCCGCCACCTCCACGCATCAAATGGGTAGTTGGCAGCTGCTCTGTTCGAAAAATGGGGGCAGCAGGAGCATCGCCGGAAGTAACGGTTGCTCTTGCTAGCAGATCCTGTGGTCACTGCCATTTTTTCTTGTGTTTTGCTGAGTCGAAAAACCCACAGGTTTCCTTCACACGGCACGGGAACCACTGTGGATGCCTGCTAACCATATTGTAGAAGATGGTTAGTGGGCATGGTTAGTCTGCTAACGTGGGGAAGGGTTTCTCCCATCACATGACATGGAAACCCACCGTGGATTGAGTTTTTGAGCAATCCATAGTGGGTTAGTGTGTCGTCTGAACAGGCCCCAATGTCTCTCTCCCATGAATCCTGGGAACTGAAGATACCTTCTCCCCCACCCACAAATATCCATGATGGTCCCTCCTTCTTCAGTGACCATTTCCATGGTGCCAGAAGTGCAGCCATGGGAGAAGATAGCTGGATTCCAACAGCAAGATCAAAAACATAGTAGTGATTGCAGACTTATTTTACAGAATCAGGGATTGCCTGGAAAAAGCCAGTACTGCTCTTCCTCTATTTTCTGTATTTTTCTTTCCTCCCGTTGACCCATTTCAGGAAATCTGGAGTGAGGAAGGAAGGGTGTAAGGGCTAATGTGCCTTTTGTACTGCACTGTTCTGAAATGCAATTGTATATTCTAGCTAATGTAGGTTTTGCAATCAAGTTATCCTGCATATTCTGCCCTGTATTAACAGCAAGTGACACAAATAGCAGGAGGGAGGCACAAATGCACTTTTAAGTGTCTTGTGTGAAAGCTCCCTTAGGCTAGAGACTACATTGGTGAGTGAGCCAGTGGGGGGTCTGTATGTGTAAAGATGTTGAGTGAAGATTAAATCTCTTTTAGAATGCATCTGTATAAGTTGTCTGCATGTGAAATGTAGAATGCCTGATCTTTGAGCTGGACAGAGAGCACTGGAAACAGGTTGGATATTTGGAGGTTAATTGCTTTATCCAATCAAACCCTTGGAGCCAGGTGTGTCTTGATTTAATCAACACTTGCAACATTTAAGGTAGCAATCCTGTGCACATGAGGGCGTAAGCCCCATTGAACAGTGAGACTTAACTTCCAAGTAAACATGAGTAGGGTTGTCCTTTAAGAATGAAAACATGTGTCAGAATGTTCTTAAGTGTCATCCTCTATCACTTGCATGATCTTTCCCTCCTATCTTTTAATTTAGATTCCATTGATCTCATTTTAAAATCAAATGTCGGTCTTGCTTTTAATGTCAAGTAGCATTGAATGGATCCCTGGATATGCTTGTTTTTTTTTTGTTTTTTTTTATCCAAACAGCCGAGAAGACCACTTGTTTATTGCCACTGAAAACAGTGATGGTTAAATCGACTTGCATGTGTTTTGTGTGTGAGTGGGTAGTTTCTTTGGGGGGGGGGGGTTTGGAGACACTTGACTTTTGACATCAGTGCCAAATAAAGGGAGAAGGTCTCCTTTCTTGTTGATTTACCTACTTATCTTTCTCTAAAAGAACTCTCAGAGCTCTTTGAGTGTATGCACTTCTGTGGGTGGGGTTAGCATTTGGTAACTTGGGTTGTGTTTTAAAAACAACAAAATGGCCATGAGATTAGGGATGTTTGACTTAATAATTCAAGGTCCACTTTAGCTTTAGATAAACAGGCGTGCTTGCAGGGCAAGCAGGGATAACAGAACAATGGTATTTTGCTTTACAAGGGCCATTGTTTTAATTATTAATTCCTGTTGCTGGTAGGATACAGGATTAACTAGGTGTTGGCTTGGGTAGTATGGGAATTCGGTATACAATATCCAGGGTGTACTGCAGCTGTTGCTCCGGACCTATAATTTCTAGGGATAAAATTATAAAACATGTTGTGGTTCATAGGATCCTGCATATAAGATTAAGGTGAAGAGCATAGAATACTTTATTCTCCCCTGCAGGCCTACCAAACTGAGGATTTGTTGCCCTGGTCTCTGATCCAAAAGGGACTCCAAAGGGAAGAAGGCTTTTTCTTGATTATTATGACTATATTAGTTGTTGTCCAAGTTCTCCTGTAAGGTGTTTATGCTTGGAGAGTTTTGGATACCAAAAATTGGTTTTAGCAATTGGGGATGCCAGAGCTCAGTGGTAGAGTATGTGTTTTGCACGCAGAAGGTCCCAGGGTCAATCTCCAGCATCTCCAGATAGGGCTGGAAAAAATCCTGCCTGAAACCCTGGAGAGAGTTAGATGGTCTGGGTCAGTCTAAGGCAGCTTTCTATGTTCCTGCATTCCATCTTCTAACAAATCATGCTCTACCAGTTTGTCTAATCGCTTTTTGATGCCATCCAAATTGGTGGATCTAGCTAGGTGCGTGTTTCTTTTTTCTTGCATTACACACATGGGCACAATCCAAAATGTAAGCTTGAGGGTTAAATCCAATCTTACATGAGCGGATGTCCGCTTGCACTATGGGTGTTTCCCTTCCACTTCTCCACCCTGCAGCTCCCCATGCGCTCCTCCATAGCTGCTCCTGAGGGTCCCCAACCCTCTAAGGCAGATTTGAGGGCATGTGAGGAGTTGCAGGAGGGAAGGGAAATTTGTCAGCAATGTCCATTTTGCTGGTGGAAGGACAATGTTGGATACAACCCTAACTCTCCCATTAAAATAAATGGGGCTTTAGACTACCCAAACTCAGGTATATTTACTTGGAAGTTAGTCCCATTATGTTTAATGCTACTTATTCCCAGGCAAGTGAGTATGGGATTACAGCCCAAAGTACTTGGTATTGGCTGGACCTTTCCATTCTAAACAAATTAATTTCATTCCTAATCAAAGTTTGCAGAAACATATTTTGTATTCAGCTAAGAGGCCTAGATGTGAATAAGAGGCCTGCCTAGTAGTTTCTCAGGGCAAGGGATGCCTGGTAGATCCTACCCAAACATAGAGCTGAATGCCATCAGCTTGTGAAGAAGAAATGGTAAGAGGTATAATTGACTTAGGGAAAACCTGGGAGAGATTAGTTTTTCTACCACAATTTTGGTCGAATTTGGCACAATGAAATACAGAATCATTTGTCCTGATAGCTTTATTCTCTGCATGGAAAGAAATTCTAAGGGTAGGGTAAGTCATTCTTGTCAACATCAGTAATCAATCCAAGAATGAGGAAACAGCTTCCCATTTTGTACTGATGTATGAGGGAGGGGAAGAAAAGCTTGCCCAATTTAAGGGTGCAATCCTAAACATGTTTAGACAAACATAAATCCTACAACTCCTAGCACCCCTAAGCCAGCAATGCTAACTGAGGAATGCTGAGAGTTGTAGGACTTTTTTCTGTTAAGTAGCCACAAGATGACAGATTTTAGGGTACCTATTAAAGACAGCAAATAATCAATAATGTAGTCTATGATACTTTTACTACCATGGTGGGCATCACTTGAATTGTCTGCTTCAGGCATCAAAATATATTGGGCCATCTCTGCTCAGCTAGAAGAGGATTTTTGATAATTACTTCAGAATTTATTATCTCCGATACATTCACAGAGATTAGAGCTACAATCCTGTGTACACTTACTCGGGCGTGAGGCCTGTTGACCTACTTCAGAGAGTAAACAGACAGAATGGGGCTGCAGAACTGTGCATTTTGTTAACATTTCAGTGGTGGTGTGGGGTGTCCTTTCCCTCCTTGGTATGTGGATTTGGGAAACTTCAGCATGTATCCTGATCCATTAACTGTGTGGCAAAAAAAGAGAGACTACTTTCACTGCCTTTTTATAGCCTGTAAAATACATGCTTTTTCCAACATGGAAATTAAACTTTGAGTTGGAAAAAAAAAATAGGTGAAGTAACCCTGAAGGATCACAATGGTTTCTG
Organism: Anniella stebbinsi; assembly: GCA_029215795.1. Lineage (NCBI taxonomy): Eukaryota > Metazoa > Chordata > Lepidosauria > Squamata > Anniellidae > Anniella > Anniella stebbinsi. The sequence continues at coordinate 345,791,257 of JARDYH010000001.1, read as the reverse complement.
CTCTTTAAAAGTGGGAGACTTGGCCGGGGGAGGAGGATAGAGAAAATAAGGCTTTAATCCCACACTCATTTACCTGGAAGTAAGTCTAATTGAACTCTATGCAGCTTGCTTTTGTATAGAAAAGAAATGAATGAAACTCCTTAGGATTAACTGTTTTCAGTGAGCTTGGCACAGAAATGTTACAGCCTATACTGGATACAGAAACCTTCTGCCATAGTAACAGTGCAATTCTGTGCAGGTTCATCCAGAAGCTAGTTGCACTGTGTTCAGTGGGGCTTCCTCCAGGAATCCTTCATAGGATTGCAGCCTCAATCTGTTAGTCTGCAATGTTACCAGGGAGTGAGCCCTATTGAGATCAATGGGACATCTGAGTGGATGTATACATAGGATTGCTCTGTTAAAGGCACAATCCTATTCACGTTTAGACAGAAAAAATGGCCTACAGCTCCCAGCATGCCCCGGCCAGCTCTGCTGGCCGGGGCATGCTGGGAATTGTAGGCTATTTTTTTCCTGTCTAAACATGCATAGGATTGCGCCCTAAACCTTTAAAGGCCCCCAGTCTGTGTGTGTGTCTTTTTGGTAAGTAGCCTTTCAACCGACCAGCCGCGACCTTCTTCTTGAGCTTTTGGAATATACCAAACTGCCCAATGCCTTTCATCCGGAGTGGGCGAAACAAACGCATACACACACCCCAGAACTGACTTTTAGGCTCATCCACATACCACGTAAGCTGTCTGGGAGGGGAAGAGAGAAAGAGGGAAAAGCCAGTCAGAAGACCCGAAGGAGGTGGGTATGTGCAACATTTAGGACTCTCCAAGTGGTGGAAGAGCAGGAGGGAGGGAGAGGCAGAAAGAGGCGGCGGTAGCAGCAGCAGCAGCCGCCTATGGATTTCCTGTGAGTGATCACAGGCCTCAGTCGGGCCGGGCGGTATGTGTGTGTGTGTGAGGGGGACATCTAGCAAGATTGGCTCGGGTGCCGCTGCTGAGAGCTGCGCGCAAGCTCCCGCCTCCCTTTCGGGCTGGTCGCGCAATCAGGATCGCGGCGCAATAAAGGCGAGGGACCCCTTCTCCGCCTCTCTCTCTCCCCCCCCCCTCGCTTCTCCCGCCAGCTCCCCTGGCCCAGCCCTCTCCTTCCCGCTGTGGCAGCTAGTCTCGGCTGGCCCTGCCCACGTTTCTCTCTCCTCCTCTCCCCCACCCCCAGCCGTGGTCATGTGTTGCCTTTTTTCTGTTGTTTGCAGTGGAAACAATTTCGCGTTCTTCTGCTAGCTCTGACCCAAACCGCTACTCCAATCCGGAGGAGTCCAGACGGTGGGAGGAAAAGGGGGGACGGGTGGGGGTGGCAGACGAAGCAAGAGGTGTGGAGAGAGGGGGGGGGTCCCATGCTCTCCTCGTCTTTCCTCTTCGGCTCCGGGATCCCCTTTTCTCTTTCCCCCGCTCCTAACCTTCGGCCACATTGTTGGCTCCAGGCGAGGGGCTCAAGCTATGCCTCGTTCCATCGGATGAAAAAGTTTGCGTAATGATCACGGGCAAGACCGCCGTGAAAATCTAGAGCTCTCTCAAGCCAGGTAAGTTTTGGCTTTTTAAAAAATATATATTTCTTTTCAAGGGGAGAGGTGGTGCTTTTTGTGTGTGCCCCCCCCTGCTGTGCCCCCCCCTTGTGGATTTTTGTCTTTTAAAATTGTGGTAGCCTTGTTGGAAAGATTGCGTAAGATTCTCTGCATTGGAATCGGAAAGAAGAAGGAGGAGGGGGGAAACAGACAAGATAAGGTGGATCAGCGCAAAGACAGTATCCATTCGGTGGGGTGGGGGTAAAAAAACGTCCTGATCGTCTTGAAAATAGAAACAACAAAAAAAGCCGAACTGTCCCCCCCCCCCCCCCCGGTTGTCAGGTGAAGCGAAAAAGGAAGCTAATCGAGCTAAGAGTTGCAGCCACGACTCGAATGTGTAATGTTGCTGCTGCTGCTGTAGTTGCCCGATTTGTTAAGACTCCTGGCTGAAGGAGTTGGCATTGTGTTTTAAAGTTAGGCTGGGGTTAATGTACATATATAGACACATAGATTAGGTATTGTGCCCGATGGAGGAATGCTCCAGCCTTCAAAGCATTTTGTCCAACAGCTATTGATTGCCGCGAGAGCGGTTTCTCCCTCTTTATTACTAGACTCTTTGGAGTGGGGGGGGGGGGGCTTGTAAAAAAAAAAAAAAAACTTTAGTTATTTCCTAGTATAACGAGCTAGTCTCCATAACATTAAACCGTTAAAAATAAATAAATTATCATGATGGTAGTCGTGATGATAGTTATAAGGAGGGGAAGAAAAGCCCTTTCGGTTTCAGAGAGATAATGGCTCGCTGTTGTTGTTGTTGCATTTAATATTTCGTGATCTACCCGAAGAAAGGCTAGTGCAAAGTCTATGACATCTGACTAGCATTGAAGGTATGTTTGCTGCAAATGGCACTGTATAGGCATAAGTGCAGTTTTTCCAGTCTCCTAGCAACGCCATTGATTGATTCGAATCCTGGCCAATCGGGGCGCTCCTTCTCCCCTTCAAATGTTTTTGACAAGTACAGTAGGGAGTGTAGCAAAGTGCTGCAAGAAAACTGGCCCTGGTGGGCTGCTCTTTTCTTCCCTTCAAAATGACGACCCTCTGTATTGTTGTTATTATTATTATTATTAGATCTGTTTGAGCTGACTTTGTGCAGCCTTCTCCAAAGGAGTGCCCTCCAGATGTGTTGGACTACAGTTCCCATTATCTCCAGCCAGTAGCCATGTTGGTTGGGAATGATTACAGTTGTAGTACGACCCATCTTGAGGGCGCCTGGTTGGAGAAGGACATAGAGCAATTATTCTAAGAATCATTAATAAATGGTGATTGGGCTTTTTCCTCTCCCATTCTTCTTCCTCTCCCCCTTTCCTCTTCCCCCTTTCCTTGTCAGCTTTATGACTGGAAATGCAAGAGATTGTGCCTCTCCTGCAGCAAGAAAGAAAGTTTGTTTTTTACGCATAAACTCATAAGCAGCTACAGACATATCTGATGGAGCTACTTAATTGGGAGCCGATCACAAAATATTTGCTTAACTGCAACATCTCATGTGACTTCATTAAGTATGAAGCACAAGAAAGAAAGATCTTTTGAACTGTAGCCCAATCAAGTTGTGTTTCTCAAACCTTCTTTGGTTAATTTGTTTGGTGATTCCCCCCCCCCCCCCCCCCGATAAATTCAGGCCAGGATTTCTGTCGTCTATAATGTAACTTAACCTATGTGATTGCTGCTATTCCTCACAAGGTGCTGGGAACTTTCCATGTCCTCATGAGGCTCTTGAATTTCTAGGTGCTGGCGAAAATGCAAAAAGTTCTCTCAGATTTTGAATCCCTTCTGGAAATCGTTATCTTTGTGCACATAAAAAGGCACACATCTTGCATCATTTATTTCTTCCAGCATTTATGTTTTGAATGGTTTTACTGTAATCGTAAAATCAAACCACCTGAATAAAACAAGGTCCGTGCTGTATTGTACATTTCACACAAACAAAGTTATATGAACTATTTCCCAGTAGTTTATTCTTGTTTTTAAAATATTATCTGTGGAATCTACAAAACATTTTACAGTGTGATCCTGAAATCAGTCCGTTTGAGTTCAGTGGCATTTACTTCTGTTGAGTGTTGCCCTAAAAACTCATGCTTAAAGCTATTGATAACAGCAAAGATAATGGTTTAGAGGATTGCATTTTAACTAACTTTGATTAGTGTTGGACACAAAACAGTTAAGCTTGATCTTTGGTAGTTGCAGGCGGAGAGTTGCCACAGTATACATCAGTTTACCATAAACTCTTAAAAAGAAGTCACTAGTTTTTATGTGAAAATTGATGGTATGATATAGCCCTTTGGGAGAATGCTGGCAAATAAGCAAATTAAACTGAAAGAGAGCAGCATGTCGTCATAGCAACAGAGCAATTAAATTATGTTGTCAGCCATGATATAATTTTCCTATTTAAAAGCTTGCTCATGGGACATAAGTTCTGTTTGTACTGAACTCGCTTGGCTACAGTGCTACAGAAGGTTCGAGAGAACAAATAGTGTTTTAGGGATACACAAAAGTGTGGGATCATTTAGGATCCACTTCTCTATGCACATCTCTCCCTTCCCCCAATACTTGTGTGCTTCAATTCATTAATAATGAAACACTTTTTCAGCAACTTCTCTTTACATTGTATTTATGAAATAGAGTTTAAACATTAGTATGGAGTTTATAAAGCCATCCTGAAGAGTAGGAATATAGCAGTGTTTTCCTGGGATTCCAGAGCCATTTAATAATAATAATAATAACGAAGTGGGTGTAGGATTGTATCCTGTTGTTGTTGTTGTTGTTGTTACATTGGGAAAGGGACTGGGAATGTAGCCTCCAACTTCTGAATTTCAAATATTAAACTGGTTATGAAAAAGAGGACCTTAGGTATCATTTTGATCTCATTTACAGAACTTGGCTTTACAGAGTTTCCAATACATTTTTTCATTCTTAGTACTGATGTGCAACCCTGGATTAACCATTAAGCAATAGAAGCACGTGCTTAGGGCACCAAGGGAAGGGGGCACCACAGAGTACCAGTACCATAGCTGTAGCCATCTAATTTTAAGGAATACATAAATATAATAAAAAACAGTTTATTTAGGACGACCATATGGAAAGGAGGACAGGGCTCCTGTATCTTAATAGTTGTGTAGAAAAGGGAATTTCAGCAAGTGTCATTTGTATGCATGCAGCACCTGGTGATCTTCCCTCTTCATCACAACAGTTAAAGCTGCAGGAGCCCTGCCCTCTTTTGTATCTGGTCAAGAGAGCAGGGCTCCTGCAGCTTTAACTGTATTGATGAAGAGGGAACTTCAACAGGTGCTGCATGCATACAAAAGACACCTGCTGAAATTCCCTTTTCTATGCAACTGTTAGAGATACAGAAGCCCTGTCCTCCTTTTCATATGGTCCCTTTAGTTTATATTTAATATAGTTGTGTGTTCTGGCATGGGGGATGGCCTTGAAGAAATTATTTCACCTTCAGCACTTATTGAGTCTTAATGTCTTGCCGGCTAAGCAATGGAAGGGCCAAGGGGGCACCATTATTGGGCTGTGCTTAGGGCATCAACTGGCCTTAATCCAGCCCTGCTGATGTGAAATAACTGTATTATATCCACCTGCACAGAGATTTTTTAATGTTTTCCTCCACATTAATGCACATTTCAACTTTTATCTCAGAGTAGTGTTTTCTTCCACGTCTTCCTGCTTTTTAATGACCTCTTACATAATTACAACTTCCTCTTGTTGTTATAGGTATCTCCTTGATAGCATCAAGTCCCTTACAAAGTTGGTGTTCAGTGGTCTGTGCTTTTAAAAAATGGTAATGCAGTATTTTTAAATTAGAGGTTCCGCTCAACATTCCCCTCTACTACAGGTACAAGTTTGCTTTGTGCTTTTTTAAAAAGTAAGTTCCACTTCTTATATGCTTTTTCTTTTAAAGTACAAAGCCTTCCCCTTCCCTTGAAGTAAGTTTGAAAAAGTATACCATGCTTCCTGTTAACCCTTTATGTGATGTAATCACAACTATAGTTGACAAAAGGTTAGGTAAACTTTCAAGTTTCACAGACCTTGTAATTGTACAAAACTTTATTTTCTCTTAAATGGCTAAAAATAGTAGTTAGACAAATGCTGACTTGTTTCTTAGAGTGCAATCTTAGACATGTCTACTCAGAAGTAAGAACCATTGAGTTCAGTGGGGCTTTATCTCAGATAAGTGGGTATAGGATTACTCCTTAGACTATAAATGGATATACCCTAAGGGCAAAATCCTATGCATATTTAGACAGCAATAAGCCACATCTCCCAGCATTCCCCAGTCAACCAAGCTGGCTGGGGAATGCTGGGAGTTGAAGGACTTGCTGCTATCTCAACATGCACAAGATTGTGCCATAATATAATCAAATTATTTATTTTAGGCCTTTTGAAGGAGGGGAATGAACTGTTGCTGAAGGGATAACAATAGCCTTAAGTGACTTGAGCAGAATTCAGGCTTAATATTCATTGGAGTGCTTGGGAATGGATATTTGGGAGCTATTCTTAAGATTTTAGTATTGACTTTTAAATATGATACATATAGTTGTTTTTGTTTTAAATAAATCCAATCTCTTTGTCTAGGTTTTCCAGCTTTGGTGTCTTTAGATTTAAACAGCAATGTCAACAACAACATTTACTTTGAAATAATTAAAATGTAATACAGCCTTATCTATTTTTGCATATCCTTCTCCGGGCCTAATATAGCAACAACAGCCTCTACTGATTGGAGTATGATGTCACTCTTCATGCTTTCTTTTAAGTCATGCTTATCACATTCATTGCTCACTCTCATTTCAGTTAAATTTGTATCACTGGGGTTGAATTTTGTGTGTGTGTGTCTTCCCCCACCCCTGCTCCAAACTTTGTGTTTGGATCCTTAGATCTTGACTCTGAGCCCAAAGCTGCATAATGTCTCAGCAGTTTCTTTTGGAGGTACAAAGTTGATAGCCGTAGAGTGCGAACACTTGGTTGTAAATGTGGCTGGTGTCTGTGTGTAAACATGGAGTTTTGCCTGCCTGCACATTCAGCCAGAGCTGGAGAGGCTATAATTATAATGTGGCTGTGTTCGTACTGGAAATGAAACAGCTGAACTTAATCTGAAGCAACTGGTCTTAAGCTCTCAATTTTTTTTTGCTTATTACAAGCAATCGGAATGAGATGGCGAGTGATATTTACAGTCTTCCAAACCTATGCATGCTTGCTCAGAAGTAAGCCCCATTGATTTCCTTAGAGCTTGCTCTCCAAATAAGCATATAAAGGATTGCAGCCTTAAGAAAACAGCTAGAATATAGCCCTTGTATAGACAAAATCCAAAAACGATGATTGAAAGCCCATTCTTTTCCTAGCCTTTGAATTTTCTTCCTTAACAAGCCTAGATGAATGTTTATGTGATTCTTTTTTTTTTTAAGTAGATTTCATCAAAGTCCAAACTGCATACTTGGGAATAGCTGTCAGTGTTATGATGCTCTCTTTGCCTTTACCCGCTAACACTTCTTTAAAAAATTTGGATTTATTTTGCCAGGAACCTCATTCTAAATGGGTCCAGTTATGCCTCCCAGTAAGAAGCCAGAGGGCTCTGGAATTAGTGTTTCCAGTGGACTGAGCCAGTGTTACCGGGATAGCGACTTATCAAAGGCGCTTCACGATGATGAGGACTTAGACTTTTCTTTGCCTGCCCTCCGATTGGAAAAAGGTCCCATGGAAGATGAAGAACTCACCAACTTGAACTGGTTACATGAGAGCAAAAACTTGCTGAAAAGCTTTGGGGACTCAGTCTTAAGAAGTGTTAGCCCGGTGCAGGACCTTGATGATAACACCCCTCCATCTCCTGCTCATGCCGACATGCCCTACGATGCCAAGCAGAACCCCAACTGTAAACCACCGTACTCCTTTAGCTGCCTCATATTTATGGCCATCGAGGACTCTCCAAGCAAACGCCTGCCTGTAAAGGATATATACAACTGGATTTTGGAACACTTCCCTTACTTTGCAAATGCCCCCACTGGATGGAAAAACTCTGTGAGGCATAATCTGTCATTGAATAAATGTTTTAAGAAGGTGGACAAAGACAGAAGTCAGGTGAGGCTGCAATAATGCTACTCTTCCTGTCTGTATAATCCATTTAATCTCCTAATCTTCATACTTTGCTTCTTCTTCTTTTTTTAGTTTAAAATGGAACAAGCAGCCCTGTGTCTGCTCTCCCCATTTTAGAAAGCCCTCAGATGGTTTGCTCTCTGATGGTTCCTTTTTGACAGCATTGACATCTTTGTCTAGACAACTGCAAGACAGTGCGTGTGTTTTAAAATTCCAACTTGTGTGCCTGTGAATAATGTTGCAATCTTATTTTGTGGTTACTGTACTGTGCTAATGGTTTCCAGATATACTAGGTGCATGTAATCACTTAGAATAGGTTGTACACTATACTTCGCTTAGGGTGCAATCCTATGCATATTTAGACAGAAAAAAGTCCCAGCATTCCCTGTCTAAATATGCATAGGATTGCATCCTTAGTCACTTCTATGCACATTTTTGTTTTGTTTTTTGTAAGACAGGTCAGGTATTGGAGAAACATGGAGGTAGATCTTTGGAAATATTTCCATGTCCTTATTTCTAGCATCATAGTTACAGGAAATTGGATGAGTTGTGTGTCTGCAGTTTTGTGTGCATTGCTAGACCTGTTTTTCATAGAGTTTTAGTGGTCTCCCATGCAAGGGCCTCATTAAGTCCACACTTCCTTAAGTTCAGCTGAGCTCCCAGAACGTACACTTGGGCCTGTGTGTCTGTGGGTTTTCCTGTCTCTCTCTGATGGTATCTGGGGGAAACAGTGTTGACTTTGGGGAGAAGGCTTTTGTTTGTGTGCGTTGAGGCAGATAGTTGAGTTGGGATGAGGTGAACATCTAGTTGCTAGTATCAACAGAAGACAAGGGGGATTAAGCATGGTGCTCAAAAGCATGGTTTAGACAATGAAGTTGCTCAAGCATGGTTTATATCCAGGCTCAAGTGTGGTCTCCCATCCAGGCATGTTTATCATATAGATGTCCTTAGCTTTACATAAGAAGCTGTTGTGTTACCAAGTCCGACCACCTGAGCATCTAGCCCAGTCTTGTCTACTTTGGCTGGCAGCAGCTGTCCAAATTCTTTCCCATCACCTGCTTGCTCCCAGGTCCTTTGAACTAGAGATGACACAGATTGTAAGTGGGATCTCCTGCATGCAAACTATGCACTTGACCACTAGTCTGTGGTCCCTTCCCATAGGTTTAGCATGTTACTCCAGACCTTTCTTTGGAACGCACTTATGACCACCTTGTGGCGCCTTCTGAGACCATGAAAGTTTATACAGTTGCAAAACATGGCTCTCTTGCTGGTATAATTTGAAAGGCAGGGGTAGCGGGAGGAAATTGCTTGCAGAATGTTAGTATCTCCCATGGCTGTGTGTAGAAATACGCCCCAACTGCAAAGGCAATTTATATTTGATATCTGTGCAATTGATGTTTCATTTCTATCAAATCTGTTGAAATTTTGGAAACTGTTGTGTAAGCGCAATAAATGGCAGGTAAGAGTATGAGACAATAGACTGTATTTGTAACTGAAATAGTCAAGAATGCTTGCAAAATAAATAATAGCCATCTTAAAAAATAAATCCTTGTCTTTATTATTATTTGACTAAATGTGCATTTTCTCTTCCTGTTTCTCCAAAATGCTAGAAACTTGAAATGGCTTTGTGGGGCATTTGGCATCCCCTTGCCTAAAAGAGAGAAGCAGATGACATGGTGTTAACTACTTCTGCAGGCCTGAAGTGATCATTGCAGGCTGGAAGCATGTATTCCCAGGTGTTGGGCACCTTGATTTATGTGTGAGTGGCAGGGAAAAAGGGAGCTATGCAGGTACAATGCAACTACTCCAGGCATTCTACCTCCCTCTCTCTCTCTCTCTCTCTCTCTCTCAATTTTAGGTATGACCTAGAGATCTTTGGCTATTGGTCAGTATAGAAATGTAAAAAAATGAAATGAAAATGAAAATCCAGGTTTCTACAGTATTGCATGTCCAAACATAAAATGTTTTAAATGCCATCTAGAAGAATTTATATCTAAGAGTGATGGTGTGTGCAGTCGTATTAAAAGACTGAGAGGCAGTCCAGAACACCCTGAACATAAATGGTACGTTCCTGCTCTGGGAGGAAAGAAGGAAGTTAAACTCTGCAGTAATTTTATGCTGCAGTAGTCTCTTTCTCTCACTTCTCTTTCCCCCTCCGTCCATTGGCACCATGCAACCAGACAGTCATCCACTTGCTCCTTTAGCAAGCTTCAGTATCTCCTCCACCGGTTTGTAGTCTCCTATTAAGATTGACCGTGGATGTTCTTTAGGCTATGACACCAGGTTTCAGAAGTAGAGCAGGATGGTTTCATTTAAAAAAAAAAAAGTCAAGGCGATTCAGTCACAATTTAAATTGTCAAGAAATCAAAGGAGGCTACTTTTAAATCAAGTTTCCTATTTGTACTTTTGATGTTTCCTTTTAGGAGTGCATACTAATTGTTTGCTATAGCCCTTTTAAAATGTTGCTTTACAACTAAATGGAGCCCTTTGAGGAGGGTACACTTTATTATCTCTTAATATAACACTTTAACTATTCTTGAAAATGGCACCTGATTGCTTATTTAATAGATAAGTAGGTCTTGTGTCAAGCTGCAGTGGGATATTGATTAGAAATTAACCTCCCTCTCCCCACACCCCAAAGGGCATGATCCATCCTTCTAGAGCATTAAAGAGCCCATTTCCCCCCTCAGTCTTGAGCTCACTCCCCACTTGCCTTTGCATTCTTTGACTGAGCAGAGGGGGAAGGTAGGGAAGATGTACATTGAATTTTCATTCCTTGAAGTAGCATGGCTCAGTGCCTGTGTATGTACCTGGGTGTATATTTTGGGTGAGGATGCCGGGTGAAGCCGGGCTCTATGCTCTATTTATTGATTGCATTTATATCCCACAGTTTTCCTCCTTAAGGAACCTGAGGTGGCATACATAATCCTCTTATCTATTTTATCCTTGCAACAGCAACCCTGAGAAGTAGGTAGGGCTAGGAGTCTGTGACTGGCCCAAAGTCATCCAGTGAGCTTCATGACTGAATGGGGACTAGAACCCAGACATACCCACTCCCAGTCCATCACTCTAACCACTACACCACACTGGCCCTCCCCAAACTGCAGCGTTCCCCATCCTGGTGCCCTCCAGTTCTTTTGGACTTCAACTCCCATCTGCCGCAGCCAGTGGTCAGGAATGTTGGGTGCTGTAATTCAAAACATCAGATTGTTAGTAATCTATATATTCCTGATGTGAAAACCGAGCCAATTGCAGAGCTCAGCTAGTGAGTGAGCATAATATGAGAGCTCAGAATTACTCCATGTGGCCTCAGTGAGATACAGGCGAGTATCCCCTGGAGCTGGGATTAGATCCCAGTGCATGGCTGATTTGGCAGTTCCTTCTCCATAATTCAAAAGCATGAGCATATGATCTGTTGTGCTATATTTGTTATGCATAGACTCAAAAGGTAGATACTTTATCCAAAGAGTATTCTTTCTTCTATATTTGAGACTGGTCCATGGTTTTGGTGTTAAGAGATGAATATAGACTTTGCTTGAATATGTTTATATATATTTTTTCAGACAACATTTTTAAATAGCTATTCTAAAAGAAAGAACACTTGATTCTTTTTTTTTAAAAAAACCCACTAATTTAAAACTTTTTTAAAAGTCTTTTTTAAAAATCTGGTATTGTCTGAGCATAGTGTACTGTTGAGCAGTGTGATATAGAACAGTGTGCTATACTTGAACCATTTCATTATGTCATGGAGCTAGGCAAGTCTGTGTGTTAATCTTGTGCAAATGTATTGCTTTTTGATGAACACATTTTCTTGAAACAGAAAGAAAGAAAAATATATGCTTGGTCAAGAATTTTGTGAAACTCCCAACGTATGCATATTTTTACTACATCCTATGTTGGCCCAGTAAAGACTGGCATGTTGATCTTCCTTTCATTTACTATATTTTAAGTTGTCCTCAGTTGCTAAAAATAGCAGGTAGATTTGTTTATGTTGGGTGGCAGACAACATGTTAGTCAACGCAGTGTGAAAACTCCACTCAACGGTTGAGTTTTTAAGGGGCATTCCTCACACAACATGTTCTAACTCCACCGTTTTGTGAGTGTGGGCTACCGTGGAGTTGAGTAAAAGCCAATGTGGCATTTGAGTGACAGTTCCTCCACCCTGTCTTCTTCCCCCGGTCCTCCTGATGGTATCCCATCAGCCATTGCTGCAAAAAAACAATCCCAGCACTCCCTCCTTTTGCCACTCTTGCCAGAGAACTCTGTACTGAATGGGAAAAGTCAGCACAATGGAGAACTCCACGGAGCCTGCCATACAACATGCAACACATCGTTTGTGCAATAACTCTCTTCTGCACAGCATGGATATTCTGCGTAGAGTGTTTTCCAAAACAAACCCCTCCACCATGGCATGGAATTTTCCACCAGACAACATATTTCTCAACGGTGGTGTAAAAACTCCATTGTGGAGTTTTAAAACCACTGTTGAGAAACGCGTTGTCTGAACTGAGCCACTGTATGCTCTTGATACTCCTTCCTTAGTACATTGCAGAGAAACAGCAGATGCTATATAGCACTGTCTAACTAGAAGTGATATCTATATTTCATCTTTCCCAGCAGTAGATTTTCTTCTTTACACACCTTTGACTTTTATTAACTTAACACACACACACACACACACACACACACACACACACACACTAGTACAATTTCTCCACTATTGCAACATAGTTGTTTTTGGTATGGTAAAAAAAATCCCTTAAATTGTAACTAGGCATTTTAACCCCAAGCTGATTTTTATGACTTCAAAGTGTGTGTTGTATGTGTGTCCATGTCTGTGATTCTCTTAATTCAAGGCTTGAAGCATCCATTCCCTAAGACACATACACATAAATGAGTTCCAAAATGTCTGATGCTTTTCCCCACAGGCAGTTAAGGGCCTACTCTCTTATCCAAGATGTCCGAAAGAAAAAAGACTTCGCTGGGATTATATAACACTCCAGCTTTTTCCAGTATCTGAACTGTTTTGTTTTGGGTTCTTTCTGTCTTTCTTTTTCTGCTTTGTCTACATTATTCTTTCAGTGGTTCAAATCTAATCTCTTTCACTTGGAGCTTCTGTGTTTTTTGTGATCTCTCTACTCTGTAGTTGCAATTTATCAAGGCTTTATTGTGCTCTTGGGGTTATTTTCCATTCCACAGTGGAAGCAAACTGAATGCACAACAAACTTTAAATGGAAAGCGAATGCTCACTTAAGATAGACCTGCTTTATGAGTTGTCTTTGTATTTTGAAGTTCCCCTATATGTATTCCTTTGGGGGGCTGTAAAACATTTGGAATACTACAAGACTGAATCTAGATTAAAGAGGAACTTAAACGGGAAAAAAAGGAATTCGAGAAAAAAGCCTGGATCCTAACTTTGAGAGGGTCCCAGGTGTACTTTGAAACCACGTCACTACCTGGTAGAGCCACATTTGAGTATCTGCACCACCCTTCCACTTTCCGTCTTAAGACTGTAACCAAATGCAGACTCTTTGGCTTTAACATCAGCCATTCTCTATTCTCCCTCCCTTTTTGCTTTGTTTACAACCTTGCCTGATGAAGAGTTTTGAAGAAACTGAAAGATTGCACAGTATTTTCTGCCCTTTGAGTTGGCATATTAAAGGTATTATGTAGTATGGCTTTTAACATTTTTCTTTAGGCCAACTCAGCTACCTTTGCTTTTCATGTAACGTTAGTTCTGTGAATGGAACAGTGTGGCGTTCATCGAACAGGATTTTCCTGCCTCCCCTGAAAACTCTGCTTCTGAAGTTTGTGGGAAACTCTGGAAATGAATGGTATGCCAGTTGGGCCAGGCTGGGAGGCTGCTGCAAGAAGGAGGGATTACTGAAATTTGGGGAGTGGCTTTTACATGTTCAGTAAACCTTGGAATCCAAGCCAATGTCTCAAACGATCTGTAAACCTTAACAAGTCTTAACTTATTTGCTCTTTATACGGGATGGGGTCTAATCGAGTGTGGAGCAGACATGACACCTTGTTTAGAGCAATGGTTTAGCTACAGAGAGATATTTCATGTGAGTAGGGAAACTGATTCCTCCCCCCCACCCCCAATTTTAATTTATTTTTGGGGTCTTAGACTTCCTTATTGTTTCAGCAGTCCTCTTTCAGTTGAACTTTTGCAGTAATCTTAAGTATGGTTCTTGTGTTCGCTCTGCTGCGTGATCAGGACCCTGGTGAAACAGCCAGGAGGTGGGACTCTGATTGAAGTCCAGCTAGAAGGGAAGATTGGAGCAGGAAGTAAGGAGGAAGCAAGTGGTACAGAGGAAGGGTAGGTAGATGGTTGAGCAGCATGCTCAGCGGTTCTTCTTGTACAAAATGGATGTTAAAACGGGAATTGAGAGTGTTATAAGTTTAGCTACATAGAGAAATGACAGGTGAGTTTTTTTAAGACACCTTTGGTGGGTGGGTATCACTTTTTCTAGTGTTATTCACTCTTTCTCCTCCCCTGCTCCCAGCTGTACCAGGAGAGGTTCTTCATTCCTTTGGATGGATATGGGGAAGGGCCTCTGAATACCTCGCATAACTCCATAGCTGATGGTTTCTCACCAATAAAATCATTGAATATAATAATGAATACCAAAATCATGTCTCTACTTCTCATCATTGGACTTTTCCAGCAGTTCCAGCACTGTTAACCAGCAGTGTGACCCTAATCACCTTCATCACTTTCTGCAAGTTGCTGAGCTTATGTTTTGTAATTTTTAATACTTACTAAATAAATAAAAGGGGAATGCTCAGCAGATGACAGATTTCTAAAATCTTTGAGAGGCTCCAGTGGATGCAAAATAGCATTTTAAAATTCTAGCAGCCCTGAGAATTGTGGGTATTTGTTAATTGATGTTGCATCTTCCAGATTTTTGTTTTCTTCCTTCCTTTCTTCTGGCCATTCTTTGCAACATTTACAATAATATGTAAAAGGAATGCTTAACTCCTGAAGTTCACGTTTTTGTGGTTGTTGTTTCTGCCAAGCAGACTCCATCTCATGCAAAATCTTTTCATTGGGTATCAAAACTGTATTCAGAGGTTTGGAGCATTCTGTTTCTAACACAGAATGCCATAGAAACTGAATAGAGAGAATTTTTTCTCCCACTCTTATAATATTTGAACCCAGTGGGATCATCCCAGGAAGTCAAATGGTGGGAGATTCAGGGCAGACAAAAGGAAGTACTTCTTCATACAGTGCATCCTTAAACTATAGAATTTGCTATAGACCCAAAGCCTACCTATTTCACACAACGGCCAAAAAGCTGCCCCATGAAGCCCACAAGTAGAACTTGAGTGCAATAGCACCCTCCTGTTCATATCCCCCGGCAACTGGTATGCAGAGCCATACTGCCTCCAATACTGGAGATAATGAGTGGGTTCAGACAACACTATAACCAATGGTGGTTTAAACAGACAATGGTTGGTTATTTAACCTACCATGAGTTATTGTGTTGTGTGGAGGGAGTTTTTAAACCAACAGTTGGCTATTTGGCCAAATTAACCAATGCAAATAACCAGTGTTCTGCAGAGTTGGCTATTTACCACCATTGGCTATCGTGTTGTGCGGAGGTCACCGTTGGTTATTTCCTCAGCCTCTGTTGGTTATTTTGTGAGCCACAGAGTCGCAAGGCAAGAGCGGACAAAGTGGTGGCTGCTGCTGTAGTCCAGCTGGCAGGATAGATTTTCTGCAGCAATAGCTGATGAGATACTAGCAGGAGGACTGAGTGGGGAAAGAGGGTGGGGGATGAGTGAGTCAACTCAGCGTGGCTTAATAGTCAACTCAACGCTGATCCTAATCCACACCACGGTTGATTATTATCATGTTGTGTGGGGAGTACCCCTAGATAAACAACTGTCAAGTTGATTATTACCCCACCGATGACTATCATATCATCTGAACACAGCCAATATGTATCCATCAGGACTAGTAGCCATTGATAGTCTTATCCTTCATAAATCAGTCTAATTTTTTTAAAGCCAAGTTGGTATTTTAAATGGGGGGCACTTATTTAAACCCCTCCTGCAGGGGGCTTTAGTCAAAGAGGCTTCCAAAGCAGCTTGTATAAAAACAACAAGACAGGTTTCCAATCTAAAAAAGTGTGACACACCAGAATATTATTTTGGGGAGTGGGGGTGGTGGTGGAAAGCAAGCTCAGGCATTAGTTCTTAAAGTTAAGGCCATCAGGTGAGCCCTGCTGGATCAGACAAAGACCTCTGGAGTTCAACATTCTTTCCCACAGTGGCTCACCAGATGCCCCTGGGAAAGCCCGCAAGCAGGATATGAGAGTGCACCAGCTTGGATGGAAGCATTTCTGATGGGATGGCTTTCGCTAGGTGCCAGTGGAGGGAGGGTCAAAGGCAGCTGGTCTCGCAGCAGCAAAGGAATAGCCCTGCTTCTCTCCCCTCCCTTCCCTCTGCAGCCCGATGGAATGGCTGCTGCCACCTAGTATGCAACATAGCATGGTATATAGTCTGCCCACCTTTCCTCAGGGATCTTTCCTGTTGTTTGTCAGCCATTATATTTTTCTAAGCAAAGAGGGATGTATTACAGCCTTGTAAATAAGCCTGTCAAAGTTAGTAGCCTGCGAAAAAAATTGCATTAGCCTGCCGGGGGCTGGCAGAATAGAAATGGAGGGCTGCTTTTCTGGACTGTGCACAGAAGAGAGAGCCTCCTTCCTCCAGCAGTCGGCTGGGTTTCTGTGCTGGGTGCAGAGGAGCGATGGAGCGCTTCACCCTTGTTCTGGTATTCTGATCACTCACCTGATCACTGCAATAGGTGACCAGGCTAGGGCTTAAATGCAAGGTCAGATAGCATAGTCATTGACCCTGTAATTGCAGTGTGGCTGTAGATGTGTGTGTTTTTACAGGAACCTACAAGAGAGATCAGGGATTAGACATTCCAGCAGCTGCTCAAGAATCTAAGTGTTTGGAGGCTGTGTGCTCCTCTGCTGCACAACAAACACAGTGAAAATATAGGCAACAGAGCAGGTGGGAGAAGGTTGCTGAAACACCACATGTGGAAGTGTTGGCCATGGTTGTGCATGTTTTGCATGAGCTCTCAGGCCCTAGTCTAATGTTCCCAAGATGTACTATTATTCTCACGTTGTTTTTGCATATCTTCTTGCTTTGAACTACTTGGTTATCAGCTTATAAGCGCATAAGTAAAAGTGTGGTGGCCAGAGAACCTGAGGCAGAAGAGTGCCTTAATAAAAGTAGAGGAGAGGATTCATGATGTCAATAGGCCCAAGAATAGTGTGTGTCCTGCTCCTCCATCTGCCCCATATTTTGCATTTAGGGTGACTTGTGAGTGTTTCTCCAATATTATGTTTTAAGTTGTGCCCCCGCTTCATCAATTTTTGGGGGGCAAATGTACATTCATTGGTATAATGCATTGCCACAGAATACCATTTTATGAGTGTTTGCTGAATTAGATTTACAGCTAAACAACCTTTTTTTAATTATTTGTTTGATTATTCCTATTTACAAGTCAATATCCCCACATGCTAACGGTGGTCTCATTCTCATTCTGAAAGTGTGCCGCACATGCATGCATGCACGCTCACATGTCTCTTTTGTTATTTCCATTTTAAAAGTTGAAAGTAAACTTAGTTGAATCATAGATGCATCCTTATGTCCGTGGGTTTTGCAGCCTCAGATCTTAGTTGATGATAGTGGGGGAAGGGTGCCTGAAATGCTAACAAATACAGAAGTGACATGTGACAGGGAAGACAACTGGAGGCAGCTTTTTGTTTGTGCTCGGTCAAGAACATTAAGGTCAGTCGCTAAACATCCAGATCCTGCTGGGTTGTTGAGGATGAAGGCAGTTTGTAATTTCATAAGTTGAACTTGTTACAAATTTTTTTTTTTACAGTAAATACAATTGTCTCTCTACATCATGCATTTCTGTTCACAGTCCCATCCATAAGACAGTTTGGATTGATAGAGCAGGGCCTTCTCAGCAGTGGCCCCACTTTCTAAAACCAGCTACCTGTGGAAACCAGAGTAAGATATTATGGCCCCATGTGAGGCCATTGAAAAAGCGCTCACCTATATTGTTAGCAGCATCATTTATTTGTACTCCATTTTCCCTCCGAAAGGAAGCCCAAAGCTCCAGGTATTGGGTGTACCTTCTTAAAGGCACTAGCTCAAATGCATATATCTAGGCCAGCAGACGTGGTTTCTGATATACTACACTGGTGTGCAGATTATATATATATATATATATATATATATGGCTGTTGCGTTAAGCGTTACACATTGGCTGCATTCGGACAACACATTAGTCAATGGTGGGTTGAGTTGCCAACTCACAGTTGGTTATTTTGTGTGTACTCCCCACACAACATATTCCTACACAACTGTGGGTGGTTGGGGCTGGCATTCAGTGGACTAATAGTCAACCCAGCATTTGACTGACACAGCCCCCACTCTCTCCCCACCCTCCCTCCTCCCTCAGTCCTCCCAGTTCTATCCCAGCAGCCTCTGCAAGTTGCACCAGTTGTAGCAGAGTGGTAGCCGCCGCTTTGGTTGCTCTTGCCGCCTGCCTCTTTGGGCTTGTGTTTTAACCCACTCACCACACGCCATTAACACACTCACCCCTCCACACAACACTTTAAATAACTGGCTTCAAGCTAAACAACTTGCAAGCCAGTTGTTTCTCTCCGTTGCTTATTTGGGCGGAATAGCATACCGTCAGTAGTTTGTGAGCGGCGTGTTACCCTCCACACAACACAATAAGCAACACAACTGACGATTGTTCCCCCCCCTAGTTGCTTAATGTGTTGTCCGAATGCAGCCATCATGTGTGAAGCACCAACGTATTTAATACATGGTTTACATCTGCTATGTAGGAGGCCACAATGTTTAAATCTGCCTAGTGCCTAGTCAGATATGACAGTTATTTAGGAAAAGATGTAAAGAATTTCTACATAGAGAGGTTTTAATCTGTAGGGATATAACTGCTGCGGTTTTCCTTTCGTTCAGTTGTTTAATGAATTCGTGATGTTCAAATCTGGGCTCTTACAGAGCAGTCTTACTAACGCTGGTCCTGGTGGGGAGATCTGTGGCAGAACTACTGCCACTTCCTAAGCCCTGCTGGGTGGGAACGTGGGGGCAGTGTGTGTGTGTGTGTGTCATTCTCATTGGCCATTTGTCTCCAATGAGGGGGAATTAACTTTGCCAGGTCTTGAGCTGACGTAGTTTTTTGGGGAACTAGTGTTTTGGGGGGTATTGAGGGAGCCTAGAACGTTGCGGATCCTCAACTGCTCCCAACATGCCCTTGCCAGTCCTCATACCTCCCCTTTTTCGCACATATGCGCATACATCCCCATTGGAGCACCGCTGGTGGTTCCCTATCACAGTGAAAAGCTCCACTGCCATCTAGGGAGGACTTCCAATAGCAAACGGCTCCACAAAAGGGAGATCCACAGCATCAAATAATGCCTCGGCCAGCCTTATTATTTTATTTTATTTATTTATTGCATTTTTATACTGCCCAATAGCCAAAGCTTTCTGGGCGTTTACACCCTTCCGGGATGTGGGTGTGTTGGGCTGCTCTTTTAATGTCTGATGTGTCATCTTTTGTATATTTGTGCTGCTGAACTGTTTTTAACTCTTTCTTTGGGGGTTAAAAAGTTTTAATGTTATTTATTGTGGGTGCTTTATTTAATATTGTATTTTATTATTTTATTTCTTGTGAGCTGCCCAGTAAACATATGTTACTGGGTGGCCTATATAAGGCACAATCCTATGCATCCTTTCAGCATGTCCTACACCTTCCAGCATTCTGGGAGTTGTAAGACTTATTACTAAATAAACATGCATAGGATTGCATCCTAAGTAAATTTATTTCTAGAAGTTTTATGGTGGCTTCATACTGTGCAAACTAAGCTGCAACTGTTGTAATTTGCTTCAAATTGATACTAAATCCAGTAGATAAGTACCATTAAAATCAACAGAGCCTACTTCCATGTAGTATGGATTCAGGTGTCGTATTTATGTTTTTATATAGAACTTAGATCATGCCTTTTAAATTTTAGTTGTTAACTTCATGACTGATTTTTATTTTATTTTTTATTGTTTTTATTTTTATTTTAGGCAGTATTTGTTTTTTGGGTGATTTTATATAGATATGCTTTTATGTATTTTGTGTGATGTTCATTTCTGTAACCTGCTTTGAATTCTTTTTGTGAGAAAAGGCAGATATAAGTTCTTACATAAATCAATAAATCAATAAATCAGACACCTCAAACCATACCACATGGTGAAAGTAGGCTTTGTAGATTTTAGTGGTACTTACCTAGTGGATTAACAAACCCAAGCCTTCTGGAGCTGCCATGGTTTTGCCAGTCATCTAAAAGAGTCCAGTCTTATGATATGTTAGGCCTTTATTATCGTAAAACCCATTGTTTTCAAAGGAGCTTCTAAGAAAGTAAATCTGTGATATTAAGAAGTATTTTGCATACAAAATATTTTGCATACACTGTCTCCGAACTAATTTATAGAATGGGTTAGTAATAGCAAATATTGTGCAGTCAATGTGAAAGAGATTCTGTATGATTTTGAAATACAGGAATCTTTCCTTAAGGCAGAGTCTATCGTCCCCCTCCAATTGGCCATGAGTTAGATTGTGTGTGTGATTTGTGTTCCATAGGCAGTATCTAATGGGGGGCTGCGCCTCCACTGATTTCATTCTGCAAGTGAGAGCCACTGCTTGTGCAACAGAGATTTAGTGCTTCCTGGAGCAACTGGAAATGGTTGTTACTGGAATGGGGCAGAATCAGCAGCGCATGTGTAAGAGAATTCCTCCAACATCCAGATTCAGAAACAAGCGCTTCCATTCATTTTGGGGCTTCCTCTAAGAAGCGTTAAATCTCTATTGCGCAAGTGGTAGGTCTCTCTTGCACCATGAAAATGGTGAGCAGGTCCGCTCACACAACAGAACGGTGGGAATCGCCACTTGTTCAATGGCTCCATTGAATACCGCCGCATATAATCTATCGGGTTACTGGATGCTTATTTCCAAGCTCTTCCAGAAAACATCTTAAAATTATATTCATCGTATTCATTGCAAAGTATTTTTGAAGTATTGCGCTTCTTAATTCTACACCAACTGGATACATATTAAATGTTCTTTTAACTTAAAGGTGTGGAGGGGGGGAAAGATAACAACATCAGCACCATTACAAATCTCCTTATTGGCACAGTCAGTTACTATGTACAATTACTTAGTATTGTAAGCATGGCATGGGAGGTTTTCCCTACTTATTTTCTCTCCTTATGGGTAGACCTACATAGCCAATTGCTCTGATTTTATCCTGTTTTCTAGTGCATAGATTTCAATGCCCAAGTATGTGTCCCATTTAGCACAATCCCTTTAGCCCATGACTCTTCTGGCTTCCCTACCATCTGGTCCTTGGCTATAGAGAGGAATTTTTTTTGTATATGCGTCTCCGTAGCAACGGGTATGCAGTTGATATGGAAAGTAAGCAGTTGCCCTAGCAACGGAGTTACTGATGTGGCAGATTCTCCGCTTGCAAGGAAAAGGACTTGGCTGGTCCAAATGCATTCTGCAGGTCTGCTGTAAATGCTGTTGCAGTAGTCAAGAGGAGTTGTGGATACCTTTTGTTGCATTCGTTTTCAGGAGGAGGAGAGCAGGCAGATGTTTTTGCCCTTGTGGGCCATTGGTTGGCAGGACTTGGCTGCAGACCATGTGGTTTGTGCGAGTTTGTAAGAAGCAGGAACGAAGTTCATCATGAGGACATTTGTTCCCAGCCCTCGCCTCACCAATGGGAGTTCCCATCTGAACCTTAGAGGCAGAGGCTGCCAGACATAAATTTATGGTGCCATTTCTGGTGTCCTCCTCCTTGCTACTAACTGTCCTTCCTATGACTTTTTTTTTCTTAGCTTCTGTGAACCTTGCTGCGGAAGATGACATTTTGCTTGCCTGGTTTGTTTTCCTACATGGCGTCTCCGTGGTATCTCAGGGATTTGAGCTGCTGGGAAGTGTGGGGGAAGCACTTGCAAAATATTAGGGAATTTCAGCACAATAAGGGTGCATGTATGGAGAGTCCAAAACCCTGATGAACATTTGCTATTTGGCTTTGACAGAAAATGTGGATGTATGCTGTCATGCAGACATACAATGGGACTATCCTTTCTTTACAAAAATTGGTTTTCACCAAGAACGTTCATTTT
Source organism: Anniella stebbinsi (assembly GCA_029215795.1). Taxonomy (NCBI): domain Eukaryota; kingdom Metazoa; phylum Chordata; class Lepidosauria; order Squamata; family Anniellidae; genus Anniella; species Anniella stebbinsi. Next base: position 345,769,329 of record JARDYH010000001.1, on the reverse strand, counting down.
AGGAAACCCAACCAGCAGCATTCCTCTTCAAGTGCGTGTGCATATGGCGGGGCATGTATTGGGTCTGGAGTGTGTTTTGCTTTAAGACTAACCTCTAGGTTCCTTCTCCTTAGTTGTTCCTGTTTGAATCTTCACTGTAGGCAGTTTTAGGCGAGTGTGTTAGGGATCTGCACCATTGTGATCGCAGAATCTGGCATCCTGTATAGCAGATTTCCTCAACCAAGCACCCACTGGATGTTTTGGATTACAACTCCCAACATCTCTCACATTTGGCCATGCTGGCTGGAGCTGGTGGGAGTTGTAGTCCTAAACATTTGGAAGGTACCAGATTGAAGAAGGCTGCCTACCAAATAGATTTTGAGCTTACATTTAAGAAATAAAACTCTAGTCTACATGATTTCTGATTTTTGATTATGTTGGTGGTTTCTTGTTTTTTGTAAAATGCTTGAAAAGCTGGACAGGTGGGTGGGTTTCTGGTACTATAAGTTGAAAGCTAACCGCTTCTATGTAGTATAATTATTTGATAAATTGGGTTTGCAGATAGGTGATTTTTTAAAATAAAGTTATCCACACAAGCACCATTCAAGAGGGAGTAGGGTTTTGTCCACTCATAGAAGAGCCCCCCCCCCCCGCCATTCAGGTGAAGGTATGAAAGTCAATGCATGTAGGATTTGCTCACATGATTATGGACACTACCTACTCACGGGTCTGCAATCAGATGGGCAAGGCCTACAAGCATAGGCTTTTTCACCTCATTGCCTGAACGTGCTGGTGCAATCCCACTCCCCACTGTACATGTGTTCAGTTGAATGTGTGAAGCGGTAGTAAGACCAAGGTTCTCCATTTGACTTGAAGAGCATTTTCTGGTTCATATGTTGTCAAAGGAAGAGAGCAGCTTGTTCTTTTCTGGCTTGCGCTATAATGTGTAAAGCAGGACAATCAAGTGTGACTTCCAGCAGCCGTCTGGGGCTCTCATACATTTGAGTGACAACCAGAAATCCCAGTTCACATAGTAAAAAAAAATAAGAAGGGAGAACATATACTGCTTCTGTGCAGTGCATTCTTGAATCTGCATCCTGATGCCATTGCATCCATAAAGGAGTATCTGTGCATTAGGAGGGAGTTGTTGGAGCAATGAATACCTTGGTAAGTTGTTTGCCGACATCAAACTTCTGTGCTACTCTACTTAGGGGACGATGCTTCCTAAATTAGATCCTCTGCTGTATCATTTTGGGGGGTTCTAAGATAAGGGTGCACTTCCAGCATTGCTGGTGGGAAACGCTATATTTAAAGCCCTGACACAACATTTTGTTCACAGTTATCCGAGTGGCATGATTTTGCAAGGTACAGAAAGTCCTAGAGGAGGAAGAGGAGGTTGTTGTTATTATTATTATTGTTGTTGTTGTTGTTGTTGTTGTTGTTGTTATTATTATTATTATTATTGTAGTAATAGTAATAGTTTCACCAAAAAACAGCGTCCTCCAGCCTGGAGTCCTCCAGATGTGTTGTAGTATGACTCCCAGCATTTAGGTGGGAGATGCTTGGAGTTGTAGTTGATTCACAGCTGGGCGGCACCCAGTTGGGGAAGGCTGGCCCAAAACTATTGGTTCATTTAGCTCAGCCTTCCCCAACCTGGTGCCTTCCATGTGTTTTGGATTTCATTGCCCTTCAGTCCCAGTCATCGTGGCTAATGGTCAGGAATGCAGGGAATTGTAGTGCAAAACATCTGTAGGACTCCAGGTTAGGGAAGACTGGCTTAGCTAACAATACCCTTGACAGTCAACAATAAACATTGTCGCTGTAACTACATAATAGTCACGATGATTGCTTATCAGGCTCTTCTGGTGCTTGTTGCTTAGTCTTTGTGTGATTTAAATACCCGTCCTATGTACGTTTAGGAAGAAATCAGTGCCAAACTATTCAGTAGGGCACACTAGCAAGCAAGGGTACCTAGCTCTAAGTGCTAAATGAGCTTTCTCGGATGTCTGCGTTCGTAGGCTTGCTTGAATGAGTGGGAGGGGGTGGGGAACTACGAGAAATTTTCACAGAAGAAAAAGAGATTAGGTAGTCATGTAAGAACAAGCTGTTTGTTCTGTCACCACAACATGGGAAGGCAGTTGCATAACCTTATTTGGGGCAATCAAGTGAAATCTTGTTTGCAAGAACAGGCTGCATTGGTATAATTGTAATAAATTATATATAAAAAAAATTAAACCGGTTCTTTGCCCTACAGTGGCTAATCTTAACTTTGCTCTAAATGGGCTGCTTCACATTTTACAGCTGGTGTGTGGATCCCCCCCCTAAAAATATATGTATGTATGTATGTATTTTGAAGGCTTATATCTGGTCTTTCAGTCGAATTATTCTCTAGGCGGCTCACATGTTGTAATAATACAAAATTCCATACAGCTTGTGCATAGAGACAGACATGCCCCATCAGCCCTTAGTCTTGAGGCTGATGGATGGGTCCAGAGTGTGTTTCCTGTCATTTCTGAGTCCTAAGACAATTAGTAGTTGGATCTCAGTATTCTACGTATTAGCATCTATATAATACATTTCTAGTCTGCAAAGCTCTTTGTGCACCTTATTAAAGTATTCATAGAAACAGTTCTGTAAGGTAGGCCAGTATTACCTCCTATTGCAAATATTGGCAAAAACTGACAATAGTGGCCCGTCTATGACCACTTTCTCAGTTTAGGCCTGAGGTAATGTTTTGACCTGAGAACGTAGCACTACTTAGCTGCTCTGCTGTAGCAGTTCTTTTTTGTGTACAAGCTCACCGCTTGGATCTGCTATCACTTTGGTGGATGATATAGAGACAAAGTCACAAATGTTCCTGGTAGCGGATCGTGGTGGCACAGTTAGGGCTGGTCCATGTGGTGAGCTAGTACACCTGAAATGGTGTGCTGTGAGAAGCAGCAGCTGCTAAACCTCTGAGGCAATTCCAGGTAGTCTCCCTGTGGCTGGTGTATGAAGAGATATGGCTCTAAGGTACTGCTCACCACCCATTTCTGCAGCACGCTTGTTAGTTAGTGGACTACAACTCCCAAACCACTGACCATGTTTACTGTGGCTGATGGGAGTTGTAGTCCACAACATCTGAAGGGCACTAGGCTGCCTACACCTGGCAATGATATTTTGCAGTTGGAGGGTAATCTCTAACCCATAGACACTCAGACCTAGTTTTGCCCAAAATCTGTTTTTCTCTCCTCCCCTGCCTGCCATGGAACTCAGTGTTTTCATAGAGTGGCATAGCACACAGAGAGACCATAGCTCAGTGGTAGAGCACATGTTTTGCATGCAGATGGTCTCTGATTCAATCCCTGGTATCTCCAGTTAGGGCTGGAAAAAAATCCTTCTTGAAACTCTGGAGAGTGTTGCTGCCAGTCAGTGTCAACAGTACTGGGCATTGTTGCTCTGATATTCAGTATATCTAATATGCAACAGGATCAGCATATCTTATAGAGAGGAGAGGAGAGGCATTTTGGAGGGTGAGAAGACAGGATGTGTGTCTTGTGGAGAGAGGTGTCCTAGGAATGAAGAGGGTGCTTTGAAAAATAGCCAGTCTCCTAAATCTCTCAAGGGCTTTGCTTCTGGGTTTCCCTTCACAGATCTTCACCAGTCTTCACATTCCCTCCCCATAAAGCCTACCATTTTGTGACTTTTTGCAGGCATTCACTTCATTACTAGTTTTGCAAAGTCTCCTAGAAAGTACTAAAGCATCTGTCCCTAACCTGGTGCCTGCCAGGTGTTTTGGACTACATCCCCCAGCATTTCTGATCATTGGCCATGCTGGCTGATGGGGGTTGGAAGTGCACAACAGCTGGGGTGCATCAAGTTGGGTAAGGCTGGGTTAGATTACAGCAGAGTAGATAAATGTCCTAGATTGATGGTAAATTAGCCCTTCTCAGAGAAATGATATTTTGGGGGGTGGGTTCTAGGGTACAATACATAAGGGATGGTTTTTTAGTCCTTCCCAGGAGAAATAACAGAGAGCCAGTACATAAGTGGTTACTATACCACCAAGTTGGCAGTTTGAGCACTTGGAAGTGTTCCAGCCCTTTCAAGGTGTGGAAAACAGTTTTGATATATAGCCTACTATTATTTTCATGTAATGTTCCTCAATTCATCTTAATTTGAAATATTTTAGAACGATTCCAAAGGGGTACAGAGCAGTCCAAAAGTGCACTTATCCGTAAATCTGTGTTCCTAGAAAGTGTGCAAAGATTGTAGGTGTAATCTTCAAAAGGTCACTTAAGGTGCATGAAAGAATTAAGCTACTTTTGCACAACACAACAGCCCACCATGGATTAATTTCCCCATGGGGGCTGTTGTGTTGTGCCGAGCAACTGTGCAGGCCACTTATGCATGGTGCCCACAGGTGCCCGACTTGCCATAGTTTGTCGTGTTGTGTGAACTCATGTGGCAGGGGTTTACATAACCCTCAAATAACCTATGGCTTGGTTTATCTAATCCTCAAACACCCCCTGACGCCTGGGTTCGCATGACACAACAACCCATGCCAAGCCGAATGCCTGTGAGCAACATTTTCCACAGGCAAATGAAGTCATGGTGGGCTATCATGTTGTGTGAATCATGCCACTGTTTGTAACTTGCTGTAGCATTTGTAAAGTGTTATCTGGGAATATTCTTTATATCAAACCTTGAATCAGGAGGAAGCTTAAAGTTCTGTAATTAAAACAAAAGAAACAGGAACTCAGTGGTGTTATTCTGACTAATCTTGGCCTTCCACTCTGGCAGATATTTTTACACACTGATACTCATTTTTGCTGGTTTCACATGCGTTCTCAGCTTCTAGCATACTAAAAATAGACTTTGCTTTATTGAACTGAAAATGGCTGAGGTGTGACTCTTTAAAATATATTGTCCAATTTTTTTAAAAAAAATGAAATGGATTTCTTTTTCTTTCTATGGCAACTAAGATCCAAGTTTCTTGACTCAGCCTCCTTTCCAGGGATGGAAAGTATGTAAATTTTTAAAAAAGGGAAAAAAAGAAGAGCTTATACTGTGAGAATCTAATTTATCCTTCAGTACAAGCAGTGCATCCACTTGGTATGTGTACAGTCTGTAAAATAGAAAATGGATATTAATCTTGTAAGGGAAACCCTTACTGTTGTGTGGCTTGATAGCTCATACTTTGTTGCATAACCCCATTCCTTTAGTACAAAAGATTTCTTCTCAGTTTTTGACTTTAAAGCTTTTCGATGGGTCTCTTGGTCATTCATCTTTCAAAGCAAAACGCAAACAGTAAACCTTTCTGTGTGTGTGTGTGTGTGTGTGTGTTTAATAACTAGATTTGTTGTTTTACTGTTTACTTGTTAAGATTCTTTTAAAAGTTTTGCAATAAAAGAAATTTGACAGCTAGTAAAACAGAACTAGCATGTTTGTAATTTTGAGTTGTTATCTGCGGAGGAGCAAAATACAATTTTGCAAATATGATTCTGCACAGCCTACCAGATCTCAGTAAAAGCCTATTGAGTCATATTGTTCATAGAGTTTTGTTATTGTTGCAGGGATTTTCCCCGCCTAATTAGAAGCAGAGAAGTATGGCATTAAATGCCTTTTCACATACTGACTAATGGCTACTTATTTTCTGCAGCTTTTAATGAATTGCAGTACATTCAGCCCATGTCATCTTTCCCCCTTAACTAAACACACTGCTACTTGAGAGCAATTAGTTTAACCATTGTGGCGGTGACATTGCATGCATTGCTCCCTATTTTAAAGTTCTTTATTTAATTCTTCTTCATCAGCTCTTTTATCTCACTTCCATTACTTTTTAGTTCTCTCTTAAACTAAGGTTAGTGAGGGAGATGGAGATGGTGAGGAATGTGTACCTGGGCCCATAGTTTGGATATCAGTGTGCATATATATGTGTGCCAATTCTACTTTAGACATGTGGATTGTTGTCTCTTTAAATTCCACCCCATAGAGGCTGTGCCACATGACATGCTGATTTTTGTGTAGAGTTGCTAATCACTTGGTTCTAGCAGTGTCGACCTTAACCTGTACCCTTTACCAAACGGTGAATGCAGTGATGTGTGTTCTCTGGTTGTGGCTGGGCATGTGGAGAATTTATCATGATCCTACTTCTGCTCATGTCTTGGATGTGATCTTGTCTTAATCACCTCTGGCCTCATTCTCGATAGATTAATATTAAGATGGTTTACTGAAAGAGCAAGTGACGTTCTAGTCAAATGAGTTCTTAAGTCTCATGTGTAATCTGCCTCTGATGTAAACTGTAAGGATTTAAAATGCATGCTGGCTAAACTACCTCTATGGTGCAAGATTTCTGCCTGAGTTGCCTTTTCTGTGGGAGGAGGTGTTGTTCTGAACCATGTGGCTTCAGCTCTTGAGGTAGGAGTTAGATATAGAAGGAGGTAGGAGGGAGATATATACTGACACAATTTTGTCAGTAGAAATCTAGTAGACTGAGCTATTCACTGTATTTGTGTGGTTTGTGGTATCTAGAAGGGGAAGTGGAGTATCTAGAGGAGGACTGTAGTTGTATCTCTAGACCTTTTGTCTAACTTTTTTGGACCCATGGGCACGTTTGGGATTTTGAGAAACTGCTGTGGGCATCACCACAAAAGGACTAATCAGTGGATTGTCACCATGGTGTCTACCTGTCACATCTATGGATCTTAGGCTGTGTCTTAGGCCCTTTCCATGGTGTGCGTTAGGTGGTGTGTGTTAGGTACTTCTGGGATCGCCATCCCTCCCTCCCTCCCTCTACACCCCTTCTGTCTCATAACTCTTTAATAAGGGATTGTCTAATTTGGTTAATTGCTGGTGGTGCAATACAACAAATGCTTCTTTAAAACATACGTTTTGGCAATGTCCAGTAGTTGCTTCTTTTTGGGAGGAGATTATTACAGAGATCAATTTTGTACAGGAACAGTCATTAATATTCACGGATGTATATGTTCTTTTAAATTATTTTACGTGCTTTGTGAAAATTAATAAATGGTCAGCATAAATGGATTCAATGCTGGCTGGGAATGATGGGAGTTGTCCAACACATCTGGAGGGCACCAAGTTGGAGAAGGCTGACTTGTAAGGAGGAACAGTCAATCTGTGAAAGTATCTGGCATCAGAGCACGTTTGCATAGATGTGTATTTGTGAAATCCTTCCCCACTGTGCTCTAGTAGAAATGTTTTAACCCTGTAGTTGCCATTCTACTAAAGCCCTGGCAGGAAATTATTTTTTTTTTAGAGGACAGTCACTTTGAGGAGGGGATTTATAATCTATTCTTCCTAATATGCCTTGCCAACACTTCCTCATGGCCTAGCCACCAAACTCTCTTAATGCATCTTGGATGGAGCACATTGCACACTTCTAGGGGCTTGATTTGGTTCTAGGGACTTTGGTTGCAGCCCCCCTTATGCTAGAGCGCAGAGAGGCATGACACTGCTGCTCATTATTACTCACTTTGTTCACCCAGGACAGGAGCCCTAGGTGCTGGCTTTTAATCAAAGGTCTAAATCTAGGAGCTAAAAGTCACTTTTCAAAAAAGCAGGCCTGCTGTTACCTTCCTATTCAGAAACCTTGCTCCTGGCTGGCACAGAAATTTTGCCTCAAGCTACCGATGCTTTGGCAGTGTGTCTTCCTTCAAGCTATAGCTGAGTTCTTAATTTTTAGGCTTTATCATAAAGTGAGCCTGTTGAGGCCTGCACAGCGGAAACCCCAAAGTGATTTTTCAGCCATGTATTTACATTTATATCCTACCATTCCTCCAAGAGATCAAATCCCCCCCCCCTTTTTTTTATCTTCACAACAATCCTGTGAGAGAGGCTAGTCATAGAGACCATGCCCGGGCCAAGTTCACCCAGTCAGTTTCCTTTTTGACCGGGGATTTGAATCTGGATCTCCCCAGGTCTGGTTGAACACACTAATAACAATGCCACACTGGCTCTCTGTAATAGAGCTGGCCATGTAAGTCAATATGGAACTTGGCTTCAGTTTTGAAATACGCTAGAAGCTTTCATCCTGTGTTGAAGTCTGTGGGGAATAAAAGCATGCAAGTACGTCCAAGCTAGTGTTCCTGGTGTAGGCCTCAAAATAGCGTGTGAACTAGGTCATAGTCATTTGGATATTCCTCGTTTCTAAACATTTTACTTTCCAGGTTCTAATATCCAATTTTTTGACACTTACTTCTGTCAGTCCTAAGTAGACTGCATCTAGGGGAGAGAAGTGCAGAAGATTTACATCAGCTTCTTTCATGCTTCCCCCATCTTTACATCTGTTTATGTAGTATCTTGCTACCATTAAACATTATCCCATACGTGGTAAAGTGTAGGGGGATTTGAAAAAAGCGTGAACCTATATGGCGGAAGAATGCCTAATTATGGGGGAAGAGCCTAATTTATATGGGACTAGGAGCCGTACAGGGACAAAGAAGCTTGATCAAATGGACAACTTTTTCCCACAGACTTGCTCCAAAACAGAGATGACTCTACTGAAAACACGTAGGCTGTGATACACTCCCACAGGACTGGATGGAGGCTTTGACTTGGTGTTGGCATGTAGCAGAGTGAGAAATTTCTGTGTTGACAGGGCTTGGCCTCTTGATGTGGGCCATGTGACATTTTGCTTCTGCCTAATGTTTTCCCACTGCACGTTGTGAAAATTTGCTGGATGTTGCTGATGGGAGTTTGCACCAAATATACCTCCGAAAACACAGAAGGCCATTAAGTAGCCCATATAGACAACACTTCTTTGTGTGATGAGGGCCAACATGTCACTTGCACAAGGACTCACGCAAGGACAAATCCCACCCACCCACACATGCACACATCGCAGCCCCCACTCCATATTCCAGGCTTTTCCTGATGGTCCCTTAATCCTTACGAGAAGCTTTTTGGAGCACTCAGGGGTGGGGTGGGGTAGTGGTGTGTGGAATTCCCTTTTTGCAAGTATTGCATTGGCTACCACCCAGTTTTCCCCGCCTACGAATCCACTCAGAAAAAAACCCTACTACCTTCTTGCTCTCTTTTGGCTGTCACCAGTGAATTACATTGGAAACACACATCCCACTTTCTTGGCAAAGGGAGAATTTAAAAGGGTTGTGTTGCAGGTTCAATTTCAAATTGCGCGTGATAATTCTATAAAAATAGAACGTTTTAATATAAGATGGAAAAAAATAAATACATTAAAATTTCAGCAATGTCGAGGAATTTAAAAGGAAAAAAAGTTATGTAATCTGGGCAAATTCAATCTATTAGTAATGGAATTATTTAGGAGCCAGTTGGTATCTCTCCTCATACAAAATGTTCATTTGCACTGAATCAATACAAGAAGGTCATGATGTACAAATTGGCCTTCCTGTTGGGGTTCTGGTCTAAGGCCCCCATCTGACATGACACGATATGAGAGAGGCTGCCTTTAACCCCCCACCCCCAGGGCTAGCTCTGAGTTTGAGGGCCCGCTGGTCAAAGTGCCTTAAGTGCTCCATGCCAGCATGCTGCTACAAGGCATAGTGATGTCTTTAAAATTGGGTTAGATAAATTCCTGGAGGAGAAGGCTATCAATGGCTACTAGTTTTGCTGGCTCTATGCTACCTCTAGTATCAAAGGCAGTGTGCCTATGTACACCAGTTGCTGGGGAACATAGGCAGGAGGGTGCTGTTGCACTTGTGTCCCGCTTGTGGGTTACCCATGGGCAGCTGGTTGGTCACTGTGTGAACAGAATGCTGGACTAGATGGAACCTTGGTCTGATCTTACACGGCTCTTCTTATGTTCTTAGACAGGCTTACCGAGCATCCCAGGAGCAGCAGTGGCAAGCAGTCCAGTGAGGGCACCAACAGGAGATTCAGCTGGACTTGTCGACGCCATCAGTTTCATACCCCCACAGTGAAGTGCTGCTTTGCATTGTGGAGGAATTAAAATGATGGCTCCGGTGAGTCCGGTTGCAATTGCCCAGTGCTCCTGTCTGTGCAGGACAAAAAAATGTATATTTATTTACTCATTTCATTTAGTAAATTTTATATCAGCCTTTCTTTTTAAGGCATACATGGAGGTACCCAGTTGGTCTCTCATGTGGGCTCTGACCATACTTAAGCCTGTTTAGCAAGCTCAGCTACAGTGGGTCCCAGTATATGACAACATATACTTGGGCTCCCAGTACATGTCTGCAGATTCTGTTTGCCAAACACATGCCTGATTTCTTGTCTTCGGCTTACAAAAGCTGGTCTTGGAAGGAGAAAGTGGTACATTTTTGTTCTTTAAAAAACAGGTTTCAATTTTTTTTTAAAAAAAAAAATTGAGCTACATCATGTGGCAGAGAATTCCACTGTTGTGAAGACACCAAGAAATGTTAGATCTGTACAAAGCACTAATTTATAGTGCTCTGTGTGTGTGTTTTTAAGTTGCAATCGTTTTTAGAATCTCACCGGGGGAAAAATAAGGAAATACAGCATTATGCACAGCACAGTGTTTCACATTAACAGTGATAAGTACTCTTGCCTACATATACTGCTAGTAATCTTTACAATGACCCTTTAGGTAGGCAAGTATTATTTCCATATCACAGATTGCATTGTATTTGCGTGCATGCTGATTGAATAATGGCTCATTTAAGTCTATCTGGTGAATTAATGGCTGAACTGGCTTGGGGTCTTTATTAGCTTAAATACATTATTTTTCTTTTTAATATATACTGCACAACTGTATACAAAATTGAGAGACAGTGTTGTATAGTTGATGAGAATCTTGGGATTTGACCACAGAGATCTGGGCACAAACCTTCACTTAGCCTCTTCTCATGACCTTGAGAGAGCATCTTGGCCTAATCTACCTCCCAGGTTTGTTGTGAGCTCCATTCAGAAAGGACAATGTGTGTGATAAATATAATGAGTATATTTTATATCTTTCCAATAATGATTTGCAAAGTGTAATGTCCTGCAGGATCTACTAATATTTGTACCAATGTCATGAATGAAAGAAGAGGCCATGCAATAAACCGAATGTGACTCATATAGAACTATGTCTTGAATAGCATAAGCACATGTAATAGTGAATCCTCTTCTACTACCATTTGCAAATTTTTGTGCCTGATCATGTTCTTGTTAGCAACCATTGTATTAAGGCTCCAATCCTAGCCACACTTACCTGGGAATAAGTCCCGTTAAACCCAGTGGGGCTTACTTCTTAGTAGACATGTAAAAGGATTGCAGTGTAGGAGTCGTTTAAAATATTTTGTAGCATTCAGGTTTTGGAAGAGGAAAATAGAGTGTGTTTGTTTGTTTGTTTGCTAAGAAAGGGAATGATAAAATGTATAGCAATGCAAAAATGAGAAATCTGCTTTAAGGAAATTAGAAACTCAGGGACCTGCCTTTTTTGGAGTCAGACTATTTGTCCGTCCAACTCAACACTGACTAGCAGCTGGTCTCCAGGTTTTCTGACAGGGTCTTCCTTGGTTCTACCTGTATATCTTGAGGATTGATATATTGTGGGACCTTTTGTATGCAAATCATGTGCTCTTATGCTAGCCCTCTTCCGATAGGAGAAGTGGTGCATTTTGATGATGGATCTGTCTCTCTTGTACTAGTTTTATATGACCACCTTGTGTTGAAATTATACAGTCTGGCAATAGTGAGATGTACTCTCTTGTCCAGAAAACACTGGCTTGGGTCATTAAAAATATTAGTGTAATATTATTAGTAGTAATAGTAGTATTCATATTTGTTAGTGCCTGCCACTCAGACTCATTTTTCTGAAGGTAAGCCGCCGTTATCTACTATTGATTTATGATGAAATAGCTGAAATTCTGAAGAAAGCAATGGGACTTGGATAAGGTAACGCAGGAAATGTCGGAATAAAAATGGGGATCCTGTTTCTCCTACTGATGTCAGGATCTGTTACCCATAGAAACCCTTCACATGCTCTTCTGGATTTGTAAAGCGGAAGTGCCAACGTGGGCAAAGTGTCATTTAATCTGATAAGCTCCAAGGTTGCCTTGATTGGCTTACACCTGGTTCTTAGCTTCCTGGGTCAGTGTCTGATTGTGTGCTCCTGTGAACTTGCTGCAATGTGCATGCTTAGGTTTCTGGCCCTAACTGTTCCAAGTCAAATTATAGTGTGTTAAAATAAAATAAAAAATAATGGAGAAAACTGTCAAAAATTATATCAGGAGCACACAACCTGCAAACACATGCAGCCCCCAAGGGTGCCCTAACTATCCTGATAACACCTAATTCTCTCCTCCAGAGATCCTCATACAGATTACTTTCATTGCTGGAAAGAGCAATCTGTATGAGGATCTTTGGAGAGAAGGATCTCTACTCGTTCCACCAGTGATCCTGATAAAATTGCTCGTATGTGTGTGCAGCCCCCAACCCCTGAGTTAGCATCGCATGCAGCCCTTGACCCAGAGAGGTTGTGCATCCCGCCATAGAAGGGGACAGATCTCAGAAACTTTACAGTCCAAAACCACCCGTGTACCTTCTTTTTAACTAAAATCACAGATGGTTTAAAACAAAAAACAAAACTCAGAACATATCCAGTGCTAAATTTTGGCAAATGCCAAATAGAAGGAAATTCCAGCATTGAAAACATTTATTATATGGATCTTCATTAAACTGATTTAGTGGGGTGGTCAAGAAAACCCATTTCGGAAAAACCAGTGACTTGAATATTACCCCAAAGTGATTGCCAGGAAAGAGTGTGAATGTAGGGATACCGGTGGAGTATAGGATTGGACATACTGCAAGAGCTGTTATTTTCCACAAACCTCAGGAGCAAACTTGCATAGACCTTACAAGTTCATGATTAAAAAGTGGTGATACAATAACATCAGCAGCCTACGTGAAGATTGATTAATCTTTTTCAGTCCATGGGCTGAATTTAATTTTGAATAAGTTCTTGGGGCCACATTCCAGTGGTGGAAGGGGCTACAGGCAAAAGTGAGTGGGGTCAAATTTCACACCCACTCCAAATTCTATTGTTACCAGTTTATAAGTGAGAAGCAAGCATGAGCAGCTCATTTACTCAGAAATAAGCAGAGTAAACCTCTGCGTCTACTTAGAAGCAAGCAGGACTGAATCACTCAGCAGGTCTTTGAAATAACACTTCTACTCAGAAGCATGAGCATTACATTTACTAGCAAAAAGCCTGTAGGGTTTTCATAAACATTTCCTGAATAGTTATGTAATGTTTTCTAAAAAAAAAAATCCTGTTATAATTGTATGACGGAGCATGCACAATGCTTAAAAGGACTGTTGAAAATCTACTGGCCACATGAGCTGCTGTTCATATTTTTATGTGCGATTGTATTGGGTATGAAGTGGTGTCACAGAAATGGTTGGCATTACATTTGTTTTTCTTTAAAGAATTCCTCAGCAGTTGTAATTGTTCAGCATTAGAACATTCTCAGAGACCTACTTGGTTGAATTCAAACGAACCCCAATTTTAAAAAAGATAAAATGCTTTAGCAGCTGTGGTGCAGTCAGCAATTGTAAGCTTGCAATCTAAACACAACTGCTTAAGAAATGGGACCAATTGATTTTGGTGTGCCTTACTTCCAATTAAAAATCCCCCTTATGATTCACCTTCAAGCAGCAGAGCAATTGAAATTATGGGACTATTTTGGATTACATTGTTTGTAGACTGCCAATCAACTGTCCTCAAGATTGCAGTGTCAGACTTTGAGATGTCCTGCTATTGTAGGTTTCCCAGTCAACCGTTTATGTTGCCAAAAATTGGAATTTTGAATTTTTAAAACTCTAAATTAGAAATTAAGGGAAGCATCATTGCAACTTTCTAGTGCTCACTGGCAACAGCTGGATATTGGATTACAAGAAGTTGGAAGTCGGGTGTTGTGTTGTGGTGATTGGGAATTCATAACTATCACGTTTTTAAAGAAGTTCCTGGAAGTAAGGAACTTTCTCAACTGATGGAGGTCAAGGGAGTAACTGATGGCTGGGTTGTAGGAAAGCGTGTTTTGCTTTCTTTCCCTGTTTCTTTGAGAATCAGTAGGACACAGTCAGCATTTCAGAGGAATGACCATCACTCTACAAGTTCCCTTTTGTGTGTGGTACAGCCTCTCTGCCCTTGGCAACCCCTGGGCTACTGCATTGCTGATTCAACAGACATAAATAGTCACAGTAGGCTTGATTTATTGAATTCCCGCTCTATGGACTTGCTTCTTTCCAGGAGTGCCTGAGTTTCCACAAATTGTAGCACATATTAGTGGAAGAAGCCTAATTCCACGATGTTGTTAAACCCATTAATATTTTTTTCACATCCTTTCCTTTAGTAAAAAGCAGATGCATTATTTAAGCCAGCGTTCCTTCCCCAAAGTGCATTTCTGAGGGATTATTGCATGCCTCAGGTGCGCTGAAAAGCTCAAGGCAACGTTTCTTTAAGCATTGAAGAGCTGCAATTTCCTCCCGAGCTGCATTGCCCAGAAAGTTTAATTTGATATGGGAATGACATTTTTATAAAGGTAGCAGTGAAACAGTCCTACTGTTGCATTTATCATTACATTTATTGTTGGAAAAGCCGTCACAAATTTTAAAAACCTTAGCTTCGATGGGAAAGTCTACCCATAATTCAGTTGAGCAACACTAGATGGGAAAGTGAATGTTGAAATAATGCATATAGGCATAATCGAATGCTGACTTTTGGCATATTAATGGCTCTCAAGCCCAATCTCTCTCTCTCTCTCTCTCTCTCTCTCTCTCTCTCTTTCTTTGGAGTTGATGTGCCAGTAAGGTTGGCTTATAGCAACTGTGATTGAATCAATTCAGTTAGAACGTCAAGAAGACACAAACTGCCACTCTTTTAAAAACTCGGAAGGGTGAGCAAGTTCTGCTGGTGGATTTATGTTCTCATTGCAACCCTTTAATGTGCTGCCATCACCAGATGCGTGGCCAAAATTTTCACAGCTGAATGCCTGAAGTCAATGGGAGACCAAAGTGGTTAGCATCTCTGAATAATCCATCTGGCTTCTCTATTTTGATGATCAAATGTGTATTTCAGTTCTGCAAGCACCCGACATGAAAAATTTTGGATGCTTAGTTTCCAAAATTTCAGTTGGAAGGCACAGTATGCCTTCACTTATCTGAATGGCTCATGAGACAATATCTACAACATGCAGATAATCAGAAGTTCGCCTAAACAAAAAATGCTCCTTGTAGGGTATTATGACATGGAACACTGGAGATGGGGAACGGAGCATGCAATGAATTAAGGTAGTTTAACTTCTGATAAAGAATTCTGGCTTTTAAATTTTATTTGCATGCATTAGGTGCTGATTTAAACACCTGTAAGCATTGCTAAACCCTTTGCAGATTAGTGTAGAGTTTGTTTCATTCCTGTAGCCTTTCAGGTACACTTAGGTTTGCCTAGTACAGTTACACTGTGGCCTAATCCACACCAAGCAGGATATAGCACTATGAAAGCGGTATATAAAAGACAGGAGCCACACTACTACTTTATAGCGTTATTAAAATGCACTGACGAAAGTTGGGGCCCATGGCCAGATCTACACCAAGAAGGACATAGGACTATAAAAATGGTATGAAAGCGGTATACGGAGGCAGGATCTGCATTACTGCTTATAGCGGCATTGAAGTGCACTGACAACTGTTGGGGCCCATAGACACATACCATATACCTCTTTCATATTGCTTTCATAGTGCTATATTCTGCTTGGTGTAGATCTGTCAGGTGTCTCCACATCCCCTTCACACTCTCTCTTTAAATTTGGATGAAAGAAATGTGCACACTTCGCACTGTTTGGGGTTAAACATTGTCCCTTTTAGACTTCAAGCTTTTGTTTTAAATAGTTATTATGGGCTTAGATCTTTACCTGCTGGTGGTTTTTAGTCTTATTTTATTCTGTTTAAAACTTTTAAAGGTTTTTAATTGGCCCAGATTGCACTATTACCAGAGCTCAAGCAAGCCACAGTAGAAGAGAGATACATTATTTTAGCAAAACAGTTTTTTTTCTTTTTTAAAAGCACCATCTGCATATTTCACATTTGAAATATTATTTCTCCAAGCATATGCAAACTGGCGAGAGAAATTTAGATAAGGTGCCAAGCTGTTAAAGTTGCCAGCTCCAAATTTCAAGAAGCAAAGGGGAAAGAGTAGAGAACTAAACTAAAAGGAGCACTTGGCAACCTTGTGAAAAGAGCCTAAGGAAATGGTATATGACATATTTCTTGGGGCTGGTTTGCGTATGTTTGGGCTGGGCATGACTGAGGATTGCATCAGAGATGTTTGCAAGGGACATCCAAAGCTCTCTCTGGAACCATTCTTAGGAAGTAGATCCTAATGCATGTCCTAAGTATGTGTTCACTCTGATGCTGAACATGTTTTCTAATGCCATATTGTGCACTTCTGAAATCACAGGATGCACGCAACCTTGCCCTAGAGTTAATTTTCCTGTTAGGGTATTCAGACTATGCTTCCATGCTTGGCTTACGTTGCTGGATGCACTCTGTGTGTGCAAAATAATTTTGTGCCAGGTTGAAGAAAAAACAAAGTGTTGTGTACCGAGGGCTGGACCACAGGCAGCGCATACATTGCCATTGCCCTGTTTGTGGGGGAGGATGGAACCTTTTCCTCCTCCTCTTGTTCCCAGCAAGGCTCTGTTGCTAAGGGCCCAATAGCTAGAATAAGGGCAAGAACTTCCATGGAATTTTTCTTTTTTCAAAAGATACTTGGATAAACCCACATTATACTGAAATTTGTGGCTCAGTGTCTTCATGCAAGTTCATAATTCAGGAACCTGTCAGCAGTCCTTTATGTACAATATCATATATCTTACATGTGTGCCTTAATCTGCGCAAAATTTCAGGCTCGGTGAACCCATAAATTTATCTTCCTCTGTTTTGTACGTGAGAAAATATTAGGGATGTGCATGGTCCCAAAAAATCGGATCGGGACCGGCACTGTGGCATCAGATCGGATGTCATTCGGATCAGATCTGATTCCGATCCGAAAATCGGAAGTCAGATTTTTGGATCGGACACCATTTTAGGTGTTTTAACCATAGGCTTACATTGGGGGAAAGAAAGCTTTCCGCCACTGCAAGCCTATGGTGAAAACATGGGGGCGGGTGAGTGAGGACCTCCACCTCTCTCCCCCCCACTCGCGCTCCTTACCTGCTGGGGCCATCCGTTTCCATCGGCTGCCGCCCGCAGGTCCAATCTAGTGAGAAACAGGCTTCGCGGCCTGCCTCTCAGTAGAGTACCAGGTGATGATGTCATCATCCAGCGCTCTACTGAGAGGTAGGCCGCGAAGTCTGTTTCTCAGTAGGTTGGGGCAGTAGGCGGCAGTGAGGAGGCAGCAGGTAAGGAGCACGAGTGGGGGGAGGGAGGGAGGTCCCCAGTCACCCGCCGCCATGTTTTCCCCATAGACTTGCATTGGGGGAAAGCTTTCTTTCCCCTAATGCAAGCCTATGGAGAAAACACAAAAAATGGAGGTCTGATTTTCCGATCAAAATCGGGGGGAAAAATCGGACCTCCATTTTTTGAAATCGGAATCGTTAATTAACATTCCAATTTTGGCCGGATCAGGCCCAGATCGTGGATTGGGTCCAATCCATTGCACATCCCTAGAAAATATAATGTTTTCTAACCTGCGGTACATATGAAGCATATGATTTATTCTTCGAATCTTTAAGTTTCTATCACTTCTGCTTTCAGGAGAATAACAAAAAAAAAATCATAGAATAGTAGAGCTGGAAGGGGCCTATAAGGCCATCGAGTCCATACATACAGATACTTAATTTTTTTTCTCAAAATGTTGATATCCCTGAACAAATTGTGCAACTTTGACCACAGCAGATTTACTTGCAACATTTATGTCCCACTTTTCCTCCAAGGAGGTTTACAGGGTGCCTTGACATCAAATAAATTAACTTCCCAATAACCCTGTGAGATAGGGTTATTGGGAAGAAATAGTGACTGACCCAAGGGCACTTGGGGAGCTTCCTGACTGGGAATTTGAATCTGGTTTGCCTACATCTTGCCCAACCTGCCCCCTCCCAGAGGTGTTGGGCTACAACTCCCATTGGCCCCAGATGTGCTGGTTGGGGTGGATGGGAGTTGTCGTCCAACGCATCTGGAGGGTGCCAGGTTGGAGAAGTCTGTGAACTCTAACCATCATACCATATTCCCTTTCAGGTTTCAGTTGGACTTTGATGGTTTTATTAGCATGAAAAATTTGGAGACAATTTCTGAGACCATGCAATGGAGTTATGCAGAGGAACCCATAGCTCAGTGGTAGAGCACATGCTTTTTGGATCTCGAAAGCCCAGGTTCAGTCTCAGGCATATCTTACAGCAGAGCTGTGAAAGGACCCTGTTTGCCCGAAACCTTGGGGATATGTTGTCACTTTGAGTAGACCATAATTACCTAGACAGAGCAAGGGTCTACTCCAGTAAAAGCTTGTCCTATGAACAAGCTTGTAAGTAGCTGCTTGCCTGAGATGAGTAAGAAATGGCTCCAGACAAGTAATTAAGTATGGGCTATTTGTGAGTTTGGAACAGTAGTAACTATCTACTAGTGCACATTTTAGTTGTCGATCAAGTAATGCATGTGGAAAAGTGATCACAGCAAGTCTTGAAAGGAGATGTGCTCAAGGAGTTTGAGATGATCAGGGAGTTGTTAAGCTACTCCATAGTCGCTTCTTGTTGCCTTGGAGACAAATGTAATCACAGAGCTTTCCTCCTCCTCCTGGCTTTTGATTGTGAGAGACTATTGACTTCTGGCTTTGGAGAGTTGGTGGAGTAGCATGCCAAACCTTGGAAGATGGGAATTAATCACCAAGCAATTGCTCTAAATTCCATTGACTTAGGAAAAGTGAAGGGTTTTTTTTCCTTCTTCTTGAAGAGTCGCAGAAGAACGTTCTTCACACCGTTTCAGTGTCAATTTAAAATGAAAATCCTTAAGTATTTCACAATTCAGATATAATCATTCTGCTTCTGCGATAAGGATCTTTTAGCCTGGAACTTTGTTCCTAGTCCTCTGATAACGTAACTGAAAGTGACAGTGATATCAAGAGAACTCTTTTTTAGAGAATCTTCTGATATGTCAGTTGCCTTTTGTGACCACTGTGCAGTCTTCCCCTACTAGCAACCCCCTCCTAACTCTGTTGAATGTTAGAATTCCCTCCCCTACCCAAAAAGCTGTAAACATTTTCTACTGTAGTTAACCTCTGTTTAAACAAAGGTCGTTTTTACCGTTTACAAGGCGCTCCTTATTGAACTTACATGGGCACCTTCTTTGAAACCTCAGATCTCTTCAGCATTAAAAATCTTATTGCTAATTTAAAATGAAAACATCAAGATCTGACAGATTTTTTAAAAAATGACTAATGGCTGACATTTTGATTATCCCTCCTTTCAATGTAAACCTCCTACCTCTGGCTTTGTTCTCATGGAGTCCTACCTGTTCTTCATCTTATACCTTTTTTTCTGTTCCAGCTATGCACTCGGTGATTTCTCTCCCCCTGCTCATCTAGTATAGACTATAAGCCTTCTGGTCAGGAAGAGTATAATCTCTACAGGATTTATTATGCTCCTAAAGAAATCTTCCTTGGACCTTGAGGATTTTAACACCTGGTCTCTAATCTCCCCTTCTTGGGGCAAAATGCTTGAGTGGGTGGTGATTGTGCAAGCGCAGCCACTGTTGGATGAAATGATTATCTGGATCTGTTTCAGTATGGAAACTGCCTGGTCACCCAGATAGAGGACCTGTGTCAGGAGAAAGGGCATGGGGAACGTGACCCAGTCTATTCTCCTGAATCTCTTGGTGGTTTCTGTACCATCAGCCATGGTAACTTCCTGGATAGGCTGTCTGGCTTAGGAACCGGTGTTACTTTACTGTGGTGGTTGTGCTCTTTACCTGCATGTCTGATTCCAGAAAGTGGTTCTGAAGGACTATTACTTGGCTCCATGGCACTTGTGCTATGGTCCTATCTTATCTCATATGCTCTTTGACATCTATGTGAAACCACTGAGTGGAGTTATTCAGAGATTTGGTGTGAGGTGCCAGCTCACACCAAATCTCTGAATAATGCTGGACCAATGCGTGGGCTGACTAATGGACTTGCTCAGTAATGGACTGTGTGGTGGTGATCAATAACTGAAGATTAATCCAGGTAAAGTGGAGGTTCTGTTGTAATTTATTTTCTCTGACTGTGGAGATGCTGTTCAACCTGGTGTAGATGGAGTTCATTCCCCAAAGGATGAAATTTGCAGCTTGGGGATACTGATACATCCAGCTTTGTCACTGGAGACCCGAGTAGCATCCATGGCACAGAATGCTTTTTGCTAGCTAAACCTGGTCTATCAGCTGCAACCCTGGTCTATCAGCTGCAAAAAGATAACATCTCTAAATTGGAGTATTGCGATACACTGTGCAAGACACTGCCTTTGAAGACTTTTCAGAAACTTCGGTTAGTATAAAATACAGCTGCTATGTTACTAACTAGGGCTGGCTTTAGGGAACTTATCTCATCAGTATTTGTTCTCTGTCTGTTTCCAAGGGCAATTCAGAGTGCTGGTGCTCAACAGCCCTAAATAGCTTGGGACCGGACTACCTGAAGAACAATCACCTTTTATGTGGTGTTGCCCAAATGGTCATCATCTGAGGCCTTCCTCCAAGTCTCCCAATTATTGGAAGTCAGGAAATCAATAAAGAGAGAGGGGGGGGCTCTTTTGATTGTGGTATTTTGTATTTGGAATTACCTTCCCAGAGAAACTCACTTGGGGCCATACTGATGTTTTTTTGGTGCCAGGCAAAGGTGTATGTGTGGTTGTTGGTTGCTTTGGCCTGAGCATTTCTAGGATGCTGACCTTCTGTTGGGGTTTAACATCTGGTTATGGCCTGCTGCTCTTGTGATTTTACTGTTTTAAAGTTTTTGTATTTTCAGTATTTGGTTTTTAAGTGCATGTTGCCCTGAGTGCCTTGGGCCGAAGGGTGCTTATACATTTTACAAATAAATGTAGTAGACTTGGAAGCCCATTGTTCAATCCTCTCCTCAGTGAAGCAGTTGCCTCCAAATTTATGAGGTGTTACTGTACAGGCCAAATATTTCTTAGATAGGTTAGTGGAGGTATATAAGAGCCCAGTTATGTAGTTCTGTGCATTTCCTTACTCTGTGCCCCTTCACTAAATCACGTTTGTCTCCCCTCCCTTCATTCTGATCCTTTATGGATCTCTCCTCCCCCATCCCGTCCCAGTAGTATTCCTCATATGATGTCGCCGAAAGTGGTTATAGTAGTATTTAATATAATGGCTATAGTAGAACGTAACAATTCTTCTCAAAGTTAGACTAGCTCAGGTCCAATTGGCATGACCACTGGGTTGAAGTTACTCTTCTACTTGGATTCTAGCGTTCTTTTAGTAAAGTAGTGTTAAGTACTGATTTCAAGTCATATAGCTCTATTTTATTTATTTGTTTTATTAAATTCATATTCCTCCTTTTTGCCTGAAAGTGGGTTGAATGCTGATGATCTGAACCATGTACCCATAATGGAGTGCTCAGATGTCTGAGTCAGCATAGAGTCATCTATGTTTTTTAAGTGAATATTGGAATAACCAGGGAAACTCTCCTTATGGCTATGCAAACCTAGATTTGACCTGGCAGTCCCTGGAAAGTTGAAAGTCTCTAACAGTGGTGACATGTTCCCAGTAGTGCAATGTGTAGTTTTAAAAGGCTCCCATTCTTATTGTCACATTATAAGTTGCTGCTGTTCACATGTTTTGTTCATGAATTTTGAATTTATCTTTCAGCGTGGTGATGAGTATGCATGTAAATATTGGCTACAAGGACTGAAATCACTACAGTTGGGACAGCTAAAATTTAGGCTGTCTAACATGGTGTGCCATTTGGTCTTCATTCCTTTGGAAAATGCTAATAAGACGATCTAGTCATGCATGAGCTGGTGTGAAAAAGATCTGCATTGCATTAGCTGGCCAAGCTTCTTTCTTTCCCACCCTCACTTTTTTTGTACGCTTCAATTCCATTTGGATTTGAGAAGACCAGGATTTGAAACAGTGGTTTGAAATGGGATTCCATTAGTTTGCCTCCAAACTGTGGTTTCCAGTTCTGGTTCAACACAGTTTGGTCAAATTGGTGTATGCAAGAGGAGGAGGTAACACAGGAGCCAAAAGCCCATTCCTCACTGCCAGACCATTAGTTGGCCATTATGCACAACCGGGCAATTGTGTCTTTCAGGCTTAGGGCAGCATCCAACGGCATTCTGCAAGCTCAATACCAATAGTGGAACTCTGCTGGATTGTTCTATTATGCAAGCATTTGGGCACTAAATTTCTGCAACCAGTTGTGTAAGCAGTTGCATAAGTGGTTGTACTACAGCACTTGCACAAACATATCTTTATTTGGATTCTCCTCTTGCACATAGTTCAGAACCTAGCTTCTGCTAGTGCAATATAATTTGTACAAGCAGAATGACACAGTTAGATACTGCCCATTATTTTGCTTTGGTGAGTAGATGTGCTTTATGTCCTTGCTCTCTTTTATATTATTATTATTATTATTATTATTATTATTATTATTATGAGTTGTCTTGATCCATTTTAAATTGGACCCCAGCACAGTTGCCAATTTTTTAGAAGTAACTAGCCATGTAGGGGGTGGTGGGGAAGAGGACTAATACTCATCTGAAGAAGTACTTCAAAATTTCTGAGCATACAGAGGGTGTGATCCATAAATGGTTCCTACTGCATGTGGTGCTGAAATTCCACCACATCCATGCCATCATGGGCAACAGTGCTAGGGAAACCCCTACATATACTTGGAGTGAGGAGACTGTATTGTCCAGCTGTTGGTACAACCTGCTACTCCTCCTCGGACTAGCTGGACTAGTTACTACAGCTCCCAGGAAGGGGAAAGTGCTCAACACTCCTTGTCAGAGATTGTTTCTCTTTTTTGCCAGTTGTGGCAGCTGGATCAAAGGTTCCCCCAACTTCAGGCAAGTCTTTGTCAAACCTGTAATCAGGGGCATCAACATAGGCCCTCTACAGTGCTGTGCAGCAGCACTGTGAATTGGATACAGCCATACAGTGACCTAATCCTGATATATCATTGTCTTGGCCGCTTGTAATGCCAGTTGAACTAGAAAATAAACAGTAAATTTTGGCAAAGGCTTAAATATTTCAGACAAGCTGAATTTATGATGATTCTCTCTCCCCCAACTAAAACGCTAAATCTCCCAAATAGAAATTTAGGCTTAAATATCCCCCCTCCACAACCTCTAGATCTATTTTAATTATGTGGGTGGGGGCTAATCAGGCAGGGCATAAAGTTGATGGGTTAACTTTTTGTGGCAGTAATGCCTTCTGGCTGAAGGATTAGGTCCACTTTATTTTTAAAACTAGTTGCTAGGGAGTATAAAACTACCCTCCAATTTTCTTTTACAACAGCAAGAAGACAATAACAGTTTTAGTCTGTCTCTGAGAGGCTTATTTATCTTCCAGCTTGGCTGTTCAGAATAATTATGATCTTTCAGTTTGGAGAATATGTGTATGTATGTCATAGAGAGAGAGTAGTTTCCAGAAAACTTCTGAACCAAGCATAGTAACAGTTATTTTCATAGTTTTTATACAACATCAGACTACCCCGATTCTTTCTAAAAATTACAGCTGAAATAAAGCAGCACCTAAATTAAAATATGTGATAAAGAATTGAGATCTGCTATTCTCCAGGAAAGAATATTCTCAGACTTCTGAGAGATGTGGGAAATACGTTTATGCCATTTAAAAATATTATTCTTTTTCTTCTTCTCTCTCTCTCTCTTTTTTTGTATTCTCCTTTGCAGAGTATTGGGAAGGGGTCTTTATGGTGTATAGACCCAGAATATAGACAAAACCTTATCCAGGCTTTGAAAAAGACGCCCTATCACCCATATTCTCATGTGTTCAGCACACCGCCAGCATCTCCTCAGGCATATCAAAGGTAAGAAAACTTGATTTGGGCAATTGTTTCTGTTCCTTTTGAATCAATCAACCAAGTTCTATAAATTGGGGTGGGCTGCTTTCAGTTTTGCATAGTTACTTCGTTTGTATCATTCCTCTGCTTTACCAACATGTGTTGAATTTACAAAGCAGGAGTGAATACTTGAGATTGCCTAACAGTTAGGGCATAACTAATTTGTATTAAATTACCCCGGGTATGCAGTCTTACTTAATGACATTATGGATAACTGGCCATTTTAGCCCAAGATTAATCTAGTCCAGTATTCTTTGCAACAATCCCAGCAACCTGCTGGCACTAGGTAGCCTAGTAGAAATCGGCCGGTGGTTGGCTACTAGACCGCAGTCTGTCTTCTGCCCATCCCTGCCATAAAGGACTAAAGCATGTTCAAGTCCTAAGCTATCAGTGGTTCATTCACTGAATAGATTTACAATATTTCTTACCGTTTTTGGTGGAACCCACATGTTCGTTGCAATTCTTCAGTCTATGTTTGCAGTACTTCTGTGGTGGTTACCAAAAATCTCAGTCCGGAACAATATACAATTCACTTTTCTTCTTTGCTTACATGAATAGAGGTGTACCTTTCTGAAAGCAGGTTGCTGGTGAATTTTCTCCTCTAGCTCAGAGTTGGGGAGATTGCTTCATCAACACAGCTATCGAGCCTCATGTAAACTTTTGCGTCCAGGTGGCTGAAAGTGTTGGCTGTGTCAGATTTTTTTCCTTCTGCTGCTGTTGTGGTTACCTGCTCTGCGAGGCGAGTGTGTGTAGTTATGCTAGTTGCTATGGTGCTCTCCTGTTCATTTTGAAAAAAGTCAACCAAGACTGGTAACTTTAAAGTGTGAATTGAAAAAAAACCCTAATTGAAGAGCATTTGTTTTGGTCTGCTCTACTGAAGAGGGGACAGACAGTGAGAGATACTTATTGGATATCATATTGGATATCAAATTTGCCACATTTCAGAATAAGCATCCTGGAAAGAAATGATTTGTTACAGAAACTTAAGATCAAATTGCTACAGCACCTAGTGCAAACTTAGGTAGTTCAATAACAATAGTAGTAGCAATAATAATAATAATAATAATAATAATAATAATAATATACCTTTAGTCACATCAGTACCTAGCATCACATCAAAAAACTATACAGAAAACCTTCAGAAATTGGGCCTACCAAAATACATCCACACCAACCTCCAGAAAGCAGTCATACTTAAAATATGCTCAATAGTCAAGAAATTCCTGAATCAGTAAAAGACAGCATGACTTGGCAAAGCCCATCATGTCCATCTAGAAAAACCGTCAGGAGCGAGAAAAGAGAGGAGATGATGATGATGATGATGATGATGATGATGATAATAATAATAATAATAATAATAATAATAATAGCTGGATTGTGCTTGGGGTTTTGTTTGTTTTTTACTGACTGCACATTTGGCTGTTACTGTGGTCTGATGAGCAATTTTTAATGTGTATTTGGGCTGAGATTTGGGGACGCGCTCCCCTACAACCCATCCCGTTGTAACGCTTCCTTTTCTTAATTTTTTTAAAAGAAGTGGCAACATAAAAGTAATTTCGTTCTGGTCACATTAACAAAGTGCTCATGCAACTCTGCTGAACTGTGCGTTCCGTCACATGGCCCAGACAATCAATCTTCAGGCAGAGATTGGGAGGAACAGCTGGGCTTTTGCGGGAGATGGCTGTATGTCTGCCCTTGCTAGGCGATTAGCGTGATGGTAACCATAGTAACTAGAACGTCTCCATAGCAACACATAGCTGAGACAGGTGCACTTGCATCACAGGGCTGTTTGTTGCCTGGCAAAAGGACAGGCCATTAGTACTAAGACATACGTTGTTGCCTTGGTAACGGATAACCCTACATAGCAACTAGAGTGGGCTTGAAACAGTTTACCCTCCCCAGATTTTTTTTTTTTAAACATGTTTGTGGTAGTGGGAGATTTTACCTTCATGGTTTTAATCTAAATCAACAGTACTGAGAACTCAAGGTACAAGGGCATCTGATTTCAGAAGGTGAAATGAATATAAGATTGATTGAGGTACAGTGACGCAAAAGAGGTAAAGAGACGCCCGTCTGGAGTTTCTAGTAGTTGTAATAAGTTAATTTTTGGAGATTAAATCACGTTCTTTAAACTTCCCCACACCCCAGTCGGTTCAATAAAAGAGACTCCTGGTTTTTGAATGCTTTTATATTCACCTCTGAAGTAGTGACCTGTCTGGGCTAACCAAAAAAACACACACCTAGCTAAATGTTTTGCAGACTGACGTTACAGAGCTGCAACAGTACAAGCCAGAATGTATGCTGCAACAGCAACAGTGATATCCTATGTCTGGCATTCATGCATAGCTTTGCCCTATATGCTGCTCAAATTGCTATTTGGGAACTGCTATTTTGTTCTGTATTGGGTTCCCCCCTCCCAAGAACTGGTAGGTGGAAAAGAGTGTGAGCTGGCCCATGAATGGGTTCCATTTTGTCCACAGCTGTGCTCTGCAGAAACGTTGTATGGTGCTGCTGCAGCTCTTGGATTTGGTGGCCTGTATTGGCTTAGCACTGATGGGTGCTGGTTTACAACTGGTCTTGGATGAGATGAAAAGGTCCCTGATTAGGAACGTGAGAAGAGCCTTGCTGGTTCAGACCAAAAGCTCTCTAGTCCAGCACCTGTTTCCCAACCAGATGGCCCTGGGAAGCCCACAAGCAGGACACAAGAGCAATAGCCTCTCCCACTGTTGTTACCCAGTGACTAGTATTCAGAGAAGTAATGCCTCTGATTCTGGATGCCATCATATTGCATTTTATTATTTTAAAAACTAGTGTAAACCCCTTGCTGGCACAGGGGCTAGTAGTCTGAGAAAACAAAACAAGAATTAGCTTTATCAGTATGATACACAAAACAGGTGCTGAGTCCTGTGTTTTCAAAGGTGAAAACAAAACAAAAATGAGCAAAGTCTGACTGTTACACAAATAATCAGGCAGTGGTGAAAACAAAACAAAAAAAGATGTTCTTTTTAAAAACATCATTTAGCATTTCTTTAAGGTTCAGTTTGAAACCACACTAAGTCAGATCAGGCGCTGTTTGACACGGAGCAAATAAACCAGCACTGAACCATAGTGCAATAGGAGACTGTTTGGTGCGGAGCACATAAATATACTGTTTTGCTATTATAGCTCAAGCTTCGAACTTTTTCAGAGTTTCATAATTTTCTGCACATCTACACTGCTCAAGCTTCAGTTTTAAAAAAATGAGTAAAATTGGTCTGGTAGATTTCTAGTACTAGACATTACACTAATGTATTATATAGATTGGTGTGATATTGTATTTTATATTTTTAACTGTTTATGGTATTTTAGTCTTTTAACTGTTTGTAATTGACCCTGAAAATGTTAGTTATTGAGCAGATTAAAAATATAATAAATGAATAAATGACTGGTGACCATTGATAGCCTTATCTTCCATGAATTTGTCTAATCCCCTTTTAAAGCCATCCAAGTTGATGACCACCATAACATTTTGTGATAGTGAATTTCATAGCTTAACTATGGCCCTCTTCAGGCATTCAAAAGCTCTACCTATGGGGACACTTTCTCTGCCTCCATGCTCTCCACCCTTGACCTACTTATGTTGATGGGGAAAGTCTGAGGAGGAAGTGCACCTGCGTTCAACTGATTAATTAAGCAAGATTACCAATCCTGTGGAGGATGTAACCACATTCCGCTGAACATTGTTACAGTTCCTCTTCAGATCTTGCATGTCAGGGGGTTGGGTTTTTGTCCCGTTTCAGCTTCATTGGATGACCCTGGATTTCATGGCGGTTTTACAGTAGTCCTTAAAATAACATAATCAGATCATACAAAAATGACATTAAAATACTAAAACAGAATAAGATCATATAGGAAACCACAACAACACAACACATGAATCAAGAGACCAGATAAAGCAGTCTGATAATAAAACAACAGGAGCAAATAAAAACAACATTAAAATAATTGCAATAGTTAAAACATTTACAGCAACTAGAATCATTTCAAAATTGTCTGGAATACAAAGATATTGAAAGCCTGCCTAAAGACCAACAAGGAGAAGGGCTAAGCATATTTCTCTGCGGAGAGAATTCTAAAGATGTGGGTCCATCACAGAAAATCTAACTTCTACCATTCATTCACTAGATTAGATGGCTTTAGGCAAACCACTCCTCTTTCACCTTCCATCTCCCCAATCTGATCTATAGAGAAGATAGAGCCAACTCACTTTGCAGGGTTGTTGTAGTAGGATTACTGAGAGCATATATGTGAACTGCTTTGAACACTGAGAAGTTATATAAATGCTACATATTTCTATGAGATCAGGCCCACTTCCATACTTAATTGCACCAATTCCAGTAGTAGAATGACTTTTGCACTGATACTAATGTTCTTGTATGATGCTGTGCTTGAGCAGTAACGCTTCCGCATGTATACTCAGAAATACGTCCCGTGGATTTCAGTGAGGTTTACGCCCAAGTAAATGTGCAGAGAGGATTGCAGCATTGAGATCAAATGAATAGCCTTGATAAGTTTAGGGTAGGGGTTGTAGCTCAGTGGTACAACACATGCATTGCATGTAGAAGGTCTCAGATTTGATTCCTGGAACCCCCAGGTAAGCCAGGAAAATCTAATGCTTGAGACCCTGGAGGGCTGCTTTCAGTCAGTTTTGACTGGGCAGATCAATAGTCTGACTCTATATAAGGCAGTTTCTTGTGTCCCAATTTTCTAGCTATATACATATTTTTGAGTTATCTAATTACTTGGGTGCTGGATATATTCTTAAACACTAGTTACTGTAAATAGTTCAAATGAGTTAGCCTGTGGATTGCTATCAAAGTGAATCTTCCTTTCAATATTCTTAGTCATGAAATTGGAATTTTGATCCAAGCATGTAATTTTTTTTTTCAGAAGTATAACTTTTAACTTCAGAAAATCTTATTACAAATTTGGAGAACTCTACCAAATAAAAAAGAAGCCTCTATGCATTTTGAGGGGGAACTGTTCCAATGCTTAGTACGCTATTAATAAAGATGTTCAAGGTACAGCCACAAAAATGTGAATATTAATATTAAAAGATTGCTAATATTGAGAAGGGAGTCATTAAAATTACGCCCCTAAATGTAGTGTGTAGGAAAGTACATGTGTTGATGATGCTCTTTACCCTTTGACTTCTTGAACAGTCACCCAAAGGTTTGTTGCGCTAGCAAGTAAATGGCCAGGATAGGATCTTCCATTATCTGCATATTCCCAACTTTGCTTGGGCTAGCATCCCTGCGTGGTCATGAAACTCATTGGCTGAATTCGGACAACATGATAGTCAATGGTGGGATAATAATCAACTTTACAGTTGTTCATCTAGGGGGTACTCCCCACACAACATGGTAATAAATAATCAACTGTGGCGTGGATTAGGATCAGCACTGAGTTGACTATGGCAGCATTCAGACGACACGATAGTCAATACAGCTGACGATTGTCCCCCCCCCCCCAGTTGCTTATTGTGTTGTCCGAATTCAGCCATTGAGTGATCTTGGGGCATCACTGTTTCTTAGCCAAACCTCTACCTCACAAGGTTGTTGCAGGGATAAAAAGGGGGAGGGTGCCCTGCACATCTCCCTGGGCTCCTTGGAGTAATGAGAGGGCAAGTCTATAATAATAGCAGTAAACAACATCCCTAATGCTTGGTTTGAGTTATAATCTAAAAGCGAACATAAATTTACCCAGAAAAAAATAAAACTAAATGAAATCATCGTATTCTGTTAGAAGCTTTACTTTGGTTACCAAAGCCAGGCCAAAGAGGGAGGACTTACAGTGTTTCTAGAAGTGGCTCTGGTTTACTTTACTGCCCTCTCAATAATCCCACATAGGAATTCTCAATACAGTTGTTGAAATAGGATATAAGGGGAGGACGCTTAAGCATGCAAGGATCAGTCCATTTTAGGGCTTTACCAAAATGTTGCATTGTGGCATGCTCTTGTTCCTGTCTGGCTGGAGCCCTGCCCTTGTGCAGGATATTCCATTCCTTTTCCCATTCTGGTCTGCCCTCTCAAAAGTCAATCAACATCCCATAGCTGCTGGTCAGTCAGAACCTATTTGCTGTTTTTGGTTCTCTCTCCCCCCCCCCCCCAGGTTCCCTGCCCTCCCCCTAGAAATGTGAATTTCTGCAAACCTTGGGGTTCCTCAAGGTTGCTGATCCCTCTTACAACAATTTGACTCACTAAATTGGAGCTAAGGAGTAAGAAACAAGAGCATAAGTTTTGCATGTGTAAGTGTGATGCCACACCCCCCTTGATCTTCCTTTATTTCTCTTATTAAATCAAAGGCTCCTAACCAAAGGGTATGGCTATCAGAATGCTTCCCACTGACTCTGTGACTCGCCACCCTTGTCTGGCCTCACAGCAGCCCAGCCCAGCCCAGTACTCTAAACTTGCACCTTCCCTTCCGCTGCCACCATTGAATCCTGTACCGTACCCCAGGTACCTCACAAACACTCCAGTGTGAAACAAAAAGAATGTTTATTAACAACAAGTAAGGTTATGCAGTTAAAGAATGTAATGGTTTCATCAGGTTCAAGTTTATTTGTTTCATTCAGTTTCAGTTGCAATCCTGCCTACTCTACCCTCTAGACTACACTATCTCTCCTCCCTTCACTCTGTTCCCCAAAATAACAAAACACGTTGTTCCTATACTAAATCTAGACCCTCCATAGACAACTCCAGATCTCAACTAACTCTCACAATCTCTCCTGCTTCCCTTAACTCCTCCCCCTCACTATTATCAACTAAACCAGACCTTTGAACCACCAGCCAATCAGCATTCACTTCACATTCTACTAGATTTACATACTTACCAACCTTGTATTTGAAATCACACAGCACATACATCTTAAAGGTAAACATCATCAAAACATCACAGATACTTACATCATATAAATAACTGTCAATAAACAGCAAAACATCACAGTAAGCTCCTGAGTTCAGTCCCAGGCGTCCATGATTAAAAAGAATCTTGAGCAGTGGACCTGGAGGAATTACTGCCAATCAGAGTTACTATTATTGGGCTAGATTGACCAATTATCTGATTTAGTATTAAGGCTGTTCCCTGTTCCATGGCTGTTGGGAGTAGGTTAGGTCTGCTCTTACTGGATCTTGTATTCATTTCATGTTCTGTATTTTCTTTGACGTTTGTTACCATTGTGTACAGTTCTGCCTTTTCTTTGTACCTGTATGTGTATTTTATATACCTACCAATTTAAGATCTGAGGAAATGACCTTTAGTTCACACTAGTCTATTTCACAATAAATATATTAGTTTTTAAGATGCTACAAGACACTTTCTAAAAATAAACATTAACATTGTCTGGAGAGTGGCAGGATTTTCAACTGCTAAAGCATATGAAGTATACATCTGATGAAGTGGACTCTAGTCCACAAAAGCACATACCATAATCCAGGGCAGCCTTCACCAATCTGGTGTCCTCCAGATGTTTTCGACTACAACTCTCAGCATTCCTGACCATTGGCCATGTTGCCTCAGAATTGTTTATTTATTATTATTATTATTATTTTAAATTATTATTTATTACATTTATATATCGCCGCATAGCCAAAGCTCTCTGGGCAGTTTACAAAAATTAAAAACATTGAACGTTTAAAAACCAGTATATAAAATTTAAAACCATAAAAGCCTAAAAACAAACTCCATATCATTTAAACTGTCCAGGGGTCAGTTAAAAAGCTAAGCATATGCTGTTAAATGCCTGGGAGAAAAGTCTTCACCTGATGCCTAAAAGATGACAGTGTTAGCACCAGGCAAGCCTTGTAGGGGAGATTGTTCCATAGTTGGGGGATATTTACAATATTCATACACCGCTCCATATCTAAAATAAATTCCGGAGCAGTGCACATAGGAATAAAACAGTAAAAAGAGATAAGATTAAAAACAGCAAATTAAAATTGTTCATTTTAAAACAAAGGGCCAATAAAAGCAGTGCTATTGAGTTGAGGAAGGCTTCCTGGAATTATGGGAGTTGTAGTCCAAAACATCAGGAAGTCACAAGGTTGTCCACCCATGCTCAGCTTGTTAATCTTTAAGTCAGGGCTGGGGAACCTGTGGCCCTCCAGATGTTGCTAGATTCCAATTCCCATCAGCCCCAGCTAGCCTTACCATCAATGAGACTGATGATGGGTGTAATATTTCATCAACATCTGATGGGCCACAAGTTTCCCAGTCTTGCTTTAAGGTGCTGTTAATGTATATAGTAGGAATGTCTGGGCTTTGTTGAGTCGGTTCTGTCTGGGTTTCATGGATTGTGAGGCATCTTTCATTTTGTCATCTGCTCATTGATGGATTTGAATGAGCTTTAAACCAGAATATCATTCTATTTGCACTGATTTATGCAAGTGCACATTAGTGCTAATCCCCCCCCCCCATCTTGAAAACCTGGTCCACAAGTCCACAGAATCTATGTGACTTGGGAAAAACCAGTCCACTGCAAAATCCACAGGTCGGATTCATAGAAATATGAACTCATTTGAATCTGTTGCAGATTTCTCTGACATTCTCCTTTGCTGTAAAGATAACACGACAGTGAACAGCTGTCATTGTTACATGAATGCAATTGATTATATATTGCTTTTAATGATTTTACTACTTTTAATGTTTTAAACTGTTTTTATGTATTTTAGTGTTGTAAGCCACCTTATGAAAGTAGCTTTGGCTTAAATGATAAAGTCATTTGGTTCTCATACAAAACCATCTGGTTGAGAAGAATCCACTGTAGTTTCCCATCTTATACATGTGATTTGCGAAAAGCTTCTTATTTTTTTAAATTGAGTTTTTTTACATCTCGTAGTGGTTTCTGTATCAGCTTTGGGCTATCTTTGGGGGTATATCTGACTATTGCTGCATTCAAAAACAGGAAGGCACCATTTGTTGGTTTATTTTTAAATATTTCTATCCTCAATTTTTCTTTGGTGAGTCTGTGGAGGATAACTTGGAAAAAGTTGAAATAAAGAAATAAAACAAGTACTTTTCCAGCCCTCATTAGGAAAACATAACTTATCCTTATCATTGTTCAAAATACCAGTTAAGTATTTTGGGCATCAGATTACCTTTTGAATATAAACACACTTCATTTCTTGTATACTAAAATTGCTAATGCGTGTACTCTTGTATAATGCTTCTACTGGAAGGCTGTTAAAAGACACAATTTCTATCATTTCATATTGAAATTACTTCACCAAGTGTTGGCAGCCACTTCTGAAATAATGGATTTGTTGATCTGTCTAACTGTAGGTATGTATATTCAAGAAACATTCACAAGATTGTCTTGTGTTGGAAACATGTGTGACTAGTTTTTGGAAACAATTGGAATCTCCAAAGGAGGTGCCAGTTCCCAGTCGCAAGTCAGCATTTTGTAAGAAGTTGCTCAGTGAAACACTAGTTTGAGGTATGCAGATGCTATCTTCAAAGAAGAAGTTGTATGGCAGCATTCCACTGCATTCCCCCAAATGCTGGAAGACCCGAAGGATTTGGCTGTATAGCTCAGTGACTGAAATTAATAAACTACACGCGGAATGACTTTAATTCTCCCAATATTAAGATGCCTCTAGGGGGCTGGATTAACAGAAGGAATTACAAGGTTTATACAGCTCGGCTGGCAGGATCCCGCAGAGGCAAATTGACCCACTGTTTGTGTCTTTCAAACCTTGCACAGAAACAAAGGTATTGAAGTTTCAGCTTATTCTGCTTGATGTTGCAGCTACCGTTCATGTATTCTGTTGCAGTCCTCTGTGACATCTGGGAGAAAGAACACTGGAATATAAGAAGGTGCCTTATACCAAAGGCACACCATTGGCCCATTTAGCTCGGTACTGTTTACATGCTGACTTGGCAGCATCTCTCCAGGATTTCAGGCACATCTTTGCCAGCCTACTTGGAGATACCAGGGATTAAACCTGCAGCCTTCTGCATGCATAGCAGGTCCTCAATAATAATAATAATAATAATAATAATAATAATAATAATAACGATTTATTTCTTACCCGCCTCTCCATCTAGATCGAGGCGGGGAACAACAACATGATAAAATACATAAAACTAATTAAAAACATGACAAATATTATTAAAACTGCATTAAAACATCCTAAAAACATTCTATCACTGAACAACAGCTATTCCCCCCAACCCCGAGTTCCCCATATATGCAGTATAGTGCTAACTAACGGATTCTGCTATATTTAATTTATTTGCATTTCTGAGTTGCTTTTCTACTTTTAAGGTGCTTTGAGCACTTGATACAACTGTAAAATCAAATATAAAACACCAAGAACAAAATGTCAAAATAACAAGGTGGCAGGCCAGAGGGAGTAAAAAACCACCACCACACTAAATGCTGCAAGAGAAATATGTACATCATATTCCATTTGGCAAAAACAGTAGAGGAAAGTAACCTGCAGGCTTCCTGAAGCAGGAGACTCCCATCCTTAGTGTGAGAAGTGGAAGATAGAAATGTTAGGTATTGGTGTCTGTTCTGAGCCCTTGTAAAGGGGAATGATAAGAGAATGAACAAATAAATTAAAAACACACCCAAACAAAAAGGGGGAAAGAAAAAAAATGTAACTACATTGTCATGCATTTCAGTGCCTGGCTGTGAAACGTTTGTGTGTAAGAAAATATACCCATGTTATACTTCTTAACTTACACTGTAAATAAAGCATAATTATAAGACTGAATATTCCATAGCTTTTGGTGTGAATGTCAAATTCAACATAGCAGGCTTAAAGCAACAACAAAGTTCCTGTCTGGGCAATAGAGCTATTTACACCAGTTCAAAATGTATCCCGCAGAATGTGCACCCTTTCTATAATGAAATGTTTGACGAGTTAAAGCAAGCCTATTGAGCCACTCCTCATACATTTTCTCCCCTTTGGACAAATATCTTTTGCAGTAGAAACAAAAACCTGCTTGCATTTATCAAGCAAGCAGAAGAACTTCCAACATAGCTGTCCTTCAGGTTTTATTTTATTCCTTTCAAAAACTAGCATTTTGTACCATTCTACATCATTCAAAATAAAACCATCAGAATAAGTGTGTATATGTGACTGGTCAGGTGCAATGCACTCTACTCGTCTTTTCTCATATTTATATCAAATTTAAATTATTGAGACCATGATAATGGCTGTAAAAGGATACAAGCTTCTTTCATTCTTCTAGGCCCACAGTTCAGGACTGTTTTACTTTTGCAAAATGGGGCACCAAAACGTTTATTTATTTACTTACTTACTTATTTAAAGCATTCTTTTACTCTGCGTTTCAACAACAACAACAAAAATGCTTCCAGAATGGTTTACAAAGATAATTAATCAGGCAGTTTCTGCCCTCAGTCTTATAGTCAAAAGGAAAAGGGATTGGTGTGGGAGAGGGGAAAAGCAAACAGAAGCTCTAATTTTTAGTTACAAGCTGGCACACACACTCTAGAGCAGTGGTCTTCAACTGGTCCAGGCCCGAAATCCACCTCAGACTCCCAACCTGCAACATTGGATCCACTTTCACTGTTTCACAATTGCTCAACATGGAGACAACAGCTTTGCAGTGACCCATCTGGGCTGATCTCATGACTCATCAGTTAAAGACCACTGCTCTAGAGGAAATGGACTTGCTGCCACAAGCAGCTTCCAGCTCATAAAACAAGTTTCAGTGGGCCTCCAAGAAATAGTCTTGCATTAACATAGCTGCTGTAATGTAGTTGGAGGATAGGGCCTTTGTTTCCTGGTACCTTGCTGGAATCTGCTGGTGCCTCATGGCTCCCACCATGCAGGAAATGCTGAGCCACCTTTCCTTCAAGGAAAGTATTTTTAGTGTAGAAAACAAAGCAACTGGAGAGCGGGGAGAGGGTGTGTGGAAACATGGTAGATGTTTATAATGCTTATGATGAGTTTTTAAGCGGTCCTGTATTTTTTCTTATGGTTATGGTTGACTGTTCAAAGGTTTTAGATATGTGTTGTCTTCATGCATATTGTTTGTGTGTTTTATATTAATGGTTTTAAAACTTTGCATACTGTATTTTAATGTTTTGATCTTGGAAACTCATGTGTACACAATGACTGGGTTCAGATGACACAATAACCAATGATGGATTAAATAGTCAATGGTGCGTTAAGTATTCAATGGTTGGTTATTGTGTCATCTGTCAGGACTTTTCCACACCACGGTTATTTGGCCGAAATAACCAACACTGTGCAGAGTTGATTATTTGAACAACCTTTGGTTATGTCGTGTGTCAGGCAGCATTGACTATTTTGTTGCACACAGTTATTTTTGGTGACTACAGAGTCCCCTAGCAAGAGCGACCAAAGCAGCGGTTACCACTCTAAACCAGCCAGCAGAACTCGCAATGGTTGATGAGATACCAGCGGGAGGACTGAGGGGAGAAAGGCCAGGGGACATGTCAATCAAACACACCGTTAACTAATAGTCAACTTGATGCTGGCCTTAATCCACACCACAGTTGATTATAATCATGTTGTGGGGGGGAGGGGCGTACCCCCTCCATAATCAACCATGGAGTTAACTGTTAACCCACCATTGGCTATTGTGTTGTTAGCACACAGCCAATATGAAATAGGCATATATTTTTGTGTTTGCTATGGTATGTCAGTGGTGTGTACGTAGTCCTCCCACACAGAAACATTATTCTTGTCAGCTAACTCATTTTATGTGGATCAAACCGCTCATCTAAGTACCAGTTAACAGGGTTTTGTTTGCTTCTATAGGTATCTTGTGCTTTTGAAACATCCATTAACAATAATAGTAGTTGTGTAGAAGAGAGAGCAATATTGTGTTTGAAAAATTCTTCCTTTTAGCATCTGGAAATGAGAAGCTAGTTTCTAGTAAGTTAACAGCTAAGTGTTTCAAGGACCACCCTCTGGGAATTTCTTATTTGGATCACTTACATTCTGGGGCCTGTGGTTGTGATAATTTTCTATATAAGCAAAATACTTAAAAGCCAGCAGGGAGAGGTGCTAATTTAGTCTCCGCTGTTGGTCATAATTTGTAAGCAGCTACAGTTTTCAGCATCTGTCTTTAGGACATTTATCCCTTTTTTAAATCGAGGGCATTGGTCAAAAAATATTGTTTTGATGGCTTCAGTAATGTTAGTGTATTTTATCTGTGACATTTGCCTTATTTGAAGTGTTGCTGTGGGACTGATATTCTTAGAACAACTTCCAAGATCATCTCTACGGTAACTAGTGTGTTTCGAAGAAACAAACAGTTCTGTTATTTCTCCAAAATCCTAGTCCTATGAAAGAGAACTATGAAGTTATTTGTTTATTTATATTTGATCACACAGCACAACTAGGCGGTCAGAGCAGCAAATCACAATTATTGAATAAAGGATTCTATTTATAAAAACAAAAAATCAATGATATACTTACAAAATTATTCATATATTTTGTTTAAAACTGCAAAAGTACAGAGAAGCAGGGAATAAATTGCCAATCTTATGAAAAATCAGTTAAAAGCAGCAGTCTCCACCACCTCCTCCCAAATGTCTCCTGAAATAAGAAAGTCAATCTTAATCAGTTTTTGTAAGGTAAAACTTCAGCTGGTACAGAATGCTACCTAGAAATGCTACCAGAATGCTACCTAGAAACTTGTTCTGGTCTAGTGTTACACCTATGTTGTACCAGCTTCATTGCCTGCTTGTTCATTACCAGGCTAAAATTAAAGTGCTGCTATTGACTTTTAAAGTCCTAAACAGGTTGTTTGAAGGATAGCCTGTGCACGTTTATGAACTGCCCTGGGCCTTATGGGCCCTGCTTGCAGGTCTACCATTGAAATAAATTAGATTGGCAGGTACAATAAACAGGGCCTTTTCATGTGTGGCCCCATACTTATGGAACTCCCTCCCAAGGGATATATGGTGGGGATGTGTTGTGGCTTTTAGGTGGATCCTGAAAACAGTTTCAATTTGTTCTGCATTTAGTTAAAGAAGCTGAACTGGAGTTTTACTGCTCAGTATTTGTGCTGCCTCTGTTTTAAATTGCTGATGGCTTTAGTAGATTTGCTGTGTGGGCTTGGAAAGTGGTTTAGATTACTGTTTTACTTTTATCATAAATGTAGTTGATTTTTTAAATTGTATTTTATGTTTTGAATTTGTATGAGAGCTGGCTTGGGAGGTTTTTTTGCCCTGAGAAAGAGGCATAGAAACACAAGGAGAGTGTAATCCTGCCCTAAACAGAGAAAGATACAACTCTCCAGATCAATCTGCCTTAACATATACAATTTGTCTGGGATGAGCTTGAATTTATTCAGTGTCATCCAGGTCACTATTGCATTCAGGCGCTTTTTCAGAGCTTCCATTGCTATCCAAAACTAGAGTTGGATGTCATCAGTGAACTGATGGCTGTTCAACTCAAATTGAGGGAAAATCCATCCCTGCACTTTCACGGAGATATTGAAAAGTATGTGGAAGCAAAGTGAACCTTGTGGAATCCCCTGGGACAAAATCCCCTGAGATAGAGCAGCAGTCCTCCACTATACGTCTTTGGTCTGACAGGCGGGAGAGCAACCAAATCCCAGCCTAGACAAGTGACCCAAAAGGATACAGTGATAGATGGGCAGCTCAATGGCTTTTGATACCAAAAGGGCTAACTGCCTATACGTAACTATAGTTCTACACTGGAGCAACTAAGGTGCAGTTTCTGTTCCAGAACCGGGCTTGAAACCAGACTGATCATCAATTTTATTCAGAAAACCATGGCAAAAAATAGGTTGCACAGCAGCTGGCAGTTTTTCTAGGCTAAAATTAATTAATTACATTTCTGTTCCACCATTCGTATGAGGAGGTCAGTGTACATGATTCTTCCCTGACTTTAATCTGACAAAAACCTGCCTGTTTAATACACACACACACACACACACACCCAACCCTAAATGGATTTAAAACTAATTTCATAATGTTTTCTTCCTTTGTCCTGTTTAAAGTGTCCCATTTTTTCCCTTTCCTAAGCTTTTCTAAGTTGCATTCAGGTCTCTAGAAGATTGCTGGGCACTATTGCAGTTTCCACCTCTTAAGAAGCAAAAGAGGTTGAAGAACAAAGTTACAAATGCCTGCCGCTGTTAATAAAACTAAGCTTCCCTCCACCATTCTAGTAAATAGTTTGTGCAGGTGGCAAACAATCCTCTCCCAAGGCCCTGAATGTTGGACTAGCCAGCTAGCCAAAAATCTTCTCTCTCAAAAAGCCTTAATTGACAGTGAAGTGTGTCTCTGTAAAATCTCGCTACTCAAGCTGTGAAACTTTTAGAAAAACAGGACTCTTTCTTCTGATCAATAAGTTTCACCCCCAGGGAAGAGAGGTCTTCTAGTAGAAGGCTTAGAGGGGCCACTGAGCTCTGGTACCCTGTTCTTCTCAGCACTTAAACAATGTAGAAATTAGAAGTGAGGAGGAGAAAGGTAGAAAAGGCAAGAGACTGGAGTTCTGCCACCAATTAGTCTTGAGATTACTTAAAGAGGATTGCAATTTCAAGGCCAAAAAGAGCGGGGAGTGGGGTAAAGGGATTTGAAATGAGATTATGGGACCTAAAAGTGCCTTTCTTTTGTTAAGGAAATAATTCAAGAGTTTTGTTCAAGCTGTTGAGACAATCCAGTTTTGAAAACCTTTAAGTGTGAGATCAGGTTCCTGTGGCTTCCAAGAAGCCGCTGATCCCCCTTTGGGGCATAAACTCTGTTTCTATGAAAACTGACACACACACATACTGCCCCCTAGTCCAGCAATTATTATTATTATTTGTAACCTTTTTTCACAATATTGGGCCTCAAGGCGGCTTCTCCCAGGCATTTTACAGTATATGTTGAGCTTTTTAACTGACCCCTGGACAGTTTTAAATGATATGTAATTTGTTTTTAGGCTTTTATGGTTTTAATTTTTGTATATTAATTTTTTAATGTTCAACGTTTTTTAATTTTTGTAAACCGTCCAGAGAGTTTTGGCTATGGGGTGGTATATAAATGTAATCAATCAATCAATCATATATGATTAAAACATATAAATAGAAATATACAAAAGTTAAAATATAATGAAATGTGCTTCAATATTAAATCATTTAAAATGCAAATAACAATTCTTAAAGTCCAATGCATAAACAGAAGTCCAGACTATTCATCAAAGGCCTGCCAGAACAAAAAAAAAAGTTTTTGCCTGCCTCCGGAAGCACACCAAGGAGGGAGCCAGTCTAGCTTCCCTGGGAAGGGAGTTCCAGAGCCCTGGAGCAGCTACCGAGAAGGCCCTCTTTCGTGTTCTCACCAGGCATGCCTGTGATGGTGGTGGGCCAAGAGAAGGGCCTCCCCTGAAGATCTCAAAGCACTGGCAGGCTCGTAAGGGGAGAATACGGTCTTTTAGACAACCTGGACCTGAGCCATATAGGGTAAGCTATCCTAAAGGCTAGTGTCCTCACGAGAGGTTTTATTCTTTTTAAAGAAAGTAAATAATAATAAATTAATTAATTAAATTTTATTTGCATCGAACGAATAGTCATTGCAATTTATAACAGTAAAATAAACATGATACAAAAAGCATACAGTAAAATGTCCTATATTCAGGGGTGGGAATCCTCAACATAAATATACTCAGTGACACCAAGTAAACATCATCAACACTAGTGCTTTGTTTTCTTCTTTGCATGAAACGGTGGTGGCACATACCTTAAAACTGTGTTCTCTATGTAAATCTGGTCCCAGTGAAAGATCCATGAGAAACGGCTTTCACTTCTAGTTCCAGCGTAGCATCCGTAATCCTTATCCCAGAAGCAAGCTTGAGTCTTTGAAAAAGCAAAGTCCAGAGCGAGATGACAGTCAGGATCAGCAGATGAGAAAACCAAAGTGTTTATCTGGATAATCTGCGTCTGAATCTCTACTTGTTTAAGGTCACGTGAGGACTCTTCTGGACATTAAAAATAAATAATTAAATTTATTACGTTTATACTTTGCTTTTCAGTTCCAAGAGGCTTACCATTAAAATCTATGCAAAGGCACAATATAAATAGGGTCATATTGATGAGTGGGAGGGGAGATCCAATCCAAAGGGAGGGGGCAGAAGGAGCTGTAGATGGATGGTGACTGGCTGATGGTGAAAAAAGGCAAATCCACAGAAACAGTCCTCCCCTTTTCAGGTTGCAAAATGGTAGTTTTTGACCTCTGTTACTTTAGGATCTCTGGCTATGTATCTTTTGGAGGAAGGTCACAATGTATATTCTGGTGGTTTTTTTTTAAAGAGCCTGGTCCTATTCAGGTGAACTGCTCTCATGCATGCTATCAACATGTGAGTAGGGCTGTGATGGCTTGCCCCACCCCCTCCATCATGCATTCCAACTAGCCCCAC
The DNA here is from genome assembly GCA_029215795.1 of Anniella stebbinsi. Lineage (NCBI taxonomy): Eukaryota > Metazoa > Chordata > Lepidosauria > Squamata > Anniellidae > Anniella > Anniella stebbinsi. The sequence continues at coordinate 345,727,935 of JARDYH010000001.1, read as the reverse complement.
CCCTGTGCTGACAGCAGCTGCACCCAACACAGTGCCCTCCAGACCTTGTGTACAACAGCTCCCTTCAGTCCCAGCCAGCATGGCCAGTGGTCAGGGATGATGGGAGTTGTTGTCCGCAAGATCTGGAGAGGCACCAGGTTGGGGAAGACTGGTTTATGGCATGAATGACTGAAGGAAGGGAGCCTTTATGTGTACAGCTGTACGTGCAAAGGCTTTCATGGAACTTGGCATGATCAGGATGCAGGGAAACCCCAAGTGCAGGTAGGCTTTACCTTGCAGCCATCCACTTGTAGTGTGGGGATGTTGAGGGCAGTGATGTGGGGCAGCAAAGTTTTTAAAACAAAATTTTCCAGTGTTTAAATTTTCTGCGGGAAAATTTTCCTTTTCAGAATTAACAGTGAATTGCAGATACAATATTGGGCAAGCCTACAATTTCAAAATTGTAATAAAAATTCCTGCATAATATAACATCTAAATCACATGAAATGTGCTTTAATTTCTTCCCTGAAATATTTCAGGTCAAACTTTTGTGGTGTATTGCAACAAAAATATTAACATGCTAAATTAGATCACGTGCTGAACGTTTTGCATCTGAAAGTGTTCTAATGAAAACTGCAAGCTTTTCAATGCCCCCATGCAAATTGCAGAGGAAACATTTTCCCATTCAGAATTTTCCAGAAAACCCGTATCACTAGGGTTTTCTGGAAAATCACTAGGGAGTGGAGTCCACAGTACTGTATGATCTTCTTGAGGGTGGAGCCAGAGGCACAGCTGTATTCTACATGTGAAACCCCTTCATGTGATGTATGTGTGAAGGGAGCTGCTATGAATAAAATGTTCATAAGCTCAGTCTCTTTGTCCATTGTATACTGTGGAAAGGAAAACAGTGTATACCAACCAGAATCCCATATGCATGAGCTCTTGGAAAATGATGGTTCTTCATGGTGGTCTCTGTGCATCACACATATGGGCTTTGCGCCTGTGCGAAGCCTTATTTGGGAACTTTCCATAGCTGAGAATTTGGTGGGAACACTCCCCCTCGAGGTACTGCATGTGCTCAGAGGGTTCCTGCCCAATTCCTCAGTTCTTCAACCGCCATTGCGGCTGCATCGTTGGGTACGCAGTAGTCAAAATTACTGTTATAGCTGAACTTCAATAAACCTTTTTTCTCTTATTTCGTCTTTTCTTCCCTCAACTTTTAACTTTTTTCTTCATTTAAAAAAAGCAAAACATTTCTTCGCTCTTCTCCATTTCCTCTGCCTCTCAGGGTCGAATTGGCCCTTCAGGGCCCTTTCAAAAAGTGTACCCACTGTGGGAGGAAATTACCAACATCAGGTGGACATACCCTTTGTCTTCTGTGTTTAGGAGAAGGGCGCAAAGTAGAAGTTTGCCAGAATTGCCAGGCTTTTTCGCAGCAAACTCAAAAACATTGAACCTTTAAGCTCTTCGCAGAATTGTGGAAGAGGGCTTTGGCAGTTACTAACGCATCTACTATGCCTAACATGCCCTCATCAGAAGCACAAGAGCCTACCATCTTTACCCGACCGCTTTCACCTACTCCCAATCGGGAGGCAGGAGAGGGAAGAGATATCCCATTGACACCAGGGCAATCCCTGACTGCTTCAATAGCAAAAAAGCTGTCGAAAAAGGCTAGAGTAACAAGGCCAGCAGAAGGGAATAAGAGAAAGAAAAAGAAGAGATCAGGACGGCCAGAAGAGCACCCTAAAAAGGTCCATAAGTCAATACCACCGCCTCTGCCATTGCTGAACTCACCCATACTGGTGAGTCAGCAACCTTCAAGATTGATGTCGGAATGGCACTGACAGCGATGCCACAATCCGGTCTGAACGTTGAAGTTGTTCCCATTGCATCCACGTCAGAGGGCGAAATACGTGATTCGCCTCCGCCTCAATGGGCCCACCCTTCGGGCCCACTTCAGTGATGTCGAGAAATACATCACTAACAAAGCTCCTTTCAGTTCTCTGTCTCTGGGGCTGCAATGGTCTCAGAAGAACTGAGGAATCGGGTAGGAACCCTCCAAGCATACACCGTACCTTGAGGGGGAGGGTTCCCGCCAAATTCTCAGCTATGGAAAGTTCCCGAATAAGGCTCTGTGCAGGTGCAAAGCCCATATGTATGACTGCACAGATGACCACTCAAAGAACCACAGTTACAGATAAGCAACTGTTCCTTTTTTTCCCAGGCTTTCCCATTTTATATGGATCTCTGTAAATACGGGAAGTACATTTTTTCTGCATAATTGCCTGTAGCAAATGAATAAACACTACATCAGTTGCCTCTTTAGTAATTCAAAAGGTAGCTTCAGTTCATTTTATGACTGGTTACCATTTCCCCTCCCCCTTGGTATATTGATGAGCTTGGTTGAGAAAAAAAATAATTTCAGAGAAAATGTGTGGTGGGAGGTGAAAGGTTTAGCACCACTGAAATGCTTCCTGTATTATATCTATATTTGCAAAGATTATTTGTAATATTTGGTTTTGTGGATATAATGGATTAAGAAACCTGTTTTTACCGTTGGTATAGATCAGGGTGCTCCACACTTTTTCTTAAAAGGTCCAAGCAATTCAAATTCTGTGATACATACAAACATAATAGATTTATACCATTTCTTAATTTACATAAGCATTTTGATGCTATTATGCATAATCGATTCTAAGTTTTCCCAGCCATGGGAAGTGGCAAAGAGATACAGAGGTGCAGAAGCCTTGGTCCAACCATTAGAAATCCATTTTAGCCACCTCTCTAGTTTCTGAAATTTAGCACACATGTGAAGATAGCTTGAACGTATGTGGTCAATGCAACAATAAGGACTAGTAACTTAAAAAAAAGTTGACATCCTCAGGAAGCTGATTTCTCTTTCTAGTATCATATTCTGTGGAATTGCAGCATACATTTAGCTCTGCTAGTCATTTGGTATCCGCTTCGGTTGATGTTCTTCCACCCTGGTTTGTTTGTTTGTTAGTTTTCCAAATGTGCTGATGGGAAAGTTCACAACTCAGGAAAACATTTGGTGATGAAACCTCAATCTGCCAAGGTTTTCAGGGAAGTGGGCAGTGGGATGAATGCAGCTAGTAGATTCTGCTGTTTGCACGTAGTGGATGGAAGTAATTTTCAAGGGGCTGCCTTGGAGAACGAGTGGCACGCATGATCACATCTTTTGGGAGGGGTGGGGGAGAAGAGCAGGATCAGTCAAGATACCTGTGTACGGCGCAATGTGATCCCCCTTTCCCTTTTTGGTAATTTACTAATCAGTCATCTGAAGAATTTCAGGCAACAGAGAGAAAGTTGACCTCTTCCGCATAAATTGTAGAAAGGTCACTACTGTTTAATGAATTACTGTCTTACCTGTGTGATTAGTGTCATTTGTCTTGAGAAAAGAAATAGTGGTATGAAGTTAGCGAGGAAATAGACATTCGGCATTCTCAGCAGGTTGGGAGCAGGTTTGGGAATTCGAGTAAGTCAGAATGGATCTGTTTGTAAGATGGGATGGACTTATCATTGGGTACCTTTGTTCTACTGCACTATGTTTTGTATTCATTTAAAATATTACAGGGGTGGGAATATAGATTCTTATTCTTCAAGAGTACCCTGGCTTAGATCAAAAGAGGTCCCTGGTGTAAGCAGAAGACTTTTTTATTTTTTGCTCATGTAAGCGGCGGGCAGAAGGCAACAGAGGGGCTCTCCAATTTCTCCCCAGCACTACATTTCACAGTTTTCCAAACGGTTCCCCAGCCTTTAAGAGCTGTTTGTCTGGAGGCCAATGAGTCTACAGCGAGAAGGGGTGTGTGGTCAAATCTTGTTTCAGAAGCAGAACACCATTTCCACTACTGTGGATAGAGGCGGATGTTTGTTTATGTATTTATAAAAAATGGTGAGCTGCATTTTTTATGCTGGAAATTCAATGTCATGAATGGCAGTACAAGACTAATGGGGTGGTTAAATGTAGATAGAACTCTTCATATAATATAAATTAATTCAAAGCTGCTGAATCTAACTAAAATGGCTCACCAGCAATCTTAGTCCATATGGACATCTGTTTAAGCAGAAAAGATTCTCATCTGGACAAAGTAGGGAATGCTCTTTGCAGGGTATCCCATAGAGTGTAGGCTGCCAGAGGGAAAGCACTTACTCCATCCAACTCCCAAGGTTCTCAATATGGGAGAAGTTTTGCATAGTGAGAACTAAAGCCCCACTATCTTTTCTTACTTCTCAGGGAAGTATGGGGAAAGGTGTATAAGTTCAGGGTATTCCTTCTGTAGGAAATATAACCTTTGTATGCATGTGTCCAATAAGGGCTGATATACAACAGTAAATAGATGTCGTCAACACACCAATAAATACATGTTGATAATGCAAGGTCTGAGATTAGCTGGCACAGACTAATAATAAAATACCCCTAAAATACAGAGGATTAGTTTGCAGTAAATAAATTCTGGAATACTCTATGATGGTAAGATCAAACATAAATGTTAGCTATTGGTAGTTTCCTGCCAATGCTATCCCTAAGTTCTTAATTATCTGGAGAGAGTGGGGAATGGTTTGGCTTGGCTCTTGGAATTAGCACAATTGCAGTCTCATGGCACTGATGGGCATAAGCTTATCTTTTTGAGGCTTTAAGGGTGTAATTCCTGTGTGAGCATAGGATAAAGGCATGGCAGTTTCTGTAGCCCACAGAGAGTGAGGGAGTAATATTGTCACCATCGTATCTAACAGCTGGCAAATCCTAGATTAAGTTCCTTTTGAAGTGGTGGGAGCCATAGTTGCACCAGTGATACCTGGAGCCTTTACTACTGCAGTCATAAGATCATAAGAAGAGCCATGAAATGATGGGAAAGTGTGAAAAGTGTTAGAATTAGTTTAATTTGTGGGAGGAAAGAGGAGCTTGGGTTGGATGATTTTAATTAATAAATGCATTTCTATCCGAAGCTGACTGGGCGATTCACAACAATTAAAACCATAAAATTCAACATGATAAAATACAGTGTAAAAGTTTAAGGCTGCAGTATAAAATAAAAATAATAACCAAATAGAACCTAGCAGCAATGCAAAGACAGGAACAGGTTTTAAAAAAGAAATTGAAAAACAAAAATGTCTGGGGAAATAAAATGGTCTTCACTTGGCTCCAAAAAGAGCACAATGTAGGCAACCAGCCAAGCCTCCCTGGGAAGCTCATTCCACAACTGGGGTCCCAACACAGAAAAGGCCCTCTTCTTAGTAGCCACCCACTTGACTTCCTTTGGTGGGGGCCTCATGCCTCCATGCACTTCCAAATGCCTCAAGCATCCATACTAATATTTTACCCTGAAAGCATGCATGACAGTCCCTATAACTTTGCTGGTTCTGCAGTAAGTAAAGAAGCAAAAAGTTCTTCTTAAGGCAAATGTTGTGTTGGATGCCTGACTAAGCCAAGCCTATACCAGGAACCACTGCTTGATGCTCATGCAGCTGATGCGGCCCAGGGTATATTTGTTTTTCAGCTTAGGCCTGTTTGAGCTGCATCCATTTCTGGAGAGGAATGACCTGGTTATTGTCATTCATACTCTGTAACCCTCAGATTAGATTACTGTAATGTGTTCTGTTGCATGGAGTGTCTTTTTGAAGAGTGACTGGGATTTACAACTGGTTTAGGATGTGGTTGCCAGGGTTATTAACTGGGCCAGGCCATTTGGACTCTGTAACACCAATCCCAACTGCATTGGGTCCCAGCTTATTTGTATTTATTTGTTTGTTTTATTGTATTTATATTGATTGCCCAGTAAGATACTTCTCTGGGCAGCTCATAAATAAAAATGAATAAAATATTGTATTAAAATATCAAAAAATAATTGCAGCATAAAAAATCCAGCAGAGAGAGAGAGAGACCCAAAACTAAACGTGCTACAACTAAGAATACACAACATACAAGCAATGGGATACAAATTTAGATTTTAAGTTCACAGTTTTCAAAAGTTAGGGAGAATAGAAAATATTGTAGCATTGCTGTCAAAACGATCATAAAGAAGGTGCCAGGCGAGCCTCTCTGGGGATACTGTTCCACGGCTGGAGTGCCACTATCAAGAAGGTCATCTCCCTAAATAGCCACCTGCTTCACTTCATTCTGCAAGGGCGCACACCGCAGGACTGCTGAAGAGGATCATATCTATATGGGAGAAGGTTTGTTTTCAGGTGCAATTCAAAGTGTTGCTGCTGATCTTTAAACTTTATAAACAGTTTGGGCCCAGATCACTTAGACCATACATGTCTATACATTAAGATCTTCTGTGGAGGCCTTCTCTGCTGTCAGAAATACAATGGATGGTTGTTTGGGGGACAGGGTGTTCTCAATGGTGGTACCAAAATTGAGGAACTGTTCCCTAAGGGAAATTTGTCTCTTACATTCCCTGCTTGTTTTTAGGTGCCTGGTAAAAGTGGTACTGTTTCAGAGGGTGTTTGGATCATTAGTTTAAGCTGTACCTGTATCCTAGCTCTATTTATTTTCGGATGCTCTGCTGTTTTTTGCTGTTTCGACTTCCGCTCTTCTGTTTGAGTATTTGTGCTAGGATAAAATGTCTAGAGGTTTCTAACAATGTTCTCCATCATTGTCTCTATGCCGTTCCACATATGGTTCTGCTCTTGAGCAGAGCAATATTTGAAACTTTCTAGAGCTAGGCAAAAGAACTGTGGTGGGAAGCCAGCTCCCAGGCCTGAGAAAATATACCCTCAAAGACCCATGCGGCTCCTGCGTTCTGACTCAGTTCCTTCTTGACCACTGCAATGGTAGCATCAGGAGGAACTTTAGCTTCTCTTTTTCCTCTGAGAGAGCATGAGCCAGGCCTTTTTTTCACTTCATTTCTTTGTTTTCTTCTTTTCTCTTTCAATGTTTTTCTTCTTTGTATATTTAGGCTGTATTCATATTCATATATATATATATATATATATATATATAATATTATTCCATTTTGGGCTGGTGAGCATCTTCACTGCTCTCAAGTGGGCACTGATGGTACAATGGAAACCTTTTCAGAAGTATTCCACTTGTGGTACCAAGTTGCCTCCAATGACTGGCACAACTGTGCCTTCTATGCCTTGGTAAGGGCACATAATGGATACATGCCCTTTTTGCCAGTGTTGTTCCTGGCAGGCATACTGAAACAGTTCATATCAGTTACAAACAATCCTGTTGGAGCAGGCCCTTTTGGTGGCAGACTGTGAAACTGAAGTATCCTAAATCCCAGAAACTTTGCAACCAGAATTGTGGCCCTTGTACCTGAGTTTTGGGACTGGTGCATATTCAACGGCATCACCCCCATGGCAATTCACTTTGCTGGCAATGACAGCAACTTCTTAAAACTCATTTTTTATTGTAACATTTCAACAAGAGAAAAAGAAAGTGACTACATCAATCTCAATGCATGGGTATATTTTATTTTAAAATCATACAATTTTAATTTGCTTTTTTAATCTTCTTTCTTTTACTGTTTATACCTATGTTCACTGCTCTGGAATCTGTGTTAGATAATTGAGCTGTATATAAATATTGTAAAGAACAATAATCTATGTATATGTGTAGCTATCTATCATCTGTCTATCATCTATCTAATCTATCTATCTGAAAATATAGTCTAATAAATACTAAAGAATGTTCCAATACAAACTTTATCCATATAATGACCTCATCCCAAAAAGGGGCAACTACTGAGCATTGCCAAAACATGTGCTTAAGAGAAGTATTAGCTTTGTTACACCGTCAACAATTAGTCGACAGAGACTTGCTCTTATTAATGAAACATTGCTTTTGTAGATACGAAACAAACGTTCTTGCTGAATAAGACACGAACTGAGACAGCAATGACAGCAACCTGACAGACTAGCTCAGCCTCAATTCGTATTGCTCCTGTGTATGGGCCTATGCATAATGGGCAATCCACCTTTTTCACAGCTGGAGAACACTACAGATGGACACTTTTGCCACCTCCACAACTAGGTGGTGGTTCTGCAGCAAAGTTAACATGGGAGGACAGGAGATCGCTAGGGCTTTCCTCATCAAGTAGGACGAGCACTTCCTTTATATGTTCCCATCCAGTCCTGATAATTACAAGGATGGTCACAAAGATAAGACCAGACAGGGTGGATTGTATTCTTTTCATCCCCTGATGCCTGAGTCATATGAGGTTCCTGGCTCTGCTGCTGGGATTACTACTGTCTGTTGGACGCATCACACCTCATTTCTTGATAGCTTTTCCACCACAATGGACTCAACTTCAAATGGACAGTGTGGATCAGTCTCTGTTCCATCTTCCCAATGAGTCCTAGGTATGGCTTAAGCCACCTGCATGGGCCTCTTACACAGCCAAGTGGTCTCATATCTTCAAGTTTGCAGCTCAGAATTGACCATACTATACTTCCTGCTGTCACCTAGATCTGAAGGACTGGCATTCTGCTCCGCCAAAGATTTATTTGATGGGTAGTTCTACTTTTCGTTGGCCTTTTGATGACCATGCTGCTTTTCTTGCCTGTTAATTAAACAGTTTATAAAAGTCCTGATGAAGCTCTGTCCTCCTGTTAGGGTTCATGAAGCCCAATATATGGTTATTAATCAGTGGTTGGCAAGTCCTTTTGAGCCAATAGATACTTGCATCCTGCACTTGCATCAAGGTTGCTTTCCTGGTGGCTAGTGGGCTAGTGCTCTCTGCTTGGACCCACCATCCAGGGATACGGCAATCTCCAGGCTAGATGTCAGAGAAAAGACCTCAAGTTTGTTTCTCCCTAACACATTCATTTTCAATAGAGACAAGTTCTGTTCACATCTGCAGTGCCCACACATTGAATCCCCACATCTAGTCTGAAACAGTAGAATGCAGGAACAGCGTTGCCACATGATGGCTTGTTTTGACTTGTTTCTCCAGACTGGACTTTTGTGGACTTGGCCTTACTGGTTATATGCCTTGAATCCCAAAGATACTCAGTGCAGGCTATGGTTCTGTTGTGCAGTTATTGCTGTATTTCAGCATTCTCCCACTTTCTGAGGCTGACCTCTAATTTGACCCTGTTCACATAGGTCCTAGAAGTACAATGTTACCACCCATGTGCCATCCCAACTCTGCCTTCTGGGACCTTGCCAGGACTATTGATTTAAATGAGGCATCTCGGCCTGCTTCTGAAATGTGCGCACCTGTTTCTGTCACCATTGAAAGCACAGTCCGAGCCTACCTAGTAAAGGAGCAACTGCCCTCGACCCCTGGAATGCTTTGGATTTGTGCTATTGGTCTGCCATAACTCCTCCTGCCTTGCCTGGCTTATATGCTACTGTGTTTCCTTTAAAATGCACACATAAGTTAGACTTTCTAGTTGAATCTACATACATGAAAGCCATGGACAATGCTTTTTATTATTTGTTAGGAGATGTCTAGGTGTCATTTCTATACATGACCATCTGGTAGTATGGTAGATAGCGGGGCAGAGCCCTGGTCCTGGCCCCTTCCCCAGATCTTCTGGAGGAAGAGAAAATATGGAACGGTAGCACTTATCATAAGTTACCGTCACCATGGTTATGCATACCATCTCAGTAACATGATGCAAAGCATGTGTCTGTGAAATATAAACAGAAGCACAAGCTGCTTTGCCAGTGAACTGTGTGGATGTTTGAACGACCCAAGCAGTCGAATAGTCAAAGAGAAAAGAGGCCACCTCTAAACTCTGCTGCAAGAACAGGCTTACACTGCAGTGCAGCCACTTCGTTTAATAAGTACGGTTATTTTGTATTAGCTGCTTAGGTCATGTTTATGGAAGGCTGTATGCACTAAGGATGCCTCCACATTTTCAGGATTAATAGTTAAAATAAAATTAGCATTTTGAGGGCTTCATTCCCTGCAATCACTAGGTATTGGTAGTACTGTACAATTTGGCTTAGGTTGACCTTTTTACCTACTGCACCACCTAAAATTGACCTGTCATGTGTCAAGGATAAAAATCCACTTTTGTTGTAAGGCAACTCTGTTTTATTGAGCTTAATACAGCTGTATGGAGAGAGTCCTGCAGACAAAGAACTTCTCAACTGGCAGTGTGAAAACCAGGTATATTTATACATAGTAGCATCTTAACCAATTAACAGTTGGCAACATTCTAAAGCAAAACAAAGGTAGATCAAAGAAATTTCTTCATTATACCTTATCAACAGGTGGCCCATAACTCTTCTAGTAATGTCAGAGTGACCTGCATGGTCAGTCCTCCTTATCAAGCTAGCTTATTTGTCTCATACTGTATCAAAAAGGTCTTGACAGTTAGAAATTCCAGTTGAGCATTTCCTTCCAATTAAGCAGTTTCAGCATTACAGCACATTCAGGCACATACATCATTCCAATCCCATCATGCAGTTCACATGCAACAATGAAACTACATACAGAGGCCTACATACAAAGCAAGTATATCAAGGCTTGTGACGTTTCTTTCTCAAATGTTTCTACTTCTGCTCTCTGCCTACTGAGCAACCTGTGCCCAATGCAAGAGACAGATCTGGGTTACAGCTGGCCTTTATGTTTTCCGAAATGTGGGCCAGCCATTGCTTCTTTGTCACAAAATGTTAGGTGTAATCGGACACCTGCAACACCTACCAGTGACTAATCCATTCAGTCTGCAATCTCTGGTTTGAGCTCTAGATGTCATGCCACAAAATCTGCCTAATCTGCTTCCTGAAAATGGTTTGTAAATTCCCCAACACAATATGGCAAACCATTGTTAACTAAATCCAAAGTTAAGGGCGCAATCCTAAAAGGATTCTCGTCAGCCTCCGAACTGGTTAACCATTTTCGACTAACTATGAAGGCTTACCATGTTGTGTGTAAGGCATTTTCCCAAACCATGGTTGCTACAGAACCACATTGCTGCATAACCTGTGGGTGCCCCAGCCCCAGTATGGCTGCCAGCCTCATCCAGAAAGTGGCTCCCCAGGGCTGTGCATGTTGGAGGACTGAAGAGATCAGCAGAAAGGTATGTGGTTAGATGTGGCTAAGCAAACTGTGCAATGGGCTGTGTGTCGGGCACCATTGACTGTTTCGTTGAGCAGAGTTGGTTATTTTCAGAGACTACAGAGTTTTCTGGCAAGAGCAACCAAAGCAATGACTGCCGGTCTAGTCCAGCCGGCAGAATTCACTATGGTTGATGGGATACCAGCAGGAGGACTGAGTGGGGGGGGGGGGGGAGGGCTGGAGGCATGTCAATCAAACATACCATTGACTAACAGTCAACTTGTCACTGGCCTTAACCCACACCAAGATTGATTATAATCATGTTGTGTGGGGAGTACCCCCTCGATAATCAACAGTGGAGTTGACTATTAGCCCACCATTGACTATTATGTTGTCCGAAGGCAGCCAATAAGTGCTCATGTGATTAGTTTCGTATGAATCTTGCATGTTGGCCCCATCTCCTCGATTTCCTGGTCCCACAGCACTCTGTCTTGCGGTCTGAATCTGGGATCCTCTCTACATATGTAGGCTCCATGCATGATTTAGAGCCCTGATCACGCAGATTCTAAATCATACAAGGACGCGTCAAGTGTTGAGCAGATGTACCTCAACATCTACCTGAACTTGACCTCACATCTCTATCCTATTCTCACATCTGTAGAGCTGCAGCCCTGGGTTGTTCTCAGCCAATCAATGTGCCTATGGAAGAATGATGGTTCTGTATTTCTTTGTAAAAGAAAACTTTTAAAAATCATTTTGTTAACCTGCAGCTTTATTGAACAATGCAGGCATCCTAATTTTCCCTTGGCAATTTCCCTGCAAATACGGTTATTCTATTCTGAATGTAAAAGAGATCGGTGAGGGGGAAACGTTTTTGAATACATCTTAGAAACACAGAATCATCGAGTCATAGAATAGTAGAGTTGGAAGGGGCCTATAAGGCCATCAAGTCCAACCTCCTGCTCAATGCAGGAATCCACCTTAAAGCATCCCTGACAGATGGCTGTCCAGCTGCCTCTTGAATACCTCTAGTGTGGGAGAGCCCACCACCTCCCTAGGTAATTGGTTCCATTGTGGTACTGCTCTAACAGTCAGGAGGTTTTTCCTGATGTCCAGCTGGAATCTGGCTTCCTGTAACTTGAGCCCATTATTCTGTGTCTTGCATTCTGGGTTGATCGAGAAGAGATCCCGGCCCTCCTTTGTGTGACAACCTTTCAAGTATTTGAAGAGTGCTAGCACGTCTCCCCTCTGCTCTTCTCAAAGCTAAACATGCCCAGTTCTTTCAGTCTCATAGGATTATGTTTCCAGACCCCTCGTTGCCCTCCTCTGAACTCCTCTAGCTTGTCTGCATCCTTCTTGAAGTGTGGTACCCAGAACTGAACAAGATGGGGCCTAACTAGTGCTGAATAGAGGGGAATCAGTACCTCGCGTGATTTGGAAGCTATATTTCTATTAATATGGCCCAAAATAGCATTTGCTTTTTTTGCAGCCACATCATACTGTTGGCTCATATTTAACTTGTGAACTGCAACAATTCCTTCTCGCTTGTAGTATTGCTGAGCCAAGTATCCCCTATCTTGTGACTGTGCATTTGTTTTGTTTTTCCCTAGGTGTAGACCTTGGCATTTATCTCTATTAAATTTCATTCTGTTGTTTTCAGTCCAGCACTCCAGTCTGTCAAGATCACTTTGAAGTTTGTTTCTGTCTTCCAGGATATTAGCTATCCCACCCAATTTTGTGTCACCTGCAAAATTGATAAGCATTCCCTGCACCTCCTCATCCAAGTCTGAGCCATCTGGTACCCCTCTCATTACCTCCCCCCAGTTTGAGAAGGTATAATTGATAAGCACTCTTTGAGTTCGATTCTGTAGCCAACTGTGAATCTACCTAATAGTTGTTCCATCTAGCTCACTTTTGGTTAGTTTGCTGATCAGAATATCATGTGGTACTTTGTCAAAGGCTTTGCTGAAGTCAAGATATATTATGTCCACAGCATTCCCACAGTCCACAAGGGAGGTTACTCGATCAAAGAATGAGATCAGATTAGTCTGGCAGGATTTGTTCTTGACCAATCCATGCTGGCTTCTAGTAATCATCACTGCATTGTTTTCAATGTGTTTACAGAGGGACTTCTTTATAAACTACTCCAAAATTTTCCAAGGGATGGATATCAGACTGACTGGTCTGTAGTTCCCAGGTTTCTCCTTTTTGCCCTTTTTGAAGATAGGGACAACATTTGCCCTCCTCCAGTCATCCAGCACATCACCCTTCTTCCATGATTTTGCAAAGATAATAGACAGTGGTTTTGAGAGTTCTTCTGCCAGCTTCTTTATCACTCCAGGATGCAGATCATCGGGCCTGGATCATCGGGCCATTCAAAGAAATTAAGTGTTACTTGACCATTTGTTTATCAGTCTCAAATTGCAATTCTTCTCCTTCAGCTTGTACTTCACTTTTGCCAGGGGGATCATAGCCCTACTTTCGGGAGAAGATTGAGCCAAAGTAGGAATTGAGCACTTCAGCCTTTTCTTTGTCCTCTGTTTTCAGTTTGACATCCTCATTAAGCAGTTGAACCACCATTTCTTTCTTCTGTCTTATACTATGCACATACCTAAAGAACGCTTTTTTGTTGCTTTTAGCATCCCTCGCTAGCCTCAGCTCATTCTCAGTTTTAGCTTCCCTCATGCCATTCCTGCACTTCTGTGCTACCTGTCTGCACTCTTCTTTTGTAGCCTGGCCTTCCTTGCACTTTTTGTTTTCAGGTTGTCTCGAAGCTTTTTGTGGGGCTACATTGGTTTCTTCTGTTGTCTTCTATATTTTTTCCTTGTTGGGATTGTTTGTAATTATGTCTTTAAAATTTTCTTTTTTAAAACCCCCACCCATCTTGGACTCCTTTTCTCATTAGGGCCACTTGCCATGGGACCTTATTTATCATAGTTCTGAGTTTATTAAAATCAGCTTTCCTAAAATCCAGAGCATACGTATGGCTACACTCAGCTTTTGCTTCCTTTAAAATCAAGAACTCAAGTGTGACATGGTCACTTTCCCCCAGAGTTCCCATAACTGCCACTTAATCCACTAAGTCATCAAGTCAAGGATAACCGATCTTCTAGTTCCTTCCACCACTTCCCGTAGGACATAGTTTCAGCCACACATGTCAGGAATTTCTTGGAAGGGCTACTTTTGGCAGAATTTGTCTTCCAGCAGATATCGGGGTAATTGAAGTCCCCCATCACTACTACATCGCACATTCGTGAAACACTGGCAATTTGCTTTTCAAAAGTTTCATCCTCGTCTTCTCTTTGATTGGGTGGTCAGTAGTAGATTTTGACTATCGTGCTCCTTTTATTCCTTGCCCCAGTATCTTTGGAAAGAAGTGGAAAGATTGGATAGCTTTAGAGCAAACGCTAACTGTTTGAACTAGTTAGCTTGATTGAAAAACTCTCAAAAACAGCACTAGATATTTGAGTAACACACGAATGACAGATGTACTTTTTTCAGTCTCTTGCTCGCATTTTCTGAAAAATAATTTCAGAAAATGGCAAAGGATAGACCTTTACTGGAGAGCCAGACAGTTCACCTCTTTGAGATAGTGTATCCAGTCAACTCATGTCATTCCACTGACATCACCGAAGACCAGCTGATAGGGTTCTGAGAAATCCAAAAGTAATTTGTCTTAGGTTAGAACAAAACATGAATTTCATCTGAAAATGTAAGATTTGGTGGAATAACTTTCTCCAACCTGGTGCCCTCTAGATGCATTGAACTGCCATTCTTACTATCCTTAGATGGCACAGATCTGGAGGGCACCAGGCTGAATAAGGTTGATGTAGAAGTTGATGGTGGGTGGTTAAGAGGAGGAGACTTGTGTAAAGGCAAAAGTAAAAATAAGAACTGGTGCATTTCCCCCTTTGGTAGAGTAACACTTTCACTGCATGTGCACTGTGATCAGCTGATGGATTTCTTTTATTTTATTATGTATTTATTGCATTTATATCCTGCCCTTTTTCCTCCGAAGTACTCAAAGCAGCATACATAATCCTCCTCTCCATTTTATCCTCACAACAACAACAACCCAATGAGATAGGTTGGGCTGAGAATCTGTGACTGGCCAAGTGGGGACTAGAACATGAATCTCCTGAGTCCCAGTCCAACACTCTAGCCACTACACCACATTGGCTGTATTTACCTATGCTTTGAATTGGGGTAGGCACCTTGGGGTTTTGCAGATATTTTAGCCAACAATTCTCATCACCCCTCACTATTAGCTATGCTGGCTAGGGCTGATGGAAACTGTAGGCCAAAACTCCCGCCGGGTCACAGGTTGCCCATATCTGCTTTAAACACTGTGTTGCTTGTCATTTTTTCCCTTCCCTGTGCTTCAGATGGGCTTTCTGCCTTGGGGGGGGGAATCTAAAGTGCCTTTTGTTCATTTTATATGATTACAAGTTCATACAGCACTTTGAATTTCAAAACTGCTGCCATAGGGCAAGAGGATCGAAGTTGTTATCCTGACAGAATGAGTTAGGAACAATCTTAGATTAACCAGCAGCGTTTTGGTCATGGAAACAATAACCTAGAATGTTGCTCCAATGATAGTCCGCAGCATTTTGAGAGGCGATACAGGCTTGCAAGGAGGTGTGTCTTGTAAACCCTGCCTCCCGGGAGAAAAGTGCTTTTTTCCTAACATGTGCAAGTCTGTCATGACTGTGTTATCATCTTCTGTCTCTGGGACTGGGACTCTGTCTGGAGCTTTCTGGGGAAGAGATGTTAATGTCTGAGAACATGGTGAAGGAGACATTGGCAGCAGGAAATAGAGGCATCATGGTCCCTTCCTCCTCATCCACCCAGGTTTCTGTCAGATAGGGTTGCCTCCTGAAATTGCTCAAGAAGATTGCTCCTTCCTGAGTTGTTCCCGTGATGAATCTCTCTCCCATCTTCCAGATTCCAGGACTCTTCTGCTGACATAAAATGTCTCCATTTGGTTCCTGTGTGAATGGCTGTTTGCAAGAGTTGTCTTATCATATTAAATGAGCACACAATTAGTTAGTTAGTTATGTGCCTTCAAGTCGACTTCGACTTATGGCGACCCTGTGAATCAGCGACCTACAGTTGCACCCATTGTAAACCACCCCATTCAGATCTTGTAACTTCATGTCCATATCTTCCTTCATGGAGGAGTCAGTCCATCACCTGTTTGGTCTTCCACTTTTCCTTCTACCTTCTGCTTTCTCTAGCGTTATTATTTTTTCTAGTGAATCATTTCTTCTCATTATATGTCCAAAGTAGGATAATCTCAGTTTCAGCATTTTCACTTCTAGTGAGAGTTCTGGCTTAATTTGTTCTAGAACCCATTTATTTGTCTTTTTTTGTGGTCCATGGTATCTGCAAAACTCTCCTCCAACACCACATTTCAAATGAGTTGATCTTCCTCCTATTCGCTTCATTCATTGTCCAACTGTCGCATCCATACATGGAGATTGGAAATACCATGGTCTGGATAATCCTGATTTTGGTTTCCAACGTTATATATTTACTTTTAAGGATTTTCCCCAGATCTCTCATAGCCACCCTTCCCAAACCTAACCTCCTTCTGATTTCTTCGCTATTGTCTCCATTTTTAATAACTGTGCCAAGATACTAATAATCCTTGACTAGTTTAAGAACTAGCACACAGTATACAAGCTCAAAAGTTAACTGTACAATTGCTGCTGTTCATTCACC
Organism: Anniella stebbinsi; assembly: GCA_029215795.1. NCBI lineage: Eukaryota > Metazoa > Chordata > Lepidosauria > Squamata > Anniellidae > Anniella > Anniella stebbinsi. Next base: position 345,711,247 of record JARDYH010000001.1, on the reverse strand, counting down.
TTAGAAGTTGCTTATGTGTAAAGTTCCTGTAGCTTAAATCTGATGTGTCATGCAACAAGAGAGCTGTAAATTTTTTAAAATGGGAAAACTGAAAAAGAAGTGTAAAAGCCAAGAATAGATTAGCTCTCATTAAAAGAGGGAGAGGGAGACAAGCAACTTTTCTTTTCTAATCAAGTTATACAGTTCTTGAATAGGTTTCTGGGAAAAATAAAAATGATGGTTTATTTGCGTTTTTGTAATGTACTAAATTAGCAAGGGCTGGCTGGGGAGGTGTAGGCCTTTCTTTCTGTCTAAACATGCGTAGAATTGCGCCTTAACAGTACAATCTAACCTGAGTTCAAGCATTTTTAAATACCTTTAGCATCAAGTGTCTGCTTAAATCTCGCCCTTTAAAAACAGGAAAGTGTTAAAAGTGCTTAAAGTTGGGTGGATTGGGCCTTAAATGCCTTAGCATAAATACATTAAAATATTGAAATCCATTTTAATCAGTCCACTTACTTTTCTCTTTCTTCTTTCCCTTGTGAAGAACACTACTAGCTGTTGCTAGGTAACACCTAATTGTGATATTAACTGCCAGCAGCTGTCAGAAGAAATGGTAAATTCTTTTATCTTGTTAACAGAATTTACTAAAGCAATGGCAATACATAAATATTCCATCTTTAATTTAAAAATTATAAAGCTGCAATAGAGCATGGTTCTATAGTAGCCATTTATTTTAGAACATCTGCCTAGGAAATTCTCCCTAATCCTACTTCTAGCTAGTTCCTGGCTTAAATGTTAGCAAATGTTATACTGTATAGTGTTGAAGACTGTCTTCCGATTGCCAAGCAATGATGTATAAATATAGATGGGCACGCTAGTAAAAACAGTTAGCATTCAGGTATGTGAAGGCATCGTTCCTGAGTGCCACTACAAATCCTTCTCTCTCAGTTTGATGGCCGACTCAACAGTGTGAAGGTTGAAATGGACTTGGTTTGCCCTGGAGTGGCAGCTGCTGTTTGCCAGGGTCCAAGGAACCCCATACAAACCCAGAAAACTGTACGTGGCATATGTGTATATAAGTGTGGTGGTTTCCCTTGCAGGCTGCAGCTCCTTGTGTCATCTCACATATTGCTTCAGAGGAACCTCCAGCAGCAGCTTTTAAGGGAGCGTAATGGGACAGGAAGTTTGGACCTTGGCCAGCTTTGGACCTTGGCCTTAGCCAACAAGATAACGGACGAATGCAACACTTTAGATGTTTTTAGTAAACGGGATGTCTTGGGACTACATGTGCACTGTTGTTGTTTTTTCCTTTGGGACAAATCCCTGCAGTTTGGTACTATTCTGAGGGCAGGGGTATATAACCTCCGGCCCCGGGGCCGCATGCTTCTCTTTTCTGTTCCCTGTGTGCACTCTGACTCAACTGGCAGGACCTCCACCACTTTTCCTTGCAATGCAGTGGAGAAGCAGAAATCTCGGTGGCAATTCCTGGGGGATAGGAGAAGATTTGAGTATGAGTATATGCGGGATGGGATGGGGTGTTGGATGAGTGCATTGCATGCACAATCCCCAGCCAACACCAGGTGCAGGTTGTGCACCCCATCACTAGGGTCACATCGTCACACACCCATATCTCTATCACTGTTATTAATAAATAACGCTTGAGCTCTGCAAGCATAGAATTGTGTTCCTGGCTGCTACTAGTAGTGTCTCCTCTCCCAAACCCAAAGATTCCCACTGCCAAACATTCTGTCCCATTTTTTTATTTGTCTTGATCTATGCTAGTTTTTGTGTCCATCAATTTATGTCCCAAGTGTTCATCATTTGATGTATACATTTCCTTTTCCCACCATTTTCTAGGAAATCTGGGTGCCTTGGACTATGTGTGTACTAGGTCTTGCAGCTTTCTCAATCATGTTGAAATACCCCAATATATAGATTAATAGCACTGTGAATGAATGAGCCCCAAATGTCGAGAGAGAGAGAGAATAATATAGAGCTTTTAACAATTTGAATGGAAGAAGTGATATCTTAGCACCTGTATATATCTGCAACTGCGCCCTCTTCCTCACTATTCATAAAGGTTAATTTATTCCAAAATGTACTCACTTCTGTCATTTAGCTATCAAAAACTGTTCCTGACTTTTATTTCGTTAGGGAGATGGAAGCTTTTCCTAGTGTGTACCAGCATCCTAAATTCAAATGCCCATGTCCAGCAAGTTTCATCCAAACGTGGAAATGCGCTTCTCTCTGTGGATCTACTTCTGAATTTTGGCCCAGTCCTTGCAAAACAATTCTTCACAGGGGAGAGGGAATCACCACATTCAGCACCTGGGGCTTGTGGACATGGTGTCCTTCGCCGAATCAGGCCGTACTCGTACCAGCTGAACAGATAGTCAGCAGTTCCAGCCCTTACAGAGCCAGTTACTATTTTGAACATATGGGGAGGGGATTAATTTCTAGTGACCCTCCTTCCTCCTTCTGCTACTCTTGCAGGTGATGAATGCTGCCAAAGCTGATGGCACCAACTGTCTGAGCAGCAGGGAGATCTTTATGTGCAGCCGGGCGAACTCAGTGCATTACTGCATTCAGGCATCTGGATGAGGGCCTGAAAAGTATTCATGCTTTTAAGAGGTCTTGTTGGGGTTCTCCCTCTCTCTCAAAATACTAGAGCCTGGGGTCATCCAGTGAAGCTGGCTGATGAGAAGTTCAGGACAGATAAAGGAAGGATGCGCTTCTTCATTCAGCACATGATTGAATTACAAAAATTGTTGTCGTAAGATGCTAAGCATTGCTAATGAGCAGCGTGCTGGTACATGCTGCTTGATTGCTCCTGTTCACTTCTCCTGTAAGTGGGTGTAGCTAAAGCAATCAGAAATTTACCAAGGCAGAAGTGCTTAGCCTGACTCTGGCTTGTCACTCCTCTAATAAGGACCTGTAAGCCAACTGGAGTATAACGCAACAGATTAATGGAGGATAAGGCTATCAATGACAACTAGTCCTGATGGCTATATGCTACCACCAGTATCAGAGGCAGTATGTCTATGTATACTGGTTGCAGGAGGGTGCTATTGTCCTCCTGTCCTCCTGCAAGTTTCCCACTACTGGTTGGGTACTGTGTAAACAGAGTGATGGCCCCTTGGTTTGATTCAGCATGGCTCCACTTCTGTTCTTACCTGTAAGCCAACTTCAAACCTGGCTTCAAACTAGATAGTTAGAGGAGAGACAAGTCAGGAGTCTGGGTTTGGACATAATGCTAAGGTTTTCTACACTGGTAAGTTTCAGGTTACTTTAATTGCTCCTGGAGCAGCCAAGCAGAAATTGTAAGCAATTCTGTCTGTGTTTTGTGTCAATGTGGCACTGTGTGAAACAGGATACTGGACTAGGAAAGCCTTTGGTTTCATCCAGTAGAGCTCTTTTTACATTCTTATTTATGATTAGAGACACACATGTACTTCCTGTAAAGTTAGTGTGTCAAAATATTTTGGAACATACTGTCAAGATCCGAATAGAAGTGGTTCATTTCCTAGACTTGCTTAATGCCATTTTGTGACTCCCTCATTCTGCATAGCATTGGAAGCTGTGCCAATGTGCAGAGAATTCGAGGAACTCTGGGTTAAGAGGGTAGGGCTCCACTTTCTTGGAACGGGGTTGGCTGCTCTTGGTAGCTACCTCTCTGAGCCAGATAAAGACCTGTTATGCATGAGCGCTGCCAATACAGTATTTACTTTTGTCATTTCTCTGGATGCCCTAAGTCCACTACTCCACCCCCTTAACTCACAAAGAGACGTGTTGACATTTTTGCCAGAGTGGATGTTCTTCTAGCTGCCTTAGAGTGAAAAACTCAAAGTACACGAACTCTTAGTCGAGTCATGCAATTTCAGCTTTCTCTGAGGGGTAACGGTTGAAAAAGCCATACTTTGAGCTTCAGTCAATCCAAGGCATTACTTGCAGTGGGTGGCAAATTTTAATGCTTTGCCTCTGCTGCTTGTCTCTCTTACCTTGCATAAAATTTAAGAGTAACTCCATGAATAGAGCCATAAGATCACATTATCAGGCCTCTTTCTGTCACAAGGAAAACTTGTAGTGCTATACTTGAATGTTTTAGTCTCTCCTTGGGTAAATATACATTTGTCTGAACATAATCACTGAAATTAAGTCCCAGAGAGAGAGAGAGAGAGAGAGAGAGAAATGGTAGCGGTTTGGATAAATGGAGACTTACGTACAAGAGACCTCTGTTCTCTAAATATTAGCTTAGTTTGTCACTTGAATGTTGCAAGACACCCACCCACCCCATTACTGTTTGTGTGTCTTTTTAAAAGCTTTCTTGTGTAATTAGTTCTGGTCATGTCCTTTTCCTCCACTCTCCTTTATTATTACTAAATTGGATCTCTCCGTCATATATGAAAAATATCTCCTGTCCTTACCTGTTGTTTTTTCTTGCCTTTGGAGGTTTGCAAGTTCATAATAGACCGAGAAAGACCGGGTGACATGATTAACTCTTCTATGCTGTGTTCTGCAGACCAACAGTGAACCATTATTTGCACTAATTTAGTTGCACTTGCCACTTGTAAAAGGAAGCCAGAAGGAGATCACTGACTAGCAGCTTGTATCTGAAGAACTTTGGCCTTTCTTCACGATGAGCTACATATTTATCTTCTTAGATATATATGCACATGTACCTGTCCGTGCAGGCTTGGGAAAGAAAGAACCCTGGCATTTTTTAAAAAAATGCTAGAATAAAATGTTATTTAAAAACAAAATAATCTTAACACCCAAACTCATAAAAAAAATGTGTTTGTCAAACCAATGGCTGAATCTGCCTTACCTACCTGTTTCTCTCTCTCTCCTCCTCCCCCAATCTTTTCCCCCTTGGTTTTCCCCCCTTGAAGATGCTGTCAGACTTGAATTCCTTCTACCTTGGCTATCTATCTATGATTCTCTGCTATGGACCTGATCTTGCCAAAACTTGCATTTCTAGGCCCCTGCAACTGTCACGATGACTCGTCTGCCTGACAGAATCAGTGCTCTGAGTCACCAACTAGATACTTGAGTATTCATAGTGAAAAGCCTATCACAATATTTCTCCAGAAATGTCTGGAAATGAGGAGAGATAAGAAGTCATTTTCTAAAAATAACATTTCACAAAAAATCTGGTAGAGTTAAAGGAGCCTGTTAATATTGCTCTTATTTTATTGCAGGTAGCACATGCTATTATGTGGGGAATGGATTAGGCCCATACTTCTGAGAATTTTCAGTTAGCATGTACCAGTTTTTGTAGGTGCACATCCTTTAGCACTTGACAAGAGGCGTGAGTAGCTTGGACAGGTGTTCTCTGCTCAGAGCCTTTCCCCTGGTCAGGCTAAATAAATGTCAAAAGCAAAATTTTAGAAACATAATCTATTTTTTTCATAATTACATAGAGGAACAATATTATGGGGTTTTTTGTTGTTTTTTGTTGTTGTTGTTTTTGTTGCTTTTTGAAGTGTTGTAGTGGTTTTAAATATACAGATTGTGTGTATGTTGTATGTTTTTGCTGTTTTAATTTTTGTATATTGTTTTTAATTGTTTTTAATCCTATGTAAACTGCCCAGAGAGCTTCGGCTATGGGGCGGTATACAAATATAATAAATAAATAAATAAAATATTACAGCTGTAACAGAATAGTACGTACTTCATGTTCTATGTGAAATTAAAAAACAGGTCCTGCCCATGACTCATAATCTAAAAGAGATAGAATGGCAGGAATGTGACACCCAAGGATAGGGCAGGACGAAAAATGGAAGATGACTTGGATTTGGAAGAATGGATGTAAAGTATATGAAAGGACCGCATTAGCATTATTAACGTAGCATATATATGGTGAGCACCAAAATCCATTCATATTTTTCATTTTGTTTGCTGTGCACTTATAAATAAAAAAAATTAGGTGCACAATCCAGCTCAGAGTCACAGAGTGCTCTCTCTTTTTCTTTTTTAATTGTCTATAATTTCATAACATCTTCTAGTCTCTTCTCTTCCCTCATGAGGTGTTTGTCTCTCTTTTGGCAGTCAAATTGTTTGCCCAGGCAGTGTTCAGTGCTTGGTACCCGTTGTTTGGTAGTGTTATATCAACAGTGATGTGATGATGCTTTGCAGAGAAAGAAGAAGTCAAGGCCCTTCCCTGAAGAGTTTATTACCAAAATTTCAGCATATGGGAAGCAACAGAGTGAGGGCAAGAAGATGGATGTGAAAGTAAATAGGGAGAGCATGCATTAAATCCCATTAAATTTACTTGGGCTTCATTTTCAGGAGATGGCAAAGGATTGTGGTGCAGATATCAGTGAAAAGTTGGGTTGTGAGAGAGACATTGAAGGAAGAGAGAAAGATGGTGTCATGGAAATGTTCCGGGACGCAGTTCCAGGTGTAACATCAGCAAGGGAAAAAAATGACATTGTCATAAGAATATAAAGAGAACTGTACTGGATCAGAACAAAGACCTATGTAGATCAGCATTAAGTTCCTACATAGGATAACCAAATGCCTCTGGGAAGCCCAGAAGCAGGACATGAGCACAATAGCACTCTCCCCCTTGTGTTCCCCAGCAACTGGTATTCAGAGACAGATGTTTGAGAGGACAATAGTTTCAGCAACTGGCTGTTGGGGAAGGAAGCCATGGTCAGACAGAAGCAACTATGTTATGTATGTATGTATGTATGTATGTATTTATTTATTTATTTATCTCCCACCTTTTTCCCAGAGCTGGGACTCAAGGTGGTTTACAAGATTAAAATGTGCACAATTAAAACATACAAATATAAATTTACAAAAGTTAAAATAGAATTAAACCTCCAGTAAATTAAAAACATTTTTAAAAAATTGAAAACAGTAACACATTTTAAAAAACAAAACCATACATTAACACAGGTCTAGAGTATTTCCAAAAGCCTGCTGGAATAAAAAAAAAGGGTTTGCCTGCCTCCGGAAGTGTAGCACAGAGGGAACCAGCCTGGCCTCCCTAGGGAGGGAGATCCAGAGCCTTGAAGCAGCCACCGAGAAGGCCCTCTCCCGCGTACTCATTAGGCGTGCCTGGGATGTTGTTGGGACTGAGAGAAGGGCCTCCCCAGAAGATCTCAGAGCATGGCCAGGCTCATATGGGAAATACGGTCTTTCAGATAACCTGGACCCGAGCCGTATAGTATTCCGTTCCAGTATGGTCTGAGCCAATTGGAGACTTCGAGCACGATCCATGCTGCACAGTCTCCGGGTTCAATTGCCTCTTCATGTAGCAATTGATACCAAAGTGTGCCAAGCAGTGTTATTGCATTTTGTCTGTACCATTTGGCAGGCGGGGATGTTTGCACTTTATAGTCATCCAATTCTTCATTTATTTATATTTTTAATAAACTGAACAGTATATATTTTGGCTGAATATTAATAGTTATTATTTGGAATCAGAATGTTAATGCAGGCTGTGTTTTTCATGCATAATGTGGTATTTGACACAGACTTATGTGGTATTTGACACAGACGTATTTTCTTATCTACAATTTATTCTGTCAATTAATATAGACCACAGCAGGAATGTGACATATTGTAAACCTCACCTGATTAAACTTTCAGACCTCCTCATGTCAGCAAAGCCAAGAAAATAACTGGTCAGGGTTGCATTTATCTATTGCATCAGATGTCTTTTGTTACTTGATTGAATACCCGACGGAATTTTGCAACCTTGAAATTAATCTGCAAGTCCTCGGATATCAAAAGATATTTTGAGACCAGCTCAACCTAGCCCATAGAGAGGAACTCCAGAGAAGAAGAAAGCCTGCAAATCCGTGTATCAAATTATTTCCCTGAGCCCTGAAATTGTCATACCCGGGAAAGTGGGAGTAGAGATAGGGGCATCCTACACACGGGTGACTTGGAAGGAGTAGGAAGTGGAGAAGCTGAAATAGGGGCCCAGGCCCCTATTTAACATACAATGGGAAGGCAGTCCAGGTAGAGCTTATACTTAATTCTGCTCCTAAGGAGACAGTCTTTTGCTCCCTATTGCTGCCATATACACATCGTGTGTGTGTGTGTGTGTGTATGTGTGTGTGTGTATGTGTATTATTGGCAGCAGCTTTCCAAAGTCTTAGAAAGACGATGATCTTCCTCAACTCTGCTACCCAAGATCCTTTTAATTGGTGAAGATCATGAACAGGCGTAAAACGTCATGTGATCTGGCCTGTGAACATAGACATATATGCATGTTAATCCATCAGCATGCGCAACATGGGCAGGATGTTGCATGCCCAAGTGTGTTGACGTTCTGCATGCACATGCAAATCCCAAGATTGGTTCTACTATGTTCCAGAGAGGATTGTCCCTAGAAAGTCCTTCTGTTGGTGTTCTAAGAATCCTTGTTGAGTGCAATAGAATAGCATCTGATTCAGGGCCAGTTTAGCAGGAGATACTGCCCTTGACTAATGCCTTTTAACGTGGGAAATCATATGAGAGTGTAAAGCATTTGCTTTTCAGAAGTAAGCTTGATGTATGCTTTGCGGCACTATGAATTTAATTTTAAAAATATGTGTGGGAGAAATATTTTTGTTTCTAGCTTCCTCTTCCCTCCCTTAAATGTGTGTGTGGGCAGGCATTGGGTTGGCAGTTGTTGTTTTTCTTGCATACATAATGTAACTGTTAAATACTTCTTTTTAATGAAGAAGGTAAGCCCTGCTCTTCAGAAGCAAACTGTTATGTTCTTAACGCATTATTGAAGCCGCACTTTTAACAGAAGTACGTATATTTATGGTGACTTGCAAATCAATAAATGTAAATGAGATTTTCTTTACACTTTTTTTTAATTACCTCTAGCACAACAGGTCCACCCATTTGGCCAGGAAGCACCTTTTTCAAGAGAAATGGAGCTCTTCTACAAGGTAGGTCATTTTTTCTCCTCTGCATTCTTCACATGCACTCTCCATTAATTGTCTTGACAATTGGCATAACTTTTCACAAGCTTTCCAGAAGGAAACCTCTGATGGACTCTTCTCTCTATATTTTTTTGTCTTTCCCTGTGCCTAAATGTTGTGCATAACTTACTCATGAGCTCATTTTATCACAAAAGGTAATATGTGTTGCAAATGTGACTCCCTCCTACCTACGCCTCCTCAGACACGTTATTGATCTTGTTTCATCCCATTTATAGCAAAGTCAACAGAGTTTATGCAGGACAATGTGTTCCGGTAACATTCAATTTTATGTTGTTGAAGAAAATCGCTTTGCTCCTTCTAGTGCCAGTACAAGGATACCTCTTGTGGAAATTGTGTGCCAGCTCTATAGCAGGGTGAAGTGAGAGGGTGAAGTGAGAGAAAAGACACACTTTTTGAAATTTGGTCTGTTCTGATTCCATTTGTCTCCATTTTTGTATTGGAGAGAAGAGTTCAGTGGTTAAGAAATAAAGACTTTCTAGGGATGGTGGTTCTGTGCATATCTGTGGAAATTCTTTTTTTTCTGCTCAGGTTATGTTTAACTAGTTATTATGCAGTTGTGACTTGGAAATTGGATATGATGCAACTTGGAAGAGTAGTCATGCTATTTTTTACCTCCTGTGCATGCCAGACTCTGAATCTTAATTGTAATTCAGTCTGGACCTTGGTCATCTTCCTTGGATATAGTTATCAGCTGTAACTCCAGACTTTATTGTGTGTGAAAATTGAAATGCACAAATCAAGAGGAGTCGTGCCCATCTTTCCATAACTCATGAGAAGCAGTACTTATAATGAGTATCTGAAATCTGTCAGCCAGCTTTCACAACTGCTTCATTCATGTTCCGAAAGGTCATTGAGGCTAATTTTCTAAATTGGTGGATGTACTTTTAGTGCTTTTCATAGGTAGCATTTGCTAAAACATGTCTGTAGATCTTCTTTTAAGCAAGTAACAATTATCCATACATAAGGCACCACTGCCTGGTCATATTCCAGAACCAAAACGAGTTTACCCTTTAGGCATTCTACATAGTCTTTGAAATATGTCAACATGGGGAAGGGGAGAAATCTGTAGAACCCATCCACTATTTTATTTTAAGCTGTTTATATACCATTGCTCATCCAAAGATTCCAGCTAATGCCATTAATAAAATAATCCAAAGCTATTAAAAACACACACAGCACCCAAAAATTAGAACAATGAAATAGCAGTGCAATTTCAAAATTAAGCACTAGCATGATAGGCTATGGCAGAACCTTATCATTATGCAGCCAAGCTGATTACTTTTAAATCTCATGCTGCAGCTTGCGACTGGGAAAGTTGCTACATTGGACTCAAGTATTGAAAGAAGGCTGAATTCTAGCAGTTGTAGGTACTATTGTCATAGTATGGCATACATAAGATCAGTTGCCTGTACCAACATTCTCAATTTGTTGTCACAAACAGTAAGGCAAAGAAGCCGGGCCTTATATTGGATCTTATTTTTTGGCAATTGTCTTGATAATCATATTTGACTTCTATGGTTGTGCATCATTTAAGACCAAGGAGGTTCATGGTAGAGGCTGGTTATAAGAAAGAGAGAACACCCTTACTCATTCTGGAGCAAAATGTGTCTTTACCTCTGTATTTTTATAGGCAGTTGCCTCTCAGGATTCTTCCCCAATGAATATGGTACATTAGTATTTACTAGGAATTAATCAGAATTACAGAGGTGTGGTAAAGTAAAATAGAACTGGAGAAGGAAAACACATGAAAACATGAATATGCAGAAGGTTTTACAGTCTTAGAGATGGACTTCCTTGGAATATTGATGTAATTGGTAATGCATATTATCTTCTATTGTATTGCTAATGCAACATCAGTTATGCACTCTCATGCTTCCAAAGGACAGTATTGCAGATTTATAGCTCTGTTTCTAGTAATTGATCAAATATAATTTTTGTGCTGAGCATTAGATAACCATCTGGCATTATCAGCACCATTGTAAGGTTACTGTTCAAAGCCAAGTCCATTTAACATGTTGATGAATAGTGATATTTAAAGAGAAAACTGAGTGTTAACTTCTTGATTACTCAGTCAAAGGTTTACTCTTGTTGCGTTATCATTTGGGTTACTACTTTAAGAGATGTCAAGAATGTTGTTACCGAAGTCCTGGCAATGGTAGAGACCCTAAACTTCAGCATCTCAGGAAGATTTATTGAGGCTGCAGTCTTTTGCATGCTTACCTGAGCTGTACAAAATATGAAACTTAGGTGTTCTTTGTCCAGAACGACTATGGGTTAGGCAGTCAGAACATAGCTCTGGAAGAATGAAGGGGTGACAGAGCGCAGCAAGAAGCCCAGATGGAACAGTACTAACCTCAGTTAGTGCTACTTTATATTTCTGGTAGTTAGGAAGAGACTTATGATGGGAAATGTGTCTTGCGAGATTTTTTAACCTAGTATACAGATCCGAATGAAAATGGCACAGAGGTGAGCATGGGCAGAAGGCCAAGCAATGTAGAACAGGATCGAATTTGTAGTACATCGTGTTATAGGACAAGGCATTTTTATAGGTCAATATTTTAAGTTCAGCAACAGAGATGCTGGTATTCTTATTGCACAGTGGTACGCTTAAATAACAAAGGGATTGGCTCTCCGTGGATTTCTCTCCTATTTCAATATATTTCATTTACCACATTTGAATGTTATTCTGAACCACTTGACTGACCATCCAGTGGGTCTAAAACCAGCTATTCAGGTAAGAAACTATCAGATTTCTGTTCTACATTGCAGCGAACGTTGACTTTTGGTTACACCTAATGGACATATTTAAATATGTATAATATGAAGTTGTGTGCGGATTTATTTATGTTTTTTAAATCAAAGATCAGTGCTAAAGTGGGACAGAACACATGCAGAAATTGACTAATCCATCCAAACCTACCAACTACCAGTGTTTAGTTCACTGTAGTTTAGACAGGTTGTCTATAATTAGAGGGATAATTTGAACAGATCATAGTTTGTGTGTAACGGTTTTGGAAAACCAATGTAATGACGTTTTCCTCTGTAGTACAGTAGTTGCCAACAAATTTGTGCACTGATGTGGAAGTGTTTGGTTTATTTTTTTTAAGGGAGATGTCGTTTCGCTTTTTGCAGATTTTATTGTTGTAATAAACAATACATAAATATTCATAGCATTCTAAAACATGATTATATACACTTGCTTATAACCCGGTTTAACATTGAAAAGTGTTTTATGTCAGCTATTTTATGTTTATGGTTTTAAATTTTGTATAGTGACTTTTTAGTGTTAAATCTTTTAATTTTTGTAAACCACCTAGAGAGCTTCGGCTATGGGGCGGTATATAAGTGAAATAAATAAATAAATAAATAAATAATAATGGGTGTCCATTTTTAAATAAAGCAATCCCATTTGGGTTTCTTACCCTTAACACAAATATAATTTGCTGTTTTTGCATCACTGCATATTCCCACATTTTATCCAACCATTCCTTTATTGTTTGGCATTTTTTTGCCTGCTTCCAATATTGCATATGCCACCCCGGCTGTAGTAACTCTAGATGTAATCAGTTTTCTGTCACCCTATCCTATCCCAAATAAGTTATCCTATCACAAATATAAATTTAAACGTAAAAATGAATAATCTAAATCCTCTTTGCTGCTTTAATTATTTTTGTTCAAGATTTTTTTTAACATAAATTTCTTGGTGAGCAGCTGGATGTCTTTTTGTGTAGTCCTTCAAATGATTTCACCCAGGAATTGTCACCTAGCGTTTTTCATTTCCATTTTTCTCCAGTGAAGCAACATTTTATTTACTTTGGTTACATTTCTAAGTAGAAATATGTTTGAAACATATCCTTTTTAGTAAGTACACATTTCTTTATTCTGTTGCTATTGAATCAGTAATCGTGCAAGCATAGAAAAGGACGAATACTATTGAAACATCCAATGTACAATCCTAAATCTTCGTATAAATTTCTCTGGAACGATGCTGTTTATAACTTAAATATACTAACTGTTCACAGTAACTGAGCACTTTTAACTTCATCTTCTGTTGTGTGACTTCTATTTCTATTGTATAATAGTTTCGTTTTCGCAGCATGCTAAATGCTGAACAGAATATAAGTTGCTACTTCCATCGCAATATGTAGCTTGCATCAGTACAGTATATTCATTATAGGAAATTGCATTGCCTCTATATATATATCATCATGAGAATACATTTGTCTAGTTCAGGACTATTTCCAGGCTTGTGGAGGCTTTTAGCATAGTGGAACTGTTTGCATGATACGCCCCACCATGGGTTATTTATTTAATGCATGGTGAGGCTATGGTGTGTGTTAGATGTGAGTGAATGCCATTTTGAATATCCAGCGCTCGCCTGGGGGTTGTTGTATCATGTGAACCCAGTAAGAATTTGTTATGCAAGGGTTAAACAACCCTCTGTTTTAGGGTTGTGTGAGAGGAAAGTTTAACCCTTGCATAACCCACACTCGCTGGGTTTGCACAACACAGCAACCTCCGAGCAGAGGTTGCATATGCAATTTGGCACCAGTGAGTGCTGCAGCTCATTGAAACCCAGTCAGGGTCTTCTCATACCCCCCTACTACAGCAGCTCTGTGAGTCACAATGGTGGTTGCTCCCATGAATGCCAGTTGGCTTGGAACCATCTTTTAAACATCTTACTATGCCCCAGGGCGTCTCGCCATTACATTGCTCTAGGGCATTGCAAGAAAGTTAAATGGCAGCTCCAAAATGCATGGTTCCCACTGGAGTGGTAGAAAAAAGGATTTCAGGACAGGCATTGGTGGTGGGCCCTGCTACGGTGCTGTGGGCTCAGCAGCTGCCTGAGGATACTGGTTGTGGATGCCAGCCCCAGTCTGCTTCACTTGTGGGAACCTGCTGCCAATCATGCCTTTTCTGCTACAAGTAAATGTGGGAAAATAAGCATCTTTGCATATCATGTGGTGATGTAAAGATGGCTACAGGCAGTTCTCTATAACAAACTGAGATAATGAATGTTGTCTTGTGTGAAACAGTGACCCTTAATAAGACAAGGTATGACTCAAGAAAGGAATATCTAGCATGGGCAGAAAAGAACTCAGCTAGCTGCAAAAGGAGGAGAAAGTAGGAGTCTATGCCTATTCAGGTAATTATTTCTATCATCTTCGTATCTCTTGCCTTTCCTCAAGGAAGCTCATGGTAGTCTAGGTGGGGCTGAGAGAGAACAGTTGGCCCAAGGTTTCAGGGCTGAGTGAGGATTCCTTTGGGCTGCTAGTGACTGTATCCGCTGTTCATTGGATAATAGCCAGTGAACTCTTCACTGTCCAAGCTGTGATCCATGGAGTCTTCCTGTCCCATATCATTCCCTGACCCCAGGAGGCCTTTCTGTTCCACACTGAGAACAGAAGTGGGATGATTGGAATTTCTAATGCAGCTAAACCCTGGCGGGCAAAGGTGGAAATGATGCTGATGATGATTTTTAGAGGGATGATTTTTAGCAGTACCATTTTGAATTTGGAGAGGCGAGAAATGATGGGATTTCCACAAATTCATGATTATGAGGATGCAGACATTACAACTCTGTATTCACGCATAACACAATGGGGATGCAGCCAGTGCCGCTTCTGGTGTTTACTCGGCTTGGTGGCATTTCAGAACTTATTGCATCTTCACATAATAATATAGCTACTTTTTAAGTTCAAGGCAAAAGTCTGAGTTTTGTTTGTGTATCAGATGAACAGTATCCATCCACTCGTAAATTCCTCGGGGCAAAGTTTGCTGTCTTTGTTTACTTTGCCTTGACAACCAATGGGAGTGGTCGGGTACTTCAGGGCAGGTCAGGGTGCCTTACAAACATTAGGTAGGGCTGTGTTTTGTGCTGTAGTTTGCGAGAAGCCAGGCTCCTGTGGGAAGGGTTCAGCAAAAAAGCACTTGCTTTGCTGAAATGCACTCTGAAAAATAGTTTTGCTGATGACAACATTGTTATTCGCAAGTCCTTGCTTAACCCCTAAGGTGTAGTAATTTAAAGAGGGCATGGGAAAGTTAACAAAAATTATATTCTTCGATCATGGAAAAGTGGAGGTAGAGTGAGGGTATAGAAATCTGAAATAATGCATTGAAATAGTTTGTTTCTTGTGGCCACATTTGAGCTAAAAGAAGCAATGGCCCATGCATTAAAAAAAAATTAAGCAGATTCATTTGCATTAAGCCTGTGTCGAAAACAGGGTGTGATTTATAACGACATCCATAGCATGCCCTTTTAATTTGGTTGTAGCTAATTGATGGCGGTTCTGACCTCAAGGAAATGATGCTAATGTTCAGACACATGCATGTCATGTGTTGCAATTTCTTTTGCTCATCTCAGATGAGCTCAGAAGCTTTTCCCAGCCAAACTGTTCTTGTACGTCACATCAGTTGTAAGCCAAACTGTTGGTGTGCTTCACATATACTAAAAACTAGTGTTGCTAGTTTCCCATGTGTGGCCTTTCTCTGTTGGTGTCACATAACTACCAACCATCACCAGATCACTAACCCTGTCATTAGTTCTGAAAGCAACAGGGCATGTAGAGTTGCATCCGGACATTGCTACCTCCCTTTCCTAACACTTGACATGAAGAAGGGGGCATGATTGCCAGATTGGGACACACTCCTTAGACCAAAGCGCTGGAGTGCTCCCACCAAGAATGTGAAGGATGGGCTTAAGTATTTCTTGTTCTGCCTTTGAACAAATAAAAACTAATTGTCAGTTTTTGTTGTTTTAAAGTAACGGCCGAAACAAGACAGAAATTACAGAGTCTGACAAATCGGAAGCAAGAAGAGACTCCTGCCTTGCCTTGGTGATGGTTGACAGTGCCTAACCTTTTCCGTGTACAACCATTACAAAGCTTCACACAAGCTCCTAAGGTTCCAGAGATATCTGGGATTCACCGGTGCTTCAGCGTGTTCCCCAAACTTTGCCTTTTGACAAACCGACAGCAGCAATGTAAGATCAGCTATTATAAATTGAAGAGCGCTACAAGGAAAGCTAAATATCTGGAACTCAATATCTTTTAGGGCCAGGAGGAAAAGAATCCTCCGTTGCCCTATTGCTACCTGTGTCCGGGCATGATGATCAACCACGGTTTAGAGATGTGTATAAGCATATTTTATTTCATGAAATTTATATACTGCTCAATTGATAAGAAATATATTGAGTGGTGAACAAAACAAATGCAATATAATACAGTCCAGATAAGGCAACAATAAAAATAGCCTTAAAAACAATGGTAAGCATATAGGTATGTTCAGAGAAAGCTTGCAGGACAATAAATATTTTGAGCAAGCAACAGAAACTCAACAACAATGGTGCTTGTTTGATACTAGGGAGTTCCATAAGTTTGGTGCAGCCCTAATACCTGCTCCAGAGGAGGGGAGGAGCACATAAGCCTAAGGCTCATACATGCAATGCTAAATTATGCTTTACTATTATGAGTTAACCAGGCCACTTAGCCTGTAGTAGGCAAATTAGACCTTATAAACACCAAGGTTAGGGTGTCAATCAGTGTCTGCAGCATGCACACATTTTTAAAAAAATGATATGTAGTCTTCTCATGTGTTCTGGATTATTCCATGGCTAAATACCGAATCCATACTAATTTGTAATGTGTGAAGTCTCCCTTAGTTCCATGGTTGTAAGACGCTACAGAGCCTCTCAGAATACTCTACATCTGAAGACTCTCTGGGTGTGCAATGAGAATACATCAAGAAATTGTTCTGATGGTGGCAGCAGCAAAATAGTCCGCTCTCTCTTACGAGGACTTCTTACATATATATAGGCATTGACAGCTCCCAACCTGAACAACGTAGTACTTCTAAATTTGAACGTTTGTGCTGACATGAGGGTCAGCAACAGCATATAATGCTATAATTTGCTACACTTGGTCTCAGTTAACAGACCAAGAAGTCTCTGCATTTGGGCCCAGTTTTGCTGTGTTGTATTAGTGCAGCTATCAGTAGGCCTCATCCTCTTATTGGCCAGTGCAACATAGCATTGTTAGTGCGTTCCATATTCTCTTTTTGAAACATCTTTTAAGAAAACAATGCAATGTTGTTTGTTTTTTAATAGAAGTGTAGAAAAGTTGAGCCTGTATTTGATATCTTGGGCAAGAATGCTGAGCTCCCTCGGAATTTACCCAAATATATGCTGTTTGCCAAAGCTAGTGATAGAAACAAAAGAATACTTTACTCAACAGGAAAGAAAAATGCCACTATTTCACTTACAAAAGGCTGCAAGCTGAACAAGGCCATCCTAGTAGTGTCTAGGAGGCTTTAATGAGAGCTGTGTGCTGCATTCAAAAAACAAAACAATGTTCCTTCAACGTAAGTGATCTTCCTAGTATTTCATTCATTTCTATCTGTACACAAGGCTAGAATTGCCAAAGCAGTTAGTATAAGTTGAGAATGTGATAATTTTTCATTAATGGGCACACTATCTTACACTGGTATACTCTCGAACGATAACTACTTTGTAATAGGGAAAGTATTTAGACCACTCTTCTCTAAGCTGGTACCCCCTAAATGTTGTACCCCCATCATTCCTAATAATAATCATAATCAATAATAATAATAATAATAATAATAATAATAATAATAATAATATCCTGCCTTTTTCCCAGTACTGGGACTCAAGGAGGTTTGCAAGATTAAAACATGTACAATTAAAACATATAAATATAAATTTACAAATGTTAAAATAGAATTAAACCCACAGTAAAATTAAAAACACTTTAAAAAATGTAAAAACGGTAACAATTTTTAAAAAAACAATTTTAAAAATCCAGTACATTAACACAGGTCCAGAGTATTTCCAAAAGCCTGCCGGAACAAAAAAGTGTTTGCCTGCCTCCGAAAGTGTAACAAAGGGAGTCAGTCTAGGCTCCCTGGGAAGGGAGTTCCAGAGCCTTGCAGCAGCCACGGAGAAGGCCCTCTCCCGCATACCCACCAAGCATGCCTGTGATGTTGGTGGGACTGAGAGAAAGGCCTTCCCAGAAGATCTCAGAGCATAGGCAGGCTCATATGGGAGAATACGGTCTTTCAGATAACCTGGACACAAGCCATATAGGGCGTTATGGGTGATAATCAGCAATTTGAATTGTGCCCCAAAACAGACCGGAAGCCAGTGGAGCTGTTGTAACAGGGGGAGTTGTATGTTCCCTGTAACCAGACCGGGTCAACAATCTGGCTGCAGCTCTTTGAACCAGCTGAAGTTTCCAAACACTCTTCAAAGGCAGCCCCACGTAGAGCACACTACAGTAATCCAAACGGAATGTAATTTAAGGATGTCACTGTGGCCAGATCAGACATCTCCAGGAACGGGTGCAACTGGCGCATTAGCTTTAACTGTGCAAATGCACTCCTGGCCACTGCTGAATCCTGGGCATTCCTAGCCAACATGGGTGATGGCTGGGGATGATGTGAGTTGTAGTCCAGCACATTCCAGAATGCACCAGGTTGGGAAAGGGTGTTTTAGATAATTAAGATGATCTGGTGGCCAGGATTATGTAATGGAGATTCTGCCATACATGAGAGAAATAATCTTTTTTTTTTTTTTTAATGAAGGACAATTGAAAAGATGCTGTCAGAAGCAATGAATATGTGAGAGTTTTCACTTGATTTGTTTTCACTACAGTTGTATATCTTTAAAGCCTTTGCAGTTTTGAAAGGTGTCCAGGAACTTCCCTAAGCAAAAACAGTATCATGTATATTGTGTGTTTTTGCTGTTTTAATTTTTGTATATTGTTTTTAATTGTTTTAGTCTTATGTAAACCGCCCAGAGAGCTTCAGCTATGGGCGGTATACAAATGTAATAAATAAATAAATATTAAAATTAGTTTCTTTCTTTTCTGGAGCTCTCTGCCAGTGAGGTCCGAAGTTAAATGACTGCAGGTTTCTCAGTAATGAAATGAAATAACTTGTGTCAAGGCAAGCTGTCAGTCATGAGACTGAAATAGTTCAGACAAGGTTCAGTTCTGATCCTTGGTGGTGATTGTGGTGTGTGTTACAATAGTTTCCATGAGTGCTGATCATAAGCCTGGTTGCTGTGAAAACACTCTCCCCCGCCCCACCCTCCTCCTTTCTCCACCAAAGAACTTGCCACTTAAACGACTTTACCTGTAACAGTAGCAGTTTGTAATTAGAGCTTCAAAACAGTATTTCAGAAATCCTGCTGCTCGGGCAAGTCAGATGATCTAAACGAAGGGATTTTATTTTATTTTATTTTTAAACACTAACACCCAGTTACTCATGATGTTTATCTTACTGTCTTTTCTTTTCTCAGCAAGGGCAACAGGTAAACTTATGGGGTGGGGGAATATTGTTTAAATCAGAGGTTCCCACCATTTGGGGTCAGAGGGCACATTTGGGATTTTGAGAGAGTGTCATGGGCACTCTCACAAAATGGTTGCCATTGGAAGGCCCGGCTGGTCCCAGAACGCAAACTGGTGAGACTAAAAGAAAAGTAACATGCCCACGAATCTAAGTACAATGCAGAGATGGGGTCTAACTCTTTTGAACCAAAATAAAGGGAGAGCTGGAGGGCAGCCCTTTGCTTTGCAGCATAGTTAATTAAAAAATCTTAAGAAATAAAATAAAAATCTGGAGGGTGCCAAGAGATGTGTCCAAGGACACATTGGTGCCAATAGACACCATTTTGGAGACTCCTGATTTAGACAGCATATTGCATTCGTCAGCATGGACTCTTGATAAAGCTCAGTGTCAATTAAGTGTAAGCCTGTTCCTTGCTTTAATTCTACTCTGTAGGGTATTGTTTGGATCTAGTGCGTTTTGTGTGTGCGTGTGTGTTTGTTTTAATCTATTGTAAATCTTTATCTTCCTCGCTCTAGCCCCCCCCCCCCCCCCCCCAAGCAGTGGCCATGTGCTAGGTTGGCCACTACACATAGCTAAAAATGAGGAAATCACCAAACGAGAGGTCAAAAGAAGGTGCAGATTTGCTTAAAATTTGCTTGTCCTAATTCATATAAATGCAGAAGTAAAAATAATAATTATAATTTCAAAAGAAATACAAAAGTGGGGCAGTCTGGGACCTGCTCAGTGTAGTATCCAGGTGCTAATAAGTCACTGTCCCTTCCTTCTTTTGGTTCTTTATCTTTAAACTGGACTACCACTGGATAGCCCTTCAAACAGATCTACCCTCTGATAGTCTTTCAAATGGAGGCCTGTCCTCTGTAAAGTAGGACACTGGTCCATCCTATCATGCACACTTTTCTGGTGGCTGAACTTTGGAACACCCTTTAATTTCCAAATTGAAATTAGAGTCAATGTGTTGAAGTCTGCATTCTAAACACAGCACAGTTACACTGTGGGTTACCTCTGCAAGCATAATTTTCATTACAAACTTAACTGTTTTTATGCTAGATTTAATTGTCATGTCTTCTTCCAAAACAATTCTGGGAAGGGATTCTAGTTCGGGTGTTGTTGCAGATCTATAGCTCCTTCTCAAAAGTGCCAGTGCCTAGGATTCCCTGAAGATGGGAAATGACTCAGACTGATTCAAATCTGTGAGGTGGACATGCCCTGTGAACTGAGATGGTTAAAGAATCACGGAGAGAGATTTTCATGTATGTTTTTTTCTGTTGAATGCTTTAAAACTTGCTCTGTTGGAGGAGTTGTCAAGAGACAACTTGT
Source organism: Anniella stebbinsi (assembly GCA_029215795.1). Classification (NCBI taxonomy): domain Eukaryota; kingdom Metazoa; phylum Chordata; class Lepidosauria; order Squamata; family Anniellidae; genus Anniella; species Anniella stebbinsi. The sequence goes on along the minus strand of JARDYH010000001.1, from coordinate 345,690,632 downwards.
TTTTTGTTTTTCAAGCATCAAAATGTTTTAAGTTATTGTTTTGGTAAAATTGTCATCACTTATGCTTCCTCAAAGGAATCAGAGGCACAGTGAAATCATTATCAAATCCTGTAGGAAGCAATGTAGCAGATCTTTAGTCTCTCCCACCGCTTGCGTCTTTCTTCCTCTGATTACAAAGCCGTTGTCCTTGCCCAGTACTATGCGTTGAACATTCTGAAATGTATGTAATTGCTTTACAAAATAAAGTAGTTGTGACACATGCATGTAAATACTGGAAAATATGGAACGTTGCACAACTTTCTAGGCATCTTATATAAGATTAGAGTTCAGTTTGTGATAACTGATGCAGATATTTTCAATTCAGTGCACAAACTTGTTGCATAAGTAGATTGTGCTTATTTGCAAATAATACCCTATTGAAGCATGCACCTTTTTTTATATAGCAGCAGAACATTGGATGAGAAATCACTATAAACCCCAAAGCAACTGGAACATTTTGTGCATTGGAATTAGTTTCCAGGGCATCGGTATTGCCTCTTGCTGTTCAGCTGGGCTGCTAGAACCCTTCTTACTATCACATCTTGCTTCTCCTGTAGTTTGAAATGTGTCTCTTGCTTGATATTATATTGTGCTTGTGGCCATGAAGCTTTGCGATGAATTGTGCATGTGTGAGGGAGACACTTTGGAGGCGGAAGAGCGGAAGGACCAGAATCTACCCACCACCAGCAATACCAAGGATCTGGCAGTAAACCAGGAGAAGCCCAGGCCCTCAGGAGTGACTACCACGAGGGCATCATCTTCAGAAGACACAGACTCTGCCTCAGAGATGAAGGCAGAGAAACTCCCAAGCCCTCAGGAGATACCTCCTGAAAAGACAGGAATTCAGAAGGTGTGCTAAATTGAGCCAGAGGCCTCCTTGTGTGAAAAAGTCTATTTGCCTGTAAGGGGCTTGTATCACAAGGATGACTTTTTCAACTGCAAATCCCAGCCTTCCCCATATGATGAGACGTATGTATTTCCATTGAAATTACAATTATTATTTATAAATAGGCATTTATATGAATTAGCATAAGCAAATTTTACATAGATCTGTCAAACTCTGCATAAAAACAGCAGTGTAGAGAGTTGCTGGAAACAATGTCAACCAAACCTTCCTGAATTCAGCTTCTTTTGCATGGACTGATTACTGGTGTGAGCATTTCTGGATGGGACTTTGATCCTTCTTCTGCCTGCTCCTTGTCTGCTGTGTTGCCTTGGGACTTCGTTGCCTCTTACCTGGACTGGACTCTGACTATCCTTCTGCGTCTTTTGTGTTGCCTTGGAACCTGTTTACCTCTGACCTAGACTGTTGAGACCTTATCTTTGCCTAATCTTTGTGCTGACCATCTTAGAACTCTTGGACACTTGAACCTGTAACTGCTAGGCTCAGACTCTGGAAACGTGGCACTCCACCTTCCTGTCCAAGAATGGACATAATGATAATCTATGGTTTATCATTATAGGAACAAGCCGAGAGTATTTGTTTAGTTAGTTAGTTAGTTAGTTAGTTAGTTAGTTAGTTAGTTTGCATAGTGCCCAACTGGCAGATGCCTTCCGCATTAAGAAAATGCCCTGAAATAAGTTAATAAGCAAATCAATAAAACAATGAAAATGTTAAAATGTTAAAACATTAGAAATATTTAAAATTTTAAAGAGTTAGCAGTAATACATATCAGAGCAATGGATTAAAGATTAAGTGTTTACTGGAAGAGGAAGGTCTGAACCTGATGTCTAAATGCATACAGTGAAGATGCCAAGTGGATCTCCTTGGAAGGACATTCCACAGATTGGGGTCAATACAGAGAAGACTTTGTCTAAGCGTGCCTTAAGTTTGGGTGCTTCCCTTCTGCCTTCCCCTGCCCACTGTTGAGAGTATTCAATAATTGGGGCCACCACCGTGAAGGCTTCCTCCCTTGTTGCCATCCTCTGAAACTCACTTGGAGGAGGCACTTGGAGGAGGGCCTCAGATTATGATCTTAGTATATGAGTCAGTTCATACTAGGAGAGGCAGTCTGTCAAGTATTGCGGTCCTACAGAATGAGGCATTCACATATTTTGAAGTGTGTGGGGAAGGACTCCTGCTGCAACGTGAGGGCCACTGATGCTAGCGGGAATGAGGGCAGAGAAAGGTGAGAAGGTGTGTATGTGGAGGGGGATAATAGATGGGCATGTGGGATAGGTGGGGAGAGATGAGCTTCTTCCATGGCCTATTGAGTGATGGGGAGGTTGTGTGTTGGAATTTACCAACTATTACCTTATCTTTAGGCCTATAACTGAAGATTATGGGTTTCTACCGCAACACAGTTAAAGACCTTTTTCTTGGTTATAAACATCCTGACTTGCCAGCCCTTGAAGTGGCATGGGTTATTTTATTTCTGTCTTTGAAACCTTTGTTCTTTTGTCCATTCCCATGTTAAACCAATTGCTCAACAATCCAAAACTGGTGTAAAGACAGATGGGAAAGGGAGTCCCATTTAAGTAAATATGAATGGGTGGAGGACCAGCACTAAGGCAAAACCTATAATCAAACATGTTGGCTGCTGGAAGTCTAACTGATTTGACAACATGGCCTCATTTGTAATATTTATGCAATTATTTTTATTCAAATACGATATGTGTGAGAATACTGCTATATTACTGAATTACTTTTTAAAGTAGAAGAGATTTTTGAAGAGAAGAGTCACTGTAAAATTTCTAGTTTTCTCTAGAATGAGTAAATTAGTTCAGTGCCGGATGTGAAATATCAGCCATTCTAATGGCCAGTCTTAAAACTTATAGAGGCTGCTGAAAATTAATAATTTCTTGCGAGTGGTTAAATAATTAGGAATATAGTCAATAAAGAGAAGTTTAAGGTAGACTTGAACCTGCGATCTCACTTCACTCTGGAACATTTAAGCCCTCTTTTATGCAGTGGCATAAATGCAGTAAAAGGTTTCCTTTTACTAGGATAACAGCAACGTTGCATCAACTGGATTCGCTGAGTTTCTTTTTCCAATAGGAGCACGCTTTGTGAATTCTGCCTTGTACGTTATGTAATGATGAGGGGTTTAGGATTATTATGACGTCAACTGCTTGATCCTTATTTAATAAACTGATAATTAAATACAGTCTGAATATTAACTTTTGAGCTGAACATTTTAATTTAATTGCAACATCTGTCACTAGAGCCAACCCCTTTTCTAGCAATGTGTGGTTTTGCCTGCGAATTTTGATACTGTTCTTTGTTTTTCTCAGTTTTTCTGCCCCTCTTCCCACCCTACCCTCACCCCTATCCCTGCCTTCCACACTGTCATTTAAAATGGAGTGCTTATAACTTGACTGCTGGATTGAAGCTGTCTATGTCAGAGTGACCTGGCTATTGAACAGCAGTGGGAAATGAAATAGGCAGTTACGTTTAACCAATGTACTGCGATTTGGGGGACTTGGATCTCTCTCTGAAAGGAATAAAGCACCACAAAGTGATCCATTGGTCATGAACGGATGAAATTGATGTTTGTGGTGAATGGCATCAGAAGCTATTGCCATCCTAAAAACAGATATAAAATTGATAATGGGGTTTATGTCCTGTTGCCTCTCTGTATCCAAAATCCAAATTCGAACCACATCCTTGAGACTGTAGCATTTTTAGTCTAAAGAGGAATAAAAAGAAAGTCTTAGAGAAAGAAAACTGCAAGGGACTATAGCCCTGTTGTCTTTGGGGGTGGTTGGAGATGGGGGAGGAAGAGCCACAGCTCAGTGGTAGAGCATGGGCTTTGCATGTAGAAGGTCCCAAGTTCAATCCCCTTCATCTCCAGGTAGGGCTGGAAAAAAACCCTGCATGAAACCCTGGAGAGCTGCAGCTAGTCAACATCAACAATACTTGGTTAGATGGGCCAGTGGTATGACTCTGTAGGAAGGGCTGCTTCCTATGTTTGATTTATTATTTAAACCTCTAGCCTTCCTGCACTAAGCAACCAAGGTGGCTAACAATACAATATAGAATTGCAACATAATTTTAAAAAATGTATAAATAAAAGAGCCCTATGAACAGGGCTGGCATCAAGGCAGGCATTGTTGGGCACCTGCGAAGGATCCACCCCCACAGCAGGGGTCGACTGAAAAGAGCCCTCTAGACTTGGTCCTCCTCATCACTTTTGCAGCCTGCTTGTTCACCTGCCTCTCACTCTTGCCAAGGCAACAATGGTGGTGAGAAGGAGCAGCAGCAGATGCCATTGCCTGCATGCTCATTGGCTCTCTGCCTGGCAAGCAAGCAAGTGGTAGCGATGATGAGAGAACAAGGAACCACAGCAGCTGGCCACAATGGCATTGAGAAGGTCGACTCATTGACAGAGGGAGGTCATTGAGGGTGTCTTACCCACAGACCCTCAGAAGCCTGGAGATGGCATTGCCTATGAAAGCAATGAGATCTCAAAGGGTGGTGGAAGCAATGGCGTGCTCACAAGCCCCATCCCTAATGAGAGCTTTGGCTATTGAGCAGTATAGAAATTCTATAAATAAATAGTGGATGAATTAATGTCTCTATGCCTGCTGTTCCCGGCTTCCCTGGTCCCAGACTTGCCGTGTTGAAAAGCACATTCCGAAAGGGGTCTTCTATTTGCGTTCACATGAACATGAGCAGAACTCCCCTGCTAAAGCAAGGTTCCCAATCCATGCGAATGGTTCAACTCATGTTCAAGCGGGGCCTGCAAGTGCCAAGGACGTTGGCTACGGAGCCTGCATGTGTGCCACCAGGCCACCCTTTTAGCTCTCATGTGTGCCAGTCAGGTAAACTAAAACTGCCAGCCAATAGGAGGAAAATAATCAGCCCAGCAAGACCAAGGCTTGTCTAAATAAAGATGGTCTTTGCCTACCATTGGAAGACTATCAGAAAAAGAGGAAACAACCTGGTCCTAAGTTGTTCAGGTCTTTAAAGATAATAATCACCACTTTGAATTGGGTTCAGGTAATGTCATGAAAGACTTAGAGGACACGTTAGTCAGGAAGCTAGACAGGAATATTATTATCTCTTTCCAGCAAGAACAGAACAGGTGCAGGAAAACCCTGACTCCATCCTGATACAACTTAAGTCCAGTGCTACCTATATAATGGCACTGTCCACACAGGTGCAAAGGCATTCCAGTAAATAGTGTAAGAGCAGAAGAATCAAGCAGCTCAGTTATCTTTTGCTGTGTGGTAGCAGTTCTATCCCCTTTGTTACAACCACAGCAGGGCTGTCTCTCAATGGTAGAGCACCTGCTTTGTATGTAGATGGTCCCAGGTTCAATCCCCAGCATATCCAGGTAGGGCAGGAAGAATTCCTGCCTGAAATCTTAGAGAACCAATGCTGCCAGTCAGTGTCAACTATGCTGAGCTAGTCGGACTGATAGTGTGACCCAGTATAAGGCAGATTCTTCTGTTCCTATGTAATGTCTACTTGGCCCAGAAGCTTCAATATCTTCAAATGCTAACTAAGGAAATAGGATCTAAATTCAAGGCTCTGCACTGTCCCTTAGTAAGACTGTTTGCCTATTCTTCACCTTGTATTTACTTGAAAAGTATAGCACTCATTTCCTAACTGTGTGTACCAGTTGATGCTGTGTTGAATTGACACTGAATGCAGCTACTTAATCATCCAAATAGCATTCTCTATTCTCAGAACTAACAAGTTTTCTGGTGTATACGCAAAGGATGTTTCAGTTCACTTTCCCAACAATGAGGTTTCTTTTTGAAGCTGCATGTTGATAAACTGATAAATACTAAATCTAAAGTCAAAGCTTAATATTTTTTATGAGCAAAATATGGATTTAGTAGGGCATTGTTCTGTTCTGTTCTTGGTGATTGGCTGATGCTGGTTGATCTGTTTACAAATAGAGGCCTTCCAAAATTGCTATTGACATTGGTGAAAATTGCACATGGGTTTAAAGTAAAGTTCTGCCAGAATTATCAAAGAAGAGAAAATCTTGGCTTGCCAGCAAATAACGAAACCATCAACGGGAACTTACTTAATTATTGGACTGCTTCTACAAAATGATATTTAATGGCTCACATATTTACGTGGTTATTAAAGCTGCTTTATTCTGAGTAGGTACACAGGCTAATGTATATTTATTTTGAAACAGTCAAAATATAAAAGAGGCTTCCTCTCATTTTTAAAATTGCACGTGGATTCAATGAAATCTACACACATTCAGAAGTTTCAGGCTACCTATTGTGTGTATGCATGTTGTCAATATGTAGACATAGCAAGTAAGGATTTTGTTTATTCCAGCAAAAAGTATTGTGATGTTCTATACAACAAAACTTTCTCTTATCATATGGAAACGGAAAATTTGGGACCTTCACTAATGGAGAAACACACTAAACATCTTCAAGTAGAAAGAGGCCAAGGAGAAACCAACACTTTTTATGGCATATTTTCCATTTATTGAATTAGCTAATACTGGCAAGAATGCACGACAACCTCCTAAAACTTTATTTTTATAGATTTTTGTTCTCAAAACATACATATGCGTGTTTGTTCGAGAAGAGAAAATTGGCTTGGTTAGCTTACCTATCTCCTACCACATGGGCTAATATATTAGTTCTAATGAGCCTATCTCATTAGGCCCATTAGATAGGACAAGACGATGGGTCTGTTTGTACGACATGACAGCCACTATGGGTTATTTGACCATGGGGAGGCTGCGGCACATGTGGCCACCATTTTGAACATGCACCCTTACCTCATGGGTTATTGTGTCAAGTTTTAGGGTTATGCAAGATCAGGACCGGCTACTATTACTTTATTGTAGAGGAAGGGGAACTCGAAGGACTTCACTTTCATGGTTGACTGGCAAAAGTTAGAAAAATGCTGTTCACATAGACTACCCTTGGGTTTCCCAACTTTTAGATATAAATTGAAAAATTGGGTGTAAATCTCAACTAGTTAAGGCATTCTTGAAGTCTAAATTGTTTTATAAAAAGCAGCCAAAAGATTGGATTTGATAGTTTACTCTTCGCAATGATGATGGGAGACTTGATGGAGACTAAGCCATTGTTAGGGACCACTGTTTGGTTTAAACTAGATTTAATTGGGGAATCTTACAAATGGGACTTCTCCTTAAGAGTTTCCAATGAAATTCAGAAATTGTGCTTTCAGCTCAGGATTTTTTGGTAGATACTTTCCAAAACTCAGTGGGCAATATTTGGCCCTCCAGATGTTTTGAACTTCAATTCCAATCGACCCCAGCCAGCACAGCCAATGGTCAGGAATTCTGGGAGTTGTAGTCCAGGGGCAGTATCCAATGGTGTCACTCCGCAAACTCAAGTAGCACTAGCAGAGGTCCACTGAATCTTTCTGTTGCGTAAGCAGTTACCCATTATGCTTGTGCAACTGATTATGCAACAACTAAAGTTAAATTTGTGCAAGCAAGGTTGCACAAGCTGGTCTGCATTATGCTTCTGCAACCCGTTGTGCATAACTCTTGTGCAACCCGTGGCACTAGAGGTATGCGCACTAGTGGGTTGCAGTAGAGTTATGCGCAATGAGTTGCACGAGTGTTAAGCACAACAGGTTGTGCAAGAATTATGTGCAATGGGTTGCACAAACATGCGTGCACAATCATAACTTTAGTTGGCTTCTTCTCATGGGCATAGTTCAGAACCTAGTTTCCACTAGCGCAATATCATTTGCACTAATGGAATGACACAGTTGGATTCCCTCCTCCCTGGAACCTGGAAGATACCAGGTTGGGGAAAGCTGATCTAAGACAACGCTCCCTACTCCAAATAACAGCAGCTTTTCAAGATCTCATGCCAAGGTGTTGCTGAGCCCTACAACCTGATAACCTTTTAACAGTAGAGGCCAAGAGTCAACTTCATATGTCCAAAGAGGATATTGTGTATGAAGACTCATGCCACAAAAAAAGCTCATGCCACAAAAAATCTGTGTGTGTGTGTGTGTGTACACACATGCATGCATCTGCGAATATGCACAATAACCTTTTTAAAGCGATGTCTGGAGTGCAGAGTTAGCTTGGATTATAGCAAAAAAACATCTGGTATTCGAAGAAGCGAATTTTGTAGACTGGTCAATATCTGTCTCCGAGTGTTTTGTGCAACATAATATGAAAAGGCACAGTTGCTGCCCAAACATCTTTTGTGCTGGATTCCTCTTAATGTAATTTCCTTTAGTAAAAAGAATAGAGAGCATGTTCTTGAGATCATTTTGCTTGGCAGCACACACCGAAGAGAGGAGTATTTTTATTACTTCTCAGCTCCTTCGCACAAAGAAATATTGTACTGCTTTTTATATATAAAAAAGAGCTTAATTACAAATGCCTCCTGTCACAAGTCATCAGCATTCTGCCATTTTGACACGGCTGTAGTTGATACTGCAGCTTTATAAAATTATTGTACCAGGTGCAGTGAGCGAAACCTGTTTCAGTAAGAGAAGCCATGGGGGTTGTGTGTTTTTCCTTTGTTTTTGTTTTTATTAGTTTATAGTTTTCTAAGTAATGTCCCTGGATTTTTTTTTTAAAAAATCCCAGAGCTGTTTTATATTAGGGCTACAAATCCATCATATTTTGAAATAGATTCGCCCCTTAGATTTTTAGATTTTTAGTAAAGCAAACATTTTTGTATTTTATCGCAGGAAATGTTGTATTTACCCATCCAAGATGTACGATAGAGTAAAGGAAACTCCGTTTTATTACAAAGCAATAGTTGCCATGCTACTCTTAACACATTGCATCACTATGTCTGCTCACATGTTTCCTTTGCTCTCTACTCCTGGATCCTCTTCAGAAATTCACCCTCCTTGCAATGCTCCTCCTCCATGCGTGTTTATTCAGATGCAGAATGCTTGAATAGAGCTAAAGTTACAAAGTGGCTGTCAGCACAGTGAGACAGAGCAGTTCTAAGTGTCCGTCATTTCCTTGTCACTTCATTTGTCTTTGATTGGACAGATCTCTGCTTGCCTTGCCTGTCTTGATGTCCTAGGCTGATATGATTTGGTGTCACATTGTGCCAATATTGGCAAAGGAAAGCATAGTTTGTTTGGCTGCCATTGGTTCAGCTGCTCTGATGTCACAGAGAATGTAGACACACGTTGACCTAACTTGCATGTTAGAATCTGAATTCTTAGGTCAGTGAAGATTCTATATGATAGTAACTGAAACACCCATGGCACTATATCAGGAGCTTTTGTGTAAACCATGATTGGACTCCACCAGGAGAAGAGCCTTCAGTGTCATAGCTGCCTTCCTATGGAATTCCCTGCCTTTGGAGGTCAGGTAGGCACTACGATTGTATTGCTTCTGGCACCTCCTAAATACATTGTTATTTCAGGAAGCCTTCCTTGAGTGATCGTCCATGGTTTTATCAGATTATATCTGTTTCTTTTTAAAAAATTGTAATTATTTTAATAATGGTGTTTTTATTCTTTTATCCTCTCTGCTGTTTTCACTACTCCGAATTCCTGGATGTGGAGCGGTATACAAATATTTAAATAAATAAATAAATAAAAATTAATCATGGATTAACCATGTGGATTAGTTAAGTGGTCCTTGTGGCTAAGCTAGAAAGAAAAGGGACAGGCAACACACTGTGTATAGCTCAGGGGAACTCCTTGTTAAACCATATGCTTTGCATGCAAAAGATTCCAGGTTCAATTTTTCATCTCCAGGTAGAGCAGGAAAATCTCCTGTCTGAAATCCCATAGCGTTGCTGCCAGTCAATGTAGTGGACAATACTGAACTTTTGACCTTTCCCATGCAACTCAGCAGTAGCCCATTACACATAGCAAGCTGTGCATGAGCTGGAGAACTGAGATTTAGTAATTGTATCTATTTATTATTAAATTTAGCATGCTCTCAAGGCAGCTAACAAGAAAATAATAATGAGGCAATTAACCAATAAAAGCAATGAAATAATAAAAGACAGCAGATAGAAACACAATCAGTCCATCAATCAATAAAGTAACTATGGGCACAATCCTCTGCCTGGGACAGAAAAAAAGTTCTACAACTCCCAGCATTCCCCAGCTAGCACTGGGGCCATGTATTTAGCACTTGTTGAAAGGGGCAGTGGGGGGGGGGCACACATTTAGCAGCAGCCCTAATGTTATGCTACTCCTTTGACCCCCACCATCAAGAAAGGTTAAAAACTTCACAGTGGCTGAAAAGGACTAAGGGTACAATCGTAATGCCTGTTTAGACAGAAAAATGGGTGGCTGGGGCATGCTGGGAGTTGAAGGACTTTTTTTCTATCTAAACATGCATAGGACTTTGGCCTAAAATATCTAAAAAGCTGGGAAATTAAAGGTCTGGCAGCAAAATATATTGGGCTTTACGAACAAAGATGGGGCACCACAACTGAGAAGGCGCTTTTCTCAATTACTACCCACCACATCTCCTAATGTTGGTGCATCTGGAGGAGGCTCTAGGTGGATTGGTACAGGAGAAGATATTCCAACAAATTTAGTTTTTGACATGGTACAATGTGTGTGGCTTTGCTGTAGTTCAAAAGAAAAAAGACAAAATTCTTACAGGACCCATGGCATCCCCCAAGACGACCTAACAGTGCTCTCTGATTTATGGTCCAAATCCAGTCGTGTGCATGCTTCAGGTTCTGTTGGAGTCAAAGGGGCTATTGGTAATAATACTATATATCTATATATACAGGTGTATAATATATAAAATCAGTTCACTGATGCCTCCCCCAACACCGCTAGATCCAAGATACTTTGCAGTGTCTTTTGTTACCACACAAAACAATATATGTGTTCTGACATCAGGATGACACTTACAGATAGAATTATCTAATGGGGCATGAAAAGTACTGTGGTGGTCAGATTGGAATGGGGAGAGGGATCCAATTTCGTTTGTACGGATCAAGAAATTTTAGAAATGTCTGTCTGTCTGTCTCTGTGTGTGATAAATTAAATAGTGGGTTGTAGGTTGTGTAAAGGGGTCCCGATAATCTCAAGCTTAGCTGAAACGTATCTCTAGGTAGAGAGATTTTAAAAACCAGATTGCACTCAAAGACTGTTCCTGATCTGAGCTCTGGTGAGGAATTCTGATTTATTTCTAGGCAATTTTGCAATAGACGAAAATGAAACCTCCCCCCCACCCTTGTTGTTTAACGACTGTTTACAACTCGGAAAGCTAAGTGAATGTTTTATGAGCAAAGCCTTCTGGGGCAACTGCTGTTTGGAAAGGAAGGCAAAATTACATTTTTGTTTTTGCAAAGCACACACTTTGAAGTGATTAAAGCACATTTTGGGATCCACGGATAAAACGTTGATCGTAAATACAGCAGCAGCAAATTGCACATAAACAGTATTTTACTCTGAACCGATCATATGTGTGGGTATTCTTCCCCACCCCCTTTGAATTAAGGTGGCTTTTTAAAGAGTAGTGTGGCATTTCCTGTTCGCCTCGGTTTTACATGATATAGTGCTTGTGGTATGTGAAATGTTACTGGTTGCCATGGGAACAGATAGCTGGCCTACACTGAGGAAGGAAATGCTACCATTAAGATGTCTTGAACTGGGAAACGGCTGAAACTGTAGCAAGGTTGTAGAATGCCCTTTGGAGAATCTGCTCTGCACGTCTAGTGAGTCTGGTTTAATGTGTAAACCTGGCAAGTGGTACAGTAAATATTTTATTTTTAGATTTTAAAGGACTGCAAGGCTTGTAGGTTATACGTCTCTGCTTTTACTGGGGGGGGAATTGAATTGTTACTTGCCATTATGTATTATTTCCTACTGTTCATATGGAGAACAATGTTGGAATGTCTGCAGAGTGGCGGCTAGCACACCGATGCATGTAATACTTAATCTAGTTTCTTGTTCCCAATAATTAATTTCCAGTAGGTTATTTGCAAGGTTAAAACCAGTATTCTATTTAAGCAGCCTGAATAAGGGAGCATTCAGACTTAATTTTTGCCTTTTTGCTACCTGAATGAAATGACATGCTTCATGCTCTTCTGAACAGATCCAAATTATGCCCTAAACCTGCATGCGCACACTACAAAAGGAAAGTTGTAAATTTGGAGACTGCTGTTATCAAGAGACATCTCATGGAAATACAATAGCCTGACTCCGTGATATTCCTTGTACAATAGTCACTGGTGCATGGAAGGTTGGTTGTAGATGTTCTCTATTGCTTGGTTCAGACGTAACAGAAAATCAGGATTTCCCATTATGTGCACTATCCTTGGGCTTGCACTTTCCCCCTCTTTTGAATGCCACAGGAGGAATCAAAAGCTTCCTCTTCCAATTTTAAGGTCCAGGGGATCTCCATAATTTCGCCTCTACTATTGAGAGCATTGGTGGGGGAAGGAATTCACCATGCCAGCTCCAGGCTGGTGTAGTTAATGAGCCTGACGTTGTAGTCTCTTAGAGGGGTTTGGATTCATTGGATCTAAGGTTGTTTCCCACACACTCTCAGAATGCCCTGTTTCAGGGCCTACCATTGATGGAAACACCATTGGTTGTAGAACTATGCCCTGATATATAGAACTCTCCATGGGCATACAACCAGCCTCTTAGCGATTGTGCCCCTTTTGTTGTGCGGAGGGGGGATCAGCCCCATCTTACTCCCCACCCCCTCACATGGCTGTCTCAGGGAGGTTAGCTTTATGCTCTTACACACAGGCTGCATTTGGACAACACGCTAAGCAACTGAGGGGAAATAACCCACTGACGGTGTGTTAAAGAGGTGGTGATCTACAGACGACACGCTGCAGCAGGCGCTGCAAAGATTCGGTAACCACCCCGGTTGTTAATAATGTACTCGGCTCTGATTGACAGCTCGGCCGCCATTTTCCCCGCTTACCAAACTCCGTTAGTCCTCCAGGAGGTATCCCAGCATACACTGCGGCCAAAAACCATGGGCGCCGCCATTGCAGCCGATGCAGGACATGCCCCCCAAACCCCATTGGCTGCCTCAGTTAGTGGGCAGAACACAGAAGCCTCAGGCAAAGAGGCAGCCAGGAGGAACGGCAGCACCGATACAACAGTCGCACCCCGCGCCAAGCACTGCAATTCCAACGTTGGCACCCACGCCCAGCCCCCAACCCCCCCTCTCCGTCCTAGAGCATCTTTCGCACACACAGGAAAGAAGGCAAGAGTGGGGTGGCATAGAAAACTTTATTCAGCAGGGAGACCAGACATGGGCAATAAGGCACATGGGCACCACTATGCCAGGGCAGAAACTACGGAGAGGACAGTTGCCCCCGGGAAGGGAGGAGGTGGCTGGAAGGCACAACGTTGAAGAGGGGACGGCCAAGGCCACACCCCCAGGGAGCCAAGCACGGAACGTGCCAAGGGGATGTGGTGGAGAGGGGCGGCACGCCAGGGAGAGATGCCAGTCCAGAGCTGGAACTCCACAGCCGATGCTCACAGGGGGTGGGGGTAGCGCAGCCAGATCCTGGCACTGATACTTTCACGCACCCGGGACGCTTCCGCACAGGTGTGACGTTCCCCAACGGGGTTCTCGGGGCTCGGCAAAGGCTCGCTGTCCAGCTGTTTTGGGCGGATGAGGGGGGGCTCTCGGGTCGCCGCTTCCCCTGCCCTCGTCCTTCTGGGTGATGCGAGGGTGGAGATGGCAGTGCAGTGGGAGGTCTATTTTGAGTGGGTTGTTGTTCTCCCTGTTGGTGTGGGGGGGACAGCCCCTTGTTCCTGGGCGCCTGGGCTTCTTGCTTATTCCATCCCCCCTCCCCCCCTTTGCCGTAGTGCCCTTCTGGTGTGCTTCCATTTCTGTTTGGGTGACTGACTGGGCACCCTGCGTGAGTGCTTGCAGGAGCTGGCCCCTTTTTGAGCTCCGTGCTGGGGGAGGCGAGCATCCTGGTTGCTATGGCGGTGATGCCAGGGCTCTGTTGCAACCGTGCCTGAGCGACTGCCCGCTTTTTGCCGCTCTCCTCTATGATCTTTTGCATTAATGTACTCACCTCAGTTGTTTAACCCACGCACCTCTAGAAGCTGAATTCGGATGACACGTTAGTCAATTGACTAACTGTTAAACAACTCGCAAGTGAGTTGTTTAACTCGGTTGTTTAAGACTCCAACTTAACCAACCGTGGGTTGTCTATCCGTTGTGTGGCTGAATTCGGATGACATGTTGAACTAACCAACGTGTTGTCCGAATTGAGCCACAGAGTATTTGATTGTGTGTGTGTGTGTGTGTGTGTGTACAGTAGAGCAGGTAGATTTCAGGCTTGTGAGATCTACTTTGTTTGGGGTTCTTTGTTTTTCACTAGAATCCAGAGGTTCACCTATCAAAATAGTGTCTGGGAGGATTAAGCCATGCACATTTAGCACAATCCTGTGAATGTTTATTTGGAAGCAAGTTTCCAGTAAGCGAGTTTCAGATTGCAACCTTGGAAATAAGAAATGAGGAACTTGTTTTCAATACCAAAACGACGCTTCCGATCATTTCACATGAAATCCACACCTGCTTTTTCCTCAGTGCTTTTTTGTGTCAGCAGCCTAACTTTTGGGAGTTGTGGGATTGCTATTGTTAAACAATTGGGATTAGAAATTCTTGTAGATCTATTGCAAATCCCTAGAGATTTCATACTAGAATCCAGTTACCTTCTGCCCACCCCTGATATATGAAACATGATTGTATTGCCAATAATCCATGAGTTTTCCTTTAATTACGGAGCTAATAAAGGGGGCATTTTAAAAAAGATAGTATTCGTATTCTAAGCAGCAAAATCCCTGGTTGGATAAATGTAGAAATGATGATTGCTCATTAGCGAATAGAATACAGATGTTATATTCATTTTGTCCAACTGCCTCACATAAACACCTCAGGGAAGAGACTGGTACAAGATGGAAAACTTGATAATCTCATAAGAGCATTAAACCATGTCTGTACTGGAAAGTGAAAGCTTACCAGGGCAGTGTGGTAAACTTGGTGTGATTTGGAATGTGTTTTGTAGAAGTTGTATAAAAAGGATTGCCATCACACCTTAAAGGGATTGCTTAAAGATATTTTATAGAGCTATAAAAGATACAGCATTGTTTGTGCATTTATTTCTTCTTCTGTTTCAAGGGAGTTTTAAATCCCCAAAGGTAATTTGAAAGAGCTCTATTTATATCAAAACCTGAGCGTAGGGGTCTATAGCAAATGCATAATGCTACCTTATAGAGATAGTGGAAAGATATGAGAGAAACCCATCTCTCAGGAGCAGCAGCAAATATCTAGACTTTTCCCCCCAGGCCTGCTGAATGAACAAGGTTTGACATAGGGGCGGAGGCGGTCTTCATACAACCACATGGGTGCAGGTTTCTATGTCTCATCCCTGTAGACCAAATATGCACACTCAAGGTGAGGGAGAAGCCTGACTTTTCACCAGACATGATCTTTTTTCCTTGGCTGATAAGATCTTTTTATTTTTAAGTTATTATTCCTCCCCCCACCCCAATGCAATTATGCCCTGGCTTCTCAAGGGCTTCTGATGAACAAGGCCTTCCATTGTATCTGTGATGTGGTCGTGTGGAGCTGTCTCTTTTAATCCACAAGGCCCTCCTTGTAGTTTTGAAAACAATGGAGTAGCAGAGTAAAGAATGTGTCCTTTGGATTCATCCGTGTGGCATTTTTTCTAGCTATGCTTTTTTGAGTATACACAATTCCACGCTAAGTGAGACACTTTTGAGATCTATTGATTTTGGTGGGAGTGATGGAAGCTTGTATTTAACATGCTTGTATCAGTACTTAACTTTTGGCTGCATCATCTGTTCTGATACTAGTTATAGGATGCAAGCTTCATAAAGGATCCATTTTAAGGATCATTGGGAACTTGTTACACTAAAGTAGAATTTTATTTTTGTTTTGTTATAGAAATTGTTGTTTGTGTGGGAATATATAATGGGGAAAGGAGCCATTCTTTAAATCTAGCCATCTTTTAAATAATAAAAAAACCTTGTTGTGCAACACTGTGGTGAATTTGCTGTATTTTTTCAGCAGTTGGGATGGAATATTTGGGAATAATTTCTTTACACAAGAAGGCCAGGTAGTAGTCTGCAAGTTTTCTCCTCATTTACAAAGAGAACAGGTTTTAATGATCATGTAAAGTTGTTCATAGTGTTTAAAATCAATAAAATGTTATAAGTTCTGCTCACACCAACATATGGCTTTTAAACAATAGGTGCTTCCTTGCTGTGATGTTACATTGGCTTCCTGCCAAAATGTGCCTTGGGCTTGCTTGGTGACACGCTTTTAAGATTTTCTTTTTCCTAAAAAGAAGGGAGGGTATTTACTAATTGAAAAACTTTTAAACGTTGGGTTTAAAGAGCTTAATGCATGGATTGGGGAGACCAGGAGATGTTTAAATATATTGTGATCCAATTATCAAACTCTTCACTGTATGTATGTGAAGGGCTGAATGGGCGTCTCAAGTCAGGGTGACTATATATGTGATGTTTGGGATAAATCTAAAATATAATCACAGCACTCATGATTATGATCCCATGTAGATATGGAGAGTTGTTTTAATACTGGAAAACATGTATACAACAACAACAACAACAACAACAAGACTAAAAACTTTTTAAACAGTTACAGGTGTGAACTGTATGGGGGAAATGCACTCAATTAATCGAAGGATTATGAAGTTTTAGTTACCATTTTCCTTTCCTGTTCTCTCCTCAGTCTTATTTGTGTTGAAACTTAGATTGCAATTTCCTTGGGGCAGGCATCTCTCCTTATGTATTTGGTAAAATACCACGCACACAGCTGGCAATATGTAAGTAATCATAGCAGATACAGAGGGGCACACATTTTAAAACTTTTTTTACTTTGTTTGCTTCAAATATGCCAACCACTTTTTATGCGGACCCCTCCTTCCCACCCATCCCAAGAAAACGAAGATCGCTTTGCCTTGTGTTGAAAACAATATGGCCCCAAAACAAAAACCCAGTGTGAAATTGTTATCAAAGGTTCACGCTTGCATGTATATCCACTTGATCTTCCATAATTTGATTATTGTAACACTTGATGACTCTCTGTTCAATGAACTTTCTCTGTCGAAAAAGTGTTGTGTTTGAGCTGATGTTGTGGGATATGAACGTTCGGTTTTAGATGATTCTTCTTTGGTATCTCATTCTTGTGTTGAAGATGCTACTTGTTTCTGCACTCAAGGGATGTGTGTACATTTGTGAGCCATCCCTTTATTAGACCAGTGTTTAAAAACGATGACTTCTGACAAGCTACATTGGCAGAAACTACTTTGCAGAGTATCTTTTCATGACCATAGCTTGGCGTGTGCATGCCAAAAGATTCTCCATCAAAGGAGCTGTTTTCTCCTTCTCTTGCCTTGCTGCAAATGGCCCAGGCAGGCTCCCAATTTGGAGTCTGTTAAATGAATTCAAGTCACTTATTTGCTGTTTAGTTGTTGTGGCAGCAAGACCAATGGATGTAAAACATTTAGCCAGACAAAAGACCCAAACCCTGCCTTGTTCACGCTGTTCAGGAATAGTGCTTGAGGTTGTAGAATAATAGCCTTTAGAATGAAAGCTTCTGGGTGACCAGTCTTCATAGTTTTTGCAGAAATAACAAGTGTTTCATTGCTGTTTAAGCCATGGATGAACTTTCAACCAAATAAAACCAAAAAGAATAAATGTGCCTTAACAGGATATATTGCAAAACTTTTCTGAAAACCACTAGATGCTAAATGATAGAAAGCTACACAAGTATTTTCAAAGTACATCTAGCAGCCTATACTTTTATTAAATTTATGTCTCACCTGTTTACCATCATGGAACTGAAGGCTGCATAATGCAGCTAATACGAAATGCAGTGGCCAGATTGATTTTTGGTGTGTGCTTTGTTGACCATATAACACTGATTTTGTATCAGTTTCATTAGCTGCTATCTGTTTCCAGGCATGATTCGAGGTGCTGATGATTATCTATAAAGCAAAAAGCAATGGGGTAGACAAAAAGGATGTTTCCTTTAAAAAAAACACCTATAATTCCAATGTGTTTAGGACGACATCTGGGTTCTTCTTCTTTAAAATACAGCTGTTTTAATCAGGATTCATGCACATAATAGCCTGGTTTCTCCTCCCAGAGACTGGCATTTGAAGAGCAAGCACTATTTGATCGGATCATGCTAAATGTTAATTTCTAAATTATGGGATTATATGTTATGGTTGTACACAGTTTGTAACCTTGAACCAAATGTGGAAGGATGGGGCGACCCTCGGTTATGTTTGGGGCGACCCATGGAGGTTGTGTATGTATTGATTGTAAAGGCCATTGTGCCATATGCAAATAAACTTTGACTTTGACTAACCTTGAGCCTCTTTCTCTTTAGATTTTGAAGTTATTTCAGATTTTGAAGTAGTGATAAATAAATGTATTACTAAAGTTGAATATTTTTGAACAGAGGGACAAGTTTAAGGTCTATAAATTTTGTATATTGTTTTTCATATTTCGCTGTAGAAAGGCCTGTATGTAGTCCAAACCTATTCACTTGTGTTGAATAAAACATCCTTTTTGCCTACCCCATTTGTTTTTGCATTTTGGCACCCCTTGTCTGTTCGGTTTTAGGTGGGCTTTTAAAACAATGTTGTTCCATATAGCTTTTTAATATGTTAAATCTCTTAGTTCCCCACTCTGTTTTTAAGATGTGCTCTTGCTCTTAATTTCTGCTGTTGGTGCTGTTTTAAAGTTTCTACATTGTTTTAAGTGTTTTAGGGTGCAATCTTATCGGGATTGTGGTAAACCTCTGAACTCGGCTAATGACTATCCAATGCAGGTTGGGTGATGCATAGAGGGGATCCTCTCTTCCATGCTCCATCCACCCTGCAATTTTCACTAGATGCTCAATTTCGAGCATCTACTCACAGCTTTGAGGGTGGGGAGGAGACCAGAGAACCGATAGAAAGCTTTGAACACCAGTTTCCATGGTCTGTTCCCCTCACTGCCCCTGGGCATGCCCCTTTTTGTCCTCACTGTGCTCCATTTCCAAGCACCCAAGAAGTAGCCAGCACAGAGAGAACTGTGCCAGCAACAAGGCAGCAGGGGTGGGGAGAGCAGTTTCTGGGAACCAAGGTTATAGTGTTGCCTCCAACCTTGCTTCCCAGAAACCAAAAAATCCTATGGCTGTCTAGACATTGTCTAGTGGCCATAGGATTGCTCCCTTAAGTGTCTAGGTTTTTGCAAGTTTTAACTGTAAGTCACTTTTGGGGCCCTATTTGGGCCTAGAGTTGACTCATAATGTATGCATATAAATAAGTAAATAAATGAATAAATAGGGTTCCCAGGCAACCTCCCCATTCAGTAATTCACCAGACCCAGTAATACTTAGCTTCAGGAAAGCTGCAGCATCATGTGCATTCAGATCATGTCCTGGGAACATTAGAAATTAGAGGGAAAGTGTACTGTGTACCTTTCTTTTTTTCAGGAAAACTTGTCCCCCTTCCATATACTTATTTTTTTAATTTGGCATAATACGACAGAGATTGTCATTTTATTGCTTTGCATAATGAAAGTAGATGCCTTAGTGCTGGTTTTCTCAAAATGTATGAAATTGTACCCCATATCTAAATTTGCTAGATATCTTCCCCTCACCAGAAAAAGTTTTCTTGTACCTAACTCCTTTAAGGCTGAGCTACACATTACGTATGCCAGAAGATGCTACTCAAAATGGCATCCCTAGCAAGTTCTCTCCTAAATTTGCTCTGTAAGGTTTAGGAGCACATAGCCTGTTGTGTCATATCATCACACTGTGAATTTCTCCACCAATAACAGCCAGTGCTGTAGTGCAGAGGCAAGAAAATTTCACAATGTGATGATGATATGGAGTAATATCATGGGAGAGACGGGGTTGTCATTTTCAGTGGCATCCCTGTATCACACATAACATGTAACTCAATGTTGAGCTTGTGCACTGTTGGCCAAATACTGCTTGGATTCAGACAACTGTCAAATCATGTTTCTAAACATTTAGATTGTTCTTGTTTTGAAATTTGATAAATTACATTGAATGATTGTTAAGTTGGGCCTCTTTTTCCCCTTTGCTATTATTTATAGAACAATTCCAAAAGTTACTAAGTAATAAACATGGTCACTGTGACCCAACCACTGGTTATGACTGAATTCCTGTAGCAGCTTAATCTCAGTAATAGTTTTAGATTTGAATTGAATAGTGTCATGAGACCAGCAAAAGAAAAAGCAGCGGAATGAAGACATTGGTAGACTGATATTGGTGTAGTTTCTTGCATAAAGTAAGAATGAAAAAGGCCTCTGGCAGTTATGTGAGAAATGTAATTTCCAAAGAGCACTTAGTGCAGGCTAGCAGAATACACTGGGTTTTATTCTTTTTCTGATGTTCAAGTGAATTAGTGAGAATGGAAGGAATAGGGAGGGAGAACCTTACTAGTATCTTTTCGTAATATGGAGCCAAATAAGAGAGATGGATCTGCTGCACAGAAGAGAATTATGCAGATGTTTGTCTCCACATATGTACAAAATGTTCAGAGAGGAAAGTAGGGCTTACCACCACCAGCCCCACTCCCTGATGGACACATGTTTGGTATGATGTCTGGAAAGGGCTCCTCTTTTTCAGATGTTGCACCAATTGTGCAGAGGTTGGGGACAGGATTGGGAGGCACAGACCTGCTTCCCCTTTCCATATGCACATGGAAGCAAAAATCTGAATGGGCCGTAAATTGGCTGGATTATGTGATTAAGTTTTGATTTTCATTGTGGCAAGATCTTGAAAAGTAAAATAATGTATAATGAACAGCACAGTATTCCTAACAGTTCTCCCTCCATTACACCCTATTGGAGCATGTATGGATCAGGTGCACTTAAGCCTTTTTTAAAGGAAGAAAGGCAAGTTTGGGGTGAGGCCTGCCAGATGCCTTGGACAATGACCTTGAGAAGGAGGAACATGTCTCAGCCCCCCCCCCCCCCCGTTCCTCTGCTTTGTAAGCCCTTGGCGGCAGAAGGCACTCCTGGATATGTCACTAAAAGGTGTCAGAGTTCTCTACCCTTCTAGCTCTTACTTGAAGGGAAGGGTTTAATTAGACATTGAGCTTGTTGGCATACCAAAGGGCTCAGCTGGAAACTGGTTCTTTTCAGAGTAATGACTATACTCCCTGGGAACTCTCCTAGGTCCTGTAAACTGTGATTCTATGGTAGCTACTGACCACAGTTCACTAGCCTGTTGCTGCACTCATAGAATTGAAAAGGAACTTGGAGGGCCATCTGGTGACTCGATTCTAATCCAATCCCCTCCTCAATGCAGGATGTGACTACAGCACCCCTGACAGGTGGCATGCTACATTTTCCAACCCCAAATGTCCAGATAGCTGACCAAAATTGCTACACAAAGCAATGTTTCCCCTTACAAGGCAAAGCAATACAATTTTACTCAAAAGGAAGTCAAGATACTTGGACTAGAAGACAGCACTACCAGAGCATCTCACAAAAACTTGTAGACTCTAATCCTGCCCATCCAGCTACAGCTGGGTTCCCATCTTGTCAAACTCCACAGCTGGCACCCAGGTAGCCAACACAAACTTCATGCTAGGCTATTCACACAACAAGCTAAGCCACATTCAGTGGTTGAGTGTGGGTGTTGTTGAACACTGTTTGTTGAACTATGAGTTGTTTGTTAACCCTTGGGTTAGCATACTGCTGAACCAAGTCTGGCTTGTTAACCATCCTGAACAACCCAACATCAAACCATGGTTTCTCAAGGTGGCTTGTTTAAGAAAAAAAGCCACACTGCATGGTTAACAAGCCTCCCCATGGAAAATGTCCTGGGTTGAAACAACACACAAACCAGCCTTCCTCAACCTGGTACCATGCACATCTGGTACCCAGTACATCTGGAGGTCACCAAGTTAGGGAAAGCTGATTTACACCATCTTTGATGCGTGCATGCTGCATTTGTCCTAGTCTCTTACTGGGTGAGGTTTCCAAACTTAGAGAAGAATGGGGAAAGGAGCTCCCTTGTATGAAGGAGATGACTGGATGGGAGTCATTAACCAGAAGGGCCTTCCCCACTCATCGAGCCACTGCCTGCCCAGCCAGGGATGCCAAACTTCCAGTATTGCAAGGAGTTGCCCTGTGCTAAAACCTAGCAGCATGCCAGTAGAATTGGAGCACCTCCAAATCTCTGGGAACAGTGAACCATTGTTTGCCAATGCTTTATTCATAATCTTTCAGATTGCCAACTACTTTACTTGGGGAATTGCTTAAAACCTGAAAGTTAAGGGCTTTAGGGGCCAAATAATACAAAAGGTATCCATCACTTTGCCCCTGCACTCAGCACCATTTGCTATCATGTCCTGGATGACACATAGGAATGCACAGGCATATTGCAGTAATTTTCGCACTAGGATGGAAATGAACTGGTCTGAAAGAAGCATCTTCTCCCTTTTATGCTATATTTAGGTAGGCAATACATTCCTGTAGCAATTAAAAAAAATTGATACAGTACCTAAAATAGAATCTTCCTTGGTTGGTGTTGAAATGTGTGTTTGAGTCATTATTTTTAAACCTAAGCTGTAATTTTCAGCAACTCTTAAGGGATTTAATATTTATCCATGTTTCCATATTTGTTGAAAGTTTTCACTGAAGCTCTGAATATTCTAATCAAAATAAACTCCCAACATAGTAAAACAACAAACCTAAATTGCCCGGTGCTTGTTAATTTGAGGTTCATGAGCTGAAACTAGTGCACAGCTGTGGAAGTCTTGTTAGATTTTAAATAATGCTACAACAGGTTAGAAATGGTCACTTAAGGGCAATTCTGGAGCGAGAGAGTGAACGAGAACAAACACATACACCCACTGTACTACGTACAGCCTACTCCAATCTTCCCCAACCTGATGCTCTCCAGATGTGTTGGATTGCTACTCCCATAATTCCCAGCCAACACATCTGTTGGGCACCTGGTCTAGTTCGGCAACATCTTAGCTTTGGGGGTCTTTCCAATACTTGCCACTGGAGGACCTCTTAAATAGAGATGCCAGGCACTGATCCTGGGACGTTGCACACAAAACGTGCTCTGCCACCATTGCCACTTCTGTATTTCTAATTGGCACATGTGATATGGAATCTCAAATTATGATGACAATGTAAAAAGCTTCTCTGAAGCATGCTATCAGGTGTCCTCCAAAGATACTAATTTCAAAAGCATGAAAAGCAACAATAACACCAACAAAGGCCAGATATACACCAAGCAAGATATAGCGGTATGAAAGCAGTATATAAAAGACAGAAGCCACACTACTGCTTTACAGTGGTATTGAAATGCACTGACAACTGTTGGGGCCCATTGACATATACCATATACCACTTTCATACTGCTATATCCTGCTTGGTGTAGACCTGGCCAAAATCTATCGCAGGATAGAAAGGTAAACTTTGAGATACTTTGAAAATGGGCAAGCTCTCACGGATGAGGGCTGTGTAAGGCAAACAAAAGAACATCTTCTAACAGGAATGCACATTTGAAGCAGTATGACTCTGCATAGCAGTGGCTGGAGAGAGAGCTATTGCATTCATGTCCTACTTGGAAGCTGGTACAAGACCTCCTGCTGCCATTGGTGGGTGGATGGGGGAGAACAGGAGTGCGAGTCACTGCCATGTAGGTGAGGGGAAATAGGAGCACAAGTCGCTGCTGCTATCATGCCTGAAGGGAACAATCCTGAGCTGCCGCCACCACGTGGGGTGAGGAGAAGTCAAGGAGCGTGAGTTGCTATTGTGCAGAGGGAGCAAAAGGATCAATGCTGCTGCTGCAGGGGAAGGAAGGAGCAGGAGCTGCCACTGCTACACCGGGAGGAAGAAAGAGGACCGCGAGCTGCCACCCTTTCCCCTTCCTTCCTACCTGCCAGCCGCCTCCACCTGACTTCCCCTCCGTACCTCGCTCTGAGTGGTCTTTCACGTGAGCAAGACATTGGGGGGCAGGTAGACCTGGAGACTGCCACCCCGGCAATGTCTTCCTCTCCCGAAGGCCTCCCTCAGAGCAGGACTCCCCAGAGAGCCTGTCCAACAGATGCTATGCTCTAAAATGGCCTCAGAGTGAAGTGTCGGATGGGCAGGGTTCTAGGGAGCCACGGCAGCTGCTCTCCTCCTCTAGCCTTTGCTGCAGTAGGGGAGCAGCCAGTGCAGTTCTGCAAAGCACCCACTTGCCTATGCCTTATTCAGAGTGAAGCATAAGGAGGGTGGTTGCAGTTGCTCCGGAGAGCTGCAATAGCGGCTTTCCTGCTGCAGCATTTCCCACAATAGGAGAGTAGCCAGCACGGCTCTCCCATGTGCCCCCCCTCCCACATTGCCGCCACTGCATAGAGCAGTAGCGGCAACAAGACCCACAGTCCTCCCGGCAGCAGGGTGTGCAAGCTCTGCCACCTTTCCAGATCCGTCACCCAAGGAGTCACCCCATCTAATGGGAGCACCAGTCCTGCTTGTCGGCTTACCACAGGCAACTGGTTGGCCACTGTGTGAACAGAATGCTGGACTATATAAGTCTTTGGTTTGATCCAGCAGGGCTTTTCTTATTTTCTTAGGAAATACTACCCATCCATCACAACACATATATGGACAGAAAAAGGACAGGTGCTCTGGAAGCTAGATTAGTACAGGAATATTTAGACCAATAACCTCACACCATTGTGTTTTCCAAGTATATATGGAAGACAAAGCGAGACCACACCAGCCTCAACATCTGTAAGTGTTCAGGCCCTACTACCAACATCCACATGTTCCATGCAATGTCAGAAAGAAGGCCTAAGTGTACACAAATAGCCCCACTGTAAGATATTTAAATATATTTTAATATTTATATGTTAACCTTTAATTTTATGTTAAGCAGTATGCATAAATAAATAAATAAATGGCCATCCTGGGAATACATTGGGGGCATCATCTGAATAGGGTATATAAGGTTACTAATGAGGTGCTCCCTAAGTTGATAGAGAGGCCATGAAGTTAGACTGGAACTCTGTGGCTGGGCAAGTAATATCTCCAATTTCCCTTTTTTGTTTTTAAAGCTGTCTTTGTCTTCTCTTTCTTTGCTTTGCCCCTACTTCTTTCGGTCTTGCTTTTCTAGACCTCCTCCTTTGTTCTTTCCTCTTTCTCCTAGCCTCCTCACTTCTGCTTGCTGCCTCTTCTGTAAATAGGTGTGAGATGAGGTTGGAGATTGGTGTAAAGAAAGCTGACCTTACAAAAGCACTGAAAGCCCCTTACTGGGGCTCTTTTCCGTGATGCACGGTCAATGCAGGCTCTCATATGTTACTTGATTAGGGCTGGGATTTTTTTCCAGCTCCAACAAGTTGAAATTTATTTCATGGAGAGCCGATCTCCATGCTTCTTTAAAATAACAGAGAATACTTCTTCATCTCCCCCTTCTTTCTTATAATTATTTTGTTAATTGCTTGTGGGGATGGGGGACTGCTTCCTCAACAAAGCAGACACTAAAGTATGAACTCTTTAAGTGTGGACTATACAAAAGGATTTCAAGCAACGAGGAGTTAATACGACTAAAGAAGATAAGACTAGATCTAAGGCAAGTGCAGTATTTTATGTACCTGATGGATTAAAAATTCTGGATCTTGTTAAACCTGTTGGTGAAATTAGAGCCCACGGTCCCTATTATCTCCCATGCCCAACTGTGTTGCTATGGGTTTTATTTGAATCACATAGCAACAGTGTTTGTTTTCTCAGGGCTTGCTTTATAAAACATAGGGTTTCACCTGGCGACACCAAACCACAGTCCCCAGGAATAGATTATACCTGGCTTCGTTCTGTGGCCCCTATTCA
This sequence comes from Anniella stebbinsi, assembly GCA_029215795.1. NCBI lineage: Eukaryota > Metazoa > Chordata > Lepidosauria > Squamata > Anniellidae > Anniella > Anniella stebbinsi. The sequence goes on along the minus strand of JARDYH010000001.1, from coordinate 345,664,846 downwards.
TTGGTCCAGTGTTTCTGCCAGCTCTTCTGAAAATGCAGCCTTTGCTTTCAGGTTTAATCCTGTGAGAATCCTCTAGAGAATGATCAAGCAAGAAGACTTGCAGGACGCATTTGGGCTGTACCCCTGAACCTGAAAATTCCTTTACTTGTTAGAGATAACTTGTAAAGCAGCTGTAGTAAATGGTACAGATCAATGGTACAGCAGCATCGTAACACATCTAATATAGGTCTGTTTTCCCACCAACAAGAAAGTGGCGTGGTAATGACTTAAACAAGCAGCTGTGTTAAGACTGCTCCCCGTGATAAACGGCTCATATGAAACCGCTTCCCATATGATTCCAGCCATTTTCACAGCACCATAACCACCCACTGTGGCTAGCATTTTTCAGTCATACGGTTAAATTTTCCAGAATTGCCTAGGGAACTGGTGACACAAATGTGGAGCAGTCTTCACGGGGTTGTATTTTGAAGCAGCGGCCATGCCACCGGTTGCATGTGTGAACTAGGCTATCCTGCATGTAGAACAAGGGCAGGCAGTAGACAGCCTGTAAATCTCCAAAACTTTTTCAGTGTCCCCAGCGATCTACCCCAGATTTGCAAGATTTTTAGTGCTGACTTGATAATTTCACACAAAATAGCAAAACAAAACCCCAAAACCAGCAACGCCCATTTTCACATTGCACATAATGTGGCGATGACGTTTTACTCGTTAAAGAAAAGAGATGCTTTTGATGGTACTAGAGTAATGACAGGCAATATATTTTATCCAGGCAATACAGAACTAGATATTTGTTGGGCTAGTGGAAATGGTTCTAGAGAATTGAAAGGACACATGAGATGATGAGTAAACGTCCCTGACAATCTGATGAGAGAGCATCTTGCTGACCCAACATATCGGATAGCAGGTTAGGTTTGCTTTTGTATACGAAGGGCTGAATTAGCACAATCAAAGAGAAGTTGCTTGATGTGAAATGTTTTAGTGCTCTTTATTGTACGCTGAGATTTTTCTACCCCCTACTGGACACAGAAAGAAGCAGGCCAGAATGTCAGTTGTCTCTTTTCATTCAGTAGTTTTAAGTAATTTAAAAGGGTCGTGTTCTCCCCCCCCCCCCCATTTTTGTATAGCCCTGAAAGGGTCGCCAGATTAGTAGGGGCCAGTAAAGTGCAGAGGTCCTTTTAGAGTGCATTTCATTTTCTCTTGAGAAGGATGGCTGAAGATTAGCATTCAAAAAGAGTAGTTAGGAGTGTAAGGTTAATGCTTTCTGATTCTCTTCATTTTAGTTGAAGATACATTTTTATCAAGATGGTTGCCAAAACAACATTTGGATTGGTTTTAATAGATAACAGACAAACATGTTTTTGTTTTCTGCTTTGCCTCAGTGGTACATGGATCAAAAGAGTAAATTGCATTTTAAATGAGCTGTTTTTTCTCCTGCTATATTAAAAGGATATTTGACAGATTTGGGGGTGGGGTGATCAAACTACTAGATTATTTGTACTTTTTTTTAAAAAAAAAGTAAATCTGTCTCTTGCACACCTTTACTTGAATCCACAGAGAAATTTATTGATATTTCTTCCCATCAGTGTAAATTCTGGAGATGTCCAAGTGGGAAATTAAGACGTGCACTGGAGAACTGCAGAAGGAAAGATGAAAGCGACATTGGATTAGAAGTGCTTTTTTGCTACAGCCTTTCTAATCTGGCTTTATAAAAATCCTTATGAAAAATTTACAAACCCTAGTATACAATCTCCTTGTAGAGGTGGAAACCAATACAATTCATGCAACTTGGAAACCAATTTATGTCAATAGAATCTGTAAGATGTATTGGATTGTCACTCTCTGGAAGGATTTCCATGTAAGTTCCTTAAAATCCCGTTTTGTAGATAGAATGTTTGAATTGGCTTGGTAGCCATTTCCATTTCAGGATAATAACATTTGTTAGAGGTACATGAAATTATCAAATGTGGTGGGTGGGTGTGTTTTCTGGTTCATATAATTTTTTTAGAGATATGGGGTACATGCAGAGATAAAATATTGGAAAAATCAGCTTCGAACATGATTCTATTTTTTGCAAGATTGCTGTTAAGGTTCTCAGCTTGTTCCCCCCCCCCCCCCAAAATTAATCTGCTTCAAAGCAATTTAAAAAAAAATACAGCTCATCCCAGCACCATTCAACATGGCTCCCCATGGAGAATGCTCAACATCCATCCTACCAAGAAATGTGTGTATGCATGAGGTCCTTCGCTCCTGACTCCGGGCTTCAGTAGCTATGCAGCAATGGAAAACAAGGATTGTGAAGTGTTCCAGTGGGAAATAGGCTTTAATCTCCATTAGTTACCTGTTCTAAGAACTTTGTGTTTCATCCTATTGGTATTCCTTGGCGGTGGGTGGGGGGTCAATTTGCCCTTTCAAAGGATTAATGAGTGAAGCCTCTACTGGGATTATCTTCTGTAGTATGTTAGCCTTTCTTATTGTATATAAAGCTAGTGGGAACTGCTTTGGAAAAATAAACTTCAAACATGAGTCTTATTTTAAGGAATTATTTGGCAATTACATGCTTTTAATCTACACCGTTAAGAAGAAGTAACATTTATTTTTTAAAAATAGCAGGAGATCATATGTTTCAGTTACTCACCTGCCTTGGCATTTGGTACTCATAATTATAGATGGGGAAAGGGGGTTCCTTTATGCATTTGCTAAAATTGCAATATATTTATCATCACAGTACAAGGGACTAGTACATTTGCAAGTAAGAACCTTTGGTCACCCATTTTGTCGAGTAGCACTTACATCTGGCTGAAATAATAGTAATAAGTATAGCATTTCCATAGTGTTTTTAGAGTGCAAGGAAATATGTACGCGCATCGTCTTATTATAAGCCTTACAACAGGGGTCTCGAATTTTTTAGGGCCCTTCAGCACATTTAGCATTTTGAAAAACTGCCCTGGGCACCAACACAATTGGATGCTTTAGAGAGGTTGGGGACAAATTTCAATGCCCCACCTTAGCTGTACTTATGCGTGTTTGTGCATGATTATGCACGCTCTCTCTCTCGCTCTTTCTCTCTCTCTGGCTTGGCTTTCTCCCCTCACCCCTCCATCTTCTGGCTCCCCACCCCCAATCTGGCACCTTTCTTTCCCTCCCCTTTCCCCTCCCTATTTAAGTTAATAGATAGGGACTTCCCCCCCTCTGTATTTAAAATAGATAGATCGGTCCATGGGCTTGAGTAGGGAAAGGAAAAGCCCCCCTTCCAAAAATTGGGTAGAGGAGGAGGAAGCCCCCCCCCCCAATCAATTACCTTGTTGCCCCAGCCATGTTTTTTAGCCTCAGGGACTCTCCCACCACCTTAATACAAGTGAATTGAGGAATCATCCCGTTCATTTGCAGAGGGGGGTGTTCATTGCTGGGTTGTTGTGTGATGTGCGAACTGGGTTATTGGGGAAAGACAACCCAGTTCTTCATTGTGCAGTGTCGATTCATTGCAATGGAGCTTGCAGGGAAGTACTACCTAAAGTGTTGTGCCTTTGTCTTTATATTTCTTACCCAACTTTCTTTGACAGAGAGACTCAAAGTGAGTTGGAAACACTCAGTTATGTGGGGCAGAAAAATGTCCAGAAAAATGTCCAGTGACTTCTTGTCAAGGGGCAAGAGCAGATCTCTTGCACATAAAGATGTTCCTGAAGCAGAAGAACATTGCTGGCCTGCTGACCCACATACAGAGCAATGGACTTTTTCATCATCGTCAATGTAGTAGGCTAGATATAAACCGTATTATACATTAAATGGATAGAAAAAGCAAAGATTATTGCAAAACCCCAAACATAGCTTATATTCCTCTTACTATATATTATGTTCAGTGTACATCTGCCACATTTTTAAACAACCTGTTTCTCTATCAGGATTTTATCCCCCAATCGCTGCCATATCGACCAACAGTCCACTAAATCACCAATGATCTCTTCTTTTATCGTGTTCTGATTATTTTAATTCAGTTGGCATTCCAGATAATTGAGGAGCCAGTTGGTATGGATTTAAACTGGTGCAAAACTTAATGGAGCAAATGCAGAGAGAGAGGCTGAAGGAAGAAAGCCAATTGCTTCAGTTAGGAGTAGCTTTTGCAACTTCATACTTTTTAATTCAGTAATAAAATGCCATTATTGCCTACTAAATGCAATTCATACAGCAATTCTTGTACACACATAAAGAAAATAACTGAGAGAAAGATTTCTGTTATCAGTGCTACATATTGTTCAATGATGAACTTTATGAAAGCCGTTCTCAAAACGTGAACAATGGCTCATTTGAACCTGGGAATTGCTGTCCTAGGAAAGATTAATGGTCTACAAGCTTGGTATCTTCCCAGCACAGTGCCTTGTACTGGATCATTATGAGAAGTGTATAAAAGACGCCATAATTTCCGGCCATTTGGTATTATATGCTATAGACCATAGAGGAACGTTTCTTTTTTCTTTTCAGTTTTGGTGTTAATAGCCATTAAAAAACACCGTGCTTTATGTTGTAGCTAGCTAGATGTCCTTTACACTTGTATTGGTTACATTCTTCTTTTAACAAAAGGACCAAGTTTGCAATAATATTTTATATCCATTAGCACTTCTGCATATAAGGTAGCTTTTAATTTTTTTTGTAATATGCCGTCTGATTAAATCAGTTGCAACGCTTAATAAATATCAAGGTGTTTCAAGCTTAAGACCACCTATGTTTGATCAAAAACATGTTGTTTATATGAGTTATATTCATCAAACATACTATTTTCTGTCAGTGGTTTAAGTAAGTAGAATATGGGCCACAATATTGCTACGGAATCAAATATAGATGTGCAACAAGTACTAAGCACAAGGCTCTGCACATAACAGAATCAATGATAGATATGGTGAAGGTTCCTCCTTCCAGTGTCACCAGCAGCAGCCATTCCAGCAGGCTGTACTGAGGGAGATTAGAGGGGAAGCAAGACTATTCCACCAGCCCTCCTGAAATACTACTTAATTTTTTCCTCTTCCCAGCCCATCCCTTTTTCCTTCTGTGTTGGGTCGTTTTAGATTTTAATCCTGTTGGCAGGTTCTGTCTTGTTTTATTGATTGTGTGCAAGTTGCTCTAGAAGCCAAAATTGGGCTGGGGAGTGGGATAAAAATGCTTTGAATAAAGAAACAATAAAAGAATAAAAGACTATAACTGGGTTCAGACAACAGTGGTTTAAATAGTCAATGGTTAGTTATTAAACCCACCGTAGGTTATTGTGTTGCGTGGAAGGAGTTTTTTATCCAATGGTTGATTATTTAGTCGAAATAACCAACGCAAATAGCCAACGCTGTGCAGAATTGGCTATTTAAACCACTGTTGCTAATGCTTATCATGTTGTGTGGAGGGCACCGTTGGTTGTTTCCTTGGCCATCATCCAAAATGTTGCAAGTCAGGAGATGTCAAAGTGGCCCCTGCCGCTCTAGTCCAATTGGCAGGATAGATTTTCAGCAGCAATAGCTGATGGGATACTAGCAGGAGGACTGAGGGGGAAGAGAGGGTGGGGGATGAATGAGTGAACTCAGCATGGACTAATAGCCAACTCAACGCTGATCCTAATCCATACCACAATTGATTATTATCATGTTGTGTGGGGACTATCCTCTAGCAACAGTCGAGTTGATTATTACCCACTATTGACTATCATGTTCCCTGAACACAGCCTCAATCTGGTAGCGCATCCATATGTGCGTTGTGATTGCAGCTTCTTTGAGTGCTGCTCTAGCAGACAATTATAGAAGCCACTGCCTTTCCACAGATTATGAGCATGAACATGTAATTACCTCAAGCACTGCTGCATGAGTTAGACAGTGGAAATAAGCCGTTATGCATGCATTTGGGCTGGGAAACAGTGAATTAGCTTATGGGGGTCAGAGGGAGGAAAAACTTGATAAAAAAACTTGAGTGGTCAGAAAGGCATGATTTCTTGTGATGTTGGCCATGGGCTTAGATAGCTTTAAAATGGGATCATACGCATTTATGAAAAACAGGTCTGTTAATGTGTATTAGCTGTGGTATCTAAACTCGTTGATAGATGTCTCCTTCATAAACCACATAACAATATAAAAGCCATGATGGATTAGACCAAGGGACCATCTAGTTCAGAATTCTGTTCACATAGCAGCCAACCCAGCTGCCAAGAGGAAACCCTCAAGCAGGATATGACTGCAACAGCACCCTCCCTCCTATGTTTCCAAGCAACTGGTGTACATAGGCATACTGTCTGATACTGGAGGTAGCATATAGCCATCAGGTCTAGTAGCCATTGATAGCTTACCTTCCATGAATTTGTCCAATCCCCTTTTAAAGCCATCCAAATTGGTGGCCATCACTACATCTCCCACCAATCGGCCATGGGATGACACCAGGTTCTAGTATTATGAGAGAGGGAGAAAAATAGCTCCCTATCCACTTTCTCCACTTTGTCTGTGCTTTTGTACAACACATATCCCCCAGTTTTAGAGATGGAATACTAGCTGGTGTTCAGCAAAGAAGAAGTGAAGGTTGTTGCTTTCATACTAGGGGTTTCCCAGGAGCATCGGGCTGTCCACTGTTGGAAACAAGATACTTGAGTAGATGAAGCTTTGTCTTGGTCCAGAAGGGCTCTTCTTATGTTTAACCATGCACCCAAGAGATTTTGGAGTTCTGATTCTTGAATAGCACCCCCCTGCTCCCATGCTTCATGGCAAACCCCTAAAACGGGAGCGGGGAATTGGGAGAAGGACTGGTTTCAAGGGCTGTGTGGTTTGCCTTGGGGGTGGGCTGGTCTAAAGTAATTATTTGGAAACTACCCATGGTCGTGTAACTTTGTCATTAATATATTTGTTGCCAAATGTCCACACATCCATACAGCCTAAAGACATGCTCCTCATACGAACCTCTGATCAAAGGCCTGGGATTCTTCCAACCCACTCAGCATCCATAATACAGATTGATCTCATAGTCATCAGTGAAACTGAGGAATTTTGAGTTTTGTTTCAGTAAGCAAATGTTTAAATACTGATGCTTAGTAAAATACATAAGCATCAGTATTTAAACATTTGGGAAGTGCTTTAAAATACTTTCAAACAGATTGCTCTTTTGAAAGGAGAAATGTAAAGTAGTGTTGTTGTCACTGTTTTTCAAACAAACGTATTGTGTGTAGTGTGCAAATTAACACTTTTTGTTGAGGCAGGAACTGTTGACACATTTTTGAAGCCCCAGAGTATTTTTTTTTAAAAAAATCATTTTTGCTTTGTTCAGTTTTTCTGTATCAAACCATGTTAGCTTAAGTAAACAGGCAACATAATTTATTTATTTTCCAAAGTTTTTTTTTGTTTTAATCCCCCCTCTCTCATTGCTCCTCAAATAAATATTCTGCCACAAAGAATACTATTTTTCAGTCTGTGTACATCATCATATATTCCATTTCCAAATTTCAGTAGAGAGTGCCTGTTGTCATTACATATCCAAAACAGCAACACCCCCCACACAAGAGGGAGATATAGACAATGTTCAGATGGTACGCTAACCCATGGTGGTTAAGCATTTTGAGCTAAACATTATGGCTTATCGTGTTGTGTGAACCATTCCTAACCATGGTGGCTACATAACCACGGTTTAAACACACTTGCTAACCATTTACTGCAAAAGGGTTGGTAGCCTAACCATGGCTTAGTATGTTGTCTGAACAAGCCCTTTGTCATCACTCCCTAACTGGAATGTTCCTGTTCAGGATTCCAGATGGCGATGTCTGCCAGATAAATGTTATGGGCACAAGCGCACGAATACACTCTCCATCCCTGCCCCCTTGGTTTCCTGTTTTTCTTTTCCAACTGATGCTTATTCCGTGGCATGCATAAATATAGTTCTACAAATCTCAGGGTTCTCCCAGGCATGCCAATAGCTCAGTGGCCACGTTTTGGCTCAATTTCTGTCAACGGGGGCCCTGGGTTTGCTGTTAAAGGGAGTGAAGCTGTCACATAAAGGAAGACAGCAAGGACATCAGAGAAATCCGTTAAAGGTGAAGGACATTTGTGTGAGAGTATGAGAAGTAGCCATGACAATCGCTTACATTTTGCGCAGTCTGTATTTATGAACAGATTGTAGGGTTTTATTCTCCATTACGTTATTACCCTTGAAATTGAACTGCATTTATAACAAATATGAAATATGTGTTTTTAACACTAAAATGTAATTTTCCAACATAATATCCAAAATAAAGTGCCAGGAAGCTATTAGCAGCAAATTGAATTTTGTGGTATGTAATTTAGTATAAATAGTGACAAGTAGTTTTCCCCCCTCTCACCCCCGCCACTGCCCCCCCCAAACAACCCCATTAGTCATTCAGCTTAGCAGCACAGAGGCAGCAGTCAGCAAGGGTGTGCATTTTTATGTCTGCTTCAATTGCACACTTCATTTATTTGAACATGGCATAGGCGGCTTTCTCTGTCACGCAGCATCACTACACGATTAGCAAGTTTCGCCCTAGGGCAGCTGGGATGCTTTGCTGGGGCAGATGTTCTTTTGAGCTTATTCACTGGCCGTTCTTGGTTGTTTACTGTTGTCATGGCTACCTCTATTTCCATAGCAGCCGTTCGGCTTGCTCTCAGCGACGAGTGAATATAGTTATAAAAGGATCATCTTTTGCTCTGTGTCCCTTACTTGCCATCTGTCAACTAACTGCGTGTGATGGATTCAGAAACCGATTAAAGATAACGACAGACAAGCGATGATCCTTGTATTGAAAATTAAGAGTGGGTTTGATGCAAATGGCTTTCGTGCCTTTGCAGGGTATGTTTTTTCATACATATGCAGGTGTGCAGTGTTTTAAACATTTTCTTGACACAGGGAAGTAAGTGTCCCAATGCCTGCCGTCTTTGTGTATAGCCTGCATAGTTATTTAGACTGTCTAGTTGACTGTTTCGCTACTTGCTCCAGCTTTGTGACCTGATAACATATCCTTAGTAATACAGTTTAAGGGCATGATTCTTTACCCTGTAGAAATAGTGCTTGTGTACTAAAGGATTGCTATTAGGCTCAATAGAGCTCTTGTAACTTGTATCCAGGAAAAAAAGGTTGCATGGAGATACAGAGGAGGCACCCGTAAATGGTCCTGATCCCTGTAACAGCCTAGTGAGCTGCTAGGACATGTGCCAGGGCCAGGAAGGGAAGAAATGGGGCTCAAGCGAACCCTGCAGCAATCCATCTGCCTGCAGACACTGTGGATGTGGGGGACTAGAATACCCCCCCCCCCAATGTTCACAAAAATCTCAGTCACAAGTTTGAGAGGAATAAAATTCACAGAAAAATGCAGAATAAACAGTCAAGGGTCTTGTGGCACTTTAAAGATTTAACAGATTTAGGATGCAATCTTACGCATGTTTATTTAAATGTAAGATTTATTGAGTTCAGTGGGACTTACTCCCAGGTAAACCTAAGGCTTGCAATCCTATACACCCTTATCTGGGAGAAACCTCTATTGAACTCAATGGAACTGACTTCTGAGTAGACATGTACAGGATTGCACTGTTAATCTTTAAGTTTCCACAAGACTCTTCGCTACAGCAAAAATCAATAAAGGAGGCTACTCCTCTGGAAGAATTCAAAATGGTGACAAACTCCAGCACATGCTGCTTAACAGTAGCATTGGGACAGTGCAAACTTTCTGGAAATACAAGGAGCTTTCTTTTCCCAATAAACCTTTGGTTGATTGAATCTTACTTTGGTAACTCTCATCAGCGCGGAGATTCAGTTCATGCTGCAAACTAGTGGGGGGTGGGAGTTTGCCCACTTGTAAATTAATGCATTTATTGGTTGATTTTTCCAGATCCTGACATTGATGCTGCCACTGCCATGATGCTTTTGAATACTCCCCCTGAGATACAAGCAGGTTGTGAGTAGATATTTCTATAGCCTCTATAGCACCATAGATATGTAAGCCTAATCTTCTCTTTCATTAGCACACAACCTATCAGGTTTAAAAAATAAAAACAGTTCCGATGGAAAAATAAGGTTGCTCAGTTAGACCCTTTACTAACTTTTCTATTCAGTATAATTTTGGATGGTTCTCCTTCTACTTAAACTTCTGTAAGTAGTAAATGACAGCAATTGTATATATCTAATTCCCTTGACCACTGCAATGTATTAGATATGTACAACTGGAATTTATATAACAGTAGGGTAATAAGTATTTTCTTCTGTAGAATAGGGAAGGTAATACCTAGGGCCACCACCAAATCATGTTTTGCTTTTGGATTCCATTTTTTGGGGTGTGTGCAAGTGTCGGATTTGTTTAATGACCAAAAACATGAAGAAAGGAAGAATTAAAATTCTATCTAGTCTTTAAAATCAACGTTAAACTTTCATGGTTAAATCAGATCTGGTTGTTGTTGTTGTTTTTAAAAAAGCAAGAAGTTGATTTGCCAAAGGAATACTCAAGCAGACTTTTTTTTAACTGCTAGGCCAGCCCGTCCTTTCCTTCTTTTGCAAAATACTTTTCTGTAATAAAGAGCTCGTCACCAGATCATAAAGTTCATACATCAACATTTTTTAAGAATTGGTGTCTGTTCACACAATACATTTTCTTCTATATCCAAGTGGACCCAGCTGTTCTTGCGTGAAAAAATGGAGTATGAACCAGCAATTGTTAAATATTACCAGGAGCAACTTCTGTGATTGTGGTGACTAGAAAAAGTAACTGAATATGGGATTTGCTGCCTACCATCTGCCTGTTTGCCTGGTTCACACATTTCATTGGTTGACATGAGTATGTGCCCAGGGAATGCTAGGACTGTTGCATGTAGGAGCAAATGTACTGTTCAGCTTTTAGATGTCCCTTCTAAAATAAATAGACCCAGGACCATTCCTTGTTAGGGTTGGATGTGTGTTAATAGCTCATTGATATACCTTGGGCAACCACTCTGTTTTTGAAGAACTGATTTTGCGATGCGTGAAAGTGGCCTATGAAATTAAAATATATGATGACAAAAGTTTTAAATCTTTCCCCTTCCTCAGGGCGAGTCACAATGTAACTTTCCCAATCACCCTGCACCATCCACCAGCAATATTCTTTAATTTTATTTCTTAGTTGTATCTCTCTCTCTCTCTCTCTCTCTCTCTCTCTCTCTCTCTTTCTGTTGTTTGGGTTGTTTTTTTAGTAGGGCAGTATCCAATACTGTTTTTGCACTCCCACTATTTCTATTATGCTAGCAGGATTCACCGCTAGCACAACAGGCGGCTAGCACTTCCTAAAGTAACTCCAGAAATGAGCAGAAACACTAATATCAGGAAAGGGACAAATCAATGGAGCTTCCTTTTTCAAGCTCTGTTGACCTACCCTGTTCTGGAAACTACTGTTTCCTCTCATTTCTGTTTGCTTCGGGATCTGCTAGCTTCCCATTATGCTACCGGTGAGCCCCGCTAGTGCATTGGCAGTGCTGGATTCTGACGTATAGCATCAAAAATAACTTAGGATCCAGTTTTCTGATTCTGAAACATCTATGCCACTTGGCGCTTCATTTACCAATTAACTAAACCTGGGGTAAAATAGCTGAGATCTAATAAAGCCTAAATAGAAGGCAGCTCTAGTCACTCCAGAAAAAAGTCCCTGATTTCTGCTGATTTCCCTAGTCCAGCCGCAGCCCTCCAAACCTCATCCTAGGCCATTTCAGAGAGTCTTCCAACTCTCTGGAGCAGCTTTCAGGGGGATGAGGATGAGACTGGAAAGCCCCTTTCCGCAAGCAGAGTTCTACTTGTGGTAGTTAGCATCCAAGCCAATGCCTACTGAATGAAATGTACCTAGCTTGATGTAGAGATTTATATCCTGCTTTTTATTCTTTTAGGGAAATTTCCAGCACTGCAAACAATAAATATTAATAAAACAAAAATTAAGTTCAATGGTAAGTTAAATTAATCAAACGCCAATTAAAACAGCACATCAGATATTCTCTACAAAGGTTCTCTGCAGCAAATGTCATGTCTGACTTGGCCCTGATAAAGCATAAGGAAAGAAAAAAATATATTTTAGTGCAGTGGTTCTCAATCAGTGGTACACATACCACTGTAGGGATGCAGAAGCAGTCTAGGCGGGACATGGGGTTTTCATAACGATTACTAAGAATATGCTTAGTAATAATACTACTGCATTTTTTGTTTGTTATCTTTGTGTTTTACAGTAGTAGTAAAATGTATACTCAACTGTAGTATTACAATTTTCAGCTACTAATGGGAATATTATTTTTGTTTGTTTGTGTTTTAAAGCCATAGCAATACAGTTTACTCCCAACAATACTACTGCAATCTTACTGTAAATGATAAATATAACAACAGAATGCCTGTAAACATACACATGTCCTTCTCAGAAAAAGAGGGCTTTTTGTTTCTATCATGATGGAACCCAGGTTCTTCGATAGAGTGATTGGTGGGATGTAAGATACAAAGGATTAAGAATCACTGTTCTAGTGGAGGTGCATGGCAATCCTGTTGAGTGTTAAGTTGTTCTGAAGAGGATAAACGGGTTTGGCTTTTTATAAATTTATGGGATGTGTTTTTTTTCAAAGAACAAACATTAATTTAGAGTGTATGTTGTGGGACCACAATAACTCAAGAATGAATTGATGGGTTTGAACCAAATTTGTGCTAGGAAGAACTAGTCAGTTTTTGGCTAGAAAGCCACAACTGGAAGTGGGGGCAACTGGGTTGCATTTGGGTAATTTGGGGCGGGGGACTCATCTCTGCAACAAATGTGTCGGGGTTCCTTGCCCTCCCACCGAAGTGCAAGACAATAAAGAAGTCTGCCAAGTAATCTACAATGCTTTATTCAGTAAATAAACATCTCTTTGCACCTCAATAGAGTTTAAAGTCTAGGAACTTTCCTCTAGACTAACACTTGGCTAAATTAAGCAAGACAACTGTTCTTTCAAGAAAAGGGAAAAGGTCTTTTCTCTGAGGCCCTTTCACTTCAAGGAGGGTTTCTTGGAAGAAGCCTTTGGCAAGAAGCTAATCAAGCTGACTGCCTCTTGCCTACCTTTAGCTCCGCCCTTTTAAACCTACGGCGGACCCTGGGATCGGTTAGCTCTGAAGTCCCTGTTGGAAGATTCCTGAGTTTTACAGACTGCAAGTTGTTAATATTTTCACTGATAAGGTCTGGTGAAGATTCCTCCCTGGCGGGTGAAGAGCCAGAGAAAATCACCTTGCCCACTTCCTTTGTAAGCTGGGACGTTTCTAGTCCTGTTTCTTCAGCTTCAGCTTCAGAATCTGTTTCTGATTGATAGCCTGAAACTCCTTCTGCCACATCAAGGGGCACAGGCCTGGTCATGACACCATGCTGTGATTTACATGAAACATAAATCTCAGTTATTACATCCACAAACACTGGTGTAAGTATGCAGCTTCCCCAACCATCCAGTTGTGAGAGTTGTAGTTCAAGACATCTGGTAGATGCCAAGTTGGAGAAGGCTGCCCGGCGCGCTACTGAGGGACAGGCCGCGAAGCCTGTTTCTCAGTAGATTCTGAGCACCGGAGGGAAGCGGACGCCCCAGCAGGTAAGTGCCTCACGCCACCAGCCTCACGCCACTGCCGCGTGACCCCCCGCCGGCCCGGTTTGCACCCACCGCTCCCGGGTTGGCCCGGATCACCCCAGGGCCATCTGGTCACCCTTCTGGGGGGCTAAATTTCCGGATTTGGCCCCCCAAAACAGTTTTTCCACCCGGATGCGGATTTGCTCCCCATTTCCCGGGCATGTCCGGACAAATCCGGGCGGATGGTCACCCTACCCAAAGCAAGACTACCCCTAGAATATCCTTCCCACCTTTATTGTGGGTCAGAGCTTGCACCATTTGTCTCAGAAAAACAACACTTGTGGAAGTAACAAGCAGTGCCAAAATCACATTTTGACATACTTTCAGTAAGTGTGCAAAAATACCTGTAGTTGTAGATCAATTATCATTCATAAGGCTTCATAGAGGGGAGACATTATAATGGACAGATCTCTTTTGTGAATCTTTGTTGTTATCCTGTATACAGTGTCATCAGGGTGGATGGTCCTCTGCAAAGTAATATAAGCAAATATGGTGGGATCTTGCCTCTAAGGAGCCATGATCTAAATTTTTATGGAAGACTTCAGGATGGTGGGAGGCAAAGAAAGGGAGAAGTGGAGGGTATTGAGTATCACAGGAGAGCAAATGCAGTGAATATGTACAGGGCTCTACTTTAGTCTCTTCTTTGTCTTGTGCGGTATATTGTTTGCGCGATCAGTTATACTGGGATAACAAGCTCACCCGTCATATCAGCCTCTGGTTTGCCTAAACACTCAAAGGGTGAAGCTGTATTTGAAGTGGGTTGAAAGAGAGTGAACAACCCCGGGCAAGATTGGGGCTGTTCCCCAGCTCTCTGTTTTGTTTTTGTATTGTGATGACCATATGAAAAATAGCTGGATTATCATGACTTGTGAATGAGGCACATAGTGACCTGCAAATGACCCAAGATAATGAGCAGAGGATATGGCTGAATCCCTCTAGAGTTACTTTAGCATCATTGTCATGGAACTGGATCCTCCTGGCTCAGCTGTTTTTTAAATGGTTACGTTAAAGGGAACTATCTAGTCGTTTCCACACATGTGCAAGCTTACACATGTGCAGTGCTGTATGCATGGAATTTCAAGTAACTTTTTAAGGACAGGGCAATTTATAAAAGAACTTTAAGGGTGAGTAAAAGGATGCTAACTGTTTGGAGGGTAAAAGACTGCTTGCTACACACCCAGGTCTCTCCCCGTGTCTTTCTGGATAGTGGTCTTATTCTTCTTGGGGCTACTGTCTCCATAGAAGCAGGTTGTCCATGCCACTTGCTCTTTAATCCACTATGGGGAGCTACTAGCTCACATATTGAGATCTGCCAAATGTTAAATGGCATGCAAAACACTGCTAAAAGACAAGACATGCTTTTTTTAAAAAGTCTTTTTATTTTAATGAACTCCACACGAAGTGCTGAAAGCAAGAAAGTATTCCAAGCATATTTATATATATATATATATATATATATATATATATATATATATATCTTACGCAAAGGCCCACAATATACCAGAAGGAAAAGAAGAGTGAGAAAGACAAGACATAAACAAATATAAAATCCAGCTATATCATACAAATGTAGAAAGTTGTGGCTGATACAGAAGTTCTTGAGAGGCTGCAGACTATGTTGCAAATAAAAAAATGAGGAAAATTCTAATGAAAAAGTAGATTTGAGGAAGAATTTAATGATACAAGTGTACAAAATCTAATTGAAGCAAGAGGCAAAAACAAAAGTAAGTAGAAGCGGCAGTAGTATGCGTGACAGCCAGACTGTTATGAAGATGTCTCCAGAGTGGTCAACAGACAAGTTGGTAATAGAAGGACAATTCCCAAATTGAGACAGTGCATGGAAAAAAGATGAGCATTGTATTTTATTACATTTATATTGCGCCTTTTCATTGGCATGTAATATGGATAAGGACATCACCATAATAGGCTAGTGTAGACATAACATCACTCTAGCTAACAACAATCAAATATGATTAAGTAATCAGGATCCCACAACAGGATCACATGCTCCCTTCTAGAACACAAATTCACATCACCCCGCCTAGCCACAGGTAGGGGAAGGACCATAGTTCAATGGTTGAGAATATGCTTTCCATGCAGAAAGTCCCAGGATCACTTCTCAGCACCTCCAGTTTAAAGGATCTTGGGAAGCAGGACTAGCAAAACAAGACAACAACTAACCCTGGCTTGTCTTCCTGGCTTGTCTAACAAACTAGAGTTTGTGTAAAACCGTGAATCCTGTTGGGGATGTAACAACAAGCCAGGAATTGGAGAAAGAGAAACTGAATAACACATTATTCCTTCTCCTTACCTCGTGAGAGGAGGAGAAGATGGGTATCATGTGATCCTGAGATTTTGCTTGGGCTCACAGAGGCTCTTACATGTAATGCTAAATCCTAGATTAGTGTTTTGTGCAAACTGGGCCAATGGCTTTCAGTCGGTTTCAGATTCTGGGTTAACTGAGAACTAGTTAATTCTAACCATTGCTACAATCAGTGCAGATAACCGTGGTCAGACTTGTGCGGAAATTCATGTTCCAAAATGGAGACGCTGGGTAATCTACGATTCCACAGCCATCTCCCAATTGCCTAACTATGGTTATGTGATTGAGAACATTACATCTGCACCTGCACAAAGCAAATGTCACTGATGCAAAAGTGGCACACAGTTCAGCAGCAGCCCTGGGCATTCAATGTCTGTTTCAATTTGAGCATCATGAAGGCTGAGCCTCAGGAGGCGATACTTCACCATGGAACACAGAGCATGGAATGCTCATGAATAGATTTAGTGGGCTTTCTTTGAGCTAATTTCACTTCCCCTAAAATTATCCCTCTTATTGTTTAATGGTATCCTTGCACTGTAAAACATCTAGAAGTACTAGCACAAGCCCAACAATTCAATGGGCTCAAAGTTACGTTTTCTCAGTACAGCAAAGAATGTTTTTCAAGAAATGCATGAAGGTTGAATCTGTCACATGTGCACCTCTTTGCTTACATTGCGGACTGATAGTTCATGCGATTCATGTTAATATTAAGTGCTAGCAACAGCAACTAGAAGTCGGATTGTCGTGGCCTAACGAGATGTTGGGTATGTGCAGCTGCCACTGACTGTCATCATCCCAATAATGCCTAGCAAAAGAAACACAATTCTGCTATGATTTTTTTCCTATACATCAGCAGGGAGAAGCATGCTGTGTGTGTGAGAGGGGGATGAGCAGCATCTATGTGTCTCCCAAAACATTTGGCTAAGCCCTAAGATTGACATTTATTAGTAGACATCATATGCTGTTGTTCTGCTTGTCTGTCTTGTAATTCAAAATGGGGGAAGGAATTGAGCCATGATCAAAAGCCTTGGGTTCTGTGTAGATGGATGAGCACTTTCTCTTTCAAGGAATATGTAACCATTTACATTCGCTTTTCAGTTAGACATGACTTCAAATGGGGTTTCTAGCAATTATGTTTGTGCACTGACTTCTATGGTTTTATTTTTCTGTCAGGGTATTTTTTTAGAATTCTGTGGTTGTAGACTATGGATGGCTTTGTTGGTTTGTTTTTTGTACATTTCTTGGAAAGTGCCTTGACAACCTTTCGTGGGGCTAGAAGGCAAGGTAAAAAGTGTATGTTTAGTGTGAAACTTTGCATTAATTTCAGTTTGTAATGTGGGAAATGTGAGGAAAATACAAATTCGTCACCTTCACTCAAGGTCGTAATTTTGCTAATTCCATTTTTAAATAGAGTTTAGTTTTCACATTCTAACACTTCAATTTGCAGGTTTACTCTTTCAGATCTTTAGTCAAATAGTATCATGGTGTCCTGAAGACCAGATATTCAGAAAGATTTATCTCATGTTTTATCTGATGTATTTTGCTCTGTAGAAAAACTAGCCATAGATAAGAGATAGACTGCCTCTATGTTTCTTGAAAATTTATCTCACTTTTTGTTAGCTAAGGCCTCCTTCCCTCACATGCTGATACATGTGGGAGCCACTTCTCCATGGTGCTATTCCACATGGATTTAGTAGATCTCTCTGAATACCACTGCCATGTAGGTTTTTTTCATCTGAGCAGCACCTCCTAGTAACTTGTAAATAATTTTATCTCCAACATTAAAATTCAAATCCCTACTTTTTATTTTTTATCACTAGAAAAATAATATTAATCCTAACGGCTAAGGTGACATTGAAAACCAAGAAATTTATGCTGGAGAAGTCTACATGTAAGAGTAAAGTATGGTTCTTGCTGTTGTTCTATCAACATGCACCATGCTTTATAGCATAAACAGAAGCTGCAAGAAATGTACAATTAAAATGTGATAAAGGGGAGGCTAAGAAGAGGGAGGTGAGAATACTCTATAGTATAGATAAACACTGATACTATAAAAGTGGATATATAAACGTGGTAAATTAGGGGATGTGGGCTCAAAGCGTTGACTACTAATTATTGCCAAGCTGAATTGCAATAGCTTGTTCTGAACATTCTGTAGAGACAACATGTGTAACTACACCAGACTGAAAACATCATTATACCATGCTCTGTCCCTGTGTGTGAATTGTAATTGTTTACCTAATATAGACGACAGCAACTAGATTTCCCAGGGTACCAGTTGGAAATAAAGTAAAGTGTGGTGGGCCAGCTCATCAGCCCTCACCATCCACAGTGGTTGTCCCCAATTTCTTTTGTCACAGATACCACCTTCTCCACAGCTCCTTTCCCCTCTAGCTTGGCAAAAGTGGAGGGGTTAAAATGGCACCCTTTAAGAACAGGGGCCATATTTGGCTCGAAAACCTTCAATTACTCATACTCAAGACTATTGATATTATATGATACATTTTGTATTTAAAAAACAAACATGCCCAGTAATTTGTCTCTACTGTATTTTGTCAGCAAACTTTCTAAAGCAGTTTACTCAGATTGGTTTTACCACCACCACTGTGTCTTCTAATATATCATACTTATCTATGGCTTCAAATTGCTGACCTTTGAAAGGGTTTTCCTTTAGTATTGCATTTCCTTGAGTTTTTAGTCCAGAAGTCAAGTATCACATATATTTATTTTCTGTGGCTATATAACAGTGCAATCCTATACATGTCTACTCTGAAGTAAGCCCCACTGGGTTCAGTGGAGCTTATTCCCAAGCGAGTGGGTACAGAATTGCAGCCTAATTTTACTTTTAGGGGTTCTTTACACCTGGATTTTAGAGATGGTTCTTATGGTCATTTTGGCCCCTGAGCAGTCTCTGCTAGATTGTACTGCTGTATGTGATCACTTTTAGAAAGAACCAAGTGAGAAAGTGCAAGACAGGGTACTTGATTTTCACAAATCCCTCCTCCCCACTTACACATGCATGAAAAGCTTCTCCTGAGGGAACCCTCCAGAACAAAAATGCAATGTAGTGCAGAGGGTTTCAGTAAGCGGGAGGTGATTAGCCAAAACTAGGTCCTCCAACTTTACTTTCTCTCAAGGCAAAGCCACAACTGGATAGAACTCAAGTTCTGAGACTAGATTTTTTTAGGAGGTACAGCTCCTGCTGCCTACATGCCCCGGGGCTGAGACAAGATCCACCTACCAGGGCTTCATGCTAGTCATGAAATTTTTCATGCAGTTTATTAAATACACAGGAGCACTCCTGGATGGACAGAACTGCAATGTACTTGCTGTGGATTTGTGTTCCTGCCTTGCAAGACATTACTTAAATATCAGATTAAAGGCACAGTCCTATGCATGTTTAGACATGGCTGGCTGGGGAATGCTGGGAGTTGTAGGACTTTTTTCTGTCTAAACATGCATAGTGTTGCACCCTAAGGGTTTAAAGGGCAACAGTAATGGAGGGAACATTTATATTTTGTTGGATCATATGGTTTTTACTTTTATCTTAGCTAAATTAACAATTATTTGTGTATTTTGCATAAGCCTTTGCATATCGATTGGAGCAAACATCTCTTGCTTCATAGTCATATATTTAGCATTTATGTACAGCATTTCAAACATTTGTAACATTTATACATGATGTGCTAGATCTAGAATTCCCATGAGTGAAATTCCGCTCCTGGGATGCTCCTGCTGGAGGTAGATGGAGGACGTGAGTTTTTGCTGCTCCAGGGACTGGGGGGGGGGGGGTGTCCCTCTGGAACTGCGTGTGAGGTGTCTCTGGGGGAATTGGCAAACACTGTCTCTCCCTCCCCCCCTTTTTCCCAGTGGGAGCCTCCACTGGATCTCATTCCCATTCAGATACAGACAGAGCCCTTCCAATCAAAAAAGGGCAATTCTGGATCTATCCCTATTTCAATAATCCTTAAAACTGGCCTTTATGTAAGGTCAGTATTTTTACTCCTCTATTGAGGATAGAATGTTTAGTCTGAGAGACGATAGACTTGATATCTCCTGATTTAGACTATTATTCCTTCTGGCTAGCCCAGTAGTATATATGTTGACTGGCAGTGGCTTTCTAGGGTTTTAGGCAGATATCCGTCCCAGCCCTTTTGTGCAATTTTTTTAAAACTTGAGATGCCAGGAATTGAACCTAGGACCTTAACCATGGACAGCATGTCCTCTGCTCCACTGCACTGTGGACTCTACAAACAAGGCTTGCCTTAGGCCACTTGGTGAGTATGTTGCCATGATGAGATTTGAACCAGGGACTTTCCTGCCTGCATGCTTAGTCAATAGGTTAACACAGCTTTTTGTGGCTACAAGTTGCACATGAAATATCACCTGCACCTTTAACTATTCCCTCTTAGGAAACTAGAAAGAAAAGCAATGGCTCTTTTTTACATGAAGTTTGATGTTCAATAAACTGCTCAGTTTTACACCCTTTTAATTTCTTCTCTTCTCTCTTTTTCCCCCTCTTGCGATTTCAGTTCCTCCTGGAGTGATACAAAATGGAGCTCGCATCCTGAGTAGAGGAATCTTCACAGGAGTTAGACCACTGCCAATAAACCCCATTGGAAGCATGGCTGTTGCAGTAAGGTAAAGATGCTGAAGGACAGAATTAGTGGCGTAGCACTAAACTGCTGCTCTGCGCACTCAGTTGGGTCTACCCTGTATAGTTTCTATTACCTCCAAGATTATGGCCACTGTCATAGCCAAGACGATCCAAGACTTTGAAATAGGAACGCTGAAAGGGCTCTGATAAGCTTGCAACTGATTTAGCGAGCTGAGTGACAGATTGAAAATGGTCATTCCTCTACTCTCTATTATTCTGGCCACATGAGTAAAGCAGCCTTTTAGATTTATATAATATATTTACCAGGCAACAAACTCCATATGTACCTATTTGTTGCAGGGTGGGTCTGGCAAGCTATTCTCCCAGAAACAATATGTACCTCAAGCAAGATAGGAATTTAAAGGCTGCAGTTTAAAGTTTGACCAGTTTCAATGAGTTTTAACTCCTGTCTTGGGTTTTGATCCTGTTTGCCATTCTTACTATTTTGGTATCAAAAGTGAAATGTTTGGACAAAGAATGCATCCAAGCCCATCATGTGTTTGATCCCAACATTATTTATGTACAACTGACTTCTTCTGTGCTCACAACATATGACTAATGCAGGTTTTCAGCTTTTAGCTAAGCATTTGACCAACATGCTGAAATCCACTTTGGTTTTTTTTATGCATTACATTTCACAGTTGCACCCCAGTTAAGCCATTTATAGACTGTTCCCTTTTCACACGGTAATTGAATGAATGAATTGCATTGTTTCCCAGTTTCTGTAGGAGCTTGCTTGGCTGCTGGCCCTTGAGCCAATTAGTAAGTGATCTTGTGCAATCATTTCACCTTTGGGTGTCCAACTGAAGGTGCAACAGAATTTGAATTGTTCAGATAATGTGTATTGTTCAAAAATACTAAAACCAGGACATATTCACTACTTGACATGAGTAAAGATTAGCCACGGGAGATTATGTCATTATGCTGCTGTTGTCCTTTTGGCTTAAACCACATAAATATATCTTTTGTTCCAGACTAATCTGTAAATGGGAATACACTATTTTTAGTGTCTGAACCATCATTATCTGGCACTAGCTGCCCAACAGAAATGGGTTTCTATTTTCTCTCTCTCTCTCTCTCTCTCTCTCTCTCTCTCTTATTCTGTGTCTTTTTAGGAAGCACACTCATACAAATTATTTTCATAATTCTAAAAAAAAATCAGCCATGGCAGATTCTAGAAAACCAAAATGAGGTATTGCTTTCAAGAAGGGATGCGCAACTTATAGTCCAAATCCTGCATGGTATGCTCAACTAAATTAATACACAGAGGGAAAGCCCAGATGGAGAAGAGAAAGCAAATGGAGTAGGTATTTTGGTGTTTTGGAGTGATGGAGGGAAGTAGAGAAGCCCTCTCAAGTAATCTGGTCAACTTGTGGAAAGGACTAGCTTGAGCCCATAAGGCTCAAGCTGGTGTAGCATAGTGACTAATTTATTTATTTGTTTAAAGAATGTTTACCCCTGCTCTTTAGTCAAAAAGGCCCCCAGTGCAGCTCGCAAATATCAACATTTAGGCTTACTATCTAAAGGACGTGACACACAAGGAGCAAAAGATGGGGATGGAGGAGGAAAAAAGCAAGCTCAGGTTCTTGGTTCAAATTATGCTAAGAATTTACAAAGTAGCCTCAGTCAAGTCATTCTGTCTTAACCTTAGGATGTAATCCTATGCATGTTTTGACCCAAAAATGTCCTGCAACTCCCAGCATGCCCCAGCAGTCAATCCCCAGCATGCTCCTTTAATCCTCCATCTGCAGAATGGTGGATAATAATACTGTCTTACTTTACAGGGTTGTTGTAATGATTAGAACTAGAAGAATGTGTGCAAAGTGCTTTAAACACTTGCACTTGGAAGCATTATGCAGATGTTAAATATTATTATTTTGTTTGGGTTCTTTCTTTCTTCCAGACAATTTCTATACCGCTTTTCATTTTAAAAAAAAAACCAACACAGTTCACATAAAAAACATGATAAAATACCATAGAAACAAACAATAAAATAATAAAACAGTGATAAAACAATAAAATCTCTTTAAAAACACCTGGCAATGCTAGCAGTCAGGAAATGGTTGGGCAACCAAATGTGTCTACAGTTGTCCATGGAAACATTCCACGCTAGGAGCCTGCCTGTTCTTAGTGGGGAGATCATGCCTCACGGTGGGTGCCACAATATAGAAGGCCCTTCTCTGCACCACTGCCAATCAAACATCAGTAGGCCACGACAGTACAGTAAACAAAGTTTCCCC
Organism: Anniella stebbinsi; assembly: GCA_029215795.1. NCBI lineage: Eukaryota > Metazoa > Chordata > Lepidosauria > Squamata > Anniellidae > Anniella > Anniella stebbinsi. Next base: position 345,642,031 of record JARDYH010000001.1, on the reverse strand, counting down.
CTCATAATGTAGAGACTGGTACAACCTATATGGGAGTAGAGAGTCTCTCAGATAATCTGGTCATAAGCTGTTTAGGACCTTATAAACCAGTAATAACGGTAGCTGTTATTACTGTGGGAGTCATATGTGTGCAGTAAGACACATCTTGTTCACGTACACCTTTCCTTCCTACATGGAGAAATTAGAATTAAGCATGTTTCAGTTCAACCTTAGCTCTGATAGGATGTGCAAGTGAGCAGCTGTATGCACACACAGTGGCCAAGACTCCATCCCATTATTATTTGGAGCCTAGTGGTGACAAAAGACCACAACCTGTATTGGCCTGGAAATGTGTTGTGTTTTTTTCAATACCGGGTGAAGACCTTGGTGTTCTCCCCAGCTGTTGTTTTTTTTTTTGTCTTTCACTTTTGAAAAATGGGTTAGTGCTTTTTAGATGCTTACACTTCCATTGTCCTCTGCTGTTGATTTTGTCGAGGTTATATTTTGTAGCTGTGTTACTTGTATACTTTATGGTCTTAGCCTTTATTTTGTGAACTGTCCAGACAGCTTTGGCCATTGGGTGGCACAGAAATGCAGTTAAGAAATAATGAATGCAAAGTAAATATGAGAACCAGCTGGAAAAGAGAATGGGGTAAATAAGCCAAAACTTGGCCTCTACCTATTATTATTATTATTATCATTATCATTACTATTATCTTTATTATTATTATCTTTATTTATATCCCGCCTTTTACCTCAGTTCTTCAGCTTCCAGGCTCCTATTTTGCTTCTGGGTTGCCAGCAAAGGTACGATTTGGCTCAGGGACCTTTTTGCTAATCCCCCACTCTAAGACCTGCCTTCTGTGCCGTTATTTTATGCCTAACTGAACATTAGTTCATAAATAAGCAAAATAAATCTAAAACATAAAGCCACTCTTTGTCCTCTTTCATTTGCTGATGTTTCATTTGTTCATTTGAATGATCCATTTTGGCCAGAAGTGCTGAAACAGAATGAACAATCACAGCACACTCCAGTGTAGGTGTCAGACACATGCAGATTTTGGTGGCGCACCATCTGGGACTGACCATAGCTTCCCAAACAAGAAAGCCAATACTTTTTGTGTGTGTGTGGGGGGGGTGTAAATAAATAGATCTGGGAAAATGAAGAGTTCAGTGAAAAATATTGAGGTTGCAACGTGGAGCTTCATTTGGGAATACTGCATATGGGAAGTGCTCGCCATGTTAATAGACATATTTCCAGAGTTGAACTTTTCTTATCATTGGCAGCACACACCTTAGCATTAATGCCACATCTGTTCAGATCATAGATAAAGCACTGTTTTATTAGCAGAACGTTACGCTGCCTGCATTTGCCGTGGTGCTTTGCATTCATAATTGTGTTCGTAAAATCCCTCCTGTAAGTTTTTCCTGCCGGTAGTACCACGGATTTAGTTGCATTGATTTGTACTCACTGATCCTCTGGGACAGGACCTGATTATGTGAGGGAACACTGCTTAGTGGTAATTTACTGCCTTTGTACCAGAGTTGCCTGAGAACATTTCTGCTGTTTTCAAATGGAAACTTTTCCACATCTCTGCGTGGAAATAGTTGAGGAAAAATATCAGGTAAGAAAGCTGCTAATGTCCCAAATCTACCAACAGAGCTGAAATATTCACAATAATTATTCTTCATAATAATATTTTTTGCTGTGCAACTATACACTTGGGCCTTATTGAAATCTATAGAGAGGGGCCACCACATACAACCCCCACCCTATCAAGCAGGCTAGGGAGGGAGCAACGAGCTGAATGTCAGAAACCAAGAGTTGAACCAAAGAGCCTGAGCCAAGGGATGGCCAAAAATACACTAAGGAAAGCTTGTTCTTCAAGCAAAGCCACAGCCCAACGTAGGATGGCCACATGTCCTCTTTTACAGAGGACAGTCCTTTCTTTGAAGGACTGCCAGAGGACCGTCCTTTATACCTGGCAGCCTAGTCCAAGAATAAAGAACATTCAGAAGGAAGAAGAACCATGAGAAGAAGGAAGAAGGATGACTCTTCTTCTAAACCATCAGAAGAAGATCTGACAGTATAAAGAACTATCAGAAGGAAGAAGTGGGCAAGTTGCCCATCAACAGTTAGCATCTTGAGAGCACAGCAAGTAAGACACACAAGTCACCTGCTCACAGTCTTACACCATATGGTGAAACGTACTGTATTTCTGTATACATCCTAATAATTATTTCTAAATTTGCCATTGCACACAAAAGTGCAGGTTCCTGGTTCTAACCCCAACATCTCCTGGCAGAAGGTTTTTCAAGTTTGTTTTTGGATATTCTTCAGCGTGGAAAAAAACATATCTCTTAGATTCAGGAAGGTGGTGCCATAACTCAGTCACAGGTACAGTCCAGGCACCTCCAGTTCAAAGGGCTATGAATTCATAAACCAATAGCATTCCTGTATAACCAGGACTGAAAGTAAGTGTGGACTGCACTTCAGGGTTAGTAACCCTAGTTTCAAACAACAGTGGGGTGACCATATGAAAAGGAGGACAGGACTTCTGTATCTTTAACAGTTGCATTGAAGAGGGAATTTCAGCAGGTGTCATTTTTCCTCTGAGAAGAGACCTTCAAATGTGTTTGACCTTAAAGGTTCCCCCCCCCCCCCCGGGCTGGATTTTTTTTTAAAAAAAGAAGCTTGGATATTTCTTCTCTTTATTTGCCTAGCATAAAACAGACAACACCTTTGCTGACATGAGCAGTTGTGTAGTGATGGCGAGCCTTCGTAGTCATTTCATCCCTAAGACCATCAGTACAAGCTTGTACCTTTCATAGGGTGACCATATGAAAAGGAGGACAGGGCTTCTGTATCTATAACAGTTGTATTGAAGAGGGAATTTCAGCAGGTGTCATTTGTATGCATGCAACACCTGGTGAACAACAAAGCTGCAGGAGCCCTGCCCTCTTTTGTTACGCTAGGCAGGGCTCCTGCAGCTTTAACTATTGTAATGAAGAGGGAATTTCACCAGGTGCTGTATGCATACAAATGACACCTGCTAAAATTTCCTTTTCAGTGCAACTGTTAAAGATACAGGAGCCCTGTACTCTTTTTCATATGGTCACACTAAGCAACAGGTGATTTTATAAAGTAAGCTAACAGAATGTTTTCAGCCACTTAGAGAGAGGCATACAAAAGAAACGGATTCAAAATGTGAAACTTTCTCAGTTAAACAGTAGGCTCTAACAGTCCCAGAGGTCCGTTTGTCCCAAACTGCTAAAAAGCATCTTCTTCTCCACCCCTGAGTCCCCACTGGGGCTTTGCCAGCCCTCACAGGTTTGCTCCTGGACTGCCATCCTTTTTGTCTCAGTGTATGTCTCTCACTCCTTACCCTCCTCCCTCACCAACAGGCAACCCTCAGAGACACAGACGTCATTGCTGGGGTTGTTAGGAAATGTAGCTCTTAAGACACCAGAGACCCATTACGAAGGGACCAGGTAGGAAGTGCTAAGACAGAGCTTTCCCTGTGACTAGCAATGGCTCTTAGGGTCTGAGTACAGGATACGGGGCTGGATGGACAAATAGTCTGACCTGATATAAGCTCTACCGGCTCCAGGTTTTTGAGGGCCCTTGGGTAAGACATCCTAAATGGGGGCCCTGCCTCAGTGAGTATACCTTCTCACCGTGGGCAGCTGGTTGGCCACTATATGCTGGACTAGATGGACCCTTGGTCTGATCCAGCATGGCACTTCTTATGTTATAATGAATCCATTTTCTGAGTGCTAATTCTTCTGTAGCCAAAACAACACTAACCACCTACAAGAGGAAGGGAAGCAGTGCCAGCTCCATGTCTTTGAGGGCCCTTGGGCCAGACACCTCCAATGGGCCTTCTTCCTCATTCAGTGGGCTTTCTCACCACCAGTGTCACCAGCCACTGTTGTTCCTTGTCCTCTTTCTCATCATTGCAACCACTTGTTTGCTTGACATGGAGTATCTGGCCCAGAGCAAGAGGCAGGTGAACAGGTTGCAATGGTCATAGAATCATAGAATAGTAAAGTTGGAAGGGGCCTATAAGGCCATCGAGTCCAACCCCCTGCTCAATGCAGGAATCCACCTTAAAGCATCCCTGACAGGTGGTTGTCCAGCTGCCTCTTGAATGCCTCTAGTGTGGGAGAGCCCACCACCTCCCTAGGTCATTGGTTCCATTGTCATATTGCTCTACCAGTCAGGAAGCTTTTCCTGATGTCCAGCCGGAATCTGGCTTCCTGTAACTTAAGCCCATTATTCTGTGTCCTGCACTCTGGATTGATTGAGAAGAGATCCTGGCCCTCTTCTGTGTGAAGAGGAGGAGCAAGTCCAGTGGGCTTATGTCAGTGGGGCCTTGCTGGGGTGTGGGCCCTTGGCAAGTGCCCGACAATGCCTACCCTTGATGCCGGCCATGGATACAAGGGAGCTTCCTTTGTTCCTCAGAGTAATCTGGGAGTAGCAATTGTCAGTGCTAAAAATGCTATAAAGGACACCCCCACATCTAGCCTCTGGCTGCATGCCATGTAACAGATTACCAGCGCTGTTCATGGAGGTACCCTATTTCTCCGTCTATCAGGTGATCCTTACCACCAATGCTCCTCATCTGTTAATCCGACTGGGAGAAGGGAGACATGGGCCTTTGTGAATTCAGCAGAAGGCAGGTAGTTTCCTTAGATCAGAGTTTATCTATCTATTTGCTCTTCTCTTTTCATACAAACAAAAGCCAATTGAAATACATAACCTGAAATTATTCACCTACTTAAAAGAAAATCCAATTTTGGATTTAAGAAGACAAGCTGGTTTTAAAAAAACTAAAAACCAGCAACTTTGCATTCTCAACAAGTTCGATATGATAAAAAAATATGCAAATTAGTTTGTAAAGCGTGAAATGCCTCGTTCGTGATGAGTCTGTCACGCTGTGTGGCTTCCCACCTATTGTGCTCAGTCTCTTTCCTTGGAGCAAGACTGTTATTGCTGGCGTCATGCAAAGGCTCAGTGGCCCATGCTCTTGACTGAGCAGTGTTACTTCAGGTATATGCCAGAACTAGTAGTGTGTGGAGTGTAGCAAAGAAACAAATGAAGTTAAATCTTTATTTCCCCTAAATTGTGGCTATCTTGAGCATTAATCTTCCAAATGTAAAGTTTCCGCTTAGAAGTAAGAAATCTGTCACTTCAAAGGCAGCTCTTGCTTCCCACTTAATGAATTATTTTAAGGAGCTGGTTATTAATTCACCATACAATTGTTTTGAATATGGATGATTTCTTCTCTTAAGCAGTTGGCATCGTTCAATGACAACCCCTGCAGTGGTGACACCATCTCGGAGTGAATGCAGCTGGCTTGCTGCACAATCATGAATGACATTGCATTTAGCTATTAATAATTGAAAGAGCTTTGTCTTTGTCTTTTTTCCCCTACTGGGTTCTTCATATAATTTATGGATCATAAACTACCCCCTAAAGTCCAGGAAAAATTAAATTATATTGAGCAAGATAGGATGGAAATTTGGGATTTTGTGCGGATTTAAAACAGTTGTGTTTATCTCTCAGAAAATAGTTTCAGTTTCAGAATTCAGCCTTGACAATCTTTCCATCTTCCTATATGTGTGTATTGTTGATTTTGTTATTTGAAAAGCATAACTTGATAACTAATGAAAGGAGCTATCTTTATCAGTATTGTTCAGGCACAACACTAAATCAGTCTCCCCAACCTGTTGCTCTCTAGATGTTTGGACTACAACCTTCAGCATTCCTGACCATAGCGCAGTCTGGCTGAGGCTGATGGGAGTTGAAGTACAAAACATCTGGAGGGCAGATTGAGGAATGTTGCACTAACCCATGTTTTAGTGTTGAAGAAGGCTGGACTAAACCATGTTTTAGTGTTATGTACAAGAGCAACTGCAAGCTCTGCAATGCATACACTCCCTCATGCTCTTATATGCCTCAGCTGGAAGCGTCTAATCACAGTTAGTAGCAAACCATGGTTTCCTGTTGTGTCTGAACAGTTTGCCAGTTTGGGAAACATTAGCAAAGTATAGCTTGGCAAACCACAGCTTGCCATGTTCTGACACAGCAGCAAACTATGCCTTGCCGCTAACCGCAAGTAACGTGAAGGGAAGAAGTGTTCAAATCTGAGGCTACTCATGCACATAATGCTAAACTCTGACTTAGTGTTGCATTGGAATGCAGCCTATGGTTGAATTGAGACCATGGTTTGCACTAACCAGAATTTAGAACACAAACTATGGTTTAAGCTCTGAAATAGAAAACGCAACCCTTTGTTTAGAGATGTTGTCTACTTTGATTTTCCTTGTGGTCAGCAAACCATGATTTAGAGCAGGGGTGGGCAGAAACCAGAGACTTCAGAGTTCAACTCCCAGCATTTTTGACCTTTGGCTTTTTGGAGTTGAAGTTCAAAACATTTGAATATCTACCTTCTGCCCACCCCTGCTGTCTATTCAGCACTCCACTTTCTATGATTTTGCATTTAGCTATGACTTTAACTATGGCTTATCAATTCAGGCATCCCTCCAAACCTTAGCTCCCATAACCACGGTGGTATTATATTTATCTGACTGCTGTGCATTCAAACATGGGTAGGAATAAAAACCCTACAGCTCAAAACCCACTTTAAATTTATGCACCATACTGTATATCAGGGGTGGGGATCCTTTTTGAGTCTGAGGGCCAGATTTCACACCCTTCCTCCGGACCATTCTGACAGGCTGGATGATGTTGGGGAGGAGCAGTTCATCCAAGCGCCAGCCATGTCCTGGCCTGGGAATCCCTGCTGTTATCTCCAATTGGGGATTAATACATGGAATCCCCAGAGGAGGAGCCGTAGAGAGAGGGCAGGGCCTAAGTGGGAACCTCCATGGGTCAGATTCAGCCTGAGGGCTGGAAGTTCTGCATCCCTGCTTTATATTCCCTCTGTTTCCAATGTTCATTTGTTAATACCATTGCTTCTATAGCCAAAATGGCACCACAGACATACAAGGGGAGGTATTGGCCGACTCAAGGGAATTCAAAGGTTTGAAGAAGGACAAAAGGCCTTTAGAAAAAGACTTCCTTGGGAGAGGGGAATGCAGCCCAATGAGGACGGATCAGTCTCAGTGACCATGGAATGCTGACTCTTGGTGGAAAGGAGGACAGGGGCACAGAATAGAAAATCTGGTAGGAGGGGAAATGAAATTGAGAATCCCAGAGGAGGGGAATCATAGGAGCACTCCAAACTGCAACACTTCATTGCAAATCTCACTTGTCTGTCTTATTTGCAGATGTTCTTTTCTTCCTACATTTTAGGGTAGCATTGTATCCCAGCTTGTTTTTAGGAATAACCTCTGCCCCAATATAGCTGTTCATTGCAAGTGCAGATGTTCTGATCTTGCCTTAAACTTCCCCATTCATTTCAGGAGAAGTCTCCAATTCATGTGCTCATTCCTTGGCATGTAGCTGAGGCTGCATGGATCTCTGAATTAGGTTGGTTGTTCCAAGAAAATCAACGTTGAACATTTTACCCTAATGATGAAGTGTCCTAATGACATTAACAATGATGACATTAACAAGTAGCAGATTTAAAGCAAAAAAAAAAATTTGATTGTCATTGTTCATTGTAAACAACCTAAGAGTTTTTCTTTTGGCTTTTAAGGTTGTGTATGCATATTTCTCTTTAAATTCATTGCCATTAAATGATGATGGGGTTGGTGATGATGAGTTAATGCATTTCTTAGCTGCTTTTCAAGACTGCAGTCTCTCGGATGGCTAAGAAAACAACAGGTTTCAAAAAAGATGCAAGACAAAGCTAAATGAGAAGTGATAATAACTACTATGGGAAGTTACTTGTCCCTCTTTGCCTCTCATCCTCCATTTCTTCATGTGTCATTCCCCTCCCCAATATTTTTCAATATTGCCTCTAAGAACAACTTCAGCAATGTCTGCTAGCTAAGATAGTTCAGGCAATACTACTTTGTCATCATGGTGCTTCAATCTCAAGACGAAAATAGATTTCAGGGATGGACTGTTGTTTCCTCATATTCTCTCACATTCTTGTGCTGTTGCCCTGTGGCAGCCTTCCCCAATCTAGTGCCTTCTAAACACTTTGGACTACATCTCCCAGCATTCTTGACTGTTGGTCATGCCAGCTTAGGCTGATGGGAATTGAAGTCCAAACATCTGCAGGCACCAGGATGGGAAAGGCAGTCCATGGTAATGACTGGTTCCAGATACAAGAATGTTAAACCAGGTCTGTATTCCATCACAGTGCATGCAGCAGTTCTAAAGACCTTAAACAACATTCTCAGTAATAAGATATTAATGCTTGCAGTGGCTCCTCTCAAGTGTCATTGAAATGCCTTGCGTTTTTAGCCCTTCAATGGTTACTCATATAATCTGCTGAGTACTGAGAATCAAGTGTGGCAGAATTAAGGGCACTTGTAAATCACCGGGCCTCACTTGATTAAACGGTCATAACAGAGAATGTATCTTTTCCCACGTTTTTCAGGAAAATCCTTTTGAGTTGACATAAAGCATCAGCAGGTTCTTAATGATTATTTTGTGTTAGTTTTTATGCAGCAGCAAAAAAAAGTTTTGTCTCGAAGGCCCACTGCTCTTAGTGTTATACTTGTAAATAAGGAAGCTTGAAGAAATCAATTTTTTACAATGGGTAGCTGTTTTTGTACTTCTCTGTTACAGTGCGGTTCTCAGCAGTTTAAACCTATCTCAATTATTTATGTGTGTGTGTATGTGTGCATGTACAGAGAGAGAGAGAGAGAGAGAGAGAGAGAGAGAGAGAGAGAGAATATGTTTAAATATGTACTAAATATGTATTAAAATGCACGTTTTGGAAGGAATTTTTAAAATATTGAAAATAAATGTGAAAATGGAATGGGCAAAAACACGCAAAAGTAACACAGATCAGAAATAGATTTGTACACCTTTACCTGTAAAGACACAGCTTCCTGTCTTAATATATGTCTCTAGTATAAAAAAAATTATATATTTATTTGAATTTGGGGATGTAACAACACTTACGATTTATGTAACAATTTCCAGAGCGTAGCCATATTGGTCTGTTGCAGCAAAAAACAAAAGGGGATTAGACAAATTCATGGAGGATATAGCAATCAATGACTACTAGTCATGATGGTTACATTTATTTATTTATTTATTTATTTATTGCATTTGTATCCTTCCTTTTTTCCTCTTGCAAGGGATCCAAAGCAGCTCACGTGGACTTCCTCTTCATTTTATCCTCACAACAATCCTGTGAGGTAGGTTAGGCTGAGAGTCAATGACTGACCCAAAGTCACCTAGTGACTTCATGGCCGAGTGGGGAGTAGAACCTGGATTTCCTCAGCCCTAGTCCAGCACTCTAACCACTGCACCACACTTTCCTGCAGGGACTCCCTGTCTCACTATGAACCTGCCTGAGTATTAGAGGCCCATTGGAGGGCATCATTACCCACAGAGGCCTGTTTGTTGGGCACATGTGGAAGAGCTTTGTCCTTTATCATTCTCAAAGTGTGGAATGTGCTTTCTCAAGAACTACAATTGGGCCTCACTCTCTTGGCCTTTAGAAAGGCTGTAAAGACGTTATCCTTGTGTCAGTGGGCCTTTAAGGCCACCATTGGCATGGGTGGAGTGTGCAATTTACGGACGCTCCAGAAATTGCGCAATTCCCACATTGCGTCAATAGTAGCTGCCATGGAAGGGGAAGTGCTTATTTTTGGCCCGCCGGTGAGCAAGCGCTCAGGTGGAGGTTCACACTCATGGGTCCAGGGGGCCAGGCGCGAGGGGTCTGCAGGACTCCCAGACCCAGTCGGGCATCCCTAGTAAAAACACATATTTTCTATTTTGCCTTTCGCAAAGTGGAGTTTTAATGTTTTTACTGGTTTTAGTGTTCTTGGTTTTATTGTTGCAGGATTTTGTTATTTTAAATTGTTGTATACTGCCTTTCTGGGAGGAGAAGGCTATCAATGGCTACTAGTCCTGATAGCTATGTGCTACTTTCAGTAGCAGAGGCAGTAAGCCTATTTGCACCAATTCCTTAGGAACATGGGCAGGAGGGCAGTGGTGTACCCGTGTCCTGCTTATGGGTTCCTGGTCAACGCTGGTTGGCCACTATGTGAACAGAATGCTTGACTAAATGGACCCTTGGTCTGATCCGCCATGGCTCTTCTTATGTTCTTGATGGGGTTTAAGCTGATAAAGTGGTATATAAATGTTAATTAATAAATATCAGTGTGGTTCTGACTACTAGTTGCTCAGGAACATGAGCAGGAGAGTGCTATAATTGTGTCCATGTTCTGCTTGTGGGCTTCCCAGAATCCTCTCTATGTGTTGTGGAATATCCTTTGCAAGCATGTAGAGTATGCAAAGTCCTGTATGCAATGGGTTTGGGTTGTCTGTAAGATTTTAAAAATTGGGTGAATTTTCACTTTTCCGCCCTCAACATGTTCAAAAATTGCACTGTGCTAAACTGTAGCAGAGAAAAGTGTGTGTGTGTGTGTGTGTGTGTATTTGGGCCTATGGTGCCATGACATTATTACATTTTGTGTTATTGCACTGTATTGTGAAACAATTGCTTCTCCCTTTTGGGGGGCACAAAACCTAACATTTACAAGTTGCATTTGAAGACTTAAAGCAGTGGTAGATGGAATATAGATCTAAATCTACTGGCAGATCTCTGGGTGATTTGCAGTAGATCGCTCAGGTTTTCTTTTCTTTTCTTTCAATTGTTTGACAGTAGCAGCCACAAAACGACTCGTAAAAAAGAGTAAATTTTTATGTGGAAGGACTGTGAGCTCTGTTTAGTTCTGGTACTCAAAACAAATTCCTGGGCTCAGAATTCTTTAATTCTATGTATTTTCCACCAGCCAGTGGTTGGTGGATTTCAAGTTTCTAGTAAAAACAGCAAAACCACACACACGCAAAGTCGATCCCGCAAACCTGGAGGCTGCCCACCCTGGTCTTAAAGCTCCATCCCCAACCCAGATAAGCAGCATTTCCTTGTCTTCTAATTTCAGCACACATTCAAGTGGGCTTCACTGGGACTAAATCATCTCTAAATTAAATCACTGTTGTGTAGTGGTAATAGTGTCAGATTAGGAGGTGGAGACTCAGGTTGGAAACCTAACTGACCATGAAGCTTTCGGAGTAAACTTGAGCCAGTCCCTCTCCCTCCCCCTCCCCCCCAGCCTAACATACCTCTCAGGATTGTACAGAAGGTAAAAGTGGCAAGGGAAGAACCATGTATAATGCCCTGAGAAAAGGATGTTCCTTGGAGGAAGGGATTGGAATTTACACAATAATAATAAATACTTAATTAGTTTGTGATTTCTAGCATTCTTAAATGGCACCCTTAATTTTAAAAAAATGTGTATAAAGTCTTCCAGTTACTTACATGGGCTAGGTACTGAATATGTACTACAGAGGTGGGGAACTTCTTTCAGTTCTCAGGGCCCATAAGACACGGAATAATGGGCTCAAGTTCCAGGAATCCAGATTCTGGCTGGACATCAGGAAAAACTTCCTGACTGTTAGAGCATATGACAATGGAACCAATTACCTAGGGAGGTGGTGGGCTCTCCCACACTAGAGGCATTCAAGAGGCAGCTAGACAGCCATCTGTCAGGTATGCATTAAGGTGGATTCCTGCATTGAACAGAGGGTTGGACTCAATGGCCTTATAGACCCCTTCCAACTCTACCATTCTATGATTCTACGGGTGGGGCAAAAAGCAAAGGGGGAGCAGAAAACAAAAAATACCAGCATATTTTAGCTTTAAGCTCACTGCCTGCAATTGAGCCTCAGGATAGGCATTTCAGTCTTTGAGAAGTGCCAAAACTTCACAGAAGCAGAGAAACCACCATCCATCATTGGAGGAAAGGGAGTGAGGCCAGTGGAAGGGCAGAACCTCAGAGAGCTGGATTTGTCCCCTGGGGACTGCCTATGATTTGTCCCCTAGGCCCGCTTACTAATTAAAGGATTATTATTGTTTTTATTAATTGTTCCTCTTTTTAACCAATGAATCAATTTTTTTTAAAAAAAATACTGTTAATCTTTTGATGTATTTACTTTTGAGGTAAGTGTGAGAACTTGCAACGCAATAACCCAAAGCCTACTAATTGTGAGAAGATAAGGTCATATTAATATTTTCACTTTTCCATTCCTTACTACAATTACGCACCAGAGCCAAAATGACTTTAAAAAATAAATGTGTTATCTTTCATCTCCTCCCAACCATTAAATAATTTGCCTACATCAATTGACACTTGCACTCAACAATCAGTCAATTGAAGCCTCAGTTGATCTCCTGATTTCTTTAAATTCAGTAAAATCTTGTGTCCTTAGTAATAATAGTCACTTACCCATAGTTTCGAATAAACACTAACCTCTGGGACCCCACTAGTCAACAAAATGGCATAGCCTGCTGCTGCTGACACAGGCAGCGATTGTGCTTTTTTTACAGCTGCATGAGGTCAGGAGAGCGCTGAAGAGACCACCATTTTACATTTGCTTCACATGGTTCTTTTCCTTACCTTTCTCATACTGCCTTTATACAAATCTATGATGCAACCACACTTAGAATACTGTGTACAGTTCTGGTCACCACACACACACATATCATAGAGCTGGAAAAAGTGCAGAAAAGGGCAACTAAAATAATGAAGGGGCTAGAACATCTCCCCTATGAGAGAAGGTTACAACAGCTGGGCTATTTTAGCTTGGAAAAAAGGAGGTTAAGGGGAGACCTGATAGAGGTGTACAAAATTATGCATGGTGTGGAGAATGTGGATAGGGAGACATTTTTCTCCCTCTCTCAAAGTACTAGAACCCAGGGTCATCGCATGGAGCTGATTGGTGGGAGATTCAGGACAAAAAAGGAAGTACTTCTTCACACAGCACATAGTTAAATTATGGAATTCACTACCACAAGATGTAGTGATTGCCACCAATTTGAATGGCTTTAAAAGGGGGTTGGATAAATTCCTGGAGGAGAAAGCTATCAATGGCTACTAGGCCTGATGGTTATGTGCTACCTCCAGTGTCATGGGCAGTAAGCCTGTGTGTACCAGTTGCTGGGGAACATGGGTGGGAGGGTGCTGTTGCACCATGTCCTGCTTTGTTGGTCCCTGGTTGACAGATGGTTGGCCACTGTGTGAACAGAGTGCTGGACTAGATGGACCCTTGGTCTGATCCAGCATGGCACATACATTGTTATGTTCTTAAGTTGAATGTTTGGCCTTTTTTATTTAATATTGTCCTAAGAGAAATACTTCTGTATTGAAAAATATGTTTTTCAGGATAATTTCATTGTGCATTTCTTTCCCCCCAACCTCCTTCTAGGAATGGAATAGCTAACTGCCGGATGCGGACAGACAGTGAGCAGTCCTGTGGCTCTCCAGTGGTTAGTGGTGACCCAAAGGAGGACCACAACTATAGCAGTGCCAAATCTTCCAACCACAGGAGCACATCACCCACTAGTGACTCCGTTTCCTCTTCCTCTGCCGATGACCATTACGAATTTGTTACGAAAGGCAGCCGGGACAGTAGCGAGAGCAGTGAGGTCAGCTTCCATAGCCATGAGAGCCATAGTGAGGCAGAGGAGGAGGACAAAAGGCAGAACCGAAAAGAGACCAAGGATTCTTTGGCTGATAGTGGGTATGCCTCTCAGCACAAGAAACGTCAGCATTTATTGAAGTCAAAAAAAGTACCGAGTGACACACTGCCTCTTAAAAAGAGACGTACAGAGAAACCCCCTGAAAGTGACGACGAGGAGATGAAAGAAGCAGCCGGATCGCTCCTGCATTTGGCGGGAATTCGGTCTTGTTTGAACAACATCACCAATCGGACGGCAAAGGGGCAGAAAGAGCAAAAGGACACCACAAAAACTGAGAACAAATCCATTGATTGAACTTATAAAACAATTTCGTTTCAGCACGTCAGGTGAATTCTAATGATTTGTGGCAATATCAACAAATATTTTCTTTGTTCAGTTTTCTCTTTTCTTTCCCCCCTGCCCCCCTTTCTCTTTGTGTTTGTTTCTTTTTGGAACCCGTAAGATTTTATTTTTTTATTTTTTAAAGGAGATTGAAGCCATAGAACTCATACTGATACTCAACTAATTTTACAAAAGCTTTTCATTACATGAAGACAAAAAAAAAAAAGTAAAAGCCAAAATTGCCATTGCTTTCTCCAGCTTTGTCAGAAATGCATGGTTGAATGCGCTGTGACATGGCCAGTTAATGTGAGAGGAATAAAATTTGGCACTTGAAAATCTCTTATACTTAGAAGAAATTGGCTAATTTGGTAATTGTTCAGGCCAGGCTTTTAGAATTCCAAAAACAAAAAGGCCTTATCATTGGGTTTATGTGTGAATGTGTCTAGAGATTTGGGGGAAGTGAGAGGCCCACGGATCATACAGTGGCATTCGCTTGCAGTTATGCCATAGAAATCTTGGAATAGCCACTAGAGACAGCTGCTCATACAGTAATGAACTATTAGTACTTCATGTACTGTGTATGGCTCATAATGTGAAGACTTAATAATTTTTAAATTATGAAAACTGAACTGTGTATGCAATGAGTTCCAGTGAAATAAGGAGAAAGGGATGGAGGGGGTAGGGTGGGGATTAGTGATATTCTTTAATCAATTAATTGTCTTCTATATTTAAATTAAAAGAATGTTTTTTAAAAAAGCCATAAGCCTGAAAATTGGCACTGCCTGCAAAAATATTATGGGAAAACAAGCTATGAGTTCTTAACTGCCTGAGTGAAAAGCAATCAAGTCTAAAGAAAATTATGAGTAGATATTTAAGGAGGATCAAAATGAGGAAACTTTTTCTACAGGTCACAAAGATTTGATCTCACTAGGGAAAAAACATGCTACAAAACCTGCCATTAGTATTATATTGCCTTTTTTTCTTTCAAAAAAAATTCCATGTTGGTTGGGCAAAAATATAAAATAATATTACATAGAGCTCCTTACTGTGCTCCTCAAAATGGTGTACCCAGTTAATAATGTCAGTCAGGATTCATCTGTGCAAAAATGACAATATATTTCCAGTTGTAACCACTGTAGCCAGCAGAAAATTCTGATCCACTTTGCATGGATTCCTTTCTGGGAGGGACTTGGGAGTACAAAATAAAAAACCCCTTTTTTAATTCAAAGATAACAAAAGTTCTTGTAAGGTAAATAATGTATTTAGCATGAAGCATGAATTATTTTCATATAAATATAGAAAAATAGAGAAAAGGCTATGCCTCTAATTTTTAAGCCCATAGGCTTAGTTTGTTTTTTGGGGGTTTGTTTTGATTTTTTTTTCCTTATTTCTTTTTTCTTTTTTGGAAGCAGGTGTTTTTAAGGTTTAACCTTTTTCAGGGACAAATACTGACTGTTGGGGAATTTACTCTGCAATATAAAAAATAAAAAATAAAACTTCATGCTCGGGTAGGGCTTGGATGGTTGAATTATATTGCCTTGTCCGCACATTCAGCCCCCGTCCCCTACTTCTCTGTTTTTTGAACACGTTTGTCCTTTCTTTGTCTTTACATGTATTAACATTACGCAATAATTTTGAGGGCAAAGCAAGTAGTGAGTGTGTATGATTAAGACTCCAGGAGGAGGACACTGAATTGGAGATTGTGGGGCATGAGGAAAGAGAGAGCTTGCAATTTGGTTTGGACGGGGGATGATGATGATGATGACACAGATTTACTCATCTGCCATGATGGAACAAGTAATGAAAGGGCTTTTATTTGTGTTTACAAAATGACTAGAGATGTATGGTAAAGAAGCGTCTTGTTTATGGCCGTATCTGCTTTACAGTGATGATCCCATAAACTGATTGAAGGCTTTGCAATAAGGCCAGCTATTTAACTCAAAAACCACTGGTATCAAAGGCCTTAATCTTGAGATGACTTCCAAATTTGTAGGATGGGATCCAAGGAGACATATATTTGGCATGCATCTTTACCCCCCCTTCCCACTGCAGCCCATCATACATCCTGAAAATTGGACAGCATGACAGGCTGCAGTTAGAAGTGGAAATTGTCAATCGTTCAAAGGAAAAGCATTATGTGTTTGTAAGGGACTCCTTGGATTCCCAGCCATAGACTCCAATGGACTAAATACAGCTTTCCATTCATTGGAACTGGTTGTGGTGTTGCTTTGGGAGTGGGTGGGTTGGACTGTTGACAAAAAATGCAAAAAGCATTTTGGGGGATATCATTTAGCAGATCTGGGAATTTTATTCCAGGAAGTGTATACAGCATGAACAGGGAACTCATGCCAACAGAGACTTGATATTACACACACCCATCAGTAAGTTCTCTCTGTATGGTTGCCGATTACATATAGATGCGACGAATTCTGTATCTGTGCCCCTCCTGCCCTAAACAAGTAACGCTGGTTTAAGAAGCAGCACAAACATTTTTAAAAGCTAAAGAGATAAGAAACCATGTCAACAAATGTAAGACTTTTCTCTTTGAACAAGAGTGCCATATTGTAATTGCCATGGAGTTTTACCAGGCCTGAGCAAATCTTATGAAACATAAAAAGATCTGGTTGCCTATTTAGTGGAATGAAATAAATATTCCACCATAAGGTTTTTTAGTCAAGAACTGGAAGGTTTCTGAAGTCTGATTATTGTTGCTTATGCCGATGTTATCACTCTCCGTAAGTACTATATAGAGAGAACAATGGAGGTTACAGCATGATGCAGCAGGGTGGAGTCTATATTGTAACCCAGAATGTTTTCTGAATTGCTAATTGAAATGAGGTCCAGTTAGGCTAAATCCTGGACTTGGCTAGAATACTGGCTTTGTACTGGGCCAGTGCTTGATCCGGAGTATGTTGCCTAAGCTAAGAAATTAAGATGGCAGCTGTGAGTCGATGACACAATGCTGTATCTTGGCAGCCTAGCCTTCTGTAAATATACCTGTACAAACAGCCTTCCCCAACACCCCAGCCCTACAGATGTGTTGGATAACAATTCCCATCATGCCTACTGGGCATGAAGGCAGTTGTTGTGGCCCGACACATCTGGAGGGTCCCAGGTTGGTGTACACCATGGACATCCAGCAATGCACTGAAAGTTGAAGTATGAATTCCCAGGCCGTTGCGCCTGTCTCTTCCCAATACACTCACTATAGGGGACAATGCCTTTGGGGCTGTCTTCTGCACAAGCCCCATAAAAATGAATTGGAGGTGTGTAAGCCTCTTTCACAATGGCCATTCCTTTCATTGAGGTTTCTATATGAGCAGAGTTTCCAGTCAATGTAGTGAGGCTTGTTTAGGAGAAGTTCCTTACTGTTCATGCCTTGAGTGCATTTTAAATCATTCATACATCATTCTAATTTGTCATGCGTTCCTTTGACTGGAGTCACGCCATATATACATTTTGTCTGTAACAGGTGTATACACAAAATAACACAATTTTTTCAGTGGTTCCTTCTGAATATATATACACCATTGTTTCTAGCACAAATGTTTTGTGCACAAGAATGCTATTATTATTTTTTAACTATCAATTTGACTGATGATATTACATCAGGTTAACGTTTTTGGGTGGCGGATAGTGCAAATGATGTTTCACTTGAGTACCTTAATTAAGTACCTAATTGTTATTAGATGTAGCTCAGTAACTTCGATGAGCTGCTGAAATCTTGGCTTGTCTGTCACACTGCCACTTCCAAAATAACTTGCCATCTTAAAAAAAACAAAAAAGTAAAAACAAAATTCCAGCATTAAATTCTGCAGTGCCAACTTCTTATTTTGGTGCCATTTTGAAATTAAAGCATTTCAGTCCAATTGTAGGCTTCAGCTACACTGATACTGTTATGTCCATTGAATATACGTTGGGTTGTATCCTCTATACTTGTTGAGCCTCATACCCATGTGCTACAGCCATTTTGAAAACAGTGATGAGAGGAGGGTTCGTTTTTCTACGTTCATTTTTCAGCAGCACTATTTTTATTAAAGATTCTAAGGGTGCAATCCTATGCATGTTTAGACATGGGGGGAAAGTCCTGCAACTCTCAGCATGCCTCAACCAGCCATTCTGGGAATTGTAGGACTTCTTTTCTGTCTAAACATGCATAGGATTGCGACCTAAATACGTTGAGTTTAATTGAGAAATTTAAAAAGCTGCCAAGTCATAGAATTCATGACAATTTATATATTTTACTGACAAATTATTTTTGTGTGAACATTTTACTGTGGGAAACAGCTGCAAGCTAGGAATGTCAGTAAAGTTGAAAAATGTATTTTTGTATTCCTCTTAGTTGTTTGGATGGTGAAAATTGTGGGCATGATCCAGCTGCCATACAAGACCTCAGGGTATACTGAGGTGGGGGCTGGTCAGCAGGTGAGGACTCTTTACTGGGAGCCAGGGATTTACTAAACCAAGCCAAGGAGGGGGCATCAAGAGTGCAGGAGAGTGGCATGTAGTGGACGCTTGGAATTTGCAACCAGCATATAGTTACAGAATTCAGGTAACCACTGGACAAATTATTCACCTGCCCCTTCCCTGAGTGTTCTTAGTGTATAGTCCAGTAAGTCCTTGACTGCCACTGAGGCTGAGGAACACAAACCTACCTGTTTTGCAGCATCTAGCTTCTGCTTCAGAAGATTATGGCCCTGCTGTTACATTCTCCCTCCACCTTCAAGGTGCTTTGGTTTGGGGTGATGTATCAGGAGGCCCCTGGGCTACAGGAGGCCCCTGGGCTACAAGATGCCTGGGTGGGATGCAGAGGGTCCTTGCCAAGCGGGGCATGTTGTGGCACAGTGACTCTGCGTATCCACTGCAACTGACCACTGGATTGGGGCAGATGCATCCAGCTGCTCCTACGTTTCTCCCTATGTACTTGGGCACTTACTGAACGTCTGCACCATATGTTCTGCACACACTTTTGCAGGGCCTGGACTTGGTAAAATCACTTTTATGTAGACTTCTGCCTTCAAAATTAGTGAAACATTTAGGGTTGGATCCAGATTTCACCTTCTGTGAACATAAGAGCACCATTAGTGGATGGAAGAGCTACTTTTGTCCATGGAAGGATTTTGATTCAGCAGAGGGTTCCCACTGAAGGAAGGGGGATGTTGACTTTTGCCCATTTTCCTCTCCCTTTGCAGCCCCCAATGCCACCACCCACATTGTTCTGGAGCCCCCCCCCCCCGAAAATGGAGCAGATTTTTTGAAAGCTGCAGGGGGGTTGTAAAGGGAGAGAAAATCAGCAAAAATCACCTATTCTCCCCCTCTGCCATCAGGATCAGCCCCTGAGCAGATCTCGGGATGCTCTTGCCAGTAGGAGCAGAGTCTGGATCCATGTCACAAAGCCTAAAGATCTCTCTGGGCTCCTTTATTTTATCAAATTCCAACTTTTCATCCTCAGTAAATCTGTGGTTAGAACTGGCAATAACAGACCTTTCTCTCTGCAACTGGATACTGTCCGCTTTGTTCAAGTGTGCCGCTGAACCATGTTTTCTGATGCATTCTGAATTCAACAATATCATTCAGACCTCCCCAAGGTGTGCCTTGGCGATGAAGCTGCTGCCACGCTTGTGAAACAAGGGCTGTCTCATTCACTCCTGTCTTGTCAAAGGCTTGTGTTTTGCACATTGAGTTATCCCCAGTACAGAAGTGAAGGAGCGTAGCTCTGCTTACACAAAGGCCCACGTGCACTGGGGCTGATGTGGGCACAGCCACAAAACACAGCAAGGCTCATGAACCTTAGAACAGATGTTGAGACTTGCTAGTCACATGTATTTGCTCACACATTGCCTTTTCGTTTTGCATGTAGCTGTGGATAGAGGAGCAATCAGCAAAGTGACATCCCTGTTTGTAGAATGGAACGGGCAAAATGGTGGTAATCCGTGTCAGCAAGCATAGAAGAGAATTGGCTTTTAATCGTATGGACTTGCCAGAAGTTGTTTTTTCCCACTCGTTCAGACTATGTTCTTTTGAACTGGGGAATAGAAAGATGGCTTGAAAGCCAAATAACTTAAGGCGCAATCCAATGCACGTTTAGACAGAAAAAAAGTTCCACTAAAGAGTTGTCAGACTTTTTTCTGTCTAAACATTCGTAGGATTGTGCCCTTACTGCACTAAGTTGATACTCTTCCGGTAAAACAAAAGCTGTACTGCTGCTTTGCACATGCGGATTATTAGGTTCTGTGTCACCGGCAAAAAGACTTAAGGTTAATCAGTATGGTTCTCACATATAAAGGCAGCTGACTTCAAAACTAAAATTAACAAGGTGAAGCTCAGTTGTCTGGCTACTGGATTTGTTATTTACAGATCTGTGGTTTTTTAAAAAAAGTATTCTCCACCCCCAGACCAAAAAGATTCATCCCTCTTGGTTAAGTCGTAGTTACATCTGTTAGTGTTCTTCACAAATCTCCCTGTAATATGTAAAACACTGTTATGCACATAAATGCAGCACTGTGATCTAATTTAAATAACTTTATTTATACTAAAATGTAATATACATTAATACTTTGCTAAGGTGATAACTTTTCACCCATTTCCTTGCTTTCTACTGTCGGGAATAAAAAGCTGTAGTTCACGACTCCCATTTTATTTTTCATAAAAATCTGTCTATAGTTTTGGTGCATTTGGGGGTTTGTTTTTTTAAGTTAGATTTTATAACAATCACGCAATATTCTGTGCCTCCACCTGTATGAACTTTTCTCATATCTTTGTTCATGCTTCTATTGTTCACACACACACACACACACACACACACACACCATTTTCCTTTTAGTTCTCAGTGGAAAACTAGGTGGGGAAACTTTGGTACTCTTTCTTGAATCAAAATGCAGAATTGTCCGCGCAGTGGTTTTACAATGTTAATTATGTCCATGCAATCCTTCCATAAGTCAGCCAACAAGTACTTCTTTCGCTGACCAATAATAATAGTAATAATCTTGGTAAACTCTGTCTATGGCGCTGTATTTTTCTCCACATTTAAAATTACAAAATAAAAGTTTATAAAAGTTGAAAACAGGCTTCTTCATAGACCTTATCAAGCCAACTTCACTTTTTATCAAGGTTGTTAGCATTCAAATCACATTTTCTTTTCGCTGCATTGTATTTTTAGATAAGTACAGGGAAGGGCTTCTGTTCTTGCAGTTCTAATAGAATCAGTACAGAGTTAAGAACCAATTTTACGTTTTTGGTTCTAACCAAAATGTGGAGTATGCACAGAAGGGCTTCTCACACGGAGGCTTAAAAAAAAAAAAAAAAGGCTGGAATCCCACCAATCAGCTTTCTGGTGGGGGAGGAAGATCTGGATCCAGCCATCCCAAGCAGCCAATGGGTAAAATGTAAGCATCTTTACAAGGGCAGCACCTAAATGTAACGGTGGCTATTGAATTAGGAAGGAGAATTGTGGCTTGCTTACATACTTTCCTACCCATCTCCATGCAGAAGCTGGAACAAAGCATTTGTATTGCTCTGTGCCAATATCATTTACTGAATGCAAACTTCCAATGCAGCTGACACATCTTATAAGTTGGACATTTACGACTGGCTTGAAACCCAGGATTTCCCCCCTCTAATTCCTGCCTAGAATGTTCATATAGTGTTATTCTTTCTTTCTTTCTTTAAGTTCACTGATGAGCTTTTTGTTCAAGTAAGTTTGTAGGGGGAACAAGGGTTTGATCCTGGTTTCACTTCTGTATTATACACACTCACTACTTCAGTCTGCCTTGGTGTCAAATGTTGGAAGGGATGGGGGTAGGGAATGATTTCTGTGTGTATGAAAAGCATTATGAACTTGTACATTTTTATACTCTTCTGTAATATTTTTGAAATATTTTTGTTCTGCAGAAAAAAAAGTGATGAAGCAATCAAAAGACCAATAAGTACAATATCAATGCTTTAGGGGTCATGAGACCTTCACTGGCCAATAGGTTAATTTAGTACAGCAATAAGCCAATTTTTTTCCTTTCCTTCATTTTGTTTTTGGTTTTTTATTCCTTTTTTTCTTAAAAGCTGTACTAGGTGTATGGAACTGCCAGTTTCATTAACATAAAATGAGAACTGTGATGGGGGCATAAACAGTGATGTTAAGTTGTATTTGTGTTTACCTAAATGAGCAGTCGAAAGGCAAGTGCAATCAGCCAGAAATATTGGGGGGAAATGTTGATCTAGAGGCATACTTGCATTTTACGTTTCTTGATGTGTAATCATATTGCCAAAGACAAACTCTTTCATCAGTTATTATTGTAAATAACACTTTCCCAAAACCTACCATAAAGTTTCTGTGATGTATTGTCTTCCAGTTGCAATAAAAATTACTGAGTTGCATCAATTGAATAATTGCTGTTCTGGGTGTTGGCTTTTATTGTTTAATTTGTTTATTTAAAATTCAACCATATCTTTCTTTGGGGCAGGTAATGCTACTTGAAGCAACCACCCAATTATAAATATTCTGACCAAATTAAATTATATCAGGACCTGCTTCAAATAAACAGCCCAAACGAAGAAGGCTTGAAAGAACTGTTCATGCTTAGACTTGGCTTGTTTATCGCATTTGTCATCTTCCCTTTTTTCAAGAAGGAGTTCAAGGATTTGTTATCTGCAGTCATTTGTTTTATCTTCTCAAACGACCCTGTCTAAAAGAAAGTGGGTTTGGAAGATCAGGTGGGTGAGTGGGAGGAAGGGGGGCTTGGAGAGGGTAGGTGAGCAGGCCAGAACATTTTCTCTAGTTAGGATTTTAATCTCAGATAAAAGCATAGGAAGGTGCCTTATACCTACCCAGTTAGTATGATGAAACATCTCATGGTTTGTTAACTGGCTCTTGATTGCATGCTGGCTTTTGACCGCTTATCCACTTCCAGCGCATAACCCAGAGACACTCTGTCCTTCTTTGTAACGTCTGTACCTGGAATTCTGGGTTGTAGAGGGAGAAACAACCCAAAGCATTAACCCATAGCTTGTTCTTGGGTTATAACTCTGGGTTGTTTCTCCCCCAACTCACGTCCACACATCCCATGGTTAACAAACTGTGGGTTGCTTAATCATGTGAACTGGGTCTGTTAATCAGGCCATTGGTCCATCTAGCTAAATATTGTCTACACTGAATAGTAGTGGTTCTCCAGGGTTTCCGACAGGAATCAATCCCAGGTGTACCAGAAGATGCAAGAGATTGAACCTGGTACCTTCCGCATACAAAGTATGTGCTCTACCAATGAACTGCATCCCTTCAACAGAATTAATTTGGCCACATCTACAGCCCTTGTGTGGAAGTGCCAATTCAAAGAAATAACACATCGGAAGCGGCCTTAGCCCAGGTAAGACTATTTGTCTATATATTCTACCCTCCTATTGTTCCCACTAGTGTCTTCTCAAGCTTGTAATGGCTTTCCAGGATCTCAGACAGATGTCTTTCGCATTATCTGCTACCTGAACCTTTTAATTCTATATGTCAAGAGACAGAACCTCTGGATGGAGGGTGGATTCAGAACCCTGTTCTGGATAGGGCTGCTCTCCTTATGAAGGAACAGGTTCATTGCTTGGGGGTTCTGGAGTTATCATTGTCACCTGAGGCTCAGGTGGATTTTCTCTGTCTAAATATGTATAGGATTGCACCCTTAGTGCGACATAAGCTCTGTGAACTGTAATCATAGAATAGTAGAGTCGGAAGGGGCCTATAAGGCCATCGAATCCAATCCTCTGCTCAGTGCAGGAATCCACCTTAAAGCATCCCTGACAGATGGCTGTCCAGCTGCCTCTTGAATGCCTCTAATGTGGGAGAGCCCACAACCTCCCTAGATAATTGGTTCTATTGTCATACTGCTCTAACAGGAAGTTTTTCCCAATGTCTAGCCAGAATCTGGCGTCCTGTAACTTGAGCCCATTATTCCGTGTCCTGCTCCCTGGGATGATCGAGAAGAGATCCTGGCCCTCCTCTCTCTCTCTCTCTCACTCCACAGCAATACACAAACTAGATCCTGCACAAACCATCCACAGAGGTCTGTACTCTCTGTAGTAGTGGTCTGGATTGTGCATACCTGTCCACAGTAAGCCTATTTGCAGCCCAAATTGTTTTTCATCTTCTCAAGATGTTGGATTCTCACCTCTTGAAATGCCGAGCCATGCTGAGCTGATGTTTGTGCCTTTTGTTAAACCAGAAAACCACAACAAATACGGAAAGGCTAGAGTTTCGCTGATGTTTTCATGAATGAAATCACTAATCATTTCTATGTATAAGTCTCCTGGGTAGGCAAACTCTAACTTTTAGGCGACTCCCTTCAAATCTGGCTGTAGTAAAATTCATGTGCTGTGACAGTGCAGCTACTAAAAAGTGAATTGTCTGCCTTCTGTGGGCTGATGATATAAGAGTA
This sequence comes from Anniella stebbinsi, assembly GCA_029215795.1. Classification (NCBI taxonomy): domain Eukaryota; kingdom Metazoa; phylum Chordata; class Lepidosauria; order Squamata; family Anniellidae; genus Anniella; species Anniella stebbinsi. Next base: position 345,617,682 of record JARDYH010000001.1, on the reverse strand, counting down.
CAGATCGCCTCACCAATGTGCTTTCCTTTCACAAAATCCTAGTCGTTGTGAATGGCAACTATTGCTGGTTGGTATCATAATTTGATGTGCAAAGAATAAGACCTCCACATGGCCCTCATTATGGTAAGGCCTCATGGAATGGCATACAGCTTTTTTTTATGAATATAAATAAAAGTTGGGGGGATCCTAATCTCCTTGCAAATATACAACAACACAAAAATGTGAAAACAACAGTCTTGTGGCTAGGCCAGGCCTAAGGAAGTTTGCCACACTCATTCCCTTCGCGATCTGCCTGCCTGCTGTTCCGCTTACTGTTCTCTGTTGGCATCTGCATGCCTGCCTCATCAACCTGATCGCCAACTAGGTTACCTTTAGGGGGGCAAATCTGCCCGCCTGCCTCGTCAGCATGCTGCCCATCAGGAGCCGCACAGGGCCTGCAGGTAGGGCAAAGTATTGCAAGAAGTCCCAAAACTTTTGGGACCTCTCGCAATAGTTTGCCCGACCTTGTGCAAGTACCATGTGGCTCTTGAAGGTGGAAACACTTTATGGACCAAAACAATTAAGCCAGCTGGCAACCAAGCAAGCAGGGCCAGCTGGTTGGGAGGCGGGGTGGGAGGGCACAGCTCCTTCTTGGTCCTGCTGGCTGCCTGCATGGTCAGCCAGCAGGACCAATAAGTGGCATACCCTTTGGAAGGTGAGAGCGCCATTCTTCTCATACTCCGCCTGCTGCATCCGCATCCTCTCGCTATTTCCCATGTTTGTGTCTCTGTTGCGAGGTCTGTTGTAGCTTGTGGGTCAGGGTGTGCAGATTTGGTTAAACCCATTCAGCATGTGTTTCGCAGATTGTCAGATGTCTTTCATTCCGTCATCTGCTTATTGACGGAATCAAATCTTTTGAGAATTTTGTTTGCTTTTGGTGTACATATGCTAACAAACAAAATTGTGGAATTCCACACACACCCCAGTTAAAAAAAAATGGCCCACAAGTTTGGGGAATCGGCAGGTCTGATTCACAGAAATTCAAACTCATTTGAATCCATTACAGATTTCTCAGACACCCCTATTGGTGAGTGCATAAAAAAATGGCACGCAATATTTGCCACCATCCAAAGCTAGGATCAGGGCACAAACTGCTGTAATGAAGGAATCACCAATCCAACCAGCTCCTTGGTCCTTTTCCCTCTTACTTGAGCTTTGTCATCAGTTCTCTCCACTTGTCTGCCTTCTCGTGTGAACAGATTGCCATTCACAAAAACAGCAGCCAGTGTGATGTAGCTGCAAAAAAAGAAAATGATATTTTAGGCTGCATTAATAGAAGTATAACTTCCAAATCACACGAGGTACTGGTTCCCTTCTTTTTGGCACTGATTAGGCCTCCTCTTGAGTACCGCATCCAGTTCTGGGTGCCACCTTCAAGGAGGACGCAGATAAGCTGGAGGGGGTTCATTCAGAGGAGGACAACGAGGATGATTAAGGGTCTGGAAACAAAGCCCTATGAGGAGAGACTGAAAGAACTGGGCATGTTTAGCCTTGAGAAGAGAAGACTGAGAGGAGACACAATAGCACTCTTCAAGTACTTGAAAGATTGTCACACAGAGGAGGGCCAGGATCTCTTTTCGATCATCCCAGAGTGCAGGACACGGAATAATGGGCTCAAGTTACAGGAAGCCAGATTCCGGCTGGGCATTAGGAAAAGCTTCCTGACTGTTAGAGCAGTACAACAATGGAACCAATTACCTGGGGAGGTTGTGGGCTCTCCCACACTAGAGACATTTAAGATGCAGCTGGACAGCCATCTGTCAGGGATGCTTTAAGGTGGATTCCTGCACTGAGCAGAGGATTGGACTTGATGGCCTTATAAGACCCATCCAACTCTACTATTCTATGATTCTATGATTATTTTCAGTGGCTCCAGTAAATACACTCTTTAAAAGCCACAGTAACGAATTGGTCTCCCTCTCTCTGCCCTCTCCCAACTTCACTCCCCTACCCCCACCCTGTGAACATTTATCTCATGATATGCTGAAGAACTATCATCCAGGCATGGTCTTGCTGATCCAATTAAACCTGCTTCTATATCAACACTGCTTTTAAGCAAAATATATTGATTGGTGAAGCTTTGGACCCACTTTAATCAAGTAATCTAAACAGGGCTTAAGCTTCAAAAGCCTTGATGATGCTCCTAGCTTCAAAGCTCTGACTTATAGTGAATTAATTTATCCCGGATGTTCTAATGCTCCCAGCAACCCTATGGATTTTAATGTCAGAGGTTGCAATCACAGCACTGATAATATTCCCTAAATTCAGCCTCTATTGATTATAATGTAAAGGCAGAGAGTGAGAAAGGCTTCAAGGAAAACAAAGGGCTTTGATTTTTATTGAGAAAGACTGGCTCATTCACTCCAGTACTATCACCCTTTTTGGTATAGGATCTTGTTAGGACCTAATTTAGTCCCATGTTCAATAATTGGTTTTATTCAGGCGTCGAGCTTTTCATTTTCAGAGTCTCTCTTTCTCCTCTCCTCTGTAGCCACCCTTTCTTTTTCATAGCAGCAAATTAAAAATGGCCCAGTATCTACAGAATGTGGAATGAGTTGTCATCTTCTGTAGCTACGACAAATTGCATTCAAAAGGGACAAGTTTAGTATGCTCCAGTACTGCAGCAGTTATAGTAGTGGTAGTTACCAATTTGTTCCTGTGCCCAATTCAATGCCATGCTTTTGATGTTAATGCCCTAAACCAGGGATGGGTAATCTCTGGCATGGTAAGGCCCGCAAGAACTTCCCATCTGATCTGGGAGCTTCTTCCCCTGGTCCCGCCCCCTCTGCCATGGAGGGGAAAACTCTTATCTCTAACCAGCAGCTGATTGGGTATAAGTGTTTTCCTGCTTAGCACTGAAAAGGGTGCCTTGATATTGGGATGCTATTTGAAAGTGCTGCTGAGTGATTCAGTCCTGCTTACTTCTGAGTAATTAGGCAGAGGCCTGTCCTGCTTATTTGTGAGTAGACATGCTGCTCGTGTGAGAACAAGCAACACTTGTTAGTTAAAACCCACTGTATAAAGGGGGAAATAACTTGTTGAAAGGCCATGAAATGGTTAGTACAAGTAGGGGGTTGGGATGCTAGTTCTGGTTTCACTTTTGCCTACTTAATTTGCCTGTTTTAGTTGTAAGAAGAAGATGCCAGTTAATATTAATTAAAGGCCCTTTGAGTTTAAACCTTACCCTTGTCTGCTGTTTAGGGATGTATGTATGAGAAATTCATTTCATTTTGGATTTGATGAGGATTTACCCAGTTTGTAACTGTCAGGCCAAACACGGACTCAGACACACTCTGCAGTCAAAGTCAATACATTTCCGGGCGTGCAATGTGATTCACAGACCAAAAGAAATGTGTTCAGTGGCATGCATACATTTGAAATGTATGCATGCCACTTCCCTCTCTTTTGGGGGGGAGGGAAGTGCACAAGGATGCTTTAATCAATGGGAAAAGAATGTGTATATTTCAAAGATATGCACAATTGATGCATACATTTGGGGAAATATGTAAGAAAATACAGGTAAAAAAAGCTTGCAATTTGATATGGACTCGAGTTGGAACGAGCATCAAAATGGAATTTGGAGAACTTCAGCAAACTCAAGTTTTGTGATTCACACAAATCCCTACTTCTGTCTCAAGTGCCGTCAGACAAATCTTACTCTGCAACAGGTCATGTTTCTGAATGGACATTGTGGACTGAGATATCTTCAGAACTCTCTCCACCCATATAAACATGCACAAAAATTTGGAACAATGTTGGTGATGCTTCTCCATGTCCACTGCCATCTGAGGAACGGTAGGCACTGGGTCGGCATGGAGGAGATGGCTCTCTTGGGTGCAGTTGAATATGGAGGGAGGACTACCTGGCACTGGCACAGTTCGAGGAAAGACAAATCTCTTCTGTAAAGTAAGAGCCTGTTTGACAGTGAGTCCATATGCTGGTTTTGAGTCCTCTGCTGATCTGTAATTCGTTTTATTGCTGATTTGTATTTTAAATGTTGTTTTTAAATGGACCATTAGCTGCTGGGGTTCATTTTTAAAAAGGAGGAGTATCAATATTTTAAATTGCATTGCTGCTGGGTTTTGTTTTGTTTTGTTTTATACTCTAGTTTTAAACTTTTAAACGTGTATGTTGTGTTTTATGGTTTTAATTGCTGTGAAGTGCTCAGAGAGCTTTGGCCGTTGCGAGGTATAGAAATGTAATAAATAAATAAGTAAGTAAGAGGCCTGTGGACATTTCTCAAAAGAACTGTGCAAAATATGTCTTCATGTCAAGTAAATTAGGGTGACCATATTTTGGAAACCCAAAAGGAGGACAACATGGCCACCCCAAAGTGGATGTGCCCACCCAAACATGTCCAGCCCACAAGGGGGCGTGCCCACCCAAACATGGCCCTGGACACATGTCTCTTGGAACTGAGGAGAAAGGTGGGAGCATGGAGTCAGTAGACAGTGGGGGAGGGGTTCCTGCCAAAAACGTTTGCCTTAGCTATAAAAGTTTCCGAGACAGGCTCCACGCAGGCGCAGAGCTTCTCCTCCTCCTCCTCCTCTGTCTGTCTTCTTCTTCTTCTTCTTCTCCTCTGTCTGTCTCCTCCTCCTCCTCCTCCTCCATCTGTCTTCTCCTCCTCCTCCTCCGTCTGTCTTCTCTTCCTCCTCCTCCTCCTCCTCCTCCTCCTCCTCCGTCTTCTTCTTCTTCTCCTCCATCTGTCTTCTTCTCCTCCTCCTCCTCCTCCTCCTCCATCTGTCTTCTCCTCCTCCGTCTGTCTTCTCCTCCTCCTCCTCCTCCTCCGTCTGTCTTCTCCTCCTCCTCCTCCACAACCACGCTAGCCAAGAACAAGGCCCAGATGGTGGAGGGGAGGAGGCCAGAACGACGCGCACCTGGAAGTGCAGGCGCGTGTTGTTCCGGCCTCTTCCCCAGTCGATCTGGGCCTTGTTCTTGGCCAGCGCAACCGTGCTAGCCAAGAACAAGGCCCGGATGGTGGAGGCCAGAACGACGTGCACCCGGAAGTGCGGGCATGCGTCGTTCCGGCCTCTTCCCGGCCGATCTGGGCCTTGTTCTTGGCCAGCGCAACTGCGCTGGCCAAGAACAAGTCCCGGATGGCCCAGGAGAGGCCCAATTTTTCTGGACTTTGAAGGATATTTGAAAATCCTCCCCCCCCCCCGGACTCAAAGTTGCCCCCTTTTTCCAGACTTGTCCGGGGGGATCCGGACGTCTGGTCACCCTATTCTGTTTAGATTACACACTAAACCACAGTGGTTAAGCATTTTGAGCTAAACTAAACATTATGGTTTAGCGTATCATGTGAACCATGACTTAGTGTGTCGTGTGAACCATTCCTAACCATGCTGGCTACATTACCACGGTTTAGACACACTCGCTAACCATTTGCTGTAAATGGGTTAGCAGCCTAACCTTGGCTTAGCATGTTGTCTGAACAGGCGCATTGTGGGCTTTAAAAGGGGATTGGACAAATTCATTGACAAAAATGGCTGTATGATGGCTGTATGCTTCCTCCAGGATCAAAGCAATTAAGCCAGTTGATAAGTAACAGCCCCAGCGTGAAGGGTAGGCAAGGCAAGGCACCTGCCGAGGGCCCACAGGCAAGAGCTCCCTAGAGTCACTTCATCATTGCAGCCTGCTTGTTTACTTGCTTCTCACTCTAGCCCAGTGGTGGTGAGGAGGAGGAGGAGGAGGAGGAGGAGGAGGAGGAGGAGGAGGAGGAGGAGATGCTTTTGCCTTCTTGCTCACTGGCTCTCTGTCCATCAAGCTTGCAAGTGGTAGCAATGATGACAAAGTGGAGGAGGAGCAATAACAGCCAGTGACACTAGAGGTGAAAAGGGAGACCCACTGAAGGGGGACATTGTGAGTGCCTTGCCCAAGGTCCCTCCAAAACCTGGAGCTGGCACTGCTGGAGAACAACACTGGTAGAGGGTTATTGCCCTCCTGTCATATGGGCTTCCCATAGGCATCTGGTTGGCCACTGCAGGAAACCATATCCTGGACTAGATATGCCTTCTGTATGATCACGCAGGTCTCTTCATACCTTCTTTATGACAGCACTTTGTCACTTGTCATGTCCTCTAACTATAATCTAATTTTAAAAAGGAGGGATTGGGGGCAATGTTATTACTATTTCACTAGGTCCATTTCACGTTTTCTAACATAGCTAAGCCCCTAAGTGATCATAAGGCCAAATTCCAGACTGTGAGCTAATTTTGTTTGCTTCTTTCTTGCTGTTTCTTTCCTTTTCATATTTCTTCGTGTGGAGAAGAGAAATGATTGCTAATGAATTGCAAGTATGGGGTGTGCGGAGATCAGTGAACGGGACCCAAATATCTAGCAATTCAACGCTGCCAAAGTGATCAAGCCATGGTAGGAAATTGACCCAGAGTGCGCGTTCCACTGAGGGAGCCTGGGCAAATGTAAATTAATGTGACTTGATGAAATCTGAAAAGTCATAACACAGTGGGACGCTGAATACATCAGATGAAATGTGAAAATTATGCTTTTCCTGAAATCATAGTTTTGAAGAAATGAAAGTGGTGTTTAAATTCTTCTAAAAAGAAAGAGCTGGTGTCGGGAAAACAGATTGCTGGTGCTTATTAAAATGCAGACAGCGGTAGCTCACAACTTGGGTTGATTTTACAGAAATTCCCAGATTTATTTATCTGCCCAACCTTCTATTCCACCCCCCCACACACACACACACACAACTTTCTTGTGAGTCTTTTTTTTCTTAACAGAATGAAATGCAAATGTGAAACTCCTTTGCAACCTGCTTCTACTGTGTATAACATTTTAATCCATTTTAAATATTTTTTTCATAAGTTGTCATTCACGCTGCAACCCTACCCCTAGGAATATGCCTTTTAAAATTCCCTGGAATCACTAGACTTACATTCTGCTTTGGGAATTTTGTGCAAAAAATCCATAGGAGTTCTAATGTAGCTGGTATACGTTTGGCTGTTTTGGTAGTGAAAACTAATCCATGAATGTGTTCTGTGTGTTTCACCTTTTCAATCTTTTCACAGCATGGTTCCCTGCATAATAAGATGTATATGTGACTGAAGTACTTAATCCTTTGGAAATGTGTTTAATGCATTCTCTCTAAAGCGGTAAACTTGTTTCTGGGCTATACCAGTTCAGACTGCAGATGCAGGGGGTGGCTCACATGAATGAATACTCCTCCATACAAAAACATACTCCTGGACATCTAGATTGGGTTTGGACAACACATTAAGCCATGATAGTTTATTTTTCTAAATTAACCATGATAGCTTTTGATGTCATCTGCACGAAGTTTTTCCCAGCGACGATGGTTTATTTAGCCCAAATAAGCCACCATCTGCAGTGAGGTTTATTTAAGGCATCAGGGGTTATCGTTGTTGAGGAGGGGAAGCAAAAGAGGGCAAATGCTGCGAGCGTTTGTATTAGTAATAAGTCCAGTAGCAACCCAGGAGCTGAAGAAATACTCACACACCAAATCTTGTGTATAATACAGATTGTTTACTCATGGCCCAATATATACAGCAGCACAACAGTTTCCATCAAGATATGTACAGTCCTTCCACAATTCTCTTCACGTCCAAATACATCACGCCTGACACCCACAGTAGCCATTAAACTAAGGCTCACTTATATACATTTCAGACCTCAGCCCATCCCAGATTAATCATCTTATCATATTAGACACTTAGCAATAATCAGGTTAACCTTTCCAGTTCTACACAGAAAAAACTCTCTCTCAACGTTATTGCCTGCAGCTGGCTGATATGTCCTTCAGGACTCTAAAACTTTCAACCAATCCACTTAGATATGGAATTTTCCTCAACACCCCTTCAAAATTTGAAGATCTAAGGGTCTAAAGTTTTTTCTCCTCATTCAGCATTTCAAAACCTAATATTTTAGTTATCTTAGCATGCTGAAATCCCATTAATGGTTTTGTAAATATATCTGCTACATTCTCGCTAGACTCACAATATATTAATTTAATTAAACCATCTTCCACATATTGTTTAACGTTTAGATACTTGATTGCCACATGTTTGGTCCTAGCTCTAAACATTTGAGCATTTGCCAAGGCAATGCAAGACTGTGAGTCCTCATAAACACATAGCAATGTACAAACAATATTTACATTTTTAACAATTGTATAAAAATTGTATTCTCCGCTGGCACTGGATAAGGATTCATTCCACTTGTGGACTTCCGGTCTGTGTGGTTTCCTGTTCAACCACTGTCAACATAGCTTTCTATTTGGTTTTAAGACATGACAGTGTTAGACACAGATTTTAAACTTTCTTTTAAACATCTTAAACACACGTCTAATACCAAACCATGTAGCCACAGTAGGCTTTGCAACTTGTTGACTCAAAATGTTCACGCTGCATGCAATTGTCAGCGTGCGTCCACTGGCTTTAAGCAGATTCACAATTTTTCTGCTTCCGACCCAAGAAATCCTTTTCCATTTCTCTTTGTGATTTTCCTTTACTCTCAGGTAAATGCTCACTTCTCCAAGTGACTTTCCAGTTCAGCACCTTTTGCTGACTGCAATTAACAATACTTTGTTAGTTTCACCTTACTCTCAGTAAGCTTGCTTTGGTTTACCTGATTCCAACAATTTTTCCTGCTCACAGGAAACCTTTTTTTAGCAACCAACCTTGTCAGGAGTTACAGGAACCTCCTCAAAGCATTGCTTTTCATAATTGAACAGACACACTGTTTCCCCTTCAAACCCAAACCTCTCCGGCAGAACTCCTTTGTTCACTCTCTCAGACCACCGTAACTTACAAGGACTTTCCTGCGGCTGGCACTGGGGTTGTTTCACTCCATTGCTTTCCATGGGAGGCGGAGTCATGCTCCCTTCCTTTGGAGTCTCAGCTCTGACAGGCTCGGACTTCGCCTGTTTAACCCTTTCCGACTGTTTAACCCCTTCATTCCTTTCATCCGTTGAGTAATGCAATAACACCTCTGGGTTAGAATGAACCCGTTCCCAATTTTGCTCTTCAAAGGTAGCAGACCTCGAGATAATTATTTTCCCATTAATATAAAAATGCCACGACTTGTCACTATAACCAACGAAGCGCGCTCTTATAGCCTTTTGATCTCCTTTTAGCCTTTGACTCTTAGGAACGTGAACGTAAGCAAATGAGCCCCACAGTCTTAAATGGGCAAGGTTTGGTTTCTTCCCATGCAACTCACGGAAAGGCACACTTCTGCTTGCTTCTGACCATGTCCTGTTTAAGAGGTAGTTTGCAGTACAGAACGCTTCTGCCCATAAGTTTGATTCTGCTCCTGAATCGATAAGAAGGGAATCTTTGACTGTTTGGAGCAACCCATTCCTGCGTTCTATTGCACCATTCTGCCACGGTGCATGTGGATCAGAAAATCTATGAGTTATACCTTGGCGTTTAGCCCACATTTTAAACTCATTACTGGTAAATTCACCACCTTGATCTGTCTGGATTTGCACAACCTTCTTCTTAAAGCGTTTCTCAGCCCATGTCACCCAATTTGTGACCGTTTGAAATACATCTGATTTTTTTATACCCAGCTGAAACGTGACTTATCATCTAATATCACTAGAACGAGCACCCCCTATGCTGGGATTGAATGGACCTACTACATCCAGATGCACTAATTCAAACACCTCATGAGTAGACCTATTGCTTTTGCGGTTAATAGGTAAAACCTTGGACTTGGATTGTTTACATACTCGGCAGTCGAGAAACCTATCACACCCAGCGAGTTCAATGCCTTTGCAATTCTCAGGCATTCTCTTAAGTACCTTGAAACTAGTATGTCCCATCCTGCGGTGCAGGAGATGGAGACAATCTTTGTGGCTCAGAACATTTGCAGTTTGAGTTTCCATCTCATACAACCCATTTCTGAGCACACCTTGAGCACAAACTGTTTCATTCATTTCAATCTGACACAAGAACTTTTTGAACGTGACCACGTAGGCAAGCTTTGTCAGGCTTGCTACTGAAAGCAAATTAAATTCTAGGCTTTCCACACATAAAACCTCGGGCAAAGACCTGTTTAAACCTGGAACGTAACAGTTGCCTCTCCCACAAACCGGAACCTGTTTTCCGTCTGCTAAGGACACAGACTCCTGTGATCCACTCCAGAGCTTATCAAAAGCTTTGCGATTCCTACATATGGTTACAATGGATGCCGAATCCAGAAGCCATATATTCCTCCGCTCCTCGGATCTCGTCTCCCTGGCCACTGAAACGAGCTGAGCACTGCGTTGCTCATTTCTCTCATTTTCCCGGTCTCCTTTGGAGTAACGAATCTGTTGCCCCTTCGAGGTTCCTTTCCCTTGCATCTTAGCACGACAATTTCGTTGAATGTGGCCTTTCTTCCCACTCCGAAAACATTTTCTCCTCTCTACGGCCATGGCACTTTCTCCTCCGTCAAACGGTAGGCGCTTAGTCTCCATTTTAATTTGCCGTCTTTCCTCCCCGTGCGTTTCACGGGCGACACTTCGCTCCCCTCTCTCCTCCGTTCTCTCAAATCACTTTTTCTCCTCTTGCAACAGCCTGCCTGTTACATGCTCCAGAGTGAGATCCGTCTGCAGCATTGACTCAAGGCTCATCGCAAGAGCATCCCAACTGGGAGGGAGAGAGCTGAGAATTATATAAATTTTATTCTCCTCATTGAAGGGTAAATTTACCTCTTGCAGTTTTGAGAACAACAATCCCAAACTTTGGAGGTGTTGTGAAGTCGAACCTCCTTCCTTTAGATGGGCACGGTAAAGTTGTCTCGTCAGGCTGATTTTGGAACTGGCGGTTTGCCTCACATAAACACGCCTCAATTTCTCCCAGCATTGTTTGGCGTTTTCATTTCTAGAGATATGCATTAATTGGCTGTCTTCTAAGCTCAGGACAATATTTGCTTTTGCTCTTATGGCTGAAGCTTCCCATGTCGTTTCCTCGTCTGCGCTTAGACCCATTGGCTTGTCTTCTGCAACAACTTGCCAACATCCGTCGCACCTCAGAAACATTTCTTGTTTGAACGACCAGGTTTGATAATTCTTTTCATTCAGTCTTTCCATGGGAATCCCACTTATCAAGCTAGTCTGCGCCATGTTTTCCAGCTGGCTTACACACTCAGCTCCACTCTGGCCAGACACACTGCTTGTCTCTGATTCCTCTCCGGAACTCTCTGAGCTTTCCTCTTGTTTAATCATCCGATTTGGAAACCATAAATCGTTGGCTCATCAATTGGACTCCTGAGTATTTTATAGCCTCCTGGCTGGATTTTATTGCCCCTCAGCTGGGCTTTAATGCCCCCGTCCTGGGCCCATAACCCTGTTGAGGAGGGGAAGCAAAAGAGGGCAAACGCTGCGAGCGTTTGTATTAGTAATAAGTCCAGTAGCAACCCAGGAGCTGAAGAAATACTTACACACCAAATCTTGTGTATAATACAGATTGTTTACTCGTGGTCCAATATATACAGCAGCACAACAGTTTCCATCAAGATATGTACAGTCCTTCCACAATTCTCTTCACGTCCAAATACATCACGTCTGACACCCATAGTAGCCATTAAACTAAGGCTCACTTATATACATTTCAGACCTCAGCCCATCCCAGATTAATCATCTTATCATATTAGACACTTAGCAATAATCAGGTTGACCTTTCCAGTTCTACACAGAAAAAACTCTCTCTCAACGTTATTGCCTGCAGCTGGCTGATATGTCCTTCAGGACTCTAAAACTTTCAACCAATCCACTTAGATATGGAATTTTCCTCAACAATCGTGTCATCTGGCACTCCACAGTGGTTATTAATTTTGTTTGATTTTCGGAGTTGCACAAGTGCCCAGCACTAACTATCCAAAATGGATAGGCTTTCCTTGTCTCATACCTTGTATATTTCAGCTGCCAAAAATGCAAGGTAAATGACAAGAAGGGACTGTATATATGCTGATTTTACAGCCTTTCACAGTTTACAGGTGGGGAAGAGAGGTGCAGGTCACCCCCTTAGCAAGGTGATCCCCAGGGTTTTAAATATTGCCCCAACCCCTGGGGGTTCCCTGCTAAAAATTCCCAATTGCCTCCAGCATGTGTGCTTCATAGAGAAGTACAAACCACCCTTCCCCCCCTTTTTTTTTTGCAGTTCTACAACTCCAGAAATCTAACCCCCAAAAACATATTTGTTAAAAAATACAGGGATAGTTATGCACATTACTGGGGCCAAACCCTCCCCCCATAAATATGCAAATATGCATTTGTGCAAATGTTGGCCCGAAAATTATTTAAAAGGGAGTTATTGAGCAAGTGCCAGCCCCTCCAAAGTGCTGCTTAGCCACCGTTGGAGGAGCTTGTCACTCACAAGCGAAATCTCTTGGCAAGAGCAGCAGGAGTTTCTTGCTAAGCGGCTTGCTTACCGATGCCCACAACCTTTTTTTGTGCACTGCCCAGAGAGCTTCAGCTGATGGGCAGTATAAAGATGTCATAAATAAATAAATAAATAAATAAACCTACAAAGTTGGCAGTGCCAGGTTTGGACAATATGCAACTCCATAATGGGTTGAACAATCTCTAGAACAAGCCGAGGTTCATAGGGTGGCTTGTTGCCCATGCACAAGCTACCCTGCAGGAATTGGTATGGGTTCGTACAATATGACAACCCACTGTAGCTTGTCACCTATGACAGGTTGTCATGTTGTGCAAACCCAGCCTTATATAGCTGAGCCCACCAAGAGCCAATGCAAAGTAGTAGGTAAGGGCGCAATCCTATGCATATTGGGAATGATGCGAGTTTTAGGGCTTTTGTGGGGAATGGAATGGAGTAGCTCAGTGCACATGCTTTGCATGCAGAAGGTCCCCCGTTCAATCCCCAGCTTCTCCAGATAAAACAATTAAGGAATCCTCCTGAAATCTTGGAGCGCTGCTGCCAGTCAGTGTTGACAATACTGGGCTAGATGGACCAGTGGTCTGACTCAGTATAAGGCAGCTTCCTATGTTCCGTCTAAATATGCATAGGGTTGTGCCGAAGAGTGGGATCTGTCAACAGGAACATCCTGTGATTCAAATCTCACTCCTTCCATATGCTCAAGCAGTTGGCCTTAGTCAAGCCACTGTTCTCAAAACTTCAAGTCCAGGTCAGCAATAAGAGAATTGTGCTGGGCAGTCTTATAGGGATGTTGTAGTTGTAGGGGGCTTTTTATTCTTTGATGGAGATGGGGAAGGTAGGAGCTGCTGTTAAAAAGCCCTATTGTGGACAGGGAGAGTTGTGCATTAATGTTGGAATAGTATTGTGAAATAGCAATATAATATTTAGAGAATCTAGCAGCAAGTTATATATAAGGTAATCACTGACTGAAAAATTAGAATTCGAATATCTTGTATTTGGCGCAATAAATTCAATCAGAATATGTACAGAAGAAGTTTCCCACTCGATTGTAGCAAATCTGCAATATCAATGAAAAATGATTGCTCAGTGATATCTAGTTGGAATCCAATTATGTGAGATGTATTTTAAATATAGATCTTTTTCAGGGGCAGAATAAGGAGGAATTGGCTGAGCAGTGAATGGGAAAATTAATGACTTGCATCTTGCATTACACAACCAGAGAAAGAGAGAGAGAGAGAGAGAGAGAGACTGGAGGCTACAGAGCAGGGAGTTTAAAAGAAAATTATGGCCAGAGTTATTTACAATGTGGTGTATAGATTGCACTGAGTGTTTTTTGAAATGTTGTCACTTACTAGGCAGATAACTTGCTACTTTATCAGTGCTTTGAGAGCAGTTGGCATGAAAACAAAAAAGGCCCAGTGCAACACATTAGGTGTGAAGCTAACACCTATTAGCCTAAAACCTGTCCTGCCCTCTATTAACATGAATTTCGCTCCTGATAGACACACACATGCCTCTTTGTCCACATACTGGCATCCCTTCTAGTAGACGCACAGTGGATATAGCGTGACTCATTTGCTGAGTGCCCAGCTACTGGAAATTAATCTGCAGTTTAGTGTTAAGTAATAAACTTGGAAATTGGATTCCAGACAATGGAATAGTAATTGCCAGCCCAAATTTGTAATGTTCTGGCTGTGGAGGCACATTCCATGCTGGCATTAATGCATAAATGTCTCTCCAGTGTTCTTAGCAGCTCATCTATGGTTTTGTGACTTGCAGGGAGAGTACGGATCCATCACTGATGACATTCAGTCTCCCTTCTTTACTTAAGTTTGACACAACACTGTTTTCTTAACCTGCTGCGTAAACTATACACACATATCAGAGGAAGCTCTTGGTAACATCTATATCTATGAACCTAATGGCTTGGATACAGAATGGAAGGCCATTTACCCAGCATGGTTTCCCCCAACTCCTACCCCAAAGCTGCAGAATGGCTTGTGATGGACACAAGTGGGCTGTGGTGGGAGGGGAAAAATTGGTGGAAATCAGGGTGAGGCACCTTGCTCAATATGCCTTCCAGTCATACAAAATCTGGAACCAAGCTTTCTTGCATGGGGGATTTGGCTTTGTTTTGAACTAGGGAATTCATACACAGAGAATACACATAAACCTGATACGTTTACATTGGCAATTCCATCCAGTTAAAAACCAGAGTCCTCTTTTCAGTTTTGGAACTGGTAAAGGATATTCACACCTTTTCAAGCTAGACCGCTGTAACACCGTTTTTGATTGCTCAGGATCTACAAACAGTGAAGAATGCACAAGCCTACCTCTGATACATAAGGATTTTCAATAGCGCATTACAGTGGTGTTTAGAGACCTTTTTGGTTTCCAGAAGCTATTTGGCCCCAATTCAAGGTAGTAATCTAACTATGCTAGAAAGCTTCAAGTATTCATGTTTCCCATGGTGTGTACCCTGAGTGTTCAAACAACAATATGCATGTATGATCTATCTATCTATCTATCTATCTATCTATCTATCTATCTATCTATCTATCTATCTGTCTGGGCATTTCTGTGCCACCTTTGGGGCTTGAAAGATGGCACACAACGATATACAATGCAATAAAGCCATTACAATAAAATACTAATTATACAATAAAATACTAATAATTAAAATACTACTAATAATACTAATACATTGTTCTTTCTATGTATTTTTTTTTATAAAAGAAAGGTGTTATGTGAAGTAGCTGTAAATAAAAAATGATCAAATGCAAGGTAGCCATTTTTATATATTGCTAATATTAGTTCCCCTTTCTCCATAATTTAATGTAGAAGAATATATTTAATCAAGACAATCAGACCATGATCGTTAGGCATCTAGCACAGACTTGGTAAGGAACCCTGGGCTGCTGGCAGGTTCACATACTTCACAGTGGCTGAGAAATGAATAATTATAGTGTCTGTTTATCAGTCATCTTTGAACACCGTCTTCAGTTACACATTACTTTCTTCTTGGACAAAATCCAGGCTTGCTTTGTGTTTGACGCATGTGACGAACAAAGGGCTAGTGAAATTACTAGCAAGGATGCGTGGATTGCCCCATCTCTGATCCTTGATTGTTCCACAGGGTCACACTGCCATTCATTCCACTCCTCCTGAATTTTGGTTTAACTAGGATAATTTGAAAAGTTGGAAAAAAATACAGAAGTACAGTATATTAAATATAGTCCAGCCAGGACAAAACAATTTCTAAAGCAACAGTAATAAACATAGGCCCTGTTCAGACAACATGCTAAACCATAACGGTTAAACATTGTGAGCTAAACATTACGGCTTAGCATGTCATGTAAACTATTCATAACAATGATGGCTACATAACCATAGTTTAAACGTGCTCACTAACCACTTGTTGCAAGAGGGGTTAGTTGCCTAACCTTGGCTTAGTGTGTTGTCTAAACAGGCCCATAGGAACACAGGGAGCTGCCTTATACTCAGGGCAGGGCAGAGGGGGGCCAGTGGGGCCAGTTGGCCCGGGGCCCACGATTTTGAGAGGGCACTCCGACAAGGACAGCTTATGCTACTGCTTCCATTTTTCTGACATTGCCAGCAACAGCGGCCTCTAATGAGAGGAGCTTCAGTGTCCTAAAATGTATCAAGTCATACTTTCGGCACGCAATGGTGCAAGAATGTTTGAATGGACTAGCAGTTTTGAACATTAACAGTGACAAGGCAAAGTTGCTTGATTTTTCTGTTGTTACTGATGAATTTACCCAAAGAAAAGCACGTAAAGCATTTCTGAATGTGAAGAAGTGATGTCTTACATCTTGAATAAAAGTGCTTCCCATTACCTTTTTTTATAAATCGTTCCAGTTCATATATGTATTTAGCACTGAATCAGTGCCACGGATTAAAAATTAATTAATGAGCAGTTTAAAATGGGGGACACACACTTCCCATCTGGCCTGGGCATATTACCAGCTCTGCATGGCCCTGCTTATACTGAGTCAGACTATTGGTCCACCTGGCCCAGTGTAGTTGATACTGACTGGCAGCAACAGCTCTCCAGGGTTACAGGCAGGAATTTTTGAATCCCTACTTGGAGGTGCCAGGGATTGAACCTGGGAACTTCTGCATGCAAAGCACTGAGCCATAAAAGCCATAAAACAACATGTACAGTTTTTAAAGTATCATTTAAAAGCTGCTAGGAACAGATAATTTGTAAAAGTCTTTTTTTCAGTCAAAAAGGAGCCCACTGTGCATTCCTTGGGAGGGAGTTTCATAGAGCAGGGGATCGCTGCTGAGAAGGGTCCTATAGGTGATTGTATCAAGATACTTTTTGTGCAGTGTCTACTCATATGCCCCTGAAAATTGGCTTTATATAAAATAATTTTATATCATTGGTGGTAGGGGGGAGCTTCTGGCCCTCATGGGATCCCAATCCTGCCCTCCAGGGTTACCCAGATGACCATATCCCCCACCTTTCCCCCCACCCCATTTTGATCATTTGATTGCTTGGCTCTCCTAAGGCTTAGTTTATTCAAGGAAAAAGCTTTAAACTACAGTATGCTGGTATTTTATTTTTTGTATTTTTGACTCCACCCCTTTTGCCTTTGACACCACCTCCTTTGCTTTCAGCCAGCCCACCACTGGAATTCAGCCCTCAAGTGCTTCTTTGAAATGGAATTGACCCTCAGTCTCAAAGAGGTTCCCCATCCCTGCTTTCTCTCATCTCATCAAGGTTGCTTTTTTGCAGTGTTTTATCAATGCATATGTGTGCGTCTGAGCCACAGGCAGTTGCCAGTGGACCAGAGACGAGCCAGAAGCAGAGGACTGAAGAGCCAGAGTTGGGGCAGCCATGAGAGCCTGGAAAACGTTGTTCTCAGGCAAGGTCCTGGTCCACACAGGAAGACATATATACTCCAAGAAGGTCCAGTGGCTGGCCTAGATTGGCAGGGTCAGTCTAGAACCTGAGAATACTTCATGTATATACCACCCTTTAGGCTGACCATCTGAAAAGGAGGACAGGGCTCATATAACTTTAACAGTTGTAGAGAAAAGGGAATTTCAGCCGGTGTTATTTGTATGCAATTAGTTCCTGGAGAAATTCCCTCTTCATCACGACAGTTAAAGGTGCATGCACTATACTAGAGTGACCATATACAAAAGAAGGCAGGGCCCCTGCAACTTTAACTGTTGTGATTAAGAGAGAATATCACCAGGAACTAATTGCATACAAATGACACTGATTGAAATTCCCTTTTCTCTACAACTGTTAAAGTTATATGAGCCCTGTCCTCCTTTTCAGATGGTCAGCCTACCACCCTTCATCATTTTAGACTTCAAGTGGTGTCAGGAACATCCCACATAAGGGTGGTTCCTGGTTCTAGCCCTGACAACTCCTGACGTGATGGACAATTACTGATGCACCTAATGTTCCACTTCAGGAACAAAACCACATTATTCAGGTCTCCAAAATATCAGGGGTGGTGGTGGTGGAGGAATTCAGAGGAGGAGAATTTCAGATGCATCCCCAGATAGCCATAGAATGGTTTTACTGTGAAAATGTTCAAAACTGGATGATAACCCAGTGGCACAGCAGGCTACTCTGAGGGAAATTGAACAGCTAGTCTACTGAATTTCTGCTGCTGGATGAGCTAGTCCTGCTGATTTTTAGCAGGAAATAACAAGACTGGAGCGGGGAGGGGTCAGCCTTTTAAAAGAGAGACCTATTTAAGTAGTAAGACCAGAGAGAGTCAGCAGTATCTGAGGCAGGAGAGCACCCACCTGGTGCAGATGATCATCATTGCCAACACCAAGTGCCCCTCCCCCCCACTGCTGCCACATCTGCCTCCTTCCTGCCTCTGCACACTCTCCCATTGCTGTTGTCAGAGAGAGTAGTGGGTAAGAGAAGGGCAGGGGGAGGGTCAACTCGAAAAGCAGGCAGCATGGCTGTCCTGAGAACAGGCCAGGATCTGGGTCTGAGGGGTCCTTCCTCCGAAACAGGCCTGGCAAGAGGTAGGCTGACCAGATAAAATCCAGGTCAGGGCTCCTGTAACTTTAACAGTTGTAGAGAAAAGGGAATTTCAGCCTGTGTCATTTGTATGCAATTAGTTCCTGGTGCTTTTCTAGCCTACATAGATCTTCAGAGAGGTTACCCGCCTATCGCTTGCTTTGAGAGGATCTGTAGAGCAACGGTGGTGGCAATGGGATAGGGAGGAAGCGAGAGGCATCTTGGCAAATAGATGGGTGGGCTGGCAGCATGAGGTGGTAGCAGATCCTCCTGAGACAAAGTGGAGGGAGTGCGCAATTTACTGTACTTCGCTACCTGAGGTGAGGGATTCACTCTGGCTCGTGAGAGGGCCAGCCATGAGAGTCAAAATAGGTAGTGGGCTGGCCCAAACAATGTTGTCTTCAGCTGTCTCTACACCAGGCTGTTTGCCTGGGATGGCCCCTGGCTGGTCCCTGTGCTCTGATGGTGTGTATTAGGTACTTCCGGGATCACCTTCCCTCTCTCCCTATACACCCAGGGGCTATCCCAGGCAAAATGCCTGGTGTGGAAAGGACCTTCCTCTTAATCGATCAGGATCCAGCTTTGGGATCCTTACCTCCTCTCTGGGTTTGAAGCAGATTTCAAAGTGGGGCCACATGTTTCTGAGGCTGGCTGCAATTTTGTAATCACAGTTAACAGAGAGCCAATGTTTGTGCATGAGTGTGTGTGTGTTTATTGTTCTGCCTTCAAAGCCACTTACTCTTTATTTTAAACAAAGCACAAATGCATATTAACATCTATTTAAGTTAGTCAAGCTCTGTGCTAATGGGTTTGAAGTAGAGTAGAGTAGAAGTGTTTTACATTTTGTTGGGATGCTAAACAGAAAACAATAATTTGTAGGCCTTCCCCATTGTTATAGCATTATTATGACTCTGTTTTTGCTTTTTATTTCTTTGTGTGTGGGTGAGCATGGACTTTATGAGAATTTGAAACACACAAACACGTGCGCACACACACTTTAAAATTAAGTTAAAATACAACCTAAAATCTAAAATATACTGAAAAGCAGTAGTAAATAGGAGAATCAATGAGCTGATCTGTATTAATTGCAATCAAAAAAGTGAGAGAACAGGACAGTTTTAGCCTGGTCCATGCAAATATGCCTAGGGAGTTTCTCAGTGAGGGTGCCACCATAGAAAAGAAGACTCTCTCTGATAACACCTCCTAACTTCTGAAAGTGGAGGTATCTGGAGCAGGACCATCGATGATTTTCAAAGCAGGAGGGCAGGTCATGGGGCCCCACCCAAGTGGTCTTTGGCTTGGGCTGGTTTATCAGTGGGTTCTGGGCTTACTTGGAGGCAGTGCCAGTGCTGCAAAGAGTGTTGAACAGCTTGGAGCCGCCATTTCAATTACCCACAATGACCTGGGACAATACTACATCAGGGGCATTTGGAGGAAATTAAAATATTGTGTGACTCCTAGACTCTGCTGCTTGGTGCAATGTCCCCACCCCAACTCATCCTGCTCCCCCAGGCAGGCTTCTGTTCAGTGGTCGGCTATGGATCTGAGGTAGGTTCACACAGGAGAAGGTGCTCCTTTAGGTATTCCGATTAAACCATCTTTGAAATGTTCCCAGAAACCATTTTTGAGCCAGGGCAAGTTCTGTTGCAATATCTTTGCAATGGCTGGTTAATTGATAATCTGGCCAGCTTCCATTTCCAAACACTTTACAGAAACAGCCCCCGGAATAACATTAAAGTGTTTTAATGACAGCTGTTTTATGGTTTTAAATTTTGTATATTGTCTTTTTAATACTCAATCTTTTTAATTTTTGTAAACCGCCCACAGAGCTTCGGCTATGGGGGCGGTATATAAGTGTAATAAATAATAATAATAATAATAATGCACTAAGAAGCCAGGAAATTCCCAAGGCATGATTAATGGTGGCAAGTGCTACATCTGCATGGGTCCACTATTTTTCAAGCAGGAGCCACTTTGGCTGTAGGCATCACTACTACAGCCACTTGGGCACTTTCCCTAGGCGGTGGGGGCCTCTCCTTCCTTCCTTCCTTCCTTCCTTCCTTCCTTCCTGCCCACCCCCAGTCAACTGGCGACACTATACTGGACTCAGCTAGAGGTCTTTCCAGGCCTCTGCTCCCTCTTCACGTCGTCCAAGCGAGGACTAATCAGACAGTCAGCACGTCACCAGACAGGCCAATTCTGACTTGATCTTGGACTGGGATGGATCTTTTTCTAGCCACTGAGAGAATGCTCTGCTCTAATCATTGTTGCAAAATCTCCCGGTACAGGTCCATACTACTCTTTCTCTCAACTTCACATTCAATTTATCTTCCTCCTCCTCCTTGAGTACCTGCACATTGTTCTTTACTTTTTGGGCTCCTCCCCCAATACAGTTCATTGGCTGATTGCTCCTGCATTCTCCCTCACCCCCCCACTTTATGGCTGACAAGGCCCAAAGCCTCCTTCACTAGCCCAGATCACACCAACCCGTCCACCACTAGAGCAAACAACAAGGCAAAGCTAGAGAGGCCCTCCTGAGAGTGAGCAGCTTCTGCAAAGAGAGTGCATTTGAGAGAGGAGAGACAGACTTATGGCCACTGGGAGCTGCCAGTGGTCCTTGGGCCTCACAGTAAAGAACACAGGACTAGATTGTTGGCTCAGGAGGTGGGAAACCAAAGTTCAAAATCCCTGGTTAACCACAAAGGTCACTGGGCAGCCTTCAGCAAGTCCCTCTCTGACAGTCTCGCCAACCTTGGAGAACTGTCGTGACAATAAAACGAAAACATTACATCTGCCCCTGAGTTCTTTGGTGGAAGGACAAGGATGCAAGTGAAACAAATAAATAGAAAAGAGGTTGATGTAGTAGAAGCTTCTTGGCGCAGCTGTTTACGAGCTCTGTTAGCAAACATGTAATTAAAGTTTGATGCCAAAACTGGCTCAGGTTTAAAATTGTTCGGGGCCTTTTGAGGATCCCCCTTGTTTGAGACACCATTGGTTATTATATAAAGCGTGTCTGTGAATCATGACCTGCTGGTGTTCCAAGTGGAGGAGAGAAAAGTTCAGTTTTCATTAATCAGCACTGTCCGCCATGTTAATGTACTAGTGGGGGGGGGGGTTGGGGGTTGGTGCTATGTATATGCAAATAATTTTCAAACATGCAAATTAGCTAATTATATAATTTACATAAAACACCCCTCACAGGCGCTGCAACTTGGCAGCTATGAATTAAGCTAAGCTGGCTCTGGCGCTTTCCCCAGCTGTTAGTTTTCATCTCCTGTTCTACTTTTCTCTAATTTGAAACACACCACATATGTACAATGTTGCATATTTGCAGTTGGTAAAGCCTTTTATCAGCAATTCGGTTTTTCAGAAAAAGAAATAAACTTCTAGCTTCAGAGTTGAAAGGCCTATTCTGAATGAGAGATTTCACATAAAAGTCATGCCTTGTTTGTGTTTGAAGCCCAACACACCTTCACCGCCTCCCCACCTCCTCCGTTGATCTGATTGAACAGTCTCTCTAGATCAAAGGAGCATGAGTAAATGTGCAGTCAAGGTGGCAGTATGCAGAGTAGGCTGCTGATAAGAGAGCAGTCTAAATAATTGCACAAGAATTTATTGGGCAACATGATTAATGGTTATGGAAATATGATGACCTGATAGCAAAGGGGAACATGATATGATTGATGGAGCAAGTTTTACAAGGCCAAGCTTACCAACCACGTGCCTGGAAAGTCATAATTATTTGCTCAAGATCTTTACTTTTTCATTCCTTCCTAGGAGAGGTTGAATGACAAATTATGTTGTATACATATAAAGGAAACTTGTATTTTTCCCCTATGTCCTTCATTATTAGGGCAAAACCGTACATTGTGGAAACACAGGACTGTTACCCAAATTATTAGGTTTTCACTCTTGTTATAATAATGTAATCAATACTTATCCCAAGTTATGATGCTGTGGCATTGTATATTTTCCTGTCCCCAGCAGCCAACGATGTGAAGTGGTGATGGGAAAATGTACAAGATGATGATATTACTAGATGTGGTAAGTAACTTTACATTTTATGGAGGGGAAGGAGTGCCATAATATAGGGATTCCAGCCACCCTGAACAGTTTTTCAACTTTATTTATTTATGGAGAATGCTGGGAGTTGCAAGAATTTTTTCTGCCTGTGCCCTAAGCAGTTCGTGTGTGTGTGTATATATATATACACACACACACACAATTTAAAATACATTATTTAAAATACATTATTACATACATTTAAATACATTAAATATATCTAAATGCACATTTAAAATGTATTAAAAGCAATTCCAATTCCAATAAAAGCAATACAAAGTGCAGGAAGATGGAGCAGCGTGGTTAATCACAATTCTTTCCAAGCTAGGGAAACCTTGGGTGAACAAATGTGTTTTCAGGAGGCCACATTTCTGCTTTCCGTTGGGTAAGTGCTGCTACCAAGGAGGCCTGCCACTGAATGTGGCAACATTCTTTTGGCTTTGGTATAACCAGCAAGACCTCCTCTGACAATCTTAAAGATTGGCTTGGTATCTATAAGGGAAAGTGTCCAAGCTAGATATCCTGGTCCCAAGCTGACATGACCTTGTATGTGGCTCGGTAGCTAATAGGCAGCCAGTGCAGTTCTTTTAACATGCTATATGAGCATAGCCGGGTGTCCTGGTGAGCACCCTCATTGCTACGTTCTGCACTAGCTGCAACTTCTCCACCAGGCACTTTCAACTTAAAAAAATATCTGTGACTGCTCTTAAAATCTTATATCTATTGCCACCTGAGAATGGCAACCCGAGAATTTAAGTATTGATCCATCCTAGGGGGCCTAATATGGCCCATGGTGCTACCTGATTCGCCTTGCATGGGCTCCTCTCCTTCCCCAAGAACCTCCTCCTGGGCTAGAGTTACTGGTGGCCTGGGGGAAGGAGGGGAGTGGGATCCCCTTGTTGTCTCTGATCTGTAATAGAAAGAACGGGAGCTATCATGACCCTGGCACTACAAAAACTGTGCCCAATACAGATTGGCCCAATTCCTAAATGGGAGTGTGTGGGGCTGGGAATTAGCTGTCCATTTTCCATATCTGATCCCCCCTGCCCCCTATTCAAGGGTCTGGGAAATTCTTGAGAGATTTTCTATTTGGAACTGGATAATGATGTGGCAAGCTTCCTGCTTTTTCTTCCTTCTTGATTCTGCAAATAACACGTGACTAAAAATTAGAGGTATTTTCTTCCATTTAAATGTACTGCTGATTTCCTTTAAAATAAATATCCGTTCAAATAAATAAGTTCTATTTGTATTTTTAATTTTAATTATTTAATAATTTCATTCTTTTAATACAATGCTTTGAGTCCACCCACCCACCCCCCAGCCCACACATGCAAACTGCTTTGGTTTATGCTCATCATAACGATGCTATCAGATTGTGTGTGTGTGTGTGTGTGTGTTCGTAAGAGAATGCTCAGGGCTCCTCCAATATCAAGAGAGTGGTTTATGAGCGCTTTTGGATGAGGGGTGGAGGGAATTGGAGAGGATGCAAGGTCAGGGGCTGGGGGGGGGGAATGCTTCCCCCATCCCCATTCCATGACAGGAGAATATATCAAGCACCGCTTAACTGAACTTCCTGCATTGATAGAATTAGCTAGACTTCGGGCCAAAATAGACAAGGCAATCTATAATCAAATTTCCCAATGTTTTGTTTCAACGTTAAAGCTGCCAGTGGAAGGTGGGTGCCTACCATTTTAATTGGAGCAATGGCACTGGGGGAGGGGCATTTAACCTTTTCCCTTGTATTATTTTCCTAGTTCAAATCACTCCTCAAAATTGCTATTAGCCCCACTGGGAAACAAAATACTGGCATATTACGGGAACCTGTGTTTTTGTTTTTTTTACTAGAAGGTGAATAGCTGTGTGTGTGTGTGTGTGTGTGTGCGTGTGTGTGTGTGTGTGTATGTTTTAGTGGGAGGGGGAAACAAGTTATACTGGGGAAAATGGAACTGGGGAAGGAGTTAAACACCCCCCTGCACAGCTGCTCCAATCAAAACTAGATTTCTCAATGCTTATTTATTTAAAGTAAATGGGAGATCCAATCACCTGTTTCACAGATCATGTATGCTTTGGTCCTTACACCATCTTTTGATAGATGTGCATCTGACCTACTCCTAAGGAACTATTTTTAATAAGCTTTTATCAACTATCTGATCTAACAACCTGACTTTGTACTTTCCTGTGCTGTGGCAACAATACATGGCATTTGGCTTAAGAGTTGCCTCACTCATCCTTTTGACCTGCAACTGAGTGCACTGGTTGTACATTTATATTGTGTTTTTACATTGCGTTTTTACATTGTGTTTTAAGTTTTATACTTTAAATTGTATTTATGGTTTTATTTTTGTGAACAACCCAGAGCAATCAATCAATCAATCAAGCAATCCAATTAGTGCTGACACAGAAGTCCCTGGTAGCCACCCAATGCAATTCTGCACTCTCTACATCATAAGGGGCTTTTTCATGACAGGATGACAGGGCTAATTGTGGAAGTGGGGAAAACCATGTCCAACAATAAAGGGCATTCACGTGCAAACAGTCCCAGGTTCAATCCCCAGCATCTCCAGGTGGTCCTCAGAAGATCTTGGGAATTCACTGCTGTTCAGTGTAGACTAGCCTTCCCAACTGATGCCCTCCAGATATTTTGGACTGCAACTCCCATTGACCATGATGGCTGAAAATGATGGGGAATTGCTGTTTAATACATCTAGAAGACACCTGGCTGGGGGTAGACTGGTGTAGACAATACTGAGTTAATAGACCAATGATTTGACTCAAATAAGGCTACTTCCTATATTCCTAATGGGATCACAAAGAGTAAAAATACATAAATCCTGTGCATCATGCAGGTGTATACCTTGCCATTGGTTATAATGCATACTATTAAATCAAAGTGAAGATGAAAATGATAATAACCATGTATGCATACACTCAGGCTGCTCACCACTCTTCTAATTTTCATCCTTCATGTCAAAGTTGAGTCCCCATCATTAACACCATTTGGGGAAGATAGGTTATGCAGTACCTATTTCTTGGCATAGGACTTTGCTCCATCATTGATGTTATCACATACTTCAAAGTAAATTCACTCTATAAGCGCAAAACAGACATCATGTTAAACAATGACTCCCCCCCCCCCCATTTTACTGTAGAATATATGTAGGGGGCCCAATCCAGATTTTAAAAGCCCCCATCCCCCATTTAGGAACCCAATCTGTATCAAGTCCTTTGGGTCTACTGTATAAAAATGAAAAGGAAAAAAAGAAAGATATAGCTGCTGGTCACACATTTAAAGTAATGTCTGTTTGGGCCTTAAGACATCTTGCCTCACCCCAACCCAACAGTTTGTTTTTTGCTGGGGCATGTCCTGCAGTTTCCTAATGAGACTTTCAGAGAGCTTGACACAATCTCCATTCTATGACTGTGTTCGCATAACATACTAACCCACAGTGGGCATGTTCGGATGATCATGGCAGGGGAAGAAGTCATCTTGCATTATTCCCTACACTGTAACGTGGTCTGGCATATTGTCCGAATGTGGGCACAGCAGACTTTGTAGCCACATACACCCTTGCTGCAGCACGGTTTGGGAGGCGGAAAATGTAATATCCTTCAAATGCCTCCTGAAAACATATCTTTTAGACAAGGTTTCCCTGGACTGTAACTTATTCAGGTTTTATATGACATTTTTAAAGTTTTAAAGTTTAAATATTGTTTTTATATACTATGGTTTTAATTGTAAACTGCCCAGAGAGCCTTGATTCTTGGGCCATATAAATATGTGATAAATAAATAAAATAAAATAAATGACGGGCATAGGGGGTGAAGCCATAATGTTTTCCCCCCCACTGCGATCGTCAAAACCCAGTCACCCAGTAGTTGAATGTGAGTTGTTGTTGAAATGTGGGTTAGCATGTTGTCTGAACCCAGGACATTTTCCGCAGGGTGCCTTATTAACCATGCGGTATGGCTTATTTTTCTTGAACAAGCCACCTTGAGAACCCATGTTTTTTTTATGGGTCGTTCAGGGTGGTTAACAAGCCACCCTGTAGAAAATGTCCTGGGTTCAAACAACACATTAACCCACAGTTCAACAACAATCCACTGAGTTAGCAAGTTGTGTGAAAGAGATCCAATGCTAACCTTCTCAGATTGGGGTGTGGGGAGACAGATTTATTTTTTATTTATTACAATTATTTATATTCCACATTTCAGATACAAATCCTTCCAAGGTGGCTTTCAAGTAATGCCAATCATAAATACAATCACAATAAACATGATCCTTTCCACATGGTCCTGTTGAGGAGGGGAACAGTCTGGCATGAGCAGACTGTGATGTGATCTTTGTCTTCCTCCATGTCTCACCCATTATAGGCCTGCAGCACAAATAAACTTACTTGGTTGTCATAGAAAGGAAGATTAAGTTATAAATTAATTATCTGCCCCATATGTTCAAAAAGAGCCAGTGTTCTACTTTGAGTTATCTTTCCTTTACCCCGTAACAAAGTGACTGCTAAAACAGTGCATAGGCCTCAGCCTGCCTTGCTAGGCCTTATTCCCTCACATTGTAGGCTGACCATATGAAAAGGAGGACAGGGCTCATGTAACTTTAACAGTTGCAGAGAAAAGGGAATTTCAGCCAGCTTCATTTGTATGCAATTAGTACCTGGTGAAATCTGCTCTTCATTACAACAATTAAAGTTGCAGGCACTATACTAGAGTGACCAGATACAAAAGAGGGCAGGGCCCCTGCAGCTTTAACTGTTGTGATGAAGATGGAATTTCACCAGGAACTAATTGCATACAAATGACGCCTGCTGAAATTCCTTTTTCTCTACAACTGTTAAAGTTACATGAGCCCTGTCCTCCTTTTCATATGGTCAGCCTATCACATTGCATTTTGAAACCATAATTATACTTCTCCATTAGTGTTCATTTTAGAGTGGTTTATAGCTGCTGGACCCAAGCCAGTTAGAACCCTGCTTTAATGGCACCTTTTGTTCTCCCACAGAAAGAAATATTTAGCCATAATAAACCTACACTGTAGTAATCCACTTGTTTCTTTTTGACATAATGAAAAATCGAAATAAGAACCGAGAACATGGTATGGGGCTGTAGGGAGAAAAGAAATATGGTAATGTGAAAATGGGCTTTTTAAAAAAGTAAAATACCGTCCTACAAGTGGCACACTGGAAAATGGGTAGAGTAGTTTTGTAATGAACAGCTACAGTAAATCATAAAGGGCTCTGGGGGTCTGAAAAATGTAAAGTTGTGGCAAAATGCAGGAAATTAGAAAAACACAAGCTTGGGATGAAGAGTATTGTAAGAATGTTTTTTCCCAGTAAGGCACAGAAACAAGACCCATTAAGTCTATTGTGTACATGTTGTTGTTTTTAAAAGGGGAGAGTGAAAGGGCCAGTTTCCATGCTTGCTTACCAGACACAGTTCCATTTGGGGTGGTCACTTACACATTACCAAAAAACAGGAAATGCATCACCGAACAAGAGGACAAAAGTGCACACAGATTGGCATAATATATGCACGTACTAATGTATAGATGCAAATTTAGAAATATTACTAATATTTAAATAGAAATACTAGGCTGACCATATGAACAGGAGGACAGGGCTCATGTAACTTTAACAGTTTGTAGAGAAAAGAGAATTTCAGCGAGTGTCATTTGTATGCAATTAGTCCCTGGTGAAATTCCCTCTTCATCACAACAGTTAAAGTTGCAGGCACTATACTAGAGTGACCATATACAAAAGAAGGCAGGGCCCCTGCAACTTGAACTGTTGTGATGAAGAGGGAATTTCACCAGGAACTAATTGCATACAAATGACACTGGCTGAAATCCCCTTTTCTCTACAACTGTTAAAGTTACATGAGCCCTGTCCTCCTTCTCATATAGTCAGCCTAGAAATACAAGCAGTCATATCATAGTGTGAAAGAGTGTGGACCAGGTGACCTGTAAGTCTACTCAGTCTGTCCAGGAACTAATTGTTGTAAGGTATGGTTGTAGGAGTTGCAGTTTTAATTTAAGCAGAAATACAATATGAGCTTTTCTGTAGCAAGGGTTTTTATTGTGTGTTCGCCCTTCCTCACTCACAGTTGTTTAAGGGTGTTTTTGATTATGACATCACCATTCAGTTTTGCTTCTGTTTATTAAAAGCAATTGTGCACGGCGGAGTGCGTTGGAGCGGGGAAAATCCAGTATTTTGTGGCATCACGTAACAAAACACAAGTCTCCACTAGTGTCGTCGTGTTATTCCACTACACCACAATACTACGTAGAGGTTATGTAGCGGAAGGTGCAGAAAGGCAGAAAAGGAAAATAACTTCATGTAGAGTTCTTAATGTAGAAATCTTAATTCTGCAATGAAACTGCACTCCCTTCTTATGGTTCTTTGCTTTTAAACTCAACTTTGATTGGGCCCTTCAAACAGAGGACTGTCCTTGGTAAAGGAAGATATATTGCCATCCTAGGTGGAAGATCCCCAACAGAGGCCTTTGGGTAACAGCATCACTAAGGCCAGATCTACACGAAGCAGGATATAGTGGTATGAAAATGGTATATAAAAGGCAAGAGCCACAGTACTGCTTTATAGTGGTATTGAAGTGCCCTGACAACTCTTGGGGCCCATTGACACATACCATATACTACTATATCCTGCTTGGTGTGGCTCCTGCCTTTTATATACCGCTTTCATAGCGCTTTCATACCACTATATCCTGCTTCGTGTAGATCTGGCCTAAGTGAGTGGATGCTGTTATTAACAGAGGCTGTATGGTTTAGTTGGACTTGAACTAGGAAGGCCCTGATTGAAGATTTGACTCAGCCATGAAGCTCACTGGGTGATTTTGGGCCAATCAGCCTAACCTATCTCACAGGTTTGTTGTGAAGATAAAATCAGGAGGTGAAGGATTGTGTACATTGCTTTGGGCTTCTTGGAGAAACTGACAGGATATAAAAAATATCAAATAATTACATATATCTCCCACAAGCAGGGCCTTTACTGCTGTGGCCAAAACCTACGGAACAACCACCTAAGATGACATTTGCTTGAACACTGGCCTCCTGCCCTTCAGGAAAGACAGAAAAATGCATCACTTCAAGAAACCACTTGCTTGGTTGGGGATGAATTTGCTGCTATTATTTCCACTGCAAATTCTTCTTCAGGTAATGAAACTACTTGGTAATATTTTACAGAATACATTTTAGATGTTTTAAACAACTTTAGATACTTGAAGCTGCCCTGAGCACATGAAGAAGAGTGATGTAAATATTTTAAGTAAACAAATATCTGAAAGTGAAGCCTTTCCTTGGATTTAGACTAGTTTTAACTGTGATTTTTACTGTCTGCGAAGGTGTTAATATTTGTTAGTCTTTACAATGTTTCTGGTGAAGTTTGCTCCAATAGGGTTTGCTCCTTTTCCTCCTGGAAAGACCAGTGTTATGACCAAGACAGGATGGCAAATTAACGTTAACATTTGGTACGTTACCTTTGACACTCTTTAATGGTGAGAACAGCAGGCACTCTGTGTCAGAGAAAATTATCTGTTGACCCTAAGATGAAGTGCAATTCCTGTTCTTATCTGGATAGCTATGAAATGGTGTGGAAAATCTCATTTGAACACCCCCGTCCCATTGGGGACTCACTTCCTATCAGCAGGCCTATAAAGAACAAGTGGTTTTGGCATTTTCATTTGAGTGGATATTATTTCATACGCACCAAGTGAATACCTGCTGAGCCCTTACTCCCTCATGAAAACATAAACCTACAATGAAAGACAATCCAAAAGGAAATACAGAGGGGAGAGATGTGATGAGGTGGTTTTATTGCTCCAAACGAGAGCAGCGAGGTTGAGGAATGCCCTCCAGAAGAAGGCAAATGCTTTCACATCAGGATGAAAATCTACCACAAGAAGAAAGAACACTGGTAATGTTTAGTGTAGGTCTTATGTACTCCAAAAGAGGTAAAATCTGTCCCTTTGGATTGCCAGATATCTTGGACTTGAGGGGAAGTGAATTCCAGCTCATGAAAGACAGTCACTGGTGTTTGAATCAGTTATTGCATTGCAACATCAACATTTATTTATTTATTTATTTATTTATTTTTATGAAGTATTAAACAAGACAGTTCCTGTCCACAGGCTTACAATATAAAAAGCCATGACGCACAAGGAAAAATTAATGGGAAGAGAAGAGGGGGAAATAATCCTTTCAGCAGGACTGGAGGAACGGCCCTGCTTCATCTCTGTTAGAAATGCCCATTCTGTTTTAGAAAAGGACAACACAATCTGGACAGTTGAAGACAAATTTCTTTATTGCAAAAACAGCCTTTTGCAAAAGGGGTGTGGCTATGCAAGCTTGGCACACACCGAAAATCATAAATCACACAGCATTTATTCCCTGTTCCCGGCCGGAAAAGGTTCCTCCTATAACAAGTTACAGCCTATCCGATATGCCTGATTATAATACTAAAATCTCCGCCTTTGTTCATCCTCCCCTCTCCTCCACACTTTTACACCCACACATATCATCTGTTTCCTCTATAATTGCAAGCAATCTTAGCAGAGCTTGACCTGCTGTCATGGTCTAGTTATTTCTACCTGTGTTCCCTACTATCACACATCCGCTTCCAACCACAGACACCTGTGTTTCCTACTTGCATTAGCTAAGTTCCATCTCATGACAAAACAGCCCCCATGATGTCTCGTGCCTTTCTTCACGCTTCAAATGTCACAGACACCTGACAATTCTGCTCCACTGTATGTTCCTATCTTTAGCTCATGCTCTTCTGCCCCTTTTCTGACTACTGTGCATTTGGCATCTTATGTGCCTCCTAAATTAAAATTGCTTTAGCTTATTAATTATTGGATTAAATATATGTGCCTAGGCTTTATATGTGCTTACTGGATTATATATATAATTGCTTAGCCCTGTATGTTACCTGATGGAAAAGCAACATATCCCACAATCTCCCTCGGCTTTGCCTGCTGGAATGGCTGCTGCTGGTGACAGTTGAAGGAGGAGGAACGTTCATGAGGGAGGTCTTCAGCCGGTATGCGGGAATGGCCCTGCTCTCCATCTCAGTACGGAGGTGCGTTCCTCAGTCTATCAATTTTGGTAAGGAAAAAACAAATTTAAGGGCCAAAGTAGATGTGAATTTTACCTCATGGTTTTCCCTTGTCATTAATTTAAAAAAGAAAGTGCCAATGTGAGGGGGCTGGAGTTGGATCGGGATAGTGGCATGGGGGAATTTAACCCTTTTCTCCCACTGTGGTCCCAATCCATATTAGGGGGTCCACACCTGCTATTCACAATGCAAATAGCAGACCAGGGGGTGATTCTGATAGGGACTGTGATAGGGCCAAAGAGTTAACTACACCTATGCCACTATGGTGGTTTGTTTCTTAATAGCAGATATGCCACCCCCAATGCAGTTCGAGATTGAGGCATGGGGCGGAGGAGAGGCACTTAACCCTTTCCATTGTTGCTTCATTTTTCCCTAGGAAAATTGCCCCCTCAATAGATGAAAATGCCGACACATCTGTAACAACCCAATTCTAATACCACGGGTAGTATCCAACCGGGGTCTTGCATGTGCGCCCAGCTCCAATCATGCACGTGGTACTAGCTCCATCAGCCCAGGTCCTCATGTGGACGCAATATAATGCTTCCAGGGGCAAGCTCCCCAACAAGAAAGAAAATGCTCGTTTTTGGAATTGGCAGGTCTCACCCCTTCCAGAAATCAGCATTTGCTTTCATGTCAGGGCTGTATCACAGCCACACTCTGCTGGGGCTGCACATGGACCTGTGCCCGTAGGGTTGGCAGCATGCACATGACCCCTATTAGGTACTACTCCTAGGATCCCTGCCCAAGGCAGATTGCTACAGATTGCCTGGTGGAACTCTGCCAGCATTTATTTATTTATTGCACTTTATACCGCCCAATAGCCGAAGCTCTCTGGGCAGTTCACAAAAATCAAAACCATAAAGTACAATTAACAGTATAAAACTTAAACCACAATGTAAAAACACAATATAAAAGTACATAAAAGTACAACCAGAATAAAACCGAGGAGCAATAGAGAGATTTAAAATACAGATTTAAAATAGGAAAGTTAAAAGACTAAGATGGTAAAATATTAAAATACTGGGAAAATAAAAAGGGTTTCACCTGGCATTGAAAAGAGTATAATGTAGGTGCCAGGCAAACCTCGCTACAGAGCTCATTCCACAGCCCGGGTGCCACAGCAGAGAAGGCTCTCCTGGTAGCCACCTGCCTCACTTCCTTTGGGAGGAACTCATGGAGAAGGACCCCTGAAGATGATCTTAGGCCCTTTCTACACCATAGTGGTGTAGAGGGAGGAAGGAGGGCGATCTCGGAAGTACCTGCTTGCAGGATCGTTGCTTTCAATATAGGTCATGGGCGCAACGTCCCGGGTCCCTCCCGGGTCATTGCACGTTGCGCCTGCCATTTTGGTTTTTGTTTTTATCCAGGAAGAGCGCAGGAGCGCTCCTTCGCAAAAAGTAAATCTTTTTTAAAAAAACACTGTGCACTATCAGGCTCCCACCATCCCCTCCCTGCCCTCCCAGGGGTGGTGAAATTAGTGCCACCCCCTCCCCTGATGGGCATGGAGTAAGCGCAGCAGCACCCAGGATGGGCGGCCACATCTTCTGTTGTCCTGAGAAGTTCCTGGATTCACGGAAGATTCAGGATTTTCCAGGGATCCCTTATCCCTGGCAAATCCCATGGCTGCCCCCCCCCCACGCCCCGGGAGCCCCTGTGCGTTGCAGGGACCAGCCGGGGGCCATCCCAGGCAAACAGCCTGGTGTAGAAACGGCCTTAATGTCCAGGCAGGTACATATGTATTCTGCATTGACCTGTCCCTCACTGATTTGAAAGCCAAAAAGGGGGTTCTTTATTTATTTGACTAAGAATACACCTAAAAAAAAATAATTGTTTGCAGTTGATTGTATCCAACAGTTGCTTTACATTAATGGGAAGTACTTCTGCTCACTGAAATTGAGACCCTCAATATTTTCCTATTCCCCTTACGTACTGCACCCCCCTGTGTCATATCCCATAATGTTCCAGAGGGCCCCCGAACCCTCAGAAGCAGATCCCCTGGGGGCACACTGTTTTGTATGGTGTGGATTGATGAAAATCAGGTGCCTCTCTTTGCGCAAGTGGAGGTGCTTTCAGCTAACACACAACAACCATTGCATACAACCCAAGAGGTTAACAACAGCTCAATTTATACTTCAGCCACTGGCACCATATGTGAAATGCCAGTTATGCCCTGCATAATTGTTTAGTATTAACATGCTTGTATCTGCATGCATGTGCGCTATAGAGAAGACACATCCATTTCCCATGCAGAGATTGAACTGGTAGAGAGCCTGGGGAATGGGGAAGGAGCTCAATCTCAAAGAATGGCAAACAACAACAACAACAACAACAACAAGCAACTCATCAAAAACAAGCATCCCCAAATGGCAAACTTATAGAGACCGGAAAAGAACAACTGACCCTTTTAAATAGGGAGAAGTTAAGAGTGTACGTCGAGAGTAGGCAAGTTGTGGCCATCCAGAAGTTTTGGCCCACAACTTCCTTCAATCCTTGCCAGCATAGCCAATGGTGAGGGTTCACAGGAGTTTGCCAAAACACCTGGACCGCCAGAATTTGC
Organism: Anniella stebbinsi; assembly: GCA_029215795.1. Taxonomy (NCBI): domain Eukaryota; kingdom Metazoa; phylum Chordata; class Lepidosauria; order Squamata; family Anniellidae; genus Anniella; species Anniella stebbinsi. The sequence goes on along the minus strand of JARDYH010000001.1, from coordinate 345,583,500 downwards.
CCATCCCATTGTATGTGATATACAAAAGACAAACCAACCCCAGGCTGCAGAGCTCACCCCAGGCTACTTTGGTTATATTTTCTGTGGGGATGGGCGAGAAGAGAGTCCAGTGGCAGTACAAGATGAGAGGAAAGCCAGTGGTACGTTTTGAAGTGAAGTCCCCATAGCCATGCCCCCAAAGAAAGTCCACGCATTCAGGCTACTGTGTCAATCCATATCAACCAACCAGTTCTAGCAGTTTTCACCTCCACCAGGAGGAGTTAATGCATCTTGATGGTCCATTAAAAAACAAACCATCCCAAAATACTTTGCATTGCAATAGGGAAGAATGTATTGTTACTGGGAAAATTCATTTCCTAATTGGAGACTACTGTGAGGATTGCAGATAAAATGAGAGGGAACAGGGAATTCGGGGGGGGGGGGGATGATGTCAGCACTCCATCTCTGTGAGCCCTGGCTGTACTACACCACTGAGGGCTGATCTACATACGAGGTTTTTGACGTTTTATAAGGGTTATGAAAACTCTTTGGGCCACATGACGCACTCCCTATAACGTTGTATATCTGAGGTTTTTTAAAACTCCCTTCAGTTATATACAACGGTTTCACTTTTAATAAATCATTTTAAGTAAAATAATGTGTCCTTCCTTACTGTTTGTGATTCCTGGGGGCAGTGCTTCGTTGACCAGCGCCCAAATGCTTAGCAGTTGATTGGTGGGGAAGAAAGAGGAAGTGGGTGAGTGAACTACAACACCCACAATGCCTAGCCCTATACTCGCTAGGGTATGACAGAGGAACAAAGGAGGAAGTGGTGATTGAACTACAACCCTCACAATGCCTTGCCCTAAACTCATTGAAAAAATGAAAGAGAAAGAGACAGGGCAGAACAGTGTGTGACCGCACACACCGCTTTAAAGACTGAAGACTGTTCTCCTGTAATGTGAGTACTCAGTAATGTGGCCTAAGACGTTTTAGAACGCACCTATTTGGAACGTTTTAAAATACTTTTTAAAACGTTCCAAAGGACTGTGTAGATCGGCCCTGAGCCTAGTGTAACGCAGCATTTTTCAACATGGTGCCCTCTGGATGTTTGGGACTTTCATTCACGTCTGCCCCAGGCAGCATGGCTGGTTGTGGAATACCCTCCCCTTGGAGGCCTGACTGGCACTGACACTGGCTTCATTTCAGTGCCAAGTTAAAACGTGGCTCGTCATCATAGAATCATAGAACCATAGAACAGTAGAGTTGGAAGGGGCCTATAAGGCCATTGAGTCCCAACTCCCTGCTCAATGTGGGAATCCAACTTAAGGCATACCTGATAGATGGCTGTCCAGCTGCCTCTTGAATGCCTCTAGGGTGGGAAAGCCCACGACCTCTGTAGGTAATTGGTTCCATTGTCGTACTGCTCTAACAGTCAGGAAGTTTTTCCTGATGTCCAGCCGGAATCTGGCTTCCTGTAACTTGAGCCCATTATTCCACATCCTGCATTCTGGGATGATCGAGAAGAGATCCTGGTCCTCCTCTGTGTGAGGAGTATTTGAAGTATTTGAAGAGTGCTATCATGTCTCCCCTCAGTCTTCTCTTCTCAAGGCTAAACATGCCCAGTGTTATCAAAGTCATTGAGGGCTAAATTCCCCATGGTTACACATAGTTTTAATTGTTTTAATTGCTTTTAATTTTTTTCTAATGGTTTTAGTTTCTTAACTATTTTATATGTTTTTAGTTGTGTATATTATTTATGTTTACGTTGTTCTGATTTTATCTGTACACCGCTCTGAGATCCCAGTGATATAGGGTGGGATACAAATGTTTTAAAAACAAACAAATAAATAAATAAATAAATAGCCAATTATCAGGAATGCTGGGAGTTGTAGTCCAAAACATCTGGAGGGCACTAGGTTGGGGGAGGCTGTCTGAACAATTTGCGCATGTGTCAATACCGAAATGAGGTTCAAGGCAGAGGGTTTGATAACTTTGGGCTAAATATTTAAGCAGCCTGCATGATCTCCATTCTAATGCCGTGACATGAAAGATCAATCTCGACTGATAAATCATCAGTTGCGCAGGGAGATGCCTGCAGTTTTGGCCTGGCTCCTGATCTGCAAAGGTACTTTTCTATTTGCCACATTGCAGTCTTTGCCCAATATGCGCACAGAGCAAGATTACTTTTCCAGCCTGCTGGGGCTTTTAATATTCACGGCGTTAATGTTGTTGAGGTCCTTTCTGGAGGGCAAAAAATGAAATACCCTAATAGGAGGAAGGAAAACCATCGTTTAAGCTCTTGCATGTCAGGCTAGCAACCACTATGAACTGACAAAAATAAATGCAGTGGGTTTTCAGAGATATTACACCATATGAAAAGGTCATTAAAAATACATTTGAGGGACTTGTCAATACTAATGTACTGAGGAAACCAAGGGGATCAGATACGAGGGGCAACAATAATGTGAACTAGAATTTAGAGGTTGATCTTGACCTGCCCAAGGTGGTCACATTTCAGAAGAAAAGCACTGCTGTCTGTAATGGAAAAGGAAAGACACTATAAGCCCACTTATACAATTGCTTCTGTTTTGTTCAGTGCCAACTATAGGCTTTTCAGGGGCCGCTTGGGCAAGGCACCCTCAGTGGGCTTTCCTCCCTCAAAGAATCTACCTTTTCACCGCTATCGTCACCACCTCCTCTTGTGTCTCATCCTTTTTCTCATCCTCGCTACCACTTGGTTGCTTGACAGGCAGAGGGGGCCTCTACAAGAGCCATTTAAAGCTCTTTCAAGGTGCATTAACATTTTTACCTCTACAAGAGTGGAGTGCAAATTGGGGGTCAAGGCGCTTTTTCTGTCCGATTATGCGCATTATTGAATGCGCGTTAAATAGTGAGTTTTAATTTTCCGCGGCAGTGAATGCGCCTTATGACCATGTAAACAAGCGATTCTCTGCATTTCAACCACTTTAAAGTGCATTTCTTACTGCCAGTTATGGGCTTCACCGCCTGTCGTTTATAGGAATTGGGCATAAAAGCGATGGTGAGAAGATGCGCATAATCGGGCAACCAGGCGTCAAGCCGAATTCTTGTAGAGGGGGCCAGAGAACCAGTGTGAGCAAGTAGGCTGTGGCATCTGTTGCTCCTCCTTCTTAGCACCACCAGGGCTGTGCAAAGCTGGTAATATGCGCAGGCCAGATGGGAAGTGTGTGCCACTAGTGAATGACTGGTGAAACTGAATTATTTTTGAGATGGAAGTTGCCACTATCTCCTGCTGTGTGCAGGAGAAGTAGCACAATCAAAACAGTAAGGAAACGCGTTTTTCTACCGTGTGATGATGCTCTAAGATGCCAAATAGTCAGACAGCCATGTCCTTTTCTAGGAGGCATCATTCTATACTTGCCACCCAGTTTTTTTCAATTCCTCCATACCACCCCAACAGTTGGACAGAATTTTGTGTCCACTGAGCATGTGCTATTTTGGGGTGGGGTCTGCTGCCAGGGTTTCTTTTCCCCTGTGAAAAAATGTCATGTTTTGTTGTTGTTGTTGTTTGTTTTTTTAGGAAAATGGGATATCAATCTTAATAAACATATAAATAAATACTAAATAATTACTTCAAAATTAGAGTCAATATGAGCACCCCACAAGCGCCAAGATCATCAGGGGAGGCCTTCTTCTAGATCAATGGTCTGCAACCTTTTTGGATCAGTGGGCATATATGGAATGTGAGAGTGTGACTTTGGTACTGACACAAAAGGTCTGCCATGAGGGGGTCATGCTCATTCATAAAATGGCTCCCATGGTGGGTGTGGCCCATCATAAAACACCCATTATCTAGAATCAAAACTGCTGAGGTTAAAAGAAAAGTAACTTGCCCATTTGCCCAAGAACCTAAATACAAATCACAGGTGGATTTGAGCTCCAAATCATTAAAACCACCCAATTGGACTCACAGTTTTCTGCTCCAATAGATTTTTTTTTCCTATGGGCATTGTTGGAGGGGCATCGTTGGAGGGGCTATCAGTTATGAGGGAAGTTTGAAGCAGCTCAGATGGGCACAACTAGGAAGAGTTTCAGGCTATTTACCCTGTCCCTGATTGCCACAACCTATGATAGGTTAGCTCTGCCAGTTATGGACAATACACCAACCTATCATGGGTAAAATAACACCTAGAACATGGTCAGGATGGTTTGCTGGCCAAAAATAATCCACCCTGCAGAAAGCAGTCCGGGTTTGGATGACATGGCTTTTGTGCAGTTTTCCCCCCATTCTAAAAAATTGAAATGCCTCTCCTAAGGCTCAGTTACTAACAATAAGAGCTTTAAGCTAAAATATGCTAATAGTTTGGGCATTTTGGGCCTAGGCATGGTCTGAAGGCACAGAGACACCCGCCTTGCTGAAGTTAAGTAGGTCTGGATCTGCTAAGTGTTTGGAGGGTAGACCACATGTAGCCACCTTGAGTTCTACAATGGACGAAAGGTTAGGATATAAGTAAAAAAAATAGTATATGAGGCAGTTTCACATGTTAAAATTATTTTTGGGACCAGATTACTAAAGGACCCTTAAGTTATCTTCGGAGACCCATCTTCCAGCTGCCCTCACTGAAAGAAGCTAGGCAGGTGGCTACAAGCCAGAGGAGGACCTTCTCAGTAGTGGCACCTAGTTTATGGGTGCCACTGAATAGTGCGTTCTGCATGGAGGTTCACCAGTTCATCTACATTGTTATTGTTTTTGCACCAAGTGTAGGCCATTTCTTCCAGAGATTTTAGAGACTCTTTTGTAGATTTTTGTGGCTATTCTCATGTATCTTTTCAGTTATCATTTCCTATATTTGTCATTTTGTGTTGTATCTTGTTGGGTTTTTTTTTAATGGCATTTGTTTTATTCTTTTAAATTACTGGCATTGAATTTTATTCTTTTAATTGTTTGAAACTCACCTGGAAAAGCCTTGTTACTGGGCAGATTAAAATATAATATAATTAATATAATATAATATAAAATTAATTTGCCTTCCAGATGATCAACTGTCCAGCAGAATTATACAGGTCCCCAAAATCAACAAGTATATTCATTGCCGAGATCAGGAGACCGACCATAGAACCCCTTTCCTCTCTGATTTGATATAGTACAGCTGCGCCCTCCAGTGTTCAAAAGCCATTAATGCAGCAGGAAGGGGGGAACCTGAGCTTATACAGCGAACGACTTGAAATGTCTCCTTTTGAACATATGTTGAGAGTGACAATCCTCTAAGCATCAGGAAATGAAAAGGGCCGGTCTGCCAGATCATAATGCTTCATTTTATGGACACTTCATCCTCGCTGGGGCCTCCCTGCTTTGTACTTTAGGAGAAAAGTGATTAAAGGGGACCAGACAAAGCTGTGTCAAAGTATGCACAGTGGGGAGAAAGTGGATCTCATAATCGTGGAACCCAAATGGGGTCATCCCATGAAGCTGATGGGTGAGAGATCTAGGACAGATAAAAGGAAGTCCTTCTTCTCACAGTGCCTTGTCAAAACTATGGAATTCAGTTCCACAAGATGCATGATAGCTACTAACTTGGATGGCTTGAAAAAAGGATTTGAGATAAATACATGATGCTATTCTTACTTTGTACAAGATGCTCTATTGTTTTGGCTGCAACAGACTAACATGCCTGTACCTCTGGATACATTTTTTAATGCGCTGTGTAGATATAAAAAGAGAAGGCAGTCCCTGCCTCCTGCAGGCACACTCTCTTATAGACACAACAGAAATAGGGAAAGAAATGGGATCTTGTATTCTCTATGTTAAAAAAAAGTGATACAGGATACATTTCCAGTAGTTTGTACTGTACTGTATATTTTGCAAAGGCCATTGTCTAAAGCAGCAGTGGGCAGAAAATATATCTCCAGATGTTTTGGATTTCAGCTCCCAGCATTCCTGACCACCGGCTTTGCTGGCAGGGGCTTTGGGGAGGTGAAGCCCAAAACATCTGGAGATCTACCTTCTACTCCCCCCCCCCAATCTAAATAGGGAGCGAAGAAGGAAGCAAACACCGAAGCAGCTGCACCGTTGCTGGCTGATGGATGGGACCAGATCGATCCCCCACCCCACTTGCCATTATTATTTGCCCTTGGTCCACTGGCTGTTGGAGGAGTCTATAGTGTACCTCCCTTCAGCTCTGCAGTCCCAGGGCAACAATGCTGTCATGATAGCTGTCTTTGTTACCTCCAGGATTAGAGGTAGCGTGTATCTGAATTCTAGTTGCTTAGGGGCTTCCCAGAGACATCTGACTGGCCACTATAGGCTGGCACAAACTAATTTTTGTGCAATTTAAAACCACTCACCTATTAGGCTACTTTAAAAATGCCCAGATGGCAACCCTGAAGACAGACCAAAGTTGTAAAGTACACACTTGTTTTCTGGGATTTGATTAGCTCAAGGTTAGCCCCCCTCTTTCTCCCTACCACTATATACACCCCCCCACATCCTGTTAAGAAAGATGCCTTGATTTAAAAACAAAGAGGTAGAAAAAGGGTGTTTAATATAAAAGAGCTCTGGTGTGTTTCGGACTCTCAGGTCCTTCTTTGGGGTACTTTTTTTAAGAAGAACATAATGGGTATCATTTACTTCACATCCCCATGGCTTCTTCATAACTGAAGTGTGATGGGCAGTAAAGTATGCCTAGGCAGTTTGCAGCTGCATTCAGCTGCAAACTGTATAAACACTTGCCCTCACTTAGTGTCAGACTTCCTGGTCCCTCAGGCAAGCACACAGGACACCCAAATCAGTGAAACTTCTTTATTGCAGGAAATCTCATAGCAAAAGCTTAATGGTTACCTACTGTGAAAATCATATAGCTGATGGTCAGGAGCTATAGGCTCCAAGGAATTCCAGAACAGTCAAAAGCTAATCACTGCTACTATGACGAGATCCCTATCAATGTGGTTCCCCCTTTGCCATCTCCACAGTTCCAAACACAAGGGAAGGTCAATCCATACACGGGTTCCAAACCCAGACAAGGCAGGGGAATGATTCCTGACGCTAGGACAGCTGATACGCTTCCAGCCTGTGCCCAACAAAAATATTCTACCTTTCCTTGTACTTCATTAGACTGTGAGAAATTGGATCTTGGGTAGAAGAAGCAAGGGTCAAATATTTGTACAACAATGCCCAGAAAAGAAAAAAGAATGAAAAATATGTATTTAATCAAAGCCTAATACTGAACTGTGCCTCAAGGCTGGTTTATATATGGATGTGCATGTCAGGGCTGAGTCATGGGCAGCGGACTGCGGTGAGCCAGGAGCCACAGGGCAAGCTCGGGTCAAAAGCAAAGAGCAATCAGGATCAGAAGGCAAGCTAGAAAGTAGGACGTATCTATTTCCAGCACTTCTATCCCATACCCTCTGCACAAGAGGACTCTTGAAGAGATATGAGGTCCTTCCAGACAGAGGGCTCCTAGGGCAACCAAGTAGAAGGCATCGTACAACATCCTTTTCTTTTTAACAGGATTTCTGCGGTAAGGAAAAAAAGACCGAAGAAGTGGTGGGAAAAGACAAGAGGGTTAAAAGTGGAAGAAGTTGTAATCAGGACACACATACACGCACACACCACAAAAGTCCATGAATAAGGCAGGAGATGACATAATAAAACTTTAGGAATATAGGAAGCTGCCTTCTACAGAGCCTTCTAGCCCAGAGATGCAGAAGCCTTGGGGTCCCAATCTGACCTTCTGGGATGCCTCAGAGGGCCCCATCCCCTTCCCCTGGCCCTACCCTCTCCCCTGGCCCCACCCCTTCCCCTAATCACTAATCCTTTGATGTATCCCAGCATTCTTAAATATTGACATCCCTCTCCTAAGGCTTAGTTCCTGGCAGTTAAGAACTTTAAGCTAACATATGCTGGTAATTTTTAATATTTTGCCCACTCCCCTTTGCCTTTGACTCACCTATCACTGGAAGCCCTGCCCTCGAAAGCTTCTCCAAAATGAATTTTTGCTCTCGGGATGAAAGATTTTTTTGCATCCCTGATCTAGCCCAATGGTGTCCACACTGACAGGCAGCAGCTGTCCAGCGTTCCAGGCAGGATTCTTTGCTAGCCCTTCCTGGAGAAGCCAGGGATTGATGCTGGGAACGTTTGCATACAAAGCATGTGTTCTACCACTGCCTCTACCAGACCATGCATGTGCTGTACCATACCTGCAATATGCCCCCTCCCAAACCTTGCCTGGAAGCACCCTAGACATATATGAATGTATACAAGAACAACCCTATAGTATTTAGACAGCATCTGGGGTTGGGGGCATAAGATTCTGAGGTTGGAGACAGTGCTCCTGCCTTGACCGATAGCACTTCAACTTCCACAGACAACTCTCCAAACTTCAACCCAGACAGCACTCTGACCTTGGACTCGGGCGTCCAAGCTCCTCTCCCCCTCGCAATCATAACATCGAAAAGCCATAAAGTCTAAACATCTGAAATGGAGAAGGGAAGGGCCTTTACCTGGAACTGAAAGGATAACTGTATAGGTGCCAGGGGAGTTAATTTTTCTGCTACTCCATTTAGGGTGCAATCCTATCAGGATGCCCGTCAGCCTCTGAACTCGTTGGGGCTTTGCGGAGCAGGAAGGAAGGAGGCTGGGGAGCCTGAAGGATTCTTCGTAAGCTGACCTCTCCAGTCCCTGCCCCGCCCACAGAACCGCCCCCTTTTCCTCCTCTCCGAGGTTGCGATTGTGACTTCAGCGAGGCAGCCGACTGCGAGGGGGAGGGGAGCTTGGACTCCTGGGTCCAAGGTCAGAGGACTGTCTGTCGAGGCCGGAGCGTTGGCTGTCAAGGCCGGAGCGTTGGCTGTCAAGGCCGGAGCGTTGGCTGTTGAGGTCGGAGTGTTGTCTGTTGAAAGTAGAATTGAAAGGAAGGCTCAGCGCAGCATTTAATGTCAGCCCCCTTGACATATGACTTGCATGAAGAGGGCATCCTGTAATTACTTGGGAGCAGCGCCTCATATTGGCATACCCTTCCCCAGCATCAGGCATGCTGCCTAGCCCCGCCTCCAGGCACAGAAGGTGGATCCAGGAGCAGGGCTCCACTTCCCCAGAAATTGCCGGATGCTCTCTCCATGTGAGCAACACGTGAAGTATCCTATTATCCAGTGATGCCCTTCCCCAAAATTTGGTTTGTAGGTAGAGGGAAACCATAATTCACCTTTTTGAACAAAACCATGGTTGTGCCTTCAGATTGGAAATCACTACCTGACCACTGTCTGATTCATAGCCTGCTCTCCACATGCCGAACCACCGTTCAGCATGATATCTGAATGGTCTGCATGCTCTTGAAGCTCCAGAAATTCCAAGAGAGCGCAATATTACCTTGTGGCTCTAGGTGGCACAGCAGAGTTAGATTTTTAAAAGGGGGAATTACTTTGCTCATAAGAATGCAGGTCAAGAAATTCAAAAGTATGAAATGATCATATATCACAAGCCAGTGGTTTGCTCTTGGTCACTTGTTTCGCTGCCTACCCAGAACGTTTGCTCTGATTTAAATATCTGCTGTTGCCATGTGTCCTTTTGAACAACCCTGACCAACCAGGCTTCTGGCTTATTGATGTTTATGATCTCTTCTTTTCATAAGCTTCTCTCATGTCTGTTGGCTTTATCATTTTGATCCAATAATTGCAGAGTATGTGCAGGCTTTCTAATATATGCATGGACCCCTCTGTAAACAGAGGCTCCCTCATCAGCCCAGTTCATTCACATTGAACGCCCCATAGATTTAAATTACTGCTGACATTTTCATGCAGACTTCTCTGAACCTGACAACTGGGGTGCATGATGTTAAATTCAAAGATAGGCTGCCTTTTCTTTAAACACCGCCCTTTCCACCCTTGCTTCTGTGTCTGAGTACATCTCCCACTTTGGGCTTCTACGTATACACATTACTTTTGAATAACTTTTCCTTTGGCTTTTTATCTTTTGCTCCACTGTGGCAAGTGGCCAAGCTTCCCAGGGGGCCACTGTGACATTTGTTCCATTAGCCTGGAAAAGAAGACAGAGCAGACAGCTGTTGGGAGGTGCCTGACCACTGTCTGATTCATAGCCTGCTCTCCACATAATGGAGCATTCCACAGCTGGGGGAATCACCTTTGTCAACACTCTCTTAAGCCTCCAGTAGAAAAAAATGAACATAACAGGTATCAGGCTGAAGTAGAACCTATGTTCTTGTGTCATGAAAGGCTTAGGGAGCAGATCAGCCAGGAAGCTGGACAAGAACTTTATTGTGTCTCTCAAACAAAGACAGAACATCAGTAACAAACTCCTGAATCTACCCAGATAGAACTAAGTCATAAGAACTTAAGAAGAGTCCTGCTGGATCAGACCATGGTCCATCTAGTCCAGCATTCTGTTCATACAGTTGCCAACCAGATGCCTGTGGGAAACCAAGATATGAGACCAGTAACCCCCTCCTGCCCATGTTCCCCAGCAACTGGTGTACATGGGCATACTGCCTTTGATACTGGCAGTATGCCTATGTCCAGTGGCACTACTTCCAGTGCCACCTATTGACAGAACTATGAAATTACACTATCGACATGGTTAATAATAATAATAATAAAAATAATAATAATAATGGACATTAACAGAATTCATGCTAAACAGATAAAATCACTCAGAGAATTCTTCCACACCAAAAACACCCCATGAATAAAGCCATAGTAAACAGATAAAAACTACACCCCACTCAACCTAACACTACAAAATGAAGATCAAACACAACCACCTACAATCGCAGAGAAAAAAGAAAAATGGGCACAAAAAGTACTCCATGGGAAGCACTACAACACAATACAGAATCCACAAATAAACAAAGAACAATCATACGAATGGCTCAGGAAGGGTGAGCTATTTCCAGAAACCGAGGGATTCCTAATGGCTATATAGGATCAAGTTATAGCAACCAAGAACTACCAAAAATACATCATAAAAGATAACAGTATAACAACAGACCTATGCAGGAAATGCCATCAATTTCAAGAAACAATACACCATATAACAGGAGAATGTAAAATTCTGGCAGGAATGGACAGTACGGACAGAAACAATACAGCTGCACAAATAATTCACCAACAACTGGCCATCAAATTCAACCTTATCAAACAACCTACACCATACTATACATATTTAGCTGAAACAATCTTGGAAAATGCAGATCATAGAATATACTGGGACAGAACAATTCATATAGACAAGACAATATCTTGCAACTGACCAGACATAACGTTCATAGAAAAAAAGAAAAGCACACATACCTCATCGACATAGCAATACCAAATGACAAAAATGTTGTTGGAAAGGAGAAGAAAAGGGAAACAAATATACACCACTGGCCATGGAAGTCAAAGAACTATGGCAACAGGAAAAGGTCACAATTATTCTGTTAGTCACATCAGTCACCGGCATCACATCAAAAAAATATACAGAAAACCTCCAGAAACTGGGTCTACCAGAATACATCCACACCAACATCCAGAAAGCAGTCATAATTAAAACATGCTCAATCATCAGGAAATTCCTGAATCAATAAAAGACAGCATGACTTGGCAAAGCCCGTCATGTCCGTCTAGAAAAACCGCCATGAGCGAGAAAGAGATAAATAATAGACTTTCAGTCAGAAAGTGATTCAATCAGAACCAGTCACCCCACTGACACCGGAGCCACCAACCTGAACTGAATTGGCTGCAGGGTCTGTTGAGTGTACACTCTGTAGCAAACCCATGCTTGCAGCTGAATGGCCTATAGTGCTCTGATTTACTTTGCATGTCGCACAATCTTGTTCTGATGTTTGAGCTGTGTAACAATTAACTGCGAGCCTTTTCAGACAACATGCTAAGCCACGGTGGTTAAGCATTTTGAGCTAAACATTATGGCTTAGCATGTCGTGTGAACCATTCCTACCCATGGTTGCTACATAACCACAGTTTAAACATGCTCACTAACCATTTGCTACAAAAGGGTTAGCAGCCTAACCATGGCTTAGCATGTTGTCTGAACAGGCCCTGTAACCAACACTGGTGTAAGCATTTTCAGAGGGTGGCTGTGCTAGTCTATTGCAGCAAAGACAATAAAGAGTCTTGGGGCACCTTAAAGACTAACAAATTTATTCTGGCATGAACTTTTGTGAACTATGATCCACTTCATCAGATGCATGGAGTATTATGGAGACTTTGCAGGCTATATATAATACATATTTATTATTGACATTTATATACCACCTCATTTACTAAAACGCCATTAGAGTGTTGTACAACAATATATTTGAAAATCAAATCTTAATACAATAAAAATCAAGAACATTAAAACATTAAGGGTGAAATCCTATGCATGTTTAGGCAGCAGGGGTGGGTGTTGTAGGACTTTTATTGCCTGAATATGTATAGGATTGCACCTTAAACCACATACGTTGTGGGCAGGGGAATGATTATAAACTGTGAGATCAGAAGGAAGTTAAATGCAGAACATGGTCATTTACGGCCACCAGTGTGGAACAGAACTTGACCTTGCATCCTTAGAATCCACTTGTGGAACATGTATGCACAAAAGAGGGACATGGATTTGAATATGGGCTGAGTTCTGGTCCACCAGTGCCAAGAATCCACAGCTAGCAGAAAGAGCTTCCATAACCAGGGTTGATCCTGAGTCAGGTTGAGCCCCACGAGTCTTATTTTAGGAATGATGCATTGTTTGCTGCAGCATTAATCCCAGCACATTCTCTAACACCCCCCTCCCCCAAGATGCTAAGAAGTAAAGCTAGTTGCTATGTGCACCCAAGCGGCAAGTCATCAGTCATGAAGAATCAATTTCTGCTGTCCTCCCAGCAGCAACTCAGCCCGCAGTTAAAGAATCCAAGCGGCTATGTACCCTGAAGCGTGTAACATATAAACACATCTGCAAAAATGCCAGGCGGGCCAGACAACCATACTTCTCCTAAACCATCACAGACAGGAACCTGGTCGTCATCCGCTCCACTCAGCTGTCCTCCCTAAACAATCTGAGCCTCTATGAGACGCTGTGCATCTTTTATCCATCTGTGCAGAGTGAGTCTTGATTTCCAGGCAGACGTCTTTTGGGGGAGGTGTGTGTGTGATATGGCTTAATCCTCTCCCTAAACATAGTTTTAATATTTTATCTCATTCAGGTCCCTTTTGCTTTTTTTTTCTTTACACAGCAAAAAACAAAAATAAAAAGCAACCACCACTTCAGATTGTGATCTCTCTTATGATCAGGCTTTTGGAAGGCAAACTACTAAACCACAAAATAATAAAGTATAAAGGGCTAATCATTAGGAGTCAATTCTTTTTTGCTAGCTGGGAATATGTCCCCGCACTACTGTTGTACTCTTATGACTACTTAATACTATTTTTTTTTGCTTTGGACACATCCCTGAGGCTTTGATTTCAGTTTGGTATGGAAAGCAGGATCTAGGTGAAGATGTAATGCAGCTAGACAATTGTCACTATAAATAGCTTGCTAAAGGGCTGGAAGAGACACAAATCTTCTTCAGGGGAGGGAAAGAGAGAGAGAGAGAGAGTGTTTGTAGCCAATATAAGGCTTGATCCAAGATTTCTTACGGTGCAGAACTTTGCAGACTTACCAAGGAATAAGAACCATTGATGACAGTGGGGCTTCCCTCTGAATAGGATTGTGCTGTAAATCTCCATGTTCTGGTAAATCATTAATAGCTGCAGATTTTCTTTTATTAAAAATTATATATTGGTAGAAAGTGTAATCCAGAAAAGCCAGAATTTAGAGCTGCTTCTGTTACAGTAAATAATCGGAGACCAGTCCAAAGTTCCAGTTTCAAACAGATAACCTTTATTTGCTAGCAAAGACCACGGTCTGGAATCGTTCCACAGACTGCAGCCCCCCCCTTTGGGTGACCCAGTCTCTTATACATTTCAAGCAAACAGGAAATATACGTCTACAACAGGATAATGCGTGCGCAACATAACGGTATGGCAGCAGGTGTTTTTCTATATATGGTCTGGAACGATCTGTTACTTCTTACTAGGCCAGGTCACATGGTCTGTGGTCTGCTGCCTGCATGCAGTTACAACAGCATAGAAGTTATTTGTGAGAGAAACAAAGAGGAAAAGAATGGGGGGGGGGGTCAAAATCAAAATGGAGTCACTTTGGTCAAGTGACTGGGGCCAGTTCCCTCACATTCCCCCCTTTGAAACTACTTTGTACTAAGGAGTTTCACTATCTTCATCTGCCATAGGACAGGGCAGTAATCGCGCAAGGCCATTAGGTGGACAGCTGTGCGCCGGTTTGCTATCTGTTCCACCATTCTGCGAAAACTCTGTAACAATAAAGGCATTAAACAGGGCAAAAGGATACAAACCAAGAGTCCTACAATAACCATCGCTATAATCCCTTTTAGGCCCCCTACCCATGTGAACCAGGAACCCAGCCCTTGGGCCCACTCAAATTTGCACGGGAACATGAGCAAGCTTAGTCATTTTACTGGTGATCTCTTCAATAACTTTTCTATTATCATCAATATGCAGACAACAATTGGTAAGATTAAATTTTCCACACACACCGCCTTCAGTAGCAAGCAAGTAGTCAAGAGCCAAGAGCCAAGCGGTTCTGATACACAGCATTTCGCAGTTGGGTCTGGGTTTTGGATAGGACATTCAATGCTCTTGCAGTTTCATTGGTCTTGCAAACGTATGATTCTGTTAAGCATATAAATGGGGGTTCTGTACCCCGACATTCTATCTTGTGCCAGGTGGCAGGGCCATAATACTGAACAATCCTCTCAGGGGGCCACTTATCATCTTTCCAGTCCCCAATTTTGACATTTGGGGATATGCTGCGTTTGTTGTACGCTGGGTGGCCCAGACGCACACCTTCTGACAGGGGAACCAGAAAGAAGGAGGGGAGGATCTCTCCTAGACTGCATGTGCCTGCCCAGGGTTCAGGGAGTTCAGAATGAGCATACTGCCCACAGATCCAATACAGTCCCTTGGGGGCCGGCCAATTAGAGCTCTGACTTTGGGTGATGTTTATTCGGGACAGGAAAGCCATTCAGGGTGGTGAGTGACTGACAGGGGGTCTCTTCAATCTTGGGGGCTGACGGGTGCAGACGCTGGAGGCACCACTGACTTACAACGGTGTCCCCTAACATCTACTGGCTGTGGGGATCTGGATCTCTGGTTTCGCTATATGGTTGGCTAACATTTAACTCAGCTGCCTCTCATGGCCACTGGTCCCCTAATTGAGTACCTTCGCATACATAACAGTTACTGACATTGAGGGAGCTAACAACAGTCTCAGCAAAGGTGAAAAATTACTAGATTACATCTCTGGGCGGTGCAGGGACTTAGAACTGGAACTTTGGTGAGGCGGGCATGTGGATTCTCTCTCCCAGCTCAGGTCCCCGCAGGACTGTGGCCACTTGGCATGGCGGCAAGGGTCTATTGTTATAGACACCTGGGTAGTGGGACTTTTCTTGGGTTGTTCTTATACATCCTCTAGAGACGTCTGTGCAGAGGCTGGTGGAAGGATGTGGTTTCAGCGTCGCTGTAGTTTCCTTTTTAATCTCGCTCTGCAGTAAATAACATCTCTGGTTTTCAAACAGCTTGGAGGAGCTTCTGAATTTTTGTAGAATAGGCGATGTTTTTTCTCTCAGCAGTCAAGAATCTTCGCTCTCGGTATAAAATCAGGTATGACAAAACTGCTTCTCTTTTGCGTTACTAGTTCTGCTTTCTGGGCAGACGCCTGGGGGCAGGGACTCTGTCAGTAGAATCTCATTTTCAGTGACTACTGCGTAGTCAGAGTATCTGGTTTCATTTCGGACAAAACTGCTTCCTTCTGTTGGCAGGGTTCAGAGTGGCACAGTCTTTCACGTGTACATTTGGATTTTCACACAGCAAGGCACGGTACTTTCAATGGGTTGGCCATATGTGAGCTTTATGGCCTTAGTCAGGAGCAGGCATGCAGTAGTGATACAGCGAAGACAGTCGGGCCATCCACGACTGACAGGATCGGTGTTCTTACTTAGGTAAGCAACAGGGCGGTTCTAGGAGCTGAGTTAGGACTCCAACGGCAGTCCCTTTCTTGTTCAGATACATACAAGTGGAAAGGCTTGGAAGTGTTTGATAGGGCCAGGGCTAGTCAGGGCAGTCTTCAAATCTCAGAGGCTTGAGAGGGCTTCTTCAGTTCACATTCGGGGACAAGACTCTGACTGATTACTTTTCAGGAGTTCATAGAGGGGCTGTGTTAAGGCTGCATGATTCAGGATTCAGATGCAACAATAGCTGGCCATGCCGAGGAAACTCTGAGTTCTTTTTCGCTGTTGGGCTGTGGTACGCAGTTGATGGCTTGGGTTCGGCTGGAATCTCATGGATTTTCTGCATGTTCATCATTGTACGCCTGCCTTTCTTGATGGCATTAATAAATGCTTGCTGGTAATCACGCTGATATCTGCGTCCTTCTGTAGTCTAATCTTGGGGCATAGGCGGTGTTGCTCTGGTTGGGGTCGGGGATGCCTTCTCTCTGGCCCCGTTCTGTGGCTGCATTTTCGAGATTAGCCTGGGTCTGTAGTCTCTGTTCATTTGTCAGGAGATATCCCATTAGTTGTTGGATATCAGTCCAGGTTGGATTATGGGCAGTTATTACATCCTCAATTATGTCTACAAACTTCTCGGGCTCTTCTTCATAGGAGGGTCCGTGGTTCTTCCAGTTTAGGAGTTCAAGAGCTCAGTTCAATTCATTTCAGGAGTTTAAGAGCTCAGTTCAATTCACGAATTCAGTTCAATTCAGGCAGTTCAGTTCGGGAATTCAGTAGGAGAGGGGACGTAGGTCTGGTACGTGGACACATTCGTGGCAGGGTCGGTGACGGCAGGAACGATGGCGGAACTCTCACGGACAGGGAAAATTCTTGTCTCGGTGCCTGTGTTAGCAGCCAAATTTCTGAGGTGGAGCCGGCTGGTGTGGCAGGGTCCGGAACAGGCGGGTCAGTTTCTCGACTCTCACATCAAACAAAGAAATGGGTCCACAGGTGCAGAGGTGACGGCTGATGGCTGGGCAGTGGAGTCTTGGGACATCGGAGAGGGAGCCAGGATGTCTGGTCCGGACCTAGGGACGTCTGGGACATCAGGAGGTGGCAGTCACAGGAGCCTTGCGTCTTGGGGTCTTTTTTACTTGGTTCATCATGATAAGAGGTGCATCTTCGGCCAACTTTTCGTGCCTATGGTGGGGGGTGTTTGGCTACTTTCAACTAGCTCTCTGTGCATGGATTGTCCTCTGAACTGAGGGGTCCCCCCTTTCTATGATGGCAAGGTTCTAAACTCGGGAAATATAGGGCTCAAAGGAAGTACCTTGGGAGGGTAATTTTACAAGGGGTCCTAGAGCAGGCCAGTCATAGTAACACTTAGCTTCCATAAAATCTACATTGCACTTCGTTTGATCAAAAACTTTACTGAAATGCTTAATCATCAGGTTCAGTGGGGTCAAAAAACCTCCCTCCATCCTTTTCTTGACTAATACACAATATAGTCAACCAGACAGACAATACACAGCAGGGAAGATTGACAGGGAACTGTCTGACTGTAGGAATTGGGGGAGTCAGGCGGCTGACACAGAGGAATGCAATCTCTTCACTACCAGCCCACGCTGCCGGCAATTCAAGACACCCAGAGGCGTCCCAGGGCTACTGCCCAACGGTCAGCAATGGAAATCAGGCAGTCATACACACACCAGACATCCAGGACGACACCCGTCCTCCCAGACCTCCCAGTTCAAAGAAACAGAAACAGTCTACCGTTACGGGGAGATGATCAGGCTCCCCCTTCGACTCTACTGAGTCGGTCAGTACAGACAGAACGCGCGTTTCCAGTTACGAGGGTTGATCAGGCCCTCCTTCGACTCTACTGAGTCGGCTGATACAGAACAGAACAGGAAGTTTCCCCTTATACTTGCCTGGTTCAGATATCCCAGCGCTGGGCAGAAGGGTATCTGCACTGAACTTCCGCTCGGTCCGTTTTTGTTCCGCACTGTCCCCGGACCTGCCACAGAACCTGAATGGGCACCAGCTAAAGGCTGGAGGTGCGCTCCCAAGGAGGGCCACGGCCAGCCGGGGGCCGCGGGGAACCAAGCGGAAGCGGGGGAAATCTCCCTGGTAGGGTTCTCCGATTATCAGGTGGGTCTCCCAGTGAGGGATGATTCCCGGCCAACGCACCAAAATGTTACAGTAAATAATCGGAGACCAGTCCAAAGTTCCAGTTTCAAACAGATAACCTTTATTTGCTAGCAAAGACCACGGTCTGGAATCGTTCCACAGACTGCAGCCCCCCCCTTTGGGTGACCCAGTCTCTTATACATTTCAAGCAAACAGGAAATATACGTCTACAACAGGATAATGCGTGCGCAACATAACGGTATGGCAGCAGGTGTTTTTCTATATATGGTCTGGAACGATCTGTTACTTCTTACTAGGCCAGGTCACATGGTCTGTGGTCTGCTGCCTGCATGCAGTTACAACAGCATAGAAGTTATTTGTGAGAGAAACAAAGAGGAAAAGAATGGGGGGGGGGTCAAAATCAAAATGGAGTCACTTTGGTCAAGTGACTGGGGCCAGTTCCCTCACACTTCTAATGATCATAGAATCATAGAATAGTACAGTTGGAAGGGGCCTATATGGCCATTGAGTCCAACCACCTGCTCAATGCAGGAATCCCCCTTAAAGCATACCTGACAGATGGCTGTCTAGCTGCCTCTTGAATGCCTCTAGTGTATGAGATCCCACGACCTCCCTAGGTAATTAGTTCCATTGTCGTACTGCTCTAACAGTCAGGAAGTTTTTCCTGATGTCCAGCAGGAATCTGGCTTCCTGTAACTTGAGCCCATTATTCTGTGTCCTGCACTCTAGGATCATCGAGAAGAGATTCTGGCCCTCCTCTGTGTGACAACTTTTCAAGTATTTGAAGAGTGTTATCATGTCTCCCCTCAGTCTTCTCTTCTCAAGGCCAAACATGCCCAGTTCTTTCAGTCTCTCCGCATAGGGCTTTGTTTCCAGACACCTGATCATCTTCGTTGCCCTCCTCTGAATCCCCTCCAGCTTGTCTCCATCCTTCTTGAAGTGTGGTGCCCAGAACTGGACACAATATTCAAGATGAGGCCTAACCAGTGCTGAATAGAAGGGAACCAATACCTTGGTCGATTTGGAAGCTATACTCCTATTAATGCAGCACAAAATAGCATTTGCTTTTTTTTTTTTTTTTTTGCAGCCACTTCACACTGTTGGCTCATATTCAGCTTGTGATCTACAACTCCAAGATTCTTCTTGCTTGTAGTATTGTTGAGCCAAGTATCCCCCATCTTGTAACTGTACATTTGGTTTCTTTTTCCAAGGTGTAGAACTTGGCCTGTTAAATTTCATTCTGATGTTTTCATCCCAGCACTCCAGCCTATCAAGATCACTTTGAAGTTTGTTTCTGTCTTCCAGGGTATTAGCTATCCCACTCAATTTTGTGTCATCTGCAAATTTGATAAGCATTCCCTGCACTTCCTCGTCCAAGTCATTAATAAAAATGTTAAAGAGCACTGGTCCTAGGACTGAGCACTGCAGTAGGGATGTGCACGGCTGAAATTATCGTATCGTATCATTAACGGAAATTCCGATATAAAAAAAATTCAGATCCGATCATATAGAGGAGTATCCAGATTTGATTGGAACTGATATCTGAGAAATATCGGAAGTTCTGATACGATTACGGTGTTTTCCCCATAGGTTTGTGTGACGCCCTGCCTGTACCTGCGCCACTCACCAGGCTACACAACAGGGCTGTCCACGCCACTTGCACTCAGGGCTTACTTCAAACCCCCCCGTGTTTGAGAATTTAGGGCTACTGCCGCTGCTCCCGTCCCACCTTTATTCTTTTAGGCCCCACGGCTCCACAGCCCAGCACCCTAGCCCTCAAATCCCCCTTCTTATGTCCGCTGCCACCAGTACCTTACTCACGTACAATTCCAATGATCACACCAGTTGTAAATAAACAAGATTTATTAACAGAAGTATATGCAAGTCGATAAGCGTGATGGTTTCCTCAGGTATAGACTCGTATTGGTTACAGGCACAATGCTTTATGGTTTCAGTACTTTCTTCTTATAACATTGACAATAGAAACTCTAACGTTCTAATTACCTGCTTACTCTACCCACTCTACACTACTCTCCACTCTCTCCCACAAACCAGTTCCCCCAAAATAACAAAACATGTTGGTCCTTCCTATCTGCTACTCACTCTCCTCTTGTCCCATACTCTCCTTCACTAACTCCCTGTCAGCTCTTGTCAGCTCTCTCAATATATACACAGACACTCTCACACAGCCAGCCAATCCAGGCACTCCCCCGCCACCATCCAATCAGCACTCACACATAAACTCCCCCCCCCCTTATTCTTACCTAGTTACAACATAACTGTTCTCATATTTACCTTCTTTTATGGCCTTTTATATACCACTACTTACAATTGTTGATATAAACTAGGGTGACCAGATAAAATCCAGGTCAAGGCTCTTGTAACTTTAACAGTTGTAGAGAAATGGGAATTTCAGCCAGTGTCGTTTGTATGCAATTAGTTCCTGGTGAAATTCCCTCTTCATCACAACAGTTAAAGGTGTGTGCACTATACTAGAGTGACCATATACAAAAGAAGGCAGGGCCCCTGCAACTTTAACTGTTGTGATGAAGAGGGAATTTCACCAGGACCTAATTGCATACAAATGATACTGGCTGAAATTCCCTTTTCTCTACAACTATTAAAGTTACATGAGCCCTGACCTGGATTTTATCTGGTCACCCTATATAAACAGTTCTCCCAGCAGCTGAACATCACAGTTTGCATTGGGGGAAAGAAAGCTTTCCCCCAATGCAAGTCTATGGGGAAAACCACTGGGCTCGCACTCCCTCCTTCCCTCCCCCCACTCGCGCTCCTTACCGGCTGCCGCCGCTGGTCCATAGTACTGCTAAATAGGCTTTGCGGCCTGTTCGTCAGTACAGACAGGCACCAAGTGACGTCGTCATCACTCTGTGCCTCTCTGTACTGACAAACAGGCCACAAAGCCTGTTTAGCAGTACTAACTACGGACCAGCGGCGGTGGTGGGGAAGGCCGTAGGT
Organism: Anniella stebbinsi; assembly: GCA_029215795.1. Classification (NCBI taxonomy): domain Eukaryota; kingdom Metazoa; phylum Chordata; class Lepidosauria; order Squamata; family Anniellidae; genus Anniella; species Anniella stebbinsi. Next base: position 345,562,366 of record JARDYH010000001.1, on the reverse strand, counting down.
AAGGAGCATGAGTGGGGGGAAGAGAGGGGTCCCCAGGGGTCCCCGCTTGCCTGTGGCCTTTCCCGCCACCGGTGCCGGTCTGTAGTACCGCTAAACAGGCTTTGCGGACTGTTCATCAGTACAGAGAAGCGCCGAGTGATAACGTTGTCACTCGGCGCCTCTCTGTACTGACGAACAGGACGCAAAGCCTGTTTAGCAGTACTATAGCCCGCCGGTGGCAACGGGGAAGGCCACAGGTAAGGAGCATGAGTGGGGGGGAAGGGAGGGAGGGCTCCCCACTTACCTGCGGGCTTCCCCACTGCTGTCCGCTGCTTCAGGACTACTGAGAACTAGGGGTGTGCACGGACCCCCCGGATCGGATCGGGACCCGGATCGGGACCTCCAATTTTGTCCCGGACCGGTTCGGACAAAATCGGAGGCCCCCCGGACCGGATCGAGTCCGATCCCGACCCAAAAATCGTACATTTTTGGATCGGCCGCCATTTTTTTCCCCATAGACTTGCATTGCAATGCAAGTCTATGAGGAAAAAATGGCGGCGGGTGGGTAAGGGGGGGCCTAACTCCCTCCCCCCCCCGGGGCCGTCCGCTGTGGACGGCCCCGGCAGGTAAACCCCCTCCCCCGCGCTCCCTACCCCCCCTGGGGCCGCCTGCTTCCATCCGCTGGCGCCCGCGGGCGCCAGCGGATAGAAGCGGACGGCTCCGGGGGGGGGGGGTAAGCCCCCTTCCCCGCCACTTACCTTCTCGGCACGTCCGGCGCCGGCGGCTACTACCAGCGGGCTCCGCGGCCTACTCTCGAGTAGCGCGCCGGGTGATGACATCACCCGGCGCGCCACCCTGGAGCAGGCCGCGGAGCCTGCTGGTAGTAGTAGGCGCCGGCGCCGGACGGGAGCCGCCGGGCCGGGCAGGTAAGGGCCCCCCTCCCCCCTCCCCCCTCCGCGCGCCCCCTCCTCCCCTCCACGCACCCCCTCCTTACCTTTCCGGCCCGGCGGCTCCCGTCCGGCGCCGGCGCCTACTACTTCCAGCAGGCTCCGCGGCCTGCTCTAGAGTAGCGCGCCGGGTGATGACATCACCCGGCGCGCCATCCTAGAGCAGGCCGCGGAGCCTGCTGGGAGTAGTAGGCGCCGGCGCCGGACGGGAGCCGCCGGGCCGGAAAGGTAAGGGCCCCCCTCCCCCCTCCGCGCGCCCCCTCCTCCCCTCCACGCACCCCCTCCTTACCTTTCCGGCCCGGCGGCTCCCGTCCGGCGCCGGCGCCTACTACTTCCAGCAGGCTCCGCGGCCTGCTCTACAGTAGCGCGCCGGGTGATGACATCACCCGGCGCGCCATCCTAGAGCAGGCCGCGGAGCCTGCTGGGAATAGTAGGCGCCGGCGCCGGACGGGAGCCGCCGGGCCGGAAAGGTAAGGGCCCCCCTCCCCCCTCCGCGCGCCCCCTCCTCCCCTCCACGCACCCCCTCCTTACCTTTCCGGCCCGGCGGCTCCCGTCCGGCGCCGGCGCCTACTACTTTCAGCAGGCTCCGCGGCCTGCTCTAGAGTAGCGCGCCGGGTGATGACATCACCCGGCGCGCCATCCTAGAGCAGGCCGCGGAGCCTGCTGGGAGTAGTAGGCGCCGGCGCCGGATGGGAGCCGCCGGGCCGGAAAGGTAAGGGCCCCCCTCCCCCCTCCGCGCGCCCCCTCCTCCCCTCCACGCACCCCCTCCTTACCTTTCCGGCCCGGCGGCTCCCGTCCGGCGCCGGCGCCTACTACTTCCAGCAGGCTCCGCGGCCTGCTCTAGAGTAGCGCGCCGGGTGATGACATCACCCGGCGCGCCATCCTAGAGCAGGCCGCGGAGCCTGCTGGGAATAGTAGGCGCCGGCGCCGGACGGGAGCCGCCGGGCCGGAAAGGTAAGGGCCCCCCTCCCCCCTCCGCGCGCCCCCTCCTCCCCTCCACGCACCCCCTCCTTACCTTCCCGGCCCGGTGGCTCCCGTCCGGCGCCGGCGCCTACTACTACCAGCAGGCTCCGCGGCCTGCTCTAGAGTAGCGCGCCGGGTGATGACATCACCCGGCGCGCCACCCTAGAGCAGGCCGCGGAGCCTGCTAGTAGTAGTAGGCGCCGGCGCCGGACGGGAGCCACCGGGCCGAGAAGGTAAGTGCCCCCCTCCTCCCCCCCCCCGCTGTCCACTTTCATCGGCGGGCGCCCGCTGGCGCCCGCCAATGGAAGCGGCGGTGGGCGCCAGTGGGCGCCCGCCGATCCGCCGATCCGCCGAACCGGTTCGGAGCTTTTTCGGACCGGTTCGGATTGGATCGGCCGATCCAGCTGCGGGATCGGAAATCGGATAATTTATCCGATTTCCCACTGGACCGGACTCGGATCGTGGATCGGGTCCGATCCAGTGCACATCCCTACTGAGAACTAGGCCTTGCAGTCTAGTTCTAAGTAGAGTGACGACACTCCAGGTGACATCATCACCCAGTGCGTCATTGCTCTACTGAAAACTAGGCCACAAAGCCTAGTTCTCAGTAGTCCAGAAGCAGTAGAGGGCAGCGGACAGCAGTGGGGAAGGCCGCAGGTAAGGTGCGTGAGTGGGGGAGGGAAGGGAGGGCTGGCCCTAAACTGGCGGTCATTGGACATATGGATTTCAGATCCGATCAGATAGGGCCTCCTTAGAAAAGTATTGTTATCGTTAATCGGATGTCCGATAACTACCTTATTGGATCATTATTGTACATCGGAATGATACGATACACATCCCTACCCTGTAGTACCCCACTCATTATCTCTCCCCAGTTTGAGAAAGTACCATTGATAAGCATTCTTTGATAAGCACATAATAGTTTTTCCATCTAGCTCACTTTTAGCTAGCTTACTGATCAGAATGTCATGTGGTACTATGTCAAAGGCTTTGCTGAAGTCAAGATATATTATGTCCACAGCATTCCCACAGTTCACAAGGGAGGTTACCCAATCAAAGAATGAGATCAGATTAGTCTGGCAGGATTTGTTCTTGACCAATCCATGCTGGCTTCTAGTAATAATCACAGCATTGTTTTCAAGGTGCTTACAGATTAACTTCTTTATAATCTGCTCCAAAATTTTTCCACTTTGTATTTTGAAGATGAGATGTGGGGAAGCAGCCAGGATATGACCAAAGAGATAGTTCTTTGTAAAATCAGATGTAGCCTCTAAATTATCTTGGGAGATACAAGTTCTTATGCCTACTGAGCTTCAAATAATATGGATGGTCAGTTCCCCAGTCTGTAGAATGGGATTTATGTCTGAGTAAGTATGGATACAATTGCACTACTAATGATGCATCTCATAGGACTGCAACCAATTAAATGAATTTTAGTTGATTAATTGATTACCATCTTTTTAGTTGATTGACCTGTTGATTAAATTGCATATGCATAAATTCTAGGTTTCTTATTATATATTACATTAAAAAGATAGATAGAATTTTATCTTCTTGCATTAAGGGACAATAATATGTATTGTAGGGCACCTGTTGGGTTTGGACACCAAGTATTGCCTTATGTCTTGTGAGTGCAGCTGATGAGGCAGGCTGGCTTCTATCACAGTAGCCTGTAGCTCCAAGCAGCTGACAATATCTCACTGTCTCATACTTCAAGCCAGAAGGGCTATTACTTAGTTCCTTAAAACAGCTGGCATCTCCTTTGAAAAAAACAAAACAAAACTCTGGCTGGGAGCTGTGTCAGACTTTTAAAGATGCTTTAATTAATTTTTAAACTCAAGCTTTCCTGATGGCTGTATGAAGAATGGAAAATTAGGCAGTGAGCTGGCCAGGTTGGCCTGGTTACAGGGTGTAAAAAACACAAACATCTGAGGTTTAGGGTGCATCATGAGTGCAAGAGAGTATCTAGGTCTGGGATCTCCAAAGTGGTGCCCGCTAGACTTCCTGCCCCTCCTGATTTCAATTTTATTTCTTAAGATCTAGGGTGCCTCTAATAAGAGGTTTAAAGCTCTTTCAAGTCTCATTAAAAATTTTACCTCTACAAGAGCAGAGCGTAAATCGGGGGTAGAGGCGCGTTTTCTCTCCAATTATGCGCATTATCAAATGCACGTTAAATAGCGAGTTTTCCTGCTCTGCGGCTGTTAAAGCGCATTTTGACCATGTAAACAAGTGATTCTCTGCATTTCAGCCACTTTAAAGCACGTTTCAAACAACCAGTCGGGCCACCAGTTATGCGCTTAACCGCCTCCCGCATACAGTCATTATCGTAACAGTGATTGTGAGAAGATGCGCATAATCGGACAACCAGGCGCCAAACCGAATTCTTGTAGAGGGGGCCTTAGTGCGCAATCCAATGGGGATGGCCGTAAGCCTCCGAACTCATGCCTTGAACCAAAGAGGCTCTTGCTTAAAAAATACTGAAGATCACTGCCACTGGCCCTTTCTACACCAAAGGGTGTAGAGGGAGGGGGCGATCCCGAACTTACCTACTTCTGGGATCGTCCTCAACCTTCTAAATGGAAGTGCGACATCCCAGAAAGGAAGTGACATTTGTAGTAAGATAATTCAAAATTCCCTTATATGTGCCTCTGAAATAGTTAATAAAGTGTGTCTCATGAAAGACCTCAGGTTAACTTGACACCAGAGTTAAAACACGTAGGGGAATTGATAAGTAGCTACATTCCTAAAAGTAGAAGGACAAAGGTTAAGGCAGGAACTGACACATCAATGAACCCTGTTTTCTTGAGAGACAGGCTATCTGATAAAGATTGCAATGTTTGTGTATTCCGTCTGGTACTTAAGGATAAGACTTAACTGAATCCACATCAAGAAGATTCTTTGAAGCCTATGTGTATTCAAGATAATTTAGAAATCAGTTACTGTTTAACTGAGCAGAAATCCATGTATCCTTGTGTGATTTTTTTTCTATTTAAGGTTGATCAAAATATGTATTCGGTACCATTTCTAGGTTTTGATTCCTAAATGGTCACTTCTTGCAAGAAGGAGAATTAAAGTTTTCGATCTTACACGTGTCTTTCGTCTGATTGGGACAGTGACGGTTGGGACACGAACCTATTTGAGTCTAATTTTAAGACTCTTACCACACATTGCACCCGCCATTTTGTTTGTTTTTAAAGTGAAAGGAGCCCTCGCGCAGCGGAGAAGGTAGGGGAAACCCCCCGTGTGACCCCGCCCCTGCCATCCTGGGGATGGTGAAATTGCTTCCCCCCCCCCATGGGTACAGAGCCATCCCAAGTGGCTCCCGGCCCATTTCAGGTCCTGGGATGGTGGGAAAACGGGGATAGCCCCAGTTTCCGCTATCCCAGGGTTCCCCAGGGTCGTCCCTGGGTTGTCCCCGGGAACGCACAGGGACGACCCAGAGACAACCCTGGGAAAAATCCGTGGTGTTGAAAGGGCCTGTCTGATCTGAAAATAGTTCAGATACAAGTGGGACTGGCAACAAAATGTTGCAGTATGACACTGTGCACCGAACTAGGCTGAAGGCCTTTTCAGGCCTGTCCTCCTTCCCACTCCACATCGTCCAAGCAAGGCCTCATGAGTCAGTCTCCAAGTCATGAGGTAGGAAACGTTTGAGGAGCTAACGTGATCCTTGGATTGGGATGGATATTTATCTCATCACCGAGAGAGTACTGTGCTCTACTCAGTGTTGGAAAATCTCTCCACACAGGTCCATGTTGCTTTCTTGCCCACACATTTGATTTCCCCTCCACCTTCAGCAGTGCATGGCTGCAGCCTGTCTATCACGTTGTTCTTTTCCTCATGGTCTCTCGCTCACCATAGCTAATTGGTAGTCTGCTCCCCTGTTCTCCTCTCCCGGCCCTCCCACCCACACCTTGCAACCAAGGAGCAGCAGGCCTCTTGATTCCCCATCCCCAAGGTGGTCCTTCAAATAACTTGGTTTCAAGCCATTTTGGGGGCTTTAAAAGTATACAAAAAACAGCACTTTGAATTGGGCTTGGAAACACACCGGTAACCCATGCAGCTGGGGGATCATCTAGACTTATGTACACCAGCATCTTTGTATTTACCCTTGTTTTGCTAGTGACCCACAGTGGTCTGGATTGTATGGGTTAAATGAAGGTGTGCACACATGCGAGTGAATCCAGCTTTCGGCTATAGAGCTGGATTTTATGATCTTCTTGTATATTAACACCCTATGGTCCTGTTGTAAACTGTGAAGTAGACTACTAGGTTCGTGAAAGTCTGGACTACTCTAACTGGCTAGCTTGCAGCAATGTCGAAGCTTATTTACATTTTCTTCACATCTTCTGAAGCAAGAGGAATGGTTGAGACCATTTCCTTCTACCCTACTAACTTTCCATAATTCTTTTGCAAAGGTTTCTGCGAACAGTCCTAACCCTGAGGCACAGTGACAGGGCTGCCTGTGCAACATAGATAATCTATTTCGTGTGGCAAATAAGACGAGGTCAGGTTTGGATGCATATTTTATGAATAAATAATATATGAGAAGCACATGCTCATCAGTGTGGAAATTCCAGTGTCCCCACAGGAAAAGGAAAATGGTTCACTTGGCTACTGGACTTTACAGAAAATAGATTTTATGTTATCCAAAGATAACTAACGTCATCTCCCAGGTAGGGGAAACTCAAGTGAAAAATTCACACTTGCAAGAATGAAAAATGAATCTTTTCACATGACAGATTCAAATCACATTTAGCTTTGCATTTAAAGACATGGGCACAGTCCTACCTCTTGTCTTTCGTATGTGAAGAACTACCAACATCGCCATCCTATTTAAGAGGAGTGCAGGGAAGATAAAACCAAGAATATTGTGCCTTCTGCTTCTCCAACATTTCCAAGGGTCTGCGGTCACAACCCTATTCCCAGATGGGACCCTGCCAAGTCACTTGAACCCTGGCAACTGCCCGAGGAATACCAAGTGCTGTTGCCACCATAGCACCTCAGTAACCAAGAACAATTTTCAGCAGCTTCATCTCCTGTACCAACTGCAGCCTCTAATAGACGACTCATTTAATAACGGTGTTAAACAACATTGGCCCCATACAAAACACTGCAGACCCCTCACTTCTCTCCAGGTTGTCAAGGAGCCATTGAAGAGCACTCTTTGAGTACAGTCCACCAACCAGCTACAAATCCACCCAAAGTAGCAGCATTTAGCCGATCTTTTACAAGTTTGTTGTCAAGAATATTATGGGGAAGAAGGTTCTTTTTGTACAACAAACAAACAAACAAACAAAATAAAAAAACAACTTTCAGCTAGACAGTGGCCTTCCAGAAATTCTCAGTCTGAGGGCCAAAAAAGCCATGACATAATTCACGCAATGAGCAACTGGGTATTGATTTGTTAAAGGTTTTTATATATTGCTTTATAGACTGATCTCACAAAGCAGTTTACATGAAATCATTCAAACAATAAAATCAATAAAATTGTGCAATCAAAACCAAAAAAAGACAAACAACCCCTTGTCTTGGAGAAGCTGATTCTGTTTCTTCTCCTCTCAGGGCAAGATGGGAGTCCGCATGCCAGTGCCACCATCCTCCACTGTGTCTTGGGTACTGGGGCAGTACCCAGTACTGCCTCATCAGGATACCATCTCTGTGGCCGATTTAGCCTGCAGTGGGGCAGAGAGAGGTCATATCCCCCACACAAGCCCTGGACATGACAAGCACCCGAGGAGTGAAAAAGGCTACGTCGCATCAAACTGGAAGCCCTGTCCCTTATTTTAATGGGAGAGGTAGTTAACTCCACCTCTGCTGAAAGTCTGACCCCATCCCTGGAAGTCCCACTTCCAGAGTCCTGCTCCGGAAAGAGGGATCACTGGATGGGGATCATGTGACTCCTAGATGAACTCATTATACCTCCATGGACCAATAGGATGGGGGTGGAGACCCCTGCTATACATGTGGGGAAATGGAAGCAACCCAATAGGGGCCATTTCCAACCCCATGCCCAGAAGCCCTACACTGGAGGAAGGGATCATGTGATGAGGTCATGTGACCTGTCTACAAACTCATCATGCCACCTCTTTCTATTCAGCCACAATAGCTTGAGGAGTTCATAGAGCGATCACACAATCCCAACAGATAAACCCTCCATCCAGGGCAGGACTTTTCAACTGGAACATCTTGGGATGGGCTTGGAAATGAACCCACATCTGCTACCTAGCCTCCTGAACCTTGCCCTGTGATAGATGCTCTGTTCTACTGACCCTTGGACTCCTCTGTGACTCTGCTTCTGGACTGTGTAATGCGTGTGAGTGCCTGACTGTGTTGTGTCCCCAGACTGCTATGTTGACCCCTCCTGACTATGTCTGAACCCCAGTTAGGGATGTCGGGGGAATCCGTTTCAGGGGTGGAGCTTCACAAACCTTTGTCAGCTCAGCCCCCTAGACTTCGTTGTGTCTTTCACCAACTGGCCCACTCAATGTGCAATGGGTTGTGCCAGCTGGCGGAATTTTCCGTTAAAATTTGTTTTGCCCAAATGTGGCTGTAAATTATGCAAATCTGCATAATTTATAGGTGAAATGTATGCAAGACCAAAAAAAAATCTGTAAAACCTCATGGCTTGGATCGCAAAAGCAAACCAAGGTAAGCGTGCCACGATAGTCCAGCAAGCCCAAAAGGGCCAGATTTCTCGGTGATTGATATCCCTAATCCCTGTATCTAATTGCTTCCAGTGCCCCAGATGTATGGCAGGAGCTAAACAGACAAATCCACAGAAAAGTCAAATGAGCCCTATCAGGTGATGCCTTGATCTGGGGCATCCGGAGATGGGGTGGGACTTCTGGCAGATGCAAAGCTAAACCCCCTTTGAATAAGGGGCAGGGCTTAGAGTTTGATATGAGGAAGCCTTCTCAAGAGTCCCTTGACCTCTTCACTCTGTCTCCCATTGCAGGGTCTCCCAATGCCAAGTCTAAGTTTGTTGTGCCACATGGAGACGGAAATGAAGGAGGAGGATGGAGATGTTCCCACAAACAGGATGAAGGGAGGGGCATTTGTTGTGAATGCTTCCTCCCCTGCAGTTCTAGGAATAGATTTCCTCTCCTGGTGTCTGAACCAGGGGAAGCTGTGAACACATCGTATCCACATCAGAGAAGGCTGGAGGCAGGGCAGGACCTTGGAGAGGAAGGTCCATAAAGTGCTGGCTGGAAGCTTCTTCCATAAGGAGCTGTGGTTCAGGCAAAGGTCTGTAGTCCACATAGGCCTTGAGAGAGCTAGCTGTGCTTGGTCTTTCAGTGGCTCCATCCATGTTGCCTAATAACTGGAGTTCTTCAAGGGCTGCTATCAGGTTCCATAGTCTCATGCTCTTGATGGCTGAGGAACAGGGGAAGATGGAGGTAGAGAAGGGCATGCTGAGGATGCCCACTGAGGTGATATTAGGTTTGGTCTTAATCCAAATCATTCACAGGGTACTGTGGAGCCTCCAATCTAGGGGACAAGGATGTCTTCCACCTCTGTAGGCATGCCCCATCTCACCTGACTCGGTCCAGGCTTTGACTGATGTCATTTGTGAAATTTCTTCATGAGTTGATGTGCCTGGACATGTATAGAGGCTCCCACGGGTGCTCTTCTAAACCGTAATCTTTCCAATAGTTTAGTAGTTGTTGCACAATTGTAATTCCCCACTTGTCTCTTGAGGAATCAAACAGGTACCCCAGCAGGCAAGGTGAAAGGTCAAAGGAAGCCATGCTTTAGATTTTTAGCCCAATTCCACGAGAGCTGCCAGTTCAAGTTGCTCTGACAGGGAATGCAGCTGGCCCACAGGGATGCAAAGTCCTGGGACAAAGCCCATGGGGCAGACAGAGGAGTGATGAGGGAAGGCTTTCTTCTTCCACCAGTTTGAATATGCCTTAAAAATGAGCATGCTTGTTGGGAAGTTGTGGTTCTGACTCAGGGGACACAGTGGCTGCTGACTGGACCATGTGACCCTGGAAGCAGGTATTTCAACAGTAGGCTGAACTGAACCCATGGACTGACCACACTGTAATGGATAAAATAATTGTGTTGAGCAAGCCAGGCAGTCCCCAATTGGGAATGAGGTGACCTCATTAAAGGACAGCCATTGCCTGTGGTTCTGGATTTTAGTCCCTATATCCTGAGTTTCATGTTGGACAGGGCCAGGTGTCAATGGGCATCCATCAATGGCTTCAAGAGGGACAGGAGGGGCTGTGGGAACAGCAAAATACCTCCTTGCTGGAGAGACAAACCTAGTGAGATGGGGCTTCTACTGGTGGGTTGGCACCACTCAGATGTTGGGCAAACTGCTGTGGGACACATCACAGTGGAGGCCATGGATTTTCCCATCATCCAATTACGCAAGATTTTCCCTTGACACACTGCAGCAGAATGGCCACGATCCAAACACAAGTGAAGCTGAAGCCGCGGTCCTTCTCCTGGGCTGAGAGATGAGCCTGTGCCCCACCAAGCTGGGTGAGTTTAGACCCTGGTGCTCAGCTGTGAGAGCATTCCCCTCTTATGTCTGGGCTGGAACAAGCTCTCCTGGCTCAGAAGGAGACCCAGGAAAAGTGTTCTGCATGAATGGGTAGAGCAAGACGGTGGTTGGTTAGTGGTGGGTGGGTGGGAGGCAGTCTCCTTGCTTGATGAGCCATTTGGTTCACGAGCTCCCAAGATTGTTGCAAGACTCTTGTCAGGGGCCCTTGTTTCTTGGTCTCTGGAGTTGTGAAACACCTTTGAGGAATCCTCCTTGAAGTGGAGGAAATCCTAGGGTCCTTCTGTTTCATTCCACCATCTACAGTGAGAGGAGGTGTATCGAAATCACAGGATAGCTCTTGGCAGATGACCTGTGAAACCCTGAGGCTGCCCTCTTCTGAAGCTGCCAAGTGAGCCTGTCCTCCCCAGCCAGGGGCTGAGCCACTACTGTGATGTCACAAACAGGCTTGCATGACAGGGCTGCAAAGGTTGACTGCAAAAAGCCCACCGCAACCATGGAATAAGCTTTATTTATGAATCTATCATGTTTATATCCTGCCTTTTCCCTGCCAAGATCCCAAGGCAGTTTACATAATCCTCCTTCTATCCATTTTTATCCTCACAACAACCCTGTGAGTTAGGTTAGGCTGAGAATCACCGACTGCCCCAAAGTTGCCCAGTCAGCTTCATGGCTGAGCAGAGTCTTGAACCCAGGTCTCCTGAGTCCCAGCCCAACACTCTAACCACCAGGCCACAAGTTGACGAGTTACCCACTGACTGATGTCACAATAGGCCAGAAGCCAAAGCTGGAAGCAGGCCTGGTGTTAACCTACAGTATCCTTGGCCAGTTGCTGGAGCCCACTGCTGTCCTGATATCTGCCCCCCTGCCCACACATGTCAAGTAGCATTGAGACACCATTTAAATATATCCAGAAAGCCCCCGAGTGATGCCATGTCACAGCTACATCATGGAGAATGCCATCAAAACAGGAAGGGGCCTACTAGCTTCGGAGTGGGGAAATTCAAGCCCGGGCGCAGGGGGGGGGGGGATCTGGCCTTCTAAAAGTGCCAATCAGGCACAACCCCTTCTCATGGCACTGCTCCCTTTTCGCCACACATGATCATTTCGTGGTTTCCCATTTGTGCAATTTTCATGTTGTTCTAAAAGGTTGAAATGCCTCCCCTAAGGCTTAATTACTGGCATTAAGAGCCCTAAGATAAAACATGCGGGTATTTTTGTCCCCACCCCTTTTGTCTTTGGCCTCACCTGGTTTGCTTTGCCCCCTCCCCTGGACTGTGTCTCCGACTGCTAGAGTTAGATATTTTTCAAATTGCTGATTCAAATTCTATGAGTGCCCTTGCAATGATTTCTTTAGACAACTTAATATGAACGAAAAGACGATTAGGTAATTTGTTTAGCCCCGCTGTAGTAAATTATTGCAGTTTTTTCATAGATAGATAGATAGATAGATAGATAGTAGACATGGAGTTTACTGCTCATCACAGCATGACAAAGCAAGAAAAATGTTTTCTAACACAACTTTGCTAAAGAGCACACTTCCCCTCCCCCTCCGTACATTTAAATAGATACGATGTGTGCTGGTAATACAAAGTGCAATGAATATTTCTGTGTGTCTGGCAAAGGGTGATGGGAGTTGTAGGCCAAAACCTCCGGAGAGCCAAAAGTTGACCACACCTGGTCTAAACAGACAAAGAAGGGCTTAAGAATACCTTCCTCTGAATACCAATGCGCATTCTTATTTGCTTTATTTTTTATTTATATTATTATTATTATTATTATTATTATTATTATTTACCCGCCTCTCCCTCTGGATCGAGGTGGGGAACAACATTAAATACAAAACAGCATAAAATACATAAAACTGGTTAAAAACATATAAATAATACATTATTAAAAGGCATTTTAAAATGAAACTAGGTAGGCCTGCCGGAAGAGATCAGTCGTTATGGCTTTCTTAAATTCCAGAAGACTGTTAAGTTGGCGAATCTCTCCCGGCAGGCCATTCCACAGTCTGGGAATGGCAGAAGAGAAGGTCCTTTTTATACTGCCCAATAGCTGAAGCTCTCTGGGTGGTTCACAACAAATAAATAAAAAACCCAACATAATAAGATGCAATATAAGAGTTTAAATTGTGAGAGAGTCTCTGGACATGTCACAAATATGGACTGAGTAACCTTTCCCTCTTAAACATTTGGGAATTTAGCATAACACTGTTGAGGACTGATAGGATGATTGCTAAGCAGCCTTGAACTACCAACATCTCTCATTTTAGAAATTAAGTACTGTGTGTAGCAAATTTTACGTGGTGGCATGGACAATACAGCCTCCTCTAATCTGGTGTTTTCCAGGAGCTTTTCTACATGTGACATTTATTGTGCACTGCTCATTCCCTACTCATGGCTGTTTACAGGTACTTTAGATGATGTTGTGACCCTCAAGTTTTGCTTCTGTGTATGTTCACTTTTGATGAGCTGTTTTAAAGCACAGAAAACAAAAGAAATCACTTTTTGCTATTTGTGTATTTGCACTATCCTGCTATACTCCATTGCCACCTAGAGGTTATGTTGTGGAAAAGCAGCAAAGAAAATACTCTTCATGTAGCGCTCGGATCTCAATTCTGCAAAATAAAAGTAGATGCAACTGATTAACAGACTTATGTAGAGAAGCTCCCAGATGTGTTCGACTACTGTTCCCATCATCCCCATCTAACATGGCCTGTAGAGTTGGGTGACCATCTGAAAAGGAGGACAGGGCTCATGTAACTTTAACAGTTGTAGAGAAAAGGGAATTTCAGCCAGTGTCATTTGTATATAATTAGTTCCTGGTGAAATTCCCTCTTCATCACAACAGTTCAAGTTGCAGGGGCCCTGCCTTCTTTTGTATATGGTCACTCTAGTATAGTGCCTGCAACTTTAACTGTTGTGATGAAGAGGGAATTTCACCAGGAACTAATTGCATACAAATGACAATGGCTGAAATTCCATTTTCTCTACAACTATTAAAGTTATATGAGCCCTGTCCTCCTTTTCATATGGTCAGCCTACTGGAGAGCAGCAAGTTGAGGAAAGCAGGTCAAGCACTTCACAATCCATGGGCAGTATGCAAGAGTGTCATTCTGCAAATTCAAATAGTGCTAATGGAGCTCTGCCGAATCTTTCAGCTGCACAACTGGTTGTACATTGCACTAGCAGAGTGTGCACTAGCACAGTACATGGCTCACTTCTGAAAGTGATTGCACAAGTGGAATGTTAGCTGGATTCTCCCCTTGCGTATAGTTTGGAACCCAGTGTCCACCAGTGCAACATCATTTGCGGTAGCAGAATGGCATAGTTGGATACTGTCCCAAGGCTGCACTCCTATACATACTTACACAGGGAGTACATTTGAATAAATGTAAACAGGATGGATGACACCTTATAAACCAACCCATTTATTTCAGTTAGCTGTAGTATATTAATTGTATCTCATTATTTTGAACCACAATGATGTGTGCATGAGACTTGGGGAAGCAAAAGGCTTTGAGGATCAAGCATAAAGACTACTTTAATCTTGTAAAAGGAGAACACAAAAAAAAAAACAAATTGTTCTGCCAGCAGGTGACCTGTGCATTTAAATTGCCTGTTTTATGCAACTCTAACACACAGTAGAAAGAAGTGAATATAATAATTACACTGTAGGAAAAAGCCTGTCGGACAGAAGTGGCAAATAGATTGAAAGTCTATAGAAAACATAATATTACTGTTGGGACTCTTTAGGTTAAATAAGAGTCCTGCTGCTTTTGATATTACACATTGCTCCTGAGTGTGTAGGTGAGAAATGTAACTAAAACATTTAAAATGAGAAGGTGGAATGCCAAATAAAAAGATACATGATTTGTAGCAAGCCGAAACACCAGTATGCCTGTAGTAAAATCCTCAAGGGAATGACAGGAGCTTTCAGTATTCTTCAGTGTGTGTGTGTGTGTGTGTGTGAGTGTAAGGGAGGAAGGCAGGGAGAACAGAAGTCTGGAGCCACTCTGTGGTGAAGTGGACTGGGAGTCAGGACATCTGGGTTCTAGTCCCCGCTCGGCCACGAAAGCTCACTGGGTGACTTTGGGCCAGTCACAGACTCTCAACCCAACCTACCTCACAGGGTGGTTGTCATGAGGATAAAATGGAGAGGTGGAGGAGGATTATGTACGCCACCTTGGGTTCCTCGGAGGAAATTACATAAAATAAATAAATAAATAAATAAATAAATTTAATGATCTTTGATCCTACCTTTGTCTATAATCAATCTTCTCCAACCAGGCACCTTCTAGATGTGTTGGACTGCAACTCCCATAATTCCCAGCTAGCACGGGTCCAACTCCGTCGTGTTGGAGAAGACTGTCTATTTTAATAACAGAGGATGTGTCTGTCTGTCCATCCATCTGTCAGCACCATAGCAGTGTCAGGGATAGTGACCATTTCCCCTCCTTGTTGCTTCTATTCTCCTCTTGCTATCCAACTCTTTCCTCTGCTGTGGAATACAGACATGTAGTCTGCTTTTCTGCCGGGCCTTTGAGAAACCTGTCTAGATTCTGATGGTGGAACACCTGACCTGATCAGTGTCATAAGGACATAGAAAACATCTGCTAGATCAGACCAATAGAGTTGGTGCCACTCCGCCACTAAACTCTGCGGTATCACTGCTGTGGGGTGGTGGCAAATAATCTTAATGGCCACTTTCTGGCGGCCATTATGATCGCCGGGCCTGTCCCCCCCCTCCTGCAACTTCTGGTGACCAATGGGTTGCCTTCTGCCTGGTAAGGCCCCTGGCACGGCACCCAAGCAAGAACATACAGTGGAAGAGCTGTGCTGACCTTGATCAAGCAGGAAAAGTCAGGGTAAGTCCCCAACTTTTCCAGTGTGCATCTTCAGCTCTTTGCCCTGAGGTGGCTCCAAATCAGTGGCTGCATCATATAACCAATGCAGTGTGTATTCAGAGCCATCCTAGGGCAACGAAGATGTATAGGCAGCCCCCTAGTCTTGTGACATTGATTGGTGGCAGCTCCCCAGGATTTTAGGCAGGATTTTTTTCTAGCCCTACCTGGAGATGTGGGTATTGAACCAGGCACCTTCTGTATGCAAAGCATCTGCTCTACCACCGAGCCACTGCCTAGTCGAGCATCCTGTTTCCCACAGTAATGTCCAGCCGGATGCCTCTGGGAAGCCCATATGATGGCAATAACCCTCTCCTGTTGTTACTCCCACAGTTAGTACGATATTGCCTCTGAACATGGAAGCTGCATATAACCAACATGAGTACTAGCCATTGCTAGACTAATCTGCCATAAATTTGTCTAATCCCCCCTTTTTAAAGCCATCTAAACTAGAGAGCATCACTATATCTTGTAGAAGCAAATTCTGTACACTAACAGTGCAACCCTATACGTACATAACTGGGAGTAAGTCCCATTGAATGCAATAAGACTTCTTTCTGAGACATCCATAGAATCGCACCGTTAGAGGAAACTTTCCTGGGACCATTAGTGCTAGTCTTGCCATCATAGTGTAGTGCTTAGGGAGTTGGACTACAACCAGAGAGGGCCCCAGTTCAGATCCCTACTCAGCCATGAAGTTTACTGGCTGACCTCTTGAGTCAGTTACTCCCCCTAAGATTCCAAGGTCAGGATGTCAGAGAAATCCACAAAGGAATTAAATGATTTCAGATTTATATTAATCCAACCCATGGATTCCACAGCAGATCAGCTATTCCTGAGTTGCATGGATTCTGTGGACTTGCGTACAATTTTATTTTTTAACTTTTTGTGCAAACTCAATTGTAGAAAAATGTGTAAATTTTTTTTTAAAAAAACCACAAAAAGCATATTGGGTGAGATTTGTGCATGTTGGGGATAAATATGGGCATTTGCACAAGTGTGAATTTGCTCTAGTAGGAATTTGCACAAATTTGGGAAATTTGGGGGGGGATATTCCTTCAATGAATGGATGATGGAATGAAAGGCACGTGACAATCTGCAAAACACAGAAAGAATGGATTTTACCAAATCCATACATCCCTTCTCACAGGCTTGTTGTGATGATACAATTGTGAGGTGGGGAAGCAGTATATTCTACACAGAGATCCTTGGAGGAAGGATGGGATATCAATATAATAGTGTTTCTGATGTTTCTCTGGTCCTGCGCCTTTAATAGGTTCAAGGCAAGCCAGTGTAGGTTTTTGTCACTGTATCAGCAGGCTGGGGCAATTGTCACTTGGTGAAATTCTGCTTATCACATAACAAAGATGGCAACCCTCATTAGGACTGCTGACAAGTGTCATCTTAATTGGATTACCCTGTCAAGATGAAGGCTGAAAGAAAAAGCATCTGATAGCTTTTGGATAATTAGAGGTTATGAACTTTTAATAGTTCATAAGGAGGGGGCATAATTCAGTAGCAGAACCCATGCTTTCCATGCAGAAAGCCCTAACTGAATTTTGATTCATGTATAGATTCAAAAGTACAAAATTAGGCAAGTTCACATTAAAGACAAAACCAAACAAATTTCTCCCCATCCACTTCAGACTGTAGGTGAGGAACTCCATTTTCAATGCTCCCCCAGATTCCCCCTAACTCCCTGCATTTAGAAAACTAGCACCTTAGGAAGAAAGGTTTAATACAACCCTCCCTGAGCTGCTAGCATACTAGATGCTGGGGGATTGTCACCTGGAATAGGATTCAAAAATGAGAAACACCCTCTACATTCCAAAATCCTGCTGCCTTGGTCTTCCACCAGATGCTGTGTAACTTATAAATTGGCTCTCAATTAGTACAAATAATTGTGTAAATACTCTCTCCCAATGTGTGTACTCTTGGAGGCACATCCAGACGTGCATTTGATGAAGTGGGATTTTCAAATATTCAAATATTCTTCCTGCTGACACAATTCCGTACATCAGCTGTCATGGTTTCGGCAGGGTTTTAATATTCTACAGTTCAGCATTAAGAAGGCTTAGAAGATCTTCTTAGATCACTTGTCAGTATTCAGTGTGGAGCTTTCATTATTTCCAGGGTGGATTATGGAGACCCAGACTACTCTTCTAATGGCTTTCTTTGAAATTTGCCAACAGTGTCTTATCTGGAGAATTATGCATGACTGTAGGGTACCTATAGCACAATATGATCCAGTGTGTGTGCGGAACAAGATATAAACATTTGTTTTATTCCGGATTCTAGGACAGAAGGGTATTAAGGGGAAATGAAACGGCAGCTGCAGCTGTTGCAGGCATTTCCCCCGCCCCCAAAAGAATCGAGCTAATAGGATATATATCATCTCTCCAAACTGAGTTAATTTTTAAATCAGAGAATTAAAAAATTCTGATGTATTACTGCATCAGACTGTGTCAGAGAATTATGATAAAAATGGGGTTTTATCAGTAAAAAATCTGTAAGGAATGGATGATGTTCAAATGCAGTGTGAATACCACACGTTCCTGTGAAAGTTGTTGTCTTCACATTTCGCATATCCATTTCCCAAAGGCATCTGTCTGCTCAATGTTGGAAATAGGATGTTGGTCTAGATGGATACTTGGAATGATCCAGCAGGGTTTTTCTTATGATGTTTAGATATTTAAGAAGAGAAGAGAAGGATCACATCAGTTAACAGAATGACTCTGCAGGCAGATAATTCAAGAAGGATCCTATATGTAAATATAAAGATCCAGCTATATGGATTCAGGTTTTCCCTCTCTATAGAATGCTGTCAATGTAATGCTCCCGGTGAGGAGTAATTTTTAAATCCCTTTAAGGTCTTGCATAATGAAATTTAATATATTTTCTGTTTCTAAACTGTGGATGAAATATGGAAAACTCCAGCTGCACAATCTTTAATTTGATGTTTTTAAAACCTATCGAGAGCAAAAAGAGAGAGCCATATCTCAGTTTCACGGGAGGGAAAATTCCTTTGGACTGGAATTTAGCTTAACAGCAACAACAACAACAACAACAACAACAACAAAATGCTGAATACGTAGATTTGCTTCAAAATAAATTACTGCCCTTTTTAATTAATGAATCTCTGGAAAGCTGCCCAGTTGTTTTGCACAGAGAAACATTATTTTGATTTTAAGGTGATTGGGAATTCACTCCTCTGCTTATGTTACAATGCTTTTATACTTACAGCTTTCTGCTCTAAGCAAATGGGCTCTCAGTTGCAATGGCAGACTTCAGAAAACCTCTCATCAGAAGTCCTCTTGGGCAGTGCCAAAACAGTGGAAATGTTTTGAGGGCAGACGTTATACGCTTACACCCACATCTTTCCATGTCTTCTGGAGCATGTAAAATCCATGTAGGTCCCATTATTTGTTGGTTCTGCTTTGAATTGTCATTCTGTTGTATCGCTTGATTTTACTTTGTAAACTGCTTTGGGTGTTTTTATGCAGAGAAACAGGGAATAACTATGCCTGCAGAAGTTTGCATGAATGTATACTTGCATATACCAAGAGGCCGTGTTAATAATATGCTGCATTACAAATGGTTGCAGTGTGGAGTGCTCCCAATCAGGGTTTCAGCCAACCAAACAGCCATGCCCTTTTCCAGAATACTTTATTCCATTCTCCCCTCAGTTTTCCACTCAACATTCTGTGGTCATTGAAAATACTTTGTCCTCATTGGACTTTTTGGGGTCAGTCCCCCACTTACATTTTTTTCTGTTTTCCCCCCCCTAATTCTGTAAAACATGGAGCTTCCATGACCCAGGTGATACCTCCTCCTTTCCATGAATGATGCCATTTTGGCTAGATGAGAACCATCAGCTGGGATTGTTCAGCTTGGAAAAAGGGAGGCTAAGGCGAGACCTGATAGAGGTGTACAAGACTATGCATGGTGTGGAGAATGTGGATTGGGAGACATTTTTCTCCCCCTCCCATAATACTAGAAGCTGATTGGTGGGAGATTCAGGACAAATAAAGGGAAGTCCTTCTTCACACAGCGCATAGTTAAGCTATGGAACTCACTATTGCAAGATGTGGTGGCCACCAACTTGGATGGCTTTAAAAGGGGGGTGGATAAATTCCTGGGGGGAGAAGGCTATCAATGCCTACTAGTCCTGAGGGATGAGCGCAACCTCCAGTATCAGAGGCAGTAAGCCTGTATACACTAGCTGTTGGGAAGGCGGGAGGGTGCTGTTGCACCATGTCTTGCTTGTGGTTCCCTGGTCGACAGCTGGTTGGCTACTGTGTGAACAGAGTGCTGGACTAGATGGACCCTTGGTCTGATCCAGCATGGCTCTTCTTATGTTCTTATGTCACTCAGAGAATAAGCCTGCCATTTGTATATAGGGTATGTGAGATAACTAGGTTCTATTAATTTAATTTATATTACTCAGAATCAAATTGATGCCATAGCAGGGGGAAGAATTGATGCCATACCAGGGGGAAGACAGAAGTGGGGTGCCCCCCTGAATGTTTCCAACTCTTTCTCCTCTTCTTTATTTCCTTTAGCAGAGAAACATGGTTTGAAATTATCTGTCTGGAGGCATAGATCTGTTAGAAGATTCGAGCGTGTCACTGAGGTGGCCTTCCATGTACTTTTTGAAAATCTGCTGTGGACTTTTAATGTTATGTCTTTTAATTCCTATCTTATTCATTCATAGGGAGAGATTATGATACATGATAAGTCACACATCTACATTAGCAGCTGTCACTAGTGATTGCAGTGAGTGTTACCTTATCTAGGGGTCCCTGACTCTCCCCGATCATCCTGGATCTCACTAGTTTTTAAAATATTCATTGATGAAGGCAGCCAGGAGTCACGTGCCTTAACTATGTTAACCCAGTGCCAGCTCCAGGCTTTTGGGGGGACCTTAGGCAAGATACCCTCAATGGGCCTTCTCCCCAACTGAGCCTACCTGATCTCCACGATTGCTCCTTCTCTTTCCATCACTACTAGCTTGATTAGCAGAAAGCCAGTGAGCAAGTAGGAAGTGAGATCTACTGCTTTTCCTTCTCAATGCCACGGAGAGCGAGAGGCTGGGGAACCCTGGTTAATGGACCCTGCTGGGGTGTGGGCCTTTGGCATCTGCCCAACCATGCCTACCTTTGACACCGACCCTGATGCTACCAACAGCCAGCACCTCCAGGTTCTTCAGCATGTGACAAAAATAGAAACGTCCTCTACAGTGTGTTTCTGCACACTCAACAGAACTGTGAAGCCAATAGAGACTCCAGCATCTGTGCTGGCTGATATTGGCTGAAGCTGGCCTGGGAAGTACAGATTGGGTTGAGGAGCAAGAGTAAGGACAGGGCTTCCCTTTCTGCTGAGTTCCCCCTACTCACTGTAAGTCTATTGACAACAAGAGGAACCAGGACTTGTTATGCATATGCACCCTAGTAGTGAGAAGTTTCAGGGGTTCCAGCACTTACACAGGGTTCGGTTTCCTTCGAAGTATGTAACTGGAGACTTATGCTGTTTCTATTATGTTTATAACAGTCATGCACATAAACAGATTCATATTATTATGTATGTGCACACGTGCATAAATGTCACAGAAAGACCATAAGTCTCCAGTTTCCTCT
Organism: Anniella stebbinsi; assembly: GCA_029215795.1. NCBI lineage: Eukaryota > Metazoa > Chordata > Lepidosauria > Squamata > Anniellidae > Anniella > Anniella stebbinsi. Next base: position 345,541,423 of record JARDYH010000001.1, on the reverse strand, counting down.
TGTTTAGATGGCTAATGAACCAGAGATATAGTGACAATTTTTTAGATTAGTTTCTCATTTATAAACTAGAAGTTGAAACAAGCTAAGAGGTGCTAGTGATAAGTGACTGCAACAAACCTTTAGTCTATTTTGTTCCATGGCTAATGTTTGCAGGGTAATAGTATTTTATACTCTTTCTGAATGCTAGGTTTCTAGTTTGTTGTACTAGATTTTTCTGCACTTGTCAACTGCTTCGTTTATTCAGTGGTAGCAGTAAGCTGAATCTGTGAGTATGGATATGAGAAAGGCGATGGGGAAAGAATTTTAAATGTTAGGAAAGGTAAGACTATGGTCATCCAGTGAGAGATTTACAGTCAGAAAATATATTGGAGGGAAGGGGAGACTGTATCACACATTGTATAGCAAAAGCTTAAAAGTACAACAAAAGCTACAAAAGTAGGAGTGGAGTTAATTTCAGATACATTGAATGTTTCACTTATTCTTTATTTCAGTGATTTCAACATTAAGATGTTGTGTAGAACAGGTTTGTCTTAATTGTGGGCTGTAAAATCAGACATGTGACCAAGGCTATGTTTGGGTGAGCATGCCCCCTTGGGGTTGGACATGCCCCTCTCGGGGGAAGACATGTTGGTGGGGACGCTCCCTTGGGGGCTGGCCATGTTGTCCTCCTTTTTGGTTTCCAAAATATGGTCACCCTATTTCTAACATCAGAAGTCATTACACCAAATCCCCATACCAGATTCTTTGGCTGGCTAGCAATTAAAACAAAAAGAAAGACCTGTCTTTAACAGGCCTGGAAATAAAAGGATTAACAATGATTGAAGGCATACAAGAAGAGGCCAACAAACAAGGTCACATATCATTTATTGAATTAATTATTATTACATTAAAAAGTTGTTATTTGATAGATACTTGGACAGCAACAATTTTGCAGTTTGGGGCTTTGTGGCCCTGAAACTGGGTACAATTTGGGGACACACACAGGTGCCTGCTGAAGATATACCTTTTCGCTCAGGTGTTTCGCAAAGTGTGACCCAGCTATTTATATTGTTTTTATTGGTCATGGTTCTGTTTTATCCAGTATTTGCATTGTTTTGATTTTTAGGTTGTATGCTGCAGTGGTATTTTTCTGTTCAGTGGCATATGAATTTGTACAAAAAAAAAAATTCTGAAAAATGCAATAAAACTGAAAGTTGGAAGGAAGAATAGAAACAAGCCTATTTACTTATATTAATGTACAGCGCCAAGTGCAGTACAGGTGTTTTTGCAAGTATTTGATGATAAGAAAGATTATTTACTTCTATTAGCTGTAGCCCATTGTAGCACGAGCAGCAAATGAAAGGGCCAGCAGCTCTCATCAAGACACCGCTTTCAGGAAACACTTGTAACCTGAACAAAGTTTTCTGCATTTAAGGGGATTGCCATGCCAGTATTGGTTACCTGTGAAGTCCTGCCAGTAGATACGAAAGTGTGTAAGGTGCTAAAAGTAGCTCCCTTTTTATGTGATCCCCCATTATCTCATTACCATGAATAAAACAATAACTTGAACTGAGTTGGGTGACTGTTGCAGAGTGATGCCAAACTGGTAAGTTGGAATTCATTATCTTGTCTTCTTTGCAGAAAGAAATACCCAACCATCCCATAAAGAAAGATTATAGAAGATGATAGCACGATATCTCTGTGTAGTTACATTGCCTGTATCACAAGTTATATCAGGATGCCTGGGATGTAGTTTCATTTGGAGTGTGCAATTATTCTTTGGCTTCACAAAAGCCAAAGGAGTTTTGCCACTGATTAAGGGCTTCTCCACATTTAGCAAAAATCCCAGAATCTTACCAGGGCTTTGTCTTCTGGAGTCTTCATGGGATTAACCAACAGCACAATACACACAATCCCCCCTCCCATTTTTTTCTAGTTCCTTCCCATATGTTTCAATTCTACCACCAGCATTTTCAGGGTTTTATAAAATGATGCATTCCCACTTGAAAATGACGGGAGAAACATCAGTCTTTGACGACGTCAAGGAAAGCACCCACAAACTTCCGTGAGTGAATAATGATGAGCGTGCAATAAATCACATGTGTGAAGTTCTAATTCTGGGTTAGTGATAGGATTTCATGAACAGACCAATGATTAGGCAGTGCTTTAAGCAAATTGTTATACTGGGATACATTTTTATCCTGTCAAAGCTTGTCATTCCTATTAGATTTCCAACATTCTAGGAAATTGAATTCTTGAGTCTGAGTCTCAGACAGCCCTTATCACATCCCTTTGCAGATCACTGTACCCCCTGCAGGGTGTACTTGAGTGCTCATGATTTCATCTCCAAATGCTAAGTAATTTTAAGGAAGAGATTTAGGGTGCAATCCTAGGCATGTTTAGACAGAAAAAAGTCCTACAACTTCCAGCCTTCCCCAGCTGGCTTAGAGAACGCTGGGAGTTGTAGGACTTTTTTCCAGTCTAAATATGCATAGGATTGCATACTTATGCAAGAAACAGTCACATTTATTAAACCAACCTCTCCCGAATCTCATGCCCTTCAGATGGGCTGGACTACAACCCTCATCATCCCCAGCCAACATGATCATTATTGGCTGGTGATAATAGGAATTGTAGTCTAACCAATCTAGAGGGCACCCAGTTGGGAGATGCTGTATTGGATGACAGCAGAATGGGAAAATGCAGTGCAGGATCCCACCAAGCCTGCTTCCTTAGAGATAAAATGCATCGCGAAGCAAAAGCTAGAAGACAATTGGCCTTGGTTACCATGACGAAGGGATGTCCATGGTAACCAAAAACAACTCATTCTTTAGGAATAAACTGAGTGACCCAATGTTTGTTCCGAAAAGCCACATAGAAGAGCAGCACAGCAGGACTGGAAATGAGGACTCCGATCAGACACCAGTTGCATATAAAATGAGGAGAAAGTACAATGGTAAAAGCCTCTGTTTATGGCTTAGTAAATTCCACTATGTTCATAATTGTTAATTCATTAGAAACTTGATGGACTCTCTCTCTCTCTCTCTCTCTCTCTCTCTCTCTCTCTCTCTCTTTCCTGCTGCTTTCAAACGCTGATCCCTCAATGCATCTGTCCTGTTTTAAAAATAGAATTGACCACAAATATGGAGTGTAACCAGGATAAATTTTATTGGAGAGGCCCTTCCTGGAAAAAAAAATATGACAGACCCAAATTGCAGAAGTAATGTTTACAAGGGGTGTTTTAAACAAATAAAAGGAAGGGCAAGGGCTGTAACTCCCTGGTAGAGCACCTTCAGATGACCCCAAGTCTAAAACCTTGGAAAACTGTTTCTAGTCAGTATTGAAATAGCGGACTAGATGGACCAAGAAACAAACAGAAGTATAAACTGGCAGCTTCCTATGTTCCTAAATACATTTCAAAGAAAATTCAAACTATGTTTTTAACCGCACAGAGTAGCTTTGCCTATTGCGCATTATAGAAATACAAGAAATAAAAAAATATAATGAATGACTCTATGCCATTTCTTTTTAATTCATGATTATAATTTATTTTGTAATCACAAAAAATGTGATCATTTGGGTGAGTTTTGATGGTTTCTTGAATATGGAAGTTTTTGGAGCAGGGCTCTCAAATACAGAACAATCCATTTCTCGTCCATAATCATGTTTATTTATGTGAGTGATAAAAGGATCTTAACTGTTTTGGTTTCACTACATCCGTTTTGTCCATGTTTCACCCATTTGGACATCTGGAGCCTGCACTGCAGCTGGAACTCCATATTGCTACTACTGACATGTAAAACAACACTCAAACTCTTCTTTGTGGCTGTTTTAGTGATGATGGGTTGAAAAGGAACAAGCTTTTAAAAATAGGACACAGGCATTAAATGGCTAGATGGACTCAGTTGGTCTATGCACTTTTATAGTAGCTCCACTGCCCATCATTTAGCTGCACCCATAAATACCTGGAACCACTAGAAAATATGTCATAGGATTCTCTCCCTCCCCAACTCTTGCTGCAGTACCATAGATAGAGCCCCACATCTGCAAAATTCTGGCTCATCTCTTCAATCATTATGTCATCTTATATACTGGCTGCAGTTTTTCTGATTACTAAGAATTCAGTTTGTTTATTTTATGAATATATATGCCATTGTTCCATATAAATTTCCAGGGGAGCCCACAAAATGAAACCCAAGGTCATAAAAATGCAATAAAACACAACAGATCAGTAAAGCAACAGAAAAGCAGCATTTTTTTAAAAAAAAAATCAGAGTCTAAAACTTATCAGCTTGTCGTGACTCTGGCTAACTCTCTAAAGTTCTTGCTCACGACTTCATGTACACTGATACACAACAATAACAGTGAGATTTCTTTTATTGTAATCACACGGAATTCAAAGCATAACGGTTTCATTTCTGCAAACACACACTTGAAGCTGAAGTCAGACTAGACAGCTTTCAGGTAGAACAGCTTAATGTGAACAGCACTCACTCAGGGGTAGACATTTAGAGATTAGCTCTAGTCCTTAGAGGTCAGGAGCGGCCACACTGCACTGGAATCCTCTGGAACGTAGAGACACACTCTCGGAAAGCCTCCAGACAGTAGGTAAGACTATCTTGAACTAAATTAGACTCAGCCTGTCGGGGAACGCTGAGCAGATCACCGAACCAAGACGTCAGGAAATGAACCTCTTCGACCTAGGGAGCCTTCCCAATTCACGTAGCTTTAGCTCTGAGGAAGGTCCTCTCACAGGTCCCACACACACAGAATTGTAGAACAGCAACAATGAGCTTCTGCCTCTCTCTGCCCGTAACTTTGGCTCCATGGAGAGAGACAGCAAGCTATAGAACACGAATCTAGAACAGTAATCTCAAGTCCAAATCTATGAAAAGCTACAGTGCACTTTTCATGGCATAGTTCTTTTAGAAGCAACAAGTCCACACAGCAATAGAACATGTACAGAGTGCATCACACAATTCCACATCAGAATAGTAACTCACAGCAGCAGCAGAGCAGCAAGAGGATAGACGAGATAATTCCTAGCAACGGAATTACTCTCAGGACCAAGGCAATATAGTGTGGAGGCTGGGCAAATTCTAAGCTACTTTGATAGACAGGGCTTCAGGCCTGTAATCTAAACTCACGTACCAACAGGGCGGCACGGTTCAACCTCTTCTGATGACGCCACAGTGTGAGGAAGATAGCCCCCACCTTTGCAAAGCATAGTTTAATTCCCAGAGAACGTTCAAGGCCTTCAGCCTACTATTTGAGATAAGCACATACCAGAAAGCAGAGATACATTTTCTCATGACAAATTGCCAAGTCTTCAGTCTACAATTCACAGGGCCAGCCCTGTGAATTGTCTACGAAGCACCTGACACCCAACACAGCTGTTGAAAGCCTGGGTGTAAGAGGTCGGGGTAGAAGGCCTTTGTCTGGCACCAAAAACAAACACCAGTTGTGCTTCCCTTGGGAGAGAGTTCCATAAATGGGGTACTACCACAGAGAAGCATGAAAGAAAGGGGGAAATTGATGGCTGTTGTTGAAAAGACATCCATCATCAAAATTGCAAAGGTGGGAGGAAGCCACCTTGCACATTTCTTGGAAAGATATTGTGCAAGACAAATAAATGACAGCCAGATCCTATCCTGTTTTATATAAGGAAACAGTACTGTAAGGCTTATTACTCAAGATTTATCAGACCGATTTTACTCATCTTTGGTTTAAACTGAAGCTTGAGCAGTGTAGATGTGCAGAAATTTTTGAAAGTTAGAAAACGTTCAAAGTTCAAGCTTTAATAGCATTTTCCTCCATGCCAAACAAGCAGGACAGCCCCTAGGGCAGAGGGATGATGCACGGCCAATTAGTGTGGCACAAAGGCAGGCCCAGGGCACAGCCTCATGCAAATTTTGGAAGGATGATTCACTATGCATGAGCCATATACATTATTCATGACTCCCTCTATGATGAGGGGCTACGGCGGGGCAAAAAAGTGGGAAAGGAGCAGGACTACCGACGCCAATGGTGATATAGGCTTTACACTAGTCTATGCATATGACCCTGTTCGGAAAACATGCTAAGCCACGGTGGTTATGCATTTTGAGCTAAACATTATGGATTAGTGTGTTGTAGGAACCATTCCTAGCCATGGTGGCTATATAACCACAGTTTAAACACATTTACTGCAAAAAGTTTAGTCTCCTCACCAGGGCTTAGCGTGTTGTCTGAACAGGCCCTATTTAGTCAAAGGTAAGTCACACTTTGTTCAGGGGGACTTATGTTCAAGGTAGTGTTCATAAGATTGCAACCTGCTTGATGCTCTTTCCATGTCTTTTAGCACTGCTCATTTTGGGGCAATTTCTTTCAACCACTTACAGAAGCAATAGCATTGAAACTTGTTCCAAGTATGTAACTTAAAAGTGCTTATCCATTGTATCATTAGCAGGTCAACATGAACCTTTATATCTTCAGGAGAATATTTATAGGGTTCTCAACAGGGGTTATTCAACTGACACATTAATTAAAGGACATCATCTTATCAGCTAATTTACTTTGTGTCATCTGTTTTGTTTTTTCTTTTTAAAGAAATGATGTACAATTATTTCTCTGTCAGGATGAACGATTATTGATGATTCGATATATTGTCAGGATGCACAATGATTGATGATTCGATATATTGTGTTTAATATTCAGGGGAGGTACTCCAAAGCAGCAACATTAGTACTTGAAAGCCTCAGAAACCCATGCCAAGTAGCAAAATTCAAATTCCTGTTTTGATCTCTGCTCAAAGTGTACATTTTCTGAATAAACCATAACATCCGTTCCCTATAAAAAGGCTCTATGCTACAGATGCCAGATGTTGTGAAGTGGCTGCATGACTAATTTTGGCTCATCACCAAAACAAAAATGTTAGCTAAAAAGTAAATCCCTTTCCTGCTGATACAATGGTTTAAAACAAGAAGAAGCTATGATTAGATTTAAGGAAATGCTTATGAGAATTGCTGAACCAATGTTTTAAACCTGGAAGAGTGCTCAAATACATGTGCTTCTGTGTGTGTTCAGAACCAACAGATGTAACCTCGTTCTTCCACTCTCCTGTGCCGTGTAGAAAGCTGCTATTTTGTTTTTAAAAGCTGGTAAAACAACTTCTAGTATTCATTTATGAGCTGTTCGACAGTGGAACGAGCTGCCCTGGGAAGTGGTGAGTTCTCCTGCGCTGAAGGTATTTCAACAGAGCCTGGGCAACCGTCTCTCAGGGATGCTGCAGTTGCAACTTGCATTACATATCCCATGCTGAGCAGGGGGCTGGATTAGATGATCTCAAAGATCCTTTCCAATTCTAGCATTTTGCGAGAATCAAAATTAAGCACCTTTTAAAGCAGCAAGCCTGACCACATTCATTATGCACCTGATGAAGCTGACTCTTGCCTATGAAAGCTCGTGTCACAACCAAATGTTTAGTCCTTAAGGTGATACAAGACTCTTTCTGGCTTTTGCTGTGACAAACCAGCACATTACTCTGCTAAAATGTATCGCTTGGTAGCAAGATCCATTGAAATTGGTGGCATTTAGAGTTTTTTTCCGAATGCCTAGGGTCCAGAGTTAAAGCTGTGTTTAATTCTCTTCCATTGAAATCAATGCTGGGACTTAAAAATACCCACCTGGGTTCAAGTGAGAGCACTCTTACCTGGCTTTCTTCTTCCAGGGTCTTTTCTGGTTTATGATGGGCTCATTTAGACAGTAAATACATGATTTGGTATTGAAAACTTCCCTTCTCAGCAATGCTCTATATGTTCAATGAAACATCACCATCTGGTGGCTGAATTATAGCTCAATGCCAGCATTACACATTGCCAATATAATACCATTAACTGCTATCACAGCTTATCTTCGATTTTTGGGAAAGCAGGATGAAGAGGGGAAAGTGCGGGAGACATCCTGGAGGTTGGCAACGTTGTGTAAAAGACCCATGAGTGACCAATTACGAGCGTACAATCACTCGCTCATGTAGAGAAGCTCAGACTAAATCGTTCATTGTTTGTAAACTTATTTTCTGCTGGGAACGCACATATTATTTATTTTGTACTCCTCACTTCCCTCCAATGGATCATTCAAGGCAGCCCTTAAAGTTTTCTTTAGTGAAGAGACTACAGGAAACTTACGGTGTCTTCGTAATAATTTTTGTTTTACATGCAAGTGTTATGGAGGCTTAGAGGCAAGCACACCATCCAAGAGCGGCATTTCCAATGCAACCCCAGTGCTATCCCTGTCTGGATCACTGTGAGCTTTCTGGGCTACGTGGTCCCTCCCACTAATGGGTGTGCTTAGCTTATCCATAGCCTGATGCAACCAAAGCAAGAACTCTATCAGCAAGACATTCTAGCCACATGGGAACAACGGAAGGGGCGGTGTGGCTTCCTGACAGATTAGAGATGGCAATGCTCCATCCCTGCAAGAGCTGCAGTGGCCAAGCCATGACTCAATTATTAGTTAATTAAGGCAAAGGAGCCCGGTTTACTGAGAGTATTAGGCTGGATCCTGCTTTCTCAGGGAAAGGAATGACTGAAGAAATTTTAAGAATGAGCATCTGAGGAAAATGTTACTGTGGAAAGAGCTGGGTGAGCCCAATAGCCCGAAGCTCCACTTTAAAAAAGTCGGGCACTTATCCCAACTTTTTCCACCAAGCAAGGCCCAGACATGCATTTGCTATCTGTCACCTTGCTCCAATATTATGGTGGAGGCGGGGACGGGACAATGGTGTCCCCTGATTGGGCACTATCGCTGGGAGGGGACAATCCAGCAAGCCTCCGTCTTGCTGCACCTGTGAGGCTGTAAAATACAACAAAAACAATTCTTTAAAAAAACCCCTAAATCCTCTTCCAGTGAAACCCACCCTAGCCACTCAACATCAAATCCCACTGACCTCTTTCTGGCTGCCCCGTTCCTCCCCCTTCCCCCCACCCTGTGTTTTATTTTTTATCTGTAAATGCACATTCCTCTATTCCTGCCCCTCTGGCTGCCCCATTCCTTCCTTCCCCCCCCCCCCAGTGCTCGGTGCAGCAGCAGCGGCGGTGGCAACTCCGCACTAGCGTACCTTCCCATGTAGGAATGCAAGTGCAGAGCCTGAGGCCTCACGGTGCCAACATGCAGCCGTCAAGACAGGGCCTTGGATGGGGGAATTCATCCAGAGAAGCTTCTTACCTTAACTGGATGGGGAACAGCACAAAGAGCCTTGTCGCTAATTCCACTGCCCCCACCACTACCAGCCAAGCACGTGGGAGGAGGATCCTTTGTAAAACAGTAGACAAATAGAGACTGCCGGTACCTGGCTCACATCTCTTCCCTCATTTTCCGACCACGGCAGTGGAAGACCCTCTCCAGCCCCCTCTCCTACCCCTGTAATTCAAATGGTTCCCCTTCAACCCAACATAATTTGCTGCTATTCAGCTTTCCAAGGGCAGAAGGACTCATGTTCCTGGCCGCTCTAGGTCAGGCCTAAGACATGCATTTGCTATCTGTCACCTTGCTCCAATATTATGGTGGAGGCGGGACAGCATGCCTAAGCCATGCTGTCCCAAGGATGCACCCCAGGATCTCTTCCAAGATAACAGAGGATGCTTGGACTCCATACTTGGTGATCACCCAGGAACTACTTGGGCTCTTTGTGTAGTTGAGCCCTGTCCCTTTCAAGCCATTCTAATTAACTACTCAGATCTGAAAAAACAACAAGGAAGAGTCCAGTGGCCCGTTACAGACTAACAAATTATAATGGCATAAGCTTCATCAGATGCTTCTTGCCTTAAGGCATTGCTAAAAACAAACAAACAAACAAACAAACAAAATGCATCACCACAAAAGAGGGCAAAGCTTTGCATAAAACTTGCATTTACTAATATATGTATGGATGCAAATTTTGGAATAATTATAATAATTTATACGGAAACATAATACATTTCACCATCGTGGGGAAGATTGTGTGACCAGGTGACCTGCGTGCCTGTGGATGGGCAATTTCAAGGCCTCTGCTCTACCTTCTTTATTATTGTTTACCTTTAATCCAGGCTTGGACCATACAACCCTTCAAATAGAGGACTGTCCTGTAGAATAGGACCCATGGCACCCCACTTGTTGTGCTGAGAACCTTCCCTGCAATATGTATGGGACAAAAGGGATGCTTGTGAAACAGTTGCCAGTTGCCAGGTAATAGGACGACACAGAGGAAGGCCTGTCTTTTTTGTAAATGGATCCCTGTTGGCAGCACTCATGCTGCCGCTTAGAGAAGGTTGTGACAGCAGTTCTAGCTCGGGTGTGAAAACACGCGATTGGTTGAAATTTGACATATGAACTCTCGGCTTAGAAGCGTGTTTGTTACAAGAGTGCAAAGCAATGAAATGCTATTTGAGACTCGGTTTTGCAAAGTTGCTCCCTAGGAGACCAGGAGATGCACATATATCTACCTGTTCCATCATTTAAAGTCAAAGATTGTATCCTCTAGACAAAAGCAACAGGGACAGTATCAGCATTCGTCATCTTCAGGCAACTGCTGAGGGCCCATGGGGGATGAGGCCTTCCTCCCCTTGGGCCCATCTGCCCTCCCGTCTCCCCCTGCCCAATTTTACTTTGTGGCAGGTAGCTGCAAGCTACCCACCATTTTACATTTCTGGTAATGCTACGTCCTGCAATATAGGGAACTGTACCTCTGTCACCGCCATTGCTGCTGGTCATGGGGCCCACCAGTTTTCAGGGGCTCATTGCATGGGAAGGGGTGGGTGCTATAAAGATGGTCCAGCCCTGGAGACTTCTGGTATCTGATGGATTCTTGAATGCTCTGTGGGATTTTTCTATAGCCAAAGCTGGCAATTCCGCTATAGATGGGCAAGACAAGACAGGCTATTGAAATAATTGCTCCTGAGTGCCCTGTCCAATTCGGCAGAACAATGAAGTCTCCTTCATTTTTTGGAGAGCTTTGAGCAACAAAGCAGTTTACACAATGGCTAGAGCTCAATTGCTGTAGAACCCTATCTACAGGATGTCATCTGGACACACATTAAGAGTGCATAATTGCTTCTGCTGTGTAGAAGAAAAGGCTGTGAAGAAATCTTACTTTGCTGGACCCACCACCTCCTTTACGGTGCATTAACGGTTTTACCTCTTTACGAACGAAGCTCAAATCAAGCGTGCAGGCGATTTTTATCCTTGTTAATGCACATTTTCAAATTTGCATTTAACAGCAACTTTTAATTTCCTCCGAAGTTACAGCGCCTTATCTTAGTGTAAACAACTTCTGAGCATTCGCATTAACGGTGATAGTGGGCATACTTTGGTGGTGATGTCATGCATGAATAATTGCCCCTTCACCAGGAACACCTCCCAGTTGTTCTTTTTCATTTCTTATCTTCTCCCTCCCATTTCCTTCTTCTTCTTCGTCCCTCAGGATGGAATCTCCAGGAATGGCTGACCTAACCTGTACTGAAAATAAAGTTTCTGTTAAATTCCCTACCGGAATATTTCTTTCATCGAGACGTGGGGCCAGATGGAGGTGGTTTCATAGGAAACAAGGGGGTTGGAGTAAGGATGTGCAGATGATTAGCAATCCACTAAGACAAATCATCCCCTCCCTTGCTGGGTTCCTGACATTGACCTCCGTGTGTATGTGTGTGTGTGTGTGTGTGTGTGTGTGTGTGTATGTTGTAGATCACCAAAAAGACAAGTTATTACTGAGATATGACTGGAATATCTTTATTCTACAAATGCTGTTTAAAGGAGGGCAGAAGCCGATTGCAAAGGAAAGCATGGCTGGAGGAATCAGAAAGGGGTGGGCAAGACATCCCGTAAGAGCCTGTCCGAAGTCATAGGCTTGCATTTCCATTTACTCCTGAGCAGTTGGGGGAGGGGACTACTACAAATGGTGATCGGGCACAAAGGACGAGGTAAACCAGGTGACCAACGGCAGGTAACCCAGGTAACCAAAGGCGGGAGATTCAGGTGGGCAGGGTTAACAAACGGCGGGAAACTGAGGGGGAAGTTCCACCAGGAAACGGGGTGCTTTTGTCAACATTTCCTCATTCGAGCCTCAATCTATGTTTTATTTATAATGTGATTCTATGCATATAAACAACTTTAAAGCACACTGCATAGAGCCTGTCATTCGCTTCCACATCTTTCGTCTATAAGTATTAGGCGTAAACTCGAATGTAGGCTAATGCGCATATTCAAAGAATCAGGCATAAAACCAACCTCTTCTAGAGGGGACCCTTGAGTAGCTGCCTGTCAGAACTCTTCCAAGTGGTGCAGGGATAGTTGATATCTATCCCAGCTAATGGTAGGCTGGAACCCTCAGAGGCCTGCTTGTGACAACTTTGCCAACTACTTTGAGGATAAAATTGCTCACTCTCATGCCGACATGAATGCCTCTGTTAGTATAGTATAGTTCAAATTATACTGATATGGTTATCTCTGTTCCAGAGTGATCTGGAGAGACAATCAAGGAATTATATGACAGGATTTCCTGCCTCTGGGTAATCTTAAAATTGTTAGGATTAAGGCATTTAAACATGACTGAAACATGGCATCCCTCTTCAATAAATTCAGCAGTACAGATGCATAATATTCTCCTTCAACAATATTCTCCTTCAACAGAATCAAAGGATTCTGAGAGAGACCTAAAACTAGTCCTGATTATGCTAATTTGGCTTTCTGCACCAGTATTTATTTATTTATATTTATTTGATTTATACCCTGCCTTTCTACCAAACAGTGGCACTCAAGGCGACTTAGAAAGAAAAAGAGACAGTAAAGGGGCAGTTATTGAAACAGAAATTGAATGTTTGCAAGATGGTTATAAGAGGTTGGGCACCAAAAACATATACCAGTTACTGGAGAAAAAACATAAGAAGTTAGATGCACTAGAGATCAACCAAATTGCATGTAATATCCTTTATTCAAGACAAAAAAAATATGAATTTGGAGGCAAGGGATCCAAAATAATGGCCAACAAACTGCAGGAAAAAATGAGAAAAAAGGCTGATTAGATTGTTGAGAGGAAGGGGTGAGGAAAAGATTCTTGATTCAGATCATATATGCAAAAAAAAAAATGCAGAATTTTATACAGAGCTATACAAATCTTCCAATCCATCAGAAGAGGTCATCAGGTGATACTTAAGCACAATCAATTTATCAGCCCTTGATAGTGAGGATGCCAGATTCATGAATATGGAGGTGACATCTGAGGAGATTAGGGGAATTATTAAGAACCTGAAAATAAGGAACTCACCAGGGCTAGATGGATATACAGCTACATTCTACAAACACTTTCAGGAAATATTAAACTCATATCTGGTTAGAGTATTTAATGACATATTGAGAGGAATGCCTCTTCCCGGGACGTGGACACATTCAAAAATAATATTGATACCCAAACCTTTCAAAGATCCAGCCTGTGTTGAATCTTATAGACCAATAACTCTGCTCAACTTGGATTATAAAATTTTCACAACAGTCATCACAAATCACCTGAAGATTATTAATAAATATATTCATCCAGACAGGTTTTCTCCGTAGGTGCCAAATCACTATTCAAAAATTACTAAATATACTATACTATTCCAAGTCAAATAAGCTACCCCTAGCAATAATGGCATTAGATATCTTTAAGGCCTTTGATTGTTTGGAATGGCCATTTTTGAAAGAGGTTTTAAGCAAGATGAAATTTGAAAATAAATTCTTGGATTTAATTGGCAAGATATACAGTGACTCCACCACAACAAGTAAGGTAAATAATGTCAACTTAGATAAAATTGTATTGAGGAGAGGCACAAAACAAGGTTTCCCTCTCTCACCATTGTTATTTATTTTGGCATTGGAACCCTTGACACAAAATCTTCAGAATAACCCAAATATTAAAGGAGTTAAAATAGGAAATGAGGAATACCTCATTGTTCTTTATGTGGATGATATGGTTTTGACTACAGACCAACCAATTAATACAGCTTCATATTTGAAAAAAGAATAAGAGATGTTTCATTCCATGGCCGGTCTGAAGGTAAACCATAATAAATCAGAGATAATGGCTGAATTCGGACAACACGATAGTCAATGGTGGGGTAATAATCAACTTTACAGTTGTTCATCTAGGGGGTACTCCCCACACAACATGGTAATAAATAATCAACTGTGGTGTGGATTAGGATCAGCGCTGAGTTGACTATGGCAGCATTCGGATGACACGATAGTCAATACAACTGATGATTGTTTCCCCCTCCCCAGTTGCTTATGGTGTCATCCGAATTCAGCCAATGTGTCTAAATCTCCCTCCATCTGAGCAAAAACAATTGGTTGAAAAGATGGGAACTCCACTCTGTCTTACCAGTTTCAGATATTTAGGGATCCAAATCACTAAGAATTTAAACAAATTATATGAAGTAAATTATAAGAAAGTTTGGGAAACTATTAGCTCTGAAATTAAGAGATGAAAGAAACAACATTTGGGCATTTCTGACCGCTTAATCGCTATCAAAATGATATCTCTTCCTAAACTTTTATTTCTATTTCAAACATTACTAGTTTGGATCCCCCAAAAATCAAATATAACAATGGCAGAAGCAATTAAATGAGTTTATATTTGGTACGAAGCGTATGAGGATACGTAAATCATTACTATATAAACAACGGAAGTTAGGAGGATGGGGTATCCCCAACTTATGTGGACAGCTGCAGAATCCATTTACATTAACTACTTTGAATGTTTGGAAATGAAGGATGGGAACGTTATTACCAGGACTCTCACCACTAACTCCGGTATATTATCACCCAGAGTTTGAAGAAAGACTTACAGCCAGGGAAATGTTTTAGTGGAAATCCAAAGACTATATCGCCTTTGGGATTTCTTCCAAAATGGGCATTTGATTAGGCAAGAACAACTGGCAGAAAAGTTAGCAGAGGAGAAAGGACAATGGATAAAAATTGCACAAGCTCATGAGCTCCTCTTGCAAGCAGATTTGCAAACTGCGGCTACTGGGAATCTAACAGTGTTTGAACAAGAGATGCTGGGATACAAAGGAGTTATAAAAGGTTTGAGTTCAAATCTATACTGACCCAGGACACTGGCATAGAGGACCCACTTAAAATGGTGTGGGAAATGGATTTAGGAATCCAAACTGAGGGGAAAAAATGGAATGCGTTGTGGGACAACAGTCTATTTAATACAGTATCATGTAGTAACAGGGAACTAATGTTCAAATCGATTTATAGGTGGTATCTAATGCCAAGAAAAATATCACTGATGAGCCCAGGGACATTCCCAGATTGTTGGAGGGGTTGTTCAGGGGTTGGGACGTATTTACATATGTGGTGGAATTGCCCAAAGGTGAATATTTTCTGGAACAAGGTGTTCCTGGGGATTAATTCAATAACTGGACAATGGGTACATCCATCCCCCCACCTAGCATTATTAAACTTATATAAAGGGCTGGATATTAAACTTTTAGATAAGGGTTTAATCAGCCATCTATTATTGGCGGCAAGATGGTTAATTGCCAAGCACTGGAAAGATGGCAAAGGGCTCCACGTCGAAAATTGGTACCAAAGAGTTTGCCAAATTGCTGTACTGGAAAAACTGACAGAGAAAGTGAGGAAAGTGCGAGGGCAACTAAGTGAGGAGAAATTCAAGAAGATATGGTGCAAATTTCTTAATTTCACGAACAAAGATGAAGGGGGAGATTGCCCCCTCCACCATATATAGATATTTGGAGTAGATAGGAGGTTGGCAATGATTGATAATTATTTTCCAATCCATACAGATAATTGTACAATGAAATTTGTAACTCTGTTCCACACTGTCACGGACTGTCTATGTGTATATTATATATATATATATATATATATATATATATATGAAAATGTAACACTCGACCTATGTAACCAGAAATAACAAAATAAAATATTTTTTTAAAAGACAGAAAAATGTCCTACATTTTTAAAATTAAAATGCCACAGCAAGCACCCAAAACTCATTTTAATTATCTTGGCTTACATATATTATGCAGTGGTGAGGAGGAAGGGAAGAAGAGAAAGGATCAGTCAATTTCTACAGCTTGGTGAAATTTCAACAGCAGGGAGTTGTAGGCCTTTTTCCTGTCTAAACATGCATAGGATTGGGCCCTAAAACAATAAAACACATTAAAATGCAATTTAAAAGGTATTGCGTATTACTTCCTCCATTTCTATGGATGCTGCATGATCAAATCATATGATTACTTCACCATGTGCCAAAATGTGCAGTTAATCCGTTAATACTTGATTTACAAAAAAGCAACAGTCTTTGAAAAAAGAAAAAGGGGAAATTAACTCAGGAAAATTAAAATCCAAGTGAGGTTCAGACACTAATCCAACATATATAATACGAATCACGACGATAGATCAAAACACTTCATTCTTCACATAACATGACAACTCTACACCAAGTGATCACCTTGACAAGGTACAGCAATAGATTTAATATACCTGTCTCTAATTTTTGCAGTTGCTGCCACATATAAAGCTATCTTAGCATATTCATCAACATCAGCCTCCCTAATACTAGTTGATGGGGAACACCAGATCTCCAAATGTCTATTAAAAGCACATCATCATCATGTATTGTATTATTGCATATGACCTTTGTGATAGGGCAGCATAAATATATAAATATATAAAAGGGACATTTTTGTGCAATTTAGAGCTTGCAGCCCCAATCATAGTTATCTAAGGCAAAATATCCAGCTGCTTGAAACAATTGTGCTTAAGTGGTGAGTGCTGCAATAGCAAACATTTGGGGGGAGCCTGAATAAGAACATGCTTTCTTTTCTCTAGTGTAAATTGACTTTGGCAATGTGCCATGACACATTGCTGTGATTGATGACTCTTTCCTGGTAATCTTTAAACTATACCAGCCAGTACAGCACTTTTCCATAGCAATATATAACAAGTTATACTCTTAGTCAAAGGGAAACCATTTTATTCCTCTTTTTTTTTTTTTTTTTGCAGAGATCTGCCTTTGCTAAATCTCCCACTACTACAAAGTTATCTGCAACTTATGACTAACAAATAAATGATGAAGGGCCAGTGGGAATACAGCTCATTTCCAAATTTAAATCCTGGCCCTGATATTCTTAAATATTGAGTAAGCAAAAATATGCAAAGTCATTTATTTTAAGTTTAGTAGAACTGCCAGTTTCTGATCAGTTGAGGTGATAGTTTTCAAGGAATAGGATTCATCTTACCTGTATTTATAGATTTGTATTCGCATAATATAAAAGCTCTAAACATGTCAGCTGATAGGGCCGATCTACATACGAAGTTTTTGACGTTTTATAAGGGTTATGAAAACTCTTTGGGCCACATGACGCACTCCCTATAATGTTGCATATCTGAGGTTTTTTAAAACTCACTTCAGTTATATACAACGGTTTCACTTTTAATAAATCGTTTTAAGTAAAATAATGTGTCCTTCCTTACCGTTTGTGATTCATGGGAGCAGTGCTTCCTTTACTGGTGCCCAAATGCTTAGCAGTTGATTGGTGGGGAAGAAAGAGGAAGTGGACCAGTGAACTACAACACCCACAATTCTTAGCCCTATACTCGCTAGGGAATGACAGAGGAACTAAGAAGGAAGTGGGTAACTGAACTACAACCCCCACAATGCCTTGCCCTAAACTCATTGAAAAACGAAAGAGAAAGGGCAGAACAGACTGTACACATCGCTTTAAAGAAGGAAGACTGTTCTCCTGTAACGTGAGTACTCAGTAATGTGGCCTTTTAGAACGCACCTATTTGGAATGTTTTAAAATACTTTTTAAAACGTTCCAAAGGACTGTGTAGATTGGCCCTTAGTCTCAGATTGGATACTGCTGCAGCAAAAAAAAAGTATGGCTGACATAATGTTTAAAATATGCTGTCTGCCTTCTCCATTGTACCATCTTTTCTGGAAGTTTTTTGACTGAATGTCCCCATACACTATAAACATCACCTGAGGCTTCTTCCAACCGCCTCCTCCAAGGGCAGTTTGAGGATTGCAACAAGGGAGAGGGCCTCTGAAGTGGTTGCCCCTGAGTCTCTCCAATTAAGTCCGCTTGGCACTAACATTATCTTTTTGACACCAGGTTAAGACTTTACTCTTCTCCCAAGCATTTGACAGCATATGCTAAGGGCCTTTTTAACAGATCCTGGTATTTTTATTGTTGATTGTTTAAAGTTGTTTTTATATTTTCATGTGGTTTTATATTATGTCATCGCATTGCATTTTACAGTTGAAATGTTTATAAACTGTCCAGAGTATAGAAATGTAATATATGAAATTAAATATCCTGAGATCATCTTTGGAGATTTCCTCAAATGTCCACATGGTTTAACATGAGGTGGTGACTGATGACCAGTGATAAGGCCTTCTTGGTGAAGGTGCCCCATTTGTGGAAATCTCTTTCCAGTCTGGTACCTATGTGGGTACCCTTTTGGTACCCACATAGGCTTTTTAATTCACAGTTTTATCTCTACTGTTTCATTTTTCTTTTATCTGTCTTTTTTATGTTTTTTGTTGTTTTGCATTTTATTTGTAAGCTACCATGAAAATAATTTTATTAAAGGGTGTCATGTAAATTCCTTGTTTTTTTAAATGAATGTAATAAAGTATATGCCTCCTTGAGCAGATTTTGGAAAGGCAGTAGATCCTCCACCGCTGTCATTCTAAAGTTGCGTGTCATCGTGATGCCGCATGGGCAGTGCATGCAAGAAATGCCTTTTAAACATGCAACAATCTGAAGGGATTTTTGTGTCACTGCATTACACCAAAACGGGGACAAAAATAACCAAGCTATCACAGGACACCTTCAGTTATCAAGTGGTTTGTATGAACTGGCCTTCACTGTTTATTGTCCAGCTTGCATCTTCTTTTGGCAAGGATGGAATATAGGGAGCTGCCTTATACTGAGCCAGACCATTGGTCTATCTAGCCCAGAATTGTCCACACCGACTGGCAGTGGATCTCCAGGGTTTCAGGCAGTAATTTTTCCAGCCCTACCTGGAGATGATGAAGATTGAACTATGGACTTCCTGCACGCAAAGCAGGTGCTCTGTCACACTGAGCTGTAGCCTGCTCCTTTGAGAGCTCCACTGTAGGGGAATCTTCTGGGGGCAAAACGTCTTTTACGCTGAGGCTACAACTTTCACATTCACTGCAGAAGTGAGTTGTATTTCTGCTTATTATAGTAGGCAGCTGGACTGATGGAAGTTATGTGATGAAGTGATGGAGAAGGCTAGTAGTCCTGATGGCTATGTGCTACCTCCAGTATCAGAGGCAGTAAGCCTATGTACACCCGTTACTAGGGAAGATGGGCAGGAGGGTGATGTTGTGCTTGTGTCCTGCTTTGTGAGTGTCCCATGAGCCACTGTGTGAACAGCTCCAGCATGGCTCTTTTTAAGTTCCAGGATAGGGAAATCTACAGATACGGAATACCTCCCTATTCCACCACCAGGCTAAATGTGAGAACTGTTTGTTTTCCTCCTGAAAAAACAGGGTTGTTTTTGTTAAATTGGAGCTTAAATCAAGGAGAGGCACAAGGCTAGATATAAAAAGGGTTAGATATGGAGTTCTCTACATAATTTTGCCACTGCCTGTTTTTGGTGCTCCTAGAGGCTTTCTGCTTTATGACTCCTGACATTAGCCTGATCTCTTTCTGCCCCCAACATTCTGTTTTGAAATATTTCTCTTCTTGCCATCAACTCCCCCATCCCAAACTGCAAAACACACTTTGTCCTCATTTCCCAGTAGCATCTCATGTTCCATTTCCTTGTCTGGAACTTAGTGTCAACTGACATTATAGATGAATAATACAACAAACTTAAAACAGGGCCTCTGGCAGAAGCACAACTTTCCAAGGAAGGCACAAATGCTCACAGACCATAAATCGTAACAATGAAATGTGTAAGAATGAGGACACTTCCATCTAAACTTCACTTATCGGCTCCCTAGTTCTTGACAATAATATTTGGAAATATTAAGCACATTACTAAACGTCTTGCCATATTTGGAACAATGCACCACACTATGGTCCAGAATAGTGGAATTCATTTGGCTTTACTGTTTTAAGAACATAAGAAGAGCCATGCCGGATCAGACCAAGGGACCATCTAATCCAGCACTCCATTCACACTGTGGCCAACCAGCTGTCAACCAGGAACCCACAGGCAGAACACAGGTGCAACAACACCGTCCCACCCATGTTCCCCAGCAACTGGTGTATATAGGCTTACTGCCTCTGAAATTGAAGGTAACACATAGCCATCAGGTCTAGTAGACACTGATAGTCTTTTCCTCCAGGAATTTATAAAAAAAAACCTTTAAAGCCAAATTGGTAGCCATCACTACATCTTGTGTTATTGAATTCCCAAGTTTAACTATGTGCTGTGTGAAAAAGTATTTCCTTTTATCTGTCCTGAATCTCCCACCAATCAGCTTCATGGGATGACCCCAAGTTCTAGCATTATGAGAGGGGGAGCAAAATGTCTCCTTATCCACATTCTCCAAACCATGCATGATTTTGTACACCTCTATCATGTCTCCCCTTACCCTCCTTTTTTCCAAGCTAAACAAGGCCAGCTGTTGTAACCTTCCCTCATGTTTTGTTTGCATTCCTAATTGGTTCTTTGTAGACTTGAAATAAATATTATATATTCTAGGGGAAGAACATCAGATATTACCAGTACCTTCAACTGAGGCACATGTTCCTCAAAAAGAGGACTTGGATTTGCATAACATTTGCATATGCTAATTTATAGGGATAGTTGCAAGTTCAGAAATAATTGCTACAATTTAAATAGAAAAACAAGACACTGAACCATAGTGGAGAAGACTTGTGCCCCTGCCTGTTCCGTCTGCTGTCTAGGGCCTAACTGTGGGTGATAGGCTGACCATATGAAAAGGAGGTCAGGGCTCCTGTAACTTTAACAGTTGTTGAGAAAAGGGAATTTCAGCCAGTGTCATTTGTATGCATTTAGTTCCTGGTGAAATTCCCTCTTCATCACAATGGTTAAAGTTGCAGGGGCCCTGCCTTCTTTTGTATATGGTCACTCTAGTATAGTGTCTGCAACTTTAACCATTGTGATGAAGAGGGAATTTCACCAGGAACTACTTGCATACAAATGACACTGGCTGAAATTCCCTTTTCTCTACAACTGTTAAAGTTACATGAGCCCTGTCCTCCTTTTCAGATGGTCAGCCTAGTGGGTGAGCCTCTCCATGGTCCCTGTGAGCCTTCCCTTCCGATGGTTCTGTGTCTTTAAATAGGCTTTGGACTGGACAGTCCATCAAGAACACCTCCAAACAGAGGACTGTCCTTTGTAAAGTAGGAAGATGGCCACCCTAGCAGGCCTGTGATCCCATCCCATTTTCACATTCATTTCATGGCTGAAAGGGCTCTTTGAGCACTGAAGCAGTGGCTGGCTGTCCTGGGACTATTGAGACCAAATAGCTATTACAAATGCATCTGGCCCGTTGAAAAGAGAAGGTGGTCACTTTATCTTTATTTTTCTTTTGGCTTGGAAAAGCAGCTATTACTTGAGGAAATTATTTCACATGGGATCTGCTGAGTCAGTGAGCCATTAAGCATATGTCGGCAGCTGTGGCTGAGTCCTTGAGTTATTGCGCTGGGCTGGGAGCACTTGCTTTTTTATCACACTGTTTATGGCCTTCATACACAGCTGAGAAGAAGGCATGCTTGCTTTTTTTGATGCTCTCCACTTATTTTTTTTTAAAAAAATGTTCCCTGGTGTTTTTTAATGTTTAAAGTGGGATCTGTTTTCTTTCTTTTCTTTTCTTTTCTTTCTTTCTTTCTTTCTTTCTTTCTCATTCATTCATTCATTCATTCATGGGAATGGACCCAGCTTCACCCATATTGAAACAGGCCTTAGTTGATAAAGTGAAGCCTTGTTTGGATATGTGATTTGCTTCTGTTGAAACTTATATACAATTGCTAGAAAGTTGTACTTTCGTATATATATATATATATATATATATATATATGCATTTCATGTGTATTCATTGTTAGGGATATATACAAATTCATTTTATTTGTTTATTACATTTTATACTGTCCAATAGCCAAGGCTCTCTGGGCAGTTTACAATTAAAACCAAAACATACAAAAAGTCAAGATTTAAACTTTAAAACTATCATACCAGAATAACTTATAGTCCAGGGAAAGCTTGTCTAAAAGATATATTTACAGGAGACATTTAAAGGAGGTTACATTTTCCGCCTCCCAAACCATACGAGGGAGGATTTTCCGGAGGGTGGGTGCCCCTACAGAGAAGGCTCTTTATGACGACATTCTGTTCATTTTGGAATGACAAGCAAGACCTCCTCTGACGATCGTAAATGTCGCCTGGGTATATATAAAACTAAAACTAAAAAAAAATGCAAAAATAAAATGTACACAGCTGTCAGAGTCTGACACAAGTATTTATATTTATGGATCGTAGGTCAACATGCCTGTCGAACTGCTATAAGTGTTTCCAAAAGTAATGGAGACTCTGAAGCTTTAAAGCATCCGGACCAAACCTAGATTCCAGCAAGTATTACAGTTGCAAGTATTGCCATTCAGCCATTCCTACACTGAGCAGAGGATTGGACTCGATGGCCTTATAGGCCCCTTCCAACTCTAGTATTCTATGATTCTATGCCTGCTACATCTGAGTGCAGGTACCCCTGCTGGTACCCCTAACCACAACCCCTGCTACAATGTACCTCTCTAGCCCTCTAAATAAGGGGCCGGTCCACTCCATTCCCCTGAGGGGAGGCTACCCCACAACCGGAGGAGGGAGCAGGCATATAACTGTCCCTTAGCCCATTAATCTCCCCTGGCTTCAAACTATGGACCACAAGGATATATTTAATTAACATTAAATAATGTGTTTAAAAAATGAAATAACCCTGAGGTATACACCCCCAGGCTCCTCTTAAGATACACACCAAATTTCAAGTGCCTAGTTTCATGGTCTTTGTGCTATGGCGCTGGCGGATGGACAGAAAAAGACTATGTGCTATGGCGCTGGCGGATGGACAGAAAAAGACACAGCACATTGCAGTGGTTCCGCTCCTACTTGGTGGGTCGGCTCCAGAAGGTGGTGCTTGGGGAACATTGCTCGGCCCCGTGGATTCTCCAGTATGGGGTTCCGCAGGGGTCAGTTTTGTCCCCCATGCTGTTCAATATCTACATGAAACCGTTGAGTGCAGTCATCCGGAGTTTTGGAGTGCGTTGTCATCAGTACGCTGATGACACGCAGCTCTATTTCTCCTTTTCATCTTCATCAGGTGAGGCTGTGGATGTGCTGAACCAGTGCCTGGCTGCGACAATGGACTGGATGAGGGCTAATAAACTGAAACTCAATCCAGACAAGACTGAGACGCTGTTGGTGGGTGGTTCCGCTGACCGGATGGAGGGTGTTCAACCTGTTCTGGATGGGGTTGCACTCCCCTTGAAGGAGCGGGTTCGTAGCTTGGGGGTTCTCCTAGAACCATCTCTGTCACTTGAGGCGCAGGTGGCCTCAGTGGCACGGAGTGCCTTCTACCAACTTCGGTTGGTGGCCCAGCTACGTCCCTATCTGGACAGGGATAACCTGGCTTCAGTTGTCCATGCTCTGGTAACCTCCAAGTTAGATTACTGCAATGCACTCTACGTGGGGCTGCCTTTGAAGGTGGTTCGGAAGCTGCAGCTTGTGCAAAATGCAGCGGCCAGATTGATAACTGGAACCAGTAGGTTCGAACGTATAAGACCTACTCTGGCCCGCTTGCATTGGCTGCCTGTATGTTTCCGAGCCCGGTTCAAGGTGCTGGTTTTAACCTATAAAGCCTTACACGGCTTGGGACCACAATACCTGATGGAACGCCTTTCCCGACATGAACCTACCCGAACACTACGTTCAACATCTAAGGCCCTCCTCCGAGTGCCTCCTCCGAGGGAAGCTCGGAGGTCGGCAACAAGAGAGAGGGCCTTCTCTGTGGTGGCTCCCCAATTGTGGAACGATCTCCCTGACGGGGCCCGCCTGGCGCCAACATTGTTATCTTTTCGGCGCCAGGTCAAGACTTTCCTCTTCTCTCAGGCATTTGGCAATATCTGAGGAGCCTGGGGTTGTTTTGTTTTGTTTTTGTAGTTTTTTTGAAGTGTTCAAGTGGTTTTTAAATGTACAGATTGTGTGTATGTTGTATGTTTTTGCTGTTTTAATTTTTGTATATTGTTTTTAATTGTTTTTAATCCTATGTAAACCGCCCAGAGAGCTTCGGCTATGGGGCGGTATACAAATGTAATAAATAAATAAATAAATAAATAAATTATTATAGATTACCAGCTGATTACTAGCCCCTAAGGTATATTGTCT
The DNA here is from genome assembly GCA_029215795.1 of Anniella stebbinsi. Taxonomy (NCBI): domain Eukaryota; kingdom Metazoa; phylum Chordata; class Lepidosauria; order Squamata; family Anniellidae; genus Anniella; species Anniella stebbinsi. The sequence goes on along the minus strand of JARDYH010000001.1, from coordinate 345,517,036 downwards.
GCAAGGTAATCATCTTAAAGTAGTAGTAGGCCAGTGCTAGGCTTGTGAGTTAACTTTTAAACAAATTAAATTGCCCAAGGCATGCTGGGAATTGTAGGCATAAACTGAGGCTAAAATGGAATGGTGGGTGGGGTTAGGGTAGTTGGAGAAAGTCAGGTAGAAGGAGAGCAAAGACAGTTAGTGAGAGGTCAGGCAAGTGGGAGCTGAGTTAGGATTGAGAGATAGTGACCTAGTTTGCTCAAAGTGACCTGGGCCAGATCTACACCAAGTAGGATATAACACTGTGAAAGCAGTAAAAAACAGTATATAAAATGTGTCATGGGCCCCAACAGTTGCACCAATACCGTTATAAAGCAGTAGTGTAGTTCCTGCCCTGGTTTGATAACCCCTGCTTTATTTAAAATCAGCCCCTCTACATGCCAGTACTACACCTCCCAACATGCATTTGGCAGCCTTCAGGTGTCCACATTTTCTGAGAGATGCTTCTCTCCTCTTGTTGCCAATGCTGCTCCTTGATAGAGAGTTGAGGAGTAGCATCGCTGAGAAGGGGAGGTAAGCAGCTGTCAGTGGACATGCCCAGCTCCAGCCAGGTCCTGCTATGACTGCCTTGGCCCGTGCTTCTCGACTACCAAGTGCTCCATTAGGACCCTCTACTGAAGGGCTGGGGCTGGGCTGAGCATCTTCCCCCCTTCATTGGGCCTGTTTCTGGGCATGCACAGAGTGCCTCCCCTCCCTCCCTCTTAAGGGTGAAGGATGCACGTGCACACTTTCCCCAGAATCTGAGAAATCAGCGACATGAGCACAGGGTGCTTTTGAGCATGTTCAGAGTTCAGCCTCTCAAAGTCACGCAGTTGCAACTAGTTATGATTTTAAAACTGCACATGGCGAGTAGCAGGAGGCATCGCAAATGGACGCAGCCCATTTATGTGGGTTGTTTCCTTTTATGTGGAATTGGGTTGACAGCTTGAGACCAACCTTAGGAGTCTGGATTGTGAAAGGCACACAGTGGCCACCTGCCTGTGTACTCACAATGGCGGCCAAAAGCTGGTAAGTCTGGCCTCCCACCCAAGGCATGCTGGGAGTTCCATCCATGGCAAGCTGGAAGTTGTAGGCATAAGCCTATGGTTTTTTTTTAATTATTAAATTCTTTTAAAATACTTAAACTTATTTACATTATTAAATTCTTTAAAAGCCCCAAAATTCATGACTTTAGATTTTTCTGGTACATTGTATAGCCAGACCAATCAGTGGGCCAAATTTCAAGTTTCTAACACATCTGGAAGTGGGTAAACATTTCCAGACATACATCCCACACACAAACTTTCAGCTTTATAGGTAGAGACTAGAGTTCTGCAACAAAAGATTTCATTGGTCCTTCTGAAGATTTTAAATTCAGCCTTCTTCACTTTAAATAAATGGGGGTGAAACTTGTAGATTCCAATGAGAGCCCCATTATCTCATAGAATCATAGAATAGTAGAGTTGGAAGGGGCCTATAAGGCCATCGAGTCCAATCCCTTGCTGAATGCAGGAATCCACCTTAAATCACACCTGACAGATGGCTGTCCAGCTGCCTCTTAAATGCCTCCAGTGTTGGAGAGCCCACAATCTCCCTAGGTAATTGGTTCCATTGTCGTACTGCTCTAACAGTCAGGAAGTTTTTCCTGATGTTCAGCCTGGCTTCCTGTAACTTGAGCCCATTATTCTGTGTCCTGCACTCTGGGATGATCCCCATAATTTCAGCTGTGCCACCAGAGCTTTCCACCGAGCAGCTGCAGATTTTCAAATCCCATGACTTGCAAAGTTTTCTTGGGTCAGCATCAGTGGCACTGTGGCTGCTAGTATCAGGCAAAGGCAGGCACCTGCTGGGGAAGGGCAGAGGACAGAAGAGCCCATGCATACCAGAGTCCCAAACTGGTGGAAGAATGTCTTTTGCCTGGAAAGGCCACTCCAGGTGTCTTGCTGGGAGCCAAACCTGTGCAGGGGCCCAATCATGACCTTGTTCTAACACTCCAGGTGTCTTGCTAGGGTTACACCTGGAGTCACAGCACATCTCTCAGTGGTATTGTGGTAACTTTTGAAGTCCCAGCACTCATCCCGTCCATCCCCATGGCCCCTCCCCTCCCAGGGAGAGTCCAAAAATGCAGGCTAGCAGTTTTCATCTCCACCAGGAGCAGGTCTTTCATAAAGTTAATGTCTTAATTGCCCATTCAAAATCAAAACACTTGCATTACAATAGGGAGCATTACATTGTTGTTGGATCTTCCCTCATCGATTGTGAGGATTGCTGCTAAACTCAGAGGGAACAGGTGTACAAAATTATGCATGGTGTGAAGATATTTTCCCCCTCTCTTGTAATACTAGAAGCTGAGGTCATCCCATGAAGCTGATTGGTGGGAGATTCAGGGCCGATAGAAGTACTTCTTCACACAGTGCATAGTTAAACTATGGAATTTGTTACCACAAGACCTAGTGATGGCTACCAATTTGGATGGCTTTAAGAGGGAGTTAGGCACATTCCAGATTGTGGAATGACCTGCCGGGAGAGATCCGTCAACGCACCAGTCTTCAGGAATTTAAAACATCTATAAAGACTGAGCTCTTCCGGCAGGCCTACTCAGATGAATTTTAAGTGTTTTATTGGTGTTTTATTGGTATTTTAATGATGTACTAGTTTTATGTATTTTTAATCAGTTTTGTGTGTTTTGTGATGATGTTGTTCCCCGCCTTGATCTGGAGGGAGAGGCGGGTAATAAATAAATAAATATTATATTATTATTATTATTATTATTAGGTTGCTAGTACTGATGGCCACATGCTACCTCTAGTATCAGAAGCAGTATGCCTTTGTACACCAGTTGATGGGGAACATGGACAGAAGGATGTTGTTGCATTCGTGTCCTGGTTGTGGGTTCCCTGTGGGAAGCTGGTTGGCCACTGTGTGAAGAGAATGCTGGACTAGGTGGACCCTTGATCTGATCCAGCATGGCTCTTCTTATGTTCTTAGGAATTCTGAGGGCAGATGATGTCAGTGTCCCTGCTAATGAAAAAGTGTCAGGGCTGTGTCCCTGTGAGCCCCAGCCCTGCTACACCATGGGCCCTGGCTAAAACCTGCTTATGTTCAGTGCATTGGCTCATAGGACTGAACTATTAGACAACTGTGAGTGCAGCTGTTTTGTTATATAACCGACATTGTTTCTTTTGTGACGCCAAAAGGAAGCATCGAATTGCTGCCAGCGCTCAGCGTGAGCATTCTTTACTTGTGCCCATCCTGCCCTTGGCAGGGAAACACAGGTCACATTCTTGACCTTAGCTTTGCTAGCAGCAGAGAAGCTTCAGTTACAGATAGACATGGATCCTATTCTTCTCCTACTCCCAGCTTCCCTTCCAGCAGTTGTAACTTATACTGTTAACTGTTGTGTTAACAGCAAAGTGTAATTGCAGATGCTACAGTTCTTGAGTCACGTAGAAGCTTGGGGGCAGGTGGAGGTTTAGGCTAGAATTAGGGGTGTGCACGGACCCCCCGGATCGGATCGGGACCCGGATCGGGACCTCCAATTTTGTCCCGGACCGGTTCGGACAAAATCGGAGGCCCCCCGGACCGGATCGAGTCCGATCCCGACCCAAAAATCGTACATTTTTGGATCGGCCGCCATTTTTTTCCCCATAGACTTGCATTGCAATGCAAGTCTATGAGGAAAAAATGGCGGCGGGTGGGTAAGGGGGGGCCTAACTCCCTCCCCCCCCCCGGGGCCGTCCGCTGTGGACGGCCCCGGCAGGTAAACCCCCTCCCCCGCGCTCCCTACCCCCCCTGGGGCCGCCTGCTTCCATCCGCTGGCGCCCGCGGGCGCCAGCGGATAGAAGCGGACGGCTCCGGGGGGGGTAAGCCCCCTTCCCCGCCACTTACCTTCTCGGCACGTCCGGCGCCGGCGGCTACTACCAGCGGGCTCCGCGGCCTACTCTCGAGTAGCGCGCCGGGTGATGACATCACCCGGCGCGCCACCCTGGAGCAGGCCGCGGAGCCTGCTGGTAGTAGTAGGCGCCGGCGCCGGACGGGAGCCGCCGGGCCGGGCAGGTAAGGGCCCCCCTCCCCCCTCCCCCCTCCGCGCGCCCCCTCCTCCCCTCCACGCACCCCCTCCTTACCTTTCCGGCCCGGCGGCTCCCGTCCGGCGCCGGCGCCTACTACTTCCAGCAGGCTCCGCGGCCTGCTCTAGAGTAGCGCGCCGGGTGATGACATCACCCGGCGCGCCATCCTAGAGCAGGCCGCGGAGCCTGCTGGGAGTAGTAGGCGCCGGCGCCGGACGGGAGCCGCCGGGCCGGAAAGGTAAGGGCCCCCCTCCCCCCTCCGCGCGCCCCCTCCTCCCCTCCACGCACCCCCTCCTTACCTTTCCGGCCCGGCGGCTCCCGTCCGGCGCCGGCGCCTACTACTTCCAGCAGGCTCCGCGGCCTGCTCTAGAGTAGCGCGCCGGGTGATGACATCACCCGGCGCGCCATCCTAGAGCAGGCCGCGGAGCCTGCTGGGAGTAGTAGGCGCCGGCGCCGGACGGGAGCCGCCGGGCCGGAAAGGTAAGGGCCCCCCTCCCCCCTCCGCGCGCCCCCTCCTCCCCTCCACGCACCCCCTCCTTACCTTTCCGGCCCGGCGGCTCCCGTCCGGCGCCGGCGCCTACTACTTCCAGCAGGCTCCGCGGCCTGCTCTAGAGTAGCGCGCCGGGTGATGACATCACCCGGCGCGCCATCCTAGAGCAGGCCGCGGAGCCTGCTGGGAATAGTAGGCGCCGGCGCCGGACGGGAGCCGCCGGGCCGGAAAGGTAAGGGCCCCCCTCCCCCCTCCGCGCGCCCCCTCCTCCCCTCCACGCACCCCCTCCTTACCTTCCCGGCCCGGTGGCTCCCGTCCGGCGCCGGCGCCTACTACTACCAGCAGGCTCCGCGGCCTGCTCTAGAGTAGCGCGCCGGGTGATGACATCACCCGGCGCGCCACCCTAGAGCAGGCCGCGGAGCCTGCTAGTAGTAGTAGGCGCCGGCGCCGGACGGGAGCCACCGGGCCGAGAAGGTAAGTGCCCCCCTCCTCCCCCCCCCCGCTGTCCACTTTCATCGGCGGGCGCCCGCTGGCGCCCGCCAATGGAAGCGGCGGTGGGCGCCAGTGGGCGCCCGCCGATCCGCCGATCCGCCGAACCGGTTCGGAGCTTTTTCGGACCGGTTCGGATTGGATCGGCCGATCCAGCTGCGGGATCGGAAATCGGATAATTTATCCGATTTCCCACTGGACCGGACTCGGATCGTGGATCGGGTCCGATCCAGTGCACATCCCTAGCTAGAATATGTTTCTGACTTCCCCTATTTTCTTAGCGATGTTAAGAGGGAGCCTCGCCGCTTTTGTAATGATATCATGACTTCACAACCCCTGACACAGAGCATCATCGCACAGAGGGAAATCACATTTCCTTACCGTTGCTTCTCCGCACTTCCTCATTCTTCTTGGAGAAAGAGGAAGTAAACAAAGACTACATGGCCCATTCAAAGGCTGTTTTTATCGCGCCACTTTTCCTACATGTAGCAGGAGATCGCGGCACATTCCATTTTTTTTTTTTAAAAGCCAAATTAAAAGGGGTCTATTTTGCTATGGAAAAACGAGCAGAAGGAGCAGGAGGTGCACGGGAGGTGGACGGTGTCATCTAAGGGACGCGTGCACATCTGTAAGTGGGAGTAGCATGCGTGCAATAAAACGCAGTCTCAAGGGGATGAAGACCCAACATCTCTTCCCATGCAAACAACGTTGATTTTATTTAGATGCTATTTTGCTTCATTGACTACCTGGGTTATTATCTACTATTTGTTTAACCATGGTGTAAAACTGAGGGTGATTTTAAAGACAGAAGAAGAGTACTGATGTGTAGTGTTGATTGCTGAGAAACAAAGCTTGCAGGAAGAATCTCTCAAAAAAACTCGATGGAGGCATTTCTGTGCCCTGCAGACCCAGGGCATGCTCCGAAGACACCCAGTCAAGGAACCTTAATGAAGGAGATCTAGGTTTGTTCAGGGCTCGGATGGGACACTGCCTGTGTACCACTTAAGAGGCCCACAAAGAGGCCCTATTTTGCAATACAAATAAAATTTATTCTGCTCCTTAGTCTCTAACCAATATTTCCATAACCGATAACTATTTATTGTCATAATAAATAGCTGAGCTGTCTCCATGCCTATGTGCCCTGTGTACAGGCACGTTTTAGCCATTTTAACTCATGCTTGTCTTTGAATCCAATAAATAAATCTTTATTCACTCAACAGTCTCTTATAACAGAACAACAAAGAATGATAACTTACAACCCACAGGAAATAAGGAGGTAGTCTAGTGGGAAATAATAATGGGAACTGGATAAAAAGGGGTGAGGCCTGGTAAAAATGGAGCATGCTATGCCTGGGCCTCCTGCCTCTTTGCTGATCAGGCTGAAAGTGAGAAAGACTCCTGCCCAAAGGGAAGTCCCTAATAGTCTATTCCAGACTGCTAGGTTCCAGCTACAGCAGGCCTGGCTAGCAGATCCTTGATCTCTCCACCCGTGGCTATAAACATACACATTTCCAATACTTTAAAGAGCTGGGGGCAACACAATCCCCATTCTTTTCCTTTTACCACTACGCTGCTCCCTGCAGAACACACACAAAAGGTAAAAATGCAGTTGTAGGGCTCAGAATAAAGCAAATTCAACAACGTTGTGCAAAAATGCCCCCAATTGCTGGTGCATATTATGACCTCGGTGCAGAATGGCAGGGAGAAGATTATTTCCAAAATCATGCATGCTATATAACCTGTATGCAACTAAAAGCTTAAAGCTGCAATCCTATACCCACCTTCCTGGATGTAAGCCCTGTTAAATGCCTGGCGACTTATGTCTGAGTAGGGTGATCATATAGAAAGGCAGACAAGGATCCTGTATCTTTAACAGTTACATAGAAAAGGGGATTTCAGCAGGTGTCATTTGTATGCGTGGAGCACCTGGTGAAATTCCCTCTTATCACAACAGTTAAAGCTGTAGGAATATCGCTAGACTGACCAGATACAAAAGAGGGCAGGGCTCCTGCAGCTTTAACTGTCGTGATGAAGAGGGAATTTCAGCAGGTGCAGCATGCATACGAACGACACCTGCTGAAATTGCCTTTTCTATACAACCGTTAAATATTCAAAAGCCCTGTCCTCCTTTTCATATGGCCTCCCTATGTCTGAGTAGACATGGGTAGGATTGCACTGTAAAGCTGCTTTAATTCTCCCCGGCCACCTCTTTTTAAGCAAGAAGGCCCTGTTCACTTTAATTCAGTGACTAGGCATAGGTCCTTCATGTGACGGTACTAGGACACATCAGTAAACATTGCATATGATGGGATATAACTTAACAGAATCTGACACAATGTCACTTCCATGCACTGGGGAGATGTGTATTATTAGGAATTGCTGCAGTTACTAAAATATCCCATTACCTGAGGTTTGCCTAGTTTCCTCAGCCTCCTCATGAAAACGCTCATATTTAGCAGCAATTTTCTCTCCTTCAAAGCTGTCCCAAAATAAACTCTCTTGTTCCAGGGCAACTTTGCTGGCATTGCACTGAAACACCTTTGGTCCCATGACTGGGATACAACACAGCCCACATCCATTTGCAGAAAGCAGGAAAATGCAGCAGTGATCATGAAAACACTATGGAGAAAGGATCCAGTTGATACCTGCCAAGTCCTCCCCACTGAATCATATTTAAATCTGTGACTTAAACAGGAGCTGTGCTGATTAATGGCTGTCACTAAGGGTAAATTATTGCAGAGCTCCTTCATTGTAACAACATGCTGCAGAAATAAGAACAGGATACTTTTTTTTCTTTTCTTTTTTAAAGAGTGCATTAAAGTCATAGGTTTGGATCCAGGTTCAGTCATACTTAGAGCAGACCTGAAACCATCGAGACCTTAGTCATGACTAACTTGACCATACAGTGGGTCTACTCTAATTATGTCTAAATCTGAATCCAACCCATAGACTGGGTTCGGATGGCACGATAACCGACGGTGGGTTAAATAGTCAACGGTGGGTTACATAGTCAACGGTTGGTTATTGTGTCGTCTGTCAGGACTTTTTCACACCACGGCTGGTTATTCTGCCAAAATGCAAATAACCAACACTGTGCAGAGTTGATTATTTGAACAACTGTTGGTTATTGTGTTATCTGTTGGGCACCATTGACTATTTTGTCACAAACGGTTATTTTTGGCGACTACAGAGTCCCCTGGCAAGAGTGACCAAAGCAGCAGCGGCTGCTGCTCTAGTCCAGCCGGCAGAACTCGCAATGGTTGATGGGATACCAGAGGGATGACTGATGGGGGGGAAAGAGGGCAGGGGATTTGTCAATCAAACACACCATTGACTAATAGTCAACTCAACACTGAACTTAATCCACACCACAGTTGATTATAATCATGTTTTGTGGGGAATAGCCCTTCGGTAAGCAAACGTGGAGTTGACCATTAACCCACTATTGACTGTTGTGTTGTCTAAATGCAGCCATAATCTGTCATATTGAAAGTTAATAAACATATCCCCATTAATTTCACTGAATGGCATGCCTCTGCTCTACACAGTCAAAAGTAATCAATTGTCATCCCACCCACTCCACCCCATAATTATAAATATTGCTTTCACATTAAGACAGGAGTCCCCAATCTTTTTGGGTGAGTGGGCACAGTGTAGGATGACCATATGGAAAGGAGGACAGGGCTCCTGTATCTTTAACAGTTGTATAGAAAAGGGAATTTCAGCAGGTGTCATTTGTATGCATGCAACACCTGGTGAAATTCCCTTCATCACAACAGCTAAAGCTGCAGGAGCTATACTGGAGTGACCAGATACAAAAGAGGGCAGGACTTGTGCAGCTTTAACTGTTGTGATGAAGGGGGAATTTCAGCAGGTGCTGCCTACATACAAATGACACCTGTTGAAATCCCCTTTTCTATACAGCTGTTAAAGATGCAGGAGCCCTGTCCTCCTTTCCATATGGTCACCCTATCACAGTGCCAATTCCAGGTTACAGAGGGCCCTTGGGCAAGACACCCTCAATGGTCCCCCTCCCTCTATGGGTCTACTTTCTCACTGCCATTGTCACTAGATGCGGGACGTACTAAAAGGAAGGACACCGAATGGCCATTGAAATGCATTGGGTCATTCTGAATGGCCATAGGAAAGCATTGTAGATTCTTAGGGATCATCTACAAATCAAAATACTCAAATGAGATAAACATTTATTTATCATACAAAACAACACAGAATCAAAATAAAAACTAACAGAGAAGTTTTAGGGAACAACTCCTATGACTCCCCAACACAGTGATTTATAGGGATCATCTCCAAATTCAAAAAGAAAACGGAATGCTATAAACAGATCCTGAAGTCAGTTTTGTACAATGCTTTCATAGCACCGGTTTTAAAAGACTCACATATGAGGAGGAAGATTTGCAAAAAACTGCCAAAAGTTATTTCCGTCATTCCTGTAGGAGGTATTATCCCTCAGACTGGCCCCTCCTTGCGAATAGCTACATCAGGTACTATTTGGAATGCCTGTAGGAAAGCATTGGGCTGTAGCAGGTACCCCACAGGAAAGCGTAGAAGCCCCCAAACTCCACATGGAGGTTCAAAATAGTGCCCTAGGCATCCTGTCAGTGTCTACCTAAAGGATGCTCCAATGGAATTGCCCCCTCCATGCGCACGGCCACATATCAGATGTTCTTCCGAATGGCCATAGCAAAGCATTGGGCTGTAGCAGGTACCCCACAGGAAAGCGTAGAAGCCCCCAAACTCCTCATGGAGGTTCAAAATAGTACCCTAGGCATCCTGTCAGTGTCTACCTAAAGGATGCTCCAATGGAATTGCCCCCTCCATGCGCACGGCCACATATCAGATGTTCTTCCGAATGGCCATAGGAAAGCATTGGGCTGTAGCAGGTACCCCACAGGAAAGCGTAGAAGCCCCCAAACTCCTCATGGAGGTTCAAAATAGTACCCTAGGCATCCTGTCAGTGTCTACCTAAAGTATGCTCCAATGGAATTGCCCCCTCCTCGCGCATGGCCACATATCAGATGTTCTTCCGAATGGCCATAGGAAAGCATTGGGCTGTAACAGGTACCCCACAGGAAAGCATAGAAGCCCCCAAACTCCTCATGGAGGTTCAAAATAGTACCCTAGGCATCCTGTCAGTGTCTACCTAAAGTATGCTCCAATGGAATTGCCCCCTCCATGCGCACGGCCACATATCAGATGTTCTTCCGAATGGCCATAGCAAAGCATTGGGCTGTAGCAGGTACCCCACAGGAAAGCGTAGAAGCCCCCAAACTCCTCATGAAGGTTCAAAATAGTACCCTAGGCATCCTGTCAGTGTTACCTGAAGTATGCTCCCTCGGAATTGCCCCCTCCATGCGCACGGCCACATATCAGATGTTCTTCCGAATGGCCATAGCAAAGCATTGGGCTGTAACAGGTACCCCACAGGAAAGAGTAGAAGCCCCCAAACTCCTCATGGAGGTTCAAAATAGTACCCTAGGCATCCTGTCAGTGTCTACCTAAAGTATGCTCCAATGGAATTGCCCCCTCCTCGCGCATGGCCACATATCAGATGTTCTTCCGAATGGCCATAGGAAAGCATTGGGCTGTAACAGGTACCCCACAGAAAAGAGTAGAAGCCCCCTAACTCCTCATGGAGGTTCAAAATAGTACCCTAGGCATCCTGTCAGTGTCTACCTAAAGTATGCTCCAATGGAATTGCCCCCTCTTCGCACACGGCCACACATCAGGTGTTCTTCCGAATGGCCATAGCAAAACATTGGGGCTGTAACAGGTACCCCACAGAAAAGAGTGGAAGACCCCAAACTCCTCTTGGAGGTTCAAAATAGTACCCTAAGCATCCTGCCAGTGTCCACCTGAAGAATGCTCCCTCGGAATTGCCCCCTCCATGCGCATGGCCACATATCAGATATTCTTCCGAATGGCCATTGGAAAGCATTGGGCTGTAGCAGGTACCCCACAGGAAAGCGTAGAAGCCCCCAAACTCCTCATGGAGGTTCAAAATAGTACCCTAGGCATCCTGTCAGTCTTACCTGAAGTATGCTCCCTCGGAATTGCCCCCTCCATGCGCACGGCCACATATCAGATGTTCTTCCGAATGGCCATAGCAAAGCATTGGGCTGTAACACGTACCCCACAGGAAAGAGTAGAAGCCCCCAAACTCCTCATGGAGGTTCAAAATAGTACCCTAGGCATCCTGTCAGTGTCTACCTAAAGTATGCTCCAATGGAATTGCCCCCTCCTCGCGCACGGCCACAGATCAGATGTTCTTCCGAATGGCCTTAGCAAAGCAGTGGGCTGTAACAGGTACACCACAGGAAAGAGTAGAAGCCCCCAAACTCCTCATAGAGGTTCAAATTAGTACCCTAGGCATCCTGTCAGTGTCTAGATAAAGTATGCTCCAATGGAATTGCCCCCTCCTCGCGCACGGCAACACATCAGGTGTTCTTCCGAATGGCCATAGCAAAGCATTGGGCTGTAACAGGTACCCCACAGGAAAGAGTAGAAGCCCCCAAACTCCTCATGGAGGTTCACAATAGTACCCTAGGCATCCTATAAGTGTCTACCTAAAGTATGCTCCAATGGAATTGCCCTCTCCTCGCACACGGCCACACATCAGGTGTTCTTCCGAATGGCCATTGGAAAGCATTGGCCTGTAGCAGGTACCCCACAGGAAAGCGTAGAAGCCCCCAAACTCCTCATGGAGGTTCAAATTAGTACCCTAGGCATCCTGTCAGTGTCTACCTAAATTATGCTCCAATGGAATTGCCCCCTCCTCGCGCACGGCCACACATCAGTTGTTCTTCCGAATGGCCATAGCAAAGCATTGGGCTGTAACAGGTACCCCAGAGGAAAGCGTAGAAGCCCTGAAACTCCTCATAGAGGTTCAAAATAGTACCCTAGGCATCCTGTCAGTGTTACCTGAAGTATGGTCCCTCGGAATTTCCCCCTCCATGCGCACGGCCACATATCAGATGTTCTTCTGCATGGCCATAGCAAAGCATTGGGCTGTAACAGGTACCCCACAGGAAAGAGTGGAAGACCCCAAACTCCTCTTGGAGGTTCAAAATAGTACCCTAAGCATCCTGCCAGTGTCCACCTGAAGTATGCTCCCTCAGAATTGCCCCCTCCATGCTACAGCCACATATCAGATGTTCTTCCGAATGGCCATAGCAAAGCATTGGGCTGTAACAGGTACCCCACAGGAAAGAGTAGAAGCCCCCAAACTCCTCATGGAGGTTCAAAATAGTACCCTAGCCATCCTTTCAGTGTCTACCTAAAGTATGCTCCAATGGAATTGCCCCCTCCTCGCGCATGGCCATATATCAGATTTTCTTCCGAATGGCCATAGCAAAGCATTGGGCTGTAACAGGTACCCCACAGGAAAGAGTAGAAGCCCCCAAACTCCTCATGGACGTTCAAAATAGTACCCTAGGCATCCTGTCAGTGTCTACCTAAAGGATGCTCCAATGGAATTGGCCCCTCCTCGCGCACGGCCACACATCAGGTCTTCTTCCGAATGGCCATAGCAAAGCATTGGGCTTTAACAGGTACCCCACAGGAAAGAGTAGAAGCCCTGAAACTCCTCATGGAGGTTCACAATTGTACCCTAGCCATCCTGTCAGTGTCTACCTAAAGGATGCTGCATTGGAATTGACCCCTTCTCGCGCACAGCCACATATCAGAAGTTCTTCCAAATGGCCATAGCAAAGCATTGGGCTGTAACAGGTACCCCACAGGAAAGCATAGAAGCCCCCAACCTCCTCATGGAGGTTCAAAATAGTACCCTAGGCATCCTGTCAGTGTCTACCTAAAGTATGCTCCAATGGAATTGCCCCCTCCTCGCGCACGGCCACACATCAGGTGTTCTTCCGAATGGCCATAGCAAAGCATTGGGCTGTAACAGGTACCCCACAGGAAAGTGTAGAAGCCCCCAAACTCCTCATAGAGGTTCAAATTAGTACCCTAGGCATCCTGTCAGTGTCTACCTAAAGTATGCTCCTATGGAATTCCCCCTCCTCGCGCACGGCAACACATCAGGTGCTCTTCCGAATGGCCATAGCAAAGCATTGGGCTGTAACAGGTACCCCACAGGAAAGAGTAGAAGCCCCCAAACTCCTCATGGAGGTTCACAATAGTACCCTAGGCATCCTGTCAGTGTCTACCTAAAGGATGCTCCAATGGAATTGGCCCCTCCTCGCGCACGGCCACACATCAGGTCTTCTTCCGAATGGCCATAGCAAAGCATTGGGCTTTAACAGGTACCCCACAGGAAAGAGTAGAAGCCCCCAAACTCCTCATGGAGGTTCACAATAGTACCCTAGGCATCCTATAAGTGTCTACCTAACGTATGCTCCAATGGAATTGCCCCCTCCTCGCACACGGCCACATATCAGGTGTTCTTCCGAATGGCCATTGGAAAGCATTGGCCTGTAGCAGGTACCCCACAGGAAAGCATAGAAGCCCCCAAACTCCTCATGGAGGTTCAAAATAATACCCTAGGCATCCTGTCAGTGTCTACCTAAAGGATGCTCCAATGGAATTGCCCCCTCCTCGCGCACGGCCACACATCAGGTGTTCTTCCGAATGGCCATAGCAAAGCATTGGGCTGTAACAGGTACCCCACAGGAAAGAGTAGAAGCCCCCAAACTCCTCATAGAGGTTCAAATTAGTACCCTAGGCATCCTGTCAGTGTCTACCTAAAGTATGCTCCTATGGAATTCCCCCTCCTCGCGCACGGCCACATATCAGATGTTCTTCCGAATGGCCATAGCAAAGCATTGGGCTGTAACAGGTACCCCACAGGAAAGAGTAGAAGCCCACAAACTCCTCATGGAGGTTCAAAATAGTACCCTAGGCATCCTGTCAGTGTCTACCTAAAGGATGCTCCAATGGAATTGGCCCCTCCTCGCGCACGGCCACACATCAGGTCTTCTTCCGAATGGCCATAGCAAAGCATTGGGCTTTAACAGGTACCCCACAGGAAAGAGTAGAAGCCCTGAAACTCCTCATGGAGGTTCACAATTGTACCCTAGGCATCCTGTCAGTGTCTACCTAAAGGATGCTGCATTGGAATTGACCCCTTCTCGCGCACAGCCACATATCAGAAGTTCTTCCAAATGGCCATAGCAAAGCATTGGGCTGTAACAGGTACCCTACAGGAAAGCATAGAAGCCCCCAACCTCCTCATGGAGGTTCAAAATAGTACCCTAGGCATCCTGTCAGTGTCTACCTAAAGTATGCTCCAATGGAATTGCCCCCTCCTCGCGCACGGCCACACATCAGGTGTTCTTCCGAATGGCCATAGCAAAGCATTGGGCTGTAACAGGTACCCCACAGGAAAGTGTAGAAGCCCCCAAACTCCTCATAGAGGTTCAAATTAGTACCCTACGCATCCTGTCAGTGTCTACCTAAAGTATGCTCCTATGGAATTCCCCCTCCTCGCGCACGGCAACACATCAGGTGTTCTTCCGAATGGCCATAGCAAAGCATTGGGCTGTAACAGGTACCCCACAGGAAAGAGTAGAAGCCCCCAAACTCCTCATGGAGGTTCACAATAGTACCCTAGGCATCCTGTCAGTGTCTACCTAAAGGATGCTCCAATGGAATTGGCCCCTCCTCGCGCACGGCCACACATCAGGTCTTCTTCCGAATGGCCATAGCAAAGCATTGGGCTTTAACAGGTACCCCACAGGAAAGAGTAGAAGCCCCCAAACTCCTCATGGAGGTTCACAATAGTACCCTAGGCATCCTATAAGTGTCTACCTAACGTATGCTCCAATGGAATTGCCCCCTCCTCGCACACGGCCACATATCAGGTGTTCTTCCGAATGGCCATTGGAAAGCATTCGCCTGTAGCAGGTACCCCACAGGAAAACATAGAAGCCCCCAAACTCCTCATGGAGGTTCAAAATAGTACCCTAGGCATCCTGTCAGTGTCTACCTAAAGTATGCTCCAATGGAATTGCCCCCTCCTCGCGCACGGCCACACATCAGGTGTTCTTCCGAATGGCCATAGCAAAGCATTGGGCTGTAGCAGGTACCCCACAGGAAAGAGTAGAAGCCCCCAAACTCCTCATGGAGGTTCACAATAGTACCCTAGGCATCCTATAAGTGTCTACCTAAAGTATGCTCCAATGGAATTGCCCCCTCCTCGCACACGGCCACACATCAGGTGTTCTTCCGAATGGCCATTGGAAAGCATTGGCCTGTAGCAGGTACCCCACAGGAAAACGTAGAAGCCCTGAAACTCCTCATGGAGGTTCAAAATAGTACCCTAGGCATCCTGTCAGTGTTACCTGAAGTATGGTCCCTCGGAATTTCCCCCTCCATGCGCACGGCCACATATCAGATGTTCTTCTGCATGGCCATAGCAAAGCATTGGGCTGTAACAGGTACCCCACAGGAAAGAGTGGAAGACCCCAAACTCCTCTTGGAGGTTCAAAATAGTACCCTAAGCATCCTGCCAGTGTCTACCTGAAGTATGCTCCCTCAGAATTGCCCCCTCCATGCTACAGCCACATATCAGATGTTCTTCCGAATGGCCATAGCAAAGCATTGGGCTGTAACAGGTACCCCACAGGAAAGAGTAGAAGCCCCCAAACTCCTCATGGAGGTTCGAAATAGTACCCTAGGCATCCTGTCAGTGTCTACCTAAAGTATGCTCCAATGGAATTGCCCCCTCCTCGCGCACGGCCACATATCAGATGTTCTTCCGAATGGCCATAGCAAAGCATTGGGCTGTAACAGGTACCCCACAGGAAAGAGTAGAAGCCCACAAACTCCTCATGGAGGTTCAAAATAGTACCCTAGGCATCCTGTCAGTGTCTACCTAAAGGATGCTCCAATGGAATTGGCCCCTCCTCGCGCACGGCCACACATCAGGTCTTCTTCCGAATGGCCATAGCAAAGCATTGGGCTTTAACAGGTACCCCACAGGAAAGAGTAGAAGCCCTGAAACTCCTCATGGAGGTTCACAATTGTACCCTAGGCATCCTGTCAGTGTCTACCTAAAGGATGCTGCATTGGAATTGACCCCTTCTCGCGCACAGCCACATATCAGAAGTTCTTCCAAATGGCCATAGCAAAGCATTGGGCTGTAACAGGTACCCCACAGGAAAGCATAGAAGCCCCCAACCTCCTCATGGAGGTTCAAAATAGTACCCTAGGCATCCTGTCAGTGTCTACCTAAAGTATGCTCCAATGGAATTGCCCCCTCCTCGCGCACGGCCACACATCAGGTGTTCTTCCGAATGGCCATAGCAAAGCATTGGGCTGTAACAGGTACCCCACAGGAAAGTGTAGAAGCCCCCAAACTCCTCATAGAGGTTCAAATTAGTACCCTAGGCATCCTGTCAGTGTCTACCTAAAGTATGCTCCTATGGAATTCCCCCTCCTCGCGCACGGCAACACATCAGGTGTTCTTCCGAATGGCCATAGCAAAGCATTGGGCTTTAACAGGTACCCCACAGGAAAGAGTAGAAGCCCCCAAACTCCTCATGGAGGTTCACAATAGTACCCTAGGCATCCTATAAGTGTCTACCTAAAGTATGCTCCAATGGAATTGCCCTCTCCTCGCACACGGCCACACATCAGGTGTTCTTCCGAATGGCCATTGGAAAGCATTGGCCTGTAGCAGGTACCCAACAGGAAAGCGTAGAAGCCCCCAAACTCCTCATGGAGGTTCAAATTAGTACCCTAGGCATCCTGTCAGTGTCTACCTAAATTATGCTCCAATGGAATTGCCCCCTCCTCGCGCACGGCCACACATCAGGTGTTCTTCCGAATGGCCATAGCAAAGCATTGGGCTGTAACAGGTACTCCAGAGGAAAGCGTAGAAGCCCTGAAACTCCTCATGGAGGTTCAAAATAGTACCCTAGGCATCCTGTCAGTGTTACCTGAAGTATGGTCCCTCGGAATTTCCCCCTCCATGCGCACGGCCACATATCAGATGTTCTTCTGAATGGCCATAGCAAAGCATTGGGCTGTAACAGGTACCCCACAGAAAAGAGTAGAAGACCCCAATCTCCTCTTGGAGGTTGAAAATACTACCCTAACCATCCTGCCAGTGTCTACCTGAAGTATGCTCCCTCAGAATTGCCCCCTCCATGCTACAGCCACATATCAGATGTTCTTCCGAATGGCCATAGCAAAGCATTGGGCAGTAACAGGTACCCCACAGGAAAGAGTGGAAGAACCCAAACTCCTCTTGGAGGTTCAAAATAGTACCCTAAGCATCGTGCCAGTGTCTACCTGAAGTATGCTCCCTCAGAATTGCCCCCTCCATGCTACAGCCACATATCAGATGTTCTTCCGAATGGCCATAGCAAAGCATTGGGCTGTAACAGTTACCCCACAGGAAAGAGTAGAAGCCCCCAAACTCCTCATGGAGGTTCAAAATAGTACCCTAGCCATTCTGTCAGTGTCTACCTAAAGTATGCTCCAATGGAATTGCCCCCCCCTCGCGCACGGCCATATATCAGATGTTCTTCCGAATGGCCATAGCAAAGCATTGGGCTGTAACAGGTACCCCACAGGAAAGAGTAGAAGCCCCCAAACTCCTCATGGAGGTTCAAAATAGTACCCTAGGCATCCTGTCAGTGTCTACCTAAAGGATGCTCCAATGGAATTGGCCCCTCCTCGCGCACGGCCACACATCAGGTCTTCTTCCGAATGGCCATAGCAAAGCATTGGGCTTTAACAGGTACCCCACAGGAAAGAGTAGAAGCCCTGAAACTCCTCATGGAGGTTCACAATTGTACCCTAGGCATCCTGTCAGTGTCTACCTAAAGGATGCTGCATTGGAATTGACCCCTTCTCGCGCACAGCCACATATCAGAAGTTCTTCCAAATGGCCATAGCAAAGCATTGGGCTGTAACAGGTACCCCACAGGAAAGCATAGAAGCCCCCAACCTCCTCATGGAGGTTCAAAATAGTACCCTAGGCATCCTGTCAGTGTCTACCTAAAGTATGCTCCAATGGAATTGCCCCCTCCTCGCGCACGGCCACACATCAGGTGTTCTTCCGAATGGCCATAGCAAAGCATTGGGCTGTAACAGGTACCCCACAGGAAAGTGTAGAAGCCCCCAAACTCCTCATAGAGGTTCAAATTAGTACCCTAGGCATCCTGTCAGTGTCTACCTAAAGTATGCTCCTATGGAATTCCCCCTCCTCGCGCACGGCAACACATCAGGTGTTCTTCCGAATGGCCATAGCAAAGCATTGGGCTTTAACAGGTACCCCACAGGAAAGAGTAGAAGCCCCCAAACTCCTCATGGAGGTTCACAATAGTACCCTAGGCATCCTATAAGTGTCTACCTAAAGTATGCTCCAATGGAATTGCCCTCTCCTCGCACACGGCCACACATCAGGTGTTCTTACGAATGGCCATTGGAAAGCATTGGCCTGTAGCAGGTACCCAACAGGAAAGCGTAGAAGCCCCCAAACTCCTCATGGAGGTTCAAATTAGTACCCTAGGCATCCTGTCAGTGTCTACCTAAATTATGCTCCAATGGAATTGCCCCCTCCTCGCGCACGGCCACACATCAGGTGTTCTTCCGAATGGCCATAGCAAAGCATTGGGCTGTAACAGGTACTCCAGAGGAAAGCGTAGAAGCCCTGAAACTCCTCATGGAGGTTCAAAATAGTACCCTAGGCATCCTGTCAGTGTTACCTGAAGTATGGTCCCTCGGAATTTCCCCCTCCATGCGCACGGCCACATATCAGATGTTCTTCTGAATGGCCATAGCAAAGCATTGGGCTGTAACAGGTACCCCACAGAAAAGAGTAGAAGACCCCAATCTCCTCTTGGAGGTTCAAAATACTACCCTAACCATCCTGCCAGTGTCTACCTGAAGTATGCTCCCTCAGAATTGCCCCCTCCATGCTACAGCCACATATCAGATGTTCTTCCGAATGGCCATAGCAAAGCATTGGGCAGTAACAGGTACCCCACAGGAAAGAGTGGAAGAACCCAAACTCCTCTTGGAGGTTCAAAATAGTACCCTAAGCATCGTGCCAGTGTCTACCTGAAGTATGCTCCCTCAGAATTGCCCCCTCCATGCTACAGCCACATATCAGATGTTCTTCCGAATGGCCATAGCAAAGCATTGGGCTGTAACAGTTACCCCACAGGAAAGAGTAGAAGCCCCCAAACTCCTCATGGAGGTTCAAAATAGTACCCTAGCCATTCTGTCAGTGTCTACCTAAAGTATGCTCCAATGGAATTGCCCCCCCCTCGCGCACGGCCATATATCAGATGTTCTTCCGAATGGCCATAGCAAAGCATTGGGCTGTAACAGGTACCCCACAGGAAAGAGTAGAAGCCCCCAAACTCCTCATGGAGGTTCAAAATAGTACCCTAGGCATCCTGTCAGTGTCTACCTAAAGGATGCTCCAATGGAATTGGCCCCTCCTCGCGCACGGCCACACATCAGGTCTTCTTCCGAATAGCCATAGCAAAGCATTGGGCTTTAACAGGTACCCCACAGGAAAGAGTAGAAGCCCCCAAACTCCTCATGGAGGTTCACAATAGTACCCTAGGCATCCTATAAGTGTCTACCTAACGTATGCTCCAATGGAATTGCCCCCTCCTCGCACACGGCCACATATCAGGTGTTCTTCCAAATGGCCATTGGAAAGCATTCGCCTGTAGCAGGTACCCCACAGGAAAACATAGAAGCCCCCAAACTCCTCATGGAGGTTCAAAATAGTACCCTAGGCATCCTGTCAGTGTCTACCTAAAGTATGCTCCAATGGAATTGCCCCCTCCTCGTGCACGGCCACACATCAGGTGTTCTTCCGAATGGCCATAGCAAAGCATTGGGCTGTAGCAGGTACCCCACAGGAAAGAGTAGAAGCCCCCAAACTCCACATGGAGGTTCACAATAGTACCCTAGGCATCCTATAAGTGTCTACCTAAAGTATGCTCCAATGGAATTGCCCCCTCCTCGCACACGGCCACACATCAGGTGTTCTTCCGAATGGCCATTGGAAAGCATTGGCCTGTAGCAGGTACCCCACAGGAAAACGTAGAAGCCCTGAAACTGCTCATGGAGGTTCAAAATAGTACCCTAGGCATCCTGTCAGTGTTACCTGAAGTATGGTCCCTCGGAATTTCCCCCTCCATGGGCACGGCCACATATCAGATGTTCTTCTGCATGGCCATAGCAAAGCATTGGGCTGTAACAGGTACCCTACAGGAAAGAGTGGAAGACCCCAAACTCCTCTTGGAGGTTCAAAATAGTACCCTAAGCATCCTGCCAGTGTCTACCTGAAGTATGCTCCCTCAGAATTGCCCCCTCCATGCTACAGCCACATATCAGATGTTCTTCCGAATGGCCATAGCAAAGCATTGGGCTGTAACAGGTACCCCACAGGAAAGAGTAGAAGCCCCCAAACTCCTCATGGAGGTTCAAAATAGTACCCTAGGCATCCTGTCAGTGTCTACCTAAAGTATGCTCCAATGGAATTGCCCCCTCCTCGCGCACGGCCACATATCAGATGTTCTTCCGAATGGCCATAGCAAAGCATTGGGCTGTAACAGGTACCCCACAGGAAAGAGTAGAAGCCCACAAACTCCTCATGGAGGTTCAAAATAGTACCCTAGGCATCCTGTCAGTGTCTACCTAAAGGATGCTCCAATGGAATTGGCCCCTCCTCGCGCACGGCCACACATCAGGTCTTCTTCCGAATGGCCATAGCAAAGCATTGGGCTTTAACAGGTACCCCACAGGAAAGAGTAGAAGCCCTGAAACTCCTCATGGAGGTTCACAATTGTACCCTAGGCATCCTGTCAGTGTCTACCTAAAGGATGCTGCATTGGAATTGACCCCTTCTCGCGCACAGCCACATATCAGAAGTTCTTCCAAATGGCCATAGCAAAGCATTGGGCTGTAACAGGTACCCCACAGGAAAGCATAGAAGCCCCCAACCTCCTCATGGAGGTTCACAATAGTACCCTAGGCATCCTGTCAGTGTCTACCTAAAGGATGCTCCAATGGAATTGGCCCCTCCTCGCGCACGGCCACACATCAGGTGTTCTTCCGAATGGCCATAGCAAAGCATTGGGCTGTAACAGGTACCCCACAGGAAAGTGTAGAAGCCCCCAAACTCCTCATAGAGGTTCAAATTAGTACCCTACGCATCCTGTCAGTGTCTACCTAAAGTATGCTCCTATGGAATTCCCCCTCCTCGCGCACGGCAACACATCAGGTGTTCTTCCGAATGGCCATAGCAAAGCATTGGGCTGTAACAGGTACCCCACAGGAAAGAGTAGAAGCCCCCAAACTCCTCATGGAGGTTCACAATAGTACCCTAGGCATCCTGTCAGTGTCTACCTAAAGGATGCTCCAATGGAATTGGCCCCTCCTCGCGCACGGCCACACATCAGGTCTTCTTCCGAATGGCCATAGCAAAGCATTGGGCTTTAACAGGTACCCCACAGGAAAGAGTAGAAGCCCCCAAACTCCTCATGGAGGTTCACAATAGTACCCTAGGCATCCTATAAGTGTCTACCTAACGTATGCTCCAATGGAATTGCCCCCTCCTCGCACACGGCCACATATCAGGTGTTCTTCCGAATGGCCATTGGAAAGCATTCGCCTGTAGCAGGTACCCCACAGGAAAACATAGAAGCCCCCAAACTCCTCATGGAGGTTCAAAATAGTACCCTAGGCATCCTGTCAGTGTCTACCTAAAGTATGCTCCAATGGAATTGCCCCCTCCTCGCGCACGGCCACACATCAGGTGTTCTTCCGAATGGCCATAGCAAAGCATTGGGCTGTAGCAGGTACCCCACAGGAAAGAGTAGAAGCGCCCAAACTCCTCATGGAGGTTCACAATAGTACCCTAGGCATCCTATAAGTGTCTACCTAAAGTATGCTCCAATGGAATTGCCCTCTCCTCGCACACGGCCACACATCAGGTGTTCTTCCGAATGGCCATTGGAAAGCATTGGCCTGTAGCAGGTACCCAACAGGAAAGCGTAGAAGCCCCCAAACTCCTCACGGAGGTTCAAATTAGTACCCTAGGCATCCTGTCAGTGTCTACCTAAATTATGCTCCAATGGAATTGCCCCCTCCTCGCGCACGGCCACACATCAGGTGTTCTTCCGAATGGCCATAGCAAAGCATTGGGCTGTAACAGGTACTCCAGAGGAAAGCGTAGAAGCCCTGAAACTCCTCATGGAGGTTCAAAATAGTACCCTAGGCATCCTGTCAGTGTTACCTGAAGTATGGTCCCTCGGAATTTCCCCCTCCATGCGCACGGCCACATATCAGATGTTCTTCTGAATGGCCATAGCAAAGCATTGGGCTGTAACAGGTACCCCACAGAAAAGAGTAGAAGACCCCAATCTCCTCTTGGAGGTTGAAAATACTACCCTAACCATCCTGCCAGTGTCTACCTGAAGTATGCTCCCTCAGAATTGCCCCCTCCATGCTACAGCCACATATCAGATGTTCTTCCGAATGGCCATAGCAAAGCATTGGGCAGTAACAGGTACCCCACAGGAAAGAGTGGAAGAACCCAAACTCCTCTTGGAGGTTCAAAATAGTACCCTAAGCATCGTGCCAGTGTCTACCTGAAGTATGCTCCCTCAGAATTGCCCCCTCCATGCTACAGCCACATATCAGATGTTCTTCCGAATGGCCATAGCAAAGCATTGGGCTGTAACAGTTACCCCACAGGAAAGAGTAGAAGCCCCCAAACTCCTCATGGAGGTTCAAAATAGTACCCTAGCCATTCTGTCAGTGTCTACCTAAAGTATGCTCCAATGGAATTGCCCCCCCCTCGCGCACGGCCATATATCAGATGTTCTTCCGAATGGCCATAGCAAAGCATTGGGCTGTAACAGGTACCCCACAGGAAAGAGTAGAAGCCCCCAAACTCCTCATGGAGGTTCAAAATAGTACCCTAGGCATCCTGTCAGTGTCTACCTAAAGGATGCTCCAATGGAATTGGCCCCTCCTCGCGCACGGCCACACATCAGGTCTTCTTCCGAATAGCCATAGCAAAGCATTGGGCTTTAACAGGTACCCCACAGGAAAGAGTAGAAGCCCCCAAACTCCTCATGGAGGTTCAAAATAGTACCCTAGACATCCTGTCAGTGTCTACCTAAAGGATGCTCCAATGGAATTGCCCCCTGCTCGCGCACGGCCACATATCAGATGTTCTTCCGAATGGCCATAGCAAAGCATTGGGTTGTAACAGGTACCCCACAGGAAAGAGTAGAAGCCCCCAAACTCCTCATGGAGTTTCACAATAGTACCCTAGGCATCCTATAAGTGTCTACCTAAAGTATGCTCCAATGGAATTGCCCCCTCCTCGCACACGGCCACACATCAGGTGTTCTTCCGAATGGCCATTGGAAAGAATTGGCCTGTAGCAGGTACCCCACAGGAAAACATAGAAGCCCTGAAACTCCTCATGGAGGTTCAAAATAGTACCCTAGGCATCCTGTCAGTGTTACCTGAAGTATGGTCCCTCGGAATTTCCCCCTCCATGCGCACGGCCACATATCAGATGTTCTTCTGCATGGCCATAGCAAAGCATTGGGCTGTAACAGGTACCCCACAGGAAAAAGTGGAAGACCCCAAACTCCTCTTGGAGGTTCAAAATAGTACCCTAAGCATCCTGCCAGTGTCTACCTGAAGTATGCTTCCTCAGAATTGCCCCCTCCATGCTACAGCCACATATCAGATGTTCTTCCGAATGGCCATAGCAAAGCATTGGGCTGTAACAGGTACCCCACAGGAAAGAGTAGAAGCCCCCAAACTCCTCATGGAGGCTCAAAATAGTACCCTAGCCATTCTGTCAGTGTCTACCTAAAGTATGCTCCAATGGAATTGCCCCCCCCTCGCGCACGGCCATATATCAGATGTTCTTCCGAATGGCCATAGCAAAGCATTGGGCTGTAACAGGTACCCCACAGGAAAGAGTAGAAGCCCCCAAACTCCTCATGGAGGTTCAAAATAGTACCCTAGGCATCCTGTCAGTGTCTACCTAAAGGATGCTCCAATGGAATTGGCCCCTCCTCGCGCACGGCCACACATCAGGTCTTCTTCCGAATAGCCATAGCAAAGCATTGGGCTTTAACAGGTACCCCACAGGAAAGAGTAGAAGCCCCCAAACTCCTCATGGAGGTTCACAATAGTACCCTAGGCATCCTATAAGTGTCTACCTAACGTATGCTCCAATGGAATTGCCCCCTCCTCGCACACGGCCACATATCAGGTGTTCTTCCGAATGGCCATTGGAAAGCATTCGCCTGTAGCAGGTACCCCACAGGAAAACATAGAAGCCCCCAAACTCCTCATGGAGGTTCAAAATAGTACCCTAGGCATCCTGTCAGTGTCTACCTAAAGTATGCTCCATTGGAATTGCCCCCTCCTCGTGCACGGCCACACATCAGGTGTTCTTCCGAATGGCCATAGCAAAGCATTGGGCTGTAGCAGGTACCCCACAGGAAAGAGTAGAAGCCCCCAAACTCCACATGGAGGTTCACAATAGTACCCTAGGCATCCTATAAGTGTCTACCTAAAGTATGCTCCAATGGAATTGCCCCCTCCTCGCACACGGCCACACATCAGGTGTTCTTCCGAATGGCCATTGGAAAGCATTGGCCTGTAGCAGGTACCCCACAGGAAAACGTAGAAGCCCTGAAACTGCTCATGGAGGTTCAAAATAGTACCCTAGGCATCCTGTCAGTGTTACCTGAAGTATGGTCCCTCGGAATTTCCCCCTCCATGGGCACGGCCACATATCAGATGTTCTTCTGCATGGCCATAGCAAAGCATTGGGCTGTAACAGGTACCCCACAGGAAAGAGTGGAAGACCCCAAACTCCTCTTGGAGGTTCAAAATAGTACCCTAAGCATCCTGCCAGTGTCTACCTGAAGTATGCTCCCTCAGAATTGCCCCCTCCATGCTACAGCCACATATCAGATGTTCTTCCGAATGGCCATAGCAAAGCATTGGGCTGTAACAGGTACCCCACAGGAAAGAGTAGAAGCCCCCAAACTCCTCATGGAGGTTCAAAATAGTACCCTAGGCATCCTGTCAGTGTCTACCTAAAGTATGCTCCAATGGAATTGCCCCCTCCTCGCGCACGGCCACATATCAGATGTTCTTCCGAATGGCCATAGCAAAGCATTGGGCTGTAACAGGTACCCCACAGGAAAGAGTAGAAGCCCACAAACTCCTCATGGAGGTTCAAAATAGTACCCTAGGCATCCTGTCAGTGTCTACCTAAAGGATGCTCCAATGGAATTGGCCCCTCCTCGCGCACGGCCACACATCAGGTCTTCTTCCGAATGGCCATAGCAAAGCATTGGGCTTTAACAGGTACCCCACAGGAAAGAGTAGAAGCCCTGAAACTCCTCATGGAGGTTCACAATTGTACCCTAGGCATCCTGTCAGTGTCTACCTAAAGGATGCTCCCTCGGAATTGCCCCCTCCTCGCGCACGGCCACATATCAGGTGTTCTTCCGAATGGCCATAGCAAAGCATTGGGCTGTAGCAGGTACCCCACAGGAAAGCGTAGAAGCCCCCAAACTCCTCATGGAGGTTCAAAATAGTACCCTAGTCATCCTGTCAGTGTCTACCTAAAGGATGCTCCAATGGAATTGCCCCCTCCTCGCACATGGCCACATATCAGGTCTTCTTCCGAATGGCCATAGCAAAGCATTGGGCTGTAACAGGTACCCCACAGGAAAGAGTAGAAGCCCCCAAACTCCTCACGGAGGTTCACAATAGTACCCTAGGCATCCTATAAGTGTCTACCTAAAGTATGCCCCAATGGAATTGCCCCCTCCTCACACACGGCCACATATCAGGTGTTCTTCCGAATGGCCATTGGAAAGCATTGGCCTGTAGCAGGTACCCCACAGGAAAGCATAGAAGCCCCCAAACTCCTCATGGAGGTTCAAAATAATACCCTAGGCATCCTGTCAGTGTCTACCTAAAGGATGCTCCAATGGAATTGCCCCCTCCTCGCGCACGGCCACACATCAGGTGTTCTTCCGAATGGCCATAGCAAAGCATTGGGCTGTAACAGGTACCCCACAGGAAAGAGTAGAAGCCCCCAAACTCCTCATGGAGGTTCACAATAGTACCCTAGGCATCCTGTCAGTGTCTACCTAAAGGATGCTCCAATGGAATTGCCCCCTCCATGCGCACGTCCACATATCAGATGTTCTTCCGAATGGCCATAGCAAAGCATTGGGCTGTAGCAGGTACCCCACAGGAAAGCGTAGAAGCCCACAAACTCCTCATGGAGGTTCAAAATAGTACCCTAGGCATCCTGTCAGTGTCTACCTAAAGGATGCTCCAATGGAATTGGCCCCTCCTCGCGCAAGGCCACACATCAGGTCTTCTTCCGAATGGCCATAGCAAAGCATTGGGCTTTAACAGGTACCCCACAGGAAAACATAGAAGCCCCCAAACTCCTCATGGAGGTTCAAAATAGTACCCTAGGCATCCTGTCAGTGTCTACCTAAAGTATGCTCCAATGGAATTGCCCCCTCCATGCGCACGTCCACATATCAGATGTTCTTCCGAATGGCCATAGCAAAGCATTGGGCTGTAGCAGGTACCCCACAGGAAAGCGTAGAAGCCCCCAAACTCCTCATGGAGGTTCAAAATAGTACCCTAGGCATCCTGTCAGTGTTACCTGAAGTATGCTCCCTCGGAATTGCCCTCTCCATGCGCACGGCCACATATCAGATGTTCTTCCGAATGGCCGTAGCAAAGCATTGGGCTGTAACAGGTACCCCACAGGAAAGAGTAGAAGCCCCCAAACTCCTCATGGAGGTTCAAAATAGTACCCTAGGCATCCTGTCAGTGTCTACCTAAAGTATGCTCCAATGGAATTGCCCCCTCCTCGCGCACGGCCACATATCAGGTGTTCTTCCGAATGGCCATTGGAAAGCATTCGGTGGTAACCGGTACCCCACAGAAAAGAGTAGAAGACCCCAAACTCCTCATGGAGGTTCAAAATACAACCCTAAGCAACTCTTCAGTGTCTACCTAAAGTATGCTCCTTCGAATTGGTCCATCCTCGCGCACGGCCACAGATCAGGTGTTCTTCCGAATGGCCATAGGAAAGCATTGGGCTGTAACAGGTACCCCACAGGAAAGAGTAGAAGCCCCCAAACTCCTCATGGAGGTTCAAAATAGTACCCTAGGCATCCTGTCAGTGTCTACCTAAAGGATGCTCCAATGGAATTGCCCCCTCCTCGCGCATGGCCACATATCAGATGTTCTTCCGAATGGCCATAGCAAAGCATTGGGCTGTAACAGGTACCCCACAGAAAAGAGTAGAAGCCCCCTAACTCCTCATGGAGGTTCAAAATAGTACCCTAGGCATCCTGTCAGTGTCTACCTAAAGTATGCTCCCTCGGAATTGCCCCCTCCATGCGCACAGCCACATATCAGAAGTTCTTCCGAATGGCCATAGCAAAGCATTGGGCTGTAACAGGTACCCCACAGGAAAGCGTAGAAGCCCCCCAAACTCCTCATAGAGTTTCAAAATAGTACCCTAGTCATCCTGTCAGTGACTATCTAAAGTATGCTCCAATGGAATTGCCCCCGCCTCGCGCACGGCCACACATCAGGTGTTCTTCCGAATGGCCATAGCAGAGCATTGGGCTGTAACAGGTACCCCATAGGAAAGAGTAGAAGCCCCCAAACTCCTCATGGAGGTTCAAAATACAACCCTAAGCAACTCTTCAGTGTCTACCTAAAGTATGCTCCTTCGAATTGGTCCATCCTCGCGCACGGCCACAGATCAGGTGTTCTTCCGAATGGCCATAGGAAAGCATTGGGCTGTAACAGGTACCCCACAAAAAAGAGTGGAGAAGATTTGGGGAAAATTCTGAAAAGTTTCCTTTTATTTTTAGAATATAAGAAAAGAAAAACCTCAGGAATTCCATGAAAGTTTTTTTCGCCATGAAAGGGGCTTCCATTTTTCTGCCTCATTCTCAGGACATTTTATAAGTTATATTGAATGTTTGTTCATGGCAATTTTGACCTTACCTAAGCAATATTGGGTGGCTGAGGGTACTGAACCAAACCCATGAAAATTCCTCCGTAATTTCTTTTCTATCATATTGAATGTGAATGTTTTAAATATTTGAGGGAGAATTTTTCAGCACAGCACTACTTTAAAAGGCTTCATGCTATACCCCGTAGTAGTCTGCTAAGAAAGTATGTCCATAGGTCTACTAGTAACCACAAGGCTACTGAATTCACCGGGAAGAAACAGGCTTGTATTAAAGTAGGTAATGGGAATTGTGGCAGTTCTAAAATTCTAGGGAACAGTTTAGAAAATCCCTGGCCCATGTCAAGGTGGGCCCCTCTAACACCACCCCTGCTGACTTTCAAAGTGAAAACAAGGGCTGTACTAACAGAAACATTATGTGAGGAGATACTTCTTCCTTTGTTTATTAAAAGCACAATCTGTAACATATAGTGGTTAAACAAATTATGAAAAATATACTTGCATAAAAAAGTTTGTACATGCAGGATTTTTATTTAAGTAAGTGCTGTTTATAGTATTACAGGCCTGTCAACGTGGGTCCAACTAACACCACCCCTGCTGATTTCCAAAGTAAAAATGTGGACTGTACCAACAGAAACATAAGGTGGGGAGATACTTTCTTTATTTCTTAACATTGCAACTTGTTAGAGATAGTGGTTATACTAATGATGAAAATCTACTTACAGGAAATATTTCCTACATGAAGGAGTATTAAAGTTAGTGCAGTTTACAGTGATACAGGCTTGTTTAGCACCCCTATGAAGTCATTATGCTCATTCATTCTCATTTTTGTTTGGTGAAGAAAGCTCTACATAATCAACACACAGGTATAGCAATGGCTACCAATAACCCATATATAACTGGACAGTTCACTGATCTTCCAATTGCAGAAGTTTTCAAAATACTTTCTGGGAAAAACAAAAACGAAGAAAAGGTCATGTCTATGCCTCCAATATTACCCAAGGGAGGGGAGGTATTTCTTTATCAATCTTCTTCTGATGATCCAAAGCATGAAATGGATTTCCGTTTTGATCAATATAGATGGGTTTCAAAAGGATCCAATCAGAATAGTCGCAGAAACAACTTACCAGAAGTCATGAAAAGGTACTATTATTTGAAAGATCCTAATGGCTCAGAGAAACAAACACTTCCTGGATTTAAGAAGCATGTCTATTGTCTCCGTAAATCAACCCAGTCTAAAAAACTATATATCATTCATTACATAGGAAATGAAGGCTTGTATCATCCATCTGCACATGGGAATGCAGTGACATCTAGGAGACCCTATATTCCATCAATGAAACATACAATTACCAAAACAGAAAATGCTGTAAAGACTTTGAAGGCACCTGCAAGAGCATACAGTCATGTTTTGGGAGCAGAAACAGTATCCACTGAACATATTGCTGTTGACCGTCCAAGAAATTTGAAGCAAGTTCAAAATGTAAGTTATATACAAAGGAAGGGGAAACAAATATCCAATGATGAATATTTTGCTTTGGTGGAACTGTCCACCCAGATTGATGGGTTTATTACAAGACTACAAATAGTTCCAGAATTTATTGTTTCATTTGGACATCCTAGTATCATACAAGAAGCAAATAAACTTATCTCTTTGTCAAATCAAGATAGCTCTTTACCACAGTTGATTTCATATGATACAACATTTAGCCTAGGTGATTTCTATTTATCACCTTTGGTAATGAGAAATGTTATTCTGAAGGATGATCCAATATTCCCAGTTGCTTTTTTGCTGCATTCACGTAAGTTCATGAAGGATCACGAGGAGTTTTTGGGTAACATCATTGATAAATTAGATGTCAGCAAAATGACAGGAATTCCATTTGTAACTGATAGGGAGAGGGGTATTGTGAGGGCAATTGAAAAGAGATTCCCACAGATTAAAAATGTACACTGCACCAATCATATCCTAAGAGATGTGACCACATGGTTAAAGAGTCATGGAGGGACAAAAGAAGACATTAAGGTTTTAAGAGACCGTCTCAGGCAACTCATAGATTCTAAATCTTTACAAGAATATTCTGAGAAATATGAAAAATTCCACCAGTTGTGGAGCTACTCATTCAAAGAATACTTTGATAAGTACCTGAAAGATGAAATACCAGAACATGCTGCAACTTTTGTCACAAATGTATTTGCTGTGTTTAGGAAAGACAAAACAGCAACTAACAATATAAGTGAAAGTTTCAACAAAATGATAAAAGATGAAGTGGGATGGAAAGAATTACCAGCTGATACCATGGCCCTTGCAATGTACCACATGCAATGTTACTTTCATCTGGAATTTGAGAGGGCATACTGTGGCTTAGGGAAATATGAACTGAAAGAAAAATTTGCATTTCTTAGAAAAAATGCAGCAAATGTTCATTTCCCTCAGTTCTATCAGCTGGAAAAAATAATCGAACAGATAAAAAACAGTGGTTCCACTCCAGTACAATGGGTAGAGAAGAAGCCAAACTACAGAATGACTCAGAAGGCTATTGCAAGACATGTTGTAGACTCTGGTGGTGTTTGTCTTTGTGCTCAAGCTTCAACTTTCACTGTGCGAGATGTTTATGGTTCCAAGGTGCAAGCTGTTAAAATGGTTCCTAAGCCTGTCTGCTCTTGTATTAGTACAGGACTTTGCTATCATATGATTGCAGTACAAATGTCAATTGGCTACACAGACATTGAGGACAAACAGTCCTATTCATTGTCTATGCTAATGAAAAGAAAAAGAGGAAGATCACAGAAATCAGGAAGAAAGAAACCCAGGGTTGAAGATTTTGACTACACTGTTTACCCAGCACCAGACTCTGCACTCAGTATAACCAAGGATGTCATGAAAGCTATGTCAGACATGACAGTGGATTTTCCTGCTTCTGAGTTTGAAGACATTCTAGAGGGACAGGCATCTCCTTGGGAATCAACGGCAGTAGATGAATGTCAAAAAGTCAACACACTTCCCTTGGAGACAGGACCTTGGAACTCAACACCTACTGAAGCTCAGTTACAAACCATGAAAAAAGGGAAGCCAGGACTGATGACATCACTGGAACCAGGAAAATGGCTTTGTGATGAGGTAATAGAAGAAGCCATAATGAACTTTGTATGTGAGAAAAAACTCACCAGCAAGATCTTAATTTGCCCAGTATATATATATCAGAGTGTGGCAAGATGTAACTATGATATGTTTTACCGGTTCCTTGACCGCAAAACAGCATTGAATCATGAACTTCTAATTGTTCCTTACAACACAGATACAATTGGCTCTGGACAGCACTGGTGCCTTGGTGTCATTGTTTTTAATGAAAAAAAGGTCATCATTGTAGATTCATGTATAAATCGAGCACGTGCCAAAGAGAATGGAAAAGTACTCCTTTCCATTGCGGCTGCATGCCATCAATTGGCTGGGATTTCATTTCATGGAACAGCATGGGCAATGCTGCTGTGCAGTGATGCAATGCAACAATCGAACACCTATGATTGTGGGGTCTTTACAGTTCTGAATGCCTACTCTGTGGTGTCTGGCCAGGAATGCTTACATATCATAAGTTCATATGCTCGCACATGGATTGGAGTGAATGTGGTAAAGCACAGCATGTGCTCTTGCAGGAGAATTCATTGGAGGACACCTATCCTGAGGAAAAGTTATAGAAAAATGCATGGAAAACTAATGGAAATGGAAAGTGAGGTCACATTACAAGCACAACCATTAGTTCAGTACTTACTAAAATTAGTGGATTCACATGAAAGTGTTTTGTCTACCTGTCCTGCACCATCATGCCTTGGTAGTACTGCACCAGACAAATTAGTCTTTTGTATTGTGTGCAGACGTTGGTTCCATGTTACTTGCTGCAAAGACAGAACCACAGAACTTCCACCATATTTTATATGCACAGGATGCAGTCCTCAATAAGGTAAAATTGGGTCTCTTGAAGCCTTTAATACATTTGGTATTTTTAGTAAGGTTACCACATAGTCTTTCCTTGACCGTGAAAGTGTGATCCTGTGCCTAGCATATAACAGTCATTGTTTCCCCTGCCCCCCTCTGAACTTCATGGATGAAGTCATTTGCCCAAAGGTATGGTATTTGCCAGCTGGCACAGTTCTGGAGATGGGGATGGAGTGTGCCTGATTGGGCTGTAGTTGAACTTTGAGGGGGAGGTTGTGGATCCATTATTTTCAAGAAGACAATTACTTGCCTATTGACAGTATGGTTTCAGTAAGGGAACAGGAAGAGTGCAAGATAGCACACACACATTGTGCATGTAACCTTCCACACCACTATGAAGTCTAAAGGCAAGAGATAATTCACAGAAAGACCAGGAAATTTTCTCCCCTCAATTGTTCTCTACATCCAGTTAAGTACAGAGCATTCTCCATTGCAACATCTGTGCTAAGAGCACAACAAATAGCATGAGCTTTGGTGATGGCTTTCCCACTCCATGAGTGGAGTTCTTATGTAAGGTGAATGTGTGAAAACTCTGTGTACTACTAACCCTCAGGAATCATTTGCATATGTGTATGCTCTCACTGTGCACACAAATGAAATGGAGGATTGAAGTCCTTCTGTAAATATGAAACCCCAAACATAGCTCTCTCTGAGCTCCATCACACTAGCGATTTAGTGCACTCCTCCCATGCTTGGTGTGCGATTTGGCAGCACGGTACTCTTCCCCAGCCTATCCTAGAATGCTAAAAGGCTGGATTATTTTCCCTAAGCACATTTATTGCGCCCTAAGCCTATGTGTAGTTTTAAAGGAACTGGGGGTTTGAATGAATTGCATCAGGTCCTGGCAGGGAAAAGGGATCTCTCCCAGCAGCGGCTCCAAGCCTCAATATAAAACCCAACCATTGCATTCCAGGCTCAAAAGCATTTCTTATAACCATACAATGCCTGAATGTCTGCAGAGACAGGATTGTACTCCCTTGATGCCCCCAAAGAGCCAGACTAAAGAGTCTTCCTCTTTTTGCCTGGCAGAAACACAGTCTGGTTGATGTGCTCATCTGACAGGACCTGACTGGAGGGAGAAAGAGAAGGGGAGGGAGGAGTGGAAGAGCAAACGAGCAAAGGAACAAAAGTGTGAAAGAGTTATGGTTAGGGTTAGGGTGAAAGGCTTGAAAGGGGTGAAAGGGTGAAAGGGGTCATAAGCTTGATGCGCTTTTGCATCAGAGGTACAGAAAACCTGCAGGCAAACCAGGGGGGAATTAGATGTGATGGAGCTCTCTACTGTATCTGTAATTAGGGATGTGCAGGGACCCCCCGGATCAGATCGGGACCCAGATTGGGACCTCCAATTTTGTCCTGGATCGGATCGGACAAAATCGGAGGCCCCCAGGACTGGATCGGGCCCGATCCCGATCCAAAAATCGGACATCCGATTTTTGGATCGGACGCCATTTTTGTTTTTCCCATAGACTTGCATTGGGGGAAAGAAAGCTTTCTTCCAATGCAACTCTATGGGGGAAAAATGGCGGCGGATGGGTGACTGGGGGCCTGACTCCCCCCTCCCTGTCCCTCCCCACCTGCGGTTACTTCCCGGGGCCATCTGCGGGCGCCTGTGGGTGCCCAGGGATGCCCCCAGCAGGTAACCCCCCCCTCACGGTTCACCTTACCTGCCGGGGTCATCCTCTGCCATCCGCTGCCGCCCAGGCGGCAGCGGATGGCAGTGGACGGCCCCAGCAGGTAAGCCCCCCCTCACGCTCCTCCTTACCTGCTGGGGCGTCCTCTTCCTTCACCTGCCGGAGATCTACTGAGAACTAGGCTTCATGGCCTAGTCCTCAGTAGAGTGCCAGGTGATGATCTCATCACCTGGCACTCTACTGAGTATAAGACCGCGAAGCCTAGTTCTTAGTAGATCTCCAGCAGGTGAAGGAAGAAGACGCCCCAGCAAGTAAGAAGGGGCCCCTCCCCCCTCCCTCCTCACCTGGCCGGGCTGTCTGCTTCCATCGGCAGGTGCCTGCTGGCGCCCGCCGATGGAAGCGGACAGTGCTCTCCTGTAAACTAGGCCACGAGGCCTAGTTTGCAATAGTTTACAGCCAGCGACGGAGGAGGACGCCCCACCGAGTAAGCTCCCCCTCCCGCGATCTTCACCTGGCCAGGCTGTCCGCTTCCATGGTTCCATGTCCCTTTCATGGTTTTAACTATACAGGGGGGCTCTCTTTTCACCTTTTTGCTCTCCTGTTATTGTGCCTGCCTCACCTTCTCCTTCCCCCTCCTCTTCATTGGTTCTCGTCAGGTGATGGAGGTGTGAGCCTTCCCCACTCGCTCTGGCTTTGTTGTCTAGCATTTTACCAATTCAACGTTTAATCGGCTGGGTGACGTTTCTGCAGCCAAGGAGGCAAGGAGAGTGGGGTTGGAGCAGCAAAAGCCCATTCGACTGGCTCAGTTCGTTTGACATGGTGTGCTGGAGGAGAAATGCCCTGTACTCCTCTTTTGTCAGCAAGCACACGTTCAAAGCACATGACCCCAACAAAAGGAAAAAACCTAGGACAGCAATACGCGGGGGTGGAAGGACACTTAAATCCTGCATGGAGGAAATGAACCAGACTTTTCCCACTACAAAATAAGATGGAAAAGGGAGAGCAAGAGGTGGGGTGAGCGTAGGACAGGCAAAGCATCATGTGAGAACCGTGCTGCAAAAACACAAACTAGTCATTATGAGAGTGAGATAAAACGCTGGTGTGATGGAAACCTAACAGTCTTTGACTTAAGGTGTGTAAGGTAACAGCATGTGCTCTCTCTAGAGTTAAAATGAAAGGGGGATAAAAGTAGGGCTGTCACCGGATCCGGATCCTGAATCCATGTTGAATTGGGGTTATCCGAACCTCCGGATCCTGGATCTGATCTGGATCCAGTCACAACACTCCCTCTCGGTCTTCCCAGAATGTCCTCCCTCTCCCCACTTACCTGCTGCGTCATCATCACTGCCGCCGCTACTTCCGCCGCTGCTTCTGTCCCCCCCCCTCATCTCAATGTGTCTGGCGAGAACCATGCCTCACAGCCTAGTTCTCATTAGGGCGTTGTATTTCCTGGTCACGCAGAGAGATCGGCGCAATCAGGAAATGCGGCACCCTAATGGGAACTAAGTCGCAAGGCCTGGTTCTCGCCAGACGCATTGAGATGATGGCAGGGGACAAGAAGCAGCGGTGGAAGCAGTGGCAGTGGTGACAATGAGGCAGCAGGTAAGTGGGGAGAGTGGGGAGAGGGAGATCTTCCTGGGGAAAGTGGGAGGGAGTGCTGTGGACGTACCCAGATGGGATCCAGATAAGGCCTGATCCGAAATGGATCAGATTGGGCCTGATACGGATCTGACAGATCAGGATATGGATAAGATCAGGGGGTCCGTTCACAGCCCTAAAAATAATATAAGAATAGTCTGATGTCCAGAAAGACTTTTGTGGATGTGTAACCCCAGGGCCAGCATGAGACATTTTACAGCCTGAGAAGATGAAGATGGAAACCCTTCACCTTCCATGTATAAAAGTCAACTGTGCTGGAAGTTTAATCTTACTTCAGTATTGGGGACAGAATAGCATCCTCCATTGCACTTAAGGCAATGAGCTAGGTTAGGGGGCACAGAGTAGGCCACATGACACTCTGCTCTATCTTCCAACATTTCACTGTCATCTCCTGGCATTTCCTGCCTGAGGTGACTGTCTCAATCTGCCTAATGTTAATGCTGACCCTGTGAGACACACAACGCATCACCCATTGAGACCCTCAACATGTTTTCATGCATACACGTACATGGGTTATCAGTAATTACCATACTTCACTGAATGTAAGACGCCACCGATTGTAAGACGCACCTAAATTTCAGGGCCACCAACAGGGAAAAAGCTTTGCGTCGATTTTAAGACGCACCTTAATTTTAGCACCCCTTCCCTCCTCCCCACTCACCTCCATCGCCATCGCCCTTCCTCGCTGTCGCCCTTCCACGCAGCTGCCAGCACTCACCTCGGTCTGGCAAGGCGTCATTCCCAGTAACAAGGCGAGCATTGCCAGCGGTGCAGAGCAGCGGCGGTGGCGGCAGCGAGGATGGGCAATGGCGATGAAGGGGAGGGGGGAGGGTTTGGGCCCCGCAAGTCCCTCCTTCCCTCTCCCCCATCCCTCTTAATTTGATTGCTGCCACCTCGGCCTGGCAAGGCATTGTTACTGGGTTCCCAGTAACGATCCCTTGCTAGGCCAAGGGTAGCATTGCCAGCGGTGTGGAGCAGAGGTGGCAGCAGCGAGGACGGGTGATGGTGATGGAGGTGAATGGGGGGTGGGAGAGTTACGGCCCTGCAAGTCCCCCCTCGCAAGTCTCCCCTCCCCACTCACCTTGATCGCTGCTGCCTCGGCCTGGGAAGGCTTCAGTACTGGAAGGAGGCCGAGATCTTGTGAGATCTTGCGAGATCGCGGCCTCCTTCTCAGTACTGAAGCCTTCCCAGGCCAAGGCAGCAGCGATTAAGGTGAGTGGGGAGGGGGACTTCTGACTGGCCTTGTGGGGTCTGCTAGGGCAAGTCGCAGCGGGGGGGCATGCAGAGCCCTAATGCCGACTGCAAGACGCCATCGATTCTAAGACACACCCCATTTTTACAGATGTAAACATGGAGAAAAAGTGTGTCTTAGAATCGATGATATACGGTATAAGGGATTTCTATATTTTTACAAAAGCTATCTTATTTTTCCTGCTCTTAAAGGTGTACAAATACAGCACAATAAAGCAATAATATTTTGTAAGGGGGACATATAAGGACACCAATCTGGGTAGTGCCATACATTACGTAAATTTAGAGTTCATACAAGTCAGTTAAAAATAAATTGTTTTGTTTCTCCTTTCAGGTGGTGTTGTCTCTCCATAAAGAAAGGTGATGCAATTGTGGTCATAGCACAGAAGAATCCGTATTCACAAAACAAATATATGCAGCCATATATTGATAAATAAAATTTATTTACATAACCTTTTGAATTGTCTAATTGGATGTGTTAAGTTCTAAGCTCTGCAAATATGCCATACACTGGATAGCTGGCTAAGGATGCCATGACACCTAGCGTTTCCTTAGATTTGGCAATCTCAAGCCAGGCTGCAATGATTAGAAATGGATAAGGTCCTTACAAAGCAGGTGATCCTGTAGAACAGGTAGTCAACCTGAGGCCTTCCAGATGTTTTATTGTAAACCTCCCAGCAGGCTATACCAAGAATGGAAACTAGCAAAGAGATAGGCAAAAAAATGTTTAAAGGACATCAAGCTGCCCGCCCCACTGTATGACAGGGAATATTGCTTAGAGTAATGGGGCAGGATCTAATTTGACCAGCTATTTTACAACCTTTCACTTAGTGTTAAACACTTTCTAGAACACCAGAACGTAAAGCCGCATCAACCATATCAGAGAGGGAGTCCATGTGGAATCAATGGTACAGATTCCTAACGCCACTGAATCAAATTGGGATGCTTGAGGTGTTCGTTGGCAATCCTTGCAGGTCCTACTCCTTTCTGAGGGGCTTCTAATTTGGTACAATGCATACAACTGGCAAATCCAAACGACACTTGATAATTATAGTCATGTGAAGGGAGGGGGCCAGACTGATGGAGGATGCATCAGGCTCGTGCACCTGGGATGTTATGTGTACTTGCTCTTTGAGTCATATGATCTTTGGGATTCTTAGAATGCTTAGGGTGCTAATTTGACCCTCCATAGGCAGTTTAGGGACTCCCGCCCTTTTCTATGAGGTGCTTGTCGAAGCCCAGTGCTTTCATATGGGTATTCTGAAGTGATGTGTCCGTACGCGAGGACGGGACCAGTCCGGAGGAGCATGCGTCAGGTATACACTAAAGAGATTCTTAGGGTTGTGTTTTGAACCTCCATGAGGCGTTTGGTGGGCTCCCATTCTTTTCTGTGGGGTACCTGTTACAGCCCAATGCTTTGCTATGGCCATTCGGAAGAATACCTGAATACTACCCATACTTTGGGTAGTCACTGACAGGATGCCTAGGGTACTATTTTGAACCTCCATGAGGAGTTTGGGGGCTTCTACGCTTTCCTGTGGGGTACCTGCTACAGCCCAATGCTTTCCAATGGCCATTCGGCAGAATACCTGATATGTGGCCGTGCGCGAGGAGGGGGCAATTCCATTGGAGCAACCTTTAGGTAGACATTGACAGGACGCCTAGGGTACTATTTTGAACCTCCATGAGGAGTTTGGGGGCTTCTAGACTTTTCTGTGGGGTACCTGCTACAGCCCAATGCTCTGCTATGGCCATACGGAAGAACACCTGATGTGTGGCCGTGCGCGAGGAGGGGGCAATTCCATTGGAGCATACTTCAGGTAACACTGACAGGATGCCTAGGGTACTATTTTGAACCTCTATGAGGAGTTTGGGGGCTTCTACGCTTTCCTGTGGGGTACCTGTTACAGCCCAATGCTTTGCTATGGCCATTCGGAAGAACATCTGATATGTGGCTGTGCGCGAGAAGGGGTCAATTCCAATGCAGCATCCTTTAGGTAGACACTGACAGGATACCTAGGGCACTATTTTGAACCTCCATGAGGAGTTTGGCGGCTTCTACTCTTTCCTGTGGGGTACCTGCTACAGTCCAATGCTTTGCTATGGCCATTCTGATGAACACCTCATATGTGGCCGTGCGCATGGAGGGGTCAATTCCGAGGGAGCATACTTCAGGTAACACTGACAGGATGCCTAGGGTACTATTTTAAACTTCAATGAGGAGTTTGGGGGCTTCTAAGCTTTCCTGTGGGGTACCTGTGACAGCCGAATGCTTTGCTATGGCCATTCGGAAGAACACCTGATGTGTGGCCGTGCGCGAGGAGGGGGCAATTCCAATGCAGCATCCTTTAGGTAGACACTGACAGGATGCCTAGTGTACTATTTTGAACCTCCATGAGGAGTTTGGGGGCTTCTACTCGTTCCTGTGGGGTACCTGCTACAGTCCAATGCTTTGCTATGGCCATTCGGAAGAACATTTGATATGTGGCCGTGCGCATGGAGGGGGCAATTCTGAGGGAGCATACTTCAGGTAACACTGACAGGATGCCTAGGGTACTATTTTGAACCTCCATGAGTAGTTTGGGGGCTTCTACGCTTTCCTGTGGGGTACCTGCTACAGCCCAATGCTTTCCAATGGCCATTCGGAAGAACACCTGATATGTGGTAGACACTGACAGGATGACTAGGGTACTATTTTGAACCTCCATGAGGAGTTTGGGGGCTTCTACGCTTTCCTGTGGGGTACCTGCTACAGCCCAATGCTCTGCTATGGCCATTCGGAAGAACACCTGATATGTGGCCGTGCGCGAGGAGGGGGCAATTCCGAGGGAGCGTCCTTTAGGTAGACACTGACAGGATGCCTAGGGTACTATTTTGAACCTCCATGAGGAGTTTGGGGGCTTCTACGCTTTCCTGTGGGGTACCTGTTACAGCCCAATGCTCTGCTATGGCTATTCGGAAGAACACCTGGTGTGTGGCCGTGCGCGAGGAGGGGGCAATTCCATTGGAGCATACTTTAGGTGGTCACTGACAGGATGCCTAGGCTACTATTTTGAACCTCCATGAGGAGTTTGGGGGCTTCTACACTTTCCTGTGGGGTACCTGTTACAGCCCAATGCTTTGCTATGGCCATTCGGAAGAACATCTGATATGTGGCTGTGCGCGAGAAGGGGTCAATTCCAATGCAGCATCCTTTAGGTAGACACTGACAGGATGCCTAGTGTAGTATTTTGAACCTCCATGAGGAGTTTGGTGGCTTCTACGCTTTCCTGTGGGGTACCTGTTACAGCCCAATGCTTTGCTATGGCCATTCGGAAGAACACCTGATGTGTGGCCGTGCGCGAGGAGGGGCCAATTCCATTGGAGCATCCTTTAGGTAGACACTGACAGGATGCCTAGTGTAGTATTTTGAACGTCCATGAGGAGTTTGGGGGCTTCCACGCTTTCCTGTGGGGTACCTGTTACAGCC
The DNA here is from genome assembly GCA_029215795.1 of Anniella stebbinsi. Lineage (NCBI taxonomy): Eukaryota > Metazoa > Chordata > Lepidosauria > Squamata > Anniellidae > Anniella > Anniella stebbinsi. The sequence goes on along the minus strand of JARDYH010000001.1, from coordinate 345,476,948 downwards.
CAATGCTTTGCTATGGCCATTCGGAAGAACACCTGATATGTGGCCGTGCGCGAGGAGGGGGCAATTCCATTGGAGCATCCTTTAGGTAGACACTGACAGGATGCCTAGGGTACTATTTTGAACCTCCATGAGGAGTTTGGCGGCTTCTACTCTTTCCTGTGGGGTACCTGCTACAGTCCAATGCTTTGCTATGGCCATTCTGATGAACACCTCATATGTGGCCGTGCGCATGGAGGGGTCAATTCCGAGGGAGCATACTTCAGGTAACACTGACAGGATGCCTAGGGTACTATTTTGAACTTCAATGAGGAGTTTGGGGGCTTCTACGCTTTCCTGTGGGGTACCTGTGACAGCCGAATGCTTTGCTATGGCCATTCGGAAGAACACCTGATGTGTGGCCGTGCGCGAGGAGGGGGCAATTCCATTGGAGCATACTTTGGGTAGTCACTGACAGGATGCCTAGGGTACTATTTTGAACCTCCAAGAGGAGTTTGGGGGCTTCTACGCTTTCCTGTGGTGTACCTGCTACAGCCCAATGCTTTCCAATGGCCATTCGGCAGAACACCTGATATGTGGCCGTGCGCGAGGAGGGGGCAATTCCATTGGAGCATACTTCAGGTAAACACTGACAGGATGCCTAGGGTACTATTTTGAACCTCCATGAGGAGTTTGGGGGCTTCTACACTTTTATGTGGGGTACCTGCTACAGCCCAATGCTCTGCTATGGCCATTCGGAAGAACACCTGATGTGTGGCCGTGCGCGAGGAGGGGGCAATTCCATTGGAGCATACTTTAGGTAGACACTGACAGGATGACTAGGGTACTATTTTGAACCTCTATGAGGAGTTTGGGGGCTTCTACGCTTTCCTGTGGGGTACCTGTTACAGCCCAATGCTTTGCTATGGCCATTCGGAAGAACTTCTGATATGTGGCTGTGCACGAGAAGGGGTCAATTCCAATGCAGCATCCTTTAGGTAGACACTGACAGGATGCCTAGTGTACTATTTTGAACCTCCATGAGGAGTTTGGGGGCTTCTACTCTTTCCTGTGGGGTACCTGTTACAGCCCAATGCTTTGCTATGGCCATTCGGAAGAACATCTGATATGTGGCTGTAGCATGGAGGGGGCAATTCCGAGGGAGCATACTTCAGGTAGACACTGGCAGGATGCTTAGGGTACTATTTTGAATCTCCAAGAGGAGTTTGGGGTCTTCCACTCTTTCCTGTAGGGTACCTGTTACAGCCCAATGCTTTCCTACAGGCATTCCAAAGAGTACCTGATGTTGCTATTCGCAAGGAGGGGCCAGTCTGAGGGATCATACCTCATGTAGACACTGATAAGATGCTTATTTGCTAATTTGAACCCCTATGAGCAGTTTGGGGACACATGCTCTTTTATGGGGGGGGTGCTTGTCCCAGCCTAATCCTTTCCTATGGCCATTCTACATTTTAACTGATATTGTAGCCATGCACAAGCATGGGCCCTTTCCCGTGGAGCATGCATCAAGGATGATGCATCCTTGGGGTGCTTTCGAACCCCACCTTCTGCTCTCTCATTGTTTCTTGAGGGTTTTGTAGTATCATTTCCTTGTATTCCTATGACCATTCAGAAATACAGGCCTATCGTAAGGATTGGGTGCTGGAGGGGTGGCAGATGGAATGACGGAAATAACTTTTGGCAGTTTTTCGCAAATCTTCCTCCTCATATGTGAGTCTTTTAAAACCGGTGCTAAGAAAGCATTATACAAAACTGACTTTAGCATCTGTTTATAGCATTCTGTTTTCTTTTTGAATTTGGAGATGATCCCTAGAAATCACTGTATTGGGGAGTCATAGGAGTTGTTCCCTAAAACTTCTCTGTTAGTTTTTATTTTGATTCTGTGTTGTTTTGTATGAAAAATAAATGTTTATCTCATTTGAGTATTTTGATTTGTAGATGATCCCTAAGATTCTCCAATGCTTTCCTATGGCCATTCGGAATGACCCAATGCATTTCAATGGCCATTCGGTGTCCTTCCTTTTAGTACGTCCCCTAGATGCTATTGCTCCTCATCCTCTTTCTCATCATTGCTACCACTTAGTTGCTTTACAGGCATAGAGCCATTGAGCAAGTAGCCACTGACATCTACTGCTCCTCCTTCTCAATACCACCATTGTTTGAGCCAGAATGAGAGGCAGGAGAAGAAGCAGGTTGCAACAGTGAAGAGGAGGAGCAACTCCAGGGGGCTCTTGTCAGTGTGTCCTTGAGGGCTGTAGGCAAAGTTGCCCAACCATACCTAACCTTGACACCAGCCCTGAGCGATCACATTTGGAATTTTAAGAGTGTCATGGGCACTCTCAAAAAGTGGCTGTCTTGGGGGGTGGGACTTGCCCATTCCCAAAATGGCTGCAGTGGTGAGCATGGTAGTAAAAACACCCCCCCCACACACACACACACACCCATTTCTCAGATGCCCAATTGGGATCACAGCTAAAGGGTTCTAATCATCCAAATAGAAGTAGAAAGAGGAAGGGGACTTGCCCCCTTGCTCAACAAACACTCCACCCAGACCTTCCTTGAAGCACTGTTTTGTTTAGTGCTAATAAGCATTTAATGGTTATGTTCTGCTATTCTGTAAACACACACACACACACACACACACACACACATCAAAGTGGGTTACAAATAGGAAAATACATCATGACCAACCAACCCCCCCCCCCAAAAACCCAAAATCCCACAACCCCAAATCATTAGCATTCATGTGTAAACCAGCTGAAAACCAGGGCCATCCATTTAAACTACCTGGCAGAACATATACAACTGTGGAATGTGTCACAGGATGATGAAATACCTTAGTATAGTATATTTTTTAAAACCCTTATTCTGAGGCAACATACTGAAGATCAAAAGATGCTTGGGCCAAACAACACAGAATGGCTGCCACCGTGTCATGGCTGTGAGTTTAGTATTAATCCAGCAAGGCAATTCTTATATTCTGAAAGCTACCTTGTAGTGGACAAAATAAGGCAACCTAGTGTAACGTAACATAGACTTTGATCATGCCATTGCCCGGCCTCATTCACAGAATTTTAGGCAGGGTGGTGAGTGGGTGTTCCAGACGATGACCTCTCGCATTTGTAACCATTCTGTTTTTCCCACCATGAGTGTTAGTGCTACCAGCACTATGTTTTGAAGCACCCAAATATCCAAGTTTCCAGAAATTAACTCCTACATTGCAATTCCTACAAGGAATTCCTTGTGCTGTCATTTTTAACAGCAGATACATTATAACCAGCATTTAAAATAAATAAATAAATATTAAATCATTTCATACAGCATATAAACGTAACATTTTAAATGTATATAGAAGTTTAACATCAAAACCTTAAATAAGATAAACAGCTACCATAGAAACTATTGGATTTGCATCTTGAAATCCTGAGAACGGACCTTTATTCATGGAAAGAGGGAGTCATTTATTTATTTATTTTAAATCCCCTCCCCTGCCATGCCTCCCCCAATCTGCTTTGGAGGGTTGGAGGACTCCCTGGAGCATTGGGGGGAGGAAGCACAGGAAACTGCAGAAGGGAGGGGAAATAGCAGCAATTGCCTCCTCTCTGTCTTTATTTTACTTATTTATGTATTGTATTTATATCCCACCTTTTTTCCTCCAAAGGCAGCGTACATAACCCTCCTCCTCTCCATTTCATCCTCACAACAACCCTGTGAGATGGGTTAGACTGAGAGTCTGGGACTGGCCAAAAGTCACCCAGTGGGATTCCATGGCGGAGTGAGGACTAGATCCCAGATCTCCCAACTCCCAGTCCAACAGTCTAGTGACTACACCACATTGGCTCTACACCCTTGCGTGAGCCTCTACTGGCCCGCCAACCCCTCTGAAAATGGAAGGAGGATCTGTATACATCGAAAGGCTACTCTTAATCCAGGCCATTAATACTTCCTTATTGTTGTTGTTGTTGTTGTTGTTTATTTCATTACTATTTCGCCCAATTGCCGAAGCTCTCTGGACAGTTTACAACAATAAAACACAAGTAACATTAAATGAACAGTGTAATTCAGAAATATAAGAAGCTGAATCAGTTTCATCAGAGGGAAAGGGTTTCCCCAATCAACTCTGTTTAGCATTCTAAAATAATCTAAAAGTTTCCCATTCTTCCTCACAATTTATTTGCACTAAGGACAAAAGGAAAGAGAAGAAAATATTTGCATTAGCTCTCCCTTGTTAATATACCAAATAATTTCTTCATAATTACAAGATCACAGAGTTTAAGACACCAGGGGAAAGGCTCTGGCTCAGTGGTAGAATGCATCCTTTGCAGGCATAAAATCCTAGGTTCAATCTCCAAGAGCTTCTTTAAACGAGCGATTTATAGCACGCTTGTGACTGGCCACTCACGGATGTTCATGAGTCATTCTGACAATGCCATGAGCCTCCTGCACATCTCCCACTCTTTTACCCGTTTTTCCTGTTAAAAAATAAACCTCAGAAACCCCAACTCTTCTAAAATATGTCGGGATTTGTTGGAATTTCCTGTTGTGTACAGTCAAACTTGCACTATAAAGTGCCCACTAGAGAGCGCTGTCCCATTAAATTGTATGGGCTGGGAAGTTTTACATTACAGGCCATGTGGTAGCTGCTCTCTTCCCATGTAATTCAGCTCATTTTAAATGCGGAAGAGAAACAGGAAGCAGAGCGATGGTAAAGAAACACGATTTCCTCCTGTCTGAAAGTCCTCCAGGTAGTGCTGGGAAATACTCCTGAACTACTCTGAAACCCTGGAGAGCCATTTCCAGTCATTGTAAAGACAATAAGAACATAACATGAGCCATGCTGGATCAGACCAAGGAACCATCTAGTTCAACATTTTGTTCACACAATGGCCAGCTAGCTACATGTGGGGAGCCCACAAGTAGAACATGAGTGCAATAGCACCTTCCCGCTCATGTTCCACAGCAATTGGTATACAGAGGCAATACTGGACTAAGCTAAGCTATAGTCCAATAGTCTGAATGGTATAAGGCAGTTTCCGATGTAAGATCAGACAGTAGTGGGCTATATTAACCAGGGAGACCCGTGAAGGACAAAACCAGTGTTCTTGCGCTCCACTCATCCAACTGTGGGACAACTTTCTTTGTACACTACTTTGCATAAGCCATTCTAGCTGATAACTTGCATTTCTTTAGGAAGCAAAAATGCATCATGCTTTGCAACATCTGCAGACACACACAGGAAGGCACAGCAGTTTAGTTCCTAATTACCTTTTACGATCAGTGAAATGCGGTGAATAATGTGCCAGAGTGTAAGATAATTATGAAGCAGCCAGAGTGCCATGTAAACAGGAAAATGAGCTACAAAGAAGTATTCCTCACACATACCTAGGTGAAAGATCTGCATTTTTATTTATTAGTCTTAAGCTGTAAATTAGGCTTTTTTTCAAATTTTGATGGGATCAATTCTAAAAACCATCTCTGCCACCGATGTGCATGCTCAGCATCAATCCTGGGATGGCAATGTGTTCTGTCAGTCATTCATTTAGCAGCAGTTCCCAGTAAAGACCTCTAAGAGACAATAAAGCCATAGTACTGTATGGAAATTGGAAGCGCTTGTACAACATGGTAAGGCACACCATCAACAACAGAACGGAACAACTTCATTATTCTGAATCACCAAGGAAGAATCTTGAAGAAGCTATAGCTCAGTGGTGGAGCATCATGTTTTGCATGCCAAAGTGCCAGGTTAAATCCTTAGTATCTCTCTCTAGCCAAAAGTTCTTGGGTAGCATGGATGAGCAAAGATCTGTGTCCCGAAACCTTGGAGCACTGCTCCTTATAAGATTGCAGCTGCCCAGCTGGCTCAGTGGGTATGAGATTCGTGCCGAATAACACAGTGGCCCAATCTACACCAAGCAGGATATAGCACTATGAAAGCAGTATGTGTCAATGGGCCCCAACAGTTGTCAGTGCACTTCAATACCGCTATAAAGCAGTAGTGTGGATCCTGCCTTTTAAATAACGCTTTCATACCACTTTCATAGTGCAATTTCCTGCTTGGTGTAGATCTGGCATAAGACTGTGGGTTTGAGCCCCATGGTGGAGGCAAATGGAAGAATGTAGGTTCTTCTTTTATGTTTATTGGGGATTTGCTGTAACTCAGGGCTTTTCTATACAAAGCTGTTATTCTGCTGCATGTACTTTCAGTTTCATTGCAGAATTGAGATTCTGAGGTTAACATGAGGAAGGTTTCCTTTCCTCTAGGTGGCACTGTAGTATAATGGAATAGCACAGATACACAAGAGGAAATCACACTTTCTTAATCATCAGAAATAATACCCCATTTCCCCTACTTTAAAAAAAACTTGATACAAACTACAAACAGAAGTGAACTGGAATGTTACGAGGTTGTCTAAAGAACCTGTAAACAACCACAAGTAGGGAATGATGAGTGCAAAAAATATGCCTTGTGTAGAAATGCTTTCAATGGGACAGACATATACTTTGCATGCAAAAGGTCCCAGATTTGAGACCCCCACGCCTTGGGAGGGTTGGAAAGACCTATATCTGAAACTCTGCAGTGCTGCTTCCAGTCAGTGTAGACCAGGGATGGGGATTTTTTTTTCACCCCAGGAGTCGCATTCCCTCATGGCTAACCATCCAGAACATAAGAAATGCCATACAGGATCAGACCAAGGGTCCATCTAGTCTGGCATTCTATTCACACAGTGGCCAGCCAGCTGTCGTCCAGGAACCCACAAGCAGGACATGAGTGCAACAGCAGCCTCCCACCCATGTTCCCCAGCAACTAATGTACATAGGCTTACAGCCTCTGATACTGGAGGTAGCACATAGCCATCAGGACTAGTCGCCATTGATAGCCTTCTCCTCCAGGAATTTATCCAATCCGCTTTTAAAGCCATCCAAATTGGTCTTGGTAGCACCATTCATACACCATTCATACACTATTCTCATTTATACACACATACTCCCATGTGCCTCAAATTAGTGAACCCTTCCCTCCACATATGCTAAGACCAATTCCTGAAAATTGCAAATACACCCAGGGCAATTAAACTCAATAGGTGGCTCTTGTTTCTTTTTCTTTTTGCTGCTGGGTGGGGGATCACAGCATGTATGAGGGGGTGATTAATCCTTCCCTTCCCAGAATTGAACCCCTGCTTTCATTAGCACCAGTGGAAGTCGTTTAAAAGCCTGATTGTAGTGCAGAGTGGTGGAGATGATAAGGGGAGGCCACAGGTCAGACCACGAGTTCCCCACCTATGGTGTAGACAGACAAAGAGTCCAAGGTCCAACTTTGAGTAAGGTAGCTCTCTATGTAAGATTGAAAATAGAATATACTTAACATATCTGTTTCTAATTTTACCAATATCAGACTGGGGTGAGGGATGATGTATGAGCAGGATTGGGACCACAGTGCATGGGGAAGTTTTAAAAAAAACAAAACACCTTTCCCCTCTGCGACAGTCCAATCAACCCACTTCCCACAGCAGGTCCAAGAAGCTCCAGGAAGAAAACCTCCCCTTTGCAGGAAGACTGAAAAAGGAATTATTTATAACCTAAATGTAGCAAATAAACATAAGCAGACAAGAAGTCTTCATACACTACAAAGACTTATAGAATACTTCTGAGCATTCCTTGCTTACTTTCGGATTTGTTACCTTCAAGCAGAACTATGTTACATGAATCCTTAAGTCAACTTTTGGGGCTTATGTTGCATGATCTTCTGAACGGAGAGGATCAACCAATCTCTTAAACAGCATATGTGGCTTCTAAACCGGATTATTTGAGTATAAGGCTGGCTGAAATGGTGTGTAGTTTGCACTCTCTTATTCTTAAAGAATTCAGCACTTACTGTTCAACATTGCTTTGCAATAATAGAAATCAGAGATAATAGCTTAACTATTCCAAAATTGTGTTTGTTGTTTATGGATATGATTTGTCTTTTCTTTCTGCATGTTGTATTGCATTGTACATATACAGTGAACAATTTCTGCATCTCAGCATACTTTAATATAGATTCAGCTTTCGTGCATAACATTATTTCCCCCCTTTAGAATATTCTAAAGTATATATTCAGTGTATGCTGTGTGTGCATTTACTTCACAAAGACAACCCTTAGCTCCAGCTTCCCAGTGAAACTAAGATATAGCATGGTGATCTAAAACAACCAGGCATCATGGCCTAAAGCTAAATATGAAATATCAAAGTTTTGTACTTGGCACAGCAATCCCATGATGTGAAAGGCATTTTTTTAATGTATTGAAAGCTGCAATTGGAAAATGCAATCTTTACCAATTCTATCTGAGATTTCAGAGTTGGGTGAGAGAACTATCAAAATTGATCTATGCTTATTCATAGCTGGACATGCTTTACAGTTTTTACAAGAAGACAAATTGTCTCGTGATTAATGACATCAAGGGTTAGGGTTACTTTGGTTTGCTATTATTTTGTAGGGAATTGAGTGCACTTATCATTTCTTTGTATCACTTTAAAAAAGAAAAAAAATAATGCCATCAAGGCTCTTCACTTGTGTGGGGGTTTTAATTGCTTGTCAAGAGCTGCTGGGGCTCAAACCTGGAACTTCTGGGCCTATGTGCAGCTACCTAGGCTGACCAGATAAAATCCAGGTCAGGGCTCCTGTAACTTTAACAGTTGTAGAGAAAATGGAATTTCAGCCAGTGTCATTTGTATGCAATTAGTTCCTGGTGAAATTCCCTCTTCATCACAACAGTTAAAGGTGCAGGCACTATACTAGAGTGACCATATACAAAAGAAGGCAGGGCCCCTGCAACTTTTATCAGTTGTGATGAAGAGGGAATTTCACCAGGAACTAATTGCATACAAATGACACTGGCTGAAATTCCCTTTGCTCTACAACTGTTAAAGTTACAGGAGCCCTGACCTGGATTTTATCTGGTCACCCTAACATATGCTAAACCACTAAACACTTGGCCAGGCTCTACGCTACTGCTTTATAATGGTTTATAACGGTTTTGACAACTGTTCAGGTCCAGGACACATTCCATATACCGTTTGCAAAACATTTTCAAAGTGTTATATCCTGCTTGTTGTAGATCTGGCCCATGTTGTGGTGTTTGTCTAGAGAGCTTAGTAACATCAAGCCTTGGACTGACCTCGCCCACCCAGATTGGTGTTGCTGTTAAAACTTGAATGAATGAGCAACAACATTTTTCTAAGCTCTGGTGTGTTTTTGTATCTTTTGACTTATTCTTCAGTCCTGACTGGTGGTGTAGTCCCACCAGTTTCAGAGTTTTCCAAACAAACATCCAAGTTTAAAGGCTTCTATACAGAGCTCTCCGTGGATTCTTTCTCCTCAGGCCAGAGGCAGTGGGTGTTGCCCTTAACCACTTCTTGGTTCCTCCCAGGAAATATTTAGCCATTCAGGCTAAATCTAACTATTCTTTTATATTATTACAGTTCCAGGTCTAATATTTTTCCCGTATCCCGTTAGATTGCTTTTACATATGAGGACTTTCAGATGGGGGGAAATTGCATTTCCTTACCTCTCTTGTGTTTCCTAGTTCTCTTCCGCATTTGAAACTAACATAGTCACACGGAGAAGAGAGCAGCGGCCTATGGCCCTTACAATTCAATGGGACACTGCCCTCTTGTGGGCATTTTATGGTGCAACCTCACCTGCATACAGCAGGAAATCCTGTCAAACCCGGCATAACTCAGAAGAGTCAGGTTTGCTGAGGTTTATTTATTGATGCTAAAACTGTGAAAAAGAGCGGGAGATGCGCGGGAGGCTCACAGCATCATCAAAATGACCCGTGAACATCCGTGAGTGGTCAGTCAGGAGCATGCTATAAATCGGTCATTTAAAGATGCTCTATGCTACTGAGCATGTTCACATGCAATAAAGCCCACTCAATACTAGGGATGTGCACTGACCCCCCGGATCGGATCGGATAGCGGATCGGAATCGGACCTGGGGGGTCAGATCGGATCGGATCGGATCGGAGGCTGGTCGGATCGGATCGGACCAGATGTCCGATCCGGATCGGACGCCATTTTGAATGCTTTTTCCCATAGCCAAGTATTGTTTTACAAAAACGCCTATAACTTTTTCATTTTTAAAGATAGAAGGATGAAACTTGGGCACATTGTAGACTGGTTAGGGGTAGTTATCTGTGAGAAATTTCAGAAAGATTGGTGCATGCATTTTGTGGCAATTAATTTTTTAATAAATACCCAGGAATGCCTATAACTTTGTCATTTTTAAAGTTACACACATGAAACTTTGCCACATTGTAGGGGGTACCTTGGGACCTATGTGTGTGAAATTTCAGAAACGTAGGTGCTTGTCTTGTGTGGCAATTAATTTTTAGAAAAATGGGTAGTAGTGGGGTAAATACAGTTACGCCTCCCATTTTTTTATTTTTGAAGATACAAACAGGAAACTTGGGCACATTACAGGTACCACTTGCCTTGATATGTGTGTGAAATTTCAGAAACATTGGAGCTTTCCTTGTGTGGCAATTAATTTTTGAAACAATGAGGAAAGAAACACCTATAACTGTTCAACATTGCTTTGCAATAATAGAAATCAGAGATAATAGCTTAACTATTCCAAAATTGTGTTTGTTGTTTATGGATATGATTTGTCTTTTCTTTCTGCATGTTGTATTGCATTGTACATATACAGTGAACAATTTCTGCATCTCAGCATACTTTAATATAGATTCAGCTTTCGTGCATAACATTATTTCCCCCCTTTAGAATATTCTAAAGTATATATTCAGTGTATGCTGTGTGTGCATTTACTTCACAAAGACAACCCTTAGCCCATTACAGGGCTCGTGTCTGCTTGAGTACAAAGTGAAAGCAGACACGAGCCCTGTAATGGATACTACCAAGGATCAAAGGGATCGAGACCAGAGTGATCCTTCCTTGCACGCATGGCTGCAAAACTCAGCTAGGCTCAGCCGTTCTGCTTGAAAAGTGAAAGTAGGAAAGGAAACACAAGCCCTGTAATGGATACTACTAGCAAGGATCAAAGGGATCGAGACGAGAGAGTGTTTCCTTTTCTTCGCGGGAAGCGGGAGGGGAAGACCTGGCCTCTGTAGAAATTTTTTTGAAACATGTAATTTAAAAATTCCATAGCCATCAAATGCCTGGACCTATAATTCTGAAATTTCTGACACATATCTACCCCTAACCCATCTACAAAGTGAGCAATGTTCAGACTTCTAACTTTTAAAATAAAAAAGTTATAGGCGTTTCTTTCCTCATTGTTTCAAAAATACCTTGCCACCACATGCCTGGACCCAGCTGTCTGAAATTTTACACACATATCAAGCCAAGTGGTACCTGTAATGTGCCCATGTTTCCTGTTTGTATCTTCAAAAATAAAAAAGTGGGAGGCGTAACTGTATTTACCCCACCACTACCCATTTTTCTAAAATTAATTGCCACACAAGGCAAGCACCTACGTTTCCGAAATTTCACACACATAGGTCCCAAGGTACCGCCTACAATGTGGCAAAGTTTCATGTGTGTAACTTTAAAAATGACAAAGTTATAGGCATTCCTGGGTATTTATTAAAAAATTAATTGCCACACAAGGCAAGCACCTACGTTTCCGAAATTTCACACACATGGGTCCCAAGGTACCACCTACAATGTGGCAAAGTTTCATGTGTGTAACTTTAAAAATGACAAAGTTATAGGTGTTTCTTTCCTCATTGTTTCAAAAATTAATTGCCACACAAGGAAAGCTCCAATGTTTCTGAAATTTCACACACATATCAAGGCAAGTGGTACCTGTAATGTGCCCAAGTTTCCTGTATGTATCTTCAAAAATAAAAAAATGGGAGGCGTAACTGTATTTACCCCACTACTACCCATTTTTCTAAAAATTAATTGCCACACAAGACAAGCACCTACGTTTCTGAAATTTCACACACATAGGTCCCAAGGTACCCCCTACAATGTGGCAAAGTTTCATGTGTGTAACTTTAAAAATGACAAAGTTATAGGCATTCCTGGGTATTTATTAAAAAATTAATTGCCACAAAATGCATGCACCAATCTTTCTGAAATTTCTCACAGATAACTACCCCTAACCAGTCTACAATGTGCCCAAGTTTCATCCTTCTATCTTTAAAAATGAAAAAGTTATAGGCGTTTTTGTAAAACAATACTTGGCTATGGGAAAAAGCATTCAAAATGGCGTCCGATCCGGATCGGACCTCATCGGATCGGATCGGATCGGAGGTTGTCCGGATCGGATCGGATCGGATTTTCCCGATTTTGGGTCGGATCGGATTCGGATCGTGGATCGGATCCGATCCGATGCACACCCCTACTCAATACTACATTTTTCCTATTTTGAGTTTGTACTGTAGCTAATGCTGTACCTGGAGCTGGGAGTGTAGAGGAGTCATAATGGTTCCTTGGCTTGGAACTAGATTTTGCTGAAGGGGGGGGGGGAGATAGTCCAGGGCCAGCATCACAGGGAAGGCATGGCTGAGCTCCTGCAGAGCGCTCACACTCCAGTAGGGTCCCACTTACAAGAGCCTCTTCATCTTACTCCTCCTCTTCACCATTGCAACCTGCTTCTTTACCTACCTCTTGCTCTGGCCCAGACAACGGTGGTGGTGATGAGGAGGAGGAAGAGCAGATGCCACTGCCTATTTGCTCACTGACTCTGTATGTCAAGTGAGCAAATGGGAGCCATGATGACAAAGAGGAGGAAAAATAGCAGCTGGTGATAATGGTGGTAAGAAGGTGGACTCACTGAAGGAAGGGGCTTAGTCAGGCTGCCTTGCAGGTGCCTAGCCCAAAGGCCTTCCAAAACCTGTTGCTGGTACTGGTTTCCTCAGGCCACATGTGGGCTAATGAATTCTGATACAAGAATTTGATGGCCTGGCTGTGAGTGAACATTAGCTCATTAGAATTGTCTAGGTGTGCCCATCCTCACACTACACACTGGAAGGGGGCAAATTAATTCTGATTGATAACAGGATCTGAAAGGCCTGGCCATCAGGGAACATTACTTCACCAGAACTGTTTAGGTGTACCTGCTGAGCTTAAATCACTCTAATCAAAAAAGGAAAGGAAATTTGATGGCCGAGATACCAGGAAAGGCTCCCCAGCATTGAAATATGACAGGATTCAGAAAAAAACAATGGTGATGCATTATCTGACATTACCATTAAAAGAAATCTGATGGGATGAGGGAAAATTATGTTACACCATCTCAGGAGGGAGTAAGCAATAGCAGCGGTTCAAGCAACTCATGTATGGAATGAATGATCATCCCTTCAGTAATTCTTTGCAGGTTATCCTTCAGCCCTGATAACCTGTACCTGATAACCAGACTTCCATTTGAGTGTTTTGTGCCAATTTTAATTCCTCTTTCAGTCGTGTAGCTGAGACAAGCAATTGTACAAGAGTACTGTCCATACTATAAGAAGAGTTATTATTCCTCAGTGTCGAATCCACTAAAAGCTTGTCCGAGAATAATGGTTTCTTCTAGCTAACAAGAGTGGAGACTGTCTTTAATATTGGACAGAGTGAGATGGCCACCACTAGGAGTAGATTTTGGGCACCATTAAAGAGCAAGATATTATTGACATTCTTCTTCTTCTTCTTCTTCTTCTTCTTCTTCTTCTTCTTCTTCTTCTTCTTCTTTATTATGGTGGGGCTATTTGGGTTTTACACCTCAGATGGCAAAATATATTCAGGTATTCCTGACAAGGGCTAGCAGCTTTGGAAAGATTTCCAGGGCTTGTGTGAATCTCATATCTCAGCAAACTGCAGCTTTGAGGCATTAATTAACTCATTCCCTGGCTCATGGTTTTGCACAGTCAGTGAGATTAGGTTAGCTGAATAAATCCACTTTGATTTGCTAGACTATCTATCACTGACAGAAAGAGTTCTGTGCTACATATACGGTTTCAGCATCTTGAGGGAAAGTAGAACAGGAGGAGAGAATTCCTATAGATGTAAATGGGCTCAGCTTCATTTATTTCTGTAAAACTTTAAAACCACGGTGGCTTCAAGCCTCTCATTAAGATGCTGTTGAAATAGAGTGAAGTCCTCTGATCAATATTTATCCAGTTTGCAGTGCCACCCAACCTGACACAGCAAGTACTTTAATAAATGGATTGATCTATTGACTACTTGCATCATGTCAGGTACTTATTGCAGCTTTGTGTTGTTCTATGTAAAACAAAACAAACAAACAAAATAGCCATCACAGCTCCATCTGAACTTAATACACTATGCGTTCTAATTTACACGCACAACAAAGAAAAGAGACAAACCAGACTGCATGTTCAACCATTCCAGGCATGACTGATCATGCTTACCCATGAATGAAAATATTTGCCACACACACAAAACCAGCATTATCAAGATGAAGGCTAGGCTGGAAGCCTGATATCTAGCCTTTTGGGGCAGATTGATTAGATTAGATTAGATAGATAGATAGATAGATAGATAGATAGATAGATAGATAGATGAGAGATAGATGAGAGATAGATAGACGATAGACGAGAGATAGATAGATAGATAGATAGATAGATAGATAGATAGATAGATAGATAGATGAGAGAGAGAGAGAGAGAGAGAGAGAGAGAGAGAGAGAGTAGATATAGATAGATAGACAGACAGACAGACAGACAGACAGACGACTTGGTTACCCGCGAACACAGTTCAAGGAGAAAAATTAAATGTAACAAAAGCTTTAACTTAACTAATTGTTTTTATTGAAAAATTCAAAGTGTTACATCATCTGTCTTTATGAAACTTCCTTAAATACAACGGTCTTGGTGTAAACTCCAGGGTGGCTGCTGTAATGTAGGGATGTCAGAGGAATCCATTCAGGGAGTCAGGCCCACCAAGCTTTGGGAAGTCCAGCTGCCTGGACTCCAGGGCTGCTTCTACAAGAGGCATTTAAAGCTCTTTCAAGGCGCATTAAAAAAATTACCTCTACAAGAACGGAGCACAAATCGGGCGTAGAGGCGCGTTTTCTCTCCGATTATGCGCATTATCGAATGCGCGTTAAATAGCGAGTTTTATTTTGCTGCGGCCGTTAAAGCGCATTTTGACTATGTGAACAAGCGATTCTCCGCATTAACCACTTGTAAAGCGCATTTGAAACAACCGGTAAGGTCACCCGTTGAGTGCTCAATTACCTCCTGCATACAAGCATTAACGATAAAGCGCTTCCGAGAAGATGCGCATAATCGGCTAACCAGGCGTCAAACGGAATCCATCTAGAGGGGGTCCAGCTCACTTGTTTGTGAGCTGCCCCGACTCAGCTTCCACCACAACCAACCCCTCACACTTTCTTTGCTGCTGCTGACAACAGCAAGAAGAGCACAAAGGGTTGTACTCCGTTCAGAATGCTCGTGGTGGAAGAGAGGGAACAGCAAGGTGATCTTTGCCAATTCCCCCTTCACTTTGCAGTCATGGGGCTCATCTACACCTAAGGGTGTTGAGGGAGGTGGGAGGATCGCAGACTTACCTGCTTCTGTGAACCTCCCCCAGTGTCTAGATGGCCACGTGACATTCCGGAAGGGAAGAGGGACGTCAGGGCCACCATTATTTCTAAAAGGAGGAGCCGTGTGTGGTGAAAAAGTGAAAAACACCCGCTGCCAACCCCTGTGCCCCCCACCCCTCACCATCCTGGGGATGGCAACATTGCTGCCCCCCACCCCCACGGGCACAGAGCCACTGCACAGCTCCATGCCCGTTGCAGGACCCTGGGAGCGTGCGCCACACCAGCCATGCTCCTTGGGATGGTCCTGGGACCATGGAAAAACCAGGATATCCCCGGTTCCAGTTATCCCGGGGTCATCTCTAGGTCATCCCTGGTTGATCCCAGGATCCCCTGTGCATCATATGGACGTACAGGGATGACCTAGAGATGACCCCGGGATAAATGGCTGGTATAGACATGGCCATGGTGGCACCTCCCCCACTGTTCCTGAGAGCCCACCAAGAATTTGGAACAGATTTTGGTTGGAAGGGCTAGAATTTGGAACTACAGGGGGAGGGGGGAATCAGTGAAAATAACCCCCTTCCGTTCCACCAAAAGAAACATCCTGCTGGATCAGAAGCCTTCAGCAGACAGAAGGAAAACTGTGGAAAGAATAACTTGGATCCATGCCATTCACTTTGTTCTCTGCCAGTTTCCTATCTTCCTATAAAAAAACCAACAACCTGTTTTTACTCCTGTGTATAAAAAGTTAATGTGTACCCATTTATTTTCCTTTGTAAATAAGGAATATGGGTGGGGAGGGCATTTGGAGGTGGTAAAGTAGCAGAGAACAAAACATACAGACACCCCTCCATGTCCAAGCTCATGTTGGAGTCTGCAGCTTGGGCAGATGTTTTAAGCTTGGGCAGATGTTTTAAGTATGATTAATGTCTTCTGCTGAGGCTCAAACTGCTCATGGCAATCTGAGGCATGCTGTTCCAGTGAATGCATTTGCATGATTACTGTTCATCTGTGCTCTTGTTTGGTTTGAATATTGCATGCAGTTTAGACTGGCAGCCTGTTATGGTCAATCCGTCTTAAAAGCACCCTCTATCTCCTGAGAGAGAAGAAAACCACCTGGCTTCCTGAAGGCCATCTCTGACTTGAGCAAAACAAGGATGAATCGTTACCCGTCAGGTTAATGCTTATTTACTTGGACATCTCTATTATATTCCTCAATTAACGAAGTGCTGGAGGCAAGATACAAAATATACAACGGCACAATAAAATGCAATAAAATATCTCTACAAGGCTACTATTAAATCAAAGTATCTCATCCAAGCCTACTAGTTTTAGAGCTACTGGATCTTAAACTTGAAGGGAAAATGAGCTGGCCACTTAAACAGGTTTTATATTCCTGCTGGTTTTACGTATATCAGGGTGCTTCCTCACAAGGCTTTTATTATGAAACTACAGTCGTGTCCTACTTGTGGGCTTCCTACAGGCAGGGCATTGGTCACCGTGCGAACAAAATGCTGGACTCGATAAGCCTTTTTGGTTTGATTCAGCAGGGCTTTTCTTATGTTCTTAAGTGTCCTGCTTAGTTCAAATAATTTTATAGCGGGTCCCAATGTCGTTGTTTTCATTTTCCTATCACATCTTCCTTCGGTTTTCTTGTCAGAAAAAAATCCATTGAGGCCTTTTGACTGATAACTCTAGGAAGCACCCACATTCTCCTTTACTTGAATCTTTGTATGTTCTAGAGCAGTAAATTGTCCCTGCCTGCTGTCAGAGCTATAGCTTGAATATAAAGTGAGGTCCAAAACAGACATTATTTTTAATCCATATATAGCAGCTATGTCTTCTTCTTCTTCTTCTTCTTCTTCTTCTTCTTCTTCTTCTTCTTCTTCTTCTTCTTCTTCTTCACAGTAGACGCAGGGAGCCCAGTCCAGATCAGGGGTAGGGGGGATTTTAAGATCTGGATCAGCCCCTCTGTATCTACTATAGAGCAAGGGAAGGCAATATGGTGCCCATGGGCACCGATGCAACCCCCTCCCCGACACTTTTCTTGGTGCTTTCCAAGGTGGCCTACCTTTCTTACTTGTTTTTCCCCCCCAATTAACACATGTTCTTACTAGCATCTGGGTGTGATTGCTGTGAAATAGTTTGCGTTAATGCTGAAAAGTGTGTGTGTGTCCGGGCTCAGACCCATCTTTTGGGCCTGTTATTATTTGTCCTTTGCCACACTTCCCATGGCAGCCATTTTGTGGTGATGCACAGGACAGTTTTTCAAACTGCCAAACGTGCCCATGACCCAAAAAAGGCTGCCTACCCCTGGTCTAAATGAAATAAAAAGATGTAGCTACTAGATACAGATTTTTTTTAATCTAAAATATTTGTAAACCACTCCACATCCAAAAGATTTCAGAGCATTGACAGCAGATAGGAAAAATGGTTAAAAGAGTAAAAACACCACATTAAAAAGCACTATTTTAAAAAAGAATAACGTTCTGATAAAACCGTTTAAAGTCACATCTGGTTTGGTACCAACACTGGTAGTGTTTAAGACTGAACAATTCAAAGTCTTGGTTTTGACCTTTGAAGCTCTAAACTGTTTGGGATCAAGTTACTTGAAGGTCCACCCTCACTCATATCAGCCTGCCCACACCTTAAGATCAGAAAGAGAGGCCCTTCTCATTTGCCCACCTGTGAAAGCAACTAGGTGGGTGATCACACGTACGGTGTCCAGATGGCCCGGGGTTTCCTGGTCCTAACCTGGAAACCTAGGCCGATCCAGGGCAACTGGGGGGCAGTGGGGGAAAACCGGGGGGGTGGGGGGTCACGCGGCACTGGCGGGAGGCGGGCAGCGCGAGGCACTTACCTGCTGGGGCGTCCGCTTCCCTCGGTGCTCGGAATCTACTGAGAAACAGGCTTTGCGGCCTGTCCCTCAGTAGCGCGCCGGGTGATGACATCATCACCCGGCGCGTACTGAGAGACAGGCCAGGAAGCCTGTTTCTCAGTAGATTCTGAGCACCGGATGGAAGCGGACGCCCAGGTAAGGAGCGCGGGGCGGCGCGGCGCAGCGCGGCGTGGGGGGGGGGCGGCGCGGGCGCGCGGTGGGGGGTTGTCTTGGGGGGGTGGCGGGGGGGTGTCCGGGATTTTGATTGTCATAATCTGGTCACCCTAATCACACGGAATAGGGCCTTCTCAGCAGTGGCCATGCCACACCTGTGGAACAAACTCCCACCAGAGGTCCATCATACATCATCCTTGCAGGCTTTTAAGAAGGCCTTGAAAACATTTTATTTTACCATGGCCTTCCCATGATGAGCACTGTTATTGCTGTGATTATTGTTCTTGCTGGTTTTGTTGATGGTTTTATTGTTTTAATTGCTATTTTATTGTGATTATGTTTTTATTGCTTTAAATATTTTAACTGTTTTAACGTACTTTATTGTTTTCAGCTGCCTTGTGAGGACTTCTGCCCTGAAAGGCAGTCAAGAAGTGTTTTCAATCAATCAATCAATCAATCAATCAATCAATATAGGCCTGGCTGAACTGAAGGCCTGACACCTCAAACTGATTATGGCTACCTGTATTCAGACACTACCCAATGTGCTGAGACTCTGCCTCATCTCTTAAGCTGCCTGGTCACTGAGGTAATCTGAGGGCATGTTCTTGGTGGTTCCACATAAACCCATGGTCCAATTGGAGTCCACCAGAAGAGACTTCAGTGTGGTGGCCCCCTTCCTATGAAATTTCCTGCCTTGGGAGGTGAGGCAGGTGCCAACGTTGTATTGCTTCCTGCACCTCCTGAAAACGCTGCTGTTTCAGGAAGCTTTCTGTGAATGACAGGCCGCGCAGTAAGACCAGTAATGGTGTTTTATCAGAATTTTGTTCTTTTAAAAATTGTATTTTTGATATGCTCTTTTTTATTATTTTATTCTATATGTTGTTCACCACTCCAAAATCATTTGGATGGGCGGTGCGGTATATAAATAATGTAAGTAAATAAATAAATAAACAATCATGGAATGCAATTCCTCCAAGCATCTGCCTCTGTTCCTCATATTCACTTCAATATCTGTTGAAGACCCATCATTGCTCCCTCTTAGGCTGCAATCCTAGACCCACCTATCCGAGCCCCATTGAATTCAGTGGTACTTACTTCTGAGTAAATATATATAATATTGCATCATTGGTATATCTTCTTTCCCATTTCCCCCTGAAATGTTTTTAATGATTTATTTTTATTGCATTATTTTTATCTACAGATGCTCAGAGAGCTCTATAAATAGGCTGCCCATATGAAAAGGAGGGCAGGGCTCAAGTAACTTCAACCGTTGTAGAGAAAAGGGAATTTCAGCTGGTGTCATTTGAATGCAATTACTTCCTGGTGAAATTCCCTCTTCAGTTGCAGGGCCCCTGCCTTCTTTTGTATATGGTCACTCTAGTATAGTGCCTGCAACTTTAACTGTTGTGATGAAGAGGGAATTTCACCAGGAACTAATTGCATACAAATGACACTGGCTGAAATTCCCTTTTCTTTACAACTGTTAAAGTTACTTGAGCCCTGTCCTCCTTTTCATATGGTCAGCCTATCTACAAATATGAAGTTATCATGGATCAAATGCAACAGTGCGATTGAATTGACAGTATTCCTTAGGCTAAATTGCTACCCACTCCATCTTTTCCAGTCTAGGTAAAAACAAATCTGATCTTTCAATAATGCCCAGCCCTGGCCCAAGTATCCTCTGTCTACCCAGTCAGCATTTGATCCTTCTCCATCTGGATCATTCTGCTTATCAGCTGGGGATTAACTTCCTTTCTCTCCTTGCTTCCCTTTTCAAAACGTCTCTTCAGCCAGTTCCTTTCACTCAACAAATCCACAGCTCATCCTCCTTTTTGTTGTGGGTGTTTCCCCTCCCCCTTTCCTTTTTTGCAGGATGCATCCAGCAGCGCATGGCTCTGCTTATGGCAGCCTGTCCTGTCCCGCCACCTATGCTCCACCTTCCCTAATCAGCTCTCTGCCCAAGCTCCCTTACAACTGGCTGCCTGTTAGCAGGCTGTGACCCTTGAGGCGCGTGCGCTGGCATGTGTCAAGCCGGGACACACTTCTTTCCATGTGCCCGCACAACCACAGCCTGCCTTGAACTTTTAACCCTCCTCTGTGTTTGAACACTCCTGTTTAAGGGAAGGTGGCCACAGCAACACTAAACACCATCCCATTTAACCAGTTGCCCTAGCCAGGAGGGGCTATTCAACAAAAGTTATTGCAGCTCTGGAGAAGCTACTTGTGAGCACATCTATCAGCTGTTGCTTCTTCTTCTTCATTGGTTTGCATTTATTTTCTAGCAGCCTTTCTCATTCCTGTCTTTTATTATTATTTGCCTTCCTATCCAAGCGTGCCCGCTTTCAGGCGATTATTTGTGTATTCCCGCTTAGGAATCCATTGTGAAGAGCTGCATAGCTGAGTGCAGTAATACACTGTAACTTTGCCTGAGCTGGTAGCTAATCCCTGCTTTGGCGAACACTAAAACAGGATGCAGAAAAACAGAAGCGTTGGAGGGGAAGGAGCAGAGGGAAGGGTTGGTTGGGTGGAGCTCTGCACTTAGAAAAGTCACAGCTTTCTCTCTTTACCTTATTGATCTCCCTTAAAACTAGGGATGTGCACGACCGAAATTATCATATTGTATCGTTATCTGAGATTCCGACATAAAAAAATTTCAGGTCCGATCATATCGGGGGGTACCCGGATTTGATCGGATCCAAAATCCGATAAATATCGGAAGTTCCGATACGATAACAGTGTTTTTCCCCATAGGTTTGCATTGGGGGAAAGAAAGCTTTCCCCCAATGCAAGTCTATGGGGAAAAACACTGGGCTGGCACTCCCTCCCTCCTCCCACTTCCGCTCCCTCCCCCCACCCCCGCTGCCCTGTACTACTGCTAAACAGGCGTTCCGGCCTGTTTGTCAGTACAGAGAAGCGCTGAGTGATGTCGTCATCACTTGGCGCAGCTCTGTACTGATGAACAGGCCGGAAAGCCTGTTTAGCAGTATTACAGGGCAACGGCAGCGGGGAAGGCCCAGGTAAGGAGCGCGAGGGGGGAGGGAGGGGTCCCCCTTACCTGGGCTTCCCAGCCGCCGTCCGCTGCTAGGAACTACTGAGAACTAGGCTTTGTGGCCTAGTTCTCAGTAGAGCAACGATGCGCCAGGTGACATCATCACCTGTCGCGCCATCGCTCTACTGAGAACTAGGCCACAAAGCCTAGTTCTCAGTAGTTCCTAGCAGTGGACAGTGGCAGACAAGGCCCAGGTAAGGAGCACGGGGGGGGGGGAGGGAGGGAGGGAGAGCCAGCCCTAAACTGGCGGCCCAATAATCCGATATGTCCGATAGTTATCAGACATATGGATTTCAGATCTGATCAGATAGGGCCTCCAGGTATGTTTATCGTTATCTTTAATCGGATGTCCGATAATGACCTTATCGGTTCATTATCAGACATCGGAACGATACGATACACATCCCTACTTAAAACACATCTTATTTGCATTCACAGCTCAATAGCAAATGCTCACAGCTCAATAGCAAATTGATTCACAGCTCAATAGCAAATGCTATCTGCAATATTAAAGATACTGTCTCTCAGAGATAGTTCAATTTCTCTCCGTTACTTTAGGAAAGCCATATTTTTTCAGCTTGGCCTTAAACAAGAGTTAGCTGGCTCATCATAGAGGCTGATGTTTTGTCTCATAGACAGTACTGGTCTCAATTAGTCTCTCAGAACAAAACTTGCCTGTTTATTGTATGGTTTCACACGGTGGACTCCTTGTACCCTCCTCCTTCCACCACCCTTTTCTTCTGTCTTTTGGCCCTTTTTAGATGTTTCTCATTGCTGCGCATTCCGGGTTTCAGTCAGAACCTGTCAGAACTCAAAGGACTATCGAAGGTGCTTTAACCTTATCCCCAAAATAGCTTCAACACCTTGGATAGCTTCTTTGGAGTTCTGGCTGTTTGTGACTGAAACCCAGAACAGAATCGCAGTCCCACCAAAATCAGAGCCACCAGCTTCCACTAGGTGTCATGATGGGAAGGCTCAGCTTCCCTTCATCTTCCAGAAGGAAAGGGGGGAATTGAGCAGGTGGGGAGAGCCTGGAAAAGCCGGTGTTCTAGCCTAGTGTCAGGCTGATCTGTCTGGGAAGGGAAGTCTTTGGCTGCCAACTGCCTTACTTCCAATGGTAGGGGCACCGAGCCATCGTTACTCACCAATTATGCATACATGTCCCTTGTTCCAGGGCAGCTTTTCCCAACCTGGGGCCCTCCGAACGTGTTAGACTATAACTCCAAGAATCACCCAGCCAGCCATGTTCTAGGCATTCCCTTTGACAAAGCCCAGTTCCAGAGTGGCATTCTATGTTACCCTTCCCCAGTGCGGTGCCCTTCGGAGTTGTTAGACTACTGTTCTCATCAGCCCCAACTAGTACAGCCAATGGTGAGGGATGATGGGAGTTGTAGCTGCCCATTTGGTCATACAGGTAATTTATGCTCTTGCTGTTCCTGGAGTAATATCTGGAAGCCTAAGCTTCTGTTCACAGAGTTAGCCTCTGATCTCTCAGGACAAAATGACAGACTCTGCAGAATCCTCCTGCCTGGTGGCATCAGGGAAGAGGACCCAAAAGGGCTGGTGTTGGGGCCCAAGAGCATTCAGAATGTAGTGGTGGGATCTCCTGCCGGCTCATGTTAGCTAAGGGGAAGCAAGACGCATTTCTTTCACCATAGGCAATGCAGTTTTTGCGTTCTGTATGGAACTACCACAAGGGGTGGGTGGGACATTTGCACCAGTGAGTTTTAGAAAATAGATTTATCCAATCCAAATTTCCGGGAAACCAAACACAAAATTGTGGTCAGAAACCCAGAAACAGGGTGCATTGCTGCTTGTGGGTTTCTGTAGACAGCTGGTTGGTAACGGCCTCTTCCTCTTTAAATGCACACTCCAAATTAAAATTTCAGAGCCGCTGTAACCTTGACTGAAATTGATGGAGATGTGGCTTTGCCTTTTAATACTCTGAAAATCCCTATTTAGCCAGTCATGGAAATGATTTCTTGTGTGGTATTTTATTCCACGTATGAAGCTTATCCAATTACATCTCATTACCTCATAACTTCCTTTGCCTTCATTTTCAGTACTTACTGATGCTGTTATCGCTATCACATCTGTGTGGCTGTTTGCAGTTGTTCCTTTTCCTTCCTGACACGGACCTTAAACATGAACAGCTGCATTACACACCCTTTTCTAGCATGGGAATGCAGTGATAGGGCACTTCCCCTGTTGAATTTCTGTCTGCTATGCAGAAAGAAAGCTCATAAATACCCAACCATTTTAAAGCCTGTTTGGATGTATTCAGTGGCCCACGTTGCACGATCACCACAGTCTAGACAAACCATGGTGGCTTGTTTAAGCCACGGCATGTGACAGGCACCATTTTCCTTATTATCTTCCCAGGCACGGCTTGCCATGTTATCTGAACTGAGCAGCAAGGCTTGTTTGAGGGGGAAACAACTCTCAAACAACCCAATAACAGCCCATGGGTTGTTATTTGAAGACTGTTTCCCTTTCAAATAAGGCATGGTGCCCAGGTTCAGATGATATGACAAGCCGTACCTGGGTATGTAATTTAGCAAATGGCACCTGTCACATGCTGCTGCTGCAGCTTAAGCGAACAATCGTGGTTTGTTTAAGTGCAGTCATCATGTGAACTGGGTTTGTGTCTGTGAATAAAATTATTCTGGATAAAGCATCCATTGCCAGGCCAATATTGTTAAAGGATATCTAATTTTCAATGAACATAAATAAATGATTGATTGGTATTCAAAGCCTACCTACAAATGTTCAATCCCTAATCTATACAAAATCAGAACTGCTCCTCAGCTGTCAATGGTTTAACTCTGCAATAAATGATTTGAATACTATTGAATTTGAAGGCCCTTCTCCTCAAACTAGCACCATTCCATAGTACAGCATAGGGTTAATTAAATGAGCATACATTTAATCCAGATTAAGTATTTTGAATTTTGCTGAGATGGCATTTACATACATTTTTGTCTATGAACATCTACTCCCCTGAGGTGGGGATTTACTGCTGCCTCCTCCTCCCTCCCTGCCCACCTGTCCGCTTACCTTTCTGGGCATGCAGACTTGCCCGCATGCCCCAACAGCCCAAGCGTCTGCCAGCTGGGTTAGTTTTGTTTGCTTGGGTAGGCATGCCTTGCCCATAAGGGGTTTCCACCTTCAGAAGCCGCATGGCAGCTGCGCATCGGGCAAAGTACTGTGAGGAAAGTGAGCATGATACTTTGCCTACGCACACAAACAAAAGTAAACTGGCCGGCCGGCCAGCCAGGTAGGCCAGGTTGGGAGTTGCAGAAGTGAAGTGGGGAGGGGAGGTGGAGAGCAGTACAGCTGCTTCTTGGCCCTGCCGGCTGCCTGCATGGCTGGCCGGCCCACCTTGAAGGTGGCCAGCAGGACCAAGAAGCTGCAGATCCTTTGGAGGAGGAGAGTGCCACTCTTCCCACACTATGCCACCTGCTGCGCCAGCTTCTTATCACTTCATGGTAGGAGCAGCCCTGTCTACACAAGCAGTATCTTGCTAAGAATACCCATCGATCATATTTGCTTAGTAGTTGTATATGTCCCTAACATTGCTGAAATAGTTACTAAAAGCTTTCACAGCCGACAGAAAGCTCCCCTTCCCTATGTTACAGCACTACTTGTAGGCAAGGGTGGGGAACCTGTGACCTCCAGATGTTGGACTACAACTCCCATTATCTCTGGCTCTTGGCCATGCTGGTTTGAGCTGATAGGAGTTGGAGATCCATAGCTTCCCCACTCATCCAACAGAAAACATACTTCTAAGTTGGAGTTGACATTTTGAAGTCAAATTCAGTGTGACAAATCCAACATGTGCAAACAATGACCAAGCCTCTGCAGCACACGTCCAGCACGAGTCATAACTAATAGTTTATAAGGCTGGGACTGCAATCCTATACCAATTTAGTTGAAAGTAAGCCTTGTTAAACATTGAGCGTCCTATACATTGAACAGCAGGGTACAGTTGATAAATTACTTATTGGATTTCATGCAGTGTATGTGTTCTCTGGAAACTCTTAAGGAATGGCAACAGGAATTTATGGCTCTCCTGCCATCCCTTTTCTTTCCTTGGCAAAGACATTTTGCTGCCTGAGGCAAAGGACAAGATGGCACCCCTCCTTCCATATACAGAAGACAACTGGAGCGGCAGCTGAATATTACTTCAACACTGGCGATGGGACAGCATTCTCCACCTTACTTAAGAGCAGTAGCTTAGAGGGTGCCGGGCATGTTGCCTGGAGCACATAGATGGGCATATTGCCTCCACACCACTTAGCTTCTGCTGCCTGAGGCAACTGCCTTACTCTGCCTGATGGAAGGGCCGGCTTTGTCTGTCCCCATGACATGGCAAAATCCACAGAGAAAGCCTGTGTGGTATAGTGGATAATGTGCTGAACTTGGATGGGGGAGATTTGCCTCGAAATCTCTGCTGAGACATGAAGCTGGTTGAGTGGTCTTGGACAAGTCACTATCTCTCAGCCTAACCTGCCTTGTAAGGTTGTTAAAAACAAACAAACAAACAAACAAACCTGTACATAGGGAAGTCAGAGAAATCTGCAATGGATTCAAATGAGTTCAGATTTCTATGAATCCAACCTGTGGATTCTGCAACAGATGCCTTTTTCCGAGTCATGTGGATTCTGCCGACTTGCGGATTGGTTTTTCACACTTGGGGGTGGGGGATTTGCACAAGTGTGCTTTAGCATTAATACAAATTAACACAAGTAGAACAAAATTCTAGTTAAGAAAACCTGTTTCTGCCAGCGAACGGATGACGGAACATAAGACGTCTGGCAATCTGTGCAACACAGACAGAACGCATTTAACAAAACCTGAATGCTTCCCTGGCTTTCTTGGAGTATGGGTGTTGGGTGGGAAAACGACAGCCCAGACAATGGCCTGATGCTGTTCTGTTGCTAAAGCTAAGCAGGTGTGACCTTGTAAGCTGCTTGAATGGAAGATTGCCTGACTGGAAACCATATATAAGCTGGGCTGAGCTCCTTAGAGGAGGAGAGGGGTATAAGTAAAGCTGGAGTTTCAGATTTCCCATTTCTGATGTAACAGTCCTGTTTATAGAGTTTTCAGCTTTAAAAAAAAGACTAAAAGATGCTAATGAAAAGTTATATTAGCACCTGCAGTTGTGGGAGTTCATTTTTTTATTATATAAATGAGCAAGAACACATCCATTAGAACAGGACTCCTTTTAGACCAGTCTTCCTCAACCTGGTGCCCTCCAGATGTTGGGACTGCAACTCCCATCATTCCCAGTCAGAATGATCTAGCCCAGGGATGCAGAACCTCCAGCTGGTGGGACATTCCAATTTGGCGCACACTACTTCTGGAGGTTCCTCCATGGGCGGGACTTTGTCCAGTACAAAGTCAAGACAAGCCCCAGGCCATCCTGCATTCTGACTGCTGTCTTCGAACTCAGATTGGAGATAGCAGTGGGGTTTCAGGACAGTCTGGGCTTTCTCCATGCTGGGAGGAGGCGCAGTTCAAGGACTCCTTCCAGAACAAAAAAAAGTAATGTAAAATAGGGGAAAGGAAGGGAAAGGAGAAAAAAGAGGAGAGGAGAAAAAAAGTAAAGGTGACATCGGGGGGCAGGGCCATGCCTTCAAATGGCCAGCCCCCACCCCAAAACAGTTCTGCACCCCTGATCTAGTCACATCTAGAGTCTAGGGGGTTGTAAATTCCCCTTTGAGAGAGGCAGTGGTATTTAGATCAACAGCATTCAGTTCCATCAACTATAGTATCCTTCTCTGTAGACTCGCTGGCTTGGGTCTTAGAGGTATTGCATTTTGGTGGTTCTGCTCCTAATTGATGGCTGATTCCAGAAAGTGGTGCTGAGGGATTACTGCTCAGCCTCATAGCAATTACGCAATAGGGTTCCACAGAGTTGAATTTTATCCCCCATGATCTTCAACATCTACATGAAACTGCTGGAGAAAGTTGCTGGAGATGTGGACTGCAATGACACCAATATGCAGATGACACTCAGCTCTATCTCTCATTTTCATCAAATCCAGGTGAGGCAGTGTTTTAAATCAGTACCTAGGTGCAGTGGACTGGCTGAGGGCCAAAAAATTGATACTCAATCCAGACAAGACATTAGGTAGTTAGTGGTTGATTTCTCTGTCCGGCTAAGTGGTGTTCAACCTGTTCTGGAGGGGGTTGCACTCACCCAAAGGATCAAATCCATGGTTTGGGGTACTCTTGGACCTACCATTGTCATTGGAAGCACAAATGGTCTTAGTGGTGCGGAACACCTTTTTTTAGGTTAGGGAGATATATCAACTATGACTCAACCTGGACAGAGATAGCCTAGCTCCAGTTATCCATATCCTAGTAACCTCTTGATTGGATGCATTATATGTGGAGCTCCCTGATGCTTTAATTATTCAGTTTTAAAGTAATTCACCCCATTAACTGAGTACAAGCAGAGGAACATTCTGATTCACAAACTAGTGAAAAGCTGGCCCAGATAGAACAACTATTAGGTGGATCCACAGTTGGCTACAGAATCAGACTCAAAGGCTGGTTTCGGACAACACTTTAGTCAATGGTGGGTTGAGTAGCCAACTCACAGTTGGTTATTTTGTGGGTACTCCCCACACAACATATTCCTACATAACTGTGGGTGGTTGGGGCTGGCGTTGAGTGGACTAATAGTCAACCCAGCATTTGACTGACACAGCCTCTGCCCCTCTCTCCTCCCTCCCTCGGTCCTCCCGGTGCTATCCCAGCAGTCTCTGCAAGTTGCACCAGTTGTAGCAGAGTGGCAGCCGCCACTTTGATCGCTCTTGCCGCCTGCCTCTATGGGCTTGTGTTTGGGCTCTCTTCCGGCAAACCTACCCAGTTGAATTTTAAGATGTTTTTAATGATATATTAGTTTTAATTTGTTTTAATATTTAATCTATTTTGTGGTACTTGCGTTTTATAGTTGTTGTTGTTCCCCACCTCGATCCGGAGGGAGAGGCAGGTTATAAATAAATAAATATATTATTATTATTATTATTATTATTAACCCACTCACCACACGCCATTAACACACCCACCCCTCCACACAACACTTTAAACAACTGGCTTCGAGCTAAACAAATTGCAAGCCAGTTGTTTCTCTCCGTTGCTTATTTGGGCAGAATAGCATACTGCCAGTAGTTTGTGAGCGGTGTTACCCTCCACACAACACAATAAGCAACACAACTGACGATTGTTTCCCCCCCCCCCCCCCCATTGCTTAATGTGTTGAAAGAACTGGGCATATTTAGCCTGGAGAAGAGAAGATTGAGGGGAGATATGATAGCACTCTTCAAATACTTGAACGGTTGTCACACAGAAGAGGGCCAGGATCTCTTCTTGATCAACCCAGAGTGCAGGACATGGAATAATGGGCTCAAGTTACAGGAAGCTAGATTCTGGCTGGACATCAGGAAAAACTTCCTGACTGTTAGAGCAATATGACAATGGAACTAATTCCCTAGGGAGGTTGTGGGCTCTCCCACACTAGAGGCATTCAAAAGGCAGCTGGACAACCATCTGTCAGGCATGCTTTAAGGTGGATTCCTGCACTGAGCAGGGGGTTGGACTCGATGGCCTTATAGGCCCCTTCCAACTCTACTATACTATGATTCTATGAAGGGTTTGAACTCGAGCCAAGCTGGGAAACTGGGTTAGCTAGTGGGCCCCCTGAGCTGCTGGGCCAGGGGCTAAAGTTCCCATAGCCCTGTGGTTAATCTGGCTAAGCCTATGCATGACTACTCAGGAGTAAGCCCCACTGAGTTCAATGAAATGTACCCCAGAGAAGTGTTTATCAGATTGCTGCCTTCATGAAAATATTTCATATTATATAATTATTTTACATGTGGTTTGCTATAACAGGCTGAATCTCCAGTATTATGAAGATGTATTAGTTAACATTTGTGATATACTGTCACAATGCAAAGGATTTTTATAGGATGCAATCTCAGCATGAATGGAGCTTGGTAATCATGGAAAAACCCGGTGGTGTTAAAAAGTAATAATCTAAACAAATTCATAATAATAGCATCTTACTTTAATAAGATAAAATTAATAGAAATATTTTATGGAACACAAGGATATCCAAGTGGGGTTTTGCATTCATTAATGGGACTGACCTTTGAATATTGGCTCTCTCCCCGCTCCTCCCCCCAGCCTCCCACTGCTTTATCACATTTCATGTAGAGAAGTATCCAGTGACAAAGTAATGACTTCTTATTGATACATTTCACAAAGCAAGAGGGTGTTGTGCATTTTGTGTGGCATGATCCAAGTTATTAAACTGCATCATCAGTTATTTAATGATATCCTTCTGGGTATGTGAGTTGTACCTAGTTATGCTTTAGTTTAGTTCCCCCCCCCCTTTTTTTTTAAGGAAAGAGATAATTGTATTTGCAAATGATGAGACATTTGAAACAGCTTTTCATAAGAAAAGCATGTTTTAGCTAATAGGTGTTTACATTACAACACAGAACAGGAAGGGGAAAAATATCAGACAGTGGAAGCAAGCCATGCGTGGCAACGCAATACTCCATTGGGCATATTGGCTTAACAATAGTTCCTATAAAAACTGAACACTGTCAGGCCTACATATAAATAATGTAAGTTATTTTTTAAACATGCTTCCAGTCTTTCCAAGAGCATCCGTTATAATCCAAGTCAAGTTGGCCTAGAACAATGTTTAAATAACTTACATTATCCCTCTTCCAATTTGTAGGAGTATGCACACAGACTTTCAAGTTGCCTAAAGCCTTCAGACATAGCAAGTCTGAAATTAGGTGTAATTTTATACACTAACAAGCAAAGCCAATGAGCAACACAACCATTTTAAACCCTTTCAGACCCACACAGTCTGCATATCATAGTCACAACATCAGCAGGAAGTTGCTCTAGATAGAACATAGAAGCGAGATGGCCCTAAGAACTCTGGTGCACTCTGGACTGTAACAGTCTATTTTGATGTGGTGTAGTGGCTAGAGTGTTGGACTGAGAGTCGGGAGATCCGGGTTCTAAACCCGGGTTCTAAACCCCACTCAGCCACGCAAGCTCACTGGGTGACTTTAGACCAGTCACAGACTCTCAGCCCAACCTACCTCATGGGGCTGTTGTTGCAGAGGAGAGGCGGAGGATTATGTGTGTCACCTTGGGTTCCTTGGAGGAAAAAAGGTGGGAGATAAATGAAAGAAATGTAGAGTGACTACCGAATGAGAAGTAGTGATATCTTGCTGGGGAATGCTGGGAGTTGTAGGACTTTGTGTTTAAACATATAAAGGATTGTACCCCAAGCCACTGAGTGTCCCAGCATTGGTTGACCTAGGGTGCATGCTGTCTAAATGTGGTTAGGATTGCGCCCATAGATGATCAACAAGTAGGAACTCAAAGGGCCTTTTCAACAGTAGTCCCATTATCCATGAAATTACATTCAGAGAGAGGCATTTATATGGCCCTTATTTTACTGGCTTTTAAACAGACCTTTGTATTTCAAGCTGCTTTTAATTAATATGTGATGTTCTGTACAGCTTTTAACTATGCCTTAACGTTTTTAGCATGGATTGCCATTTTTACTGATATAAGATGAACTGTGTAGTATTGGTTTGTTTCTGATGTGAGCCACCTTGGGAGAGCTTTACCTTGAAAGGCAGCATACAAATTCTGAATTTTTTTTAAAAAGTGTCCTGCTTTGGCTGAAGCAATCTGTAAATGTAGTGGAGCCAGCAAACAGTCAAGCCTACAGGTGGTTAGCTGATGGGGTTCAGGTTACAACAAAGGAGGTCCCAATTCAGCCTGAAGTCAGAATACAGGCAGCCAGCCAGACAAGAGGAATAAGCAGGAGTGGTCAGGATAACAAGTAAGGGGTCAAACATGGTAAATCTGTTAGGTACGTTACCTAGTCCAGAAGTAGGGTTGTTAGGCAGTCCAAAAGGTCAGTAAACAGAGCATAAATCACAGGCATGGTTCAGGAGACAACATACATAGCAAAGGCAGGATGGACCAAGTTGTTCCAATGCTGGCTAGTTTCTAGCGAAGGCCTTTCAGCCCAAAGCTTGCTGGATCCCACCTAGAGCTCAGCTGCAGTAATCCAGCCTCCCTCAGAGCCCTATTCCTGAGGAGTCACTTTCTTCTGAGGAGACCTTTTCTGCAGGTGAGCATTTCTTCACACAGGAGCCCTACTAGCTCGTCCCTTGAGGCAACGACGCTCCCAGGGATCAGGGAGGTGCTCAGCCCCTGCCTCGAAGGCAGAGTCCCTTTTTCCTGACAGGGATGGTTCTGCAACACCCCCCCCCCCCGGCCTGAGGGCTCACACTCCTGTGGATGTAATGGTGATCCCTGGTCTGGGGTGCCCTGGGCTTCTGGGGCCTCTGGTTCGTCCTCTTAGGAGGACTCCTCAAGTAGGGTCGTGACAAAAAGGTCTATGGCGTCCACCAGCATCCATATTTTGAACCTAATGTGGTTGTAATTTTAATTCTTCAGATACATTTTAAATAGCTCAGAGATGGAATGGCATTTCGGAAAATATTTTCAGCAATAACAGCCTAGAGTGATTTTTCTATATGTGGCCACTCATCTCATAATTTAGCATTCTATACTTCCATCCACTCTTCAAAGAATGCCATGTACTAGAATTGGCATGTATACATTTTAAGTTGAAGGCTCTGTGCAAACAGCTCTTAGCTCTGTTCCACTAGTTGATTTTTTCCCTAGACATATTCCCTTGCCAGGAAAAGCTTCACCTACTCAGTTTCTGCTCAAGCTGTTGTTGAAGGTACAGGAGCAGGTCCAATCCAAAAAAAAGTTTTCAACTCTATCCCTTTGACTTTTTTTCATTTTAACAAACTTCTTGTAATGGTCTTACCCCATATTTTATGTTTTAGATATTGAGCCAACTTGCAGGAGCAAGCCCATGATTAAAGGATTGGGGGGGGGGGGAATATATGCAACAACATCCAAATTAGAGCAATACCTAGTCACAGCATATACAGGCCTTTCTCAATAGTAGAAAGGAATATATCCCCCCCCAAACACACACCTAAATCAACTCACTTTTCAGAATTCCATCACAATCTGAGAAATGCCCATAGATATTTGACTGATGAGAGTTGGGGGGCAGGGGTGGAATCTGACAGGCATTAGGAGTGGTGATGGGAAGTAGAGGGAGATGACCACATTAGGTGCAACAAAGCTGACTTAGCAGAAGCTGCATTCGCTTGCTATGAAAGCTATTTGAAGAAGGAGGGGAGAGACTGGTCCCTCTCCCTGCTCTGGGGAGAGAGAGATTATAGACCAGGACATGGCTTAAGACCATAGCAGGCAAGTCAAGGTAGGAGCCAGGGTAGAGATGGTGGAACCTAACAGTTCACTAAACAGAACTGGAAAAATCAGAAGTATAAGCCACTATTTCTATATGCCTTTGAGCCAGTACATGCATTACCTAGAAGTAAAGAAACTAGAGGCAGGAATGAGAACCTCTTTTGTTCCCCAGCTTCTGTTGTAATGTGTAAAATAGGACTCATCTACCTTTGGAGTGAGAGCCATGAGCCCCCCAATAGACCCCTGCAGATCACGGGGGTCTCTCAACAAATGAGCGTTACAAGTCCCACTTCATAAAGTACGACTCTCTTCCTTCTCTCTCTCTCTCCCTCACACACACTCAAGTTCTCGCTAATGAGAAAAACCAAGAGTAAAGTACAGTTCAGTGCTCAAATTATGTGATGCAAACCTGAAGAACAAAACAAGTTGCCTGCAGGGAATCAGTGGCATACAGAACTCCCACAGTTTAATAAAAATGTCAAGCGGCAGGGTAAGCGGGCTCACTCTCCATTTTACCCTGACCACCTGCTGGAAAAGCAGCTTTGCTTACCATTTCATTATCCAGGCTGTTGCTTTTGGCAATAGGGATGCATGTCCTGCAGAACGGCTGTAGCCTGGCACTTTACAAAACAATCATGCAAGCCACAGCCTGCTTCCCTTGGAAGAATTTCTATGTTCCCACAGGCAGGAAGCTTCTTCGTATGGAAGAAGTCTGTTTTGACTTTTGAGCTCGTTTCCAAAACTAGAGCCAGGAGACGCTAGCTCAAAACATTGCCCTTTTGACTCCAATGAGGGCAATGGCTGTGATGGAAGTGGAGTTGCATCACAGGCTGTAATCTATAATGCATACACCTCCATGAGAACACTTGGGACTGAAGTCATTGTGAAAAGCAGTCTACAGACCATTATAAAAACTTTAGTTGGGTGGGCTTTAGCTACCAGTGAGAACAGTAATGGGACTATGGGCCCCTTCTCATGCCTCTCTGATAATAAAGGAACTCTGGCGTGAGAGGGAGGAGACTATACTATGGCTCTTCTCCATGCCAACATCAATGTTCTAGAACAGGGATTTGGAACATGTGGCTCTCCAGTTGCTGTCTGACTACAACTCCTATCATTCCTCACCATTGGCCATGCTGCCTAGGGAAGATGGCAGCTGTAATTCAGCGACATCTGGAAGGCCACCCTGTTCCCTGCTCTAGAAATTGGAACAATGCTAGCGTAAGGAAGAGCCACTGAGTGGGTGCCTCCCATGTGGCCAAGGGCATCTTAAATCACCTGCAAAGCATAGGAAGGAGCTCCCCTGGATCCTGCAATATGAATCCATGAAAAGGGCCCAACAAACACTAATTCTACAAGGCATAAGCTACGGATGCAGCAGAATAATGATAGAGACCCAAGGAAATAGAATTCTGGACTGGACTAGACCACTTCAGATGATGGTTCATATATCTTAATGCTTTGTTATGTGAAAAACTCCTTGTATATAATAAAGTAGCATAACACGGTCCTAGAACCATTCCCCTGATGTGTTAAGGGTTTTCGTTTTGTTTTTAGTTGCAGGACTCCGCACAACTTAAGAGCAATTTCCCTACAGAATTAATGATATTTATTTATCAGTATGAGGTTAATTGTATTTACTAATCAGTACAACACTGGACGGAAAAAACACACAGACTTACAACTGCTATGCTCAAGGAATGCTGAAACCATATGAAGAGGTCACACCATCCTAACAGAATTCTCCCACAGAGATGGGAACAGTTTCTGAAGCATCATGTTATGCCGTGTCGTACTAAATTAACTTACGGCAATTTGCTTCAGGGCCAGCTGATTTGCCTGCTCATTGGTGTTCACACAAATTAAAGGAAAACTGAGACAGTTCTCCATGACTAACTGCCTGGCTTGTTGATCTGCTGTTCTTGTGGTGGTGGTGCTGTGTTCTCATTACCACGTTTGATTTAATTACTTTGCATGCAGCTCTCTGCAAATATTGGAATACCCTTGCTTAAGGGGAAGGAAAGGGTAAAAAGAGCAAGCAGCAACTGGCTTATTAAGCAAACAACTCCTGCAGTGTGCCAGACTGATTAATAACATTGAGTTTGAAGTACTAGACAGTTTAATTTGCCCAACTTTGTATTGCTGTATTCCAAAATTTTACAAACTATATTGGATTTAAAAGGATAATTCAATCTATCTTTATTCCTCAGGGGTTCATTCCAAAATGCCCATTATAATAGCAACAAAACATCCTTCATCTCACATTTTAAAATGGTTATGCCTTTGTTACTCATTTTGGGGACCCCTCAGGGACAGAAATTTCTTCTTTATTTTTACTTCAAAAGCTAACTATATTCACCTCAAAACTTGGGCCTTTCCGAATGGCTATGATTTAAGCAATGTGTTTTGAATTTCAAAAAAAGGTGTGTCTGCATACTACAAGTTGCTCATGCTGTGACTGAAGGCTAAACAGCACACAGACCCGCTAGGACACTTGGCTCCAACGTCCATAATCATGCATCCATGTAATGGCTTGTAAATCCCATTAACTTCACTGGAACTTGCCAATATGTAAATGGGTCCAGTTCACAACATTTTTCCTGTTTTTTACACAATTTGTGACTCTTAACTGCTTATAAACTGTACTTTATTTTATTATGAATAGCTTGAATGCGCGCGCACCCACCCACCCACAAACACACACACACAGAGCGCAAGAGAGAGTGAGAGAGCAGCTACACAAACTGCAGTTTAGATTTAACTGGAATTGTTACAGATGCCTGAAATATATTAAATCATTGTGGAGTGCAGCACATACCAGAAGTAACATGAATGCAAGTTCATCTCTGACTGTACAGAAAAAACTGATAGAAATAGGGTTGCCTGTTTGCAATTTCCTTCTTTTAACTGTACCAATTTAGTTGGATAGGTTATTTATTTAATTTAGTTATTTAAAACATTTATTGGCTGCCTTTCTAGGCAGAAGCCCCCACAAGGCAACTTACAACCATAAAATACACAAATCACTACATTTTCTGCTCCATTTTCTGCAGTTCAGTCTCCTCCCCAATCTGATGTGGGGCAAAACTATGTCCTGCTTGCTTCAGCAGGTGGGAGAGGAAAGTGATCAAGGTAAGGAATGGCATGGGAAATACAGTGGTAGCAACCTCTCCCGCTGCACTGGCACTAGTAAATGTAGGGTGCTTGTTGTTGTTGTTGAAACCTGGTAATCCTAAATGGAAGATAACCTAATAAAAGGAATTTCTATTTAGAACAGGCATTATATAAATTCTTCATAAAGCTCAATATTGGCTACAGTTGTATGTATTCTGTTGACATTTTTAAATATAAGTACTTCTGAACTGACTGATTATTCACTGAGAATTTCTTTTGTGAACCGCCCAGAGAGCTTCAGCTATTGGGAGGTAAATAAATAAATAAATGCTGGTTTTATGTAAAACCTACTCATTTTGGAAGAGCTTGTGTGGGAGAAGACTGACTTTTTAATTTTAACAAGTTAGATCCTCCTATGGAAGAATTTCTGTTGCAAAGACAATGGAAAACAGCATTTCCAAATTGTAACAATGAGAAAATACAGAGAAGTGGCATAGCGTAATGTTAAAGACTCTACGACCTGTTCAATCTGTTTTAGAATTACAACAAACAAAACGATCATTCACTGAATGTAACACTAGGAAAAATACCAGAAAATGCTTTAAAGAGTGCAATAGGTCAAAAATATTCAGCATATTCATCAATTTCTGTAAATGCAGTCTTCTCAAATCAGAGATTGGAAGTAACACCTGCCCTCTACACTAGCTTTCTAATCAAACCTAACTGGGGTTTAGAAATGAGAGTAAGGAGGCATTTCATAGCTGCCACCTTCCTTCTCAAGGGAACCTGCCCCACTTAGCCACTCCTGCTCAAGCCGTTTTTCTACACACCTCATGACCCAAAATTTTATTCTCTGGGAGGAAGAAAAGGCAACAGCTTTCCACTCTCTCTGCTTGGCCCTAGCCTGATGGTGCAGGTAGTTTTTGCGTGGACTCCAACTCACTGTGTGACCCACAATCATTAATACCTGTGGAGAGGAGCAGCATGGCAGACATTAGGGACCAGGACACATCAGGACAGATGTTAGAGGTTGGCAGTGCAACCTTAGTGCCTTCTTATACAACCTACCACCTTCCGAAATAAGGATAATATGCTGGACTTGTTATGGTGCAACAAAACATTAAGCAACCTGATAGCTCACATTTGAGATCACTGTCACAACATTGTGCAACTCAATCACTATCATCAGATAGTGAATAACAGGGAAAATACTTCCTTGAAAAAGGAATTAACCAAAGTATACAAATAGCAACCCACAAACAAGGGTAAACTTGCTTTTCTACCAACTCCTCCATGATCCCATTAATCAATATGGGCTGAGCTACACCTAATATACCCAAAAGCAAGACCGCTACTGGACATGTTAAGTAGACTATCTCCTTTAAAGCCCTTTCTGCTTAAAGAAGCAACTCTTACCCAGTTCAGGAAGGTAACAAACTTCAGCCTGCTTCCAGTCAGCACAGCCAATACTCTCCTATAAAAAATATTCTGAGAATTGGGTATTAATTCTTCCCCTTTATAAATCTGTACTAGTTAGCAGCATTGAAGAAAAACAGGTATTTTTCAGTGGCAAGCATTTCATCAAAGTCTGGCAAAGTGCTGTTTCAACTGCTTGATAAGTTGCTGCGTATCCACATGTTCAGGAAAGGCTTCTTCAGACTTCTGAGCTGCTATATAACTCCTTTGGAGATCTCCAACCTGCAAGAAAGGCATGCACACTGAAGGACACGGAACTGTTGCTGGCACCTTTGTTTTACTAGGTTTCTCCCACTCCCAACCACTTTAACACTGTTCATATTCCAACATGCAAGACACAACCCAAACAATGGCTCAATCATTCATGCCCTAGTCACTTTCAGGCTATATTACTGTAATGATGTGTAACACCGGGATGCCTTTGAAGAAAGTTCAAAAACTTCAAACTGGTTCAGAATGCGGCTGCAGGAGTTCTGATTAAAGCCAATGGGATGGATCACACCATATTGATCCTTTATTAGCTACACTGGTTAACAATTTATCCATTAAAGTCCTAAACAGTCTAGGACCAGAATATCTCAAGCATCTCCCCTCCAAATATAAACTACCTGAGCCTTTGTCCACCTCCAAGACCCTTCTCTGGATCCTCAGAAGTACAGAGAAAGCATCTTTTTAGCTACGGCATTCCAAATTTGAAACAGCCCCCTAAGAAGTTAGGGTGGAAGCCCTAAATATAAATAAGCCCCATACTTAAGCACATGCCTAACTCTCCCCTACTGAAATCAATA
The DNA here is from genome assembly GCA_029215795.1 of Anniella stebbinsi. NCBI lineage: Eukaryota > Metazoa > Chordata > Lepidosauria > Squamata > Anniellidae > Anniella > Anniella stebbinsi. Next base: position 345,438,627 of record JARDYH010000001.1, on the reverse strand, counting down.
CTATTTTAAAAGTGTGTAACTTAAGCGAGATAATTCTCTTATTACTTTCTATACAGGGTTGATTTGACTGCATTTTGCTTTCCAGAATTTTATACAACTGCAACATGAATTATATATTCAGTGGGCATGATCCAGCAAAACTCAAGAGCATTTGTCCCATTGATTTCATTAAGATAGTTTAGCAAGTGCTTCATTTTCCCAGTGCAAGCAACAGGACTTAATCATGCTTAAGACTCAAACTCTATTGAACTCAATAGGGCTTCATTCCCTATAGACACGCACTGTAAGTCTGGCTGGATTGCATCCATCATAGGAAAGACGTTGTTACCCAGGCAACAAAATATATGCTACATTTAAGAAAACTACTTATTAACTGCATTAGTGGGAGGTTTAAAAATGCTTTCAGAACTGCAGACAGAGGTTGTAATTCCTAAAACCAAGATTTAGTCCCCACATACACAACCACAGTAATTAATGCAGAACGTTTCTTGCTAGTTGAGGGGGAGTTCTTGTGCTTCCTCTATCAAGGGCCATTGGGAGGTTGCACTCCCTGCCTCCCAGGAAGAACAATGCAGGAAGGGAGAGACTAACCTGGCCCTATATAGTGACCAGAGAAGGAGAAGCTATAGGGAGTTTGCTTTGCTATTCCCTGCCTCCCAGGAAGAACACTGTAAGAACTTGGTAACTAAGAACTAATATCGGAGTTTGCTTTTTTCCTCCTCCCTCCCAATCCTTTTTCCTTTTACATTGAAAATCTGAACTGCCTTGTTATTAAACTTTGTAAGCCACACTGGAAGCTGGAGAACAGAGTATTCATAGACTAGGCAATTAAAAGATTACACAGAGGACAACAGAATAAAGTAATGACATTACCTTATCAGACAGTACGGCAAAATTGAAGTGTGGCTCATACATGTGAGGTGCAATCAGTGAAGCAGTCTGCAGAAACACTCTTGCCTGAACAACAAAAAAAGAGAGACAGCGTTGACTTGCATGATTGTATAGAGCAAGATGCACAACACCTCTATATTCTCTCTCCATCTTGGGTTCATCTATGTTATTTTAACATAAGAAGCTGCCTTATGCTGAGTCAGACCATTGTTCCATTTCACTCAGTACATAGACGACACTGCAAACAATGGCTCTCCAGTCTTTCAGCCTGGAGTCTTTCCCAGCTCTTCTTGAAGATGCCTGGGATTGAACCTGAGGCTTCTGCATGCAAAGCATGTGCTGTACCTCTGAGCTATAGCCTGTCCTTCCTTCACATGGGGCCAGTATAGCATCCTTCTGTATCAACGGCAGCCACAGTTAGCAGGAGTTATTAATGTTACGCAAGTTATATAATGTTATACAACATTATATACACTCACATTCATGCAATGCAATACACGCGAAAAGAGAGCAGCCATTTTAAACGTTATTCCAAAATTCTGTGCTAGGAAATATGCAGACAGAAATGCATCTGATACAGTGCCATTTCCCGGTCTGTTCACCCTGCAGCTTTATTTTTGCAAAATGACAAGGGAGTAGAATTGACAAGTGTTCTGTCCTTTGAAGTGCTTAGAGAACAGAATTCTTATTCCAGTATGCCCTGGAGGTTCACAAAAACATGGATTGTCACAGGAAGACCTGAAGGATATGATGCCACAGCCTTACACCCAATTCATATAATGCTTGCTTATCCAATCTAAGATGTAAGGGAGTTCAGACCACTCTAGTTCTGCTTCTGAGAAGCCAGTAACAAGAATTGTTTTCAAACCTTCATTAATATAAGAAGCCCTCCAGAGAAATGTATTTCCTGCTCAGTTCCTTAAACACTAAGGTAGTTATTTTGAAGCAATGGAGCTATTCTGGAACAAAGACTTGGAGATGTTGACTATTTTATGAAACAGTCAACTATTGATTATACTGTTGACTATTTTATAAAAATGTCTTAGGGCGCAATGCCATGAGGATAGTCAGCGGAATCCAAACTCAGAGGCTGTGGAATATCCAATGTAAGGCTTCTCTCCACCCGCCCTGCATTTCTGTTAGATGGGTGATTTCGCCCATCTAATATTGGCAGTTCAGTGTGGGAGGGAAGAAGGCTGGGGTGGCCATAGGAAATGTCATATGGCCACTGCCCCAATCTCCTCCCCTCTCTGCCCTGGGAATGCCCTCTTTTCCCATCTCCTCGCTCCCTTTTCAAGTGCGGAAACATAGCCAGAACCGTGTCGGCGACGAGGGAGAGGGGGCAGGGAGCATGGCTTCTGGGCTCCAAGGTCAGAGTCCTGTTTCCTATCTCAGAGTCAAGAAATGGAACAATTCTATGCGCCCTCTGATGCTATCAGGGGGGACATAGGATTACTCCCTTATGACAGTATTAAAACTAAACACAAAAATAGCTAGACAATGGGAAAATCATAGGCACCCAGAACTAGCTTGCTCATAAAGTGGACTGAAGGCCCAATGTCAAGATGGCAAACACAGGATAAAATTGGGGAAGGCAGAATTTTGGATAAGCGTTGTCACAAATCTGCTTCTCTAGGATTCTAATCTCATGTGGCAGCAACAGGGGGGAATTGTGTTCAAGGTGACACTACAGATGTGAATTATATGAAGATTTCCTAGAATACACGTGCCTAGATTTCTTACAATACACTAACTTTGAGGCCATTCCAACTACTAGAGAAGAGGGTGTTTGACCAAGTGCAGAGTGCAAGGGTGGGTGTAAAGGGAAGGATGATGGCTGCCAAGCTAGGCCTCAGGTGGCAAACCTCAGGCCCCACAGTCACCATAACAGGACACTTGTACAGAAGTGAAAATCATATTTAAAAAGCTTTCAACAAGTCACATCTTCTCTTACTGTTATTATACATGAAGCTACAAGTGAAGCCTAAGCATATGCCAACTGAATACAGCTCTGTAACTAAAACTGATTTTCATCTGTCATAGCAAACAATCATGCAGGAGTACATTTGAATGTTGCCATGGTAATTGCTAGAATATTTGCATGGTAGCCCTGAAAACAACTTGCTACTTAGAAACAGAGATTTAAGTAAGAACTGTATTTTACACTGTAGTTCATCTGCTGAAAATTTAAATCAACTAAAAAAAAGATTCAATCTTGTTGACCAAAGGGCAAGTCAGAAGCACCACATATCGGGAACATTTTTGGAAGGTTCATACAACTGGAACAACTACAGAGATTTTGATTAGCTATTTGGATTTGCCAGAGCTGACCTAAAATGCTACACAGGCACACACTTATTTATTTTTATATAGATACATACATTTCATTCTTGCACAACATGGTTCCTTAAAAATGTGATCTGGGTTCCTAAGAATTTGAAAGTATATTTCAAACCTTGCTTTTCTTGTGAACTCTATACAAACTCTCTCAATGCTGCATGACTAGGTGTTTGCCTATGTGCTTCTCTAGATGTTTTATCATTGAGAATATTTAAAGCAGGGACAGAGAAGCTTTTTTGGTCCAGGGGCTGGACTGCACCCTTGACCAATCCGGAGGGGCAGATGACATCAAGGAGTAGGGCCCCACCCCCACATCCCACCCACACCCTGGGTGTCTTCTGCCCATATCCCACCCAGTTCTCCATTTTCCATGTAGAGGGCGGCACAGGACTTTGTGCCTCTTTCTACATGGAGGAAGGGACTGAGACGTGTCCTCACTCAAGCAATCTTTTTCCTGAAACAACACATAAGCTGCAGTTGCTCCAGCTTTCCTTTAGAACTTAATACCAACCTGCTCGATGCGACCTTTTTGCATCTCCAGCACAGCCAAGTTATTGTAAGCTTCTGCATGGTCATTGTTGTTGGCCAAGGTCAGTTTCAAACACTGGTAAGCCAAGTTTATATCTCCTATTCCCTGCAATGCAAAAGACAACAGTATATCATGTTTTTTATATAAAGTCAGTTGTCACATTTTAAGACAGTGTGACAAAGAAACAGAAGCAAGAATAGGACTACGGAGGTAAGAGTAGACTTGATTCCTTATGGCTGAACTCACCAAGGGCAGGTGCAGGTTTAATCCCTGTCCCAAAGGTATCCCCAGGTGTATCTGTTTATTTTCTCTTTTATAAGCAAACAGCTGTCATTTTTGCTACAGAGGAATGAATGTGTTGTATTTCAGGACAATGTTGTGGTGGGAGCAGAACCTGCCCCAATGTATGTTGAGCAAGCTCCCCCACTGATAGAGATCCTGCCGGTGGGGTGGGGGGGCAGTCTTTGAATTGCAGGGGGATGACAACGCCTGACTGACAAACAGTGTTTTTAGGCAGCTTCAACTCTGCCACTCTCTTTTTACAACAGAGTTCCATAGAGACTTCCCTAGTCTCCTCAAGATGCTGTGTATGTATTCCGATATGCAGCAACCGAATACACTCCTTTTTTAAATCTTTAAATCTAAGGGTGATATCCAGTGTCAGTCCTACATAGAGGTAGAGCCATTAAAATGAATTATACTTAAGTTAGTCATGACTAACCCATCCATTTCAATGAGTCTACTCTACATAAGACTAACACTAAGTCTGTACCTCCAGCTAATCAGATTATTCGGCAAAGTTAATCATATCATTTGTTTGCCAGGACTTGCAGCCGCTCTAAAAGCTTCTTGCGTTAACAGGTTTTATAATTTCTGAACAACTGTTTCAACAAAGCATTCTGAACAAATATGGCTCTTACCACAGCTACATGCCCCAAATTGTACCACACATCTGCAACCTCTTCCTCACTTTCAGCTAGAGACAGTGCACGTTCAAAGGAGCTGAGAATCAGGTCATATTGCTGGGCGTAGAAACAACAGAGGCCCAAGTTGTTAAAGAGCTGGCTGTTATAAATGCCCATCTGTAGAAGCCGTCTATTTCAAGATAAAAATGGATTAAACTTGTACCTTTGTAGTATGGGTAATAAAAACTGCTTGTACTATATGAGCAATTCTCATAACATAAAAAAGATAATAGATAGTAATTTTCGTGGTTTGAGAGTTGCTGCAGCACGCCTCCATTCCCATGCCAGTTGGTACCATCAGAAGATCACAACCACATGGGAGGAACCTATACAGTGGGTCTTTCCTCACAAATGTCACCCCTTTTGGAAACTGAAGCAAGGCAGATGTGGGAAGTAGCTGCAACACGGACTTCTAGGAGGCTTGGACTTTTGTCATTCCTTACTGATGTGGGAAGAAGCTAAGCCGCAGTAGTTCCTGCTCTCAAAAAAGCCAAACATCAAAAACAGGCCTTACAACTGGCCCAGTGCCACTGTAGTGAAAACTATATTCCATCTCTTAAGCTTCCATATTTTGTATTCTATGCTGTACCTTCTGGTTTTAATGGTTGTGAACCGACCAGACAGTTTCGGCTATTGGGCAGTAGAGAAATTAAACAAAATTTTAAAAAGATTAAAAGCACTAAAATTGATATCTGACATCAGCGTTAAGAGGTCTGTCATCCACCCCGAAAACAGAAGCACTCTTCACTCCCAGCAAAAAAGTGATTAGATGCCACAAGGGCCTTTCCAAATACTCTTTTTAAATCGTCTTTACCACTATATCTCACAAGGATCATGCACTGGTGACTAGAACAGTCAAACAATGCCATCCCAGAAAGCATTCCTGTTGTGGGGGAAATGCCTGCAAAACCTACTGGGGCATCTTCAAATCTAATGAATGTATTATGGCATAGGTTTTCATGAACTGGACGTTTGTTGAACATCTGACAGGTTTTTTAAAGAAGCCTTTTCCATGGGTTCTTTTCCCTTTTTGTTTCCCTTTTATCCTGTCTCAAGCATGCACCTTCACCATTTTTAATGGCTATCCTCAGACAGCAACGCTAGCCTCAACCTCTTTCATTCTGTGGATTCAAAGAGATTGGTGCAAATGACTAGCAAAGGCTGCTGGGCAAGACATAAGAATGAGCTCTCCCGCTCAAAGCAACTGAACGGCTTTAGACAGCAAATGTATGTTCTGGACAAATGGAAAAACAAATACAAAACTGAAAACAAAAATCAGAAGCAGAAAAAGGAATGCAATTGTTTGTCATATCCTCAGTGGATGCAACATAAACAGGCTGTATATCACTGGAAGGCAGCACCAATAATAGCGCCTCAGTAATAGAGACTGAGATTTCCTAGTGGGATTTAAAGAAAAGGTTATACAAACACCTATCAGGGATGCTTTAGGTATAGGACATGAGCTACAGTCCGTGACAGGACTATAATATTAGGATTTTGGCAAAGCTCTCATCTAGTTGGCCCACAATTTAGCATTTGTTTCAGATATACCCCATCATTAGTTTTTTTTTTTCCTGTTAATGTTTGACAGTCTTGCATACTCTCTGAGTGCATGCTTGAGGCATGAACACACCTACCTGTAAAACCGCAATGCTATTTCAGGCTGGTCAGAATAAAAGTGATTACTTCCAATGCATGCAATGGCTTCCACATGAGTATTGTCCTGTTTTAAGACTTCTTTATAGTATTCTGCAGCTGCAGAAATGTTGTTCATTTCCTATAAGGAGTTGGGAAAATAAATAAAACATTATAAACACATTTTAATTATACGTAACTCTAATAGTAAACTTTGAAACCAACAAAAAAGTATAAACCATACAATAATAATAATAATAATAATAATAATAATAATAATATATTTATTTATCACCCGCCTCTCCCAACGGATCGAGGCAGGGAACAACACCAAACACAAAATACAAAAACTGATTAAAAGCAGATAAAACCAGTACATCATTAAAATACCAATAAAACACCAATAAAACACTTTAAAATTCATCTAGGTAGGCCTGCCGGAAGAGATCAGTCTTTATAGATCTTTTAAATTCCTGAAGACTAGTAAGTTGGTGAATCTCTCCCGGCAGGTCATTCCACAATCTGGGAGCGGCAGAAGAGAAGGTCCTCTGGGTAATGGTTGTCAGTCTAGCTCTTGTTGACTGTAATAAAACAAATATTAGTCTAATCCTGGAATTTTATTAGACACTATTCACTATAACATGCTTACATATCAGCGTGTAAATACCTCCTTCTTCACCTACCCTTTTTTAGCGAAAGAAAAAATATATTGCAGAAGATGTGCATACATGTATCAGTGCCATATACTTATGCAAAGACCACTTGAAATGGTACCCAAGGTGTTTTCTTCGAGTCTGCTCACAGTAAGTAACCATATGTTATTGAGTTTCTCTTGCTATTTATAGACTGCCACAGGGCAAACAGCACTACATAATAGCATCAGTTTCCTGCTGCATGGAAACACACTCGTTTCTGATTGTTTGCTCAATCTCCCACGTCAATCATGGTTGACCTTTTTAAATGACTATTTAAAAACTTGGTTCTCAAAATGGAAGGCACTGGCAGGCCTCTCTAAGGCTACAATCCTATATCCATGTACCTCAGACTAAGTCTCACTGACTTAGCGGAACGTAATTCTGAGTACACATAGTCTGACCATATGAAAAGGAGGACAGGGCTCATGTAACTTTAACAGTTGTAGAGAAAAGGGAATTTCAGCCAGTGTCATTTGTATGCAATTAGTTCCTGGTGAAATTCCTTCTTCATCACAACAGTTAAAGTTGCAGGGGCCCTGCCTTCTTTTGTATATGGTCACTCTAGTATAGTGCATGCACCTTTAACTGTTGTGATGAAGAGGGAATTTCACCAGGAACTAATTGCATACAAATGACACTGGCTGAAATCCCCTTTCCTTTACAACTATTAAAGTTACATGAGCTCTGTCCTCCTTTTCATATGGTCAGCCTAGTACACATATACAGGTTGTGCTGTAAGATAGTATGGGTGGGTAGTATGGGTGGTTGTTCAAAGAACAAGCTTCTCCCCCAATCCTCATGGCCAAAACAAAATTGTTCTCAGAAGGTCTCAATAGTACAGGTAGGATAAATAGCATAATTAAAATGCTCACAATATACCTTGTCGTTGTTAGAAGCCTTTAGTGTTTTTTTTAAAAAACAACAACAATGAAAGGTAAGATGTAAATGTTATAAATCAATCAATAAAACAAAAATAAATTGTCCTTCTGAAACAGCATTTCATCATATAATAAACTGTTAAAACACTCTTGTCCTTTAGTAAATGGATTATAGTTCATAGACCAGGGATGACCAGGTGTGCATATGATCACACAAGCACAATATATGTATATATATATATATATATATATATATATATATATGAAAATATCTAATTCTCCATTATAAAGTGCACACTCTTCAAAAGCATTAATAAGACTTTCAGTTTAAATCAAATGCTTTGCATTACATCTGTTTGAATGACCCTCCCAAGGTGAGACATTCCAGCTTCTTGGTTACTTTAAGAAGGTCTGAACACTGATTTATTCATTTTGGGGGTGCAGCTTACAGCCTATCTGGTTAGCATATATTACAAGCTGGTTGCTGTTGTTTTGTCCTGATTGGACATTACAATGTGCAGTATGTTTATTCAGAAAAATAGTCCTCTGAGTTCAATAGGACTTTCTCTCTAGTAATGGATCATTGCACTTTTTAAAAAACGTATTAGATTTTTTAAACTTTGGTAAGCTATTTTAAGAGTATTGAAAAACAAGCATTAAAAAAACTGCTCTGCTGAAAATGAACTTTGAAGTATTTACACTGTGTAGTAATTCTTACTGTCATAAGTGAATCCTCAAATTACTCCCAATACTGATTAAGTCAGCACTGGTCTACATGTCTTGTTGGTTAATCTCACTGACGGGTTTTTTGCCACTTTCTATTTGAGACAAACAAAACCCTGAAGGAAGACACAGAGCCACAACAACAACAACAACAACAACAACAACAACAATAATAATAATATATTTATTTATTACCTGCCTCTCCCTCCAGATCGAGGCGAGGAACAACATCATCATAAAACACACAATGTCAACATCTGGTAATGCCTCCCTTGGCTAAAGATGGATTTGTCCTTGAGGTTGTTTGAACTACAAAATGGTACTCCAGTAGGAGTTGGAAGAGCTGTCGCTCAAGTGGTAGAGTAGATGCTTTGCATACAAGGTTCCACATTCAGTCTCCAGTCTGAAACCATGGAGACTTCAGTCCAGGTAAATATTATTGAGCTAGGTAGACCAATGATCTAACTGGATATAAGGCAACTTCCTATGTTTCTATATTCTGAATACAAGGCCAACTGGGCTTGGTGTTGTTGTTCTGTAGCACCATCTAATTTGTATTAGTAAATGTTGGAAATCAGTGCAGTGAATCTATATGTAAGATAGAAAGTCGGTTTACATACCTCATGGATCCTGGCAATACCACAAATGAGAGAGACCTCTCCAGGAAACCGATCTAATCCTTGCTTGAAAACATTTAAAGCTGTCAAAGGCTGGTCCAAGCGGGAATACACCTGAACAAATAAATGATGGGTGCAGCTACATCAATATCAAATGTTTTTACGATGGTTATAACACATGTCAATTAGATGACTGTCATATGCATAGTCATGTATTCTGCATATGCCTATGTAAAAGGCTGCATTACAAAATATTATGCAAAGGTAGAAAACTGCTGCTTCAGTTTAGCACTGCATCTCCACACCTTCCAGGACACAACGTTGCTGCATGCCAGAGAGCTGTAGCTTCATTTGTAGGAGACTATCATTAAAAATATCAAGTTCCCCTCAGGCCCTCTATAATGTTTAGTAGAACCTGTCTTGTATCCTTATGCCAAGTATCTCTCCACCCTACCAGTCAATGGTGCGGATCAATGGAAGGGAAATTCAGAGAGCTAGTTTGGATGTTAATGCTAAACACAGTTTAGCACAATGAAAATGAGTACTGTCTTCCTCCGGTCTCTCCTCTTCCTCCAGCGTGGCTGTGAGGAGGAGACTGGAAGCTTCTACTTTTATTTTAAATTAACTGTTGTATGTAGGTTCATACAACATGCTAAACTGTGGTCAATCTAAAACAAAAGTGGAAGTTTCCAATCTCCTCCTCATGGCCGAACTAGAGGAGGGAGGGTGTAACATATGGACCCTGTGGTATGTTGTAATATACATTATGGATGGGGAAGGAGATCAACCTTTGGCTGACTAGACATTTGAGCAGCAGCTCTATTTTTCTTCCAATATGTAGTTCTGCCCCCAGATTCTGTGCCAAATTGTCACAGGTTCAGATTAGGCAAACTCAAACAAGAATTAAGTTGAAGTTGGGTCTTATACATGCAGCCAGCCTAGGCCCCTATGATATATTTTAGCCAGCCAAAGCAGGCATGACTTGTGAGCCACACACACACTCAATATTCAATCCATTTCTTCGGTGTGCCTATGACTATCTGCATGATGTTAATATACTTTTGTGAGAGCAGAAACCATTGAGTTCACTCATACCAGTGAAATAACATGATAAATAACGTAATGCTGACTTAGCATACAGAACAACAAAAAGCCAGCTGTCTCTGGTGTTCTCATTACACATAATAGGCAGTAAAGTGTAATACAAACTGTGCCCAACTTTAAAGAGTATGGAAAAAGATTACTATGACTACAATAGCAAATCCTCCTTAAATATAATTACACTATTTTGCATTGAAAAGACAACTGGATCAGCTTAAACGACACCTTCAGCAAGAATGGCATGATTAACAGGCTACTGCAGAGCTTGAAAACGTATCTTCATAAATAGAGATAGAAATAAGAACACAAAGATCATTGCAGTAAATTTGCCAGCTTTTGCCTACTGTCTCTTAAACTTGACAAACTGAAGTAGTTGCTTCCTGGATAGAAGGAATGAATGAGATTGGTTAGGTGATTCCCACCCCCACCTGCCCCCAAATATATGTTAGACCCTGACCATATCAAAATGATATTAACAATAAAGGAGGTTAATTTTAAACTGTTTGACTGCAACAGTCTACTCACAGAAATTCTCATTTCTAGATGTCAGTGCCATATTGTATAAATCTAAAGCAGCCTTCAAAGCATTCACTGTAAATTTCTGTTTATAATCTCTACAGCAGTTCCCAAAGGATTTGTCTTGGTAACGTGAGCTTTAAAACCTTAAAGACAAGTCTGCATGTTTCCCCTCATTTATTTAACATCTGAACCTATTTCCTCTTTTAACTGCTTTCCATAAGCACCTCTCTTCAAAAACGTTTCAGCAGCAGATTTACATATAAAGGAAAATTACACGGCTTGTCTATCAACCATTTGTTACTCAACCTGATCTTAGGTTTCTTTTAAGAGTAACTCAGCATAAAATGTTTTGGAAAGGGCTGCTTTAAACCCTGAGCTCTCCTGAATGAGGATAGTCTCAAATACCTTAAGGCTGAAAAACTACAAAGCTATGTATGCATTGTGGGGGAGCGGGATGAGGAAGTGGACAGAGAGAAACACTGTGTACACAGACAGAGGGATCTTTGAAGTTTCAACTGCAGCCATTCACACAGCTGAACAGGCAAGCCAATGTTCATTCAAATAATAGCTTGCCTTTCCAGTGGTGCAAGCAGCTGCACAAAAAACTTCAACATCACCTCTAGCTATGGTCACAGTATTCTCCCATGTACACAAATACCTTTGTAGGATGGCAGCCTAAATAAACATGATGGCTATTAGATAGGTTGGGGTGTAAAATTGATGGTACGTCCGCTCCGTCTTCCTAGAGGGCTAAATCTATTGTTACACAAACAGACGTGCTTGTGCAACAGGAATTTCTCTTCCCCTTTCCTGGAGCCTAATGTGGGAGGTGGGGGGATTTGATCCACCAGCTGTATCTGTTCTGCTAGTAATTGTTGAATACAACCTCAAATGTAGAGTTTTGGAAGAGTAGTCTATGTAAGAAAAACAACCTGGGGTGGAACTCCTAGAGGGTCTTGTGATTTTAACAAATTATTGCACAGATCGATTTCTACTGAGGCTAAAGCAAATAAAGGAAACTGAAAAAGAAAGTAGTTGAATAAAAAAATATTAAACAGAACAGATAAAGGCTGCAAAAGGTAAAACAAACAAACTCAAATTCAAGGGTTTTTTTTAGCTCTGCTGTCACCTCACTTCCAGATTGCAGTTTCAAAATTTTCATCTGAAATGAAATTTTATTTGTATATCCCAACTTACTTTTGCCAAATAGAGTACCGTATCTACCATATCCTGTTGTTTGAGAGCTGATTTAAATTGCGTTTCTGCTTCACGATATAGTCCCAGCCTGACGGAAGACAGAACAATAGCTGTGAAAGCTGAAAAATCTAGTAGAGGAAAGATTAATTTTTACAAATGTTCTAAATTATGAGCTATGAAAACATAAGATATAATATAACCCCACACCTCAACATATTACATTAGAAATTAAATTTCCAGTTTTCCGCAATTGGGTCGTGGTCACTCAAATCTTTTAAAGGGCCATGGTCCTGCCCAATTCTTATTAAAACTGAGTTAGCGTTTGCCTAACGCTACCTAATAATCTCTTAAAACTGAAAAACGTTTTAAGACGGACATTCTCAGACCACTTACTCTGGTAAAATCATAGGGCAGTACCCAAGTGCATCACTCCGCAAGCAGGGCCCATTGCAGATTCTGTTCCACAAGCAGAGCCCACCACTTGTGCAATGGGGATTTAGCGTTTCCATCAGGAAGTCCCAAAACTAGCAGAAACACTTGTTTTTGGATCGGGACAGGTCAGCTGAGCTCCCTTATGCAATCTCTGCTGACTTATCCCAATGGGCATTTCCGCTCATTTCCAGTTCCTAGAGGAAGCGCTAAATCCTCATTGCACAAACAGTGGACTCTGTTTCTGGAACGGAGTTGCAGTGGCCCAACTTGTGAAACGGCCCACTTGGATACTGCCCAATATAATTGTAATGGGACCATAGTAGCTTATGGTCTGCAAATTAACCCTACATACAGTTTTATTGGTGTATACATAAAATGCCAAAAAAATTTTTTCAGGTAGATTGAACAACCCACAGAGAACCCATAGTTCGTTGGACTAGGAAGTGTGGGTTGTTTAAACCATGGGTTGTTGTTACATGCAAACCCAGAATAAGTGGGTTGTTTTGCCAGGCTACAGAGGCAAGACTGGCAAAAAAATCCTGCTTCCTTACGTACCAGTACAGCAGTGCTGCAAAGGCAGTTGGGATATGTGGAGTGAGTAGGCAAAGGAGGAGGGAAAGAAACAATCCAGGGAGTAAGAAAACCATGGTTTGTTTGATCAACTGCTAGACAATAAATCAAGGGTTAGCATCATGTGCGAACCAGGTCACTGTACTAGATCTAATATTTTTGCAGTGGCAAAAGAACTGATATTAGCAATGTAACACATTCTGCATTATTTGTATCTAAGATCCTGTCTTTCATTAATCTTCTGATGGTACAGAGGAACACAGTTACCTCATGTTCAACTGTTTGTACTCTGTTCCTCTCTTCATTCTATCTCTAGTTTAGAGACTCTCCTTTCTCAACCACTTGCACATAACTCTACTTCACACTCAGATCCAATTAAAAACTGAGATTTTCCAATCTTAACCTCTGGAGCATACATCCCATTCCCTTTAACATCTCTGTGCCTTAACACATACCTCAGGGGAGGTAGGAGCATGGAACATGCCCTAAAGGGGATCTCTGTGGGGTCAGGCATTTCTCCACAGTGGAGTGGATCAAATCCTCCATTTTAAAATGTATGGGATATTTTACCTGTAATAACACTTCCCAATTTGCACTTTCCACCACCAGTCCTTGAATTGGGCGTGTTGTGTGGCATACGCTGCCAAATCTAAAGCCTTGAAAAAGAAAGTACCCTTTCAAAAGTCAGTTTCAATTTTGAGATAAGAGCATACAGATTAATTATAAGATTAAAGCACATAATATCACATAGAAGAGGAAAATGCTGCTTTTTGCCTGTTTACTATTATGCTGCATATTTTAAAACAGCAAAGGAAGCATAACAATACTAATTTTAGTATTGCAGAACTTACAGGTTTGTTTCATAAATACATTTTAAAAAAAACACCCCTTCACATCATAATCAGTTGCTAAAGTGCTAGAACACAACTCTTCCCAATCTTTTGTGCTAATAGCTGTCAAATTGGATCACACATCAGGCTTTCTGTTTAACACAAAAAAATTCACACGCCAGCAAACATGTACTAGACTGCCAGTAGAGGTGGAGAATAAGGAAATACAGAGGATTGTGAGAATGTCAGTAGCAGTAAACTACTCACTATTTTCTCAACCCCTGGTGGTTTTTCATTAACCAAGGAAACTTTCCTTTTTGCTTCACCATGGATGGAGACAATTTTGAATTAACACCTGGATTTTATATTTTCAAAAATTGAGAATTTATAATTGTCTGAGCCTTTCTTCTCCCCAGTGGTCCTTGGGGCACTGAAACCTGAAATCATCACATCACCTGGCAAAGCACAATTTGAATGTCTGCAAACCCTCTTCCTCATCATCTTAAGGCTTTGTCCCATGCAGATATCCTGACTACAACATCTAGTCAGCCTCCCCCCCCCCCCCAACTCCCATCCAGCTAACCTGCTTTTTGCAATAGTCAACAAAAACTAGGCTGACAACCATTACCCAGAGGACCTTTTCTTCTGCCGCTCCCAGACTGTGGAATGGCCTGCCGGGAGAGATTCGCCAACTTAACAGTCTTCCGGAATTTAAGAAAGCTCTAAAGACTTATCTTTTCCAGCAGGCCTACCCAGCTGAATTTTAGGAGTTTTATTGGTATTTTAACAACGTAGTAATTTTTATGTTTTAATCAGTTTTATGTATTTTATATTACGTGTTTTTAATGTATTTCCCTGCCTTGATCCAGAGGGAGAGGCGGGTAAGAAATTAATATATCACTATCTTGTCTGATTAAGGGTGCAACCCTATTGTGTTGGTCCTAAGCCTCTGGACTTGGAGTCTCATGGTCATCCTTTGCAGAGTGATCTTTGCCTCTTGGACATCCCACACTGGCATTTCATGCTAGACAGGCTGTTTTGCTTTTTTGCTCATCTAGTTGGGATGCTTCAGAGGGAGAGGGAAGGAGGTTGGAGAAGCCTCAGGATAGCTCATAACCTCCCTGCCCACTGGAACGCCCCCTTATCCTCTCCAAGGGTGAGTTCCGGACCTCACAGAGCAGCCAGCCCTGTTCTTTTCGCACCAGCTGCAAGGGGGAGGATCAAAGCTGCTATTCCCCCTCCAAGATTGGAGCACTGCCTCTGACCTTGGGAGTTAGGAATCCAAAGTATCCTATGGTCCTTCAGATGCTGTCTAGTGGCCATAGAATTGCTCCTTACGAGATCTAGAAATCTCAAAAGCTTGCCATTTTGGGGGGGATCTTTGAGTTGGCTTCATAAAGGTATTACACGATATGGATTTTGTATTTTTTCTATGGCCAACATGGCTGCCTTTGTGTTTTTTTTAAAAAGAAATTAGGACATATATTATCTGTACCATCAATGAAAGGTGTACTGCTAAGATATAGCACTGGAAGCATACACTGTGCTATAAAGCAGACTGCAAAACCATATTCATAAAATTACTTAAAAGTATGTCAAATCAGCTACTGGCATCAGAGCACAACATTTGTTTCATATAATTCAAATGTTGCCATTTGAAGACTAAATCCCCTGATGGTAAATGATATATATATTCTAATCTAATTTGGCTTCTGAGATTTCCACTTGCTTAAAAGTGTCAATTGCTGTAGAAACAATTTAGATCTTGCACATCCTGGTGTTCTGATATGACATTTCAAAGGTCTGCATTTGTTGTTGGCTGCAACCACTGAAATTCAATTATCTCAAAATGTGCCTGTGCAACCAACTGATTAACAGCTTAAGGCAGAAAAATTATACTCAATTAAAACCCACATACATCATTTTGTTTGAAGCAGTTCCTACAAATGTCAACAGAAACACAGGTGCACTTGAAAATATTTCCAAAACATAGGCTGAGATTCAGAGGGGAATGTATGCATGATCAATTCAAATCTGAAGAAATCTGCACTGTATATGTGCAGCAGCAGCAGCATTTCCCTTCCGAAGAAACCTTTTTTTAATTACACACCAAACTGCTTTTTGGGCACCCAGGACTTTCAAAGGGTAATTTTGGGATGATGGGAGCCTCTACTAAGAAGAATAACTCTATGATTCAGGACACCTGGGTCTCAGCCTTGGCCAAACTGACAACACTGTGAAAGAAATAGAACTTGCAATGTTTGGTTTTAAAATGGTGGGACTAGGTCATGTATATTCCTGCTATCCTAAGCCACTTGGGCCCCCTCCACAAGGATGCGCTTTTGCGCCCGGTTCAGGGATTATGCGCATTATCGCGGAGGCGCATTTACGCCTAATCCCTCTGCACGGGAGACGGCGAGAGGCGGCGAAGCGCATTAATTGATGTCCAAAAAGCGCTTTAGAAGACGTTAATGCGCATAATCGCTTGTTCACACGGCGAAAATGCGCTTTAACGGCCGGAGCAAAATAAAAGTCGCTATTTAACGCACATTCGAAAATGCGCATTATCGGGGAGATAACGCGCCTGTACGCCCGTTTTGCGCTCCGCTGGTGTGGAGGTAAAATTTATAATGAGCCTTCAAGGCTCATTAAACGTCTCGTGTGGAGGAGGCCTCTGATGCAGGAAAGTTCCACTGAAGTCAACTGTCTTACAACTCAGCAATGCACATGCATCACATCATGTGTGTATCATTCCCTGCAACTAAACATTCAAGCTATTCTTTTTTATGTTCCCCTGAGTTGGAAAAATAGCTTGCAGGTTGGAGTGGGAGGAAGAAGGGAGCTGCTGGAGGAAAATCGGCCCCAGCAATGTATTTGAGTTGCTGCTAACACATGCGTGAAACATCTTGCACCGGACAGGCTCTTACAATACTTTGAACATTCATGGACACCTTTGATCCTCGAAATACAAACACAATTTCTATCATCTAGACTGAATTCTGTAATAAACCCTAAGATAAGATTAGCATGTCTCTACACTGTAAACAAGAACATTTTATTATATCAAAGTAAGGACATAACCATTAAACGACCTGACAAGCCAACCCTAGAAGGACATGAGTGGAACTCTACCATCTACAGCAGAAATTAATGGCTGTCAGAATCCAAAGACTTAATTTTATTTTATCAACAATTGCCACCCAAAAATGAACTCACAAGACTGGAAATGGTTACAAAAATATTACTAAAAGTACTTGACACATGGTGAGGTCCTCAATATATCAATCTCCCTACAGATAAACCCATAACATGCAGATATAGTTCTTTCCAGTCTCGCTTTTCTTCCACATGGTAAGTATGTCTTGCCAACAATCCAGACTGCTAGCACATTGCTCCCCATCCCTTCTCACGGGCCCCTGGTTTCTAATCTCTGCTTCTAAATACCTGTTGACCTAACGTAGGTAGAGGTTTTATGGAGCAGCCAAGTTGCTGCAGTAATTCAACTGCTGTATCATTTTAAATGAACTGTGCAACACACTCAGTACTGCAGTTTCACAGGGATGGATCCAGAGACAGATGAGCAGAACTCTAGCTAATAAGATGAACTACACTGGATATTTGAAATATTTGTCTGAAGTTAAAAAAAAGGCAGCATCAACATTCCAGAAGCAACCACTTACAACTAGAATTTTCTTCAACCTGCATAATTTCATTTTGTAGTCAAAATAACAGTTCAGTTGGAAAGTGACAGAAGGAGCCTTGAGTTAAAAATAAATAAATAGACTTACATTCTTAACATCATTCTCATGATGAAAAATGTATTCAAACAATGCCTGTGAAGAAAACGATTTACAACATGCTGTCAAGCTGGAAAAAAACAAAAGCCATTTACACTTAAAAGCAAAACAAGCACTCAAACATCCCATTTAAAATAACAAATATATTTTATACAAAATGTTTGACGGGATAAGGAATTCAATTCATGAAAGCTTGCGCACAATACTGCTCTGTTAGGAAAAGATGATTAATTTTACATCAGATTCAGTAGAATTTTCAATAATTCTACTGCCCTGAGTGTGAGCAGAAACCTCCTTCCCTTCCAACCTCAGCCCTTGCATCACATTAAAAATTGTTCCAGACGATCTTAAAGAAGTAGCTTGGGGTGGGGTTGATAAAGGAGGGGTAGAAAGGCCACAGATTATGTATGGGGCATCACATGTTGTCCTGTAGATCCTGGTGCATGTTTCTAGATTTCTTGAGAACATTAGTTTTGGGGTGGATTAGAAATGCAATAAATAGATAATTTTAGAGAATCAAGCCTTCCATTCAGAGCCAAAAATATTCCCAAACATTCAGATCAGCATTGTGCTCAGTTCTATAATGGATACAAGTTGTGAAAATTAAAGACATTTGCATGCATTTGTTTATTTTGCATAATATATGCTGCTTCTGCTGGTCATGAGAAGCTAGGCAAGGCACAGATGCCTCTCTCCATAACCAGGAGAAACTGCTCAGCTCCACCTCTGCCTTCTGAGATATTACCAGGTGTTGCCTTTGCAAACTCTCAAGTTTGGACAACTAATAACTTGTCTTCTTAATAAATAAATAGATAAATAAAATATCAGGGGGTGTAATTTGGTGATGGTGAGGTTGTTTTTGTTTTAAATCAGGATGTTAAATTCTGTTCCAGATACAAGGCAACACTTGCATGGTGTATACACACATGCTGAGGTCCTGGGAATGTTGAATTCCCCTTTTAGGGTGGCTGTTTTTAATATAGCAATGTACCAATGACTCCTTTTTTCCCATGGATTTTTTCTGTGGAAAGGAATAAATCTGTCAAAGGAATACTGTACAGGATGGCAAAACGAATCTGCCAATCTGTTTTTTTAAATTGACTCTTACTGCCTGT
Source organism: Anniella stebbinsi (assembly GCA_029215795.1). Lineage (NCBI taxonomy): Eukaryota > Metazoa > Chordata > Lepidosauria > Squamata > Anniellidae > Anniella > Anniella stebbinsi. The sequence continues at coordinate 345,419,793 of JARDYH010000001.1, read as the reverse complement.
AACTAGACTTGTAAAACTGATGCTAGACCTATGACTAAGCAATTGTGAGCAGGCCGTGGGGACTACATATTTATTTATTTATTTTATTTATTTTGTTACATTTGTATACCACCCCATAGCCGAAGCTCTCTGGGCGGTTGACGTAAGATTAAAACAATTAAAACGCTATACAAAAATTAAAACAGCAAAAACATACAAAGTACATATACATTTAAAACCACTATAATAACTTTAAAAAGCTATAAGCCTAAAAAAAACAAACAAACCCAGGCTCATCAAATATTGCTAAATGCCTGAGAGAAGAGGAAAGTCTTGACCTGGCGCCAAAAAAATAACAATGTTGGCGCAAGGCAGGCCTCATCGGGGAGATCGTTCCACAACTGGGATACTCCTTTCTGTCACATCCTTCTTCCTGTAATATGAATTCCCACTGCTGGCCTTAACTGTGGTTAAAGTTGGGGTCATTCAGACACAATATCAAACCATGGTTTGGCATTGAAAAAATAAGCAGGTACACACCACACACTTGCAGGATCTCTCCTCCCTATGAGAATGGAAGCTTTCACTCATGGTCTGTAGCAAATCATGAGTTTGGCTATTTTGGACACAATAGGAAACTATGGCTTGCCACAAGTCACACTAGGAAGTTTCCATGTGGGAGGGATGATGGCAGTCTGTTCATCCCTACTCATTTTTAAAAAAAACACCAAACCATGGTTTGACGTTAGGTCCGAATGCCACCATTATTGTCACTACTGACATAATCTTGGTTAAGTCTAACCAGAGTTTCCGGCTCAACCAAAACTGAAAACGAATTAGAACCCCGCTTTAGTTCAGATTTATTAAACATCGCTGCCAATGCAATGCTGATAGTAGGTAGTAGTTTATGGAGAGAGCAGCCAATCCTGTAATCTGCTCCCATTTGCTTTATCATGGCTAATTATTGGGAGTACCTTTGTATCTCTCATGGATAAAAAGGTGAGAACACAAACAGATCCCTCTTTTACCAAAAGCAGCAGGAAAGCAATTACCCTTCATACTAAAACACAGAATGCACCTAAATATCTACTCTAATAAGAAAACAAGGCTTTTAAAAGATACAAGAATGTTACATTAAAGTATACACATACCTTTGCCAATTTTGGTTTCTGTGCATAATTATTTAAGTTCAGTTTGGACACATTTATGAAGGGGCCATCAGGATTTGTGAGTATAGAGGCCTAGAGGGGGAAAGACACAACGGAACTACTTTGCATGTATGTTTGAATAATCGCTAGCAAAACAACCTCTGACACTGAGATCCCCAATGTGATACCTGCAAGCAACAACACATCCATTCAGATGTTCCCACGCAGCTCTCCACTCTCCTTCCCCACTCCCGTCATTGAGTCACACAGTCTCCCACCCCCCCCACTGCTGCCATGACAACAGCACAGCCCAATCAGAAGCCAACTCTACAGCCTCTGACCAACCAGAACAAAGAGGGGGTTGGGCACACCTGTGATACCTGCCAGTTACATTGTGGAAGTAATAGCAAAGTCACTGTGTGTTATTCTTTCAACAACGTATCGTTGGTTTAAGGAAGGCCTTTTCCCAGTTTCTTCATCCTGCTCCCTCCATTGCTAGGCTTTTCCTATTGCCTTCCACCACCCTTTGCTGTTTCTCTGCCTCCAGCCCTTTCTGTGACTCTCTTTGCCCCTCCAGCACTTTCAATTTGTTCTCTCCTGATCCTTACCGTTCCAAGTCTGACATATCTCCCTGAAGCACTAGTCATTGGACGGGCAGTGTGAGCAGTTCTTGGAGTCTTTATGGCTTGTTCAATAGTACCTGGTCGTCCACCCTGCGTGCTGGGTCGTACAAATCCTGTAAGGGGTCTCCCCGCTTGCGTCACTGGCCTGAAATCATCCACGGATTCAAAGACAACGTGTTGAAGTTATATTCTCCATTGCTCTAAACAACAAAGAAAGTCTACATATTGAGGCCTGGAACTATTTAGGATATGTCTGCATTAGCTTGTTTTCCCATGTATGCAACTGATTTGGATCCAACAAACAGCTTCACACTTCATCTTACATTCTGTCATTATTAGCTCTATACTTCTAGGGGTTTGCATCAAAATTAGTACCCAGTTAAAGAGGTACTTACTCTAACATAATGACTATTTTGAAAGATGGCTTGTAACATCCTTCATACCATTTAACTACTTCATTATCCAAGTATTGCTGGGGGAAGGGGTTGTTTAAAAACAACAACACCAAGTTCCTCCTATTCATACACTTCATGTGTTTATCTCTTCCTGGTTTTAAGCTACTTCCAAATCTCATACAGCTAGAGCTCCCACTTTGTTTGCTCACAATCTAGCACAAATACAGTTTTTACACATTTGCTTCTAAAAGGGAACACAGCTGAAAAACCACTTAACTCAAAGCCAATGATTATGAGAAGATAAGAGCAAGAAATACATGATGAGCAACACAGGGACAACCCAGAACATAAAGAAGTGTGAAGAACTGTTACAGAGGTGCAAACCCTAAGTTGTATTAGAAACACTTCTCACTAGACAACATTTACCAATTAAGTGAACTAAATGCAATGAATAGACACCTAGCCCAGTTAAGCTTATCAGTGAACTCCATACCTGATAGCTTGGCTAGGACCTCCAGCCTGACCAGTTCCAGGGATTTTCAGTGAAGTACCAGGCCCTACAAAAAAAAGTTTCATTATTTTATGTTTTATAGATCCCTCTATAAAATATATTCTGTAGCATCTATAAATGTAGCTTACGTGCAACTTGCGCAATTGCATTTTCGTCAAGCATCATCTCAGCAATGCCTTCCTGATCCACATCAATTTCATCCACATAAACCATTTCAGTTAATGCTCGTATTTTCAAACACCAAGCAGCCTGGATCACAGATAAAGAGAGGAACCAACTCAGTGACCAGAAACATCTATAAAATGAAGAGTATATGACATCAGCAGGCTGCATTATTTTTGTAGCAAATCGAACAGGACAAACATTTGATGGAGGCAGTCCAGCAGTAGGTCTGATTGCAGATGAGGGGGGAAGAAAGAAAAGATGGAATGGTGGGATGTTAGACATGGTGAACAATGGCTGGGTGTTCTAGCCTGCTGCAATACAAGTGTAAGAAGTAGGAAGTACCACATGAGAAGGCTGGAGGTTCAAAGATTGATGCCCTCTTTACATACTTAGCCAGAAAGAAATGTGCAAAGAGGGCAGTAATGGTGTGGAGCCACTTCTATGTGGTCAGGGACCTGAGAACACTCAAAAGCTCTAGCTGAGGTTTCGCTCCCTCTCAACTAAAAGGGAAAGAATCTTTGTAAGTCAGACAAGGGACTCTGATTTGTAAATATATTTGTTTACCATATTTTACATTAACATTATAGATCCTATAGAATACAATCCAGAGGGACACACAAAGCACACCCGATTTGTCTGAGTTTGCCTTAAAAAAACCTGAAATGCTGTTGGTCTCTGTGTGTGTGTGTGTGTGTGTGGAATTTCCCATTTTAAAAATCTCTTATGCCAAATTCCCCACTTTTTGAAATTTAAAACATTTTAAAAAGCAGTTTTGAGGGGCTGTGCAGAAACGTTTTGGGAAGGAAAATCAGAGGGAAACTCAGGTGCAGGTACAGATCCAACATACACACTCTTTGAATCACATGGGATTCATGGGAAAACACACCTTTGCCCCCAAAAAATATCCAAACCAAATTAAAAAAACAATTAAAGATCCATGATTTTACTCTGTGGCGAATTGACTCTCCTGAAGTCATGAACTGACACACATTCATTGTATTTACTTATCGTATGCACTGTAGACCAATCAACTTATCAAATAAGAACCAAGCATAGAGAAAAAAACTAATGGCTGAAAAACACTGGGGGACGGAGGGGGTGGACAGAGGAGCGCAATCTCCACATGTTCTCCTAGTAACTTAATAAAAAAACTAATGAGCTTAGAGAAGTCAAGCAAGAGAGCTAGAATGGTAAAGCGGAGCTGCCAAAATAATTAGAGACCCCTTTTCAGACACAGAACAGACTACCATATGTTTCTCAGGCAAACATTTATAGTCAAAATAAGTCAAACTTTTTATCCACCACAGACATATGCTAAAAGCAATACAAAGCAAGCATTACAAACAAAAAGTATCAAAGGAAGCCTGCCGGATTACAGAAAAACCATGATTTTTCAAAGCCAGAGCATTAGCAAAGAGATTTTCTAGTAGCCGTCTTCCTATTCCTTCAAAAATCTGATAAATAGTTTAATATAGAGACAGTGTCAGGAATTCTATCACAGACTACTTCCTCTCACAAATTCTTCAGATATTAATCCCTGGGGCAAAGGCATCCATGAACAAACGAGTCAAGGAAGTGGGGTACTTTAAGGCAGTTCAGTGGCTGGAAGTAAAGGGCAAGTTATATAACCAATTCAGCCATACTTTTTAAAACCTTCATCAAAGAAATAAGATGCCTGGAAGATTTAAATCTATGCCAGTGTATCACTCCTATTAAAAGTAGCACAAGGGATAAAGAACACAGCAGAGGTGGTAGTTACTGTACATTTTTACAAAACTGCCAGTGGAATAAGGTAAAGAAGAGGAGAAGGCTATCAATGGCTACTAGTCCTGATGGCTATGTGCTACCTTCAGTATCAGAGGCAGTAAGCTATATATACCAATTGTTGGGGAACATGGGTGGGAGATTGCTGCTGCACCCGTACCCTGCTTGTAGGTTTCTGGTCAAAATCTAGCTAGCCATTGTGTGAACAGAGTGCTGGACTAAATGGATCCTTAGTCTAATCCAACATGGCTTTTATGTTCTTAAGCATCTCAGAACTCAATACAAAACGGTCTAAATCTAATTCAAGATGCTGCACTCCTTAACAACGTAACAGTGGCTGTCACAGCCGTCAGACCTCTAAGCAAGTACAGACAGGCACAGGCACACACACACACACACACGGTCCAATCATCTCCTCAATTCATACTTTAATCTAGGAATGAGCAGCTGCCCTACTCCTGATCATTCACCCTGATGGCAATGTGGAGGCTCACCTTCTTCAAAAGCAAAATAGAAACGTATTGCACTGCTACAACAGTGAGCGACAATTGCTCTTTGAAACAATTTTTGGGTTCTTAAGCGTGCGATGTAAGCAGATCACTACCTAGTCAGGTTTAGGTTCAACAGCATCCCAGACCTTAGCAGGGGTGGGGGCATCTACTATGAAGTCCACCCCAGGAGGATGACACATCCAAATCCTGTTAAAGCCCTGGTCTGCCTGTAGCATAGGGAAATGGCTTGCTCCTAAATGTACTCTCCCAGGGTGTAGAGCTTGATGGTGACAGTATAGAAGTGACAGTACAGAAATGACAGTATAGAAGACTTATGATGAACATGATCAAACACAATTTACACAGCTCATATTACTGTCTACTCTGTGGCAGTGATGGTACCAAAGAAATCTTACTTTTCCACCACAATTAAATCCATCCAAAGCCAACCAAAGAAGCTATTCTGAGAAGGTCTTTAACAGCTTGGCTCACAATTTGGAGGAAGGATTGCTCAGTAGGCCATCATGATCAATTTGCAAGGCATTTTGCAGATAAAGTCACTCATGTCTATTTCAATTTAGAAGCTGCAGGTAAAGCAGGACCAACACCTGTTTGTCCAGTTAAATTGGATGCATTTTCGTTTATGAAAGGATTCTGGGAGAGCTGAGTCCAAAAATGTATGTTCTTGACCCTTGCCCATCCTAACTAATAAGAGCAAACAGAGGTGTACTGGCTAAGTGGATGGTGGGAGTAGTAGATGTCTCGTTGTAGGAAGGGGTGGCAGTCCCTACATGCTTGAAAGAGGCTGTGGTGAGACTATTTTTTAAATAAACTCTCCCTTAGTCCCATCATACTGGAGAATTTTTGGCCAATCTCTAATATTCCATTATTTGGCAAGATGCTCAAGGGTATGGTGGCATCTCAGCTCCAGGTTTCCTTTCAATCCAGCTTTGGCCCAGTTTTTGATCGCCTTGCTGGATGATATACGGCCTGAAATTATTTAGACCAGGATATCTGAAGATCCACTTTCTCCCATAAGAACATGTCCACTTATTGAGATCATTTTCAGGGGCCAGGATCCTGAAATTGGGACTTGGGAGAAAACTAAGCTCTGGAACTCCCTTCCAAAGAAGACTCATCTCACCTCCTCATTAATGACTTTCCAGCTGGTGAAGGCCTTTTTTAGGACAGCATTCAGCCTGGCATTTTAATTTGCTGTTTTAATCTTATATATCAAGTATCTTATTGCTGTTGTGATGTGGTTTTCTGCTGCTGTTCTTGTGTTTTATGTTAAGCTGTAAATTGGACGTTTTAAATTGTTACATTATTTGTTGTAAATCATCTAGAACTCCTTGGAGATAAATGTTTTTAAATAAATATTTTTTTAAGGTAGCAGAGGCCCTGGGCCTGCTTTGTTGTGCTTGTTCTACTATTTTCTTGTTTTTATATTCTTTGCTTTCTATATAACTTTATCCTGAGACCATATAATGTTTATTATATGTAATACCCTCCTTATTTGAAATGTGAGAAGAGGAGACGGTTGGAAGGAGGATGTTGAGACATAGCTCCCAGTAGATGCTACAAGGCATGTACAAGGTGGTCACTGCAACTACTGAGAGATTTCTTTCATCTTGATGTCTGGTTAAGATGTGGACATATGAGTCAGGGCAGAGCCTTTGGTATTAGTGAGTCTTGCTTTCAATGGTGAATTTGAATGAATTCAGTATAAACCAGGAAGGCAGCCATTTCTCTTTGTGGGCGGGGAGGGGGAAGAGGTATGACACTACAATTAGATCCTTATTTCAATCAAATGAGCCACCAACTAGCTACCAATAACTGATTGGGAGGTTAGATTCATAGTGTAGACAAGATTCAAATTCATTTATTAGGAAGCATAACTGTAACAAACATTTATTTTAAATAAATAAAAATAAATGAAGTATCTGCCAGAAATAAATGCCATTTCTTGAAATTTGCCAACAAATAAAGAATCCTGCAGGATCACACTAAAGATCCAAATTGTTATACAGTTCTCTTAACATTTGGCTACTAAGAAGGAAGGAACAAGTAACCAAGGGATCTTTCCATAAATTTGATATGCTTTGGAATCTACGGTGAACTCCACTGCCAAGTCCCTCCATTACTAATTATTGCAGGTAAATCAGCTTCTTAGATTGAATGAAAAAATATTTTGAGAAAGTAGAGATTGAATAAATGTGTGTGTGTGTTGAACAATTTATATCTCTCTCTTTCTGAAATACTTTAGGTTGTTCATAATATGAACGTTATGTACACATTGTTTTGTAAAGCTGAATATTAACCAGATCATTTTAGTGGCTCTAGTCATGAAAGACTATTAGATTGATAACTACAAAAGCTGCTCTTGTCTATTTTAGCATGCACAAAATAAAGTTTTAATGGAATTTTAATGGAAACTTACTGTATTGCCCAAGTATGTCATATAGTGCTATATTTTATGTTTCACCGAGGAGTATGGAAAAGAAGAGTCCCACTATAAGCTCTAAAGAGTCAGAAACAAAATCAACAAGCAATCTCCAGAGTGTATTTTAAGTTAAACTCCAATTTTTCAGCTGTCTGGCAGGAGATGGCAATGCCAAAGCCCTTATTCACACCATCTGGCTGGCATGCTGGGATGAATAGGACAAGACCAGGCCCTTCCCTGCCCATCTGCTGCTAGGATTAAGTGACCCAAGTTTTAAAAAACACTGTAATGGAAATGTTATGGAAAGTTTTATGTAAGTTACAGTTTGGGGGAAAGAGAGGCAAAACATGAATTACAGTTTGGATTGATATTTTCCCCCTCCCTCAAGACTCCTCGGTAATCAACATTTCAGCAACATATGTTTTAATGGAATGGAATATACATAGTCTCAAAAACAACGTATTTAGAATCTCACTAATGTTTCTGCAGAACCTCTTATTCTTAAACAGATTAATACGAATTAAATTATGTTTAATACATGAAGAATAAACATAAGAGTTATAAATATTTTCATCAACTATAAATTAATCAATTGTGCGGAGGAAAAATCTGCAAAATGCTTTCCTAGAAACAGTGGTAATAACCATACTTTGCAACTATATAGTACTTTAGATAGTTCTAAGAATTTTATGTACATTATCTTGTTATAATAATAACAACAACAGTCACCATATTTCAGGTGAAAGGAAGTAATTTGGCCAAGGCCACCCATCAAGTTTATATACAGATAGGATAGGGACCAGGGATATCCTTCTAGCTATTTTATTAGCCGGTGTAAATTTACACTTTTATTTAATTACATACATAATAATTTCACAATTCAACAGCAGCTGATTACTTTTTTCCTTTTGTGTACTTCAGTACTATAAGCCAATGTTAGTTCCCTGCCTTCATATTGACATATGGAACACAAAGAACAATAATCAGATTAGGCAACTAATCAGGATGATCAACCAAGACAGCAGCACAGAAGCATGTTCCTACTAGGTCATGCTACTGATATAAACACAGAAGCCAAGATGCATTTGATGTGGTTGAAAAAAAGTTATTTCTGACACTAGTCTCTCTCTCACACACATGGTAGTTTAAAATAATGTATTTTTTCATTGATGCAAGTCCCACTGAGTTCCATGAATCCTACTTATTAAATATTAAATATTAGGACTGCAACTATAGTTTTCAGTTCAATTATCAATTTTATGCCTCCTTTTTACTCTACAAAAATATATACCTTTTTTGTAGACACACAGATACATACTCAGAACCTGCCACATGGATCCCCACCCCCACCATTTGACGGCACATGTTAAATAATCACTTAACAATTGGCTCTTAACACCTACAATACAATGAATTACACTTAAAATGGACTATACTGTGTGGTAAGAACAGAAGTGCCAAGCTGAATCAGACCTTAAACAATTTTGTGTCATCAGCAAACTTGGCCACTTCACTGCTCATTCCTAATTCCAGGTCGTTTATGAACAAGTTGAAGAGAACTGGTCCCAATACTGATCCCTGTGGGACCCCACTATTTACTTCCCTCCATTGGGAGAATTGACCATTTATTCCTACTCTCTGTTTTCTGTTCTTTAACTAGTTACTGATCCATAAGAGGACCTCCCACTCTTATTCCATGACTGCTAAGTTTGTTCATGAGTCTTTGGTGAGGGATTTTAATAAAATCCTTTTGGAAGTCCAAGTAAACAATGTCCAACGGATCTCCCCTGTCTACATGTTCGTTGACACTCTCAAAAAATTCTAGAAGATTTATGAGAGGACTTGTCTTTGTGGAAACTGTGCTGAATCTTCTTCAGAAGGACATGCCCTTCTATATGCTTACTAATTTTGTCTTTAATAATGCTTTCAACCAATTTACCTGGAACGGATGTCAAGCTAAAGGGCCTGTAATTTCCCAGAACCCCCCCCCCCCGGATCCCTTTTTAAAAACTGGTCTTACATTGGCCATCTTCCAGTCTTCTGGTACAGAGGCTGAGCTTAGGGACATGTTGCATATTTTTGTTAGAAGGTCTGCAATTTCATATTTGAGTTTTTTGAGAACTCTAGGATGGATACTATCTGGGCCTGGTGATTTGTCCATAAGATTGAGAACTGTATGACTGTACTTTCTTGAGGTTATCATCTATTGACCAAGCGAGACAACTAGGACATAGGCCTTGTTCATACATAACAACCCAGGCTTTTTGTGAAGAAGCCGGTGTACTAGTTTACACTGTTCAATCACTCCCTCTTGGCTCCTCCTGCCAGTGGAAGCAGCTAAACAACCCAGGGATTCTCTGTCCCTTTATTGTTAAACATGACATCTGAAGCTGGAACTCTAATTTATATATTCCCCGATAAACTTGAATTTGAACCTAAGATTAAACCTTGGGTTCCAATTCTGGGTTGTTGAAAGAGAGACAAACTAAAATTTCAGGTTTGGACATCACGATAAACAAGCCAGGGACAGAGAATCTCTGGATTGTTTAGCTGCTCACACTGGCAGAAGGAGCCAAAAAGGAGCAGCACAAACTAGCACACTGATTTATTCAGGACAACCCAGGGTTGTTGTTACATGCAAACCGGGCCATAGAGTTATTATAAGTCAGGTTGAACCTCTTTTAACGTGAGGGAGGAATTCCATTTCAGAGAAGTTCTTGGGGGTGGACAGTGCTGAAGAAGAACAAAAGGGACATAGCCAAAGGCAAAAAGGGTGAGGGCAACAATACCAACATACTTTAACTTAAAGCTCAAACTGCCAGTAATTAAGCTTTGGCAGAGGCTGTTCAACCCTTTAGAAGGGGGTGGGGATGGAGCTGCGAAACCACAAATGATCAGTAGTTGGGGTAAAGGGGTGGAGTTGTCTGGGAAACCCTGGAGAGCCTGAATGGGACTTCAGGTGGGCCACATTTTTCCCCCAGGTTTGAAGTTCTGTACCCTTTTTCTAAGTAATTGAATCAAAATGATGGAACTGCCACTTCCCAGAGATTTGCCAAAGTACAAAGACAAACGTATTTCAGAAGTGCTGTAAGAACTTTTAATATGAGTTAAGCAAACCATTAGTTGGGATTCTTAGCTTGTATCATGTTTTAGCTGCTTTAATCACATTTTAACTAGTATTTTCTATTTAAAATCTACTATTACCTGCCCTAAGACATTGGGATAGAAACTAGCCCTAACATATAACATTTTTCTTTGGAGAATTTTATCTGTTTTCTAACCAATCTTTATTGAAGTTATTATGGATTAATTTATTATCTAAAATGCTTGCAAATTCTCCCAGCCTGCAATGCTAGCAAATCTGATATGTGAACTGCCCACCTCCATTCAAATAAGTTCTGAATGTGTTCTTCAAACATGTTCAGACTAAGGATAGACCCAGTTTGAATTCTGCAGGATACTTTTTTTAAAATGTAAGATCGCAACATTCATTACACAATACATCCCACCATTTCAGCAAGTTGTTTGCACATCTTACAATAGCTCCTTCCAGTCTATCATTCTCAACTGTACATGGGGAGAAAGTATGCAGAATTAAGTCAAAAGTTATGCTTAATTAACACATATTGACCATTTCCCCTTCCTTCACAACCATGTTGCCTTATCAAAGAATGAAACTAAATAGCTTGGATATGGTCTGTTCTTAACAAAACCATGTTGGCTTCCAGCATTCTTCCACAATATAAATATAAATACAAGTTAATCAGTCTTTTCCATTCCCCAGTATTTCAAAATTTGTTCTTTCAAGACCTAGCAGAGAGGATCAGGTAGTCTACTTCAGACATATGAATAATCGTAATCACTATTGAAAAATTAAAACGGATGTTTTTATTAAGAAATATGCCTATAACATGTCATTAATAACAACATAGAAAATCCTGAGAACCTGCTTCTATGTCCTCCTTTTTTCCAGACCCTACTCTGTTAAAGATTAATTGCTGTGACATCAGCTTTGTGGGCTAGATAGTACATTTTAATAGATGCATGAAGCGTTATCCCCAGTAAATATAGATGTGTATATAAACCCATACAAGTACAGACACAAAAACTAACAGAGGAGGGGAGTACTGGGACATTGGCCCTAAAGTGATGAAATGCAAAATATACATTTCTGTACAAAATACTGCTGTATACAAGATAAGCGAGGAGGCACAGGGCAGCATTTTGGTTGGCCCCAACGCATCCGCCCAAGGCTCAAATTTACTCTTTCCCCAGCAACACACACTCTCCCACCTGAGCCAGCCCCCCACCCCTGGATCTACGAATTACCTGGTCGCCGGGTTCCTTTTCCAGCAACTGGGAGCAAAGATCCGAGCAGAGCTGGAATTTCCTCCGTCTGAAATAACTTAAGGCATGAAGCAGCGGGTCCATTTCCAGCCCCGTTGGCGCAGAACCGGACGAGCGAGTAACAATAGTAATAATAATAACAACAACAACACGCCTCCTCGCTTCGGCTTAGGCCCAGCGTCCCAACTTTGCTTCGCCCAGCAACGCTACAGCAGGGTCCTCGTCGGTGTATAGGCGACTACGCAACTGCCTGAGAAGAGAAGGCGCGAGCCCGCTACTCAGCCCCTCCCGCGCGTCTTGGGGACGACCTGGAAGGATCTCTCCGCGTCAGCAAGGACTGCTCTTCGGCCGCTGTATGCGTCGTGTCCCATTCCTCTTCCTTTGTGCGGAAAATTGGGGCACAAAGCCCGTTTGTGGCGGGGTTTCTCTGTGTTGGAGGAATACAAACGGGGCATCTTTGGAGAAATCGGGAAATTTCCCCCTGTTGTTTTTTGTTTGTTTGAACTGTAATGAAGCTGCTAAGGGTTCAAGAGTGCTGCCCCGGGGAGACAGCAATCCTGCATTAGGGGGCTTCATTTAATTTTATTTCACAACTCCAGTGTGGTGTAGTTGTTAGTGCTCCAGAACCCGGGTTCAAATCCTCACTCGGACATAAAGGGCAGTATCCAGTGGCACTCCCACACAGAGTATAGCCATTGAAGTGAACGGGTCTAGTTTATGTGGAATTATAATTAGATACTGCCCAAAATGTACCGGGTGAATTTGAGCCAGTCATTATCCCTCAGCCTGACTTCGTTTACATGGTTGTAGTGAGGATAAAATGAGGAGGGGAGCATCTCCAGATTGGGTTTCGGAAAGAGTCCCAACTGAAATCGTGAAATCTATATAGCTGATGCCATTATCTAACTTGGTATAAAGGAGCATCTTATGTTATTATGTACTCCTTGGAAGAAAGGTGTGATATAAATGCAAAAAATAAAAATCAAAGGGGTTATTCTAAAATACATTCTAGGGAGCTAAATAGAGGTGCTCTCAGAGGACCTTGGGACAGACATCCAGGGCTCCACTCAGCAGAATTAGCAGGAGGGCCCTCAAATACAGCAGGTCTGGCTTACCACATTTTGAAACAGAATCATAGAGTTGGAAGTGACCTCAAAGGTCATCTAGTCCAACCCCCTGCCAATACAGGTAATACACATTACCAATTAAAGTGCCCCCCCAACACTATTAGCTCCACAGCATAAAATTACCTAGCTGTACCCCTGGAGCTAAGGAAAATCCTCTTTGTGCTATGGAATACATTCATCATAGTTCACTTCTTTTGCAAAGACTTTCCTATAAAGTTGGCCTGACTATTTATGGTTTGCTAACTGTCAGTGGATCCTCATAATCACTACACGTTCAGCATGCCTGGTCCTCGCTTTATCTTTGTTTTGTCTTACATAGGAGAGGGTCCTGTGCATATTTACTACTGAATTCAGTGGGCCTTACTCCTTAGCAAGTATTTATAGGATTGCAACCTATGCTTATTCAGAAGAAAGCCCCTTTGTGTTCATGTAAGTTTGCACGAGATAGCAAACTAAGGGGTTTAAATACTGCCTATTTACCCTGTCATGGCTGCACAGTGGTGCTGCATTGTTTATATGATGCAGCTGCCAACTCGCATCCACATCGGGCTTTTACCCCCGGAACTGTGCTTTTTCTTGGTGTGGTTTTACCATGATTTTTTAAGTTGCTCTGAGGTAACTATGTTGTTTCTCCATCTGGCAGTGGTGGCCTCAGTTCAGGTTAATCCAGTGGGCGCTGCTGGGGGTGGATCCAAGTCCAAGGTAAGTGCAGGAACATGGAGCAGGGGGTAGACTTGATGAGATGAATGGCCACCACCGCTGTGGTTTTTCTGGCCGGATAGCCTGCATTCCGTCCTGCCATCTATATTGTTTCTGCCTCACAGCAGCAGTGTGTCATTGTATAGACACCCACCGTGTTTATGGTGATCAGCTCATATAACTTTCACAGTTGTGTAGGAAAGAGTATTTTGACAGATGCAGCTTGTCATTACAGGGGTGAGAAAATTAAAGCTACTGAAATCTGCTGCTGTACACAATTCTTAAAGATACAAGAACCAGTGTGGTGTAGTGGCTAGAGTATTGGACTGGGAGTCTGGAGTTCCGGGTTCTAGTCCCCACTCGGCCATGGAAGCTCACTGGGTGACTTTGGGCCAGTCACAGACTCTCAGCCCAACCTCTGTCACAGGGTTGTTGTTGTTAGGATAAAACGGAGAGGAGGAGGAAGAATATGTACGCTGCCTTGGGTTCCTTGGAGAAAAAAAGGTGGGATATAAATGTAATAAATAAAGAACCATGTCTGGTTTTGAATCCATTCACCTAAGTGTGTTGCATCTGCATCTTGTACAATGGTTGGCACACAAATGATACTAAGTACGTGTAACATAATGGAATCCAGAAGTTCTGTCATGGGAGGGGGTCATTGCATCTGAACCTTGGAGAGTCCATCATAGGTAATATATATAAAATATCCATAGATAACATATTAAAGTTGTTGAAGCTTCTTGTCATTCCTGATCTTTGGTTCTATTAACTCTGGGGTAACTCTTTAATGGCACAATTCTATGCATGTTTAGACAGAAAAAAGGCCTACAACAACAACAAAAAGAAAAAGGCATGCTGGGAGTTGCAGGCCTTTTTTTTAACCCATGCATAGGATTGCACCTTAAATAACACTATTAGGGCCTTCATGACTATATAGACATTCTATCAACTACAGTTGAAATAAAAATTATGCATGTCAAGCATTTGTTTTCATTGTGTGAAGTTTGGTCTATGTATTAGAGGAAAATAGAAAAAAATGGTAAGAGAGTAAAAATCGAGCAATGGGGAAGTACAATACACTGCTCATAAGAGAAAAGGCAGTGGCGTAAAACTACAGAAGTACATTTGGGTTACATCTTAGGAAAAATGTCCTAACCATAAGAGAAATTAAGCAACAGAAAAAGTGTATAAGATACGGAATTGCTTCAGTACATAATATCCTGCCTTAGGAAAAGAGAATATTTCAGTGGCTTCTAGAAACTCTTTATTAAAGGACTCTGGGATACTGAAAATTTAAAGGGTTATTATGTTTTATTTTAGTTCATGGTTGATTTTGTATCATATGAGGCTGCAAAAATTAAGAATATTTTACATCTTGGGAACATAAGAAAATACATAAAACATCTTATGTATTTTATTATATTGTTGTTCCCTGCCTCGATCCAAACGGAGAGGCGGGTAAGAAATAAATTATTATTATTATTATTATTAACCAGTGCATGAATTACGGGGAAGCCAGATGAGAGCAAGAGCCCCTTAATTTTCTGATGAATACCTTGCCTAATGTTTTAGAAGGCTATTGGAGGGGATGCTTTGGCTAAAATTGTTGAACATCATGGGATTGGGTAAATGGATTTCATTAAGCTCCCCTTACACTTCACCCTATAATTTGAGCAATGCAAACACAATCCACTGGAATTGAGAACAACCACCAACCCCAGTGCTTGCTGGTGCCTCCAAAAAAACCTTCCACCTCTCCTGCCAAGTCCCAAACACTTCAAAATCTACTCCAGCCAAGGTCTACCCCAAGTATTTATTTATTTATTTATTTATTACATTTGTATACCGCCCCATAGCCAAAGCTCTCTGGGCGGTTTACATAGGATTAAAAACAATTAAAAACAATATACAAAAATTAAAACAGAAAAAACATACAACATACACACAATCTGTACATTTAAAAACCACTTCAACACTTCAAAAAACTACAAAAACAAAACAAACCCAGGCTCCTCAGATATTGCCAAATGCCTGAGGCTGCCTCTACAAGAGAGGTTTAATGCTCTTTCAAGGCGCTTTAAAAAATTTACCTCTACAAGAACGGAGCGCAAATCGGGCGTAGAGGCGCGTTATCTCTCCGATTATGCGTATTATCGAATGCGCGTTAAACAGCAAGTTTTATTTTGCTCCGGCCGTTAAAGCGCATTTTGCCTATGTGAACAAGCGCTTATGTGCATTAACTTGTAAAGCGCATTTTGGTCATCCGTTAATGTGCTTCGCCGCCTCTCGCCGCCTCTCGTGCAGAGGTATTAGGCGTAAATGCGCTTCAGCGATTATGCGCATAATCGCCTAACCAGGCGCAAAAGCGAATCCTTGTAGAGGGGACCTGAGAGAAGAGGAAAGTCTTGACCTGGCGCAGAAAAGATAACAATGTTGGCGCCAAGTGGGCCTCGTTGGGGAGATCGTTCCACAATTGGGGAGCCACCACAGAGAAGGCCCTCTCTCTTGTTGCTGACCTCCGAGCTTCCCTCGGAGGAGGCACTCGGAGGAGGGCCTTAGATGTTGAACGTAGTGTTCGGGTAGGTTCATGTCGGGAAAGGCGTTCCATCAGGTATTGTGGTCCCAAGCCGTGTAAGGCTTTATAGGTTAAAACCAGCACCTTGAACCGGGCTTGGAAACATACAGGCAGCCAATGCAAGCGGGCCAGAGTAGGTCTTATATGTTCGAACCTACTGGTTCCGGTTATCAATCTGGCCGCTGCATTTTGCACAAGCTGCAGCTTCCGAACCACCTTCAAAGGCAGCCCCACGTAGAGTGCATTGCAGTAATCTAACTTGGAGGTTACCAGAGCATGGACAACTGAAGCCAGGTTATCCCTGTCCAGATAGGGACGTAGCTGGGCCACCAACCGAAGTTGGTAGAAGGCACTCCGTGCCACTGAGGCCACCTGCGCCTCAAGTGACAGAGATGGTTCTAGGAGAACCCCCAAGCTACAAACCCGCTCCTTCAAGGGGAGTGCAACCCCATCCAGAACAGGTTGAACACCCTCCATCCGGTCAGCGGAACCACCCACTAACAGCGTCTCAGTCTTGTCTGGATTGAGTTTCAGTTTATTAGCCCTCATCCAGTCCATTGTCGCAGCCAGACACTGGTTCAGCACATCCACAGCCTCACCTGATGAAGATGAAAAGGAGAAATAGAGCTGCGTGTCATCAGCGTATTGATGACAATGCACTCCAAAACACCGGATGACTGCACTCAACGGTTTCATGTAGATGTTGAACAGCATGGGGGACAAAACTGACCCCTGCGGAACCCCATACTGGAGAATCCACGGGGCCGAGCAATGTTCCCCAAGCACCACCTTCTGGAGCTGACCCACCAAGTAGGAGCGGAACCACTGCAATGCAGTGCCTCCCACTCCCAACTCAGCCAGTCGTCCCAGAAGGATACCATGGTCGATGGTATCGAAAGCCGCTGAGAGATCAAGGAGAATCAACAGAGTCACACTCCCCCGTCTTTCTCCCGACATAGGTCATCATACAGGGCGACCAAGGCTGTTTCCGTACCAAAACCAGGCCTGAAACCCGACTGAAATGGATCCAGATAATCAGTCTCATCCAAGAGTGCCTGGAGCTGGCTCGCAACCACCCTTCTGTAAGCTGTGATAGCTAAATGATACTTTCAGGTTCTGAGGCAATATACCTCTGAATATCAAATGTGGGGAACAAGGAACAAGTGAATGCTGATGCCCTCGTGCTTGTAAACTGCAAAGAAATATTTGGCAGGTTATTGTAGATGAACTAGGTGAAAATAAGTGATTTGCCCATGGCCAAAAATGCCATGAAATACACATGTTTGCACAGACAGATGGAAAACAAATTCATGCACAAAGCAATTCTGCACACATCACATTTTCACACAACTTATAACTAACTTATTTAATTCACTGCTGCAGTATGTGGTGATGGCTACTGCACGCTCAGGTCCTCTGGGAAGAACTTACTACAGTTGGCGAAGACTAGGCTGACAACCATTACCCAGAGGACCTTTTCTTCTGCCACTTCCAGACTGTGGAATGGCCTGCCGGAGGAGACTCGTCAACAGTCTTTTAGAATTTAAGAAAGCTATAAAGACTGTTCTCTTCCGGCAGGCATATCCAGTGGAATTTTAGAATGTTTTTAGGATTTTTTATGATGTTTTTATGCAGTTTTAATAATGTGTGCCATGTTTTAATCAGTTTTATGTATTTTATCATATTGTTGTTCCCCGCCTCGATCCAAATGGAGAGGCAGGTAAGAAATAAATTATTATTATTATTATTATTATTATTATTATTATTGGACAAAATAATGGAGAATAAGTCTATCTGTAGTTAGTCATTGGACTACTGTAATGCACTCTATGTGGGGCTGTCCTTTGGACTGGTTTGGAAGCTGCAACTGGTGCAGAATGCAGCAGTTAGGTTACTAACTGGGGTGCTTTTCTGTGCATATATCTAGGTTTAAGGTATTGGAATTATTAGACGAAGTCCTATACAACTTGGGACCTGATTATCTCAAGGAATGGGCCTGTTCACATGTAATGGCAGCAAATTGTGGATTAATTCATGCACGATTTGCTATGGCACATGCCAGACATATGCCCCTGCCATTTTGCACATGCAACTTCGGATTGGGCCGATCAAAGGTTGCTCCGTGTTGTCCAGACAATTGTGGACTGTTTAACAACTAATTTTAGGTTATCGTTGAACTGTTTAACCTGCAATTAACTTATAATGCCTGGGTTGGGACAACATGGAGCAACCTCCAATTGGCCTGATTGGAGGTTATATATGCGAAATGATTGCAGCATTCACTGAGCACATGCTGTGGCATATCGTGGATTAATTAATATGAGAACCAGATCAATGTTTTCTCTTATAGCAGGTGTGGAGAACCTCAGTCTCGGGAGGCCAAACCTAATCCTCTATGGTTCCCCAGAAGGCTATGCTCCTTTTCCCCAACCCCTAATAGTTTGGTGGTTTCTTAGCCTTTGTTTTTTCTCAATTCTAAAAGCTTGAAATACCTCTCCTAAGGCTTAGTTACTGTCGGTAAGAGTTTTCAAAATATGGTGGTTTTTGTTTTTGACCTTACCCCTTTTGCCTTGGCCACACCCATCACTGGAATGCTTCCCCCAAGAGCTTCTCCAAAAGGAAATTTGGCCCTCAGACTGAAAGAGGTATTGCACCTCTATCTTATACCAGCCTCCCAGATTGCTGTAGTTCATGCCATGACCTGTGCATTTTTACTTGATAGTGACACAAACCTGAATAGTTGTTGAATAGAACCTCCATTTTTAGAAACTGTATACCTCTGAATATCATATGCTAATTATAAAGAACAGGAGAAGGCCATTACCTTCATGTCCTGCTTACGAGCATTCAGTGACATCTGGGTGCCCAGTGTTGGAATCAAAATGCTGGACTAGATGGATCTTGTTCTGATCCAATATTGATCTTTCTATGCTTTAGGCAACAACCAACCCCTATTCCTCTGCCACATATACACCCAAATATTTTCTCTTTGTACAGATTTGTAAACCTCCCAGATACTCCTCATATTCCTTTTCTTCCCCAGTTCACATCAAACCATTTCCCCTTCCAATAATTCATTCCCCGCAAATTAATTTTCTCTTCCAATTTTTTAAATTTTATTTATTAAAATATTTACACCCCAAATTTTATGTCCCAGTAACAAGATCTCCAAAAATGCATTACTTCCGTAAAATACATTTCCCCAAATTAATTCCTTTCCCCCAAAATTCAACCCCTTTCAATTTCTTTCCCAAATTAATTTTCTCCTGTGTTTCCCCTACTCAACAACTGTTGCCCCAAATCCACTTTCTCCTTGCCCCCCAAATGTAATAAACTGATAACTAAATAGAAATCTCCATGTTTTTAATTTGGTCTTGCCTTCAATCTGGATTAGAATGGCAACATGCAGACTCATTGGCTGCATTCAGACAACACGATAGTCAATGGTGGGCTAATAATCAGTTGTTCATCTAGGGGGTACTCCCCACACAACATGGTAATAAATAATCAACCGTGGTGTGGATTAGGATCAGCACTGAGTTGACTATGGCAGCATTCGGACAACATGATAGTCAATACAACTGACGATTGTTTCCCCACCCCCCAGTTGATTATTGTGTTGTCTGAATGCAGCCATTCTATGCATGTTCTCAAAACACCTCTGAACTCCTAGCTCTATCTCCAGCTTAAACAAATAGGAGAACACAAGTACAAAATCTAAAAAGTGGACAGCTGCTATCTAGTTATCAGCCAGCCATGAACCACTGTGGTGATCTAACCTGCATCTACTATCCAACCTTCCTCTATGACGGAACAATGACGAAGACACAAGTGCAGTGCTTGAAATGCCCAGGGCAATTGTCCCAAAGGTGGGATTTGAGAATAAATCCTGCAAAATTCTTTTGAGCACAAGCTCCAGCAATGTGGAGAAAGGCTCTACATTATTTATTTATTGACTGAAATATCGCACATGAACATTAACTGGAAATTTATGTTAGTTAGTTAGTTAGTTAGGCATCACACATGCGCACTGATTTTCACTTAATTTGTTTCCCCATTTTAAAAATGACAATTCAATAAGCTGTCCTCTACATATAGAATTGCAAGTAAACACACCCTGTTTAAGTTAATGGAAGTTAAACATCTGTTTGTTTGTTGTTTTGTTTTGTTCCCCAGTGCAATAGTTTTTGCCCAGGATGTAGTCCCAGTAGATTGTGCCCTCTATCTATAAGCCTTCAGTACTGCACATTGCATTACTTTCAGAGGTTGTTTTGATATGTTTGCTTTTCCAGATGGTTTTCCATTAAAGTTGTTGTGCAATAGGGTTCTATGCATCAATTAAATATGTAAAAATGAAAATATAATGTTATACTTAAATTAACGAGCTTGCACTGTTGTCATTATTCAGCAATATCTAAAAAGGGGGGGATTGAAAAGATCCATTAAATCGTATGTCATTTTAGATCACATCGTGATAAGAAGGAGCCAGTTCTGCAATTCCGGTCACAAAATTAGAATTTAGAAGAGTTCAATATTTAGTTCTGTTGTCAGTTCAAAATCACTTTGAGCTGAGAGGCTGAAATCAGATTTTCAATGAAAACCCATTCATAGGAAAGATAATGTAATTTAATCAGCCTGTCTTTATATGCTTCATTTAAAGCTGTTGAGGTTTCGGTATTACAGCATAAGTTGATAGTGCTCAATATAGAATATTTGCTTCAACTAAATGGATTATATAAACAATAGCCATACAGTGCAGGATGGAAAAGAACTGTGTAGGCTGAGTATATCTGACAGCTGATGCGTAGTGCTGGGGGTAGGGGGAATGTAAAAAGTGCCAGGTGACTCTGATCACAACTAGATGATATTATTATTATTATTATTATTATTATTATTATTATTATTATTATTTTGCAATGGGTAATACAAAATAATTGGGCAGCACAATACTATACATGTTTATTTAGATATAAAGTCCCACTATGTTCAATGAGGCTTATTCCCTAGTAAGTCTGTTTAGAAATGCAATGTAATCAAGTACGTTAACATTGATTAGGGTCTTAAAGGTTGTCTGAGATATCAGGGATTTACTGTTGCAGATAGTTAATATATTCTGTTATATAAACTTATACCAATGGGTCTGGGAAAGACCTCTATCTGAAACTTTGGCCAGCTGCTAGTAGCCAAAGTAGACAGTAGTTGGCTGGATAGCCAATGATCTGACTCTGTATACAGCAAAATTTCATTTGTTTGAATACTCAACATAAATATGTAGAAAGCCTATTAATTTCCCCCATGATTCCTATATTTTGCCTTCTCAGCTGCAAAGCAGATGGAAAATTAATTCTGTCAAATAGAAGATAAAATCAGATTCTGTGTGGAGATTACTTGGATTCACTGCACCATTCACCACCTAGAACAGCTCCACTGGGTACTGCATGTCTCAATCAGCTAGCTTCCCTGCAAGCTGAGTGCCATCTGTACTCTAGTTATTCCACCAGTTTCATTTATCTCAGGTCTCCAATAAACCACGAAGATCTCTGCCAACAACACAGTGGGAGCCACCATTCTGATGGTAAGGTTCAACTTGCCATGCCACAGTTCAATGAAGCCATTTATAGAGCTAAAGTTAGTAAGATGGTGTCTTTACCAAAAGAGTTTTGGAATCTGATAAGTCTTTAGGAGTGGCATTCCATTTCAGTGGTACCACAGGGATTGGTGACTTCACACATTAATGCTTCAGCCAATGCAGTAGTGTTTCTACATAACACAATATAAGTGGAGCTTCAATTTCCTGGTAAGCACAGAACATCAGCTCTAACACATGCCCCACTAAAAGTGTTTGTCTCATTACTTAGCCAGATCACTGTTGTGGATGCTAATATTCTAAATCCAATCATAAAGCTTCAGATTTTAGGAATTTGTTGTCCATTGATGGAAATGGCAAAGTTCCAATTGTCAAGGAACTTATTAAAGTCAAGACTGTGTTGATGTAATGTGCTCTATACAGGGCTACCCTTGGGCTTGTTCTGGAAGTTGTAGTTGGTGCAAAGTGCAGCTTCAAGGGGACCACTTTCCATCAGTATGTTACATCTTTACTGACACAACTGCAGTGGCTGCCAGTAAGCTAACAGGCTATGTTGAAATTGTTGTTGATAACATATAAAGCTCTAAACAATTTGGGGCTAGGTTACCTTAGGAATGACCTCATCCCCTTATATCTCTGCCCAATCTTTGCGATCATCAGAGGAGCACCTGAGCATGCAACATGCTCTTGAGATTTGCCTCAGAGCCACTTGCAATAGAGGGAACATTTCCCAGCCTGGTGCCCTCCAGATTTATTGGACTGCAATTCCCATAATTCCCAACCAGCATTTATTTGTGCAGCATCTACCCTCTGGACTGGAACACATTACTAACTCTTATTAATCCCCACAATTCTGATGTTTAGATGTCTTCTTAAGACCCATCTCTTCACACAGGCCTTTCCTGCATGGCTCAGCCAGCTATGGTCTGTAGGGCACAGTAGAAGGTGTAATTTTATGCTGATTAGCATTTATTTATTATTGTGTAGTATTATTGTTTTATTGTTATTTTATGGTAAATACTTGTTCACTGCGTTGATAACTGTAGAAAGCGGTATATAAATTTGGTAATAATAAATAAATGTGTTCTTAATTCTTCTGACACAACTTTAAAAGACCACCTATTTATCCACCCATCCAATTTATAGCCCATCTTTCTTCAGTTTGACTGGACCACACACAGTTCAGTCAGCGATGTTTTTATGCTTTATTTGAATAGACTGAAGTATTTAATACGTTTTTGGAAAATACATATATAAAACTGGCAACGTATCTCAATTAGGGAAGAGTTTAAAAAAGCAAAATCTTTACCAGCTGCTGCTTGAGAAAGTGTGCTCTTAACATGAAACACACAAAACTGTATTTAGTTTAGTAACATACACAGTAGCTGTTAGAAGTAAATATACAGTGAATCACTAGGTAATAGTCTCTACAATATCACTAATTAATCTCACTGTTTTTGATAGAGGCAAAACATAAGCAAATATTCTGTTATGACAGTACTTTGAATCCAAACTGACCCTAAATCAGTCAGTCAGATGCACCCCTGAATCTACATGTGGTGGTGTCCAGCAATGTATCACCATAATTTGCTATGACTACATTTTGGTGGGTGAGGTAGACTTTGCAACAGTTACATCTCTGTAACTTTCAAGATGGGACTACTGCTATAAATTATTTTATGAGATGAGGTACCTTTTGGTAGCAATTTAGAAACTGGGCTTGGGCAGAATGTGGTGGCCCAATTCATGAGATTATTTATTTTATTTAACATTATTTTTAGGCCACCTTTAAAGGTAGAATCCTCTCAAGGTAGTGTACAGGATTAAAACACACACCATACAGAAGTATACAAATAGGATATAAATAAATAACCAATGAAATACTATAAAACATATTACACCAATAAAACATACAGCCCGCAGATTATGGAAAGGCCAGTGCAAACATGTGAGTCTTCAGAGCCTTCCTGAGGACCTGCAAAGAAAGGGCCTGATGAACCCCTGATGATAGCTAATTCCAGAAGTGTGGGGCCATCACTGAAAAGTCTTCTCCCTTGTACTCACCAGCCTGAATGCCCTTGGTGATGGCAAGTGAGAAGGGCCTCTGTTGATTTCAAAGTGCAGGCAGACTTGTACAGGAGAAGGTGGACCTTTAATCTAAGTAACTGAAGCCCAAATTATTTAAGGCTTTAAAGGCTAAGACCAGCACTTTAAATCGGGCTCAGAAATGTATTAGCAACCAGTGCAGCTGGTGCAGTATCAGTGTCATATGATCAGACTGCCCAGCTCCCACCAATCTCTGAATGGCTGTATTCTGCACCAACTGAAGTTTCCAAACTGTCTTCAAAGGCAGCCCTGCATAGATGACATCACCAGAGCATGAATGACCAAGGCAAGATCCCCTCTCTGCAAATAGAGTCACAATTGGCATACCAGTCTAAGGTGGCAAAAATTACTTGGGCCACCACTGTTACCTCAGCTTCCCTAGTTAGCATTGAGTCCATTTGGTATTTCAGGGGAATACAGTTCCATCTAAGACCAGATGTATTCCTCTGCCCAGATTGGTTGGTTTTCCTGCACACAGTACGTATTTCATCTGGATTAATCTCAGCTTGTTTGCTGAAGACACCAGATGAGGCATTCAATAGCCTCCCCAGGATCATTAAATGGAAATGAGAGATCATAGGGGACAGGATCAAACCCTGTGGCATCCCATAGGCCAATGGCTATGAGTTGGAGCAGAAATCCCTCAGCACCACTTTCTGAGACCATTCGTCCAGAAAACTGGAGCTACCATGCTGTGCCTCCTTTGCCCAAATCAGACAACAGATCCAGAAGGATATCTTACTCAACAGTACTGAAAACTGCTGAGAAGTCCAGGAAAACCAACAGGCTGTACTCCCCGCCATCTATTACCTGGCATGTCACCTACTAGGATGACAAAGACTGCTTCTATCCCAAAGCCAGGCCTGAACCAAAATTGAAATGGATCCAAATATTAAGCATTATCCAACACTGCCTGGAGTTCAGAAGCCACCATATGCTTTAGCACCTTGCCTAAAAATGGTAGATAGGATACTGAGATAAAGTGTGTCACTGAATGTATGTAACAGTACTACTGGTCCAGTTTGCTCACTGATACAACATTACCATTCTGGTAAAATTCAGTGTACTGGTTTGTAACCTACAAAGCTCTTAACATTTTGAGTCTATCATATCTAAGAGACTTCCTCTGCCCCTATCTTCTTATATATTCCTATTTCTTGTCATGATATTTAAGATCAAACTCAGAGACATTCTTGAATTTAATATATGTGTGCTATGTTTAAATCTGCAGACATGTAACAAGACATTCTCATTGGTGCCCCCCCCCCCAGCTGTAGATCTTTTCTTCACTGGTGAATTGCCAATGCTTGAGCTTGATCATCTTTTAGTTGTGGCATAAGGCCTTTTTATTTGTACTGATTTTTGGCAATGCCATGGATAAATATGGTGGACCTAGTCATAGAAGGTAACTCTTGTCATGTTTTCTTATCATTCTTTTGTGTTGTATATTAGGTGTGCATGTGAAATCAATCAGAGTGCGTAGAATTGCACCTTTAATGTATGTGCATTTTTACTGAAGCATCTGGGTCTAGACATTTGTTTATTTATTTAATTAACTAAATACCAAATATTTCTGGTCCTTATAATAATAATAATAATAATAACGATTTATTTCTTACCCGCCTCTCCGTCTAGATCGAGGCGGGGAACAACAACATGATAAAATACATAAAACTAATTAAAACATGACAAATATTATTAAAACTGCATTAAAACATCCTAAAACATCCTAAAAACATTCTAAAAATTACACTGGATATGCCTGCCGGAAGAGAACAGTCTTTATAGCTTTCTTAAATTCTAAAAGACTGTTAAGTTGACGAGTCTCCTCCGGCAGGTCATTCCACAGTCTGGGAGCGGCAGAAGAGAAGGTCCTCTGGGTAACAGTTGTCAGCCTAGTCTTGGCCGACCGCAGTAAGTTCTTCCCAGAGGACCTGAGCGTGCGGGGCGGATTGTACGGGAGAAGGCGATCCCGCAGGTAACCTGGACCCAAACCATGTAGGGCTTTAAAGGTATTTTCCTTGAAAATATTTTACAGTTTCAAGATGTCAGGATAAAACCATTTGTGTTTTAGATATCAGGATAAAACCAATTGTGAACAAATGTGAAGTGGCGTTACAAAATTCAGCACCATGGAGAGTGTGTAAGACTACAGTATAGCATCACCCTGCACATTGGAGTTGGTTAGTGAAGGGGAATTGCTCTGCGACGAATGATGAAAAGTGATGAAACTAATGCAGTTCAGTGTTCACAACAGATTAACACCTTGGGTGTGCATGTGTGATAGATTTTGTATGATTTAAGAAATCCGGGCTTTGAACTGGCTGCGCTTAAGCGCTGACATTTAACATGCACTTGGCCAAGTAGAACAGGCAATGAGTATGTTTTCATCAGAATCCGGCTCTGAGATGAAGCGGGGTAATAGCTTTTCTAAGCCGAATGGAACCTCAGGAGAACCGAATATTCTGTTCGTAAGAAACTGAGGAAAGGGGGACTATTTTATCAGGATTAGGATGACAGTCACGTTCCTCACGTAGGAAGGTTTTGTGAATTTTACTGTTGGTTCTGAATTATACTTTGGGGCTTTTTTGACTCAGAACCGCTTTCCTCTTTCCCTCAGAAAAGCGATTTCAATCTCTGAGGCATCCTCCTGCTGTCTTCCCTCCCCACCCTGTCTCCCCTCCTTCGCGCCTTTTCTCCTCAAGTGGCGTGAGGGAGTCACGGGGACGGACAAGGGCAGCCGTTGCGCCGAAGTCCTCTTCAAGGGCAGGAGCGCGGCGAGTTAAAGGGGAAGAGGCACCTCCAGCTAGTGGAAAGAGCGCCGTGAGAAGAGAGAGACGACGCGGAAGAAGAGAGCGCGAGCCAGCGAGAAGACGGAGGGAGACAGACTGCGCAGCCGCAGAGCAAAGAAGGAGAAGAAAAAAAAAAAGTGAGGAGACAGGGAAGGATTGACGTCGCGGCAGGAGAGCGAGGCGGGTTTCGAGGCGACCGAGGCAGCAGTAGAAGCGCGGAGCGTCGAGCCGCTGAGACAAGTTAGGGCGGGGATTTTGCCTGGCTTGGGCTGGAGTTTCTGCCCAGTCGCCGCCGCTGCCGCCGCCGCCGGGCCCAGCGGGTGGATGGTAGTCGAGGAGTCGGGGCCGTGCCGCCGCGCAGCCATGTCTAGGAGTAACAGCGGCAGCAGCAGCGCTGCCAGGAGGAGGCGAGCCCAGCGCGGTCCGCGACGCCTTCTGTAAGGAGGACCGACTGGCGGCGGCGGCGGCGGCTGTCTGAGACGGTTCCATGTCGGTGGCTCTGGATTAAGCGAGGGGAGCCACCAATCCCGGGGCGGGGAGGCGAACGACCCCGACCCCCTCCTCCCTCCCTTTGGGGCTCCGGCGGGAAGGACCCGACCTCCAGGCGGGAAGGGAAAGACGGGTCATGGCCGACCGGAGCCCCCCGAACTGCCACCTGAGGCTGGAGTGGGTTTATGGCTACCGGGGTCACCAGTGCCGCAACAACCTTTACTACACGGCCGCCAAGGAGATCGTTTATTTCGTGGCGGGGGTCGGGGTAGTCTATAGCCCCCGGGAGCACCGGCAGAAATTCTACCTGGGGCATCAGGACGACATCATCAGGTAGGGAAGCCCGGGAAGCCCTTTCCTTTCTTCCTCCTTTCCACCCCCCAAGCCCCCTTTAAACGCCGTCTTTGCAGGAATCCTGATGGCAGGACAGCGCGCTCGATCGCCACGGACAGCCAGCCGCCGTCTTTCCTCTCCGCCTTGTGAAAACCGCAACGATAGGCAGGCGCCCTCCTTAGGGCATCAGAGTCCTCGTTTGATCCTGAGAAACGCTGTTATTATCTGGGATTCCAATGGGCTGGGCGATATTTTATCTCCCCCACCCCTATTCCAGGGGAATTTTTATTTATTTATTTATCCCATGTACTAGCACTTGTTTCCCATTCACTGTTTCCCATTCCTTGATCCAGCGAAATAATACCCAGGAAATAATCTTAACTTCAGTTGTCAAGGACAGTTGAAACCAGGCAGTAGGTTACTTCCTCCTGCTTTGGGGGATATGATAAAAGTTTGGACTCACATGTATTTGACAGATGTATATATATTTAATATATAAAAGAAAAATCCAGAATTAAAAAAACAAACAAACTATATAAATACAGACTGCATCCACTGACTTGGATTCATATGCCAGCCTCACCCCTCACTCCCTCTCGCAAATACATCTGTTATTAGTGATCTGTAATGTTGCAGTTGCTGAGATAAACTGAAGGCACCCTCTTAACAATACTATCCTGCCAGGTTCACACAGCCAAAGGCACAGAGAGACACATTCTCAGGCTGCAGCCTGCTCCCCTCCACCGCTTTATGAAATTGCCTCCCCTTTGGGATTTTCCAAAGTGCAAGCTTAAACGTATTTCTGAAGCATTGTAAGCATCTGCTTGGTCAGGTAGAGGGAGAGTGTTTATCTTCTCCCTAAAATATGGACTTGTATTTTGACGTACATATTTCCCTTCATTCATTCCCACAAAGTGTACTGTTTGGATTCTGATAATATTTGTTTAGCCCCCCCCCCCCCCTGATTTATGCTGGTTTTGCAGTACAATATACTTGACTCAGCTTCAGGTAATGGATTTTCCTGAATTCCTCTCATTTGTTCAAATCAGTAAATTCACAAAAATACTACTATTGATACATTTCTTTATTTATGCGCTTACTGCTGTAGTTTATGTTCCCATGTAATCACAATTTTAGACAAGTTTAATTGTCTTAGTACAGAATTGCAAAGGTCTTAGAAAGGGACATTAAAAACATTGATTTGGGAATCTGTTTTGGTTTATGGGTTACAATTGGTGAAAATGAATATATATTTTCCCCTGGCTTTTGGATTATTGATAGCTGATGGTGTTTTATATACACAACATCCCAAGTAGAAATAAGACATTGCTTTCTGTTTACATTTATAGTAGTCTCACAAATTCCCATCAAATGTTAAACATCTGGTAACTTGAAAGAATCTTATTTAAAATTCAAAAGAAATATTGTTAGAAGAATCTGCATAGGCTTTCTGGGAGATACTGGGTAGTATCCAATGTTAGTCCTACATAGAGTAAACCCATTGAAATGAGTGGGAGTTTAGTTATGACTAACATGCCTCATTCATTTAAATGGGTCTACTCTATGTAGGATTAACATTTAACAATAGTAAAGGTAAAAAATCTGTCTTAGCCATGCATCTTTAGTTTGTAGTGGATATTTGGGCATTGCTGTGTTTGCTTGGTTTTTTTATCCCAATTGCTTGTAACCAATGTAGAAAAGCATATTTTCATGGGAGGCTACTACTAACTCCCAAGTATCCACAGATGCATCAAGAGGGTAGTGAGTGATTGATAGGATGGGGTAAACCAGATAGCTACCTCCTTCTATTGATGCAATGAGCAACAGAAGGCATTTGCTCACATTGTGCAGTGCCACTACATTCTACAACTACATAACAGGCCATTGGCATTAGCACTTTGAATTTTCCAATCTCAGTATATTTTCCCTTGATCTTCAAACTTTCCTTTTATATAACCGTTCTCTCATTTGCAGAAAATACAGAATAAGAATTGTGTGTATTCTAATTTGCACAAAATACACAATAAGAATTGTGCGTACTCCATGGAATTTCATTTTAAAAGAAAAGCAGCTAACTCCATATAGCTGCAAAGATAGATTTGACAGGTTGTATGGGCAATGTCTGGTGAAATCTCAGAAGCCAAGATTTCTAGTGTTCTCAGGGTGGGGTTTGAGAGCTCCTTGTCCCTTCCCAGCAGAAGCAAACACATTCTGTCAAACAACCAAATTGTCTTGCTTAGTGGCTCAGATTTTAGTCTCACTGCAGTGAAGTAGTCGAAGCACACATAAACCTTGCTGCAGAAGTAGCAGTAAATTATGTGGGGTTGAGTTCAAAACCAGGAGTAGGTTGTCCAATAGGAAAAGAAAGAGTAGAACAGGTTCCAGCCCATCAGGGGAGCTGTCCAGCCACTTATCCAGGGTTAAGACACGGATCATGGAGGGACGATGTGACTACAACTGATTCCTGGGGTTCAGCAGACTCTATGGTCAGAGCTTTGTTGCAGTGAGTTTTCCAGAATTGTTTTTCTTGGCACAGAATTTTGATTTCAAGTTCTTGGCACATGATAATAATAGCATCTTTATAGTTAGTATGATATGTTGATCTCTTATTTGTGCCGAGAAGCTTAGAGAAGGTAGTGTATTCAAGTGGAAGTATCTGTTTAATGAGAGAAAGTTCAAAGGGGTAAAATCCTAATACATCTCTTGCATCACTAATATTTCAATATTTTGAACAGCTGCTGAAAACCGGCAAGCAGCAGGCTGCTACATTATTTTGGGTAACCACAAAATGACTCATCTCTAGATGATTTTGACTACATTATTTTGTACATGACTCCATATTATTTTGTGTAGCCACTACACATTGTTACCGGTCAGGGATTAGACTGAAGGATCATGAGACCAGTATCTTTTGCCCAGATTTTCTGATGCTGGAATGCATAGGGATTTCTTTCTTTCTGATATTTCCAATGAAAAGAAAACAGATCACATCATTCACATTTATGTAGAAAACGATGGAGCATAGTTGAAAAAGTACTAGGTTCTAGCAGAAACATTGCCTGAATTTTCTGGCTCTCTAAAATTTTTTGTTAGTTAGCAAGTGCACTTTTATTAAAGCATAGTGAGACTTTGGGGTAACTAGTTTTAACAATATAAATAGAAATCTGTAGTACATGTATTTGGTTTTTTTAGATGATATGACTTTCCTACATCTTTCTCAGACCTTAAAAAGTATTAAATCATTTTGTCACTTTTTTATTTT
Organism: Anniella stebbinsi; assembly: GCA_029215795.1. Taxonomy (NCBI): domain Eukaryota; kingdom Metazoa; phylum Chordata; class Lepidosauria; order Squamata; family Anniellidae; genus Anniella; species Anniella stebbinsi. The sequence continues at coordinate 345,388,954 of JARDYH010000001.1, read as the reverse complement.
ATTTTTCAACATAATACAACATAAAACAACATAAAATACAATACATAACCACATACCCCCCGTGCTCCCCTCCCCGCAGGAGACCTTCAATTATACATTATTCTTCTTTCCAATATTGTAAAGACTCTTTTGAAGGTATTTGCCCCTTCCTCGTTCGTAATACATATTCCAAAAATGGGCTCCATATATCTCCAAAATCATTCTTACTGGACATTCCCCTCTTTATTTTCATTTTACACGTTAGCTTATCATTAAGTGCCATATCCCATATTTCTTTATACCATTCTTCTATAGTATATATCCCTTGCCCTTTCCAGTTTTTAGCAATCATTATTCTGACGGGAGCCAGGAGGTTGTTTATCAATTCTCTCTTGTTTATATTCTCATTTCCTTTATCCCATATTGCTAGTAGAGCCAGCTTTGGGCTTAATTCCAGTTTACTTCCAATTATTTCACTTATTTCTTTGAACACCCTTTCCCAAATTTTTTGTACGTGTTCACAGCTCCACCACATATGAAAATAAGTTCCAACCTCCTGACACCCCCTCCAACAATTCTTGGAAACTTCTTTATCTATCTGATGAAATCCTACCGGCGTTAAATACCATCTCCATACTGTCTTATAATAATTCTCCTTAATTCTAATCAACAAAAGCTTTAACATTCTTGCATCCCACATCCTCCCCCAGTCATGTTCATTAATTTGTTCCTTTAAATCATCTTCCCAAATCATTTTAAGAGAGTCTCGATATTTTGTCTCGTTGCAGGAAAGTTGAAGTTTATGCTTAAAGAAAGATGATTTTTTCAGTTAGTTTCCTCCTTTATTTAGGATCTTAGGAAACTGCCTTATGCAGAGTCAGACAACTTATTTAATTTATATCCTGCTTTTCTGCTAAAGAGTGGCAACTAACTACAATCCAGTTTTAAAACAAAATCTTAATTATAACATGACATAAAAACAAATAAATTAAAAATGTAATTAAAAACACAATAATAAAAGAAATAAAGAGCACCAGCAGCAGACCAGTTTATATGCCAAATGCCTACCTGAATACAAATGCCTTTGCCTGCTAGTGGAAGCACATCAGAGAGGGAGTCAACCCAGCCTTCCTCAGACCATTGATCTGTGTAGCTCAGTACAGTCTACACTGACTGGCAGTAGCTTTTCAGGATTTTAGAGGAATTTTCCTGCCCTATCTGGAAAGGCTGGTATTGAATCCGGGACCTTGTGCATGTAAAACATGTGCTCTACTACTGAGTTATGACTCATCCCCTTGTTGCTGAAAACAGTTTTGTGGCAGTGTATTTCCTGTTAAAAGCATGTTACCTCATAGTTGATTGGTTTCCTTCTGTATCTTAATTCCAAAGACATTTACTATGAACTACGTCCCACTGATTTTAACAACTTTTATTATATATAATGTGCTTAGTATCATTGTGTCAGAGTCAAATGATTGGAAGGGGTTCAAATTGCCAATGTGACATTCATGATTACATTTAGCTAAATAATTGGGGCAATTAATTTATATAATTAATTTAATTTAATTTATAGGAAGAAGAATTTTGTCTTACTTTAAATGAAGCCACTCTGGGTTGGATCCAGGCTTAGTTGCTAAGGGTGCAGTTCTATGCATGTTTAGACAGAATGCCCCTGGGAGTCATGACTAAGGTCCCCTCTACAAGGATTCGCTTTTGCGCCTGGTTAGGCGATTATGCGCATAATCGCTGAAGCGTATTTACACCTAATCCCTCTGCATGAGAGGCATCGAGAGGCGGAGAAGCGCATTAACGGATGACCAAAATGCGCTTTACAAGTAGTTAATGCGCATAAGCGCTTGTTCACATAGTCAAAATGCGCTTTAACGGCCGGAGCAAAATAAAACTCGCGATTTAACGCGCATTCGATAATGCGCATAATCGGAGAGATAACGCGCCTCTACGCCCGATTTGCGCTCCGTTCTTGTAGAGGTAAATTTTTTAAAGCGCCTTGAAAGAGCTTTAAACCTCTCTTGTAGAGGCAGCCTAACTTAAGTCCCATTGTTTTCAATAGGTTTACTCAAAGTATGAATAAGTTTGGATCCAACGCATAATCTCTTGATATCCATATAAGAAAAATGCCATTCAGTAACATGTTCATCAGGCTGATAATTGCTAAATGCAACAGACATTACATCTCCATTGATAAGTTAATAAAAGTCATTGAATGCTGCTGGTGCAGAAGAAATATTAACATTAAAATAAAAATCACAAGTAAAAATAATAGATATAGTAGTCTCTGGGGTACCTTTATGGTTGTGGAAAGCTAGTGTAACTATCTGATGTACATAATGGCAAACTAGAATCTGATTTAGCAATTCTGTTTTCTAAATGCTGTCACAAAACATTTCCCTTGTCATTTCCCAGAACAAAGTATCACCATAGAAATGGTAAGGTTACAAAATTCCTGGTAGTAACATCCAGATTAAAAAAAAAATAGAGGACTATCAGGTGTATTTTTCATCTTTTACTTTAAAATCTTAAGCAGTTTCTAGTTGCTTCACATTTTATATAGGAGTATAGAATATAACAAACATGAGGGCATTGCAAGCAAAATACATTTTCAAAGACTTTCTCAGAATTGTTTAGCGGCATTGTCTTTAAAGTAGTAAAATATCTCACCCAAATAACATTTCTGAGTTTATAGCAAAAAGGAATTTAGAGAAATTGATGAGGAATGATAACATTGTCTTCTCATGAGGACAGATATTGCATTCTGTGAAAACCGATGTTTAGTTCTGTGAGGACAGATGGTATGTACTGAAGTTCCCATGTGTTGCCTCTTATATTTATATGGTTTCTGATGATGTACTTGGTTATGTATCTTTCCTGCAAACATACGTTCTCTGACAATTAGTTGTTATTATTATTATTATTATTATTTTTTCCAAAGTTTGCAGTTATGATTACTTTTCTCATGTCAGCAAGTTTAGAGGTCAGTGAGAAATTGGCACAAATGTTTCTGTTAGAATCAAATTGATTGAAACTTAATATAGGAATAGACTTAATTTTTCATTGGTTGCTTTATAAAAGCTATACATTTATAAGAGTGATGATCTTATGAGAGATAGAGACCAAAATCTTCTAGAATAATATTTGCAAGGTAGCCTATTATGCAGGTTGGGGCAGAAGTCTTGCAAAGACTTCTGGGGCAAATATTGTCACAGTCTTACAATTCTCTGCATTACTTCTTCACCAATGCTGGCTGAGGAATGCTGGGAATTGTAAGACTTTTTAAATATAAAAGTTTTTAAATTTTGCAAGCTTTAATTGTAAGTTACCTTAGGGGCCCTATTTGGGATGAAAGGCAACTCACAAAATGTATATAAAACAAAATAAATGAGTGAAATGTGGAAAGTATTCTATCCTACTTCCAAAAATATGTCTACTGTCATGTTGTTGGTACTCTATTCAAGTACAAATTATTGCTGAATATCATGATTTGCCCTTCTACCAATGGTGGCCCCAAGTTCAGTGCTTCACTTTTACTTATATTAATTAATGGCAACCACTAATTTATACGGAACAAAGTAAAGCATTGCACATATGATTCTATTGGATGCTGATTAAAGTTGCACTTTTCACTTTACATAAGAAAGAAACTTGTGATATATTAAAGACTGATTTGTTGTGTCTAAAACTGTCGTGATTTCTGCCACGATAGTTCTGTAAGTATCACGTGCCCCAATAATCTTCCTTATATTACTTCCACTTTGCTGTAAAATAGCTACCCTTCTAGAATTTGTCCTTTAGAGGAATGTAAGAAGCTATGCTATATTAAGTCAGACCATTAGTCCATCTAGCTCAGTATTGTCTACACACTGAATGACACTGAATGTCCCTCTAGTATTTCAGACATAGGTGTCCAGTGTTTCAGACATAGGTGTTTCCCAGCCTTATAAGACTGTCTAAGTGTGTCCTCCAGTGACTAAATTAAAAGTAGTTGCTCTCATGGAACTACAGATGTCAAGTGCCTTGGTGCGAAACATGGCCCAAACCTCTACCCAAAGATAGACTAGATGGTTAAAGTACCATCTATATATCCCTCATGTTGCCTTTTGTTTTGTATATCTTTACATAACTGTCTTCCAGATTTTTGGATTTTTTTTAATGCTCAGTCAGTCCCTTTACTCAATTAAGTGGCAAGGAACCTCCTTGAAATCTCATTTCATTCCAGAGTCAAACTATTGATCCCTTTGTTTTATCCGATCTTGAATCCAACACCATTAACCCCTTTGTACTATTTATTTTGAAGTCTGTAACTCATCAGATTTTGTTGTTGCTGTTGTTGTTTGTTTTTGACTGTAAGATTCAGCATGGACAGACTCACTATTGCCCTGCTCTAAGAATTGCTTGGGGTATGTTTGGCTTACAAGACCATTCCTTGTGATCCTTTCCTAGCACTCTCCCTACTCTACTCTGGTGTCTAACCCATATTTCTAGAGCAATAGTCCTTCTCTTCCTTCTACCTGAATATCCTGTTGCCTTGTTTGCCCAGAGAGATCCATATTGCCTTATATATACACACAGATAGAGCTTCCTGATTTATCCCTTTGGTGGCTTGCAAGAGTGGTGTCATGTACAAAGGTTGCTGGCTGAGTCCAGTGATGGTGGTCAAGCAAAGAATCTAGGGCATTATGTGAAGGTGGCTATAAGGGTTTCAAGCCAAGCACAACCACCTCCTTAGCTACACTTCTGTAGTTTTCTAATTAGTTCTCCATCTCTGCATCCTCTCTCAGTTATCTTGCATCTATCAGTGTTTATTATTTTCCCCAGAGAAGTTGGGGTCTAAGGGAAAGTCTTGTTTTTGTGCTCCACTCCAAATTCTGTTTTTACAATAAAATTGTTTTGGCACTTGGGTTCCTAATAACACAAAGCCTCCATTCAGCCTTCCCATCATCATGCATCCAAAGGCCTTTCCTTTGGATGTTTAATGGATAACTTTGTGCATCCTGTTATCTATATCAGGCTGGAGGAATTACCCTGTTTTGAATTCATAACCAAAATTTGGCAGTCCATAGGGTAGCTGTTGTGAGTTTCCACATATTCATGACCAACCTGGAAGTGAGATTCTTTGCATTCTGCTTACTATGAAACAGGAATTATAACTTCTTTGACCCTTTTTCCTTCTTTCACTTTCTATGCCTTTGAGTCTATCATTTCCACCCTCACATGGTCCACCATTCCACCAGCATCTGAGCTCCCAGCATATAGCTTCTACAAACCCCACCTTGCAATTTCCATAGCTCCCTCCCCACTTCTTATATGGAAAATGTTAATTTTCCCAACTTCATCTTTCTCTATGTCTATTTTGAGACTATTGGAAATAGTATATCAGTCCATGTGCTAGGATAGGGGTGGGGAACCTCAGGCCAGGGGGCCAATCCTGTGCTCCAGAGCTCCCTGGATGGCTGCATCCCCTTCCCCTTTCTCCCAACCACACATCAGTTGGTTTCCTGGCTTTTGCGTAATTTCCCCAGTTTTAAACGGTTGAAATGCCTCTCCCAAGGCTTAATTATTGGCAATGAGAGCTTTAAACTACAATATGCTGGTATTCTTTGTATTTTGGACACCACCCTTTTTGTCTTTGGCTCTACCCACTTTGCCTTCAACACTTCCAACCACTAGAATGCAGTCCCTAGAGCTTCTCTAAAACTGAATTTGGCCCTTGGGCTGACAAAGGCTCCCCACCTCTGTGCTAAGAGGTTGGTATACTAACAATTTCTCTCTTCTATAAGATATTTATTAGAAAATTAATCTTGTACTGTTTCACTTTCATAGTTGTTCTCAAGTTAATTTTGACATAGCTTCTTCCCCACTTTATTGTAGAACACTGCACAATAAGTTGTATGCATGTCATACCACTGGAAAAAGTCCCTTCATTCCACATTTGCTGTGACATATGTATACACGTGAAACAAGGATGTGTATTTATGAGGGTTAATGGTTCTAATGTTTACACATAAAACAAATGATGATTCTACAAATTTTAAGGTACAGAAAAACATTCCAGCCTGGAGTGTGGGGAACTGTGTTGCTGTGTTTGCAGGTGGCTGGAAAGGAATTTGTTGGAGAGAAAAAAACATATAGGCTCTATAGCAGCAATCCCAATCTGGTGCTTTCCAGACGTTTAGGACTACAAATTCCAACATTCCTAACCATCGGCTGACGGAAGTTGGTCCAAAACATCTGAAGAGCACCAGGCTAGGAAAGGTTGCCATAGTTCACCCCCAAAGTGTGAGACTGTCTCTTTAAAGGAGGTAGGCAGTCAAAAGGAAAATACAAACCCCTCCTTGAACTTTCCCACCTGAATGTCACCAGCAGCTAAAGATGTCTTTCAACTACCTCACACTAACTCTAATGACAGATAAGTATATATTTTCATTTATATAAAAAAGATCACACCCAAGGTCTCTGTAGCAAATATGAGATTTTGTGTTTGGCTACAGTGTATTAAAGAAGGCAATTCCACAAAAGAAGGAATATCTACAATGTAGATTGTACACTGACCATACAGGCATTCACTCTACAGCATTATAATAAGATTACTTATTAGAGTGTAATCTTATACATGTTTACTAACAAGTAAGTCTGATTTCAAAGGGGTTACTCCCATCTAACTGTGCATACAGGATCACAGACATAATGGATACTGGAAAGTATTGTAAAGATATTGTGTATGAAGGCACAGCTTTCAACCCCCTACTTTTACCAAGAGTCATTTCTAACAAAACATTATCATTTCTATAACATGACATTTCAGACATCAGAATGCAATAGACATTTTTCAAGCCTATGCAAGTGCTTTAAGCTGAATGACAAGGGAAAAAACAGATGCAGCATTGGCATCCAGCACCAACAATAGCTTTATTACAAATGACCCAAGGGTTTGGCATTTTATATGTAAAATTTAACACCTTGCAATCAGCCTTGAGGGTATACAAAGCCAATAGAGATGTGGCCTTGCTGACCCACCTCTGCCAGAAAGGACTGATATATTCTGCAATGGCTCAAGCTTCCACCCAGCCCTAAAGGCAGATGTATGTAGAGCACTGTGCACTTGTCAAACAGCTAGATGATGATGATAATTTATCATCATCATCTAGCTTTGCTTCTCACTGCAAAAAGTAGTCTTGAAGTGACTTACACGCACAAATAAAGAAAACAGTAATATATGTAACAGAAAAACCAATATACAACATACAAAATCTCCCACCACCATACTCCACAGCCTAGAATGAACACTACAAAAGCAGACCACAACAATTGGGTCATATCTAATGTAAAAATGTTAGGGGAAATAAATACATTTTTGCCTGGGGCCAAAAAGATAACCATGTCAGTGCCTTGCAAGCTTCTTTGGGAAAATCGTTTCTATCATAGAAAAGGGCCATTTCTGAACAGCTACACTCTAAGTTTCTCTCAGAGGAGGTACACAGAGAAACTAACTTCAGAGACCATGTAGGCTTATATGGGATAGGTGATTCTTGAGATACTGGGGTCCTGATCCATATAAGTCTTTATAGGCTAAAAACAGCACTTTGAATTTGGCCCAGAAACAAATGAGCAACCAGTGCAATTGAGTTAGAGCTGGATGTATATGGTCACATCACCCAGTCAACAACTTGATTGCCAAATTCTGCACTAGCAGCAATTTCAGAACCATCTTCAAAGGCAGCCGAGTATAAAGTGTACAATGCATTGCATTGCATTAATCTAAACTAGAGGTTACTCGAGTATAGACCACTGATGCCAGGATATTCCTATCCAGATAGGGTCACAGCTAGGTTACCAGCTGAAGCTGAAAGAGGGCACTCTATGCCAATGGCAATGATGGATCCAGGAGTAACCTCAAGTTGAACACCTGTTCCTTCACGGTGAGTGTGATCACATCCAGAGCTGGTTGCATTTCCCCCATCTAGACAGAGGAACCATCCACCAGCAGAGCCTCAGTTTTGTCTGGATTGAGCTTTGGGTTATTGGCTCTCATCTAGTGCATTACCAGACATCAGTTCAGTACATCCACCACCACACCTGCCTGAGTTGAAAAGGAGAAACAGAGTGTCAGAACCTGACTTCCCAAAGCCAAGGCACAAGTCTCAGTAAAACTGTTTATTGCAGTAATTCCAATAATTAGCTATAAGTCTTTACCATCTCAATGAAGATCTACAGATTACAACATAGTTCCTTGACCAGAAGAAGTTCCTGAGCATCACAACAAAAGACCTGATCAACACAGAGAATAAATCCAAACAGGTTTATAGTTCCAATACAACCAGGAAGCTTTCCAAGTTAATAAGACGTTGCTTCCAGCAAAGTCTGCTGCCCATTGCTCTAGTTTATATACAGGGTAGTAGCCACAAAAGATCACTATTGGACAGTCGATCCAGACAAAGAAACCTAGCTCTCAGATAGTTGTTGCGCCTCGCCAAAAACCTCTGTACCGCCCTCTCGGGTTGATGATGAACCTTGAGACATCCCCTCCCCCCCAAAAAAAAACTTTCCTGAAGGGTTCTCCTCCTGCTGCTTCTGCTGCCCAGTACCATGGAAGACAATCCTGATTGAGAAGAAGAAGCCTCTGTCAACATCAGGTCTCCCAGCTGCAGAAGCTAGGCCATATCAGCATCCTGAGTCTCACCCCTCACAGCTTGTAAGCCAGTGTGAGGCCTTGTAGAACTGAATTCTCAAGCGTCTGGTTTCCCATGGTTGGGCCTGACTACAGCTTTCCCCCCTGACTCAGAATCAGTATTACAAGCTATAGCTTTGCCCAGATTAGGACAAAGTCTCACACAGTTTTGTGTCACCAGCATACTGTGGAACCACACACTGGAGGTTTAATAGGGCCAAGCAATACCCTCCAAGCATCGCTGTCTGGAAAACCACCATCCAGGTAGGAGTGGAACCACCAAAAGGAGTGCCATCAACTCCCAATGGACAGCCACTTGAGAGGCATACCATGATGACCACTGTCCCCCTGTCACTCTCCCAATTCAGAAAATCAGTCTCATGATCTAAGAGTGCCTGGATCTGGTCAATGATCACCTGCCTTCCATCAAAAGCTTCCCAACTTCCTCTAAGAACTCTAAGAGGGTTTTTTTTGCCACGTTTAATTTCCATAAAAGCACAGAGTAAGTAAAATACAGAGGATGTTGTGTGCTGAGCCATTGTGAGACTCTAGCATTGTAAGCCTGACTATATGTTTTATTAGGGGGCAAACAAATCTGAGACATGTGACTAGGGAAAGGATGCAATCTACTAATTAGAAATCTTCACTGGGCTCTTGGGAAGTCCTGGAGGAGAAAAGAGAAGAGAAAGCAAAATAGAAACTAAATTGGCTAGGTGAAATATTGGGCTAATAGTAAAGAAAGGTAGAGAGTGCAATATACCTCAATAGCCTTATGGAGGATTCCCCCAAAATGACATTACAAATAATAAATCACTGATGCAAGTTTGCATTATGAGAGTGGGAGCTTGTGTGTTGAGATAAAGCCACTTTGGAGTAGAATTAATCCTGTACGTCTGGGGTCCCTGCAGATATTACGAAGGTCTCATAAATGAATCTCAGAGGGCCATTGAGGACAGGAGCTGAGGAAGCTTTATTCTAAGAGCCATGAATATGTTGGCTTACTATGGAGCCATGCAAAAATCCTTAGCAGAGCCATTATGCTAAAAATAAGTCTTCCCCAAATTTGAAATAATTGGGGGGAGGACAGGGATAATATTCCTGATAATCTACCTTTAGTGTGTGTGTGTGTGTTGGTGTATAGAGCCTAAAATCCATGCCTATTTCAATTGTTCTTCTTGGCAATTTCCTGTTCTGTATTGTCCTCCCTCTCCATTCACTAATGTTATATGTTCTAGTAGCTGAGGCAGAATCCCTGGAGGTAAGTAATGTATGAGCAGGTAGGCAAGGTGATATTTTGGGGGAGAGGTTGATAATCTTTTAAAACTTATTTTCTGGACTGTTTTAACTAAATTATTTGCTTTGGAGGGTTCAAAGTTAAAATATTATTTAAAAATATTTCAGTGAGTTGTATTGTAACTATATTATTAGAATTTCATTTGGATACTTTTCTTTTATCATAACTGCAGTGTGCATCCAGGATGAATGGATTAATTCTCCCGTGCAGCTATTTGACAACTAAATAAATGTCTTCCTGACTTTTAGAACTGTGTTAATCCTTGTTCTGTTTATAATCCCTCAGCAAGAGCAAGCAAGGTGAATGATGCTTTATCTTAGATCAGCATGAGGCATCAGACAGTATCTGGATAATTTATGAAGATTTACCAAGATTAGTCTGTCTGTTTTTAAAGTCCAAATGATGAGAGTTTGAAGAACTAGTACAAGACTGACTTTTAAAACTCAAGATAGCATTTTTATATGAAACTGTAACTATATTATTTGACAATGTATCTAGAGTTAAAACAGTCCTAAAAATCATTCAACAAAATTACCAACTCATCTTCCAAAACTTCATTTCAGTTGGCAAGTACAGAGAGAGAAAGAGAGAGAGAGAGAGAGAGAGAGAGGAGAGAGATACTACTGGGGGGGGGGGGGGAGACTCCCCAATACACCCCTAAATGGCTTCTGGAATTATGCTACATCATCAGATAGTTCCATTCCCAGGATCATTCAGTCCTCATTTTCAAAGTGCACAGCAGGCAGCCTGCTGAGTGCAGCCAAAACAGCAGTTGGAATAGCAGCTTCAAACCTTTTTTAAAAAACAACAACAATCATGTCATCTAAGTGTAAGTATCCCCCCCACCTGAATGTTCACATTCACCCCCAATTTTCAGGGACGGTTTTCATCTCCCCCTCAATCTATGGCCAGATCTACACCAAACAGGATAGAGCACTATGAAAGTGGTATGAAAGCAGTATGTGGAGGCAGGATACACACTACTGCTTTATAGTGGTATTGAAGTGCTCTGACAGCTGTTGGGGTCCATGCTACCTGCCATATACCTAGGCTGACCATCTGAAAAGGAGGACAGGGCTCATGTAACTTTAACAGTTGTAGAGAAAAGGGAATTTCAGCCAGTGTCATTTGTATGCTATTAGTTCCTGGTGAAATTCCCTCTTCATCACAACTGTTAAAGGTGCAGGCACTATACTAGAGTGACCATATACAAAAGAAGGCAGGGCCCATGCAACTTTAACTGTTGTGATGAAGAGGGAATTTCACCAGGAACTAATTGCATATAAATGACCCTGGCTGAAATTCCCTTTTCTCCACAATTGTTAAAGTTACATGAGCCCTGTCCTCCTTTTCAGATGGTCAGCCTACATATACCGCTTTCATACCACTTTGATAGTACTATATCCTGCTTGGTGTAGATGTGTCATGGACCCCAACAATTGTCAGTGTACTTCAATACCGCTATAAAGCAGCAGTGTAGATCCTGCCTTTGTTGCAAAAAAAAGCTGGGTTGAATAATTCTGTCAAACTCTGCTGAAAGCTCCCAACTAAAATTACTCCAATATATCTCCTCTACCCATCCTGGGCAATCAGTTTAATCCAACAGTAGCTGGAGCTGTCCAGTAATCACCCACTTAAGCACCTTGCCCAAGGGATACTTGTGACCATCAGATAATTGTTGCGATCCTTGGGATCTGGCAAGGCATTCTTTAGGAATGGCCTCACAACTGCCTCTTTTAAAACAGTAATGACAACTCCCTAATCCATAGTAATCTCCATCACTACAAGGAGGCAACAGGTTGAAGTAGATGATGGGGAGCAGGCTCAGAAATGCCGGTGGTGGCTTCATTCTGAAGTGAGATCAGGAGCCTGGGTCAGAATTCAAGAGCAAGAGTTTCAGAACAAGAAAAAAAAGTTGTGTTAGCAATGGCTTGCTGCAGCTGCCAGAGGTTTATAGTTTGGCCTGGAAGACCAAGACAGAAAAAAATTCTGCCTCTCAAGTGTGAAATATTCCAGTTAAAGAGCCATTGTCATTTGGAGCAACTGTAGAGTCTTTCTAAATGGCAGAGCTTTGAACTGCAAGGCTTTGCTCAGGAGACTTTGCAGGGCATTTGTGGTTTTCAGAGGAGTCATTTCTCTGAATCTCTAGGCAAAGGCACATCCTCAGGGTTTGTGGGGCTCAGTAAGGAATCTAGTACATGTGATAGGCTGGGGAGTGGATTCAGTAAAAGCTTTTGTTCTCTTTTATTGACTTATTGCTATTTTATTGTGTTTATGATTTTTCTGTTATCATTTTAACTGTTTTATGTATTTTATTGCTGTAAGCCACCTTTCTTCCTTTATGGATTTTCTGTGGTAAGAAAAAGATGGATGATGTCACCTGGACAAACTGTAAATGACACAGGCAATTGCACAATAAAAGCCTCATCTGGAAACCACCACCCCTCTGGCATTCAGGAATTCATCAGATTCATAAAACATGGGTACCAAAACTTGTGTTGCTAAGGCAACACAAACATGGGGGTGGAGGGGTTTTACATAGGGGGAGAATTGGTGAATGTGAAGGCTTGCATCAGGGCTTAGCATCACTGGGCATCTGCCAAGGCCTGCAGTCCAGTAGAGGGCTCCCTGACAATCTTGGGAGCCTGCTGAGTTTTCTTTTCCTTGCTGTCCAGAAATGAGAACATGCAATACATTTCTTTCCATGAGGTGGTGCTGATCGGGCCCAGAGGAAGAGATATGTGAATAGGCATTAAGGAGGGGAGGGCCCATTGAGACCATCATGCCCTAGGATCCCCTAAAACCTGGAAACATCCCTGGCAGAACATAAGAAAAGCCATGTTGGATCAGACCAAGAGTCCCATCTAGTCCAGCATTCTGTTCACACAGTAGCCAACCAGCTGTTGATTGGGAACCAGCAAGCAGGACCTGAGTGCAACAGTATCCTCCCATCCATATTCCTTAGTAACTGGTGTAAGTAGGCATACTGCCTCTGATACTGGAGGTAACACATCGTTATGTGATGTGCTGTCATTAGACTCGTGTACAAACTTACACATGTTCTAATGAGACCTACACACCTGCTTATAAGGGATCTTTAGACATTGGCAATAAAGCATCTGTGGCTAAGTAAGGTGATTCCTACTCAAAGAAATCTACACCATTGAAGAAGATAACACCACAATGGCACATTTACTGAGGTTTAAACAAATTCAAATGCACAAGCTAGTTTTGGGGAAATTAGCTGAGCAAATGGAAGCTTAAAATAGTTTTAAGACTGTGAGAAGGAGTCTTCTTGAGGCTTAGCACATGCACACACATAGCAGGGGAAAGAATCTCTAAAAGCAATATACCTTTCCCCAGGCTGAAGCCCTTTCCTGTAAACAGCAACTAGCGTGCGTTGCAGCTCCTGGTCTCAGTGGATAAGAAGGAAGGAGTAGTAGCCTTTTCTCTGGGAGGAGAGACTCAGCAATTTCAGCGGCATGGTGGCACCTTACCCTGGGGTGGTGGTGGTAAGGCACCTAGTGATTTCAGCAGCATGACCCCATGCCTTTAAGAAGGGGGGAGACCCTGACTCTCAAAACCTGAGGGTTTTTATACAATCTAGACAAAAGCATTGGAAGTGGTGCTACTTGCTATTGGAGAAAGACTGAGCTGGCCTTCATCTCAGATAACAAAAGAGGATACTTGGGGATGATGGCTGTACTGGCTGGAAACATTATTTTAACAAAAGATGATTTTACCTGCTAGTGGCTGTCTTAACGACTAGTGTCAAGGCTGGAGTTCAACAATAGGACCCGCTGCAGTTACATAACCAGTTGCATTACCAGATATCACTGTTGCCATCCAGCATTCATATTCAGCTCAATTTTACTCCCACCTTTGCCTCTGGGGGATGCATTTTAGGAGGTCTATTAGGAACTGAATTGCCTGATCTAGCCTTACGTGATTGCTCTTAGACCCATTCCTGTGTCTTTGTGGGGAATGAAGACACCTTGGCTTTTTCGCTGCTTCAAAATGGAGTCAGTACTGCTCACTCACAAGAGAGCTACTTTGAAACAACTTAGCCATATGCTTCGGTAGCCACTGATAGCCTTCTCCTCCAGGAATTTGTCTAACCCCCCTTTAAAGCCATCCAGATTGGTGGCCATCACTATATCTTGTGGTATTGAGAGCTTCTTCAAAATGGAATTCAGCCCTTGAGCTGAAAGAGGTTCCCACTGATGGTCTATACTGATTGGCAGGGGAAAGAGGTGCTTAAGAGAAGACTTGGTGGATGGGTATTGCTTTACAGTCAAGGTTCAATGGACATTTGAGTGGTCATAATTTCCTCCCAGGTCAGTTTGGCTAGGGACCCTGGGTATCAAGTCGATTGGCTTGATTCATGTGTTCCTATCTGTTGTTTGGGTAGCAATTATATGTTGTATCTTGGTCACTGAACTTCACTCCTGCTTTTTGCTTGTAACAAATTGTGGTTTATTATTCATTTAATTTTTCTTCTAGTTCTGTGCCTCTGTGATTGTAACTACTTAATGTATTGCTTTTTGTAACTACAATTATCTAACATAAATGAAAGAAAATTGTGATGTGCATAGTTTAAATGAAGGGAAAACAGGGACTTTTGTGTGCTAGTACAATCCATCCTGTTGAAAATATCATTCCAGTGCTGGTTTCTTTGCAGATTTATTTTTGTCTTAGATAGAATATGCACAGTTCTTTTCAAATAATTAATCTTGCCAGGCTTCAACCAGGCCATCTGCCTATTCTTAGAACTAGGTCATATATTCTAGTTAGATTTTAATTATTGGGGTTAGTTCATTTCTCTTGGTCTTTTTGATCCACACAGACTGTTATTCACCTGAGTTGAGGATTTAACTGCTCACAAATTCTCTCTTATTAGTCAGTCATCTTAGCAATTCAGAATTAGTTTTCCATTCTATATTTAGATTACTATTAGCTTTCCAGGTAGGAAAAGAGAAAGAACATGAAAAACAAAGCTGTCAGAGCCCCAATGGCCTAGTTCCTTCTCCCTTCTCTTGTCCATTTCTTCAAATGTGTCTAATTAGCTGAGACTGTGTTCAATTAGCCCCTCCTGTGGATGGAACAACTCCGATCATCAGAATGGGTAAAAGTGATTCTCCCTTACCTCTGAAGTGGGCTAGACATCCTCAAAATATGCTCCAGAGCAGATTGGGGAAGGGCTGCAGCAGGAAGAAAGATGGAGGAAAGTCCCATTGCATGATGGGAAGTCTGCTTGTGTGGTGTTAGGTTTTGCCTCTGTTCTTCTTCTGTATGGCCACAAACTTTAGTCCATCAGGCTTAACAAGCTACGCTCAGTAGCTTTTGTGCACCTGGGATTTTCCCTCCTCTGGTTACACTTGCACAGGGTTCTGATGGAGGATCAGGTGCCTCCCAACCAAGCGAACCTGTGTGTGAAGTCTGGTCCCAATCCTGCAAACTTCCACAGGTTTATTTGTGCCCTCCCTTTTTGGTGCACTTGGAGTTTCACTCCTTGTAGTGCCTCCTGCGATATAATGAATGGGCAAAACAGCACCATTGCTTGGGTGGGAGGACTGCAGCGGGACAGGGGGATGGATCAGATTAGGCAGAGTAGCTTAATAAGCTACGCACAGTAGCTTATTAGCCCAGTTGTGTGGCGGGGCATCATGGACTATTTCAAAAATAAACAAGGGTGGCACAAAGAAATGTGTGACAGTTTGCAAGGTTGGGACCAGACTTCACACACAGCCTCTCCTAGTCAGGAGGACCTGACCCACCATTAAAACCCTGTTTGATAACTCTGAAAGGAGCAAAAATCCTGGGTGCAACTTTTTCCAGTAGGGAAATTGCGCATTTCCCTTACTGACACTGCTGGCTTGGTCACTTTAAGCGCTAAATTCGGCAAGGAGCAGAGCAGCAGTGCCGCACAACTCTGCCAGATGAACCAAACCCATGATGGGTTAAATAAACCCTACTGCAGACCATGGGCTTTCAGAGTGGGTTATTTCTTTGCCAAGTAAGCCATTGTAGGTTTAAAAAATCTTTGACAGATGACACGATAACACACCATGGGTTAATTAAGCCCTCGTGGCTTAATTAACCCATCATGATTATCCTGATATCTGAACCCAGTCTGTATTTTCTGCATAGATTTTGAGGAAGACAAATATCTTGTCCATTCCTCTGTACTTATTCTTTCCTATGGTAGGCTCATGATTGAAATCCTGCTAAGACTGTGAATGTGGATAAAAGAAAAAGGTTTGTTTATCAAGATATTTTATTAACTGACGATACTGTAAAGTTTTAGAATGTTCTACTGAAAGATCAAAATAATGTTAGCATAAATATGTTTTAAAGGTTTAGTGGCATTCAGAACAGTTGTTTTAAAGTTTAGCATTAACTTTTCCCTATGCTTCTTTTTTCCAAGTCTTGCTTTGCATCCTGAACGAGTATTGGTGGCAACAGGTCAAGTTGGGAAAGAGCCGTATATCTGTGTTTGGGACTCCTACACTGTACAGACTATATCAGTAATGAAGGATGTTCATACACATGGCATAGCTTGCTTGGCATTTGATGTAGATGGTCAGGTATGTGTATGTGTTTAGTATTCTGTTTTCATCATTGCATGATCTATACATTTGCTATAAATCCTGCTGCCTTTGGAATTGGAATTAACTTAATGTTTAATTTTTACATCAATGTATAGAGGCATTTTTAAATTTGCCAAGAAGAATTAAGGCCAATTCACATAGCTACAACTGGTCCTGCATCATTCTAATGGGTAGCAAACATATAGCATGTTCTGTGTAGAATTTAGAAATCTGATAGCATCTGTATGGTAGAGTTTGCTTCTGAGTTTTCATATTGAACTTCACAACTCT
Source organism: Anniella stebbinsi (assembly GCA_029215795.1). Classification (NCBI taxonomy): domain Eukaryota; kingdom Metazoa; phylum Chordata; class Lepidosauria; order Squamata; family Anniellidae; genus Anniella; species Anniella stebbinsi. The sequence continues at coordinate 345,372,117 of JARDYH010000001.1, read as the reverse complement.
ACTGAAAAATCTGGGCTGTACAAAAGAATCCTGAGTCTCCTGAAGCAACACACATTATAGCAGGTACTCCCTAGTCAATAACATCTACCTCTACTGGAAAGATGATTTTAAGACTGCAGTCCTGTAATGAACATTCACACATAACATGCCATTTAGGGAAGTGAAATTTATGCATGATGACTGAAATGCGCTATTGGATGTCCTTGCAAATATGACTTAAAAATTTTAACCTCCAAACTTTTTTTTTGTTAAGTCTGTCTGCCCCCAAACACTTACGTTAGTTTTTGTGGCACACTGATTGCCTAAAGATAGAAAAAGCCTTTAGAATTTACAAAACCTTTCCTGCCACGTGGAGTCGATTCTTACTCAATGTAGGGCCCTTCATCCATCCTATGCCCTGCAGGGCTGTTGCCAGCAGGATGAAAGGAATAGCAGAGCCATTTTTTGGCTTTTCTGTCCTCCATTCATACTTTTTTCACTAGATGGATGTCTGAGCCCATTTAGATCACTCACCTTCCTGATGGTGGGGACTGGCACCAAGAGGCCTTTGGATCTGGTAGATACACAGCCTGGCTACTCCTCTTTCTCCTTGCCCACTGGCATACCCCTTCACTCCTTCTCTGTTCTTTTCTCAAGATCAGAGGTCAGACCTTGAGGCAGAGATATTGCAGAGCTTTTTATAGCAGCTGGCTGGTGGGAGAGTAGGGTGACCAGATAAAATCCAGGTCAGGGCTCATGTAACTTTAACAGTTGTAGAGAAAAGGGAATTTCAGCCAGTGTCATTTGTATGCAATTAGTTCCTGGTGAAATTCCCTCTTCATCACAACAGTTAAAGGTGCATGCACTATACTAGAGTGACCATATACAAAAGAAGGCAGGGCTCCTGCAACTTTAACTGTTGTAATGAAGAGGAAATTTCACCAGGAACTAATTGCATACAAATGACACTGGCTGAAATTCCCTTTTCTCTACAACTGTTAAAGTTACATGAGCCCTGACCTGGATTTTATCTGGTCACCCTTTGGGAGAGGAGCAAACTTTTAAGTGCGGATTTTCTCCTCCGAGGTCAAAGCTCTGTCTATTGGAACTTCCTTTTTCCTCTCTCTCTTTTCCTCCTCCCCGCTCCCAAATTCCAACTCCTTGTTCCGTGTAAGAGGCTATTCATTAACTTTCCAACTGGAAAATGTGGCAGATGATTTCAGAAGAGGGTGGAAGCTGTGTGACACAAATGTAGCCTCCCCTTGTGGTCCTTTGGATCCTGGTCCGTCCATGCCTTCAGGCAGATTGTACTATCTGGCTGACTTTGAAATGCTCATGCCCTTGAACTATTACCTGGATGGGTGTTTTTCAAAATGTACAGAGCACATTATCATTTTGAATATTAAAGTTTTCTTTTATTCTCTCTTAACATTTTGGAAACTTTCAGCGTTTGCTTTCAGTTGGTTTGGATTCCAAAAATACAATCTGTGTGTGGGACTGGAGAAAAGGAAAAATGTTATCTATGGCTCCTGGCCATACAGACAGGGTAGGTATAATTTTTTAAAATAGGTATACAAGTGGAGTTTGGACTTGTTAAATCTGTTTTCTAGGTACTTATTTATATCTTAGAATATATTTTGTTGGCTACATTAAATTTTTAAAAAAAACAAAATAGCAAAATGAGTTTGCAGCTCAAAACAAACTGGGTATTCTTAGAATAAAATAAACATGCAACACCATATTTAAACATAGGATTTTTGCACCTTTTTTGCAGCCAGTGGTTCTTCATTAGTTTTTTCTTTTTAAACAATATACAGTCACCTGATTCAGATGTAAATTATTGGCTTACTAAACTATCAATCCAAGAATGAGCCTTAGGCCTGCACTTTCCTCTTCTCCCTTCATTAGCACACTGATCCTGGTTAACTTAAACTACCACTCACTGTTACTTACATCTGAAATGGGAAACTGGTTTCAAGTGAATTTACTAACCGAGATCTCAAATCATGTTCAAACTCAATGTCATTATTCACCTCTGCTCTTGCAAACTTAAGAGCGGAACAATTCCCTTGTTCACTTTATCAACCATTCTATTCTCAATAGTGGTCAGCCAGATGCCTTCAAGCACTCACTGCCAAGTTGTAAACATGACAGCCTTTTCCTGTTATTTGTCACTAGTATCTGGTACTGAGTGCTACACTGCTTCTATACATGAGATTCCAAGTAATCATCAGGTTTACTAGCTGGGTAAATCTTCACAGAATTTATCTAATCTAAATGTGTGTAGGATTGCAGCCTTAGACTGAAGTTTAAAGCACATTTACTTGAAATTAAGTTCCCTTGAAATCATTATAACTTCAGGCTGAAGTGTCACATTGAGATCCTCAAACCACTTACTGTTGATCCTTCATTAACCTTTGCCATGGACTTCCCTGGAGATAATTTTTGTGAATTTTAGCTCTTAGCCTTTATTTTGAGAGTGTGTAGAATCTTGTTTGTACTGTTTTGCAACTGAGGCTTTTTGCTGTTCTACCCTACTTGCCAGGCATAAAGCTGGCTTCTATGCCTGGCAAGCAGAGTAGAACTGGCTGTATCCCATATGCTAACACAGCTCTGTCAACACCATGTAAATGCCACTGCACAGTTGTATTTTAGAGCGTGTGTAGGCTGGAGATTGTCAAAAACAGCACAACTAGGTTGGGTACACTGGTGACAATAAATAGCAAAGGTAAAAATAATATTAATAACAATTCTTTCAAAGTATTTAATATTTACAAGCTGCCTAAAGCAAAAGACAAACAAAACAATTACCAGTATATATTAACATAAAGAACACTATATCAAAACTTTCAAATCCCACAGACGCGTTTCGACCTATGATCTTCTTCAGTGGTATAGGAAGTGTTCAAACTATACAAACATATAATGCCTAAATCACACAAATCAATAATAATGTTAAAAAGTGCAATTGCAGTATTAAAACCAATTTAAGACTCTTGCCAATCCCACATACAGAACTGTCTTTTGTGTAAAGTGAGTATGTGTAAGGTGAGCCAGGAGGCCCCACTACTAATAATTCTTTTGGATTTGGCAAAAGACTGCAGTTCCCAGTAGTCAAATAGTGGTTTAGGGTGTTAATCCCATATGCTAACACAGCTCTTTCAACACCATGTAAATGCCACTGCACAGTTATATTTTGGAGCGTGTGTAGGCTGGAGATAGTCACCATCCCTGCTGTGAGACTCTACTGCCTATTTCTGTAGCCTGCTATGTGTGCTGTATGATCCTGAACTAACTTTCAGAGACGAGAGAACTTCTACTAGGGATGTTCATCATGGGGAAATTTGGCCCTTTTTGAGCCTGATGGATTCCTGTGGTGCCCCCGACTCCATTTTTAAATGGTGACATCAGTATTTGTAATATAAATGATGCATTCTTGCTATATGATGACTACTGTAAAAAAAATTACGTTATAGTAACATTTATTTAAAAGTGGAATTCTCTTTAAAATTGACAATTCTTTAATACTTATATAGAGCCTTTCTACACTACTGCTTTGAAATGGTTTATAACAGTTTTAAACCGGTCAATAATGGTTATTAACCAGCTTAAAACTGTTATAAACCATTTTAAAGCAGTAGTGTAGATAGTCTCACTGTTTACCTTGAAATTTGATATATGCTTAGAATAGTTCTGTTTGGATCAGTGCTTAGAACATCAATCTGTCCAGATCAAACTTCTCTAAATTAAAACTTCAGTGTCAAACATTATATCTACTGTATTACTGTGAGTTGTTGGCATGAATATTGAGCCTATCTACACAGTACCTTGGAATGTTTTAAATAGTATTTTAAAATATTCCAAATAGGTGCATTCCAAAACGTCTTAGGCTACATTAAGGAAGGAGTACTCACGTTACAGGAGAAAAAATCTTCAGTCTTCAAAGTGGTGTGTCTCAAAGTGGTCTCACACCCTTCTGTCCGTCTCTTTCTGTTTCATTTTTACAATGAGTTTAGGGCAAGGCATTGTGGGTGCTGTAGTTCACTCGTCCACTTCCTCCTTAGTTCCCCTTTCATTCCCTAGCTTTCAATGAGTTTAGGGCAAAGCATTGTGGGCGCTGCAATTCACTCGCTCACTTCCTCCTTAGCCCCTCTTTCTTCCCCACCAATGAATTGCTAAGCATTTGGGTGTCGGTAAACGAAGCACTGCCCTCACGAATCACAAATGGTAAGGAAAGACACATTATTTTACTTAAAACGATTTATTAAAAGTAAAAAACCGTTGTATATAGCAGAAGTGAGTTTTAAAAAACCTCGGATGTACAATGTTCAAGGGAGTGCGTCATGTGGCCCAAAGAGTTTTCGTAACCCTTATAAAACGTTACAAAGCTAGAGTGTAGATCGGCTCTTACTCTACTACAAAAAGTCTACAAATGTTCTTGATGTGTTTAAAATCAGTCTTGGCTAAAATGTTTCTAGGAAAGCTTTCTGTTGTTAGTGTTTTTGCCATTTTCATGCAAATGTATCACATCGCTCTGTTCCTAGATTCTTTTGAAAATGATTTTTCAATTAATGTGAAATGAAATTTGTTTTTTCTCCCTCTTCCCTCTAGATATTTGATATTTCTTGGGATTTGTACCAACCAAACAAACTTGTCAGCTGTGGTGTTAAACATATTAAGGTAAGAAAATATGTTTGCATATATTTCTGTCTTTTTTCAAATAATTCCAAATCATTATAAATTGAACCAGAGTTTCATTAACCCATTGAAGTGTCAGCCTATAATTTCCAGATGCCATCATGTGCACTACAGCTTCCCAGTAAATACCTACAGTTCTTAATTATTTGTGCCTTCTTTGCCTTAACTACAGTGACAAAAACCATTCACTGAATACAACATACAGTAGTGCCATTCTTCACCATATTTGGAAAATGGTTCTCATACTTTCTACTTGACCAGTGTTTGGCTAGTTATCCCAAAAGCTACTGACTTAAGTAAATGCTGGGAGATCTACATGGATTCCATATTTGGTGTCAAACCTACTTTGAAATATGATAGTCCTCTATCTGTAGTGTATCATCATTGCATTAGCCATTGAGTTTGTTGGCATAGGATATTTATTCTTATTTATAACCTGCTGTCATAGAGTGGGCCTTTTCAGGAACCCTGCCCTACCCTACCCCAGAATAGAATAAAATTTCATCAAATTCATTGAAATGTCTGTATCTTTCCTGATAAACTTAGACATCAAAGTTAAGTGCCAGCAGCTAATATTTTAATATATCTAAAAGATGCTCAGATTTGGCATGCAGTTGAAAGCAGTTTAATAATTATGGTCAGGGTGTATGTCCAACACTGGGAATGTCCTCCCCCTCTCTCTTGCTCTGGTCTTGCTGTCTGCTAATTTAAAGCTTCACTATGACATTTTTCCTACACAGAGATAACTATCATATACGAAATGTTTGTATTATTCTGTATAAAAATTGCACATCATGTATGAATCAGCCCATAATGGATTGAGCATACAGATTTGACTAGGTAATTATCAGTTTGAGTGGTTATGATTGATTACTAAAGTGATAATGTATCTGCAACCTTGTTTTTCCATAAATATATTTTGGTACATATTGTTCCATTGTTCTTAATTCAGCTAACTATAGGGCAATGTCACCCTTAAAAATCTGCATTATTTATTAAGGTATGTCCAACCTATTTACTGAGGCTTACAACTGCTTACAACATAATTAAGACTGCTTACAACACAGTTAAAAATTAAAATAAAAAATGCAACCTAAAGCAAAGCTAAAACAACAGATTAAACACAGAACAACAGCAGAAATCACAATAAAAATCAAAACTTCTGTAAAAGCCTGCCTAAACGAAATTATTTTTACTGTCTGACTAAAATCAGGCAGGTAACAGTGGTGAGCCTACAAAGTGGAACAAAGATCTTGGACAGACTCATATGGTGGGATGCTATTTATTTATTTATTTTACTAGATTTATATACTGCTCAATAGTCAAAGCTCTCTGGGCAGCTCACAGAAATTAACCACCCCAAAATGACAACATGATAAAACATCTAGGCACCAGGTGAGCCTTCCAAATCCCTTATGTCACCACTGAAACAGTCCTCTCCTTAGTAGCCACCCACTTCACCTTATTTGGCAGAAGCACCTGCCAATGATCTTCTGGTTCAGGTTTGTATATATGGGAGGAGACGATCATTCAGATAATCTCGCTCCAAGGCTTTTTGGGCTTTAAAAGTTAATACCAGCGCTTTGAATTGGGTCCAGAAACGGACTGGAAGCCTGTGCAGAGCACTGTCATAATATAATCTTATTGACCAGACCCCATTAACAATCTTGCTGCTCTATTTTGGACCAATTGAAATTTCCAGACCATTTTCCAAGGCAGGGCCATTGCAATAATCCAAATCAGAAGTTACTAGAGTGAGAATAATTTAGCTAAGCTATCTCTGACCAAATGCAGTCATAGCTGGTATAACAGCCTAAGGTGTTCTGTGTCACCAAGGCTATCTGTGCTTCAGTGGCAATACTGGTTCCAAGAGCTCCCTCAAACCATGAATCTGATCCTTTAGAAATAATGCAACCCCTTCTGGAACAGGTTGAACATCACTTAGCCAGGCAGACAAACCAGCCACATAACAGGAGCTCCCGTCTTGTCTGAATTGAGTCTCAATTTATTGGTCCTCATTCACTCTATTACGGACATGGGCACTGATTCAAAACACCTACTGCCTCAGCCAGATATGGTGAAAGTGCACATCTCCAGTTAACTTCCCACAGCAGTTTCATGTAGATCGTAAAGACCGTGGATAAAATAGAACCCAATGGAATCCCATACCATAACTGACAAGGCACAGAGCAATTTCCCAGCGCTAGTTTCTGTAAGTTGAAGTCAAGTGGCAGAAGCAATGGAATATTATATCCACTTGTCAGAAAACTGTTTTCAAATACTAACACTTAACCAGAAATGCGAAGGAGAATTCCTGACAGCCACTGGAAAGTTTTAAATAGTATAATATTTACATACACACAACACTCTTCTGATCTGTATTCTCCTGGTATTTTCAAATTAGTCAAAACATTATGTTAGTTAATCAAGATACCAAGAAACTGGAAACACATGTGCAGCTAGAAACAGCAATAAGATAAGTTATATCTTGCCCCCAGATAACGTTCCTGAAAACTGAGCACTAAAGATTGTAATTGAGATCAAAAGGATCACTGTCCAGTTCTGGACTGTGGTCAGCAACAAATGCATCCCCACTTAGCCTAGTTACATCTGATCATTAACTCTCTTGTGGCTCTTCTTAATGTCAGGCAAGATACAAAATGGTAATTAATGGTTAATGCTGTAGGCCTAGCGTTAATAAGAGTTCATTCCTGCTAAACTCTCCTGCAGCTCAAGCTAAGTTATTGTATAGCAAACGCAAGCTGTGGTAACAGTGATAAGATATGTCATGGCAACTGCCTCCTATCCCTTCCCCCACTGGAGTAGGCTATTGTTGGTTAGTGAAAGAAGGCAGACCAGTTTCCACAACAGGAAACTCCATGAGTTTCCAAAACAGGAAAGTCACCCTCCAATCTGATGTATGTGAAGAAAAGTGTTTGTTTTGTTGGATTCTAGCCGTTAGGGCATGTGACAGCGATGGACTTCATTTTAATTGTAGTTGAGTGATCTGCTGTTATTCTCATCCCACACTGATTGTCAAAAAAGGGTCAGACAGCTGGGGCATTATAGTACAGAGCCCCTTGTTCTGCCCATTGTATCTAAGTTAGGGTCACCAGATAAAATCCAGGTCAGGGCTCATGTAACTTTAACAGTTGTATAGAAAAGGTAATTTCAGCCAATGTCATTTGTATGCAATTAGTTCCTGGTGATATTCCCTCTTAATTACAACAGTTAAAGTTGCAGGGGCCCTGCCTTCTTTAGTATATGGCCACTCTAGTATAGTGCCTGCACCTTTAACTGTTGTGATGAAGAGGGAATTTCACCAGGAACTAACTGCATATAAATGACACTGGCTGAAATTCCCTTTTCTCTACAACTGTTGAAGTTACATAAGCCCTGACCTGGATTTTATCTGGTCACCCTAATCTAAGTTTCCTCCATCACGCAGCCCAGATATAAATTCCCTGTTAATTTTTTGGATAGGTTTTAATGTGTGGATTTTTGGTGGAAGGTTCAACTTTGTCATTGGCCACATTTTGACATGTCTAAGCTTAGAATCCTGACTTTAAAGATCATGATGTAAATGAGCAGTGTGGTGGAACACACAGGCCATTCACTCCCAATTCACTCCTCCCTTTGCATTAACAAACCAGAAAAAGATTGCTTTGCATTACTTCTGAACCTGGGATTATGGTTAAGTGTACCCAAACAAGCCAGAACAAAATCTAGCTTTAAGCTGGGGTTTAAAGTTGGTTTATGAATCCTGGCTTGTTTGGGCACACAACCATAGCAATGTGATTGAATGCAACATGAAGCTATCCCTTGTTTTCCTGCTTGCATGAATAGAGGAGCAGAGTGGGAGCAAAACAGCTGTGTGCATCAGCATATTCCTCATTCACATCATGGTTTATTAAGGCCGTTTCTATACTGGCCTTTTCCCCCCGGGAACGTCCCTGGCTGCTCCCAGGGTGTCCAAATGACGGACAGGGAGTCCCAGTGGCAGGGGGGGGGATGGGCACGGGTTTTCCCAGTGATAAAGAATCCCTGGGAAAACCCGATTCTTCCCATGGTCCCGGGAACATCCCAAGACCACAGGAGGTGTGGGCGCTCATCCCGCCTGATGCCTGCTTACTTGCAAGTAAGTGGACACCAGAAACTGGCACAGAGCCGTGCGGGGTGGCTCCAATTTCAGTTTTGTTTCATTTTTAAAAAATTACCTTTTCAATGGAGCGGAAGTGCGCTCTTCGGATCCTTCTTCAAAAACAAAATGGCGGGCGCGATGGCATGTCCTGAGAGGAAGCCAGGATGTCACATATCCTGTTTGGAAAGAGGGGGACGATCCTGGAAGCTGGTAAGTCCATGATCATCCCCAGGCCCTTCCTCTATAGACTTAGGTGTAGAAAGGTCCTAAGTCAGGATTCCTGGCTTAATGCGATCTCTGAATGCACCCAAGCTTTCGCTCTAGACTCACATGTAAAATATGTTTTGTTGAAAAGAAATAAGTAGCTTACAACAGTATTACCTGTGTCAAATAGCAGCTGAGGGTGTTGCGTAGTTGATTCTTCATATTGATATGTGGACTTCACATAGTCTACCTAGACACTGATGGAGCAACCCTGTTCAGACAGAAACAGCTGACTGGGAAATGCTGGGAGTTGTAGGACTTTTTTTCTGTCTAAACATGCAAAGGATTGCACACTGAATATAATGAATGTTAGGGTTATTGCTTTTATAGCCAATGGCATATTTCTTTCTCAAAATGTAGTATGTCACTAGCTTGGATACAGAGATCTACTTGAATTACTGATTTTGTTTACTGATTTTAACAGAAATGATTACATTATTTGTTTTAAAAGCTTAAATAGTTTGAGCTTTGCTACTAATATGACTTGCCCTGTGCTGTTGTAGCTTTTCATATTATGCTGCCTGCATGATTTGCAGTAATGTCTTTACCATGTTTACGCAGAAGTGAGATCCATTGTTTTCAATGGATTTTGTGATGTTTTGCTGTTTAATGCATGTTTTGTAATGTACTGTAAATATTTGTACTGTTTTAATAATGTTTGCAGTTTAAAGATGTATTTGCTGTGTGTACTGCTGGAACAAGGTTGTTAAGTAGTTAATTCTAGTGGGAGGGGGAGCAACTGACCAGGATGTGAGAGTGATGCTGATTGGCTGGTGGTTGAAAGGTTAGGATTAGTAGTTAGCAAGGAATGGGAGGAGTTAGCAGAGAAGCAGTTAGTGGGAAGTGTGGGAAGAGTGAGAGGAGAGAGGATTTTGGTGTGTCAGAGAGAGGGTCTAGATTTAGTATAGGAACAACGTGTTTTGTTGTGTAGTCCAGAGGGTAGAGTAGGCAGGGTTGCAATTGAAACTGAATGAAACAAATAAGCTTGAACCTGATGAAACCATTACATTCTTTAACTGCATAACCTTACTTGTTGTTAATAAACATTCTTTTTGTTTCACACTGGAGTGTTTTGTGAGGGGGGGGTACAGGATTCAGTGGTGGCAGCGGAAGGGAAGGTGCGAATATAGAGTCCTGGGCTGGGTTGCTGTGAGGCCAGACAAGGGTGGCAAGTCACAGAGACAATGAGTAGCTCTCTGATGCCCATTCCATTGCTGGGATCCTTTATTTATATGAAGGAATAAAGGAGGACCAGAGGGGATGGCATCACAGGCTTTACTTTCAAATAGGTATGCTTAAGATTGCACGCTAACAGGCTTATACATCCTGTGGTATAGGCCCCACTGATTTTATTAGGATTTATTTACGGGTAAATAATTAGTTAGAATGGCAACCTAAGTCTGGAACCTTATTGTCACTGATTGAGGGCAGATCTACACGTAGTCCTCGACGTGCCCTCCCTGCGCCACGAGCCGCCCTCGGAGTGCTGCACTCCACCCAGTGTGGATCAAGCCTCGGAGGCTCCGCTTGCGCTTTTGCCGCCGCCACTGCCCTTTCATCCCAGCCGGTCCCAGGGAGGGAGGAGGGAGGGTTGTAAACAAAAGCTAGCGATTGGGAAATCCCTCTCCCAATCGCTGGCTTTTATTTACAACCCTCCCCCCTCCATCTTCCCTCCCCGGGACTGGCCGTGATGAAAGGGCGGCAGCGGCGCAAACAGAGCCTCCGAGGCTTGGTCCACAATGAGCGGGGTGCAGCGCTCCAAAGCGGCTTGTGGTGCAGGGAGGGCGCGTCGAGGACTACATGTAGATCTGCCCTGAGAGTAAATCACACTGAACTCATAAGAACTTAGCCTCTAGGAAACATGCATAAGATTAAATTGTAAGCCTCCTTTTTATGATCCTGTAGAAATGAAGAAAAACAAAGTTGACTATGTGGGCACACAGAGATGTTACTAGAGACACATGGCTACTATCAGTAATAGCAGCTCTCTGCCTCTTTTTTCACCTACTTTCCCGAAACATCCACTACAACATGTAGCTTCCATTTTCCTACCTCCATAGGCAACTGCTAACAATGTGGTGTGTGCGAAGGAAAACTTGAAGGGCAATGACATCCCATCACATGCTCTTACTTACTTGAAGGTAGGAGAGTGTGGAGGAAAAAGAGGCTTGGGTCCAATAACAGCCATGCATTACTTCTAATACCTAGTTTCATCCTGAAACATTGTGTTTGAGTTATTTTAAAAGTTCTGCATGAATTACATTAATAAAACAACTTTACCTTGCAGTTCTGGAGTTTATGTGGCAATTCACTGACACCAAAGCGTGGTGTTTTTGGTAAGACTGGTGATCTCCAAACTATATTGTGCCTCGCCTGTGCAAGAGATGAAGTAACATATTCTGGTGCACTTAATGGAGATATATATGTATGGAAAGGAATCAACCTTATACGGACCATACAGGGAGCACATGCTGTAAGTATCCTTTTGATACGTGAACTGATTTGACATTTTAAAGAAATTAAGGTTTTGCATGACATGTATAGATTTCCTATATGGATTGCATTGCATTTACTTCTTACAAGACATTAGCAGATATTGAATCAAAATTTTCTGTTTCACTTCTGGCAAACCCTTACCATGTTCAAACTAATAGAAATTGGAGAAAATATGGCAAGTTTTCCGTCCACCTTTAACTTCCATGTTAATATTTGGGAGCTATTTATCTGGGATGGCTGGGGGCTGACTGCATTGGTGGTCAGGGAGGAATCTTCCGCTATGCCTGTATACCTTTTCTGAGATTGATGTAGATTCATGTGAGCCAATATTTGCATTTAGCTTTCTCATGGTATTTCCTTGTAATTGCCTGGCAAAGGAGATGTTTATTTGCTAATCTTCAGAGGGCAAAATCCAACATAATGCAAGCAGACTTCTGCTGCACAACAGGAATTTCCTCTCCTTTCCTCCTGCATGCGCCCCCAATCTTCTCTGGAGGGTCCTTCAACCCACAAGAGCAAATTTTGGGGGTTCATGGGAGCTACAGGGGAGGTGGGGGAATTGTTCCATCCGTGTTCCACGGATGGAAGCTGTTACATTGGCAGGAGGGATTAAATGGATATCAGGCCACATATATTCACACTGCTTTAATTGAAGATGGCATCTTTTCCATGCTTGTTAATTTCTTCCAATTGGCAAATCCAGAATAAACAAAAAATGAAACTGCCAAGCACAATGGATAGTATAATTGTTCTGATTTCACATTTTTATTGTTATATCACACCCTACCTGTAGTAAACATATTTAAAAGCAATGAGTTTAGGCACATAACAAATAACCTGCTCGCTATTTTCTAGTTGGACAATGACCATATTCCTAGGAGGACAGCCTATACACTGTTTCTGTGTTGCAAAATGTATTTATTTATTATTTATTACATTTAAATCCTGCCTTTTTCCTCCGAGGAACAAAGGGTGGCATACATAAGCCTCCTCCTCTCCATTTTATCATCACATTAACAACCTTGTGAGGTAAGTTGGGCTTAAGAGTCTGTAACTGGCCCAAAGTCACCCAGTGAGCTTCCATGGCCAAGTGGGTACTAGATCTCACAGGTCCAAGTCAAATACTCTAACCTCTACACCACACTGGCTCTCTTTCATTTGATTTTAAAACTTCTATACTGCTCTTTCATGGACTAAGTCAATCTCATAACATTATAAAAACAATATAACTATAAAAATTGAATAGAGTAAATTGGTGGCTAACAAGCTTCAGATCACAAAAAACAGATTGTAGAGATGAAGGTAACATCCTAAGTATGTACTGTCTAACTTTTTAGGGCTTTCTAGGATATATAATTGTGTTGGAAAGTTCAGTTTTCAAACTTCTGCTCTAGCATGCTGTTGATTTGCTCCATTCTCCTCCATAAGTCTCTAGACAGTCTTCAAAGCCAGGCACATTTTAGAAGAAATTGCTGTAGCCTAGCTTGGAATGAACATAAAAGCATGAATGACCTTCCCATAACACTTCCAAAGATATAAATTAGAGCATAGTATAACCAATGAAAGGATGCATGTCTGGCATAGTCACACTTTACATGGGAAATGTATATAGTACACCTCCTTAGTAGCTGAATAATTTATTTCAGTATTCTTTAACAGAAGTGAATACTCAAGTTGTGTGGATTGAGGCCAAAGCCAAGGTCAGATAACAGGTGACCTGTATAAAACATCACCATGTTACTTGGCCAGGTTTTAATTAAATACAAGCGGAAACAATATGGCAAACTTAAACAAGTGTTTTAATTCTCTTGTGAGCCAACACGTAACACCCATTGTTTTGTTCTTATTTCCAAGTAAAAACCAGAATTGTTTAAATTCAAATTATTATAACTTAGACTTGACATAACAACATTTTTTATTTCTCTTGTCACTTTATCCAAAATCTCATGTGCACGTGTCCATATTTATTAAACTGGAAGAGTATTTCAGAATTAAAAGGCAAATTTAAGGTGGAACAGGTACAAAGAGAAACTAGAATGATTATAGGAATGAAGAATATGTGCTATGGTAAAAATCAAAGAGTGTACTTCTTTAGCTCTGACAAAGGAGGTTGAAATATATTGCAGGGGTTAACTCAGTAGAGGCAGGGAGGTTACAAAAGACTCTGTTGGTTCAGGAAGAAATGTTTTCCAATAGCAAACATTTCTCCCAATTGAGTGAAGCATTTTAAATAACAGAATTTCAAATGCTAGGATAATCTCCCATATTATGTTGTACCTTTTCTATCAAGTTTTGTTCTAAGGCATTGTGGTGGATAGTCATAATTAGTGTTGAGATACTGGATTGCTTGGACCTGAAGTCTCTCTCTCTCTCTGGTTTATGGCTTGATACATTGCTTGATGCTTGGAGTATGATTGACCACATTTTTCAGTGTTCGCCTGACTCTGAGCTTTCATTTGATCCTTTTTTTCCACAATGTGGTTCAGCTTGGTTGCTTGAGTCATCTCAAGCTATTTGTTTCACAAGCAACTCCACCCCAACCCCCCTGAAAAATCAACTTCATAGCTTGGGAGTGCTTCTTGGTCCTTTGCTATCCTTGGATCTTCAAGCTGAAGCAGTGGTGAGGAGTGCATTTGCACAATTATGTCTTGAGAACCAGCTATGACTGTTCCTGAGTCAGTCTGATTTGGCAACGGCTATCCATGCCTTAGATACATCATGGTTAGACTATTGCAATGTACACTACATTCTTTGAAGAGTGTTCGGAAGCTTCAGTAGGTGCAAAATGCAGCAGGTAGGCTGCTAACCAGTGCACAGTAGCGTGACCACATCACTCCAACACTGAAATATCTGCAATGGTTGCCAACTGTTTTCCAGGCTCAGTTTAGGGTGTCAGTTTTAACCTTTAATACTCTATGAATGCAATCCTATGCATGTTTACATGGAAAAAAAAATCTTACAACTAGCAGCATTCCCCAGCCAGCCGGGAAATGCTAAAGAACCTTTTTCTGTCTAAACATGCACAGGGTTGTGCCCTGAATGGCTTAGGGCCTTTCTATCTGAGGGACAGCCTTTCTCAGAATGAACCTACTCAATTGTTAAGATCAGCAGGAGAGATCTTTTTGAAAACACCCTCAAAGGGTTTTCTCCTGTGTTGCTCGCAAACTCTGGAATATACTCCCTCTGGAGTTGCAACTGGTACCCATTGGCTCAATTCGGACGACACAATAAACAACTGGTGTGGGGGAAACAATCGTCAGTTGTTTTGACTATTGTGTTGTCTGAATGCTGCCATAGTCGACTCAGCGCTGATTCTAATCCACACCACAGTTGATTATTTATTACCATGTTGTGTGAGGAGTACCCCCTAGTTGAACAACTGTAAAGTTGATTATTACCCCACCATTGACTATCGTGTCGTCTGAATTGAGCCAGTCTGTCTACATTCAGGAAGGGGGGGGGTGTCAAGATACTTGGCTTTTAATTTTTTTATGATTTTAAAGATTATTATTATGGGCCTTGATCTCAAATTTTGATCCTTCTGAAGTCTCCCCTCAGGTGGTCATTTGCACTTTGGTGGCATCCCTTCAGCAACTGCCTTTAAGGTAGCAGTTTCTTTTTAACAGAGATCCTAGAAAATAATTGAGGGCTGACTGTCTCTTTCCATATAAATCAGTGCGAATTGTTCCGTACAACATTTTAAGTTTTATTCTAAGCTTCATAACTGAGCTAGGGGTGCCTGCATTGTTAGCACACAGAGAAAAGCATCTGCTGGCTGCACATAATATACTCATGCAATTGTGTTAGTGGATTTGTGATTAGCCTCTTTATCCAGTCACTGTGATTACAGGGAGTAAAAATGTTTGAGGTGCATTGGCTCAAGATTAATTGAATTAAATAAAGCAAATATCCTGATTGTGCAGGTCATGTGCCACAATATCAGCTCATAGACCAATATTAGGAAGAGACAGACAACATTATGTTTTGTGTATTTCTCATTTCAGCTATGTAGTTACACAACAATCAAGTAAAGCTGTCAGATGTTTTGCACTTGTGTGGTATAATCAGTGTAGGCTGGTGGTTTTGATTTTGATGGGGCTGTAAATCCATTCTGGGTTTTAGTCAGAACCAGCCAAAACTATAAAGGAGCTATCCAAGGTGTTGTACCTATTTGGGGGAATAGGGTTCAGTCCCATGGATATCTCCATTAGAGTTCTGTTTGGTTCTGACTAAAACTCTGAATGGATTCACAGCTCCACCGAAATCAGAGCCACCAGCCTCCACTGGGTATAGTAGCATTCACAGGCTGGGTTTCTTAGAAAAGCTGGACAGAGTTACATGTAGTTGTTTTTTGTAATCTCGATTCTTTTTAAGATACAAGAGTCTGTTCTTTCTGTAAACGCATAGTGCCTTCTAAAGTATGAGAAAAGAAAAAACATATTTTGACCCATGTGAAGAATTTTGCTTTACATAAGTAATATTGTGAGTTGCATATATAGTTAAATATACTCTTTGTTTCTTTCTAGGCAGGAATTTTTAGCATGAATGCATGTGAAGAAGGCTTTGCTACTGGTGGCAGGGATGGCTGTGTTCGCCTTTGGGATTTAAATTTTAAACCAATTACTGTGATTGATCTCAGGGAAACAGACCAGGGATATAAAGGTAAAAAACCCCACTTATTATTTTAATGATCATCTAAGGGAAACTTGTTTTCAGATGTGAAGATGGAAAGAACAAAGAGTATCCTCTTGTCCACACAGGACAGGATACACTGTGTTTGAGGGGGTAGCCCTCAGTGCATTTTTAGAAGGGAGCATGACAGTGGAGGAGAGCTGGTACATCCACATCAGTAGTTGTGCTAGTTGCTCTTCATTGCCCTACTAATGATGGAGGAGGTGGCTCTCAGTCGTCAGAGTCCTACAGTCCACATAGCAGCACCATGGATGTGTATACTCGAGTATTCTAGGTGTTGTGTAGGATGTGAGCGAAGGACTCTTCAAATACTGGAAAAGTTGTCACATGGAGGAGGGACAGGATCTCTTCTCGATCAACCCAGAGTGCAGGACACGGAATAATGGGCTCAAGTTACAGGAAGCCAGATTCCGGCTGGACATCAGGAAAAACTTCCTGACTGTTAAAGCAATACGACAATGGAACCAATTCCCTAGGGAGGTCGTGGGCTCTCTCACACTAGAGGCATTCAAGAGGCAGCTGGACAGCCATGTGTCAGGGATGCTTTAAGGGCAGGGGAGTTGGAATCAATGGCCTTATAGGTCCCTTCCAACTCTACTATTCTGTGATTCTTTGACCATGGTAATGGATGTTCGAATCTGTGGAGTGCATTGATTTTTGCTGTTAGGCTAGGGATATATCTCACACAGCACTGGCATTGTGTAGTAGGTTTAATACATATAGTGTTTTGGTAGATGAATTTGAGCCAACGTGTTTTGGGTCTGCACCCATAATAATATCATTATAAATGACCACCTAATATTAGGTGTAAATATTATTTAGTGACCACTACATGTATGAAGCCTGCGATGGTCTTGATCACATGTCTAAGGTGTGTGGTGGTGATGGTGGTATACACACACGTCTGTCTGTCTGTCTGTCTGTCTGCCTATCTTGTAATTTTCTATTATTAAATTGTTATAATGCAGTACTGCTACCATTGGATCATAATTCTGCAGGTTTATATCGTAGTCATTCACTAAAACAATTGGAAGATATGTTGAGATGATAATTGTAATATGAAGAAAAAAATATATTATACAGATTAGGATATCTTTGGTAGAATTTACATAATAATTTAAGGTAAACCTTCACCGGTACCCATTTATCAGTGGGTAGTAAGCTGCCCAAATACTCTCTACAAAAGGCAGCTTTTAAATACAGATCTAATAAACAGCCTATTAGAATTTTGTGAGTTGAGCTAAGCCCAAATGTTAACTTTATATTCTGGAAATGAAACATTTAGATATATAATTAAAACTGAAAATCAGTTAGTCTTACGTTTCAAAGAATTTGAACACAGTTGATAAGCAATGAACTCACTGCTAGATTATTCCACTGTGGAGTAAGCTACTTAACTAGCTTATTTAACATGGATGCAAATCTAGCGTCTCCAACGCAGCTCTCCTTCCTTGTATCTCTTGATGCCAGTATTTTTGGGTGCATTTTTAGCTTCTGTGATACAAGTAGTTTGATCAGGTTAGTTTGTTCTGTTCTGGTGATTGTGGGAGGCATCTCTAACAGCTAAATAGATTAAATGAAATCAAAGTTCTTTAATATGTAGATTTCTACCTTTAATTCATCTCCCAAAGGTGGGGCAGTCCAACTGGAGCAGGCCCTGATGTTCCCTTTGCCTGCTCCTCTCTCCTCGCGCCCCACATAGGGTCATAATATCAGTTAGCCCTGTGGGGGGTGTCCAACTGGAGCAGGCAATGACGTTCCCTTTGCCTGTTTGTCTTCTTGCTCCTTTTTCCCATAGGGTCATGATGTCAGTTAGCCCTGTGCGGGACAAGGAGTCCAACTGGAACAGGCTGTGATGTTCCCTTTGCCTGCTCCCCTCTCCTCGCTCCTCCTATTTAGGGACTAAACAATCCAGCAGTTCACCCAACAACAAACCATGGATTAATCACTGGGTTCTTTAGTCCGTAAAGAACCCTTCAGTTCGGGTTCATTTATCTATTTGTTTGATTTGTACCCCACCTTTCTACCAAAACTGGCATTCAAGGGTTTGGATGTCATGCTCCACAACCTACGAAGGAGTTGATCATGGGTTGTGCCATAAAAGTGGAACTTGCAAGTGTGCTGCAGGCAGTGTACCTGCTCGTCTCTACTTGTGCATGGCAATCCATTGATTTTTAAACTAGTGGGTTCTCATTACATGTGAACTAGGTCATGACCTTCAGCCACATTGCATGCTCTCCAGGAAGAAAAAAAAAGCAGAAGCTGCCACTGAATACTCCTATCAATCCGTACAATCCTACATGGTTGTGGCTATAAAGGATATATTTGTTGTTTGTTCTAGCATCAGCCACCATGAAGGTGCTGCTGGACTAGACGACAAATGATTGTTTGTGAAAATAGCTATGACAGCTGAGAATAAGAGAGAATGATGGAGGAGGGAGAGGCAGCGTTCCCTCCCCCCCCCCTATTTTGGACAACATACAAAGCAGTGCAAATATAAACAACTTAGATTGCATTCCTGTGTTTACTTACACATGAATGATCACTATTGAACTCATTCAAACTTACTTCTGAGGATCTGGTGAAGGGAAGGCCCTATCTTGCAAAATTGTGTTTTCTACTGAGTAATATTAATAAAAATGTAATATTTAGAACAGCTAAATTCCTTGTGCTGTGCCTGCAGTTGTGTGCAAGGACCAAAGGGGCAAATGTGAAAGAACATTGGAATTTTTCTTCTTCTGGAGTGCAATTGCTTATCTATGTTTCATTAATATTTGGTATATAATGGCTGATTGCTATATAAACTTGACTTGACTTCTGACAAACATGCTTATGAACTGGTTGTGTGTATGCTGGGGGATGATTTGCTATCCAAAACATTGGTTGCAGGCCTCTTGTTGTTTATTATAATATATAGAGAATGTTTGATTTGGGGGTAAAAGGGGGCATACATTATTCTATAGCATGTCATTTAATTAATTTTCTTCTTTCTTTCAGGAACTCTGAATGTTTCACAGTAATTATTTTGAGTAATAAACTTATGTATAAGCTGTATATTTACTTTCCATAGGTCTGTCTGTGAGAAGTGTTTGCTGGCGAGGAGATCACATCCTAGTTGGAACACAAGATAGTGAAATTTTTGAGATTGTGGTGCATGAACGCAATAAGCCTCTTCTTATTATGCAAGGGCACTGTGAAGGGGAGCTTTGGGCCCTGGCAGTTCATCCTACAAAACCATTAGCCATGACTGGAAGCGATGATCGATCAGTCAGGTTAGCTCCCTTGGATTCTCAAAAGATAATGTGACCATGTACTATAAAATGTACGTTTTGAAATGCAAATGTTTTGTTTTTTTTCATTTCTGATATTTATGATCTAAAGTCTCTTCTGTCTTCATACAAAAATAAGCACTCCAAATATTATAGATTGCATTTAAATAAATATGACATATCATTGTGTCCTAGGGAGTAGGGCTTGTAAAGAGTTTTTGCATTTTCCCATAAAACTAATTAAACAACTCATTACAAAGTAAGTGATTTGTTGTTCAGGTTAGGTGAATTTCTGAATTAAAAACCTGTAATTTACTAACCTTATTTCAAACTTAAATATATCATCCAGTCCGTATAGATGATTAGAGAGACAATTCTGCCTATACGTATGTGTGCTAAAGCCATACCTACTATAATGCTACTAGTAATGCTATGGTAATTTTACTATAGCTTGAGTAGATGTGTTTTCTTTTGCCCTGGAATGGTTTAATGCCTTCATTCTTATGGGCAGTACAAAATGGGGCCAGAGAGGAACAGAGTGGTGGATCCACTGGTGCATCTGAAGCCCTGCTGGCTCACACAGGTCAGGGTGGAAAGTGGGGGGAGAAGAGGGTTTTTTTCTGTTTTGCTCTGCCAGCTCTAGGTCAGCCAACTGAGGGGCCAAGGATCAAGCACCCCACTCCCAAAACACCCTGTTTGAGGGCCTTACATCAGCTACTACCAGCAGGGATACCACCGGTGATAGTCTTCTGCCTATGGAGCTCTTTGCAGGTGGAATGGAGCTGCTGGGGGCAGATGGAGGTGCCCAACGCCCCTGCACCAGCAGAGCTCCTCTCTGCCAGTGGAGGGGCATCTCCACTCAATCCTAACCCCCTCCAGCAAGCTAACACCATGGGTTAGGAGTTCACTCTTATATAGTTTAATAAATGTATAGGTCTCCTTTCAGTGCTGCTCTATACTCCCAAGCACATTCTACTTTGTTTATAGTGATGGAATGACATTTTGAGCCTATCTACACTACTGCTTGAAAACGGTTTATAACAGTTTTAAACCAGTTAATAACGGTTATTAACCGGTTTAAAACTGTTATAAACCATTTTAAAGCAGTAGTGTAGATAGGCGTTTTATGACTAGAGAATGGGCAGGTTCTAATTTTTGCTACAGTACAAAAGTGGTTATCATTAGTGACCCACCATGTTTTCATGGCCAGAAAAAATGTCATTTAGTGTGGGGAAAGGCAGAAGAGCATAATCTCTTCACATCACTTAAAATGCAATCAGTTGCCTCCTTTAAAGTGGCATCTCATCCTAGAATATTCTTGTCATTAATAACTACTTCGGAAGAGGTTGGTCATAAATGTATGCTAATGTATAAATATCGTACATGCTTTTAGGACTGAATCAGATTACTAAAGGTTTGTGGCATATTTCCCCTTTTCCCACTCCCCACCCATATCCTGTCCTTATCAAGTTATCTTTATACAGAAATGCAGCCATTCCATGCCAAATCATATTTGGGAGTGCACAACCTGAATGTGATTTTATACAGCTGGCCTCACAATGAGTGAAATAATTTTCTATTTGTTATATGATATGACAAGATTTATTTTCAGTGTGTGTGGTGAGGTGAGTAGTGACACACCTGTGTATGTGCTGGATAATTGATGTGCAGCCAGACAAAGCAGTTAGATGGCCACTTTGCCATACAGCCAATTACACTGTGCACAGAACAGTCTACAACACTTAAGAGATGTTTTCATAGAATCATAGAATAGTACAGTTGGAAGGGGCCTATAAGGCCATCGAGTCCAATCCCCTGCTGAATGCAGGAATCCACCTTAAAGCATACCTGAAAGATGGCAGTCCAGCTGCCTCTTGAATGCCTCTTGTGTGGAAGAGCCCATGACCTCCGTGGGTAATTGGTTCCATTGTCGTACTGCTCTAACAGTCAGGAAGTTTTTCCTGATGTCCAGCCGGAATCTAACTTCCTGTAACTTGAGCCCATTATTTCATGTCCTGTACTCTGGGATGATCGAGAAGAGATCCTGGCCCTCCTCTGTGTGACAACCTTTCAAGTATTTGAAGAGTGCCATTATGTCTCCCCTCAGTCTTCTCTTCTCCAAGTCTTCTCAGTCTTTCCTCATAGGGCTTTGTTTCCAGACCCCTGATCATCTTTGTTGCCCTCCTCTGAACCCCCTCCAGCTTGTCTGCATCATCTTGCTCCTTCCACTTGTACTTTATTTTTGCCAGGGAGTCATAGACCTGCTTTTGGGAGAAGATGAGCCAAAGTAGGAATTGAGCACTTTGGCCTTTTATTTATCATCAATTTGCCATCCTCATTGAGTAGTTGAACCACCATTTCTTTCCTCTGTCTTTTACTATGCATGTACCCGAAGAAAGATTTTTTTGTTGCTTTTAGCATCCCTCACTAGCCTCAGCTCATTCTCAGCTTTAGCCTTCCTGATGTCATTCCTGCACTTCTGTGCTACCTGTCTGTACTCTTCATTTGTAGCCTGGCCTTTCTTCCACTTCCTATATGTGTCCTTTTTTGTTTTCAGGTCATCTCTGAGCTTTTTTGTGGAGCCACATTGGTTACTTCTGTTGTCTTCTATCATGTTTCCTTGTTAGACTTGTTTGTAATTGTGCCTTTAACATTTCCTTTTTTAAAAAAACTCCCACCCATCTTGGACTCCTTTTTTCATTAGGGTCACTTCCATGGGACCTTACTTATCAAAGTTTTGAGTTTATTAAAATCGGCTTTCCTGAAATCCAAAGTACACGTATGGCTACACTCATCTTTTGCTTCCTTTAAAATCAAGAACTCAAGTATGATGTGGTCACTTTCCCCCAGAGTTCCTGTAACTGCCACTTTATCCACTAAGTCATCCCTATTAGTCAGTGTCAAGTCAAGGATAGCCGATCCTCTAGTTCCTTCCTCCACTTTCTATAGGAGAAAGTTATCATCCACACATGTCAGGAATTTCTTGGAGGGGCCAGTTTTGGCAGAATTTGTCTCCCAACAGATATCGGGGTAATTGAAGTCCCCCCCCCCCATTACTACTACATCGCAGTTCCTTGAAATACTGGCAATTTGCTTATCAAAAGTTTCATCCTCATTTTCTCCTTGATTGGGTAGTTGGTAGTAGACTCCAACTATCATGTTCCTTTTATTCCGTGCCCCATTTATTTTAATCCAGATGCTCTCAATGGGGCTACCAGGCTCATCTTCCTATATTCCTGTGCAGGAATAGGTATTTGTAACATATAGTGCAACTCCACCTCCCTTTCTATTTCTTCTGTTCTTTTTGAACAAGTTATAACCTTCAATTGCTATATTCCAGTCATTGGAGTCATCTCACCAAGTTTCAGTTATACCTATGAAGTCATATTTGTCTTCATGTATTAAGAGTTCAAGTTCGTTCTGTTTGTTTCCTTTACTCTGGGCATTAGTATCAAGGCATAGAAGACCATGTACTTTATGGTCTGGCTTCTTTCCTACATTATTTTGAAGACTATTTTTGGGTACTATTAGAACTCTTATCTCTGTTATGTCGCATAAACGTTCATCCATTGTTGCCTCCAAGATTACGCCTCCCTCCCCTGTAGGATTCAGTTTAAAGCCCTCCTGATGAAATTCTTCATGCTGTGGCCAAGCATATTTTTCCCAGCCCTTGTGAGGTGCAACCCGTCCCTTGCCAGCAGTCCATCTTCCAAGCAGTGTAGCCCGAGATCCCAGAATCCAAATCTCTCATGTTGGTACCACCTTCGTAGTCGGTCATTCACCTGGAGTATTTTTCTTTCCCTTTCTATTCCTCTTCCAAGAACTGGGAGATGGATGAGAAAACTATCTGGGCCCCAAAGTGCTTAAGTTTCTTCGTAGCTCTACTTGGCAGTATCATTTGTTCCCACATGGATGAGAAGAAAAGGATATGTGTCAGTGGGCTTTATGAGCTTTGGCAACCCTTCAGTCACATCTCTAATCTGTGCTTCAGGGAGACAGCATACCTCGCAAGTCCATGGGTCTTCGTGACATACTTGGGTTTCAATCCCACGCAGAAGGGAGTCTCCCACAACAGCTACTCTTCTCTTCCTCTTAGTCGACTGACCTGCCTCTTGCTCACTGTTGCACGGGGTCCCCTGTAATTCATCCTCTGCAGGCTGTCCTCCAGTCTGAACCTCCAGTAGCTGAAAGCAGTTTCATAGCTCTAGTGGTTCCACTGGTGCAGAGTGCCTTCTAATTCTTCTGCTCCTAACTGTCACCCTTTTCCAGGGTGAATTGGCTCAGAGTATCAATCCAGTCCAGGACATACGGAGCAAATGAAGATAAGTTATATGCTTTCTCCTGGATATTTTGTAAACAGATCAAAATCAATTGTATTTTTTCTGTTGCATGGGTGATAATAATTTTATATTGTTTACACTGAATGCTTTTCTTGCAGAATATGGAGCCTTATAGACCATGCATTGATTGCCCGGTGCAATATGGAAGAACCAATTCGTTGTGCAGCTGTTAGCACTGATGGAATTCATCTTGCACTTGGAATGAAAGATGGTTCTTTCACAGTACTACGAGTTAGGTAAGTTACACATTGGAGACATTTAAACAAGAAGAAACTTTGCTTCAAAGTTGATTTTCAACAATGAATTGCAAAAATTTGTCCCCTGCTGGTCATTTGTACTAATTTCCAATGCGTTTGTGAAGGTTCACATGTGCTCTCGTGGATCATAGGGATGACATTTTTGCAGCAGCTGATTTTGTGGCATTGTTCACTAAGTTGGAGAAATATGCACAAACAGTATTTTTCTGCAGCTACGTGGTCTTCCTGTTTTAATTTGATCTGTCAGATATATAAGTATGCTTGCAGATAAATTGGCATTCTAGTAATATGTAGATAGCTCAACTTTAAACTAGATACTCCACTGCAGATTTTTACAATGCATTTCTTCACGTGATGTGTATGTGTGTAGGGAATGGGACAGAGCTTGAATGAAATTAAATGTTTTAAAATGTAGCCTTAACCCTCTGATATTTTTCATTTTCTGTGTTACAGAGATATGACAGAGGTTGTTCATATTAAAGATAGGAAAGAAGCTATTCATGAATTAAAATATTCACCAGATGGAAATTTCCTTGCAGTTGGCTCCAATGACAGCTCTGTTGATATTTATGGTGTTGTTCAGCGGTACAAAAAGGTTGGGGAATGTGTTGGATCCACAAGTTTCATAACTCATATGGACTGGTCACTGGATAGTAAATACTTGCAGACCAATGATGGCAGCGGAAAAAGACTTTTTTACAGGATGCCTGGTGAGATACTCTACTACTGTTGTAATTAATACATGACAATAAGCAGTGAGTTCTGTGCTTAGGTTGTCAGTGCTAGGATAACACATTCTTGGTGAGGTATCTGTAATAACTGTAGCCAATCATTCCTCTCCAAACCATTCTTACCAGGCTGGATAAAATTTGAAGATGTTACAAACTCATTTCTTGCACTTTCAAACCCTATGGCATATCTAAGCCCAGAACTTCAGCACAAACTTCAAACTTATGTTGTTCTGCTTTACAGTACAGTGTGTGCTGGCATGTCCATCACTGAAGCCAGGAAAATGCTGTTTACATCAAACTTAGACTGCTAGAAAATGTGCCTCCAACTACAGTTGCCTTGCAAAAGCACATACTAAGGGCTGCTTATCAGTGGGGGCAGTCTCATATTGCAAATCTGGTCTTACCGCCACCTTCAGAGTGGGGTTGGACAAAAACTGATGATATATGGACACCACTGTGGACATCTCTTCCAGCAATATGGGACAGTTGCAGAGAGTTGGTCTGCTGCAACTGTAAAGCAGGATGCCAATCACGCTGCAGTTGCAAAAATGCTGGCATCTCATGTACACTGCTGTGTAAGAACTGTAAGGCAAAGTGCTTGATGTCTACTGACCCAATAGTAGAAGAAGAACCATTTGAGGACACTGATGTTGTGTTGTAATATTTAAGTGCCTAAACATCAAAGACAATGATTTCATTTATTTTTTTCTTACATGTAGTTTAATGTACATATACTTCAATATATATCAATTTTACACATTAAATTTAGAAATGAAGAATACTGTAATAAAAGTTACTAGTTCATATTATTGGTTGTTTCCCCCTATATAAATAAAAAAATCAGCTATTTTAAACATTGGATGGGGCAGTTAAATGTTTGATTAGTGAATGAATTTTAAAATAAAAATAAAGAATTTATTTTATCATTTTTTTCACTTTTAAAAGCAAAATTATTAAAATACTGACTTTTAAATAGTACCATTGAATTTTTTGACCAAAAATTCATTTTAAAAGACACCTCAACTACTTATCTATGCCATTTTTAAGATAGAGTCCGACATTTTGAAAGATGGCAGCCATATTGAATACTAATTGATTTTTTGGGGGGTTCCTATCATAAATGACTTATATAGGCCTAAAGTAAATGTGAGCAAAGTAGCACCTTCTTCTCACAAATTGGCAGATCGTAACGGTTTTTTGCGAGTGGCCCCCACTATCAGGCTTGTTGAGGGTACTACATGTAAAAAATGGTAAGTCACTCAATTGAATTGCAAAACATACAATGTGTTACAAGAGATATTGTAACAAAGAGATCTAACCAGTTCTCAACTTCCAAGTATTTGGATTATAAGTAAGGGTACTTATTATTTAATTATTTAAATGATTCTGATTTGGACAAAGGCAGCTTCCTAAACTAGGCTAGTGGCAACTAAATTACTATGATTCCTTAGGCTGAATCCTGTATTCATTTTACTGGGAGTAAGCCCCAGGAAAGTAGACATGTATAGACTGAGTAACATGTATAATATTGCGCTGTTAGACTAATGATATTCATTGATGCCCTTTTTTCCCCAGTGTATAAATAGATATTTTAGCGTTCATATTATCTTTAATTAGTTTGTTATTTTCAGTGAGCCATGTGCATAAAGAACAACCTTTGCTCAATCTGTTTAAAGCCTCATAACAATCTCTAGTTTGTGTATCTGTTGAAATAGGCTACTCAGTTACTAAAGTGTTGCAGCATTTTATCAGAATTTGTCAAAGTAATTAATTAATATAATAATTGTTTTTTATAAATAGAGTGAATGATTAAACATTCTTTTTATATTTAGGAGGAAAAGAAGTGGCAAATAGGGAAGAGTTAAAAGGTGTCCAATGGGCTTCATGGACTTCAATTTCAGGCCTTGAAGTTAATGGAATATGGCCTAAATATTCAGAGATCAATGATATTAATTCTGTAGATGCAAATTTTATGGGCCAAGTTGTAGTTACAGCTGATGACTATGGAATAGTAAAACTCTTTCGGTATCCTTGTTTAAGAAAAGGTAACTTTTAGTGTGTATTTTGAATGTAATAGTGGAATTTTATTGTCACCCAAATGACTGTTCACATTTGTGACTGGTTTATATTTTAGACAAGAGATTGTGGGAGATCCTTCACTCAAATAAGCATGGCATATTCCAGATATTGCATTACTTTTCCCACACGGCAGAAGTAGTGACTTGTGGGTGGAGAAGATTGTTGCCATGGTTTTGATGATCCGTCTCTGGAAACATATAGATCCAAATGGTTTCCTGTTGTCTGAGAGAGTTTCCCTCAGATTTGGTCAACAGTTCTGCTGAGGTCTTACTTTACTCCTGGAATGAGGCTCAGGGTGTAGACAGAATCACAAAAGACCTTGACCAAGCTGTAGAATTTTTCTGCTCCATGGCATTCTATGGAGCTAAAGACTATGAAATGGCAAGATTTAGAACACAGATGGCAGAAAACTCAGGACATATCAAATACAGGTTGGAGCCCACCTTGGGACCTATTTTGTGGAGGAGGTGGCAGCAAAAGAACGCATATTTCTCTGACAGCATTGCAGCTGCTGAATGTTTACCAATGGAGCTTTTTTGGCTGGTTGGGGGGGGTCTACTTAATACAGGCCCAAAAAATCACTATCAAAAGTGTGTTGTTACATTTTTGCCTTACATTTTGCAAATAAAATCATTTGTATCTTCTCTGTCTTAGATGCCATAATTTTAACAGAATCAGAGCTAGATGAAGGCAACACATTTACCTGGTTTGCATGTCATGATAAGCCCATGAGTTATTTTAGGATTGTAGGTGATTTGTTAACAAAATCAACAACCCACCCTTGCTGGGTTCGCATGACACAACAAGCTGCAGTGTGCAGATGCCGTGGCTTGAATATTCAAAATGGTGGCCAGCACGCATCACGAAGCCCTGCGGATGAATTAACCCAATGGTGGTTTGTCATGACAAACAAACAAGCACGTTGTCTGGTCCTGTTGGATGTTGATAAGCTGCATGTGGGGAGGGGATGAAACCAATTACCTGTTCTTTGGCTCCTTGCCCAAAGGAGCCAAAGAAATAGACTTTTGAAATTGTCTAAGGTTAGGCTTTTATATGTATCAGCTGTAGTAAATGCCTGACTAAGTGATATTATATTTTAGAAAAGAAAAAATTAGATCTCATGCCTAGGGGAAACTATTGCCTAGTTTTTAATTTGCCATAGGGCTACCTTTGTGCCTAGTCCGGAAACTTCAATTAGTTCAAAATATGGCAGCCAGGTTGGTCACCGGTACACCTAGGGGTGACCACATAACACCAATCTTAAAATCACTCCACTGGCTGCCCATTAGTTTCCGGGCGACGTATAAAGTGTTGGTTATTACCTTTAAAGCCCTACATGGTTTGGGTCCAGGTTACCTGCGGGATCGCCTTCTCCCGTATAATCCGCCCCGCACACTCAGGTCCTCTGGGAAGAATTTACTCCAGTCAGCCAGAACTAGGCTGACGAGTGTTACCCAGAGGACCTTCTCTTCTGCCGCTCCCAGGCTGTGGAATGACCTGCCGGAGGAGCTTTGACAAATTAGCAGTCTTCTGGAATTTAAGAAAGCCGTGAAGACTGCTCTCTTCCGGCAGGCCTATCCAGTTTAATTTTAAGATGTTTTTAATAATGTATTTGTTTTTATCTGTTTTAACGGTTTATCTGTTTTATTGTTTTATATTTATATTTGGTGTTGTTCCCCGCCTCGATCTGGATGGAGAGGCGGGCTAGAAATGAAATAAATAATAATAATAATAATAATAATAATAATAATAATAATTTCTAAGCAAGTGGAGCAAGTAGTGGCTTGTCAACTCCAAGCAGTCTTGGAGGGCACTCATTATTTAAATCTATTCCAATCCAGCTTTTGACCTGGGTTTGGGATGGTTTACGCCAGGGAGTATGTTCCTGTTCATTCTGATGGTCTTTCTGCTTATGCAGGGCACCACTGGATACAAACTACTGCATAGAGCAGCCTTTGGGAATGATGAAATATAATTTGAAGCAGATTGAAACTGATTTTTTTTTTTTTTACAGGGGCAAAGTTTAAAAAATACCTTGGCCATTCAGCACATGTGACAAATGTCAGATGGTCTCATGATTATCAGTGGGTCATTTCTATTGGTGGAGCGGACCATTCTGTTTTCCAATGGAAATTTGTTCCTGAAAGGAAGCTGAAGGATGCTATTCACATAGCACCACAAGGTGAGTGAGCAATATATAAACTAATATGAATTAGAAAAGATTTATAATTTTGCAGTGATGTTTGAGATATCTGTATCTTGAACGGGATAATCCTAAATATTTTGATGTTCCCTTAGTTTTGGTTCTAGTTTCTGGTTTCTTTGGTTTTGCTCCTGGTCCATTTCCCATAAGGTGGGAGATTATTATTTATTGATGTAGGTATTTCTATCATTCAAGGCAATTCGCAAGGAAAAAAAATGACAATTAAATCTTGACAACAAAATACCAATCATCATCATCATCATCATCATCATCATCAAGAGCTAAAAAGTGGCACAGCATTAAAACAAACTAGATCATCATGAAAAAAAAACCTTAATGTATGAAATTACATTTGATAAACTCTGGGTACAGACATAATACTTAAAAGAGCAGTGGAGGTGATTTGATTAAGGTTTTCTCAGGCTTTTTGCATATGTTTGCTTTTTTGTTTTTGTTCTTCTTCGTGGTCTCTGCACCTGCACAGAGCCTCATCTCGAAAACCTCTATAACCGAGGTGTTTTAGGCGGGAACCCTTCCCCTCTACTCACTGTGCATGTCCTAACTGGCTCTGTTCTAATCTCTTAGTTCTCTTTCGTTCACTATTGTGGCAGCCTCGTTGAGAACTTCTGATCGTTAGTCAAGATTACCTAATTGTGAGACATTTTTTATTCTGTCTTTGCTATTCTTTCTTCCAGTATATTCTCCTTTTCAACTTATTTGGTTGATTTTGTTGCGCCATCTTTGATTGTCTGAGTAGGCGCATGGCCCTCAAGGCCTTCGTTCAAAAGTGTTCAAAGTGTGGGAGCAAACTACCATCTTCCGATAGCCACTCTCTTTGTCTTCTCTGCTTAGGCAAAGGGCACATGGTGGAGTCCTATCAGTTCAGTCAGGCATTTTCCAAACAAACTAGATGGAACCATTTGGATCAACTAAAGGCCATCTTATGGAGTAGAGTCTTTCAGATGGTTAATCTTGCACAGCCTCAATCAGTTATTATGCAGAGATTAACTGTGGAGGTGATTAGAACTCCTGATCAATGCTTGACACTGGGCAGATGCATTGCACAGTCTTTTGCTAAAAAGCTGTCTAAAAGAGCCAAGATAGGGAAGTACGCTCCCCCTTCTTCAGCAGAGGAGAGAAAGAAGAAAAAGGGGGAAAACCCTCTTAAAAGCCTGAGTCTCCGGACAGTAGTCTGAACCGCATAGGTCGACCCTGCCACAGTTATCCCCATTGGGACCGGCTAGCCCACTGATGGGTCAACAGTGATCACAATTGCCCTTACTGACAACTTCTTGAGACTGATTGCAAGCTCACTCGATACTGATGTTGATCCCTCCGCCAATACCGTTACTGCATATTCTGATCCCTGCAGCACACCCAGCAGAGGTGATGGAGACCAGACATCCTACATCCACATCTGAAAGGGAGATTAGGATGTGCTGCTGGCGCCTCTGCCCCCCCCCCCCCCCCCGTGACTTTGTACAGATCTCCCAGAAGATAACATAGGCACAGTTCTCCTGATTCTTTATTCACTGCTTCATCAGCAAGGAATTATTACTATCCCCATGCAGCTTCATAGAAAACATCTCAATCCCCATCTGACTGGGGATATCCTTATCATAGACTGAAGGGCTGGGATATGGATCTTTATGGTACCTATTACCTTGAGAGATGGTGGCAAGAACCTCCGGCACCATATCAACACTGTTGACTGTTGGCGACTGTATCATGACCACCTCCTGTTCATAGCCCTACAGAGAGGGGCAGCAGTTCACATCCTCTTCAGATCCCGACACCGCCCTGGAAGCGGTCCCAATTGGCGCAGCAGTTAGGACCACTCCCTGCACCTTTGTCGGAACCATTGGGACCTTTACCTCCTAACCAGGATGTGCAACCACTCATTGATCCTTCACCACAGCCTCAGGAATCGCCGATAAGAGAGGCTGATGAGTATAGATCGGACACGACACCCCCCTCTTCAGTTCAGCCATCAGATTCTTCACCTGATGTGGAGGATTTTATGCAGGATGCTCACACCTGCAAATCCACTATTCTCATAGAACTCATAGATCTATAACAAGTATACACAGTTATAAACATAAACTCAGCATGGATAGATGTGTACCATCACATTTTTGACACTCATAAATTGTTTCTGAGGTGATTTCAATATGTGACAGCTCTTGTAACTTTTTTTATTTTTTTAATCTAACTTGGTATATTTAGGTGGCAGTTCTAAACACACTAGAGAGTAAGTCACATTGAACTCAGAGGGACTTGCTTCTGAGTAACCATTCTTAGGATGGTACTATTAGTTGGGTATTTTGGGGTGCAATCCCATATGCATTTATCTGGGAGTAAGTCCCATTGAACTCAATGGGACTTTCTTCACAATAGACATGTATAAGATAGCTGTGTTAATTAACTTTATTTTGATTCTGCTGTTTCAGTATCTGCTCTGATTTGTTTATCACAGAAAGCCTGATTGACTCTAACAGTGAAGAATCTGATTCTGATCAATCTGATGTTCCAGAGCTGGACTCTGAAATTGAGCAAGAGACACAAATCACATACCGTCGACAGGTATTATCCTATGTCGTTATAAGATGAGTATGACCCAGAAGCCCACGGGGCTGATTCCCCTCTGCCCCAGCAAACCCTAGGTATATTTAGAATGTTGGTGCCACAAAGCCCACAAGTTGTGTAAGAATTGGTGACACTGCAGTGACTGCTCCGAGCAATTGCAATAGCTGTTGGCCAGGAGTCATATGCCAATTTTTTTATGCACTTCCAATTTATTTTTATGTTAAGAATTTGTACCCCACTTTATAATTATTATTTTTAAGGTAGTTAACGCAAATTCAGGTTATAACAGCATTGAAAGACTACCTTGGGACTTCATGGTTCCCCAAGTCTGACTGGGAATGGTTGCAGCTGCTCTAACCAGTTGTAAGCAGCATTGGCAGTTGTTGCACAGTTTCTTCATGATGCGGTATCATGGTTCCCAGGTATGTTCAGGGTTTGCTGAACCTTGGCTGCCTGTTCTGGTGCTGCAGTAGAGATGCATCAGCAAAATTGGTGATGATATCCGCGCTGTCCAATCTTCCCAGTGGATTTTATCCAGCCTCTCTTATGTAAACTCTGTCTGAGTATTTTGATGTGCTTAGAGTGTGCTCAGAATACTTATAACAGCAGAAACAGCAAACGTTAAATGCACTCTTAGTATTTCATTTCATACTATAATTAATTGCATTGCAGTTACTGTCTAATATTATTGCAACCATGTCCATTATGCTGTTCATGTAGAAAAGTAAGAAGATTGGCCATAATGCTCTATTCCTCAGAGAGATTTGCTTTTCAGATATGCAAAATTACAGAGAACCTGTATATTCTCTGCTAAGGTTTACAAAGAAGATCTACCTCAGCTTAAAGAGCAATGCAAAGAAAAACGAAAAACTGCAGCCTCAAAAAGAAGAGAACGGACTCCAATCAATAGTATAAGATTGCACTTTGTTCATGGGTATGTAATTCAGAATGTTGTCCTAAAAACAAACAAGACAGATTATTTCCCTAGATTTGGACATGTAATTGCCAAACTAGATATGACATTGGGAGATCTGTGATTGAATCTACCACTTTTCGTTTAAGGTAAAAGCAGCCTTTTCCCCTGACTCACCCCCATATCACTATGGTCTTGATCCAAATGCCCCCCTCCTAGCCTATGCTGTATTTATCTTTTTTTAAAAAACACACACAGGAGATTCAGTCACAGATTTCCCAATGTGAAACCTAGTGTGCTTTTTCCGGAGCCTCCAGAGCTTGGGCACTTTGCCCCACTGCATCAGCGTTGGCCATAAAAGGCCCCATTAACGCAATCATGGTGAAGTGTGTGATTTCTGGAAGCTCTGGAAAATGTGCACTTCCCCCCGCTGCTTTAATGGCAGCTGCCATTAACGCAGTGGGGTGGGGGAGTGCACAATTTCAGCAGGCAGGGCAGGCGGCTGCCGAGTGCTCACCAGGCCAAGTCGAGCCTGAGGTTTTATACCCCTAACATAGTACATTCAACTAAACATTAATGCAGCGGGGGAAGTGTCTGATTTTGGCAGTCAGGGCAAGCTGCTGCCAAATGGTTGTGGGGGCCTCGTGAATGCTTGGGCATGGGTCTACACTCGTGCTGAGCACCCAACTGGATCTGGGGGGTGCTGGCTGGGGCTCCCGTCGGCCTCCAAGACCCAGTCAGGCGCTCACGACAACCCTACTCCTAAAGCTTGGTTACTGACAGTAAGAGCTTTAAGATAAAACATGCTAGTATTTTGGCCTCACACTTTTTGCCTTTGGCCCCACTCACCACTAGAATGCATCCCCTGAAATCTTCTCTGAAAGAGAAATCAGGCTGAAAGGTTCTGCACCCCTGTACTATATAATGATGTGTATTGTCTTAATGCCAAACTGTTTTATTAGTTACAGAGGCTATGATTGTCGGAGTAATTTATTTTACACCCAGACTGGAGAAATTGTGTACCATGTTGCAGCAGTGGGTGTAGTATACAGTCGGCAGCAAAACACACAGCGTTTTTATTTGGGTCATGATGATGACATTCTGTGTCTTGCTATTCATCCCTTAAAGGACTATGTGGCAACAGGCCAGGTAGGACTCATGTTTAGGAGAACTAGAAAGCATTTGTTGTTTTAGTGAGCTTCTAAATGAATATTTCATAAATCTGTGTTATGTGAATCTGTGAAAAGCATTTGAAAGCAATTCAGCTATAGAATACACGATTGGCATTGTTTTGACACATAGGAAAAAAGAATAAATATAGATTTCTTGGACTACAAGAGAGTTTATGCTGGAAGTCTGAAACATATTTATACTTGTAAGTAATTGCAGTGATGCTCTTCTGCATATGTTGGCATCTTTGTGCAGGAGCTTTCCTGTTTTCTTCCACAAAGAAAAGTGTTCTGTTCCCATTTAAAAGTTTCTCCATTGTGTGGCTTACGTAAAAGAATGCTAAAGCAGCTGCATGTATAGAGCTTAATAAATGCATTGGTGCCCCCATGAGTACACTGGAACTACTGGATTAGAGCCAGAGAGCTATATCCAGTAGTTCCCTTCTGCAAACAGGAGTCTTTCTGTTAACTGAAGCATCTTTGATGTAGTGAAGAATTCCACTAAGGGAAGAGCAGGGGAGGAGTTTTTGCTGATTTCCCCTGCAGTTGCTCATCCTATCATCTATGCTGTTTAGGAGGATCCCCCAACCCTCTGAAGAAAATGTTCAGGGGACTGTAAGGGGATGAACAAAAATGACCTCTCCTGTTAGCAGAGGCATCCACTAGAGCCCTTACACCAGGGATGGGGAACCTCCAGCTCGCAGGCCTAGTCTGACCCATAAAGGCTCCCCATCTAGACTGCAGAGGGTTGAGTTCCCCTCATGGCCTCACCCACTTCACTTCCTAAGCCCTGACTCTGGCCAGGAGGAGAAGAGGCTGGGAGAAAAATTCCCTTGTTGTCTCCCAATGGGAGGGCAAGCGGCATGAGTGGCGTGAAGGGGAATCTGCTTGTGTGTTTCTCTTTAATATATCACTATTTTACTTACTTACACCTCTAAATTATTTATCATTAAGCATTTTAAGTCTATTTTCACTATATAAAATGTTATTAAAAACATCTTATATTGCTTTGAAAAAGGCGGATTAGCAATTTATCAGTAGCCTTCCCTGCACCTCCAATGAAGCTAAAATCAGTTATTTTGTTGAAATATATCACAAAAGTGCATGAAGTCAAGTACTGCAAAAGCCAAACAGATAAGTGGAGCTATTTTGAATGTTTATTCATATAAAGGGTGGATGAATGAAGTTCCAGCCCTAAAAAATATTACTGGCTGAAGTAATTTCTCTTGTGCATGTAAACAGTACATCAGATGGGTCTTAGGTGCAGCCTAGTGGTCGAGGCGAAATTGCTGCTCCAGTAAAAACTTTTAATTGTGCTTCCCACCTTTGTACCTCAGTTTTGCGATTTTGCCTCACTTAAGTGGTTGTGTATCTGCCTCAGGCTTGTTTTTTCTGTTTTCTCCCTAACTTTTGCCTGTGCGTGTATTATTATCTGTTCTCTTCTCTCCCTTTCCAATTCCTTTTTCAGGGTGGGTGGGGGGAAGAAAGAGGAAGGAAGGAAGGAAGGAAGGAAGGAAGGAAGGAAGCAAGGAAGAAAGAAAGAAAGAAAGAAAGAAAGAGAAAAGGCCTCTTCCTGCTTGTCCGTGTCCCCTCAGCTCCCACCCTGGTGTTACTGCAGCTTTTCAGTCCTAATGGGGAACCAGTACAGTGTAGTGGTTAGAGCATTAAACTTTGAGTGGGAAGACCCAGGTTCAAATCCCAGTTTGCTGGTTTTAGGTCAGAAAAACATCTGCCTTCATCTTCGTCTCCCCCTCCCCTCCATTTTGGCCATCCTTTTCCCCCTTGTGACGCTGATGACACCCAACTCTACTTCTTCTTTCCACCCGATTCCAAGGAAGCTGTTTTGGTCCTAAACCGGTGTCTGTCAGCAGCAATGGACTGGATGAGGGCAAACAAATTGAAGCTTAATCCAGGCAAGACAGAGGTGCTCCTGGTCAGTCGAAAGGCAGATCAGGGAATAGGGATTCAGCTTGCATTGGATGGGGTTACACTCCCCCTGAAAACACGGGTTCGCAGCTTGGGTGTACTCCTGGATTCAGCCCTGAGCCTGGATGCCCAGGTTTTGGCGATAGCCAGGAGTGCATTTGCACAGTTAAAGCTTGTGTGCCAGCTGCACCCGTTCCTTGAGATGTCGGACCTGGCCATGGTGACACACGCCTTAGTTACATCCCGTTTGGAGTACTGTAATGCACTCTACGTGGGGCTGCCTTTGAAGAGTGTTCAGAAACTTCAGCTGGTTCAAAGAGCTGCAGCCAGATTGTTGACCAGGGCTGGTTACAGGGAGCATACAACTCCCCTGTTAAAGCAGCTTCACTGGTTCCCAGTCTGTTTCCGTGCACAATTCAAAGTGCTGGTATGACCTACAAAGCCCTATATGGCTTGGGTCCAGGATATCTGAAAGACCGTCTTCTCCCTTATGAGACTAACCGTCCACTGAGGTCTTTAAGGGAGGCCCTTCTATCTGTCCCACTACCATCACAGGCACGCCTGGTGGGAACGAGGGAGATGGCCTTCTCGGTGGCTGCCCCGGGGCTCTGGAACTCCCTTCTCAAGGAAGCTAGACTGGCTCCCTCCTTGGTGTGCTTTCGGAGGCAGGCTAAAACTTTTCTGTTTCAGCAGGCCTTTGGGGAGTAATTCATACCTTTGTGGATGTACTGCTTATAGTTTGGATTTTTAATTATGTGTATTTAAAATGTTTTTAAATGTTTTAAATATTTTAAAATTGTACTGTGTTTAATTATATTTTTAATTTTTGTATAACGCTATTTGTTTTAACTGTACATGTTTTAATTTGTAAGCCGCCTTGAGTCCCATTGTTGGGAAAAAGGCGGGATGTAAATAATAATTAATAATAATAATAATAATAATAATATGCCTTCAGCTCTGCCGCTTGCTGTGGGGAAAGCAAAAGAAAAGTCTGTTTCTGCTCTCAAGTCTTCTCATAAGCTTCACCCGACAGTCTCCTCTGGCTCTTCACAAGCTGCCTCTGCTGTGGCCTCTGTGAGTGAAGGAAAGGTGATAATGGTGGCCATTACCACCCCTTTGAAGCGGCTTTTCCTTCTACAGCTTATGAAAATGCAAGCCTTTCCATAGAATCTGGAGCTCCCTTTTCCCAATTTTGGGGGAAGTTTTCCTCAGCAGGGCTCGGAGTAAGATTGGGTTCCCGCAACGACACAGCCCTGGCTGGCCTGTACTTAGGGAGTTTGGGAGGAGGAAGAAGAAGAAGAAGAAGAGGAGAAGGAGGAGGAGGGAGTCTGGGTTTAAACAGGAGCCCAGCTTTTGCTTTGTTGTATCCCAGGCAGATGAAGAACTCTGTGATGAGGAAAGAGCAGGCATGGCTGGGAATTTAAGGAGTCTGTTTTCAGCGCAGTCTTCACCTGAGGAGTTCCAGGGGTCCACAGACTGCCCGGTGGGAGTAGGGGCATCATCCCCCAGGCCCACTGCTTTTTCCCGCCAAAACTCTGTCAATCCCCAACAACTATGACCCCCTCTACAAGAATTCGGTTTGACGCCTGGTTCTCCGATTATGCGCATCTTCTCGGAAGCGCTTTTATGGTAAATTACTGTACACGGGAGGTAATTGAGCGCATAACTGGTGGCCTTACCGGTTGTTTGAAATGCGCTTTAGAATCGCTTGTTCACATAGTCAAAATGCGCTTTAACGGCCGCAGCAAAATAAAACTCGCTATTTAACGCGCATTCGATAATGCGCATAATCAGAGAGAAAAAGCGCCTCAACTCCCGATTTGCGCTCTGCTCTTGTAGAGGTAAAAATTTTAATGAGACTTCAAAGAGCTTTAAACGTCTCGTGTAGAGGCACCCTAAGTAGCCATCTCCAGGATTCAGTTTCTCTGGAAATTCTACTTTTTCTGCTGCAGGGCTGGAAGGAGGCTTTATCAGCTGACCTTGCTAAGAATGCCTCAGTTCATTCTCAGCCCTTAACCCTTTCTATGCCTATTCCATTTAGAAATACTATGCAGCCTTCCAGCTCTCACTCCACACCATAGCAGCCTATACTGACTCCTTCAGCTCCAGCTCAGGACAGGGTGCATCTCTCTCCAGATACTCATGATCTGCCTAAGAGGAAATAAAAAAGAAAACATTAATCCAACCCTGATCTAGACTCTCCTAGCCCAGAGGAGTATTATGTGGACTTAATTGTCCTAGGTGAAGAGGAGTGGAGTGGTGAGTCTGACCTCGAGGAACCTGATTCCTACCTCTTCTGATTCCTACCTAATTTCTCCCATTATCTTCACCTGCTATGTCAATCTATGGCAGCCTTAGCTTTTAACTCTTCAGAGGAAGCTCCTAACCCTTCTACTTCTATCTGGTGACAGCTGTCTGTCCTGATCCTCAGCCCAAGTCCAAAGTGGTGAAGTTGCCTGCTCTTATCTCAGAAGTGATTAAGGGTGAGTTGGATTCTCTTTTACAGCACAAGAAATCCACGGCTATTGCTAACAAACATTATGCTTTTAGAGCAGTCCATTATGGATCAGATTAAAGTCCCACTTATTGATGCACCTCTGGCAACTCTCATGAATCAAGCTCTTCACCTGAAAGATACAGATGCACAGCTTAAGGAAACAGTTGAACACAAACTGGATACTGGTTTGAAGAGAGCCCATGAAGCAGCTGCCAGTTTTGGGTGGCAGTTTCAGTGTCGGTTTTTGCCAGAGGCTCCCTCTGGTGATTGGAAGATGTGTTGGAAGGGGCACCTGAAGATCCAGCCAGATTACGTAAGCCCTTCTCAGGGTTTCTAGTGGGGTAGCCTTCATAGCTGACTCCTCTTTAGATGCGGCTCGTTTTCTGCTAGATCTCTAGCAGCTGATGTGTTTGCCAGGAGACTCCTTTGGCTACACCATTGGGATGTTGATCCTCCTTCTAAATTCAACCTGGCACAGAGCCCTTCAAAGAAGGCAAGTTCTTTGGGGAGGAAGCCTTAAAAGATGTCCTAGTCAAATTGAAAGATAAGAAAAAGCTATGCCCATAGCAAAAAAGAGGGAAGAAAGATGTTTCTTTAGGAACCCTTTTCACCCCTACCAAACCAGCCTGCGATTACATTTCTCCAAACCCTCCAGGTGAGGAGATATTCGGTCCTCCCATCCCACCTGAGCTCATTCCTTAGAAGGAAATAAAGGCCAACAGAAGTTCTCTGCTAGATATGTCTCATGTAACTGGTCTAGGAGATACAAATACCAATTCTGATGCCAGCTACAGCAAATCCAGTCAACGGGGAGATGGTGAAATTGGCCATCCAACATCATCTAGATATTGTGGTAGTGGAACTAGTGCCTCTAAAAGAAAGAAAATTATGGCTCTATTCTCACTTCTTTATAGTCTCAAAGAAAGATGGGTCCATAAGAGCTGTCTTGAAACTCAAGTCTCTCAACCACTTCATCCGTTACTGCAGGTTCCGGATGGAGACTCTTCAGTCCATCAAAGAATCTCGTCACCTAGGAGACGTCATGACTTCAGTGGTCCTAAGAGAAGCCTGTCTCCATATTTGTACCTTCCCCAGCCACCGGCACTACCTCCGCTTTGCCTTCAAAAGGTCCCAGTTTCAATACTGAGCCATGCCTTTTGCCTAGCAAGATGATCATGTTGGTGGCACACTTTTGCATACAAGGGATCTCAATATATCCTTACCTCGAAGATCTTTTCATCCATTCAACCTCTTGTCATCAGGCAATGGATGACCTGCAAGTCACCCTGGCATGCTTTAGTTTTCTTGTCAGTAACCAAAAGAGTCATCTGTTTCTCTCTCACAGAATACTCCACCTGGGGGCCATAATAGACAAGCAAGCAGGGATCATCGCTCTCTCCAAAATCTCCAAAATTCAAGCAGCAGACAAATTTATTTCCCTCAAGTAATCAGTTGACCTTATGCTTCTTGCAAAGGTTCTGGGCCTCATGGTGTCAACATTTCAGGTAAGTCTCTGGGCGAGACTTGATTCTCACCCATTGCAATGGGCCCTACTTCTTTTCCAAAATGATATAGCATCAAGCTGTCACTTGCACATTCTTTTGTCCAAGACACCATCATCTCTAGATGGGGAGCTCAGTGTAAGGGAAGGATGATTCAGTGGAAGAGAGAATATTCAGGCCGGCTGGCAAAGCAGAAAACAGCTAAGCCAAGGAGCATGGATGCTTCACTCAGAAATCTTCGAAGAGGTAGTCTCCCGTTTTGGGATGGTCCAGGTGGATCTGTTTGCATCAGAAGCCGATTACCAGGTCAGCTAGTTCTTCATGCGTTATGCATCTCCAGCAGCAGAAATGACGGATGCCTTGTCTTCTCTATGGTCGAATGGGCTTCTGTACGTTTTTCCACCACTCCCTCTTCTCTCCAGGGTTCTGTGGAAGGTGAAGGAAGAAAAGGCGAGACTCATTCTAGTGACTCCTTCTTTTGACTGCAGAGACCCTGGTTTCCCAACCTAATCAATTTAGCTGCAGCTCACCCTTGGCCTCTCCCATCTTCACTCAGACCCTGCATGGTTTCATTTACATATCTGGAAATTGAATGGAAATATTTTGCCAAAGCAGGTAATCTAGACTATGTTGGCCTCTGGGACATTGTTTACCTGCAGAATGTACCCCAGAGTACATGGAAGAAAAGAATCTTAGCCCAGAAAGCCAGCATTTCTGACCTTTTAGCATTTCTGCAAGATGGTTTGGCTATGGAACTCAAGCCTAATACGCTCAAGCGTCAGGCTTCCATGCTATCTACGCTTCTATGAAAACAAAAACAAACAACCAACAGCAACAAAAACCTCGGATAAGTGCATGGGCTCTCATCCTTGTCTCAAACATTTTCCCGTGTGGAGCTTTTTTAAAGTCACCTCCAGTCCAACACTATTTCCCTTCCTGGAATCTCCATAAAGTACTTTCAGCACTTCAGAAGCCACCCTGAAATTCTCTCTGACTGTTCTCTTTAAAGGTTTTATTCCTGGTGGCCATAACATCAGCCAGAAGTGTCTCTGAATTTAATGCTCTCTTTGTAGATAGACACCTATGTACGTTCCCCAAAGATAGTGTAGTACTCCATACTAACCCCTCTTTCCATCCCAAAGTCTTGTCTCCATTTTATTTTCAACAAGAGCTAATTCCCTCCTGTGCACTCCTCAGAAATGGCATGCCATTCCCCAGATGTCAGAAGAGTCCCGAAGATTTATATAGGCAGAACCAAACCTCTTTGTCAGTCAGATTCCCTGTTTGGGTCGTTCCATCCTGCCTCTTTGAGATGGAAGGTTTCTAATGCCACTCTGAGTAGATGGCTAAAGGCATGTATTTCCCTAGCCTATTCCTGCCTCAAGTTGTCTCAACCTACCAATATATTTGCCCATTCTCCAAGAGCAGCCATGACCTCAGCAGCTTTCCCCCTTAATACTCCGCTTCATGAAATTTGTAGGGCAGCTACCTTGGCAAAGCCTAGCACTTTTGTTAAGCATTATAAGGTCAGCCTATATGCCTCTGCTGAGGTGGCCCTTGGATGGCATGTTTTGCAACACATCCTTCCCAAACATTAAGCAGCTACTACATGTTTGAATCCCATCCTACATGGGTCAAGCTTTGGTATG
Source organism: Anniella stebbinsi (assembly GCA_029215795.1). NCBI lineage: Eukaryota > Metazoa > Chordata > Lepidosauria > Squamata > Anniellidae > Anniella > Anniella stebbinsi. The sequence goes on along the minus strand of JARDYH010000001.1, from coordinate 345,330,726 downwards.
TCCCACCTGATGTACTGTTTACATGCACAAGAGAAAAGATCATTGGTCACTTACCGAAAAAGGGATTTCTTTGTGCATGTAAAACAGTATATCAGGGCCACACCCTAGTCTTAAATTCATTTAAAGCTGCTTTCATAGAATCATAGAATAGTAGAGTTGGAAGGGGCCTGTTTTTTATTTATTTATTTATTTATTTATTTATTGGCCAGCGAGTCCAACCCCTGCTCACTGCAGGAATCCACCTTAAAGCATACATGGCAGATGGCTGTCCAGCTGCATCTTGAATGTCTCTAGTGTGGGAGAGCCCAGTGCCTCCCTAGGTATTTGTTTCCATTGCTGGTAAGGCTTCGTTTTCCTATTTGTGATACACTTTGTTTCTCTCTGAGCCTTGTCTGCAGAGAGTGCGAGGTGTCCTGTTTTTCTGGTTTGTATTTTCGCTGTTCTCACTGATCCTAGTACTTCCAGAGCTTGTTATTGGAAAATGAGGTTAAAAGGTGGGAAGCACAGTTAAAAGTTTTAATTGGAGCAGCGGTTTTGCCTCAACCACTAGGTGGTGCCTTATACCCACCTGATGTACTGTTTTAAGTGCACAAAGAAATCCCTTTTTCGGTAAGTGACAGGTGGTCTTTTTTCAGTTATTGTACTGTTCAAATATATGGGGTGACAATGAAATATGCATTAGAGCACTGGAAATAGAACAGGATATGTTTTTGCAGAGACTATCGGCACGTCCTTAGTGATCGTAACACCTGACCTTCAAGCAGAGATAGGATGGCCTCCAATTGAAGAATGGATATGTGTGTAATTGAAATTTCACTGACATATGTAGATGTTACCAGATGAATGGTTGATAAAACAGGCATATTTTTCTTCAAGTATAGTGGGAAAATCAAGGTGGCATTATACACATATATAATTTTACTGAGGTGCTTAGAGATTGTCTATTGGCAATGTTAGAAAATAGATGTTAAAGGGAATAAAAGTTTTAGTATTATTGTTCCTGTTATACTTCTTTGATTTTTAACATTTGTTTTATCTCTGATGTAATTCCTTATGTAAACTAAAAATATTTTTAAAAAACGTATGTTCAGCTATGAAATAATGTGTTTGGTCTCTTTTGTTTAAGGTTGGTCGGGATTGCTCAATCCATATTTGGGATACAGAGACAATCAAACCACTGTCAGTATTAAAGGGCTATCATCAATTTGGTGTCTGTGCTGTTGACTTTTCAGGTATTTATGATTATCTTCTTTTGAAAAAACTACAATCATTACAAATGTGACACAGCTTCCTTGATCCTAAGAATAGATCACTATTATTTTGATACATGAACAACAGAAATATTTTACTCTTATCTGTGAGGAAAGTTAGTATGAAAAAGCTACCCTTACAATCATCATGTTGTAAAAAAGTCTTATTTAAGCTGTTGTCATTACTCCTAAATGTGACTGCATTGTATTATGCATTAGCAATTCTTTTGGACTCTGGAATCTAAGTCCTGATGGATGCCAAAGATTTTATTCTGGAAGTGCCTAGCAAATATATTACAGCGAGCCTCGGATGGTTTTACCATGTCCTTGGGGCCGGCATGCAAAAGCCCCCGGACAACTCTGGAAAGCTCCGCTGGTGGCAGGTTGATGATTTAATAGTGGCAGCAAAGTATTTTTTTTTGCTGCCCTCATTGCCCCTGAATACAGCTTACCATAGACACCAGTGTTTGATTGTATCCACTAGGAGTTCATCTCCATCTGCACTCAAGCCTTCTCCTGTTTTGTTTCATCAGTCTCAGCTCCGGGTTATACCATGGAGCCGTTCAAGCTCTACACAGGAGAAGGCACTCAGGAGCAATCGTATCAACTGCCCAAGTCATTTCTGCATTCCACAGATTAATCAGGGTTTTGACAGGAGAGCCAGCCCTATCAGACAGAAAATTCCCCAGAGCCCTCTGGAAACCATCTGGATCCATTAGCCTCTGGGGGCGGACCATCTTAATGGGTCCCCCACCCTTGCAGAGGGAAAAGACACTCTCAGTCTAAACCTCAGCAGGTGGTGATCTGACCATGACAAAGGGGTTGATGTAAAGTCCCCCACTTTCAGATCACCACCTCCATGTCCAGTTGAAAAAAAACAGGTCTAGAGTATGCCCTGCTATGTGCGTTGGGCCAATGGCATGTTGGGACAGTCCCATGGTTGTCATGGAGATCATGAAATCTTGAGCTGCCCCAGATAAAGTGCCCTCGACGTGACTGTTGACATCCCCCAGAACCAAGAGTCTGGGGGATCTCAACAGTACCCCCGAGACCACCTCTGTCAGCTCAGCTAGGGAGTCTGTTGAGCAGCAGGGTTGGCAGTACACCAACAGAATTCTTAATCTGTCCCATTGGTCCAACACAAGGTGCAAACACTCTAGACCAGTAGTCACATGGACAGGGAGCCTGCAGAGGGGGATGGAGTTCCTATAGACCACAGCAACCCCCCTCCCCGGCCCTCAGGTCTGCCCTGATGCTGAACCAAGTACCCCGGTGGGCACAGCTGGGAGAGACTGACTCATCCCTGCTCACCCACCCAGGTCTCAGTTATACATGCCAGATCTGCTGCCTCATCCACAATTAAGTCGTGGATGAGGGAGGTCTTATTATGCACCGATCTGGCATTTAAAAGCAACATCCGAAGGCCTGAGGGCTGGCTGATAGGGCAACCAACAAGCCTATTGGTGTGCGGGGGACTGGAACAAGGCACAGCCATTAACTGGGCCGCATTCCCCTTACCTAGCAAGTCCTCCTCACAATGCCATATCTCCCTCTACCCGTCACTACACTGAATTGGCACCCCTCAGATCCCCCCACTTGGCCCTGTATCCTCTCTCCCAGGCACATAGCTCAAAGTCCCACATGTGCATTCCTATTCTTTGTTACTGGGGTTTTTTAAAACATGGTGAATCTTTATTCTGGTTAAGATCCAGAGTTTTAGGAATCCTAACTAGATTTCTTGTTGGTTCTTTATATAGATCACAGATCTTGTCCACAAATTTGAGTTCTGGCTTCAGAAATGCTATCAGTTCTGTATATGCATTTGCTTCTTTATTCCTTTGACTGCCAATTCAGGGTTTGCATAGCAACTAACAAGCCCTCATCTAAAGCTATTCGTATGGGATAAAGTGTTAGCCAATCCTGCAGCGCTTAGGGAACCAAACTACATACCTTTCATCACTGTCATTCATAGTGAGACATAAAAACAGCATCAAATATACATTTATTAGTAGGCAATGATTGCTAGTCAGTATGCTGAAAGTCTAAAGAGGTGATTTTGGAGGGACTCTGGACAAGGGGCAGTGAATGATATGCCTAACAGACATGGAAATGGGTTGTAAAGAATAAATGTGGGCATACAAACAATTATTAACATAGATACTGCTTAGACACACAAATGAATGAGGGTGAGGACATGAATATGCCAGAAACTTCCATGTACATGTGGTAGATATCTTGCTGGTTAAAGATTAATTATTTATCCCTGTCATTCTTATTATATATTTCCTTTGGTAGCGGATGGCAAACGGTTAGCTTCAGTTGGAATAGATGACAATCACACTATTGTTCTTTGGGACTGGAGAAAAGGAGAGAAGCTTTCAGCAGTAAGGTAAGAGTCTAGCTTAATTATGGAATCTAGCCAAAGCATAATTCAAGTAGCATTGGCCAGGAAAAAAAATACAAGGACTCTGGGCTGATTTGGATGATCTCCCTATGCACAGTGGGAAGATGAGATTATGCCTTCCCAAGCCACTGGACAACCATGTAGAGATATAACTTGCATAGGGCGTAGATCTGATAAAACTTGCATAGGGTGTAGTTCTGATATCCTACTGTCGATCCTGGAAATGACTGCAATTCAGGCTAATTATGCATTGGACTTTATGGGCATAGGCCTTACACATGCATTAGGCCCTACAATGGATGTTCAGCAGGCCCACAAGCAGGACAAGAGCATCTAGTGGGTGGGGTGGAAAGGAATACTTTAGTTCACCCATTATGTATAGGGAGAAGATCAGGGAACTTTTGATCATCAAACTTGCCCTCTGAGACCTTCACATAGCAGTTCATTTAATAGCTACCTTGTGTCTGGTCCAGACCAAAAGGCAAATACACAAACTAAGTAAAAACATTAGTAAAATAACTGATACTAGAACCCACCATGACTAATTATCACTGTGATGGTCAGGACTTTTAGAGTACAGCAGTTATTTATTTTTCACAAATTAAGGTGTAAACATGTATCTGTTATTTTAGACAAGGATAACAGTTTCTTAGCAGGCTGATGACTGTTTCACATTGCTAATTCCTCAAGATTATTGTGTATTCAGGTGCATAGCCATGTGGAGAAAGCCAAGTGTGTGAACTAGGCCTTTTAAGGTAAAGATACAGGCTTGGATCCAGAGCCTCCTGGAAGGGCTCTGTTACTGGATCTGCTTCATGTGTCGCCACACAAATGTGTAAACACACAATTATGCACATATACTCAAATGACCTGGAACTACCAGGGTTTTACCCTGAGGCAAATTGTACTTAAATAAAGTCAAGAACACTAACAAAGCTTAAGTATGAAGAATACACCTTTTCATTTACAGAAAGGAAAGGTTGGTTAGTGCACTACCCTGGCACTGGACTAGCAGACTTTTGCCCTTACATTTCCTAATAGCAATAACAGAGCATGAAAAAACAGAGAAATTATAGTTTGTCAAATAAGGAGTGAGAGGATGCTTGAGTAATAGTGGGGTGATCTTTGGAGGCCTAGACACAATGGGAAAATGTGTGTTTCAGTGGCAAAGGCTTGGTCATGTGAAAGGAAGAATGGACAGATTTAGAGCAATATCAGGAGAGAGAGAGAGAGAGAGGGGGGGGGAAGGAAGGAAGTCATAGCAAATATACTTATTTGTTTCAGAGAGGGAAGGCAAAGGGCTTCATTCGTGGTTGCTCACATTCACTTGGAAATTCACAAATAACAATGACTACCCTGGCTTTTAGTCTTTTTGGTAATGGGATACACCATGTTACCATCAAATATCCAAAAGGAAGGCAGTGGACACATTTGCTCAAAATGCCAACCCATCATGGATGACTAGCCATGCATTGTGGGTTGTTTTCCAAACAGTCCACAGTGCGTGCATGGTGTGCCTGCCATACAGTCTGGCACACCTCCACAGTGCTTTGGTTGTTTCCTGCCCCCCTTCCCCTTTGGTCTTCCAGCCAGCTCCACCTGGCATTCCAGGGGACTTGATGGCAGGACCTGTCTTGTCTGCCGCCAAGCCATTGAAAGTATCCAAAAATATAGAGGCTTGCCTTGGCTGTACCCTTGTATGTCAAACGTAAAAGGGAATACTCAAGGCTACACTGTAGCAAGGCTGTTTGATGGTCTTGCACAGCTGACAGGTGAGGAAATGGGAGATAAATCACCTCTCTAGCAAGGGTGTCCCCAATGCATTGCCCTGAACCTTGGGGTACTCTGCTAAGAATCCCCACTTGCCTGAGTCCCCTTTACCTGTTTTTAGGGCTACCCGACGTGCCACCCTCTGTTTCTCTTAAGATCACTGAAACCGCTTCTATTTTGACAGCTGTCCAACTAGAAGCAGTTACTTAATTTGGGGTAGTGAAATGGTGTGGCATGCACTTCTATATGAAAAATTGTGCAGGGAACTCAAGGAGGGGGTGCACTAGAAGGAGGGAGTCCTCAAAGTTTGGGGTGGCATTTTAAATCCCTGGGGATCTTAGCTAACTAGATGGCGGTCAATGAAAAACTGAGGGAATAGGCAGGAAGTTTCCTGAATCGAAGCTCTGCACAATCGCATAGCCCATATGTGTAATGTACGGAGACCATGAAGAAGAAATATTTCACTATTTGTCCTTTTTATTGCAGTTGCAGAAAATAAAAATAGACTCTGAGGTCACCAGTTTGAAAATTACATAGGTTTCTTCTTTTATTCCTAATACATGGATCCATCACTAAACATTTGAGAACATTTTAACTTCACTATTTCAATGTGGACAGTTCTTAAAAATGTTGTTTTTTCTTAACTGTCTTGCCAGGGAGAAAGCCTTTCCCCATACCAAATGAAAATATTTTGTATCTTGTTTTAGGGGAAGCAAAGACAAGATCTTTGTTGTGAAGATTAATCCCTACATGCCTGATAAACTCATTACAGCTGGAATTAAACACATAAAATTCTGGAGAAGAGCAGGTAAGAAAAATAATTTAAGGCTACCATATTACTTTGAAAAGTTAGTTTAATTTCTGTGCAAAAGTAACCCCTTGTCCCAGCACTTTTATTCCAGTGCTTGACCCTATGGACAAGAGACAGTTATAAAGAATAGAATTTGGCTGCAATTATATGCTCGTTTACCTAGAAAGAAATCTCAGTGAGCTCAATGGGATTACTTCTGTATAGAACTGTATAGTATTGCATACCTCATTCTCGTCTTTTTTTGACATAGATAGTAACACTGTAATTCTAGATTTTCTCAGAACTAAAACCCTCTGATTTCTATGGATCTTACTCTTCCGTAAGTATGCCCAGGATTGCAATCTAAGCTTAAATTCATTTACAGGTGTATGCCTTTTCTCTTAACTATGTTTTTATGGTTTATGGATAAGTCATATAGGTAGCTTGTCCTGAGAGTTCTGGATAGAGGAAATTACAAATTTAATAAATAAAAGTAGCAATTAAAATGAATATAAAGTTTGATTTAAAAATTGTACTATGTGGACTTTTAGAAAATTATATTTAAATTTATATGTTAAAATATTTTTATTTTAATTTAAGGAGGTGGACTGATTGGGAAAAAGGGTTATGTGGGTCCAATGGGGAAGATTGATACCATGATGTGTGCAGTTTACGGCTGGACAGAAGAGATGGCATTCTCTGGAACCTCCACTGGGGATGTGTGTATATGGAGAGATTTGTTCCTCATAAAAACTGTAAAAGCACACGATGGCCCAGTATTCAGCATGCATGCATTAGAAAAAGTGAGTGACTTATATTGTATATTAATATGATAATACTTCTTTCAGAAGAAATGTATGGCCAAGATCTAAATATCTCCTTTAGGTATGCCTAAGGGTTTTGGCAAGCCCAATTAAGTTTTTGGCGTTCCCTCCCTAACCCTCCATCAACTGGCAGGGTCAAACATACCCCAACAGCACTGGGGGGGGGGGAGAAATCACCTCCATGTTCCAGGTAGTCCTCAACTATGATGAGGTGTTATGACTAGGCCTGTTCCCCTTGAGCTGGGAGAAGGATTTTCAGGTGATCAATCAGAGTCAGATTCTGATGCAGAAGAGGCGACGCTAGAAACATACCAGCCTGTACGGGAAGTGGGAAAGGTGATTCTCACGGGCTCTTCACCAGCTGGAAATGAACTTTTGCCAGCCCTTATCTCTGGGGGTGTAAACAACCCACAAGCTGGGAATCAGTGTTCTTCCGAGGGGGAGGGCACTGAAAGCCTAGCTGATCCTAGAATCCGCCGCAAACTGAAACAGGCGGAGTGAAAGGAAGGCGAGAGGAGGTTGGCCTGGCTAGCTTCTCACCAAAGTAGGAGTGACTACTATCAACTTCGGCTGATACGTCAGCTGCACCCCTTCCTAGAGTTGGAAGACCTAAAGACGGTAATGCACGTGCTGATAACTTCAGTGCTCGACTTCTGCAATGCGCTGTACATAGGGCTACCTCTGTGCCTAGTCTGGAAACTTCTAGTTCAAAATATGGCAGCCGGGTTGGTCACTGGTACACCTAGGGGTGACCATATCACATCAGCTTTAAAATTACTCCACTGGCTGCCAATCACTTTCCGGGCAAAGTACAAAGTGTTGGTCATTACCTTTAAAGCCCTACATGCTTTGGTTCCAGGTTACCTGTGGGATCGCCTTCTCCCATACAATATGCCCTGCACACTCAGGTCCTCTGGGAAGAATTTGCTACAGTCAGCCAAAACCAGGCTGACAACCATTACCCAGCGGATTTAATTTAGTGAAAAGTCTATGTTTTTACTCTTATAGCTTTGAAGATCAATTCGACCTTATTGGAATGACTGGTACAACTGAAAAACTATATATATAACATGCTAGGGCAACCTTCCCCATCCTGGTGCCTCCAGATATGTTGGATCATAGCTCCCATAATTTCCAGCGAGCATGGCCTTTGGCCAATCCAAAACATCTGGAGGGAACCAGGTTGCAAAAGGTTATGTTAGGGATCAAAGTCATCCTGCCAAATAGTGTTTAAAGTTATTAGTTCCTTGTCATGTCTAAAGATAATTAGCCCAGAACCTGTTCAATCCATTTCATGTGAGAAAGGAAAATAGAGGATTAAAAAGCAGCATTTTGTTTATTTTCAGAACACACAAATGCACTTTCCTTAACACCACAAATAGTATCAGGAAATTTGTGGAAATTCAGCTTTGGGGAGTTGAATAGAATTTCCGACTCATTTTAAGCAGATGTCACCACTAAAATGATACTCCCATTAATCTGAATTTTAAAATATATATTCATCTCGGCCTTATTCATATTTACTCATCTAAATTCAATGTTGGTTTCCATAATTACATTTAGCATAGGATTGTTCTCCAAGATTGCAGAAATGGGACAAAAGATGAGCAAGGTTAATATTTAAATTAAATATGAATGGTGTCTGTAGAATAAGTTTCCTGTTCATGTTCTTATATTTTTCAGGGATTTGTAACTGGAGGCAAGGATGGAATTGTGGCTCTTTGGGACGACACCTTTGAACGGTGTCTCAAAACATATGCCATCAAAAGAGCTGCCTTGGCCCCTGGCTCTAAAGGTAATTTGAAGATTTATCTAGTTTATTTATGGAACATCAGACCTCTTTCATTTCAGTTTGGATTGTAATAATCTGATTCAGCAACAGCCTTCTTGAACAGTGTCAGAAAAAGCATGGGGAGGAGCCACAAGAGCGGCTCTTCCCAAATGGTCCAGAGCTTCTCATGTTACCTTGATAGCATGCTATACTTATGCTCCAATGCAGTAAGTATGGATGGGCCATGATGAAGTTGGGAGATAGCACGTGACTAAGGAAATAGCACATAGGTGGGCAGCATCTGGGAGCCATGGGGCCACATTCCCCCCCTGAACACCCAGGGGCCATACTCCGCCCCCCACTGAAATTGCTGCATGCTTTGCCACTATAACAGCGGCAAAACCCTGAAATTTCCCAAGCATGATTCTGCTTTCAAACAAGGTGCATGCTCCCCATTTGCTTTGTTTAGTTGTAAAATGTACCCACTTAGCAAGGTGATCCCCAGGATTTAAGGGTTGCCCCAATCCTTGGGGGCGCCCTCCTAACACTCCACCCTTTCCCGAGTCATCAGCAACTCTTTTTCATAGAAAAGTGCACCTCACCTCCCTTTTGCAGTCCCAGTTGCAGTAAACCTAGGAAAGTGTGGATTTGAAGAAGGGCACCCTCAAGATTCAGGGCAACCCTTTGAACCCTGGGAATCCTCATGCTAAAGAGGTAATCTGCACACCATTTCCCCACCTTTCAGCTGTCAAAGGTTGTCAAACTAGCCTGTAATCAGTCTAGTCTTGCCCATTACCTTGTATGTTTGACATAACAAGTCTCCAGGCAAAGCATACCTGTATATTTTTGATAGTCGGAGTTGCGCACTTCCACAAATCCCAAAACCCGATTAAAAATATAATCAAAGGGGAGCATTTGCCCACATTCCCTGGGGTCAGAAAAATGAGGGGGGGGAACCATTACGGCCTCATTTTGCACAAATAAAAGAACATTTTAAAAAGGTTCCAAAAGGTTGTGATTGGAGCAGAGAAGGGGGAGGGCTTGATGGGAGCTGGGGGAGCCAGTGGCAGTCCCTAAAAGTGTTGTTTGGGCACAGTCACTTGCATGGGGCACTGGAAGCAGCTAGGGAAGAACATAAGAACATAATTTGAGCCATACTGGATCAGACCAAGGGTCCATCTAGTCCAGCATTCTGTTGACCAGCTGTTGACCAGGAACCCACAAGAAGGACACAAGTGCAACAGTACCCTCCTGCCCATGTTCCCCAGGAACTGGTGTACATAGGCACATGTAGGGATTTCTGCCACTCTTGTTGAGTGGTTCGCTGCCCAAGTTCGGAAGACACGCCAACCCATCATGGGTACAACAACTCCAAGAATAGGCCATGGGTTGTGGGGTGGCTTGTTGCACATGCACAAGCCACCCTGTGAGAATCGATTTGGATTTGGATGACACAACAACCCACCATGGTTTGTCACCCATGATGGGTTGTTGTGCAAACCCAGTCACTAAGTTCAATGGGACCTATTCCCAAGTAAGTATGAATGGGATGCCATAACAGGAGCCATGGATATAAAAGAGAAATTGTAATGTCTGATCTTTTTATTATGTCAGGATTGTGTCAGAAATTAAACAAGAGAATGACGATAATGATAACGATGCTTTACATAAAAATTGACTTCCTCCAAAACTGAATTCTTATATTCCCCACCCCTACCCCTACCTCTCCCATTCAGGTCTCCTTTTAGAAGATAACCCTTCTATACGTGCCATATCGTTAGGACATGGTCATATTTTAGCGGGCACAAAGAATGGTGAAATACTAGAAGTCGATAAAAGTGGACCAATAACTTTGCTGGTTCAGGTAAATGTAAATATTAACCATGTGCTTCTCATTTTCAGCTTTGGAAATGTTAAAAAAATGCCTCACCATCTATGGTGTACAGTCCCAGTGAATTTGGAAAGATATGATAAATGGCTATATTATTTGCAACAAACTTGCCTTTAAACAACATCCACTACATTTTTCCTGTCTTCTTCCTCCTACCTTCAGTATCTGATAAGTGTATTGGTCAGCAATTCAGATACAAAATCAATCAGCTATCTTGCTTTTTTCCTTCATAGAATCATAGAATAGTAGAGTTGGAAGGGGCCTATAAGGCCATCGAGTCCAACCCCCTGCTCAATGCAGGAATCTACCTTAAAGCATCCCTGACAGATGGTTGTCCAACTGCCTCTTGAATGCCTCTAATGTGAGAGAGCCCACCACCTCCCTAGGTAATTGGTTCCATTGTTGTATTGCTCTAGCAGTCAGGAAATTTTTCCTGATGTCCAGCCGGAATCTGGCTTCCTGTAACTTGAGCCCATTATTCTGTGTCATGCACTCTGAGTTGATCGAGAAGAGATCCTGGCCCTCCTCTGTGTGACAACCTTTCAAGTATTTGAAGAGTGCTATCATGTCTCCCCTCAATCTTCTCTTCTCCAGGCTTTGTTTCCAGACCCCTAATCATCCTCATTGCCCTCCTCTGAACACGCTCCAGATTGTCTGCATCCTTCTTGAAGTGTGGTGCCCAGAACTGGACGCAATGCTCAAGATGGGGCCTAACCAGTGCCAAATATAGGGGAACCAGTACCTCACGCAATTTGGAAGCTATACTTCTATTAATGCAGCCCCAAATAGCATTTGGTTTTTTTGCAGCCACATCACACTGTTGGCTCATATTCAGCTTGTGATCTACAGCAATTCCAAGATCTTCCTCGCTTGTCTTATTGATAAGCCAAATATCACCCACCTTGTAACTGTGCATTTGGTTTCTTTTTCCTAGGTGTAGAACTTGGCATTTATCCCTATTAAATTTCATTCTGTTGTTTTCAGCCCTGCGCTCCAATCTATCAAGATCACTTTGGAGTTTGTTTCTTTCTTCCAGGGTATTAGCGATCCCACCCAATTTTGTGTCGTCTGCAAATTTGATAAGCATTCCTTGCACCTCCTTGTCCAAATCATTAATAAAAATGTTGAAGAGCACTGGGCCCAGGACTTAGCCCTGCAGTACCCCGCTCGTTACCTCCCCCCAGTGTTGAAAGGTACCATTGATGATAATAATAATAATAATAATAATAATAATAATAATAATATATTTATTTATTACCCGCCTCTCCCTCCGGATCGAGGCGGGGAACAACATCATCATAAAACACACAAAACTGATTAAAAATACATAAAACCAATATATCATTAAAATACCAATAAAACACCAATAAAACACTTAAAATTCATCTGAGTAGGCCTGCCGGAAGAGCTCAGTCTTTATAGATCGTTTAAATTCCTGAAGACTGGTAAGTTCACGGATCTCTCCCGGCAGGTCATTCCATAATCTGGGAGCGGCAGAAGAGAAGGTCCTCTGGGTAACAGTTGTCAGTCTAGTTTTTGTTGACTGTAATAAATTCTTCCCAGAGGACCTAAGCGTGTGGGGCGGATTGTATGGGAGAAGGCTATCCCGCAGGTAACCTGGACCCAAACCACGTAGGGCTTTAAAGGTAATGACCAACACTTTGTACTTCGCCCGGAAACTAACTGGCAGCCAGTGGAGAGATTTCAAAGCTGGTGTAATGTGGTCACCCCTAGGTGTACCAGTGACCAACCTGGCTGCCATATTTTGAACTAGTTGAAGTTTCCGGACTAGGCACAGAGGTAGCCCTATGTACAGCGCATTGCAGAAGTCGAGTCTCAAAGTTACCAGTGCGTGCACTACCATCTTTAGGTCTTCCAACTCTAGGAAGGGGCGCAGCTGGCGTATCAGCCGAAGCTGATAGTAGGCACTCCTGGCTGTTGCATCTATCTGGGATGTCATTTGAGCGACGGATCCAGGAGCACCCCCAAGCTGCGAACACAGTCTTTCAGGGGGAGTGCAACCCCATCCAGAACTAGTTGACACACCTCCAACCCCAGGTTGTGGCCCTTGACAGTAAGCACCTCCGTCTTGTCTGGATTCAGCTTCAGTTTGTTTTTCCTCATCCAGCCCATTACCGCCTCCAAGCATTCATTCAGAGGAGACACACTATCCTTAGCTGATGCTGTTCTCAGAGGCATAGAGAAATATATTTGGGTGTCATCAGCATACTGATAGCACCCCGTCCCATGCCTCCGGATGATCTCTCCCAGCGGTTTCATGTAGATGTTAAACAGCATTGGGGAAAGGATAGCACCTTGTGGTACACCACATAGCAGCTCCTTCTTTGAGGAGCAACTATCCCCAAGCATCACCATCTGGAACCTGCCCGAGAGGTAGGACCGGAACCATTGAAGCACAGTGCCCCCGAGTCCCAATCCCCTCAGGCGTTCCAGAAGGATACCATGGTCGATGGTATCAAAAGCCGCTGAGAGGTCCAGAAGTACCAGCAGGGACACACTCCCCCTGTCAATACTCAAGCATAGATCATCCACTGAGGCGACCATAGCAATCTCAACTCCATATGCTGCCCTGAAGCCGGTTTGAAATGGGTCTAGAAAATCTGTATCATCCAAAACTGCTTGGAGTTGGAAGGCAACCGCCCTCTCGATCACCTTGCCCAGAAACGGAAGGTTTGATACTGGTCTGTAATTATTAAGGTCCAGGGGATCCAGGGAGGGCTTTTTAAGAAGCGGACGTACTACCGCTTCTTTTACTACCGCTTCTTTGAGTGCTTATCAATGCATCACCTTAACAAAATAAGAAAATAAACTTATAAAAAGTAGCAAAACTGGAAGGGGAGAGTAAGGGAAAGTGTTGTGCACAAGCAGAAGTCCACTCACATGACATTGGATATCATTCATAATCATTTCCAGTGTGGCTGAAAAGGTTGTCTATTTCCTTTCTATTTAAATATCATTTATTCTCTGTTCATAATATAGCAAATTAAATTACATTAATTTTGTTTTACAGGGTCATATGGAAGGAGAAGTTTGGGGTTTAGCTACCCACCCTCATTTACCTATTTGTGCCACTGTAAGTGATGATAAAACCTTAAGAATATGGGATCTGTCCCCAAGCCATTGTATGCTAGCTGTTCGAAAACTGAAGAAGGGTAAGATTTCCCCCCATCAAATATTATAAATATTTTGCCATTTGCCTAGGTTCTAATGGAGTTAAGTAGATATTTGTTAGTTTGTCAAGTCTTGGAAGAGTAGAAAATAAAAAAACCTTTACATTTTGTAATACAGGGTACTCAAATTGAGATGCAGGGTATATGAGGAGTTTGCCTTTGAAGAGGGGTTGAGGGGTTGAGTAGAAGCCAAATTGAAATAACTTGCTGCTTTGCTCAAGTTCTTCAGTGATATAGCAAGCAATAAATACTTCAATAGGATAAACATAGAAATAAATAGATATATGTATTTATTTAATGTATATTTATATCACCTTGCTGCATTTGAGGGCCTTCCTGCTCATTCCGCTGAGTGGGGGCCTTGGCTTCTGCCCCAAAGTCCTGCCCTATTGGCACTACTGGTTGCAGTGTCTTGTGCAGAGGAGATAAGAGTGCCAGAAACCATGGCTAACCCAACTTGCTTGGGAACGAAGAGACGCATTGTGACCTGAGTAAGCAAAGGTCACACTATGTGGGGGGGATGGGGATGGAGGCTGTTACTTCCTCACCTCACATCTTCTTGAGGGAAGTGAACAAAAAGAAGTACTATTTCACACCTATCATAGTTAACTCATGGAATTTATTCACTGCCAGAGGTTATGGTACTGGTAACCCAGATGGCTTTAATAGGGGATTAGACCAATTTATAGATAGGTCTGTTGTGACTATTTCCCATAAAAACTAACAGGAACCTCTATGTACAAAGGCAGTGCACTTCTGAGTAATGAATTCTGGGGACATAAATTGGGAGAGGGCTGTTGGCCACAATAATAATAATAATAATAATAATAATAATAATAATAATTTATAACCTGCCTCTCCCTACGGATCGAGGCGGGGAACACAATGCAATACAAGCATGACAAAGTTAAAAAATTTAAAACAAGAGAAACACATCATTAAAACATTTAAAATTCATCCAGATAGGCCTGCCGGAAGAGGTATCTAACCTCCTCTGGCAGACCATTCCATAATCTGGGAGCCATAGAAGAGAAGGTCCTCTGGGTAACACTCGCCAGCCTAGTTCTGGCTGGCTTGAGTACGTTCTTCCCAGAAGACCTAAGAGTGCGGGGCGGATTGTACGGGAGAAGGTGATCCCGTAGGTAGCCTGGGCCCAAACCATGTAGGGCTTTAAAGGTAATAACCAACACTTTATACTTTGCCCGGAAACTGACCGGCAGCCAGTGAAGTGATTTTAAAACTGGTGTAATGTGGCCACCCCTAGGTGTACCGGTGACCAACCTGGCTGCCATATTTTGAACTAGTTGAAGTTTCCGGACTAGGCACAAAGGTAGCCCTATGTACAGCGCATTGCAGAAGTCGAGCCTCGAAGTTACCAGCGCGTGCACTACTGTCTTTAGGTCTTCCAACTCTAGGAAGGAGCGCAGCTGGCGTATCAGCTGAAGCTGATAGTAGGCACTCCTGGCCGTCGCATCAATCTGAGCTGTCATCTGGAGCGACGGATCCAGGAGTACCCCCAAGCTGCGAACACAGTCTTTCAGGGGGGGTGTAACCCCATCCAGAACTGGTTGACACACCTCCAAACCCATGTTGGGGCCTTTGACAGCAAGCACCTCCGTCTTGTCTGGATCCAGCTTCAGTTTGTTTTTCCTCATCCAGCCCATTACCGCCTCCAAGCATTCGTTCAGAGGAGACACACTATCCTTAGCTGACGATGTTGTTGAAGGCATAGAGAAATATATTTGGGTGTCATCAGCATATTGATAGCACCCCACCCCATGCCTCCAGATGATTTCTCCCAGCCGTTTCATGTAAATGTTAAACAGCATTGGGGAAAGGATGGCATCTTGCGGTACTCCACATAGCAACTCCTTTTTTGAAGAGCAGCTATCCCCAAGCATCACCATCTGGAACCTGCCCAAGAGATAGGATCAGAACCACTGAAGCACAGTGCCCCCGATTCCCAATTCCCCCAGGCGCTCCAGAAAGATACCATGGTTGATGGTATCGAAAGCCGCTGAGAGGTCCAGCAGTACCAGCAGGGACACACTCCCCCTGTCGACCAAAGCGGTCTCAACTCCGTATCCTGCTCTGAAGCCGGTTTGAAATGGGTCTAGAAAATCAGTGTCATCCAAGACTGCCTGGAGTTGAATGGCAACTGCTCTCTCGATCACCTTGCCCAAAAATGGAAGATTTGATACTGGCCTGTAGTTATTAAGGTCCAAGGGATCCAGGGAGGGCTTTTTTAGAAGCGGCCTTACCACCGCCTCTTTTAAACATGATGGAAAGCTGCCCTCCCTGAGAGATGCATTAATAATATGTTGTAAATGTGATCTAACTGCATCTCCTCCCTGGACGACCAGCCAGGAAGGACAGGGATTGAGAGGGCAAGTTGTCTTCCTCACACATCCAAGTACCTTGTCCACATCCTCGGTACTCACCAACTGAAACTGATCAAGTGTAATCCTACTCGTGGAGCAGCCTCTGCTATAACAATGGCATCTAAGTCGGCTCTTATCCGAGAGATTTTATCAGAGAAATGATTGTTAAAAGCATCACAGCGAACTACCAAAGGCTCTAAAATCGGATTCAGGGGAGAAGGAGCCTGAGTTAGACCCCTCACCACCCTGAACAGTTCTGCTGGATGTGAATTCGCAGACGCAATGCGTGCAGAGAAGAAAGCTTTCTTCGCTGCACGTATTGCCACTCCATAGAAACGAAGATGTTCTCTATGTCGTGTCTTGTCGGATATAAGTCGAGTTTTCCGCCATCGGCGCTCCAGTCGTCGTCCTTTCCGCTTCAACTCCCTGAGGTCATCTGTATACCAGGGCGCCCTATTAGAAGCGGGCCGGAGAGGACGTTTGGGGGCGATCATGTCGATAGCCCTAGTTAGGTCTTGATTCCATCTATTGACCAGGGCTTCTACAGGATCATCGACAATACCAGCCATGGAACCCTCCAAGGCTTTCTGGAATCCAGAAGGATCCATCAGCCTTCGAGGGCGGACCATCTTAATAGGTCCGCCACCCCTGCAGGGACGGGTGGTAGCCGTGATACTAACCCTGACCAGAAAATGATCTGTCCGTGAAGTTCGGAGGTATTCAATACCTCCGCCCACAGATCCGTCTGTTCGGAACGTCTGTTTGGAACTGCTTGTAAAGTTCTTGGAGGCATCTGGCTAGTCACTGATGGAAACACAATGCTGGACTAGATGGACTTTCAGTCAGATACAATGGATTCTTCTTATAAAGAGAAAATACCTTAGGACAAGGAGGACCAGGAAACACTACCTCTTGCCATGGACCAAAAATTCCAAGACAATTGTAGTGAGAAAAACAATATGAGCTGTGAGCCAGGAAATCCATGGTGCTCTTATGAACCTGTTAGGTGGCATTAGCAGGACACTATTCTCTCACTATCAGCATTTCATCTGCAATATGGAAGTAATAATACTGCCTTAGAAATTGTTATTGTTGAGGATGGAAGCAAAGGGCCAAACGCTGCGAGCATTGTGTTAGCACTTGGTTCAATAGTAATCCCAGAAGCAGAAGGAATACTCACACACCAACTTCGTGTATAATACAGAGTTGTTTACTCATGGTCCAAAATATACAGCACAACGATTTTCCATCAGATATGTACACAGTCCTTTACACAATTCTCCACACGTCCAAATACATCTAGTCCGACCTCCAACCAACCATTCAAATAAGACTAACTTTTATACAGTTCTCATGCCAGCCCAACCCTGCTCAATTATCTTATCTGTGCTGGTATTTAGCAATAATTAGGTTGACCTTTTCCAGTACTGTACATACTCCCTCAGCCTCATTGCTTGCAGCTGGCTGTGTCCTTCAGACTCTCTCAAAACTTTCCTCCAATCCGCTTAGTCTCTGGAATTACCCCCCAACAGTTATAAGATTACTGGAATGTAAGTGAAGCACTTTGAATACTTGAAAGTGCAGCTTAATAATACTTAGCATTTATTATTTCTTACCAGTAAAATCTTTG
This sequence comes from Anniella stebbinsi, assembly GCA_029215795.1. Taxonomy (NCBI): domain Eukaryota; kingdom Metazoa; phylum Chordata; class Lepidosauria; order Squamata; family Anniellidae; genus Anniella; species Anniella stebbinsi. The sequence continues at coordinate 345,312,824 of JARDYH010000001.1, read as the reverse complement.
GCTGCACACTTTCTGGCCATAATTAAAATTTGTCTCTTTGTATTTGCCAGGGGGAAGATGTTGCTGTTTTTCTCCAGATGGGAAGGCATTGGCAGTAGGCCTCAATGATGGAAGTTTCTTAATGGTAAATTCAGACACTCTGGAGGATCTTGTTTCTTTTCATCATAGGAAGGATGTTATTTCAGAGATACGATTTGCTCCTGGTAAGTGGTCAACATTGTAGAATACCACCACTACTGAGCTTTGGCCCTTCCACAGCAATTGCATTGCTACAGATGATTTTTAAAAATTGTTAATAACATGAAGAACAGAAGAAAAGATTTCTACAAAATGTTACTGGTGAATGAAAAGAAACAGGGCCACTTAATTTCACACCAAAAATATTGTTTCCATATGTTAACAGTACAATCTCCTGAAAAGTAGGCCCCATTGAGTTCAGTGGTGCTTACTCCAAGATAACTGGATATAGGATTGGAGCCTAATTGTGGTATATTGAATGAAATGCTTTTTGGGGCTCTTTCCCCCCTCTTTCTAAAGAACACTGAAGTGGTATAATTAAGGGGAGAGGCAATAGCTCAGTGTGATAGAGCACCTACTTGGCATGCAGAAGGTCCCAGGTTCAATCCCTGGCTTTTCCAGGTAGGACAAGGAAAGACTGCTGCCTAAAACCTTGGAAAGCCACTGCCAGTCAGTGTCAACAATACACCATTGGGCTTGATGGACCAATGGTCTGACTCAGTATAGGGCAGCTTCCTATATTCCTGTTGGGGAAGCAAACAAACGCTGCCTGCACTTGTGTAAGCAATAAGTCCAGTAAAATCCAGAAGTTGCAGAAATACTCACACACAGTAAGTTGTGTATAATACAAGTCGTTTACTTGTGTTCCAATATAGAAATATATACAAGGCACAACTGGTTCCTCCAGATATATACACAGGCTCCAAATATATACAGTCCTCCATCCAAATCTCGCATACACAGTCTCCGTCCAAAATACTCCAGCCTGACTCCCCACACAGCCATTAAAGTTAGAGCTATCTTTATACTTTTCTGGACCCTAGCTCTGCACAGATCAACCTTATCATAGCAGAAACATTACTACTATCAGATTGACCTTTACAATTTCAGACCAGAAAAAACTCTTTCCCTGCTTATTGTATTCAGCTGGCTGTTCTGTCCTTCTGGACACTAAAACTTTTGACCAATCAACTTAGACTTAGAATTTTCCCTAACGCCCCTTCAAAATTGAAGGTCTAAGTTGTTTAAAGTTGTCCTTCCTCACGCAGCATTTCAAAACCTAACATTTCAGTTAATTTGGTTGCTGATGTCCTGTCAATGGTTTGGTAAATATATCTGCCACATTTTCCTTTGATTCACAATATATTAACTTGATCAAACCATTCTCTATATATTGTTTAACATTTAAGTACTTAATAGCCACATGTTTTGTCCTTGCTCTGAACATCGGAGCATTAGCTAAGGCAATACATGACTGTGAGTCATCATAAACACTCACAGGCAAATCACAAACAATATTTACATCTTTTAACAATTGAATAAAAAATTCCCATTCTCCACGGCACTCGATAAAGATGCATATTCTGCTTCACAGCTAGATGTTGCAATGGTGTCTTGCTTCTTACTTTTCCAAAATATTAGTGGTTTATCAAGTAGAATAGCCATCCCACTTGTGGACTTCCGGTCTGTGGGATTTCCAGCCCAATCACTGTCCACAAAGCATTCTAAGAACTTGTTTTCAAAACATGACAGTGTTAGACAAAGATTTAAAGTACCTTTCAAATATCTTAACACTCTCTTTACACCAAACCAAGCTGCCACAGTTGGCTTCACTACCTGTTGGCTCAGAATGCCCACGCTGCAAGCAATGTCAGCGCGTGTCCACTGGCTAATGTATAACAAACTCCCAATAACAGACTGATATAACTCAGGGTCATTGAAATCTTCCCCTTCCAAGTTGGATCTGAAATCTGTTAACATTGGGCTTTGTACACTGTTACAACCAAGCATTCCACACGACTCAAGCAGATTCACAATTTTCTGCTTTTGATTTATGAAATACTTTCCATTTCTCTTGGTGATCTGCAATCCCAAATAGTTGCTCACTTCTCCAAGTGATTTCAGCTTGAACCTCTTTTCCAAACTTGTTGCAACTTCTTGTATCAGGTTTATAGACTTTGAAGATAGAAGCACATCATCCACGTACACTAAAGCCATAATAAAACCATCACAATCATCCCTTACATATAAACATGGATCTGCAATACCTCTTTGAAAGCCTAAGCCTTCCACCAGAGCAGCATTTAAACAGTCATTCTAGCATTTCGCGGACTGTTTAAGACCATAAACTGCCTTTCTAAGTAGCCAGACTTCACCATCATCATTACAAAAACCCGGAGGTTTGTCCATGTAAATCTCCTCCTGTAAATCTGCATGCAAGTAAGCAGTTTTTATATCATAGTGTTTAACAGACATATTATCTTTAGCAGCCACGCTTAAAAATAATCTTAACGTTGTCGCTTTGCACGTAGGAGCAAAAACCTGATCAAAGTCTTTTCCTTTTACTTGAAGGAAACCTTTTGCAACCAACCTTGCTTTGTACTCAGTTTCACCATTTTGTAACAACTTATTCTTGTACACCCATCTACAACCAACTGCTTTCTTGCCTTCTGGCAACTGTGTACTTTATACACTTTGTGGTCAGAGAAACTTCAAAGTTCCTCATCCATTGCAGAAATCCATGCCTGTTTTTGTTTTGCCGGCAGTTGCAAAACCTCCTCAAAACTTTGAGGTTCGCATTTGACCAAACACACAGAATTGTTTTCAAAACCAAATCTTATAGGCGGTACTCCCTTATTGGCTCTTTCCGACCGTCTCAACCTACACGGGCTTTGTTCCTGGGGTTGTTTCTTTCCGTTGCTTTCCATGGGAGGCGGAGTCACGCTCCGTTCCTTAGGAGACTCGGCTCCAGCAGGTTTTAGGTTCGCCTGCTCCTCCCCTTCATTTCTCCTGTCCGTAGAGAAATGTAGCAAGACTTCCGGGTTGGAATGCACCCGTTCCCAGTTTTGCTCTTCGAAACTGGCAGACCTTGAAACAATAATTCTCCCCTTCCCAAGATAAAAACACCAAGATTTGTCGCTGTAACCCACAAAACGAGCCCTTATCGCTCTTTGATAAGCTTTTAGCCTTTGGCTTTTGGGGACATTCACATATGCAAATGTGCCCCACACTCTTAAATGAGACAGGTTTGGCTTCTTTCCATGCAATTCATAGAAAGGCACACTCTCGATTGCTTGAGACCATGTCCTGTTTAACAAATAGGTTGCTGTAGAAAATGCTTCACCCCATAGATTCAATTCTGCCTTCGAATCAACCATTAAAGAATCTTTAACCATTTGAAGCAATCCGTTTCTACGTTCTATGGCTCCATTCTGCCAAGGTGCAAATGGATCTGAGAACCTGTGGGTTATCCCATTGAGTTTAGCCCACTTTACAAAGTCATGACTCGTAAATTCACCACCTCTGTCAGTTTGGATCTGAATTACTTGCTTTTTAAATCTGCGTTCAGCCCAAGTCACCCACTCTGTGAAAGTCTGAAACATTTCCGATTTTTTCTTCAGCATGTACACCCAACTGAACCGTGACTTGTCATCTAAGATTACCAGAACAAATCTGGCACCCCTTACGCTTTCTTTAAACGGACCTACTAAATCGAGATGTATTAATTCAAACAACTCAGTAATCCTGTTACTCTTCCGGTTAATAGGTTGAACCTTGAACTTTGACTGTTTGCACACATGGCAATCCAAAAACCTGTTACACCCATCGAGCTCAATGCCTTTACAATTCTCTGGCATTTTCTTTAGAACTTTAAAGCTTGTATGGCCCATTCGTCAGTGCATTAAATGTATGCAATTTAAATGGCTTGGCACATTTCCAGTTTGATTTACCACACACTCCTGGGATTCCATTTCATACAGCCCATTTCTCAGAAAACCTTGCGCACACAATTGCCCCTTCATTGTAACCTCACACAATGAATCTTTGAATGTAACCACATATCCAGCCTTTGTCAGGCTAGCCACAGAAAGCAAATTGAATTCTAAGCTTTCAATACACAAAACATTTTGTAAATATTTTCCAAGACAAGTGATATAGCAAGTAGGGATGTGCACTGGATCGGACCCGATCCACGATCCGAGTCCGGTCCAGTGGGAAATCGGATAAATTATCCGATTTCCGATCCCGCAGCTGGATCGGCCGATCCAATCCGAACCGGTCCGAAAAAGCTCCGAACCGGTTCGGCGGATCGGCGGATCGGCGGGCGCCCACTGGCGCCCACCGCCGCTTCCATTGGCGGGCGCCAGCGGGCGCCCGCCGATGAAAGTGGACAGCGGGGGGGGGAGGAGGGGGGCACTTACCTTCTCGGCCCGGTGGCTCCCGTCCGGCGCCGGCGCCTACTACTACTAGCAGGCTCCGCGGCCTGCTCTAGGGTGGCGCGCCGGGTGATGTCATCACCCGGCGCGCTACTCTAGAGCAGGCCGCGGAGCCTGCTGGTAGTAGTAGGCGCCGGCGCCGGACGGGAGCCACCGGGCCAGGAAGGTAAGGAGGGGGTGCATGGAGGGGAGGAGTGGGCGCGCGGAGGGGGGAGGGGGGCCCTTACCTTTCCGGCCCGGCGGCTCCCGTCCGGCGCCGGCGCCTACTATTCCCAGCAGGCTCCGCGGCCTGCTCTAGGATGGCGCGCCGGGTGATGTCATCACCCGGCGCGCTACTCTAGAGCAGGCCGCGGAGCCTGCTGGAAGTAGTAGGCGCCGGCGCCAGACGGGAGCCGCCGGGCCGGAAAGGTAAGGAGGGGGTGCGTGGAGGGGAGGAGGGGGCGCGCGGAGGGGGGAGGGGGGCCCTTACCTGCCCGGCCCGGCGGCTCCCGTCCGGCGCCGGCGCCTACTACTCCCAGCAGGCTCCGCGGCCTGCTCTAGGATGGCGCGCCGGGTGATGTCATCACCCGGCGCGCTACTCTAGAGCAGGCCGCGGAGCCTGCTGGAAGTAGTAGGCGCCGGCGCCGGACGGGAGCCGCCGGGCCGGAAAGGTAAGGAGGGGGTGCGTGGAGGGGAGGAGGGGGCGCGCGGAGGGGGGAGGGGGGCCCTTACCTGCCCGGCCCGGCGGCTCCCGTCCGGCGCCGGCGCCTACTACTCCCAGCAGGCTCCGCGGCCTGCTCTAGGATGGCGCGCCGGGTGATGTCATCACCCGGCGCGCTACTCGAGAGCAGGCCGCGGAGCCTGCTGGAAGTAGTAGGCGCCGGCGCCGGACGGGAGCCGCCGGGCCGGAAAGGTAAGGAGGGGGTGCGTGGAGGGGAGGAGGGGGCGCGCGGAGGGGGGAGGGGGGAGGGGGGCCCTTACCTGCCCGGCCCGGCGGCTCCCGTCCGGCGCCGGCGCCTACTACTACCAGCAGGCTCCGCGGCCTGCTCCAGGGTGGCGCGCCGGGTGATGTCATCACCCGGCGCGCTACTCGAGAGTAGGCCGCGGAGCCCGCTGGTAGTAGCCGCCGGCGCCGGACGTGCCGAGAAGGTAAGTGGCGGGGAAGGGGGCTTACCCCCCCCCCCGGAGCCGTCCGCTTCTATCCGCTGGCGCCCGCGGGCGCCAGCGGATGGAAGCAGGCGGCCCCAGGGGGGGTAGGGAGCGCGGGGGAGGGGGTTTACCTGCCGGGGCCGTCCACAGCGGACGGCCCCGGGGGGGGAGGGAGTTAGGCCCCCCCTTACCCACCCGCCGCCATTTTTTCCTCATAGACTTGCATTGCAATGCAAGTCTATGGGGAAAAAAATGGCGGCCGATCCAAAAATGTACGATTTTTGGGTCGGGATCGGACTCGATCCGGTCCGGGGGGCCTCCGATTTTGTCCGAACCGGTCCGGGACAAAATTGGAGGTCCCGATCCGGGTCCCGATCCGATCCGGGGGGTCCGTGCACACCCCTAATAGCAAGAATCTTTCCCACACACAGAAACCTGCTTCCCATCTGCAAGAGACACAGACTCTGGAGATCCATGCCAGAGTTTATCAAACTCTTTTCGGCTCCGGCATAATGTAAGGCTTGACGCTGAATCGATCAACCATACATTCCTTCTCTCCTCCTCTTGCGTCTCCACGGCAACTGAGACCAACTGAGCACTCTTGGGCGCCTTCCTTTCGCTCTCCCAGTCTCCTTCCGAGTCACGATCTTTCTGCCACTGTGAGGCTCCCTTTGATTGGATTTTAACTTTGCAATTCCTCTGAATATGCCCGTTTTTTCCACATCGAAAACACTTTCGCCTTTCCACAGCCATAGCGCATGTTCCTTCATCAAATGGTAGGCACTTCGACTCCATTTTGGCTTGTCATTTCTCGTCTCCATACGGTTCACGGACTGTATTTCTCTCTCCTCGCTCCTCTGTCCTCTCAATCCGTCTTTTCTCCTCCTGCAACAATCTTCCTGTTAAATATTCTACAGTGAGATCTCTTTGCGGCATCGATTCGAGGCTCATGGTCAGAGGGTCCCAACTTTGGGGAAGAGAACTGAGGATAATATAAATTTTATTCTCCTCATCAAAGGGCAAATTCATCTCTGATAGTTTTGAGAACAGCATGCCCATACTTTGGAGGTGTTCGGAAATCGATCCTCCTTCCTTAAGCTTGGTGCGATAAAGCTGCCTCGTCAGGCTTATTTTGGAACTGGCAGTTTGCCTCACATAAATATGCCGTAATTTTTCCCAGCATTGTTTTGCTGTGTCATTGCGAGAGATATGCATAATTTGACTGTCTTCTATGCTCAGGAATATATTTGCTTTAGCTCTCGTTGCTAAAGACTCCCATGTCGCTCTCTCGTCTGTGTTTAGATCCGTTGGCCTCTCATTTTCCATGACATGCCAACATCCATCGCACCTCAGAAACATTTCCTGTTTGAACGACCATGTTAAATAATTTCTTTCATTCAACCTCTCAATAGGAATTCCTCCGAGCAAGCTAGTCTGCGCCATGTTTTCCAGCTGGCTTACACACGCAGCTCCACTCTGGCCAGACACACTGCTTGTCTCCGATTCCTCCGTTGAACTTTCCGAGCCAGATAAACTTTCCTCTTGTTTAGCATTCGATCTGGAAACCATCATCCAGTGCCTCATCAATTGGAACTCCTGGCTGCATTTATTGCCTCCAGGCTGGGCCCATAACCCTGTTGGGGAAGCAAACAAACGCTGCCTGCGCTTGTGTAAGCAATAAGTCCAGTAAAATCCAGAAGTTGCAGAAATACTCACACACAGTAAGTTGTGTATAATACAAGTCGTTTACTTGTGTTCCAATATAGAAATATATACAAGGCACAACTGGTTCCTCCAGATATATACACAGGCTCCAAATATATACAGTCCTCCGTCCAAATCTCGCATACACAGTCTCCGTCCAAAATACTCCAGCCTGACTCCCCACACAGCCATTAAAGTTAGAGCTATCTTTATACTTTTCTGGACCCTAGCTCTGCACAGATCAATTACCTTATCATAGCAGAAACATTACTACTATCAGATTGACCTTTACAATTTCAGACCAGAAAAAACTCTTTCCCTGCTTATTGTATTCAGCTGGCTGTTCTGTCCTTTTGGACACTAAAACTTTTGACCAATCAACTTAGACTTAGAATTTTCCCTAACAGTTCCTACGTATCAATATCTATGCACACGTATACTCACCATTAACGGTGATGTATATTTCCAGAAAATCAGTTTCAATGTTTAAAGGAAAATAATTCCAGTAAAAATGTCAGGGAGTCTTGACACCACTGTGAGGGAGTGATGGCTGTGCAATATCACAAACTCTGATCTTACACCCCACAAAAATAGAATTAGTACAAGAAATTAGCAAAGCATAGAACAGGTGTCATTGCAGAAAATCAGCTTTATTATTTCATAGTATACAGAGAATACTGGGAAAGTATTCATCTCCTTATCATTGAATTTTAGGTGCTGGCAAATACTTAGCTGTAGCATCGTATGACACTTTTGTTGATATCTACAATATAATGAGCAGTAAGCGGGTTGGAATCTGCAAGGGAGCCACCAGTTATATAACACATATGGATTGGGACATAAGAGGTAAGAAATATAACTGCTGCAAAATGATTATACTTCTGTAGCTTAAAAAGTATATACTATGCATGTGAATATTGAGGAAAATTGCAATTTTCCTGCATCATTTCCAAATGGTGATGATAAATACCATCCAAATGTCCACAGCAAGTGAAATATATATTATTTATTTATTACATTTATATCCCACCTTTCTTCCTCTTGCAAGGAACACAAGGCAGCTTACATGGTCCTCCTTCTCTCCATTTCACCCTCACAACAACCCTGTGAGGTAGGTTGTCTCTGAGTCACCCTGTGAGCTCCATGGCCAAGTAGGGATTAGAACCAAGATCTCCCAATTTACAGCCCAACACTCTAACCAATTATATCATAACGTCTCTCAATATTTTGAATATTGTTTTGACAAAAAAGCCTTCAATTTCCTAATTGGTGTATACTTTTTTTTTTCAAGGCAAGCTTTTACAAGTCAACACTGGTGCTAAGGAACAATTATTTTTTGAAGCTCCTCGGGGGAAGAAACAGCTTATTCCCAGTATAGAGGTAAGATGATAATTCTCTATTTAGTTCAGCTACAAGTGTGTGTGTGTGTGTGTGTGTATATATACACTTGGTTTTTATCTTTTGCATCATTTTGAAGACATTTGTTTTTGAACAATGACATTGCAGAAAAAAATATGTTGCATACTACTTGCCTCACAACAGAAGTTCATATTTTGGCTATAATCCAGCACAAAATGGGGTCTTAAGAACATTGTTTTCAGAAGGCATTTCTCCGTTAAAATTAATTAGAATCAGTTAGTTTGAGGCCACAACTTGAGTGGAATTTGATAGGTCATGTCTTCAATTCTAAACGTTTTAAAATAAATGATAATGAAGAATTGTAACTTATCTACATGCAATATTTAAGAAAGAAATTGTGAGATTTTCATTAAACAGAACTTTTTTTCCAATGAAGAACAAAGGGTTAGCCTATAAAAAGAAAAGGCAGAATTTCCCTTTTCAAATTGTTCAAAATTTAAACTGAACTATGTAAGTATTAGGGAAGTTTTATTGAATCTCAATCCCCTTCTAGGTAGATCTGAGGCCCTCCTAGATATCATTCAGGATAGAGTCTCATCTGCGATGCAAGTCTTTTCCCCTACAAAACCTGAAATTCCTTTTTAGTACTAAAGAATTTTCTCTCCATACTTAACAAATAGATCCTGATTATAAACCCTGGTGGCAATATTTCTTCCCAGGGACCTAACATCCCTACTTGATGTTGCAGCATCGCTATGGCATAGTGGTCAGTATGCCTCAAAGTAAGTGTTTACTTGCTGGAACAGCAAGTCTTGGGATCAGGGCATTAGAAACAAAAAATAAGCAATAAATGAAATTAAAGAGAACAGCATAGAATAGCATTGTGAGTATTGCTGAGTTGCACTTTCAGGGAGTCTAAGAAACTCACCTCTATGAATTCAGTTCAAATGCTACAAGTATGATTTACACTAATCACCAGCAAGACATAAGAAGTCAAGGTATGACCAGGGAATCTTTAAGATTTCCTTATAAAAGTTCCTTTCCAAAATTTGTCAAGATTTGAGTGGATACCAAGCACAGAAACATATTAAGGCTGCAATCCTCTGTACACTTTTCTGGGAGTAAGCTCCTCTGAACATACTTATTCCATGAAAAGTGCATAGGGTTATGCTGTAAGTGGTGCAAATTCTTTCTCCCTGCAATTTACCTCAGGACAGTAAAGCAAACCATGTAAACAATCAGTTTTTCAATATTGGCTATGGAGGCAGAATCATTTATGCATACTTAACAATGGCAAATTCCTAAAATCCAGTTGAATTTTAAGATGTTTTTGATGATGTATTAGTTTTTATTTGTTTTAATATTTTATCTATTTCGTGGTTCTTGTGTTTATATTTATAGTTGTTCCCTGCCTCGATCCAGAGGGAGAGGCGGGTTATAAATAAATAAATATATTATTATTATTATTATTATTATCATTACTACTTACAGCATTCATGTGTTGGATCTCAGCCTTTAATTATTCAAAGTAACTGTTACAACACATCTAAAAATAAATTTCTGTAAGGTATTATTGTTCAGTTGAAAGGTATTTTACATACAAAGAGCAGTGTTCTAGTAGAGATGAAAATAGCATTAAAGCTGAAATTAAGTGTCAAATGTACAAAGGTAGGACAAATGTCTCTTTTGTGATATTTGAACCTCTTGTTAAGTAAAAGAAATGTGACTGAAATGAACTTCTACAAATACTGGGCAGTTATAACATATCCTGATAAAAATGCTCATATACTCCTTCAAACTGAAAGCAGTTAGTCAGCAGTTGTCACAGGCGACATGCAATTATTTTGGTAGGGGGTGTGAATAGCCTGTGTCTCTAGGATTATGGTGTTTATTCTGAGATCAGATGTATAACTATGGATAAGTATCCTGTCTCAAACAGGCTATTTTTGTAGGCAGAAAAGATTTCTTGGACATCCTGGACAAGTGTTCTAGGCTCCTGCTGTGAAGGAATCTGGCCGATAATTGGGGAAGTCACAGATGTAACTGCTTCGTGCCTCACAAGCGATAGCACAGTATTGGCAACAGGAGATGATTTTGGATTTGTAAAGCTTTTCCGATACCCTGCCAAAGTAAGTAATTATGTAGTGGTTGTATAATGAGTCTTAAAAGTATTAGATAACAAAGTCCTACTGTTTTCATATTTACAAACAAACCATTTCACACTCTCTTACACAATCCCCCATTCACATACAGACAGCGTCATTCAGACAATAATAAAAATCACGAATCCATCTGTTCACATAAGAACTTGCATTATACTGAATCAGATCATTTTTCCATCTAGGCCAATATTGTGTACTCAAAATACAGAAAGCAAGCCAGACCATTAATCCATCTAGTTCAGTATTGTCTACACTGACTGAAAATGGCTCTCCAGGATTTCTTTCCCAACCCTACCTGGAGATGTCAGGGGCTGAACCATGACCATTTGCATCCAAAGCATGTGCTCTACACTGAGCTACATTCCTTCCCCCTACATGGGCAGTGGCACTAATGTCAAGCAACAATCTTTGCTAGTCCAGTTACCGGGAATCCTTTTAAATGGAGGTTGAACTGAGACCGTTTGCATTTGAATCATGCGCCTTACTACTGAGTTCTAGCCTCCCCCACCATATACCCCCATTTGACCAACACTGAAACAGTGTTGCCTCATCTGTGTTCTACAACATCCTTTCATACCAACAGTGCTCTATGACTTTTGTACCAACAGCTAAAAAAAAATATCTGTAAATCCAGAGGCCATATTTGTGTTGAGCCGGTAATGGAGGCAATACGAGCATGGGGTCTTACATTGATGTCATTAGTTGTTTACTTCTCATGACTCGAGAAAGGCCATGGGAAAATAAGAGAGGGAAGATTTCTTCCCATAGACCCACCTCCAGCATATTTAAGGACAGTCAAGTCCAGGCAAAAGGGAATAACATCAGGCAATGGCAATCTCTTTCTGACATCACCTTCCTCCCTGGTTTGGTTTACCAGCACTCATGCTGGATTCTGTCACTCTGGGATTCATGCCCTTGTTCCTGACTTGGATTGCCAAACAAAATCTGTGTTGTGTTTTACTTTTTATGAAAAACCTTTGTTTTCACCCCAGCTCTCTGTGAGAGCTTAATTTGTTCAGTGGGGATAAATTGATAAACTATTATAGGCCCCTTCCAACTCTACTATTCTATGATTCTGCAAATCTGCATGATCTGGACTTTAATATGACATCTCATTTGTGTTTGGCCATGATAAATATGCTAACTTATTATCCAGCCCTGATTTTGACTTTATAAATAAACCTTTTGAAACCTTAAAAAAGAGAATAGGAAAAAAAACTGAATAATGTTCCTTTTCTTAGATATTTACGTGTATTTTATTTTGAGTGAAAATTATAAATTCCTTGTATTTTTCATACTTAGGGAAAATATGGGAAATTTAAGAGGTATGTGGCTCACAGTACACATGTAACAAATGTTCGTTGGACTTATGACGACAGTTTGTTAGTCAGCGTTGGAGGTGGAGACACGTCTTTAATGCTGTGGACCCATGAGATGGAAGGTCATCGAGAAAGTAGACAGTGTGACAGTGAAGAATCTGATCTCGATTCTGAGGAAGATGGGGGTAAGTAACCATTATTACGATATACCAATTTTAGAAAACAGTTACATTTTTCCAGTCTGAATCAATGTGAAATCATCATTCCCCCCCACCCCAAATTCAGTATTTTAATAGTATTAGTTTAGTGTTTTAAATGCATTTTTAGAAATCATCAGTAAATATTCATTGTAATTTTATCTGTTTCCAGCATGGCTTGGATCCAAAGATCCATGTTCAGAGCTCTGTTCATGGAACACTCCCACTTCTGACTCGGTTTGCACAACACGACAACCCATTGTGGACAGCCAGCCATGGTTGGTTGTTGTGTTGTCTAAACTTGGAGAGCTTTCTGCATGGTAGCTTATTTTTCAACAATAAACCATTGCAAGAATCCATCCATGGCTTGTTGTAGGCTTATTTTTGCCAACAATGGGTTGTCATGTCATCTGAACCTGGATTTTGTCATGACTTGTAGTGATAGTCTACGAGCCATTCAGCAAGAGTACAAAAAAGCCTGTGCCACTCACTTTTCGAAATCTCACGAGTGACTGCTCTTTCAAACTGGCAAAATGACACTTTGGAAAGATCGTCACTTGTTCCCTGGCATTTAAAAATAATAATTTTAAAAAATGGTGCGTCAAAAATGGGCAACTCAGATTGTAATATATTACTTTTAGCTTTTTTCCCTTTTTTTTGTTGGTGTTTTGCAAGTGCACAAGTGCTCTTACAGCTGTCTGATATGTGTAAGCTTGCCTGGTCAATTTCCTTATCTGTTTCAGCTGTCAAAGAGAGCAGCAAAGAGAAATAGGTAACTTACACAGAAATTGACAAGATGAGGTTGCATAGGCTAATTTCAGCTGTGGTTAAATCCTCACTTTTCCATGGAAAAATCAAAGTCCTGCAATTATCCAGTAATGCATGTGGTGGCTCCCCATGAGGAGACCCTGCATATTAACTTCCATCCCTTTTCTGCAAAGATTTAAGGAGCTGGAGGCCCCCACTCTACCCCTTTTTGTTGTACATAGGTGGAGATAGGGGAGATCTGGCTTGGAAAGCAGGGTAGCGGGTGGGAAGGAGGAGGTAGTCGCGGGAAGGAAGGCCTTGGAAATCGGGGCCAAGCGGGGTCGGGTGGTAGGGGTGTGAGGCAGTGTGTAAGGATCGACACTGGTTGAGAATGCGGGGGCCAGCAGAGACAGAAGAAGACACCCCTAGCATGAAGCTGACCAATTGGAGACAGGATGCTGATGTAGCAACAGCACGAGGGATGGTGGGATATGGTTTCCACTGTAAAGGAAACTGGGATAGCTACAGGAGAAGGAAGTGTGAGGGGTGTTTGAAACAAACTACTATGTGTAACTTGTTTGCCTGATCATCTGACAGAATCACAGTAGGTTGCATAACCACCTCCCCAGCGTAGTTTGCCACCCACCATGGTTAGCATAACATGTGAACCCAGCCACTGTCTTTGTTGTTTCCGATGCTCTGTCAGGAGAGCACTTATATAAATAAAGTAACATGAAAATAATAATTCACCTGTTTCTTAGTTTCAATACTTCTTGCGGTCATAAATGTTTTACTAGGATATGACAGTGATGTCACCAGAGAAAATGAAATTAATTACACCATCAAAGCCTTATCAACCAACATCAGACCTATGTTTGGAATCAAGCCTCATCTGCAGCAAAAAGAGCCTTCATTTGATGAAAGGTAACTTCTAACTTTGGGGAGGAAATGTTCAAATTTTATAGTATATCATATTAAAAAGAATTATAGGGTGCATGGCATGTATTAAAGGGGCTGAGAATTCATTTTGATTGGTTTTGAACCATTATCTTTGATAATTCATCAATTTAATTTTGTATGTAACAGGAATGTTGACATTGATCTAGAGATTTTCACGTGTAGTGATGAACTGCACAGATGCTGCTGTGCACTAGGAACACCAGCGCTAAGAGTGATAACGTTGATAATTTATTTGGATGCGGGGAGCTTCTCCACCACCACTATGTGATCTGTGTGTGTGTGTTTTTTAAAAAAAATCCCAATACACTTCATAATTAAAATCATAATAAAATACCAATCAATAAAACAATAAAAGGGTAACAAAACAATAAAATACTTTGTTAAAATAACCAAGGGTAGTTGGTAATGCTAGAGGTAAGGAAAATGCCTGGGCAAACAAATATGTTTTTGTTGGTGGAAACACTCCACAATAGGAACCCACCTGAACTCTAGGGGGAGAACATTCCAAATGGAGGCCACCATAATGGAGGAGGTCCTCTGTTGCACCACTGCCAAGTGAAAATCAATAGGCTATGGTATAGTAAGCAGCCCACCCCCTCAGAATGTAAAGATTAGTACTAAGAAAGTAAACAAATACATATAGACAAGGTTCACACAAAACGCTAACCCATGATGGTTTATTTTCCAGAACAACCCATGATTGGTTAGCATGATGTCTGTGAGATGCCCCCCCACTGTGGATTATTTCCCCCAAATAAGCCACCCTGAGAACCCATGGTCTGCTGTAAGGGTTATTTTTCCTATGGTGGTAAGCGTGTTGTTTGTCATTCAGCATGGGTCACAGAGATCGCCTACAGAGATGCTAGTAAGAGTGGCCAAAAACGCTGCCACCACTCTTCCTCTCAAGCGATCTGTATTCCCACTGCAAAGGAAACTTGGATACTGCCTGGCTGGGGGGTGGGAGGACTACAGGAGGAGGAGGAGGAGGAGGAGGAGCGAGGGTGTGTGTGGAATAAATTACTCTGTGCAGCTCGCTTGCCTGATCATCTGATGGGAGCACAGTAAGATGTTTGCATAACCACCTACCCAGCATAGCTTGCCACCCATACATTAGTGTGACGTAGGAACCCAGCCTTATTATTTTATTATTAAATAATAATAAGCTCAGCCATATTATTTTATTTATCTCATTTTGTATGTACAGAATTCCAACTTTAATGTTCATTAACTGTGGGCAAATTCTCCCTTTACATTTTGAACACTGGTTTGAATATGTAAATACAAAATACATAGTCCTCTCAAGTCTGAAGGGTACATGAATGAAAAATCCAACACATATCTTTAAAACAATGGGAAAAACAACTGTGAAAGGAGTAGGCCTCTCCTTCTAAATATTTTACAGGGATGTACTCTACCTTTTATATATAAATGTCCGTTAAACTTTTATGCATGTATTTTATACTTTGGTTACTTATGTAAATTCAGGATCAGCCTTGATACAAACCTTACTGACAATGAAATGTGAAGTTTATGTTACTTTCATTAATAGCTAGTTCACTTGATAATCCCTCCCTGAATCCATCTGGATTAAGATTTTAATTGTCAGGGTTCAAAATATTTCTGTAATAGAGTGAATAATGGAAAGAATCCAATATTTTGTCCACTGGATTCATTTCACTTTTCTTTATCCTAGATTTATGATATACATTGTTCATATTTTAATATTCCTGCTTAATTTTTATGCTTCCTGTGAAGGCAAGGAGTTGTAAGGTAAGTGCTTTTAAAAACATAAACCACTCATTATAAAGCATATTTAAGTTCAGATCAGGGTGGAATGTATATATGAACTGGCAAGAAATACTTGTGCAAACAAGGTTCTAGGAAATACTGTGGCGGGACGAAGATACTTTCTTTTGGCTATTGAAATTATCCTGGAATAGCACCACAGAATGCTTTTATTGTTAGATTGTCAGGCTTCTTTAAATCAAATCTGTAAATTAGAATCAACAAGCCCTGATGGAGAAGAGAAAAGAAAATAAGCGAAGCATGCATCTGATGGAAATTCTTGTGTCCAGGAATGCTTACATGCCTTAGTATTTTACATGCCTTAGTATTTTTCTGTGTGCCAAACAGGTGATAGCTCCAGACTCAGCACCAACAGAGGAAACCTGTAAAGAGTAGTGTTCATTAATTGTGACCTTGTGAGCATGGCCACTATAAATCAAGAGTTGGGTCTTCTCTCCTCAGTTATTTTCTAGTTGGCAGTTTTACTGGCTAAGGATCTATTACCAGGGGGGCAGGGGAAGGAGCTGATTCTAGGACCAAATTAGACAATATATTCAATGACATGTTGCATATGCATATCTTTTATTTTTTAAAACAAATGTCCATGGTGATACAATTTGGGTCAAGGCAGTGGCACAGGAGGAGGGGGTTTGATCCTTCCCCCTGCTCTTGTTTTCTGACAAAAACCACAGCTCTTTCCAAAATTGCTATTCGCCCTAGAAAGTAAGCTGCTGTGGGTGTCTATAGTAGCTTCTGTGCAAGAACAGGACAATAACTTCTTGGGAGTGGGTGTATGTTTTTCATCAGGAAGTGCATTGATTTGGATTTAAGTCTTGTTAACATCAATGGAACTTATTTTCAATTTTCCAAGTTAATGTGTTTATTTTAGATGTGGGTTGTTCTTTTCTGTACGGTTGCAAACTTGGGTCTGATTTGCAGTTGAGTATTGAAAGATTCCAAAGTGCTGGACAGAACATCCCTTTTACTAATCTCAGAAATTCTCATGCAGTTCATTTGCTCACTTTATTGATAAAGGTGGATATTTTCAAAAGACCCTGAAGAATTAAGTGTTCAGTTGTCACTGAAAGCCTATAATAATCTACTTATTAGATTCTTGGGAAAATCTGCAGGCAGAGTGCTCTGAATAATACCCAAACATAAATAACAGAACAGATCAAACCTTTCTCAAAATTTGTGATTATTTAATACCCAGTTTTGGTTTGGTCTCTGGATTGTTTGAAGCACATTTGTTTAATAACAATACCAATGGAAAATCAAACCAAGACTAGGACAAAGGAGCTGGTCTTTAAAATTTGATTTGAAGAGTTAATGCATATGGGATTTATCCAGCTGTCCAGCAGAATTGATTAAATGAATTCCCCCTCCTACTGCACCTCTCGTGGACATTCCCCAAATCTTCCTCAGAGGACTGTGTGTATGTGGGTGTGGGTGTGCGTGCAGAGCAGACTTCAGTAGATGCAATGGGGAGGAAAGGAAGTGGGAAATTGTCTTGCGTGACATTGTGTTGCACCTCAATGTCCTTCCTAGTAATGGATGGGATATAAAAAACTCAAATGACAATGGCGTACTAAGGCTATTTCCAGATAAATGATTAAAACATGTCTCTTCTGAGGCAAAACTGGCTTTACTGAGATTTTCACTGACATAGTGGCTGAATTCGGACAACACAATAAGCAACTGTGGATGAAAACAATTGTCAGTTGTATTGACTATCGTGTCATCCGAATGCTGCCATAGTCAACTCAGCGCTGATCCTAATCCACACCACAGTTGATTATTTATTACCATGTTGTGTGGGGAGTACCCCCTAGATGAACAACTGTAAAGTTGATTATTACCCCACCATTGACTATTGTGTTGTCCGAATTCAGCCATTATCTGTGGAAGCGTTGGGAAATATTGCAGCTAAGCAGTATTGAGGCAGTACTAAGGTATCTGTGTCTTTTAAACAGTGAAATACTTCTTATGCTATCAGATAGGCCTGTTAGAGGAAGTTGGTCCTCAAAATAGTGTCTATACTAGAACTAAAGGTCATATGAAATTTCTATATTCATTACTGTAACAAGACATCAAATATCAATCAGTCTTCTCAGACTATTCCATCTTTACAAGTTGCAGTAAGTAGCCTTAGGTCCCTCAAGTTACCTATCCCATATAATATGATGTAATGTACTTTAATTTTGATGAAGGTATGCAAGAAAAGTATTTAATTAATGAAAATGGTGTAGAACAGGAATATTCCAACAGGAAGATGAAAATATTGATTGGTAGAATGTGCAGCCACACTCCAGAGTCTTGTAGCAGTAGATATAACCTTTTGGTTGGTAATGATGAAATTTGTATTTTTGATTATGATCCAAATATGTATTGTTGGCAAGAAATTGTGGCAAAGAACGGAAAACTGTAAAAAAGAGTTTTAAAAAGTAGAGTATTTCGCTGTCACTGAATTACCAAAAGAGCACAGTGACAGTTTAGAAATTACCTTAATGGTAAGATTATGATTTCTTTAGAAAATCCATGAGGGAAAACATGAGGGAAAGACATAACAATAATCATTCTCAATAGTTACCGTAATTCTGCCTTAACATAATGAAATATTTGCTCAGTGTGACAGGAACGTATGTGTGACTACCTTTCCATTTCAAGGAATTGGAAACAAAATTATTTTCCTTCAATATTTATAATTTTTCTCTAGTTTGAAAAATCCATTAGTTTTATTTACACAAAATATCGCCCACCTCCTCTGCAATGATTGGTGTTGTATTTATTTCTCTGTCAAGGCCATGTAAATAATTATTTAGGAAATGAACACTCACTTCCTGCTCCACTCACTTCTGAAGTCACCACTTCTTCACCCACCTATTGCTGCTGCCATTATTCTAAATGCCACATATTGTAGAGCTATGTATCCTTATAAAACAAGTAGTTTAACATTGTTTTGAACATTGCCCTTGAAAATAAAAAAAGGAAAACACCTCTTCCTTTCCCCATAATTTTCTTTACACTTGGATATTGCTAGTAGAGGAGAAAATAAACCGAATTCTATATATTTTCTGCTGGAGAAACATTTTAGAAGATTCATTTTCCTATCTCTTAAACACATATTTCAGTGAGTCACCATTCAACCAAACTGGATTAAGTAATCATTCTCTTTTTCCTATCTGCTGCTGAAAAGAGGTTCCAGGTAATACTTTTACTTTGCTAAAGTCTATGCCATATTTCAGCATCATCTTTCATTGCCACACAATGCTGTCTGTCATTTTGGTGTCGGTAACACATTTTCCCCAAATCCTACCAGTGTTCACCAAGTTGCCATACTACTTTCCGTACATATGCAAAATTCTGCAAATCTAAACACTCTTATTAAATCTCCCCCTGCCCCCTCTGGTGGATTTGATCAATTTAAAGACACATTTTTAAAATGCTGAACATACATAAATAAAGCTAGGTTATGACGGTCAATCAGTTCTTAACGACTTCGTTACATGGTATGTTTTCATGGGAATATTTCCTATGGTGATAACTAATTCAACCCCTTCTACACATTATTTATTGAAAAGTGATAGAAGCCTGAGTCCTGGATAAAAAATAATAATTAAAAAACTTACATTGCTGGATCAAAAACCTGCAAGAAAATGTGCTTTTCTATTCACATAGTGGCCAGCCAGCTTCCTGTGGGAAACCCATAAGTAGGACATGAGTATAATAGCACCTTCTCATGTTCCTCGGAAACTGTTACACATGGACATACCACCTGTGATGCTGGATGTACCATATATTAGATATTGCTCTTTTATTTTGAAAGCCCTTCTTACTCTACCAGAGAAAATAGGAATTTAATTCCTGTAAATTTCCTGTTCTTGGGAGATAAGGAGGCTTTACATGCTGGCTGGGGAATACTGAGTGTGGTAGGATTTCCCCCCCTGTCTAAACATGCCTAGAATTGCACCGTAATGGAAGAATACTCTGGTACGCCATTCCAAAATTGTGATTTTACTGGTATCATCAAAGGGAAGAATCTCCCATACTATAAAATATTTCCTAAGGTAAAATCCTAATGTGATTAAGGCCTTAAGAGACAGTTACTTAAAATATTTTTTAAAATAATAGAACTGTTTCACTTTTACATATTACAACATTCCCTGCAGAAGGAACTTTGGAATTATTAGGAAACGTATGTGTACGATGTTCAATTATTGTATTCAGAAGTAATCTGTGTATGATCATCGCACAATGATCTGCATATAGATGTTTGTGAAATTTGTGCACATAAATAACCTTCCATGTACAAATGTTGTAGTGTGGAGTATCCCCAATTAGTATTCTTGTAATTATAATGCAAGCTGTAATGGATTAAATTTATCTATTAAGGTTCTATAGGGCTCTTTTTCATAGTCAAGAGATGACTTGAACAGGCTAATTTGTTATATGTGAACCGTCCCTTTGTCTTTTTGGCTGTAGCAGTCAATGGCTACTCTTCTGAAATCTGAAGCGTTCCCGATTTTACTTATTGGGGATAGATCATGGGAGCTGTAGTACAAAACATCTGGAGGGCCACAATTTGTCCACCCCTATTATACTGTGATGGTTTGTGATGAAGGGTTAGTGTAGGTGTCGGAACACACAAGTATATACACTTGTACACTGGTTCAGCAGCAAGATTAGAATCATGCCATTAAATAGAAAGTCAGTGAAGCGTTCCAGATGTCTGCATAGTTTCTGAGCAACTACACTTGTGTGAGTCTAGCCCCACTCCAGGTGAATTGTCCCTCCTGCCTGCTTGCATAAGTTTCACAGATGAGCACTCATTATTAATTATTATTAATTAAAAATATTTCCCTCCTGTCTTTCTATTTAAAAATAATGAAGGTGGCTAACAACATACATTTAAGACAACCAAAATATGTCAGCAATAGCCAATGCAGTAAATAATTGAACATTAACTAATCTAGTTTGACCATGAGAAGCATTGCCTACACTTCTGCAGGTCTGAAATTTCTTATCAGGGGAATTTCTCTGCAGTGGTATGTGGAGAGATTTTAAGTTTCATTGCTATTCTTTGCAGCCCCTGAAAAAAGGAGCAGTGAAACTGACAGAGTTGAATGCCCCTTCACTGCAGAAAGTGAAACTGACAAGTTAATTTTGAGACCCTTGTGAATTTCATTGCTAAAGAAACTTCCTTGCAGAAGTGGTGTGGAGAAATCTTTTCAGTTTCATTGCGGGGAGAGTTGCCCTCTCTGTACATAACTTTCCAATATCTCAAGATGTAGCATGTTGAACTGCATCTGACTTTTTTCTCTAAGCATCATGTGCAAGAATTTGCACATTAACCATTGATGTATTTTTTTCTGTTGAAAATTAAGTTGGGGAGAATAAGACGCAAAGAAATTCCAGGATATTTGTCTGTATCAGTGGATAAATGATATTGAACCTGGTGGATTAACAACGAAAGAAGAGGCTTCTTTCGTTGTTAATCCAACGGCCTATTTTGTCCAACATCCTGTCCCACAGAGGCAGTCATATGCTTCACCTTCCCATCTGTCTTGTAATACAGATGAAAATGTGCATCTGCACCCAGTGTTGGAACCATTGTGTGTATGTATTGCTTGTGCATGACAGGTCATACACAAATTCAGGCTAATATCTAAAGAAATGTTATAATCCAGCAGGGAAACACTTATGAGTTTAACACAAATAGGAACATTTTAGAAGATATATTTATTTTACAGTTGCAGTAGTCAACAAGATTTTTAGAATAATAGATGCTAGATTTACTCTACCATTTAAAGTGCTATCTGTCTCCTATAATAAATCAACAGCTTTTCTTTTATACTACTTCAAGACAGCAGATAGCCATAAGCTCCATAACATGTCTATACTCCATTTTTTCCATTAACCATTATTGAACATGTAGTCATATTGCTCATGTAAAAGGGTATTCACTATGTACTGCATGAACTATTGCAAGGGCAGTACATCAACTAGGTCTTAGCATGAACAGTTATCTTATTATCTTTTAAGATCTACAGTTTTAGAGTTGTGTTTTGAAACTGTATCTTTGCCTTTTGTAATTTTATTTGCTTGCGAATAACTAGATTGTCATCCCTCTCATAAGTTTGAAAATAAATTACATTTTTACTGTTCTCTCATATTACATGCTGAGCCCATTGGTCTTGGTCAACATATACGTTTCTGTGTAAAACATAGTTTGAAAATATTCAGTCTCCTCTCTGTATACATACAGAGAGAGAGAGAGAGAGAGAGAGAGAGGGAGAGGGAGAAATTGGAAATGCTAGATTGGGCACCTCGAATTATTTTAAGAATTAGAATGTATATTTTATTCCAATATACTAGTTCTGCTTTCATGGACAATAAAAGAAGAATCCAGTTTTTTGATACCACCCAATGCCCCACTTAAAGCAAGAAAATAATAATGGGGGGTGGTGGAAACTGCCCTGATCATATTTTCTCGTGCCAAAATTTCTTAACTTTGGTATTCTAGGATTATTTGTTTCAGTGTTCATGCTTTGATAACTTTTTGACCCTGAAATTCCTGTTTCCAAGGAGCTCGTGTCAGTGGATCCATTCTTCATCTTATGTTTTACAAGTAGACATTTCTTCTACATGCTTGAAACCTAGGTGGCTTGGCTGCAAAATTCTTTTTGGGATCTTTTTAAAAATTATTATTCTAACTTTTCTGGAATAAAATTATATACTGCTTGTGGTGCCTGCTCTAATTGAACAGGTTGAGGCAGAAGGTTAAGAAGCAAGGCTGTTACATTCTGCTGTTACTGATAAGCTCAAAGTTTGTGAAAGACTGTATACATATATATTCAAACTATACTTACATACCAATAACTGTCCCTGTTTTCTGGTTCCTATTGTTGGTAAAACACTGTTCCTATTTTGCCTCTTGATAAGATGCTGAGTGTGCCTTTAAAATTATTGTAATTGCACAAATATGTACTACAGTTCTTTGGGTTTCATTCCCTTCCCCCAGATCCCAAGAAATGAAATATATGAAGTGGAAAGCAGCTTGACTCCAGAACTGCCAGTGCACTGCTTTCCCTTCCAACAACAACACCCATAACCACTTCTAATGTAGTAGGTGCTCATGAACATAGTGGGTAGTAGAGTTGGAGCTATTCTCTACAAGAACAAATAAAATTAACTTTCTAAACTCTTATCAACACTTTATTCATTCACCTTCTTCAGAAGCCAATGCATACAGCAGGTGGTAAAAGAGGACAGCATCTGCAATATATATATATATATATATATATATATATATAATCTCCTTCGTCCAAAAAAAATCTCAAGGCAGCAGTTGAGAGTCTCTACAATTTATATGCTTCCTGAGCCTATGGCTTGATGAGGTTGAAAAATAAAAGTTAGTATGAAAGACAGGCATTCCTGCTCTAATTTAGGTCTTGATGTACGATTTTAAAAACGTTTTTGAACATCTAAAAAATACAACCAATCTGCATACCAGCCAATGGAGCACAAGGCTTTTGTATGCTTGGTTTAGCCTGGGAGGAGGACTGAGAGGGCCATTTCATATAAAAATGGATTACATTGTAGGACCGCTGTGAAATGCATTTTCTCTCAGCACAGCCCTCCATTTTGAAATAAGGGTATAACAGTGAACACACAGCAGACTCTCTGTCCATGGATAATAATGAGAGGTCGTTGTAAGCTACCTTTCAGCTTCAGCCCAACTTGTATAGGGATGTGACACCTCTAGACAACATATGGTATTCAATGTGCACTAGTGCTTGACTGTCATAAGTCACTCTCCCAGCCCCTTCCAACCTGCAATAAGGAAACAGTGAACTGCATTTGCTTGGATTTGTATTAATAGGGTTATTTTTAAAATGTTTCATATTAAATAAGAACCTATTATTTATAAAATGGTCCTTGTGGTACTAGCTAAGTTTATTAACAGTTTTCTCTATTCAGGTGACAGTTCAGAAGATGCTGTTTTAGTACTGAATGGGTGACGGACAACCTTTTCTTATTCACAGTTCTTTGTTTCAGACCACCAGTTAGTAGGGCATTGCCTCAGCCTGAAAAGCTTCAGACAAATAATGTTGGGAAGAAAAAGAGACCTATAGAGGTAAGGAAAATTGTTCTTTTAACATTTTCATTTTAACTTTAGCAAATCATATAGGGGTCTGATATACCTCTCATTAAAGAGCTTCTTTAAACAGATGTCAGAAGCTTATTTTGAATGAATAAGGCAGTGGTCTTTTACATAATTCATTCTGCATCTATTTGAAAGCATCTTCCAGTAGCCCAGAAAGGTTAGCAAAATGGGAAGGTACTACAGGGACAAAGGTGAGGAGAGGAGTGGGCTCCTCTACAAGTAGAAAGGTTAGAGAATGCGTCCTTTGCGTTTCTCTAATATGTAAGTGGTGAAGTAGATTGTTGGACTCTTCTTAATGTTTTGAAATCCTATTAAAATAAAAATCAGTTTCATTTAATAGTCCTTTACAGTAAAATGTAAAGATAAAGCAGTGTAATAGTCTTTATTCACAAAGAAGGTTTGAAACGGTGGTAGTCATAAATCTGTTTTCTTAGGATCTAGTGTTGGAGCTGGTGTTTGGATATCGAGGGAAAGATGGCAGGAACAATGTGCACTATTTGAATGATGGTGCTGATATAATTTATCACACTGCATCTGTTGGGATTCTGTACAATGTGGCAACAGGTAGGAAATATAAATACCTTCTAAAAGAACACAGTATAATGTGCAGAAGATTATTCTTACTTCCCCTTGTATTGATAGTGTTTTTCTTTTCTCTCCCCCCTCTTTTACCCCTCCCAGATGTGATATTGTATTTTAAATAATATGCCACATTTTTCTCTTTAGGCTCTCAATCTTTTTACCAGGAACATAATGATGATATTTTGTGCCTCACTATAAATCAGCATCCCAAGTTTATCAACCTTGTGGCAACTGGCCAAGTAGGTATGTTTGTATTTTTTTTAAAAAAGAAATTAATATATGAGCATGAACAGTTAGCCATGTGAATTCATAGATAGAAGAAAGCATTTGCTTATGCTGCTTCTGTTTGTATGAATGTTACTCAGTTACCTGTGCCAACTATATTTTTATTCTTACCACTAAAAATTATTAAAAACCATATTGATGCTTTCAGGATGCCAGTGGTATTTCCATTGTACCATTTATCAAAATGATATTTAAACTGTTGAGCCCCATTTAAACACAAATCATTTCCTTTTTTTATTTCAAACCTGCTAGAATGTACATTTATCATGTGCAACATGCACAAAACTATTTCAATTAACAAAATGCCCATCACAATGAAATATAGGAAGGATAGGTACAAAGCAGATCTGTGTACTCTTCAGATAGACACAGTGAGCGCATGTGCATGTATGCAGACACACCACATGTTCTGTCTGTGAAGGCTGAGGAACAACAAAAATGTTTGTACCTTCACATTAATACTAAGCTCATGCAGATAATTAAGCAAACCTACTGTGAGCTCTTCCACTCCAGGATAACTTGGCCATGTGTATCATCCTGGTAGATGATAAGGAGGATTTTACCATACATCAAGTGCAGCTGTGTGGTAAAATATTGTCAGCAATAGCATTATATTGTTTCTGTAGATGTCAGTGGTCATTCACTTATCTTGGAGTAGAAAACCTACACTACATATTTGAAGCTGAGAGCTAATTAGAATAGAAAGAAGGAGGTTTTAAAAAAACCCTTCCAAATATATAAGTTTCACCGTTTATTGTATAGTTAAAAAAATTAAAAACCAAAATTGGAAAAATTGAAAAGCAGTGATTGTTGTGCACTGGATTATTTACAATCAGAACAAATCCTTACTCAGGTTGATTAAATACACTCTATTGTATGAAAATCAATTGGCAAGAACAAATCATACCATGTTCCATAAGCATATATTGTGGGCAGGAAACAATTTATGTAATTTATTATTTAAACTGATGCTCAATACATGCTAGAACACAAGGCATTTTAGCCAGAATTCCTGTAATTGACCAGATTTTGAGGTTGCAGTCTGGACTGTCCTCAAATACAAATATGACAAATCTGCCTTGTGCTGGCAACACATAGGTGGATTACAGGGAACATCTGTGTGGTGGTGGGACCAACAAATCAACACACAGGCCTGGATGGGTTAACAAATTTTCCATACCTTTATTGGATACAGTTTGAAATATATGTTGACAGAAACATTGGGCATGGATCCAGTCATTTGGGGCACCTGCCTGCTGGCCGATCCCACCATTCCTGTCCGTGTCCCCGAAGCATAGGTAGCGAGAAAGGAACAACCCACTGTGGCAGGCTTGCCAGCCCCTGTGGTAAGCTGGGCCTGGAAGGCCACCCTCTAAGCTCCCTTAGGAGGATCCCCACTATGGGAGAACAGGGAGTCCAATCTCATTTCCTTTTCCAAATCAATCCAGCCCAATGCCTCCCACACTTCCAGAAAGTTGACTACTAACAACAGCTAACCAATCAGCTATAACTGTAATATAAAATGCCTATTTATTACAACAACAACAACAATGCTGCTATGGGGAAGGCAAAAACCCAATACCACTGTGCCCAATTGCGCATGCAGGTAAAATTCCTTCCCAGCCCATTAACCAGTAGCTAACACTTGTTCATAGCAAAGTAACAATCACTTTTTAGGAGTCAGTGGGTGGGGACGTCGGTGACAGTAGTGCGGAAGCTGAGTTTTGGGTTACATTTATAGACTAGAGGTGAACCAGATTCTGCCCAAAACCCCATCCCCACTGAGCCAATTGGAGCCCTGATTGGCTCCCAAAAGTACAAGCCCAAGCTGCTCAGAGATGCTGTGGTAAAATAGCCATGGATCAGAACTACTCCCCTCCCATCTCTGTGCCCATGTAACTGCACATAATTAGTTCCCAGATAAGCAAGGAAGCTGCTGCTTTGATTTAAATGGCAAGCTTTAAGGCATATTCACTCATCCAGCAATCAATTCCAAATGTAGGAGCTCAGATACAACCATAGATTTGCCTGTACTTCCCCATTCAATGGAGGGAAGCAATCTACATCTTCAAAAGAATTTATGCACAAATCTCCCTCCATTTAAATGAATGGTGACCTTGCATGCGTAGGATTTCCATCTGCATGCAAGAACACACATGGAACTCTTAATCTGAGTCACGAATTTATTAGCACAGAAAATATAACTAACCTTGTAATTTTTACAAAAATCACCACTGGATCTATTGTCTTTGGGTTTCAATAAAGTTTTAGAGACACCCTGAGTTAGTTCAGATGTAATATTCCTTGGGAATATTGGGAGTATGTTGTTTAGGGCAAAATCCTATGCATGTTTAGACAGAAAAAAGCCCAACAACTCCCAGCATTCCCCAGCCAGCCATGATAGGTGGGAAATGCTGGGAGTTGTATGAGTTTCTTCTGTCTAAACACGCACAAGATTGCACCCTTCATTATCTACTTCCTGCTTAGAGCAAACTATAGCTTGCCATCACAACTAAACCACAAACTGGTTTGAAATGCTGGATTGGAGGGCAAACACAAACCACTGTTCAGACACTGTAGCAGTAAATTATGCTTCATGATAAACAGGAAGTAACTAATTGAATTTGAATGTTTAAGGGGGAACAGGTAGTACACAAGCCCAAGGCTAATTCACGTAACACCAAACCAGTGTTTCACTTTATATATACTTGCCAAGAACTGATACTATCAGAAGGCGATTCTGAACTCAAAACATGTACCTTATACCACATATATTTTAGTTATTATCTTCATTCTGGTTGTAATTATTTTTCTGCTGCTTTTCCATTACAGGAGACTCAGCAGATATGTCAGGTAAGGGAAACAAAATTTTAACATCTTCAAGGATAATTAGGCTTTTGGGGGGTAGTTACTTCCAGTATTGTAGGTAGGTTAATTGAGTATATTTCCATGATATTAAAACACACCATTAGCTCATTATCACTAAATACAAAATTCAGCAAATTATAAACATACAATATTCCCTTTGAAATCAAAGCATTCATTTTAACATATTTTATTTTTATTTTATTGTATTTTATCTTTGTTTTGTAAAGTGATAAATCATTTCTAACCTATATTTCTACTTACATACCTATACATTCATTCAGTTTCTGGAAAATTATTGGGGCTGACAACATGTTTCTTTTAGAAATATTTTTTGTTTTAAATCTAGCTGTTCACTGATGAGGCTTTGGTGACTGAGTTAATAAAGAAATCATCTTTCACATATACTGTATTGTTGTCATAGAGTTTTTACCAGTCATCTAAAATTATCAGTTGTATCAAATTCATTTTATGGAATTTCATTTTGTTTCTCTTGAGTCATAGTCTTAACAATAAATTGTTTCCCAACTGTAACATTGTATTTTTGTTACCAGCTTTCATGAATTGATAGTCATCTTTTATAGTTGTCCATGAACCATCCAACAGAAAAGAACAAGGCACATGCTTGCATACATAGAATGGCTGCTATTTCTTCTAACCTTTTATCCATGTAACTCCTTGTTTATATATCTTGAGCTACTAATCAATCACTACAGCACACAACTGGGGCATGGGAAGTTCAGCCTTTTGGACTCCACAATCCATGGTGGTCCCTGTCAATCATTGCCACAATCCAGTATATTGTGAAGTCCACTTAAGACCATTAGTCAACTTGTGGCTCATTTGCGCCCACAGAAATTGTGTGGTGTTGAAACAAAGCTCTGAATATTCTGGATAAACCTTTACTGCAAAATATATTCTCATAGACTATAGACTTGTATAGGCTGTTTTCACTCATGCATGTCCATGCACTTTATATAGATACCTGTAATGTATTACACAAATGACATGCTGTTTTACTACCTGGTACTGGAAGCAAATGGAAAGTGTATGGTACTCCTGCCAGCAGAGTACATTCAGGAGCAGAGTTTTACTATATTGTCAGTAAAGGATATTTATGAAATACAATATATCTAAAGACTGGTGAGAAGTTTATGATTGTCTAAACTTGTGAAATGAATTTTTGCAACTTTTATACTGAATAATGGCCTTAAAAGACTTTAGAAGACAATATTTATTTTATTTAGTTAGTTATTAGTAATACTTATATACTGCTCAACATGATAGAATTTCTAAGCAGTTCACATATACAAAACTTCGAGAGATTTTTTTTTTTTACTATAATCGCTCTGAGGTTTTAAGTGTTAAAAATCCTATAAGCTTTCACTAACAAAACAAATTACTGATGTTCTTATATTTGTTCAGCTACAGCACCGTGTATTCACATATGGGATGCAATGAACAAACAGACATTGTCTGTATTGCGATGCTTCCACTCAAAAGGAGTTTGTTCAGTCAGTTTTAGTGCCACTGGCAAGCTTCTTCTATCTGTCGGACTGGATCCTGAACATACCATTACCATTTGGAAATGGCAAGAAGGTAGGAAAAGATTTTGTTTATAAAAAGCACATTTATATTACTCATGAATTGACTGGAGACACTCCCCAGAAAAATCAAATTAAAATAAATGTGATTTTAACTTTAAATGCTATTTATATACTATTTCATGTATTTCGCAGATGTGAACCTGAAATTCTCATCTGGTATGCAATTAAAAGGGAGCTGCAGCCTGTACGATGCATGTTTTTTGCATTCACACTTTATATTGTCTTCCCCAACCTGGTGCCTTCCAGATGTGTTGGACTACAACTGCCATGATCCCCAGCCAGCATGGCCAATGGCTTTGTTGGATGGGGATGATGTGAGTCCTAGTCTTACACATCTGGAGGGCACCAGGTTTAGGAAGGCTGCTTCACGTAAGTGGCACGCATATGGAGCTAACTTTGACCATATAAAAGCTGCAGGTTCAGCATTATACAGAGAAATTAGAATGATGCAATGTTTAAATGTGATCTTAGTCCTTCCGGGCAATGGAGACATCTAGTTTTGTAAAATGGCACCAAAGCCTGCTGACATATTCTTTGGGACATTTGTCTTTTCTGCCATAATGGCTAACCAGGTTCGAGCATAATTTATATTTCAGATTATTGGAAGCTGCTTAAATGTATTAACGTGCTGTTGCCTTAGGAAATAGACTGTATGAATGCAAATACTTTGGTCGTTTAGAAAATTCATTTGTTTAGAAAACTATTCTTCAAAAACATTTAAGGACAGATCAGCCAAATCACTTGATGACAGCTATTGAGGCAGGGCTGGCTCCAAGTTTTTTAGTAGGAGGGGTGAGCAAGATGTTGTCTATGGCAATGGCAGCAGCAGCCCTTCTTTATGTGCCATACAGGAGATGTGTGGGGCAGCAGCTGTTTGTTTCAACTCCTGATGAGCTGCACTGAGGCCTATTTTAGACATTATATTGAGGCCATTTAGGCACCTTTACTAATTAATAGGTTTTCTTAGATCAGGGTTTGGCAACCTTTTGGGGCCGTGAGCACCTTTGTTAATTTGAGAAACTGTCCCAGGCACCACCACAAAATGGTTGCCATGGGAGATGTGGCAAAGGGCAAATAACCTGCTCCAAAGGCTGAGTACAAGCAATGCCAGCTTTAGTGTTTGAGGGCCCTTAGACAATATGCCCCCAATAGACCCTCTCGCTCTATGAGTCTACCTTCTCAGAACCATTGTTACTAGCTGTTATTTCTCTTCCTGCTCTTTCTCAGTATAGCTACCACTTGCTTGCTTGATAGATAGAGAGCCTTCTCATCACCACAGTTGTCCAGGCCAGAGTGAGAAGCAGATGAACAAGCAGGTTTCAATGGTGAAGAGGAACCTCAAGGCGGCTCTTGTCAGTGTGCCCCTGCTGGGTTGTGGGCCAATCATGCCCACCCTTGATGACAGCCCTGGGTACAAGGCAGTGGTTGGGTCTGAGCCCCAACATACTAAACAACTAATTTGAACTCATTTCTCAGTACCAACAGAAACCTATTTCACAATAAAATGTGTTAATTTTTTTAAAAATGGAAGGGGTAAAGCACATTGGCAAGTGTTAAGAAAGATGTCCGAGGGAACATTGGTACATACGGACACCACGTTGTGAACCACTGACGTAGATACCCATTGTAATATGTGGGATGGTGGGTGGTCACAGATCTCTAGTAGGGCAACTAGTGCTATTTCTGAAGCTTGCCAGGTTACAGATTAGAATGGTGATAATAATATTGACCTATTGACAGGGTTGCGTTACAATATGATAATGTATGTGAATTAATTTGAACTCTCTAAAGCACTAAATAATAGCCATTTTAAACTTGGGTTTAGGAAGAAATGGGCATAATGGTGGAGAGCAACGATGAAAAAACTACAACTTTCCATTGACTTGAAACTTCAGTATCCTCTATTCCCATTGTGCCCCTGCTAGTTCTGTTGCACCAGTAGGACTTGCTGCTAGTGCAACAGGAACTACTGTTTCCTGAAACAACCCCAGAAATGAGCGGAAACTCTCATTTTCAGAGCAGGATAGGTCAGTGGCATGCCCTTCTATGAGCTCTGTTGACCTGCCCCATTCTGGAAATGAGTGTTTCCACTTTCTTCCAACTTCAGGAATCGCTGCTTCCTGTTGCACTACAGGTAGAGCCTGCTGGCCCATGGGCAGCTCAAGATAGGGCCCATTGTCAGATGCAATTCCTTTTCACTACATATTGGTACACTATATATATGTGATTTTGAAGTTTAATTAATTCTTCCTATTAGGTGCCAAAATCGCCAGTAGAGCTGGTCATAATCAGCGTATCTTTGTAGCAGATTTCAGGCCCGACTCCGACACACAGTTCGTTTCAGTAGGAGTAAAACATGTGAGATTCTGGACCCTTGCTGGAAGAGCACTTCTCAGTAAAAAAGGACAGACAAGTTCAATAGAAGATGCACGAATGCAGACCATGCTGTCTGTAGCTTTTGGAGCTGTACGTAATTTATTTTATTTTGAAATATTTATATTCATTCCTTCTATCTTTGATGCTTCCATTTTTAATTACAGTACTCATATGTGTGCCCTTTCTGCCTTAGGCAGCATTCTTATGGTTCCTGGAAAGCCATCAAAAGGGCTATAGAAAATCTGCCCGCACAAAGGCCTTCTGGATGCTGGTGCAGAAACTTCCACTGCCCTTGTTGTTCCAACATCAGTACTCCAATGGCAGTAATAGCAAAAAAAAAAAAATCAAAAATAAAAAGCATGCTGGCATGGATCCAGGGGTGCTTTGATCTGCTAAATCCAAAGTCCTCCTGTTTATTTTACATGCCTTCAGAATGGGGAAAAAAAGAGTGCTAGTCGTGGAAATGGCAAACTTATTTTCCCTCCAAACGCCCCCACCGTTCCTCCGTGTTGCTGTAATCCAGGCAAGGCTTTGGAAGTGGTGATTCCTCTGCCATGGATTGTCTCTCTCCACTCTTTTAGGATTTCTCAAACCTAATTTACATTACAGATTATTGGAAGCTGCTGAATACTATAAAATGCTGCCCCCTTTGGAAATACACTGTATGACTGCAGGTACATTAGTTATTTAGAAAATGAATTTATTTAGAAAACATTTGTGGAAATTTCTAATGGTAATTCAGACATCTCTGATTTACGTTAGTTCTGGAAAGTTTAGAATAATGTTTATACTTCAACACGATCAGGCATGAGGTATTATTTTCCAAATTTGGTCAACAAACTGGATGAACGTGTCATGAATAGAGAATCTGTCATCTGTAGCATTTGCAGAGTGTTAACGTGACAGTTACAACTTCCCCATAATAACAAAATATGGAGTAGCAAGGGCATGCAGTTGCCT
This sequence comes from Anniella stebbinsi, assembly GCA_029215795.1. Classification (NCBI taxonomy): domain Eukaryota; kingdom Metazoa; phylum Chordata; class Lepidosauria; order Squamata; family Anniellidae; genus Anniella; species Anniella stebbinsi. The sequence goes on along the minus strand of JARDYH010000001.1, from coordinate 345,280,167 downwards.
CTCAATGAATTTGTTAAGGAAAAGGCAAAGAAAGCAATTGGCTCTTTAGCGCTTTCCTACAAGCCTCTATAGCTGGAGCATAGCTGGTAATCCATTTCACATGCATGGACCCACTGTGCAGGCAAGTTGATATGGATGATAGTGATCCTTCAGGTAACTTGGTCCCAAACCATTTAAGGCATTAAATGTTATTAAAACTAGCACTTCTGATTGAGCTTGGAAACACATTGGGAACCAGTGCAATTGACACAATATGGGTATCATGTGAACTGACTACCTAACTTCTACAGTACTCAGGTAGCCTTCTGTACCAACTGAAGCTTCTGAACCATCTTTAAAAGCAGTTTAATGTAAAGTACATTACAATAGTCCAGCTTGGATGTCACTAGAACATGGATAACAAAGGCAAGGTCAGACTGCCACAAGGGCAGCAACTGATATACTAGTTTAAGCTAGTAAAAAGTACTCCTGACCACTTCTGAAACCTGAGCTTCTCCAATTAGCACCAGGTCTGGAAAAACTCTCAACTTGTGCATTTGCTCATTAAGAGTGGATGCAACCCCATCTAAACCTCCATCCGTAGTAATCAGTTCCTACTCACAGCACCTTCATCTTGTCTGGAGGGCTTCTTTGCCCTTATCCATCCCAAAACCATAAGCAGACACTTGTTCATTTCCATCTCTTGCACTTGGGACAAGTAGCTGGAAATGAGAGGTGGAGCTGAGCATCATGTACATGTTGATAACACTTCAGTCCAAACCTCTGGATGACTTTCACAGTTGTTTCATGTAGATGTCACAAAGCATGGGGGAACAAGATGGAACTGCAGGCCAATGGCCATGGGGTGGAACAGAAGCTCCCTGACACCATCTTCTGAGACCATTCCTTCAGGACTGGGACCACTGAGCCTCCTAAGCTCAATCCCAGAAGGATACCATGCCCAATGGTATTGAAAGCTATTGAAAGGTCCAGGAGAGCCAACACTGTTGCATTTCCCTCATCCATTCCCCAGCATAAGTCATCCATTAGGATGACCAAGCCTATCTCAGACTCAAAACCAGGCCTGAAGCTGGACTGGAATAGTAGTTTGGCTACTGTCTTCTGCATCAGTTGCAGTTTCATTACAAATACATGCATTTACTCCATTTTGAAATCATATGATGAACATATTTTTCCCCCTTTTCAGAATAATTTGACATTTACAGGTACCATCAGTGGAGATGTATTCGTATGGAAAGAACATATATTGAATCGAATTGTTGGCAAAGCTCACAATGGGCCTATATTTGCAATGTACACAACACTACGAGATGGCTTAATTGTAACAGGTGGCAAAGAGAGGCCGTGAGTCCCATTTCTTTCTACAGATGCATTTTACCAAGTTAATGCTGCATTAATGTATTATAGTAAATTACGTTGTAGTTGTTCTGTTTTTAAGTATTTACAATTGGGCGTGTGTGTGTGTATATACTGAAAGCCTAAGCTTTGTTATCTATAGTAACTGTGGCAGAGGAAGCAGTGGCTTTAGCTGCCATGGCATCCTAACTTTAGCTGCATGTCAGAAAAAAATCCCTACCTAACTATGACTAAAGTAGGGAGCTAGATTGCACAGTTTTCCACAGTCCTTCCCATCTGCAAGGAACCCACATTGTATAGGTGTTGGTGACTCTAGCTCCTTCCCACTAGCACTGTATGGCTTGCTGTAAAAGGAGGGCTCCTCTAACCCAGAAGCAGTAATAAACAATTTCCAAGTAACTGTCTTTTAGATATAATCTTGGAATTCCCCCCCTTGTTTCCAGTGCAACAAAATGACTTACAAAGTAAGAAGTATCTCAGTCATGTTCTCCTGCAAAGGAAAGAATTAAGCATGTGCTTAAACATACTAGATTGTGTCCAAGGTTAGTGAAATCCATACACCAAGTCAAGAAGAGGCAAAGCTGAACAATCCTGCCCTTAGTGACTAGCACATTAGTCTTAACTCTATGATGTGAGATAGTTAAAATAGTAGAAACTGCTACAAAATTTGAATTTTTTAATGTATTTTTATGTTGCTCATCAGCCCCCAAAAGGCTCGAGGAGCAGCTTATAATCAATCACATAACTTAGACAGCCCCTTCCTTTATGTTTGCAATGTAAAAAAAAAAACCACACACAGCACACAAGGAAAAGGGGGGAAAACAGATTTTCAGCAATGCTTGTGGAATGGCCCTGCTTTGCCTCGTACTCCTAGGAGGGGAGCCCCTCAGCCTCCTCCTGTCTTCCTCACTCCCTTCTTCCCCATAGGGCAGACCATGTCAGTTAGAAGACATCTACCATGAAAAATGTAGAAATATAACACACACACATAAATACTTTTGAAATGAGGTAAAATCTCTGCAGACGACTTTGTGGAGAGTTAAAACTGAGACAATATGGTATATTTTTAAATTGTGGTTTTAATTATTCATTTGTGAACCTCAATTATATCATCCAGTTAATGAATGCATGATAGGTTTGATACACATGTGTGTGTGTTTCTGAGGCAGTTTTATGCATTCTTTCTGTAATGTTTCCTACTTTTTTCACTAGATCGAAAGAAGGAGGAGCAGTTAAGCTATGGGACCAGGAGTTAAGGAGATGTCGTGCTTTCAGATTAGAGACAGGACAGATAATTGACTGTGTTCGCTCTGTATGCAGAGGAAAAGTAAGTGTTGTTCTCCTTAATATAATATTACATCTTAGGGCTGTTATGTCAAAGGCAGACACACAGGTAAGTATTATTTTATCTTCTTTCCTTTATAATTACATTGAGTTGCTAAACTATTTTAAAATGGTCAAAAGCACAAACATATTCATTCATGTTAGTTATGAATTTTCTCAGTTCTCTTCATCCAGTTATTCACCTAAAGTGTCATAATATGTTTACCCTCTGCAATTTTGTTAAGTAAAATAATACCAGTATGACAATGGAACCAATGACCTCGGGAGGCAATCAAGAGGTAGCTAGACAGCCATCTGTCAGGGATGCTTTAGGGTGGATTCCTGCATTGAGCAGGGGGTTAGACTTGATGGCCTTATGGGTCCCTTCCAACTCTACTATTCTATGATTCTAATATTCAAATAGTGTCAGACCATACCATCATTAACTTTCTGTATCCAGAACTTTCTGTATCCTGAACTGCAGCAACTCCATTGAAGTGTGTAACACAAACTATTCCATGAACTAGATTAACTACCAGAAAAAGGATAAATTTGCTCCCCCGCAATCTTGAGTAACCCTCTAACTGTTGGCATGGGAGAAGTCTGCAGCTGCTCTCCTTGGAAAACAAACAAACATAGTAAATATCTACCTGAACGCCTGGCCACATGTTCATCACATGTTCGCCATGGAGAAATGTGGTTAATAGGTAACAAATAATATTTCCCAGAACATATTATTGCATCTCCCTGAAGCACAAAGTGATTTCTTTAGCCCCCTTTCTTCAGTGATTACATCTGGTACTCACGGCTACTGGCCTTTTCAGCCTGAACTACTCAGTCACTTCCTTCTGGCAACATTTCCCCTTCTGTCCCCTCTTTACCGTTGAGTTGCTTTTACCTGCAATGCTTTGGATTATGTAAAAGGGCCTAGCATACCTGCATACCTGCCAGACAGGAGAGGGAACACAGCCCTTAGGGTTCTCTCCACCCCCACCCCGCAGCCATTTCCAGCACAGATTTGTCTAGGATTCAGTAAGATTGTTACTTTAGCAAACTGCTGTTCCAAATGTTACTTGCATTGAAATTATGCTGACCTTGTATATGAATTTATTATCTGTTGGAAGGCATATTTATATGTGCTCCTTTCCTTGTATTTAACACTTACATGATTTCAATAAACCTTTAGATGAAAATAAGTTAATGAATTCTAAGTTTTCATGTATATATTCATGTTATTCTTCAAAAACAAATTCCCTGCCTGTAGAACATTCTCCTAAAGAAAGTTAGGCTGGCCCCTTCTTTGTTCAGCTTAAGGCGGGCTGTTAATTTCTTTTGTTCTGTATAGCTTTTTAGTATTTTAGGAGCACAATCCTAAGGGGCTGCCTCTCGATGGCTCAGATCTTGAAACCCTCTGTCTATCCTATGCCATGCTGACAGGAGACAGGCAGGGTGGGAGGAGGACAGAGGCAAAAATGCCTCCTGTTTCTCCTTTTCTTTCGTCTTGGCTTGTCAAAGTGACTTACCTTTCTTGGGGTGGGACGGGGATGATGGAGAGGTTTTAAGATTGTGCGGATCCTGGCCTCTGCTCCTCCCTCCTCTTCCTACCCACAATCCACTACCCTTTCCCCTTTTCCCCCTCCGTGAACTATTCTAAGGCCATTGTTCAAAGGTCAAAAGAGCAGCCGCTGCGGTGCTTTCTGTGGTGGCTGTGAGGTTGAAGAGGAATGTTCCAATATCAGTTTCTCCTCTTGAGGCCGTAGCAAAGTCTACAGCCCTGGGAAGGGGATCCATCCTATCCTATAGTCCCTGAGATGTTCTCCCAAGGACCATGTGATTGCTCTGTAAATGAATTCACTCCATACTCTGTTTTAAGATTCACTCCTGCACTTAATTCTGCTCTTGATTAATTCTGTTCTTTGATTAATTTGTTTTTAAAGTTTTCTGGTGGTTTTAAAGTTTTCAAGCTTTTTAACATTTTCAAAATTCTTAACTTTTTTTTTAAGTGGGGTTTTTTTCTGTTTGGGCCAGAAGGTGACCCATAAATAAATAAATAAATATCTTTTCCATTTATTCACTGTTGTTCCAGGGAAAAATTCTCGTTGGGACAAGGAATGCTGAAATAATCGAAGTTGGAGAGAAAAATGCAGCTTGTAATCTTCTAATTAATGGTCATATGGATGGGCCTATCTGGGGATTGGCAACACACCCTTCTCGTGATGTTTTCCTTTCTGCTGCAGAAGACGGGACAGTGAGACTTTGGGATATTGCTGATAAAGTAGGTGTAAAAACGGCATTTAAGAAGTTACAATAATTTGAAAATGATACATTAAAAAGAACTCAGTTGAGAAAATATATTTCTTAAGAAGTTCAAAGCAAGTATAAAAAGAAATCATGACATAACTTTGATTTGCTGTTTTTACTGTACATACATAGAAATATTTAACTCGTGTTTCCTTTTTTCTTTTTAATTCTCACAGAAGATGGTGAACAAAGTCAATTTAGGCCATGCAGCACGCACTGTAGCTTATAGTCCAGACAGTGACATGGTGGCTATTGGCATGAAGAATGGAGAATTTATTATCTTGTTAGTGAACTCTCTGAAGATCTGGGGCAAGAAAAGGGACAGAAGATCAGCTATTCAAGATATCAGGTGAAAAATCATGTGTCACTTATTGGCTATGAGAACTGCTATGGTTCTGGGTTCCCTAAAAGCAATATCTGCACATGGAACATCTTACTAGCTATGAAGTACAAGCAGATATAATGCTGCTGAATTGCACACAGCCCTTAACAGATAGGCAGATGGTAAGTTCTAACACTACCATTTTTATTAATTCCTGAAAATGATCTTCTTGAAGTCTCCATTTGTCTTCACTCACTCTATGTTATCTTCATATGTAATTTTCGGTTGCATTTGTACCTTCCAAACAGATTTTTTGATATATATACACACACACACACACACATATGAATATCACAGAGAAGGAGTAAGAGAAATAGAAACCTCAACAAGGTCATTTTCAGGAATTAGTAAACCCCTAGTGAAATCAAATAATAATCCTATACATGTCTACTCAAAAATCCCATTGAACTAAATGGCACTTATTCCAAGGTAAGTGAGTATAGGATTGCAGCTGGAGAGAGCAATCCTATATCCTCTAGACAGCATCTGGGGGTGGGATATAGGATTGTTCAGTTTCTTGGCTCTGAGCTCGTAGACAGGTCTCTGAGCTGGAAGCCAGGAAACTCCCCTCCCCTCCCCCTTCCTAGCAAGCAAAAAGGAGCAAAGGAGGCGTTCCCAGGGGTGGAGAGGAGACTGGGAATGTGGAGCTCCGAGGTATCCCCAGTTGTCCCTAGCCTCCTTTCCTACACCTCCCTGAAATCACCCTTCTATCTAAAATGTAGTGCAGGAGGCGCAAGGTGCATCCTATGCATTGGATACTCATAAGCTTCTGACTTCGGAGGCTTACGAGTAGCCAGGGCACATCCCATACGATTGTGCCCTAAATTGATTATAATTTGGTGGATAAGTTCTTAAAATGTATATCTCAAGCAATGCAAGACTGGGTCTCTATAATTGGGAAGTTAGATGGGGAGATTGAAGAGACACAATAGGAGGAGTGTGTCATGTAGAGAAAAAGATACTATCTGCTAATGTGATAAAAGGCTTAAACGGTATAAAACCGTGAAATCACAAGGAAAGTTTAGAATTTGATTTGGAGCGGTTTAGTTAGACGTCGATGATTTTTAAAAATTCCATTCTAGTATATACTGTGAAAAGGATATGAATGGAAGCCTTTTTTATATTAAGAGATTATATTCTTTTAAGCTTTGCTCCATTTTAGACTACAATCATCTTACAAAATATGTGGCATGAAAGGCTGAAATAAAAATCTAACATTCTGAGATTTTTAGGTGTGTACCTTGTGATCAGCAAGAACTCATTTAAAGCTGTTTATCTACTTAGGTTCAGTCCAGATTCTCATTACTTAGCAGTGGGTTCCAGTGAAAATGCAGTGGACTTTTATGACCTGACTTTGGGGCCTAGTCTTAACCGAGCCAGCTATTGCAAAGACATCCCAAGTTTTGTAATTCAAATGGACTTTTCAGCAGATAGCTGTTATCTTCAGGTAAATATAATTGGAGTATTTTGCTAATTTGACACTTTTTGTGCTCTATAGCAGCTCCAGACCCCATTTTCTTGTTGTGGTCCCCAGAGAAAATTGCCCCCATGGCCTCCCAAAGCTGTCCATCCTGTTTTAAAGGCATAGTAATAGTACAACTAATGTAGAATCTTTATAGTGTGCAAAGAAACCATAATCTCCGTACATTGTTGCAGGCCTCAGAGATAATGTTCTTAGTAAAGTCAAATCATGTGAGATACAATAGTTGAACAGCAGTTTATATAGAAATTTAGCTGCGTTAATCTGGATCTTAACAGAGATTATGGTTTATTTGTTGGTGTAGGAGCCTCTCCAGAGTGGGCTTTATTCCTATTAGTTCAAGAGGAGGCAGCATGCTAACAATGTTTTAAGACTTCTCTTCTTAGAAGAAGCCCGTTCCAGTTTCTTCCTACCTAGCTCAGGAATCAGGCAAGATTTTCCCTCTCCCTGAAACCCGCCCTAACTTGACTTATTCTCTTTGACTTTTTCTTTTTTCTTTTTTTTGTTCCTAATCCTTTTCCCACCAGAGTCTCTCTTGTTTCACCCTCTTTTTTCTTTTTTTGAACTAACCATTTCTTTTATTTTCTTGTTCTCCACTTTCATTTTTTCTTTCTCCTGGTTGCCTCCTACTTAAATGGCTAGTTAATGGAAGGGCAAGAAGGCAAGCAAAAAAATGTAGGAATGAAATAATTTTAAATCTGAGACCCCTGCCCTTCTTGGCTCATTCTTTGGAAGGCCTTGACACAGGCCTCCCGCGAATCACTGAGGAACTGACAACAGACATGAAAATGGAATTCAGGATAGGAAAATGCAAGATGCTACACATAGAAAGAGGAAAATGAAAAAAAAAAGAAGAAACAGCAGAAACACTAAATAACGAAATATTAGATAACATGGAAGAAAATGAAACATACAAATACTTAGGATTCTAACAAAACACACAAATCAATCACTCCACAGTAAAAACTCAACTAAGAATGCAATATAAAACTCGCCTATCACAAATCCTAAAATCTAAACTCAACTCTAAAAACATTTTCAAAGCCATCAACACCTACGCAATACCCACTCTCACATACTCATTCGGAATCATACACTGGTCGCATACTGAACTCAAAGAAATAAACAGGCTCAATCGCACCGAACTCACAAAACACGGCATGCTCCATCCCAACTCATGCATTGAAAGAACAACAATCAGCATGAAAGAAGGAGGAAGAGGTCTGGCAGACATTAACATAATGCATGCTAAACAAATAAAATTACTCAGAGAATTCTTCCATACTAAAAATACCCCCATTCATAAAGCCATAGGAACAGCAGATAAAAATTACACCCCATTCAACCTAGCACTACAAAATGAAGACCAAACACGACCACTCACACTCGCAGAGAAAAAAGAAAAATGGGCACAAAAAGTACTCCATGGGAAGCACTGCAACATAATACAGAACCCACTAATAAACAAAGAACAATCGTACAAATGGCTCAGGAAGGGTGAACTATTTCTAGAAACAGAAGGATTCCTAATAGCTATACAGGATCAAGTTATAGCCACCAAGAACTACCAAAAATATAAAAGATAACAGTGTAACAACAGATCTATGCAGGAAATGCCATCAAGTCCAAGAAACAATAGACCACATAACAGGAGGATGTAAAATCCTGGCAGGAATGGACTATACAGACAGACACAATACAGCTGCAAAATAATTCACCAACAACTGGCCATCAAATTCAACCTTATCAAACAATCTACACCATACTATACATACTCACCCGAAACAATCTTGGAAAATGCAGATCCTAAAATATACTGGGACAAAACAATTCATAGCGACAAGACAATACCCTGCAACTGACCAGACATAATGGTCATAGACAAAAAAGAAAAACACACATACCTCATCGACATAGCAATACAGAATGACAAAAGTGTTGTTGAAAAGGAAGAAGAAAAGAGAAACAAATCTACAGCACTGGCTATGGAAGTCAAAGAACTATGGCAACAGGAAAAGGTCACAATTATTCCGTTAGTCACCTCAGTCACTGGCATCACATCAAAAAATTATACAGAAAACCTTCAGAAACTGGGCCCACCAAAATACATCCACACCAACATCCAGAAAGCAGTCATACTTAAAACATGCTCAATTGTCAGGAAATTCCTGAATCTTTAAAAGACAGCATGACTTGGCAAAGCCCGTCATGTCCGTCTAGAAAAACCGCCACGAGTGAGAAAGAGATGAAATAACAATAATAATTGCGGAGCCATCTGAGAGCATTCTCCCGAAGCTCTGGTTTAAAAAAGTTGGCTACTTACCCCGACTTTTTCAGCTTGCGGCAAGGCAATGACTGCCGTCTGTTGCCTTGTTCTGGAGCTGCGTCGGGGGTGTGCTTCAGCCGATGCCAACCCGATTGGTTTCATCAGCTGAACAGGGGGTGGACCAGTGAGCCGAATGGCCGCTGGGCCGCCCCTGCAGAGCTTGGCATTGAACGGAAAATGTAAAAAACAAAATTTAAACAGCTGTAGGTTGTAAAAAGTTTTAAAGCTTTTTATAACCTATATATTTTAGGTTGTAAAAAAGTTTTAAAGCTTTTTACAACCTATATACAACCTATATATAGGGGCGCGGGATTACCAGCCGCTTCCACGCTTTGCTACATCAGTGAAGCTGTGGAATCAAAGAAAGATGTTTTGTAAAAACGGAGTGAGGTGTGCCGCTGCGGTGCCTGTTTGCTCCTCCTGCCCTGTAAACCCCACTCTAGTTCCTTCACATGGGGACAATGCGAAGGAGCGCAAACGCTGGGGTTTGAGGACTGGTGGTGTCAATATGCCGCCATCAAGACCCCCCCCCCCATGTTATTTTTCTACGTCCTCCAACTTCTCCGGGACCTTCCCTTGCCAGAATAGGTCAACTTAAAGCACTTCAACAGCTAGTCTAAATGACCAGCTAATAAAGAGTCATCATAAAGGTTATCCCTGCATACTTACATGGAAGAAGGGTAAGGTGCAGGCCCAAATTCTTCATTTTTTTTGTCTTTATCTACTTTTCCCTCTGATTCTCAATGCCCCAAGGGAAGAAACTTAGTGAAGACTAGCTCCAAACATGACCATTCTAAAGAACCTCACAGAGATCCTCCCTGCTTCACAGACGAGTCTGATGGGGATGAAAGAAACCTGTTTCGTGGTTTGTTTTGCAATCCTATGTTCCTGTTTTTCCATCATTTTAAAACCTCTTTTACTTCAGGAGTGTAATCAGCAGTGTGATTGCTGAGGCCTGCACCCAGTGCCTCAGAGGCAAAGAGGCTTATAGGAGAAGGGTGGCTGCTCTCAGGCTTTCCTCTCTTAAGCAAGAGGCTCCCAATTCCACTTACAAGTGTGGAAAGAGCCTAATACCACTACTGAGGCCTAATAAGTCTGTTAAAGAATGCACAAACAGTACCACTGGTGAGTTGAGGATTAATATGTGGAGGAGAGTGTCTTTGGAGCTGGTGTCTCTCCTTTGATGAAAGCCGAGAACATGTTTGGGATTGCATTGTACCAATTTATGGAAAGGAATGTTAGCATCTGTATCTATTGCAACTTTTCCCAACTTGGTGCCCTCCAAATGTTTTAGACTTCAACTTTCATCAGGCCTGTTCAGACAGCACGCTAAGCCATGGTGCGCCCGCTCACCCTTTTGCAGCAAATGGTTAGTGAGCGTGTTTAAACCATGTTTATGTAGCCACCAGGGTTAGGAATGGTTCACACGACATGCCAAGCCATAACGTTTAGCTCAAAATGCTTAACCATCAAGGCTTAGTCTGTCTGAATAGGGTAATCAGCTCCAGCCGCCATGGCCAATGGTTAAAAGTTGGAAGTTGTACTCCAAAACATCTAGAGGGCACCAGATTGGGGAAGACTATTCTATTGTGAGAAAGCCTCTATAGTAAAAGCCCAGTGGCAGCACTGAGACTTCGCCTCTGAGGTAGGAATAAAGAAAGTAGAGAGGGATGGTATCTGTTGTACTCTTTTCACCCTTAAGCAGCTACCTATTTTCCCCATCTGTGATCCAGCAGTAGCTCTGCTGCTCTGGAGCTGAGGTACATGTTGGGAACACAATCCTATAAGGATTTCCTTCTACAAGGGTTCCCTCCGTGTCAAACGCTTACCACACCTTACCAGGTTTTTGAAAGTACACTTTATAGGGATTTTTGTGTGTGTAAGCAGCCTCCCAAGAATATTGGGCAGTATCCCCTCCTTCCCCAAAGGCTGGCCCTTTAGAATGTCTCCTCTTAGTCAACTTTTAACTTACTCAGCTCAGCATCTGATGAAGTAGATGGCCGCCTAGGAAAGCTTATGCTATTTTGTAATATCTATCAGAATACATGTAATTTAAGTTTGTATCCCTCTATATTAATTCTTAAAGGTCTCTACTGGGTCTTATAAAAGGCAAGTTTATGAAGTGCCTTCAGGAAAACAACTCCTGGATCAAACTGTGATTGATAGAATAACATGGGCCACTTGGACCAGGTAAATCAACACATTTTAGCATTTTTTTAACACCCCCCCTCCAGATACATCATCATCTGAAAGAGAAGAACATAAATTTATACAATTCCACTGCTCATGCTTTTTCAGATGCTATGGCAGCATTCCCATCTGTGGCCCTCCAGATGTCTTGGATTACAACTCTCTCCATCCCCAGCCTATAGTGTGTTTGCTTTGCTGGTTGAGGACAATGGGAGTTGTAATCCAACACACCTGGAGGGTACCAGGTTGGGAATCAGAATTTCCCCAAGTACAGGAAAAGAAAAGAACCTGTACCTCCTATGAATTGTTATCTCTACATTGCACTTGGGCTCCAAGGAGCAATTTAATCCTATTCAGGGTTTTTGTGTTCATCCTGTGGGATGTTTGAAAAGGTGCTACATTGTAAACGGCATTTGGAAATCCCTCTGCTCCAAAAGGCATTTGCCCTGGATGACTGTTGTTCAAGACAAGGTAAAACCCCATTGGGCTTACTTAGTTTCACAGTTGTTTGGATCCTGACGTGTAAGAACTTTTACTCTATGATAGTTTCTACAACAGCTTGAAAATATCATACCAGATGAAATGGACACACTGGCTGGTTTCGCACCACACATTAGGCAACAGAGGGGGAAATAGCGTACTGACCGTGCCTTAGGTAGGTGGTGCTCCCTACATGTCACGTTGCTGTGCCGTACACGTTGCTCTGCTATCCATTGAGCGGCTGAAAGTTCCAGCGTCCATCTTGGCTGCAGCGTCTCCTCCCTCTCCCTCCCTCAGTCCTCCAGCCATATCCGAGCAAGCACCGCAAGTTCTGCCGGCTGTATCAGAGCAGCCGGTGTTTTTGGCTGCTCTGGCCGGCAGAACTCTATGCCCAAATGGAATAGTCCACGGAGAGAGGGGGTTGGTTTCGGACAACACTTTAAACAACAGGCTTCGAGCTAAACAACGTGCAAGCCCGTTGTTTCTCTCCGTTGCGTAATTGGGCTGATTAGCGTACCGTCAGTTGTGTGTGTGTGGTGTGTAACCCTCCACATGACACAATAAGCAACACAACTGACAGTTGCTTCCCCCCCCCCCCCGTTGATTATCGTGTCATCCGAAACCAGCCAATGAAACATCTAACCTAATCCCTAATGCCCTGAAACTGGATTTTTATTTTTTTGCTTAAATCTGCCTCTCTGTATTTTTACAATTTTTGCTTCTTGTAGCAGATAGAGTGAATAATTGTTCCTTTGGGTTGGTATTGTAGAGTAAATAATTTATAAAGCACAATTTTGTTAGAGGATAATGTGAATGAGAATGTGTGGTGTCTGGCTTCTTTCAGTGCATAACAGTCATACAGACAATAGAATCAATTATTCCTGACCTTTCTTAAGCTGATGTGTTATCCTTTTGATGGGTTGGTCTATGTAACATTTAGGGTGCAATCCTATACATGTTTAGACAGAAAGAAGTTCTACAACTCTCACCAACACTGTTATCTTTTCAGCGCCAGGTCAAAACTTTTCTTTTCTTTTCTCCCAGGCATTTTAACAGCTCAAGTTGAGGTTTTGATTGACATTGTGGCCAGGCTTAACAGTTTAAAATGTTTTAAATGTCAGCCATTTTGTGTTTGTGGTTTTAAATTTTGTATATTGTCTTTTTAGTGTTCAATCTTTTAATTTTTGTAAACCACTCAGAGAGCTTCGACTATGGGGCGGTATATAAATGTAAATAATAATAATAATAATAATAATAATAATAATAATAATAAACATACATAGGATTGCACCCTTAGTTGTTTTATTTGAAAGCAATGCATATAATTAAGCTGTTTAAAGAGGGAAAAAGTAAAAAAACAAACAAACTCCAAACAAACATGGTGGATTGGTTTAGGCTATTTCATGAGCCTGAATAGGCATTGCCTGGAATTTCTAGGCTAATGGACAATATAAATATTATAGAAATAAATAACATCTTCTAATCTTTTATTACATCCTATTATATATCATAACATCTCCCAGTTATGATGGTTGTTTAATTCAGCCCTAACAATATTATCAAGTAGCCAACTAAACAGTATGCTTGTGTTGAAAACTCACATTTATGCTCTTTATCTAGCTTACATCTTTAAATGGTTCCTTTCCCTTTTGTTTCAGTGTTCTAGGAGATGAAGTTGTTGGAATCTGGTCCAGGCATGCTGAGAAAGCGGATGTAAATTGTACCTGCGTTTCTCACTCGGGAATCAGCCTTGTAACAGGCGATGACTTTGGCATGGTCAAGCTGTTCGATTTCCCTTGTCCAGAAAAATTTGTAAGAACCTTTTGCTTGAAGATCATGGGAGGTGTTTAACTATGGTGACCTAATGTGATATTGGAAAAGACGAATAGCAGGATGCTTTTCTTTACCACCTAGAATAGAGTGATCTGCTCAGGCTTGCAGTTCTCTTCAATTATATCTCTAGTGTCCTTTGAAGATTGAACATGAAAGACACAAATGTAATTGCTTGATGGTTCAGGTCAATGGCACAGTCCTTGCTATACGATTTGCCACTCCCTGATGAATAGTTGAGCAGGAGATTGCAGTTGTCTGCCTCTCTTGCTAATATAGCCCATGTATTTCTTTACTTGGAAACAGAAGTATGGTCCAGCCGCTGGCTCCATATTTAAAGAAATAGTATTGCGGTAGGTTGGGAAGGTGGTAGTGGGCAGTGTTGGAGGAAATTTAATACTGATTCCAAATATATATAGTGGGGTCATTGGAGAATTTTAAATGCAATGAAGCTGACCTCGACAATTCTTTTGTTTTAAAGGCAAAACATAAAAGATTTTTAGGTCACTCAGCCCATGTGACTAATATTCGCTTTACAAGTGGAGACAGATACGTTGTCAGTGCTGGTGGAGATGACAGCAGGTATGTAAATGCCTATCTGAACAACAGAAACTCCTGAAACCTTATTAATACAAGTAGTTTTCTGCTGTTTCTGAAAATGGACTCAAATATTTAAAAGTTGATTAGTCACTAAGTTGAATTAGCATAACATCAAGTGGGAAAATTTTTTTTGGTAATTGCCTCTATAGTCATCTTTAAATTTGTTTTGAAAATAATATACTTCCCTCTTAAAATCCATTAATTCACAGTAACTTTTATTTCTTCTTCACTTGTTTGAAAACACAGCATATTTGTCTGGAAATGTGTGCATATGCCTCATTGAGACACGTGGAGACCTTCCAAAGAGGACTCTGCATGAAGAGGCGTTAATGCCACACCATGGCAAAGAGACATTCTCCATTGCCCTGCATGCTTCAAGAAATGGTGCTGATAAAGACAGATAACCATCTGTTTGACTGACTAGATTCTATCAGAAGAATGGACTGCTGCAAACGTATTGAGTCTAGTCATGTTACTACAGTATCAGATAGCCTACATCTGTTTCCCACTCACTGCCAGATGCTGAAACACATGGACAAGAGGAAGTGAGTTTTGGCTCAGTGTAAGATCCTGGATTTGTACTCAAGAGATGTTATTTCTGACCTAGTGCTGTACATCACTATGTTTACTTTCAGCATGAATGTTTAAGTACTGGGTACTCACTCTTGCTCAAATAGAAGACTCCTTATTTTATTATTGGAAGGAAAAGCACCCTGCAGCTCTTAAACAATAGATTTTTTTTAAAAAGGGAAAAATAAAGTAGAAAATATGAGTGGTGCAGCAAAAAGTTGCCTAGTTCACTAGGAAAAAAAACTTCTAAGAATTAAGTTTGTTCCTAGGACCTGCAAAATTCTATTGGTTTTAAGGACTGGGTTGTAATCATGTCTGGTGAATGATAGTAGACATGTATGAATCCATTCTTCAACGCTAATTTAGTGTTTATGTAACACTTAAGCATTAAATTAGTTCTGTGAGCAAAATCAGATTTGCTCACATTGTGAGTGCCTTGCCCACAACCTAAAAGTCTAACTCCGGTTTTTGCCTTGTGAATAAACATGTTATCAATGAAAGAGAAAGTGCTGTGTTTGCTTGCAGAGATGTGCTGGACATGGGGACTAGGTTCATTTTAGCGTTCATACACCGATGAAGTTTTGGGTTGCCATCAGATGCAAAAAAAATTCATAGCAATAGGAATTGTTAGTTGCATTTTCGCAGCATCACTTGGCGAATTCAAAGTGAAATTGATCATCCAAATGTATTTGACACAGGAATAAGACTAGTTGATTCTCTTGCTATCCAGTTCTAATCTTAGAGCTAATTCATATATGCACAGGTTCCATCTCAGAATGGACATGAGGGATCATTAATTTTAAAGCAACCCCATGTCAACATCCACTTACTTTTCCATATGGCTAGTTAGGAGATTTTGCAATGTGAGTGCCTGTATGTGTGAATCAGTTCTAACATCTAGTTGTAACTTCAAAATAATCTTATATGCTGAAAACTCTGTCCTGTACTCTTTAGTATCAATATTCTAAACCAGAGAATTGCAGGCGATAAGGAAGCCATTTCTCTAACTATAAACTCCTGCTAGAAGTTGAGCAGACGTTCTTGTCAATTTAAATGGATCATACAGTCAAGCTGTAAAGCAGGCCAATGCTGTGCTCTGGAAAGCTTTACTGAAAACAGTGCCACTAAACCTCTCTTAATACAATGTTTTGGAAAGGCAAGTTAACCAGAAGTGTAGCTGTCTCACAGATGTGTCAGTCTATGGCAGTGGTCTTCAACTGGTGGATCGTGTACCAAAAGGGGTCATGAGATCAGTCTAGATGGGTCATGGCAAAACTGTTGCCATCATGTTGGGCAATTATGAAATTATGAAAGTGGGTCCCATATTGCAGATTGGGAGACCGAGGTGGGTCTGGACCAATTGAAGACCACTGGTCTATGGTTTACTAAGAAAAAAAGAAAACAAAGCTACTAACTGCACAAAAATGTTGATGTCCTGAGCAGTGCTTGCATAGAAAGACATGTACGCCTCTGGCACAGTCCATTACATGCAGAGTCTTGGCATCCCACATATCCCATCATTTCTGTGAGAGCTACAGGTGTTAATTAGAGCAGATATTGGAGTACTCTTCTTTCCTCCTTACTAAGAGGTAAGGAGTGCTGGGAGGTACCCTGATTCTGAATGAAGCCTTTCAAGATTTGATTTGGTTCCAGGCACCCCCGTTCCCTAGCTCTTCCTATGATTTTTGAAAGGCTTCAGCATCCCAGCCCAAAAGGGCTCAATGACTACTATGAATGCAGGAATCTTACAGCCTGCTGTAGGGCTCAGATTCTCTAAATCAGTGCTGCCTATACCTTTTCATATTTTAAAAATATCCTTGCATGATGCGGCATAGATTTAACTAAATATAAAAATAGTATTAATTCTACCTAATGCAACATGCACAAAATCAAGTCTGTATATTCCACATTGATCTAGAATCAGACTATCTCTCTTTGATTTTGTATGTAGAAACGCTAATGTGACATTTTGCCAAATTCACCTAAAAACTGGGGTGGGGGGGTGTTCCCATCTTTTATCATTGTAACCATACTGCAGAGTAATTAACATTTTATTTAGGGGGTAACTAATCCACATTAAGTGATTTTTAGTATTCCCAAGAATCTTCTTTCATGTATAAAGCCATACATTCCAGCCAAACTGATTATAAATCTAATCAGAATGCTATTCCCATCACCAAATACATAATAACATGTGACATGATATGACTTATCTTAAGGATGATGTCAGTTCCTTTATCATTTTTTACTCTCAAAGATTATTAAATAATTAATGTTTGAATAGAAAATAACTTTCTATTTGTTCAAGTCTGTGTTACATCTTTAGAACCTTCTGCCTGGTCTAACCCTCTCTGGGATAAAAGCAGCTCAGTCAATGGCAGCCAGAGCCACCTTTGTTGTGCTGTTCTCCTGTGTTATGGCAGTAGTTCAACCAAGCACTGCCAAAAGCTTGAAATCCATTAAAGGAAATCACCACATCCCATAGTGAAACCAACAGAATTGTAGTAATCTACAGAAGCTGTGTTTGGCCATCACGATAAAGCATGATTTATCATGAGGGCCAGACACAGCCTCTGTAAATTGTTTATTGGAACAAGCCGCAGCAAGCGTCAGGCTCTCCTCTTGCAAAGTTGGAAGATCAGAAGCTTCCATTTCTGCTTTTTATTAACTTCAGTTCAGCATTATGTCCAAAAACTAAAGTCTGATAATCTTAAACTATTGTTTGTTGAAACAATCCAGCTTTATAGCCGATGGTTTGAAGTTGGTTTGTTTCAGACAACCACAGTTAAAGTTAACCAGAGTTTGACAGGTTCACATTAAACAATCAAAACCAGATACGATAGCTTCTGAACCCCTTTTGGCCATGCTGGAGAAGGAAGGGGAGTGTGCAAACCTCAGGCTCCCTATGTCTCATTTCCATCATGATAAATCCCCATCATGATAAATCCTTACATCAGTAGTCACAAACAAAAAGCAAAAAATCTTAAAATTTGTCTGCTAAACAGAACAAACAGCATATCAACCTTCCTGAAAGGTCAGTTCACTGTTAAAAATACCACAAATTATAAAATATCTACAAGTTATTTTGAATGAAATAATCTCATTTTGCTTGTGAAACTTTGTAAGTTAATAGTTCTAAGAACAAGCTGGTGAGAAAAAGGGATTTGAAATAATGTAATAAAGTTGTAAGTTGAGTCTGCACAAAATAGACTTTTTAGCTAAACTTTTAATTTTTCTAAAGCACTTAGCCTTTTTATTACTCTTAATTGGTTCATGGTCATAATTACTATTTTCAAATGAGAAAGCTTTTTGCCCTCATTTATGTGACAGCCTTCCGATATTTGATATTATGTTCCCCTCTTCTTATCTTGATTACTATATAAAGCATTTCTGATAATCAATGAGACTACTGTAACAAGACTTGGGCCCTCTGTGGACATTAACAGCAGGTTTTGGTGGCAATTTGTGGGTTAATTAACCCATGAATTGCAGAGATGTGCACTGTGTGCAAGCAATTTCCAGTTTCTAGAAACCTATGGTTTGTTCTTGAGTTTATGGGTTGTTTAACCCACAAACAACCCCAAGTGCCCAGGTTTGGACATCAAACAACTTATGAATGCTGCATTTGTAGGATATTTCTGGAAAACGGAAGCAGCTCGTGCATAGCACACATCTCTAATTCGTGGGTTAATTGTCACTGAAAACCATCATTATGTCCAAATAAGGTCTTAGTTTCCACTGGCATTTTGCTCATGGACTTTCGACAGAAAACTGTTGACTTTGTTATGGATAGTGAACATCTCAGCTCTCTTAAATACACTATCCTTACTAGTGCAAAAAATAAATATTGTAGATCAAACTGAAGTTTGCCATGTAGCTACTACCATGTTTTCTTCATTTGAGCACCCATTCCAGTGTTATTGCATGTGCTATGCTTGTAAATGTTTCTTATTCTAACCTACAGCCTGTTAGGTTAGAATAAGAAACAGTTCTCCTCCTGCCCACGTTAAGTCAGTAGAGATAAACATGTAAGCATGCCAAAGCCTACTATACACACCAGCCACTGTGATATAAGCAAATTAAATCCTTTACCTGGTTTTGTTTCTTTTTAGCTTCTAGATATAAGCCTTGGCTTTGAAACTCATGCTTTAGCACCTTAGCAATGAGAGGGATTAAATCAGGGAACACATTTTAATGGTTCAGTTAAGGATACTTTGCATGCTTACCTAGCTAATTCTTCTTCAAATGGTGGATGGGCACACATATTCTTTCTACTATTTATATACAATGTATATAGGTCATTTCTTCCCCCTCAAGAAAAGAGGAATATAAATTTCCAACAAGCGCTAAAACACCATGAAGGATGTGCCTGTCACACTGCAGGAGGGAGAGAATTCAAAAAGTGTGACATCACAAAAGAAAAGGCATGATATTTAATGAGGGTAGTGGAGGAAAATACAGAGAACTTCTATTCCATATGGGAAGTTCTTTAGGGAAAAATGTTAATTGTGTAATTTGCCAAAATTTTGTATACATTAGGGGATTTAGTTTAATATATTTCTTAGCCACCTTCATGACCATGGACTTCCCAAAGTAAGTTATAAAGCACCTTAAATTTAAACCATTTTGAAACAATTAGAATAAAAGACACTTTGAAATATATAACAGCACCAAATACCACAAAATCTTTTCAATTAAAAGCCAGTGAGAACAAATATGTTTTTAAAGCCCTCTTAAAAGCAATCACAAATGGAGCCAGCCATATCTATCTCGGGGAATTCCATACGGTGGGTCCAACACTGAAAAGACCTTCTCTCCAGTGGCTGCTAATGTTAATGATCTTAGAATCATAGAATAGCAGAGCTGGAAGGGGCCATTGAGTCCAACCCCTGCTCAATGCAGGAACCTACCTTAAAGCATACCTGACAGATGGTTGTCCAGCTGCCTCTTGAATGCAGATCAGTGGCAGATTAGTGGCAGATCAGTAAGTAGGGACTCTGAAGATGATAGTAAAGCACAATTAGGTTCATATCAAGATGGCAGTACTTCAAGCCACCTAGACCTAAACCACTTGAATTGGGTGGAAACTCACTGGCAACCAGTGCAGTTGATACAGAGCTGATGTAATATCATTTGTCTACCTCCAATAGGACACGAGCAGCCACATACTGTTCCAGCTGAAATTTCTGACATCTTCAAAGGCAGCCTCACAAAAACATTACAGTAGTCCAGTCTGGATGTAATTAAGGCATACATAACTGAGGCTATGTTTGCTTTCTAGAGAAAAAGGTCACAGCTGATATAATGACCGAAGTTGGTAAATGGCACTCCTGGCTACTGTTGCCACTTGTACCTCCACTGTCAGTGATAAGTCTAGAAGGACCCCCAAGCAACACTCTTGGTTCTTCTGGTAGCATACAACCATTCCAATACCAGCTGAAAATCTCTGTTCAAATCAGATTTCCCCAGCCAAAGTACTCCCAACTTGCCTGGATTAAGTATAAAATCAGTTTGTTCAAAACTGCATTGTACAGATACTACTTCAAATACTGAATGTCACCATACTAATTTATAGCTTTGTAATACTTCGTCTTCGTTACGGCAGTTGAGTTAGCAGTAATTTTTAGTCTATATACTCTGTGAATACAATGATACTCTTATATTGACTTCCCTCAACCTGGACACATACTCATCTTTTTCTCTCCATGTCATCCGTATATTTGATATCAGAGAGGAGGAAAGGAATTTACTAGTTTGTTAGGACAAACTAATATTTTTACCAACTTCTCATACATATATATAAAAAATCTCCTTGAACATGTTAGGTAGGCTCTTCTACAGACAATTCCACTGATAAATTCTAATAAGTTATTTTTAGTCATGAAGACTTTGGAACATAGCTAGATTGCTGGAACTGTCTGAATGGCCCTAATACCTTAGATATTTCATAGGTAACATACTTCAGACAAGATTCAAACTCTGTCTTCTAAAGGGGGTGAGAGTTACAGATCCTCAGCTTTTCTTCCAAGAGCAACTGCAATCAATCTATTATTGTTCCAGTTGAGAGTACAAACCTCAGAGTTGGTTCTCCACCATTCTGTTGGATATCATGTCAACTTCCTAACATTAATACAGTTGTGAACCTCCCTATGTGTAGTGTTAAAGATGGTCACCTGACCATGCTGACTTGTTCTTGATGTGTGAATATGCAGTTCTTAACAAATATGGAAGTAGAACAGACATGTAGGAAGGATGTGGGTAGGGAGCAACATGATTTAAGAGGTTATAGGAGAAAACTTTGCTAGAAATACATCTCCAACCTTGCAGACAGTACTGGCTGTGAAGCACCACAAACGTCTGTATTGCAGGGATATCCTGTCCCTTCTCAACCAGCTTCCTGTCCAGAGCTTGAAAATGCCCTGGAAACCACTTGGAGAGGCCTACCTCACACTTCTAAGGACGATTGCTGTTGGATAATCATTTATCCTGAGAGCAACTTGATTTTGCTCCATTTGTGAAGCTATTGTGAAGTTCGGCATCCTTACTGGGGACATATTTTAGCTTCACCTTTAAAATTATTTTTAAAAAAGCCCAGTCATTTTAGAAGTACCATTCTTCGTGGGTCTTTTTGAGTGATAGTTAATTTTAGAGGACAAGTCTTCAGTCAATTTCCCCCCCAAAATGGAAACAAAATATACAATTTTAAATAAGCAATCCCATTATTAAGACTGCTCAAAAGGAAGTGTCTGATGTCAAACCCAGCTATTTTACCCAGTATATATCCTTTAGTTTCAGAAAGCCCTTTTGTTTGTATCAAAATGTGTTGAATGTAAATTCAGCTTTATGGTGAAGCATGAATATTGGTCTCAAGATTTCAGAGTGTGCCCTGCTATGGCCATGAAGGTCAGTGAATATTCTGAGAAACCTGTAAACTAATTTTTTAAAACCAAAAACCCAAATGCATGAAATCTTGCACAAACTCCATCACTTTGTGTTTCACTGTTTTGAAAAACTTGGTGCTATCAATGCTTTCCCCATTCAATTTGTTTTTTCATTTTATTGCAAGTATTCCATTATGATGTTGTACTTTGGGGATTGGAGCAACTGTGGTAATTTAAATAGAACTGGCTGCTTAAATTCAAAGCTTCATAATAGCTACTATTAAATGAATTCTTGAATAGAGAACCTTGAATTGAAAAAAGGAGTTTTATTTGTAAAAAAAAAAGACAGTTTAGGTGCTTTTTCATATAAATGTGAGTCAAGATAATCACTTAAGGCAAAATTGTAGTCCATATGATCTTAAGATGGAACCTGCATAACATTTTGACAGTATGAATTGGTTGTCTGCTGTGTGTGTGTATGTGTGTGTTAAATTAATGGGGAAATCAGTTTTAACAATTTACTTAATTTGTACAAGCCTGATACAAAGTTACATAAATCTGAAACATGTTTGCATTACAACATAGGAAATAAATCTGTGTCTTTAGTGGTACAGATTGCAAGTGGCAAAGGAAGGTAACAAGTGGCTAAAGCGGCTATCCTTTCCATTCTGCTGGTGAAATCTAAACACTTACCTAAATATGCCCACTTAGAGGTTGGATCCAGATTTACGCTGGATCAATTTCAGTGACCAAAGTGGACTTGCTTACTCCCTCCTTCCTACGCCAGCCCCTCCAGTCCCGAAAACGCTACACAGAAAGTAAGGAAACCCTACTGATTGGTAGGCGTTCTGGCGAGGCAGGAGGCGGAGCCTCAAAAACCCTGCAGATGGAAGGGTAGAACCTGGATCCAATTCTTACTTGATATCCCCTATGCCCCTTATTTTGAAGTAAGTTGCATTGTTTCCATATAAATATATTTTGGATCAGAATGAGAGGCATTGGGAATGCAGTTAAAATGTGAAGGGTTTGTTTGTATAAATCCAAATTGGGGGAGAGGGAGGGGGTACAATGATGCGTACTGGCCTAACATAAGTTGGCAACTTAAAATCGGCTGCTTCAGCGAGCTACCGCCACAAAGGACTCAAAGCGTCCGACTGCTTTGAAAACCACTGACAGCTGGAAGAATGCAGGCTTCTCAGTTTGAGAGCTCAGCAAAACAGCCAGTTATTATTCAGTCAAATAGGAATAACTCCCTGCTGTTTGAAAGCAGTCCCATAATAATGTATAGAAAGACTCTCACAGCTAGGAAAATTATTTGAATACATTTTTAATGAGTCAAATCCAGCTTTCATTGGCTGGAAACACCACATTTCTGTCACTGTTCCTAATTTTTAAAAAGCTTTTTTATTACGTCCCTCAATCTGTCTATTTTAGTATATTTCACTGAGTTTACAAAGGTAAGCATTTTTTTTTCTAGGTCCACTACATTTCACTCTGAGGTATTTGTCAGGCAATCCTTGCTTTAACCATATATATATATATATATATATATATATATATTACATCAAAATAACTCAAAGGTGTATGTTCATTTGATACTGTAATAAAGGTTGTGTATTCCCTTTTGGGCTTTCTTCATAAAGAGCTAATTGTCATCAAACAATCCTACAGTTTGTTATTTTAAAAGTATATTGGTTAAGCCAGAGGTTGGTTTTTTTTTGTATAAATTAATTTTTTTATTAAACAAATAACTGGTATGAACGGGACTTTAAATACATTATCTGCAACCTTAAAAGATTTCAACGTAATTTCCTCAAGTGTTAAGTTTAAAAATTCAAGACTATATTTGTGAAATCTAAATTTAAAATGTGGAGCTGTTTTCTGATATCTAATGTAAATATTTGTACAGAATATTATCTTTTGTATATTTTTGTGAAAATGTAGTTCCCCAAAAGATACAAAAGATTTAATAAAAATGTCATTCATGTTACTGCTTAATTTTTATATTATATCCTAAGGAGTCCAACAGAATGCTAATTTCTGTCAGTTAGAGCTACCTATGGGCTATAGTGTGATAAGAGTTCTTTCTCCAATCAAAGGCAAACAGATATTTCAATGAAGGAATTTACAATGGGGCTTGTTACACTTTTTAATTCCTGAAACTGGCCATCCAGATTACTGCATTGAACACTAGTACAGATGCAATGTGAGGTTCTCCCTAAACTGCAGTTAGGAGATTGAGAGTGGTGTGTAGGATTGCATGCTCTCTCCCTGCAGTTCCTTCCTCATCATCATCACCTGGCTGAAGGCTATGTCAGTACTTCAGGTTAATGGATCATGTCTTAACCAGTTTATTGACCAAATTCTGGTCTCAAATCCTGGTTAAATGGGAAACTCATTTACACTTGAACTGATTGACATATTCATTTCAACAAAGGTGGGAGGGCGGCTCATTCCCCAGGGTAGAATGATCTGTGGGGATGGAGTACCGGCTGCCAATCTTGTAACTGCAGCTATACATCTGCACCAGACTGATCTCAAAAACCGTATGAATTGAATATGAATTCATTGGCCTAATCTACACCAAGCAGGATATTGCACTATGAAAGCGGTATATAGAAGGCAGAAGCCACACCAAGCAGGATATAGCGGTATGAAAGCTATATATGGTATGTGTCAATGGACCCCAACAGTTGTCAGTGCACTTCAATACCTCTATAAAGCAGTAGTGTGGCTCCTGCCTTTTATTTACCACTTTCATAGTGCAATATCCTGCTTGGTGCAGTTTAGACCATTGATTAATTCATTCATATTCAATTTATAACTTGGATACAATGGGGTTCCCAGCTTGCTGCTCATTCTGGCAGTGATCAGACCCAGATCCAGATCCATCAGAATCACATACTTAAGATGTCAGTAAACTAGTAACATTTCCTTACTTTATGTTTTCCTTAAAGAAATAAAGGAGAAACCTCAAGAAAAGGAGGAGGCCCATAATGAAGGTGTTTTCATAAAAGCACATATGAGTCATTCAATATCACCTAAGCTTTCTCCCCAAGAAAAAATATTTTCTTTCTAATACCTAACAAAATCTCTTCTAGTCTTGAAATGGATGGTCAGCCATAAACTTTGTAAAACTGCAGGAAAAGGAAAAAAGACAGTAGCCCAATATAAGTAGGATAAAATCCTTGCCTTGACATTTTAATTAAGGTTAAAGCAAAATCCTCTTCCCTACAGACATTTTTTTACAGTAAAAAATATGTAAAACCAGTTATTAAATATACAAGTTTGAAAATTACATATTTCAAGTATGCAATCAACTTCATTTAGGAAATAATATATATTCAACTTTTACAGCATCTTGTTCCATCAGCAAATATCCATCATAGTACAACGGTGGAATTTAATGAATGGGTTGTGTGAATTATTCACTGGAAAAAATAGAGAGAGAAAATTAGCAAATATTGCCTTCCTATAAAGGTGATATAATTATCATCCTGCCCTAATAATCATCAAGCCCCAAATACTTCAACATCAGGTAGAGCAAAAGCATGGAAAAATAAAGAGTTTTCAGCATGCAATAAAGAACTGTTCTTATACAAAAGTGTCTTTTATTTTTTGCCAAGCAGCTAAATTCTTGATTGTGTATTTTCATGTTTGATTAGTATGTGTGATTCAACAGAGTAGGAGAAATCAATTACCTATTTTGGGTTCGAGTCCATTTCAAGGCATGACGTGGTGGTACAGAAACAGCAGGGTGGTAGAATGTGCAGTCTACTCTGGTACACTGGGTATTAAACCTACAATGCTAAGAAAACAAATTAAGGGGTTCAGAAAAGGCTATTGCAAGAGAGTTCAGTTTAGCCTGATTAATACATGTGCTATATAATGTGTGAACTTGAGCCTTGCATTTGAGATGATACGGTAGTCCTATCCATAGTGTCATCCGTATTCCATTTACACATGCAAGCCATCACTTGATGATGCATATGGGAGACACACCCTAGAGTTCAACACAGGACAGTGAGATTGGAAGTACCAAAATGTTGAATTTTGAAAGTACAGGAAATCTTACAGGAAAAAGCACCGTATAATAGGCTGACCATATGAAAAGGAGGACAGGGCTCATGTAACTTTAACTGTTGTAGAGAAAAGGGAATTTCAGCTGGCGTCATTTGTATGGAATTAGTCCCTGGTGAAATTCCCTCTTCATTACAACAGTTAAAGCTGCAGGGGCCCTGCCCTCTTTTGTATATGGTCACTCTAGTATAGTGCCTGCAACTTTAACTGTTGTAATG
Organism: Anniella stebbinsi; assembly: GCA_029215795.1. Classification (NCBI taxonomy): domain Eukaryota; kingdom Metazoa; phylum Chordata; class Lepidosauria; order Squamata; family Anniellidae; genus Anniella; species Anniella stebbinsi. Next base: position 345,254,150 of record JARDYH010000001.1, on the reverse strand, counting down.
AAGAGATTTCACCAGGTACTAATTGCATACAAATGATGCTGGCTGAAATTCCCTTTTCTCTGCAACTGTTAAAGTTACTTGAGCCCTGTCCTCCTTTTCATATGGTCAGCCTACCGTATAATATAAAAACAATACAAGATAAAGCCCTGTCTGAAGCCTTACAATTTAAAATAACTGGTGAATAAGGTGGCTACTTGAAAGCAACAATTCTGGCAATCACTATATTAGCATTTGGCTTACCGCCTGACAATTCTTCAACTCTCTTAACCTGTTTTTGCACAGATGTATCCAAGCTACAATCTGCCTGTGTTTTTCTTTTAAATTATATTTTCATATAAGATGCTAGGTTAATTTTCATAAATTAACATTAGCCAGTTTTTCACAAAATAAATGCAGACTGACATCTTGGGATGTCACGCAATTATCCCCGGCACCTACATATCTAACTGGGAGACTGATCTTTCCTGTCTGATCCTTGTCCCATAGTTGATGCAGCTCTCAAGATCACAACGACTTCTCTCTTTTCCCTAAGGCTCCCCCTGCCTTTTCTTTTTTGCCCTTTTTAACTCTGTCTTTAGTGCACACTATTCATATGTCTCAGGCGCCCAAAGTGGCCGTATCTCCCTCTTGTGTGTGCAATCTCTCCCTCTCTCTCTTGTGCTACCATCCCCTTATTTTTCTCTCCATCCCTTCATATCTGGCTCTCTCCTCCATTCCTTCCAGATTGATGTATGGACAGTTTGTGGAAAGCCTTCAAGCACTATAGAAGATACTCTTGAAGATAGGAAATATCAATAGCAATTATTAAATTATCGTTCCTTGGGACCAGAATAAAAAATTTAGGCGCCAGCATCAGATGTTTAGACTTTGGCCCAACTTTTCAAAATCTCCCTGCAGAAGAAATTAAAATATGGTATTACTTTGGGATGGTAGAAAGGGCATTCCATTTTCTTGCAAGCTGGGAAAAATCGGCAAAGCTGGCTGGTAGAAGATGCTGGTGGTAATGGAGGTGGAGCTGTGAAAGCAATTGATGGAGACAGGAAATAAATCAATACCAAGCACAAAAGTGAACGTTTAATTAAAATAACTGCATGCATTGAAATATCTATGTGATTTCGACTCTTGGCTGATGTATCTCCTAGCATTCAACTAAGGGAAATCCCAGGCAAACAAGGCAGCAACCTTGCTGTAGTAACTAAGAACGTTTGGATCAGTCAGTGCCCGAATGGGAGATAGTGTGAGAACCTTATGCACATGGCTGCTTGCTCCATAGTGCAAGAAAGGCAGACTATAAATGTAATAAATGAAATTAGTCATTCAAAAAATAAAATTAGTCATTCAAAACTGAAGTTCTGTTTGCTCCAGAAAGACACAGCAGCTAACTGAAACACAGAACCACTTCTACAACTTTGGTCAAAATGCAGCTTCCTGTCAAATTTCAGGGCATGTGAAATGAAAGAATGGCTCAAAAAACGCAGAGCCCCAAGTTGAAAATAAATGGGACGAGGAAAACACAGATAGGAGAACCTTGGGTCCAGCCAAAGAGGACATGGAGGCAGCTAGTTCATGACACTGGGCCCATCCCAGCCTTAGCAATGGGAGAAAGAGAAGAACCTTTCAATCACCCTCCCCACCACAATTTCACACTGTTGTCGGTTCCTGGCCACCACTAGGGTTGGGTCCAGAAAACTGACATGGCCCCTGTTCTGCTGTGTCATGCTAGAAAACAATTGGACAGTTACTCTTATGTTATACCCACTGAACAAAAACCTGCCTGCTTAGCATCCGATATGGTTGCAATCTAGACAACACAAAGCACAAGAAATACAAATTGTAATGTCCACTGATCCTAGCGGTTGCAACAACGTTCCCCTGTACGTTTTGCAGCGTTTGCTTTGTATTGCCTTGTTGAGTTGTTGGCTGGTTTTGCTTACACTTCTTGGAAAATCAAAGAGTTGTTGAAGAGCACTGCAAACTTTTGGGGTTGTGACTTGTATACTGCATTAGTTGTCACACATGCCTTTTATTGTCGGGTAATGGCAAGCATCACGTAGTGCTTGTACCATACCGTTGCATTTTCAACAATTATTGCAGCCACCCAGGAGTGGCAGTGCTTCTCTCACTGATGTGCCCTACCGATAGTGAAGTTTAGTTGAGACCTGGCTGGAAGAGCATAAGAAGAGCCCTGCTGGAGCAAAGCCCATACCCTATTCCCCGCAGTGGCCAATCAGAGGCCTTCAAGAAGCAACTGCTATTCAGGCATACTGCCCACTGAACCTGGCAGTTCCACGTTGTCATCCTACTAGTAGCCATAATAGTCTATCTGCCTTTGGCTTCTGCTGTCTCTCGCGCATTCTTATCTAGCAAGCAAACATCAAGCCCGGAACAGTAAGAAACCATTACCTGGTTTAGGAGGCGGGAGTGGGGTCCGCCGACTGGCATGAGTGTACGGGCAGTCTGGCTTGGCGCACTTGGCATCGTATTTACAGTTTGGATGGATGAACAAGCACTTGTCAGCAAATTTGCAATTAGGAAAGGCTCTGAAATGTGGAAGAAAAACTCCTGCTGAGTAAACTTGCTAAGCTGCACCCACCTGCAAAACAATGCCTATAATCCGTTCTAGTGTTGAAACACTTCTACATAAACCAAGACATTTGGGTTCTCAGGCTAGCATTCTAAAGGAAGACAAGACCATAGGTCTGATTTTTTTTAAAAAAAACTGGCTTCAAAGGCTTTCCATATTCAAATGATGAATGGACGGACGTTCACAAGCCTGGAGAGTTCAAAGTAGCAAGAAAGGAACCCATGAGTTGTGGCCATGCTGAAAAATCAATGGGCTAGTTGCCCTCCTCCCACCTTGCACTGCAATCCCCAAACTCCAAAATGTGTGCAAGAAGTGCCAAAATCAGTCTCTGAAGCCTCTGGTGTTGTCATTGGGGAAGCGAGAGACCTTCCCAACACCTAAACCGATCTCCTTTGTCAACATGCTCCCCCGGTTGCTTCTTGTGCAAGGAGAACATAGGAGGAGCCCTGCTGGATCAGACCAAATGACCATCTAGTCTAGCATCCTGTTTTCCAAAATGGTTATCCATAATGAAAAGCCCACAAGCAGGGCATAAAAGGCAATATAGCCCGGTATTCAGAAATATACCACCTCTGGACATAGTTCCATGTAGCTGTGTCATAGCTGATAGCCAACGACAGACCGATCCTCCACACCCTTGTCCAATCCCCTTCTGGCATTTAAGCTAGAAGCTGTGGCCATAGCCATACTCTGTGGCACGGAGATGCAACAGAGGCTTTTCCTCAACACCAGGCCTGAGGGGTGGGGCTACGACCTCTTGCACCCAATCCCAATCACTGCTACCGCTGTGCTTGAAGATCAAGAGGGCAAATTATATCAAGCTGCACCGAGAAACTGACTTGCATGGCAGTGTGGGATGATGGAAGGCACATTCGTCTCCATTTTTGCAGGCAGGCCAGTACTTGCAGCGCTCAGGAACTTTCTCCGCTTTGTGCAGGATGCTCACATCCTCCATCTCCACTGTGGAAAGAAACCAAAGAGGCAGCTTTAGGCAGCGGTTAAATTCAAGAGAGCTGACATCATAAGGATTATTTACACACACTGAAACCATGGAGAATTTAGAATGCATTGGCATATATCAACTTCCCTGATTCTAAACGAGAACAGAAGGAATAATATGTGGAAGAGCTGTAATAAATCACATGAAGATTGCATTTTGCATATTGTAGATAGTGTCATGCAGATTTAAACCACTACTTTTATCACAATTTCCTTACTTCCCTTCCCAAACAGCATCAAAACTAACCTTGATCCAGGGCTGGTGAAGACATTTGGCACCTGAAGCAGAAATTCAAAATGGTGCCCCTCACCCTATCTCTCTCTCTCTAGCTTTCCCAGAGGACACTCTAGGAACCAGCACTGAGAGAGGGACTGCTTCTCAAGGGATTCTCTTGGAATCAGCACTCAGAGGGCCTGTTTTCTGAAGGAAACTCCAGAAACTAATACTCAAGAGGACCTGGTTCTACATTTCGAGGGGAACTGTTGGTTGTATATGTAACTATGTATGTATGGGGGCTTGTGTGTGAAGGATTGAAGCATGTATGGGGTGTGCTCGTAAGCATGCATGTAAGTGCATGTGCATTCCTCCCCCGCCCCGATACTACCTATGCCCTTCAAGGCCAAAAAGGTGGTGCACCACTGCATTAGATGTTGCTGTTCCAACCACTGATGTGTTCCCAAGAAACCACAGGACCCCCTGGACCAGGGTTTGAAACCCCCTGATCTAACATGTACAAAACATATAGGACGCCATAAAGCTAAGCATGGTAGAGCCATCTGAGACTCTGCCGTTTGCCAATTACAGTCAGACAGAGCTGATGGATCAAAGGCCATGTGTTTTTTGTAAGAAATCTGTTGAAAAGCACCACCATGGCAATTTGGCATGTGGTTCAATCTCTGCGTTCCTGCTGCTGGTTTAGTTTGAATGGCCCAAAGAAAGCCATGAAAGCAAAGATGTGTTACGATCACACTAACGAAAGGAGCTTATCCACTCTGGGTGGGAGTGTTACCATCAGTGCTCTCCAGCTGTCTGGCTATAATGTGCATCTGCTGTGCGCGAAGGCTTCGTAATCCTTTGCTGGCTGTTGCTTTTGGGGGAACGGGCCGTACTCCTTCCATAAGGCTCAGTTCCTCCTCCTCTTGATCAGACAAGTAGCCTGGAGGGCTGGGGACTCCGTCCAAAGTGACTATGAACTTGGGACTGGCAGGTTTCTCTGGCTGCCCAAGCTGCTCTCTAAAGAGAGAGGAACACAGAAGAAACGTCAAAGCTACTGAAACAGGGATGCCAGCAATACAGCATGATTACACACAATTCATGGCCACCCACAAAAAAGTTCTCATTGATTGGGGTCTGATGGTTTTTTTAAAGCTCTCTAAAGCACTTCACATGCCCCTCAAACCTCAGATATACACTCCACCACCACCGAGGTAAAATGGCAGGGACCCTTGACCCTCACCCCTCAAAAGGTTTTGTTTCGTCTTTCTCTCTTATGTTTTGAACTTCTTGTTTGGTCCCAGAAAGGCAGTATGGAAATATAATAAAGAATACAAGAAATAAATGCTTTGTTTTAGATTGTGGAAAGAGAGGAACCTGCGTGAGCCACTGATCTGAGCAGGCCTCCTGATTGCAAGAGCTGTGATATGTGCAGAGTGCCAGCCAGCTGCCTCTGGGGGCAGGTAATCCTTCTGAATCTCACCATTAGGAATGACTGAAAATCACTGGACTGCACTCAAAGCAGAGACAGGGCACGACCACCTGCCCTTAGCAGCTTCTCCGGATGGGTCCTTTGGTCTCAAAGGAGCCTTTCATTCATCCCTTATTTATTTTTTATTTATTTTATTTCTAACCTGCCTCTCCATCCAGATTGAGGCGGGGAACATCAACAAATATAAATACAAGAATCATAAAATAGATAAAACATTAAAACAAATAAAAACAAATACATTATTAAAAACATCTTAAAATTCAACTGGATAGGCCTGCCAGAAGACAGCAGTCTTCACGGCTCTCTTAAATTCCAGAAGTCTTGCCAATTTGTCGAATCTCCTCCAGCAGGCCATTCCACAGTCTGGGAGCGGCAGAAGAGAAGGTCCTCTGGGTAACACTCATCAGCCTAGTTCTGGCTGATTGGAGTAAATTCTTCCCAGAGGACCTGAGTGTGCGGGGCGGATTATACGGGAGAAGGCGATCCCGCAGGTAGCCTGGACCCAAACCATGTAGGGCTTTAAAGGTAATGACCAACACTTTATACTTCGCCCGGAAACTAATTGGCAGCCAGTGGAGTGATTTTAAGATTGGTGTTATGTGGCCACCCCTAGGCAACCAACTTGGCTTCCATATTTTAAACTAATTGAAGTTTCCAGACTAGGCACAAAGGTAGCCCTATGTACAGCGCATTGCAGAAGTTGAGCCTCGAAGTTACCAGTGCGTGCAATACCGTCTTTAGGTCTTCCAACTCTAGGAAGGGGCGCAGCTGGCGTATCAGCCAAAGCTGATAGCAGTTTGTGAATAACGTTGGGGCTTAATTAACCATTTGAGGGTGGGTGAAATAAGCCAGTGAAGAGCATCAGGGGCAACTCACCATGATTCCCTCTCCTCTAGCAAAAGTGCCACGGCTTCTTCAAAGCTAAGCAGCCCAATTCACAGAACTGCGGATACTACTCTATGAGGCAACTCAAGATCAAAGCTCACTGTTCCCATGTATCTGCTCGTGCCCAATCTCCAAGAGTGACAACGTGGTAAGCTCACCCAAACTTGTTAACCCTTATCGAATTTCAAGGAATCCCTTGTTACCTTGTCTGAATCAGCCGGCCTGAAAGAGCCTGCAAGGCTTCTGCAGTCCTGTTCCCCACTTCCAGGTTCTGGGGCACCATGATGTCCTCAGACAGCTTGGGTTTCTTCAGGATAAATGATCTGGTGTCTGTGTGAACCACTGATTCCAAGTCATAATAACCTAAGGCAGTGGAAATAGCAAAAGTCTTCAAGTCACTTTGAGGCAATCTCTCCAAATGGGAGAAAGTGTGAAGCTATTTAATGAGAATAAGCATAATCATAAAGTCTGCTTGACTGAGCATCGAAGTGGAAAGTTTCTCCCCTGCAGAACAGGCCTAGCTGCATAAACAGCAGCGGAGGTTAAGATGGCATTGCACTAGCATGCCTGCACGTATGGTTTGCGCACGCTCTTTTGGCCTCCGAAAGCCCAGCAGGCCTTTAAAGCAGGCCTTCTGGCAGCCCACAGGCCAAATTCCATTTTGGAGAAGATCTCAAGGGCTGCATTCCTGTGGTGGGTGGAGCCAAAGGCAAAAGGGGAGGGACCAAAACACCAGCATATTTTTGCTTAAAGCTTTTGCTGTCAGTAACTAAGCCTCAGGAGAGGCATTTGGAAATGTGGTGGGATGGGGCTGAGGGAATGCACAAAAACCAGGAAATCACCAAACGGTCAGTGGAATGGGGGAAAAGGGGATGGGACCATGGAAAGGGTGTGTGGCCTTCTACAGAGCCCTGGAGAGCTAGAATGGGATATCTGGAGAAGGTTCAGAAGGAATTTCAGTTTTATTAAAACACGGAAATATAGGTTTAGGACTTGAATAAAACAATAATAACCACAGCTAACCTTGGGTCTTTTGCAACACCTCTTCAATGCCTGACTCAATCTGGAGACGGGAAAAGAGCTGTCTTTGCTGGGTTCCTAAAATAAATATGGAATGAAAAAGACCTTTGCTGCCTGTTCAATTTGAGTTAGGGGTCAGGTATACAGTAACTTCCCTCCATTCTAGCCTTAACAAGTGCTTTTGTTTCCATAAGGCTTGGAAAAAAACCTGGATAAAAAAAAGGGAAAATACTTTTTTCCATATTATTTTGAGGACCGTTTTGGGGCTCCCCCCCCCAAAAAAAACTGGAAAAATGGAACAGCTTTGGACTGTGAAATGTTTTCTTCTAGAATTTAAGACTAAATAGTTATATATTGTTACTCAGCCTTTACTCTCCCCAAAATAATTTCTAAAAACTATGTAACAAGAACACTTTTACAGAAAGATTAGGGATGTAAATTGTCTGGAAATAATGAAACCAGTGGGGAAAATGTTTTTAAATCCTCTTTGTAAGATTCCCAGCATAATTATTTCTTTCATTCCTTATTAAAATTATTGATCTAAAGTATATTTTACCAATAGATATTTATGAGCAGTTTCCCAACATGTGAGTAGAGTCACCATTGTGCATTCTGGAAAGTAAACGTGCATTCTTGACAGTTTTGGTTATGTTCTAAGTCCTGTGTGTCTGATTCTGTAGTTCTAATCTATTCAGACAATAATTATAAATTTACCGAGTTTACTTTAAAAAGTTTTAAAATATAGTGATAATTTCATGAGCAAACATACACATAAAAAAACTTTAGGAACAAGAAAGGGTGCTTTATGTTCCATGTCAGTCCTCCCCAATTTGGTGCACTCCAGATGTTTTAGACTACAGTGCCCAGTATTCCTGGCCATTGGCCATGCTGCCTGAGGTTTCTAGGAGCAGAAATCCAAAATATCTGGAAGATACCAGGTTGGGGAAGGCTGACTAAAAGCAACAGCGACTTTAGATCTATACAGAGCACTTTAAAAACAAATACTACTTATTTTACAATTTCCCCCAAAATTTGTTCTTCCCCATGGCCTCAAAATTTCTAGAAATTTTACAGCTCTTACAATCATCTTTGGCTTATTCTGGCAATAAGCACAATGGTAGATTTTGGCGTCTTTGGATGATACGCTGCTCCTGGATTCTACCTAGCAGGAGACTGGAAGTGAATTTTTAGCTTTCACCTTGTCCCTTCGCCTCCCTCATTGTGCTAGCTACTTTGAGCTCACAGGGTCAAGGTGATTAGTTTAGGGCACAATCCTATACATGTTTTGACATGAAAAAAGTCTACGACTCCCAGCATTCCTCAGCCAGCCATGCTGGGCAAAGGATTGTGCCTCTAGATAGCTTGAAAAAGGAATTCAATAAATTCACAGAGGACAGGCCAAATCAATGGCTAGAAGCCTTGATGGCTAATTGAGGGAATACAGGTCACTTAATACCAGTTGCAGAGGGCAGTTGACAGGCGTTGCCTTCAAATGCTATTGGTGGGCTTCCTGGAAACAACTGGCTGGCAACTTTGAGAAACATAATGATAGACTAGTTGGGTCTTCGATCAAATCCAGGAGGCCTTTTCTTATGTTCTTAGATTTTCACATTGAAATCATCATGGCAATTCCCTTGTTTTTTAGGAGTACTTATGTGTTTATTTAATCTGTCCGGTGCCTTTCTATTAAGAAAATGGCATTCAAGGCAGCTTATATTCATAAATAAATAAAGCTTGATTGAAACAACAATTACATTAAAACACAATTAAAGATGCATATCCAAATTAAAGAGTATACCCTCTTAACTCTATGATGGAATTCCCCCATTATTTACACACACACACACACACACACACACACAGACTGCATTCAAATAAATACAGGCCAAGATGGGTGGAGGAGGAATATGCGAGAATCTGAGAGTCTTGCAGGATTGAGATTCCTCCTCAATAGGTTACATCAGAAAAGGTTCCACTACAAAATTCCACATGGTGAATCAGCCTGGCCCACCCTTCCAGGGAAGAGAACAGGGATGTTCTTCGGAGCAGAACAGCATATTCCCCATTACCTGAAACTCTCCCTAACGTTTGTTCCCTTGGTTCTTCTTCCTGCTGTATCTGAGGGTTCACTCTGGACGCTTGGCTCTGCCCATGAAGCACTTCCAGGAGGGCTTCCTCGTGGGAGGTCCGAGTTCTGGGAGCCACGGGAACAGTCTGTTTTAGTGGGACTTTCCATAAACCAAAAAGAAACCATCAAGTGTGTTATGCATTGAGCGAAAGACCACCGAGGCTTTATCACAAAAGTAACAGAGATCTCCAAGCATCCTGCCAAAATGTGTCAAAATGTGTATCCAGTTCACCATCATAGAAAGCTTGGTTTTCAGATCGGCTTTCAGGGTTTTCATTTAAAAGGTTGGAGGTGCAATATCTGGCCTACAGTGCAATCCGAAGCACAATTAGCAGGAAGTGAGCTCCACTGGATACAATGGGACCAATTTCTGAGAAAACATGTTTAGGGTGGCACTGCTACAGTAGCAATACTGGGCAGTGTGCAATGCTGCCGCTGGGCCATCACAAATGTCCGCTAGTACAATGCGAAGATACTGCCCATTGTTTCTTTCTTGCAATAGTATCCTCAGGATGCCAAGGCAGAGAATTGAAGGAAGCTGAATGCACATTATTTCTTTTCCCTAAAGCAGCAAAAGCTTTTGGGCAGCTGTTTAGTTTCTGAGGAACTCAGGTTCAGCTTCCCTCAACTTTGTAGGTTGTGCCCAGAAACCAAAATCTGAACTCTTCCTTCTTACTCTTCACCTCTAATCCCAGACTTTGCTAACTTCTCAGAATGGGCTGTTTTAAACAAGTAGAAAAAACACAGATCCTTATATCATTTAAAAACCAAACACACTATAACACGAAGAGCAAAACACTCAAAAGTCTGAAATTAAAGAAGGTGGGAGGCAAATTCCTTCTTAACTGGTGGTTCTTGCCTCTCTCCACTAACTTGCTCTTTTGTCTTCCATGGTGCTTATCAACTTCTGCTTTCATTTTTATATGCTGGTTTGGAAGACATTTGTCTCCCTGACATCTTCTGATTCACAGTGCTTACACACTGGCTAACCAGCTGGCCATAGTGCCAACATAAACAAAGACCTTATCACCCATCCCACTGCACTGAAGTTTGCATCAGGCTTCAGACCCATTGCTCACCCAGTAACAGCCTCTGGAGGTTTTGCCAGTACTTCCCGCAGTCCTTGCTTATTTGGGCCATGTCCACTGAAAGCCCTGCCAGAACCAGAATACTATTATGGGACTCACAATTCTCTGGTTACAATGCTTGAACATTAATGCACAATTTTAGTATTCTATTTTATGGGCTGTGATACAGTTTTAATATCGTGATACAGTTTAAAGAACAACAAGCAACTTTTGAGTAAGGCTGTGCAAGCCTTGGGCCTTGGATTCAAAAATCCAAATCATGGAGGCCATTTTATGGCGGATCCGCCATTTCCTTGCATAGCCCTAGGCCCCCATACAGCTTACAACTCCCAGCATACAGTGCCTGGGAGGGCTGTACTTACCAGGGCCCAGGAACAGAGGGCATACGTGTACTCACTGCTGCCATCATTGGCTCCTCCACATGATCACCTCCTCCTCTGCACAATCGCCAACTTCCCGGCAGCTCCCGGGACTCCAAGGGGCAGTGGAGTATTGTGGATTGCAGTGGCAGCAGCTGATCATGCAGAGGAACCAGCATATGCCATCTGTTCCTGGGCCCCTGGTAAGTACAGCTCTCCCAGGCACTGCATGCTGGGAGTTGTAGGCTGTATGGGGACCTAGGGTTGTGCAAGGAAATGGCGGATCCGCCATAAAATGGCCTCCGTGATTTGGATTTCCAAATCCGAGGCTTGAACAGCCCTACCTTTGAGAACCATTGGGTAGAAGAGGTGGGATATAAATGCAATAAATAAAATATAAAAATATTTTAAAGACTTAAAGACAGATCTGCATATCAACTTAGATCAGGTATCAGTTTAATCATTAGGGTTGCCCCCAAAGAACAATGGGAACTGTAGTTTGGTGAGAGTGCTGAAAACTCTATGTTGGAGATTTCTAGCCACTTCATAGAGCTACAGTTCCCAGGATTCCCTGGAGAAAAGAATGTGCCTCTTAAACCAACCTGAGGCTGCAATCCATACAACATAGTACGTAAACACATATAGGATTGTGGTGTGAGTCTGTAGTATAGATATGTCCTGAAAGGAATTGTGGAAGCTTTTCCATAAAAATGGTGGAACTTCTGCCCTACTTAGTTTAGCTCCAGTTAAGCAGCAAACTTAAGCAGCAAACTTATGCTTGTGATATTGCAATAAAAACTAATCCATGAGACTTAATTGTCAAGTCAAAACTGATCTTCCAGAGGGAAACTCACGTTAGTTTCCTGCAGCAAAGCAAAGAGCCTAATAGTACCTTAAAAACGAACTAATTTATTATGGCATAAGCTTTCATGGACTAAAGACCATCAGATTATGATGTGTTATCCAATGTTAAAGCTGAAATGTATGCAAGACAAGCACAATGACCATTCACAAAAGCAGTAATTGTTGAAAACACAAACATCCTAATATTGCTAGATTAACAACTGTAGTGGGACAGAAAACCATCATCATCATTCAAGCTAGAGTTGATAAACGTTGAACTTCCTGATAAATTGTAATTTAAGTTTAACTTTTGTTCTCCAACCACACAGATTCACTTGGGCATAAGGATCATAATTTACCTGTAGAATAATTAGTTGTCTTTGTAACCGACTCCTGAGCTTCAGAAATAGCTTTCAATATTAAATTCTTATTGGCCTGTTTGGAAGGTGGCAATGAAGGTCTGGAAGGACCAAAACACAAAGATACAAGCAAGGAAATTAAGTGGGGATTGTAGATGTTTCTCTTTTTAGTCCATACATATACAAGTGTGGAGCATTGCGATGTTTCATTTTCAAAAGCCTGACTGAAATCCATTAAGGTGCACAGACAAGAATTTTGGAAGCGTTATCCCTTCATCAGCTGCCACCTCCCCATTCTGTGCTGTTGTGTGAACCACAAAACGTTTGAATCCCATGGAGATTCTTGCATTCATCTACACACGGAGGACGGCCATGCAAAATGAGTCCAGCATATGTACATGTACAACTCGGCCTCTGCTCTGGTGGCGGCAGAACAACCCATTATGATTGGACGCCTGATCCACTATAGGCCTCTCTAACGTTCTCTTTTGTGCAAACATAACGAAATCAAATCCTGATTTTGTGCATCCGTAGACGGTACCTTCATTCCGACTTTGCTCCTCCCTTTGCATGTGCAAGTGAGTGAAGCCAGGAAGCGACAGGTAACCATAGTTTCCTGTTACATCAGGGCTGGGAATGATGGTCAATGGTTTCCAAACAAACCAGGATTTGGAAGCCAATTTTAAACTATGGCTTCATATTCTGGCTTGTTTGGAAACCATAGTTTCCCAGTTAGGATGCAGAAGTCCTAACATTAAACATTTGTTAGAGTCATGCATTAAGTTACACTTCTCCTTTGTAAAAAAAATCACAGTTTAAACCGGACTTTTGTAAAAGTCATGCATTAAAATAATCAAACAACGTAATGGCAACCAAAATAACACTTTTGATCTATTTTCCTTGGTAAGTTCTATGATCCTTTGTTTGAGCACATCTGTACATGGAAGATTTACCTAATTTACCACTTTAGCGTCCGTTCCTTTTCAGGAACTTTTGAGATCCATTTTACTGCTCACGTTCATTGGCTTTTTGTAGTAGTCACACTAGAAGTTCAAAAACAGTTGATTTTTTTTTTAAAAAAATTGGGGGGTACCTTCTTTCAGGTTTTGCAGGCACAGAGACACTGCTGGAGATGCCTCCCAGTCGCAGACCATAGTCTTCCTCTTCCTCTTCTTCTTCTTCTTCCCCTTCATTACTGAACCGTTTCACTTTGACTACTGAACTTACAACTGGGAGCTTTCTCTTCCTCAACATTTCTTCCTGCAAACAATAGGACAACGTATTTGATACATTTTTTATTGATACCTTGGTACCCCCTGCCTTCAAGACAGGTATTTTCGGGTTGTCTTAACTATTGGTGACTTTTTCCACTTTGCTTTGAAGATCAAAGCAAGAAAATGGTGGCTGTTCTCCCCAGAGTCAAAGAGAAACTGTTTCCATAGTCTACTACAAGTGTGGGGAACTGGTAGCTTTCCAGATGTTGGTGGACCACAGTTCCCATAACCTCTTGCTGGTTGGGACTGATAGGAGGCAGAGTAACATTCACATACTTTCCCCTGTTTACTCCTGTCTCCCCCTGTGGTTTTCCTGTGCCAAATCCTATAATCTAGACTGTATAAACTTCTGGACAAACAACAACAATAAATTGTGATCTACTGCCTGGACTAAAAGTCCTGGAAAAAACAATCCCTGGGGGAACAGCATGAGGTTTCCTAGGTTTCTGTCATCTGAATGCCGTAAATCTGTGTACTGTTTCTGGAGTTTAACACCTTGCTCAGAGGGACAGATCAAAGCCCTCCTTTAGAATAAATATTGCACTTTTATTCCTTTATAAAACAAATGGGATTTTTATTCCAAACAAAGAGTTTTAATCTGTTCCTCCTGAACAAGATGTTAAAATGAAGAAACAATAAGTACATAGGTTGCAGAAGTACAGTTCAATACTCAGGTAAAATTCCCTCCCCACCAAAGCATATTTACCTACTGAACCAACCAAAGCCAGCTTTACCATAGAGTGGCTCACTTTCTCCCACCCTCCAATTTTGCTTCAGTGCTGTTTTAGCATCGCAGAGCTGGTTGGTTCCCAGTTGGTCAATTAGTCCAACTCCCCATTCTATACTTAAATCAACGGCAGATGCTCAGCTGACTTTTTCTCAGGAGGTTGATTCTGGTCTTCCCTTTGCCTTCCCTTTCCTGCTACACCAACCTTGCTTCACTTTCCAGATAACCTCTAAATCCTACCAGAAGAAGAGGCCTTTAGCCCTCTGGATTGCTGAGATTCACTTTCAAAATGTGAACCACTTCTCCCTTTTGTTCTCACAACCGTTCTGCAAAGTAGGCTAGGCAGAGATTGTGATTGGCCTAAGGGGACCCAATGAGCTTTATGGCAGAATACGATTCGAACCACAGTTCCGCTTGTTCAAATTTATCACAACGGCCCCAGTAAATCTTAAAAGCAAAACCTGCAGTGGGGTGGGGAGCGGGAATAGCATGTGCAGCTTATGAAGCAAAACACAAAGACCACACACACAGTTTGCATTTTGCATTGAAAAATCCAATTTCTCAAAATTATTTGCCAAAATCTATGGACAATTCGGGCAGATTTACTTGTTTTACCTAAAGTTACACAATTCATATATATTATTGTGAACCCAGTGTGACTTGGACGTGTTTTTTTCACAGCAAAAGCTATGGCGGGGGAAAGAAGAGGTATGGGTTAGGGAGAGACAATATTGAGAGACCGAGCGGAAGCTTTTGAGAATGAGTGTGGAAGGAAGAGTGGCTAAAGACAGGCCAGAAAGTTATCTAATATGCAGAGATTCCCCCTCGCTGAAGAACAGAGGTCATACATAGGGAGCACTTCTTGCATTTTTTCAAATATATAGACGTGTTTTTTTCATAACCCAGGAGACTAGAAACTTCCATTCCATAGAACACAGATTTACAGAACCCAAATTCACTGTGCAATACAGTGTATGGAATCATCTTAAACAGTTCTATTGATACCCCCACAACTACTTACTCATCCACACGCAGGAAATTGAGAATGTTACACAAATTACCTGCTCACCCCATCACACAATGGGCAGGCACAGAAGCCACGAACAAACAAAAGAAAGGGAAGGGGACAGAACAGTTAGCCAGATCTATAATGGAGGAGAGGTAGCTCTCCTTAGCATCATGACGGACCACAGGAAGGTGAGATTAGTTTAGATGTGGCTTTCGGGAGCAGGTCCAGAGCAGGAATCTTAATTCTGTACAAACAACTGTTTAGTGGAAGGATTCATTATAAGGGGTGCCTGAACCATGTTACTTATGATCCCAGATGCCAAGCACATTAACACTTCATCTGAGACTATGACAGAAGTGCTGGTCTTTAATCCTTGATTCTAGGGAGTGCTGGACTAGATGGACCCTTGGTCTGATCCAGCATGGATCTTCTTATGTTCTTAAATCCCTCTAATTTATTTATTTTTAAAAAATCAGTGATTTTTTAAAAGTATCTAAGTTATAATATGGATCAAAATTGGCAGCAACGTTGCAAATCATACACAAGATTGTCACAACTGCCAAGTGGTTATTCTAATATGGTGAGGCCTAGTCCTAGATTTTTACGGCTGTCTTATCTATTTCTGTGCTGTTCGTTGTTTTTGCATTACATTGTATTCTTTTAAATATTTGTGTTGCATTTTATATTTTTAACTGTTTGTAATTTGCCCAGAGAACATTTATTACTGGGCAGATTAGAAATGTAATAAATAACTAAAAAGACACTTTTTTTAAAAAAAAGAGCTTACTGTCTAAATTTTGACAAAGGAAGACACAAAACAGGAAAGGCAGAGGCATGGGTAACGAAGGATGAAGATGAACAAGTATTTTATTTTTTATTTCAATATTGATATCCCACCATTGTATGCTTTTCAAAGTGGTGAGCTAGCTTAAAAAGATACAGCCACAAAATAAGGTAAAATACAATCTAAAGACAACAGCAAGGAGCAACTCTAACAAACACCAAAGGCAACAGCAAAAACACACATTATTTGGAGGACTGAATTAAAAAATGCCTCCTGGAATAAAACAGTTTGAAGTGCATGCTTATAAGGGGCTGGGCAGATAAACCTCTCTTCAAAGACTATTCCATTATTTAAATTAGGGTGACCATATGAAAAGGAGGACAGGGCTCCTGTATCTTTAACAATTGCAAAGGACAGAGAATTTCAGTAGGTGTCGTTTGTATATATACAGAACCTGGTGAAATTCCCTCTTCATCATAACAGTTAAAGCGGCAGGAGCCCTGTCCTCTTGACCATGTACAAAAGAGGGCAGGGCTTCTGCAGCTTTAACTTTGTGATGATGAGGTAATTTCACCAGGTTCTGCATATATACAAATAGCACCTGCTGAAATTCCCTTTTCTATGAAACTGTTAAAGATACAGGAGCCCTGTCCTCCTTTTCATATGGTCAGCCTATTTAAATGCCACAGCTACACTTCTGTTGGAGGGGGTAATGATAAGGTAGGCTGACCATATGAAAAGGAGGACAGGGCTCATGTAACTTTAACAGTTGTACAGAAAAGGGAATTTCAGCCAGTGTCATTTGTATGCAATTAGTTCCTGGTGAAATTCCCTCTTCATCACAACAGTTAAAGTTGCAGGCACTATACTAGAGTGACCATATACAAAAGAAGGCAGGGCCCCTGCTACTTTAACTGTTGTGATGAGGAGGGAATTTCACCAGGAACTAATTGCATACAAATGACACTGGCTGAAATTTCCTTTTCTCTACAACTGTTAAAGTTACATGAGCCCTGTCCTCCTTTTCATATGGTCAGCCTAGATAAGGGTCTCAGAAACTGAAGGAAGATCTCAAAGCAGGTTCATATGTGGAGGAGGTGCTTCCTGAGAGATGCTGCTCCCAAACCATTCAGGGCTTTAAAGGCCAAGGACTTGAACAGAGGTTGGAAATAAATTGGTAGCCAATGAAGGTTGCGTAAAATTGGCATAATATGACAGAACTCTGGCCACAGCAGTCTAAACCAGCTGGACTGTCTTCAAGGGCAGCTCCAGGTAAAGCGGACTGCAGTAATCCAAACTGGAAATGATCAAGGCTAGATCTGATTTGCCCAGGAAACAGCCTAGCTAAAGAACAGGTAGAGCTGGAAAAAGGCACTCCTGGCTTCTGCAGCCTCTTGCACATCCAACAGTAGGCTCACGCTGTGAAACTTCTGCTTCGGGGAGGTGTAGGGGGGAAGCCCCCATTCAAATCCAGCTGAACCTCATCCAGGATCATCCGCCCCACCAACCAAAAGTACTCCCATCTTGTTCAGAGCTCCAGTTGATTCGCCCTCCTCCACTTCAAAGCTGCTCCCAGATCCTGGTGACATGTACTATGGCTGTTTCTCAACTGGGGGTGTAGACTAGGAGTTAAGCCAAAGGCTTTCCGAGTTGTGGGATGGGGCGGATGAGATCCCAAACTGAAACCATTTTTTTAAAGCTGTAGAGACCCCACATAGAGTACCCCGCACAAGAGCTTCAATGAGAATGTGGAACAAATCAATATTTCTTCAGAGATCCATTCATTCCATTCACATTTCTTTAGTGGGCATTGCTTTTTACAAAAGACCAGAGAGCTGATGAAGGGAGCGATACGAGGCTGAATATCCAGCCAGCAAAGCACAGACATCTTCACTCACTCCCTTTTGACTAATTGGGCTGGGCCCTTCCTCACCCCTCACAGAGGCCACTGGAACCACCTGCCCTGTGAGGAAGAGCAGCAGGACCATCAGCACAGGGTGGGTGGGTGGGATGCAGTGGTATCATCTGGGCCCCTTGAACCTTGCCTGCAGTGGTGTGAGTGAAAAGAAGCTGGCAGATTTCAACCAGGCCCCACCCTGTGAGACTAACTACTAGCTGTTTTACAACCAGGCGATTTCCTGGAGGCCTGCCAAGGCCTGGTTTTGAATGGGAGCGGGACATTTCGATCACAGCTAGTCATTGTAAGAACTGTATAACATAAAGAATGGGTGCTTGGGTTTTCTTGTTTTCCTTTCCCCTTCCCATCCCTTTTTCCTTTTGTGCTGTGCCTTTTTATATTGTAAACTGAGGGCAGCAACGTCCTCATTTCTATTGATTGGCAAGCCACTCTGGAAGCCTTTCCGACTAAAGAGCAAGATATAATTGCTATAAACGAATTCATTTAGGGTGCAATCCTATGCAAGTTTAGACATAAAAGAAGTCCTACAACTCCTAGCATTCCCCAGCCAGCACTGCATAGGATTGCGCCCATAATTTTATATATATGTGGAAACTGGGTTTCATACCTAGTTTTACAACTTAAACATCAAGGGGTCATACAGGTCGCTAAAAAGAACAGCCAGATAAACAAGCACGTTTGTTTTACCTTCAAGCTCAGAGTACTACAGTAATTTTCAGACATTATTACATGGACCCCTGATTTCCTCAGAAGCTCTTGGGGTTGCTCAATGATAGGGTCAATAAAATGCAGCCAAGGTTCTGACTGACTGCTTTGACCATCATTACCAATCTTCCCCTCCAATTAGCAGCTGCAAGGAAGTGCCAGGAGTGTTCTGGAGCACATTCTCAGTTCATACAGGGCATCGAACTGTGCCTATTTACGACACTTATTATCTCTCCCTCCAAGGCACTTAGGTGGAGTACATTCCCCCCCTCCATTTTATCCTCACAACAACCCTGTGAGGTAGGCTAGACTGAGAATGTCTGGCCCAAGATCACCCAGTGAGCTTCATGACTATGCAGGGATTTGAAGTCAGACCTCCCAAGCAGTAGTGCAACCCTCTAAGTAGGGGTGCAGAATGTCAGCCCCAGGGGCCAACTTTGGCCCGCCCAAGGGCCAAATCTAGCCCTCTGGGGTTCTCTAGATGGCCCTTGATCACACACCCCTTTTCCTCAACCACCAATAGTTGGGTGGTTCCTGGATTTTGAGCAGTTTCTCCCCATTCTCAAAGTCTGAAAGGCCTTTCCTAAGGCTTAGTTACTGCCAGCAGGAGCTTAATTTAATTTAATCTATACTGGTATTTTTTTGTATTTTGGCCCTGACCCTTTTGCCTTCAGCCCTGCCACCACTGGAATGTGGCTCCCGAGTGCTTCTCTGAAATGGAATTTGGCTCCCGGGCTGAAAGTGGTTCAACACCCCTGCTCTCACCACTCTTCCACACTGGCTGGCTAGTAACCAACTCTCCAGCTTAGACTGTGCTACAGAATCTTCTACAATGCTAAGGAATTCCACGGGAAATGCATCAACATGAAAGGAGTTCCCTCAAGGCAGAAAGTTTGAAATCCTTCGATTTAGTATTACCAATTAACATGATCTGACATGCATGAGTTCTACAGAACACTCTCACTAGAACCCAACTATGCTGATGTCAGACGATCAGAACAACGACTCTATTAAAGGCTAACAACACACACTTTTCACCTCCAAAACGCTAAAGCAACGAGAGTATGTATGCCACAAAGTTTAGATGCCGCATGTAAGATATTTCTGACCACTCTTGCTATGTTTAGAACAGGGGACTCCAGGTGTCCATGGTGATCTCCATCTGTTGAGGATGTGTTAAATACCAGCCTTGCTTGGGCTCACATACTTACCTCACTGCTAATTTTATCAGCATTCCCCTTGGAAGGGGGCCTGTAACTCTCAGCCAAGCTGCCACATGCGTCGGGATCGCAGAGCTGGATGGTTTCCAGTGACCGGTTGCCCTGCATCTCAAGCTGCTTGGCAGCCTGCAGGGAGCCCTGTTGCGTCACCCGCTGCAAGTGAACGTTGCCTTCAGCGCTTCGACTAGCTGGCGGGCGGTAGATTTCAGCAGATGGGCGGGAAGAGCCGTATGTCACCGTCACAAGAGGCTTCTTCCGGGGCAACCGGTTCTCCTGCACAAAATTGAGGTCTTCGTCAATGAGATCGTCCGGCTCAGGCTTAATGTCGATCACAGCTTCCAATGGGGACAGCTCCCTCAGAGGTTTCACCGCTGACATCAAGAGGGGCGGGGAGCCATCTTGGCAGGGCGGCCTACATGACAAGAGAAATCAACTCTATCTATTTCATGTCAGAAATGAAGCATTTGCTTTTTAAAAAATGAGCAACACCAGAAACAAGATAAAGATAGATTTAATGACCTTGAATGTCATTTTTTCACTTGAGTTATTTAAATGGAACAAAGGCATTGCACAGAAGGGGGTGATTGCAGGGCATAATCCATTATGCATTCCTTTTAATAAGCATTGGGCAGAAGGTGATGGTGGGGGATTGTGCTCCCTTCTCATCTCACAAGTATTCCAAACCGCTCCTCAAAACAAGCTTCACAATGTACTCATATCCATGTTTACTCGGAAGTCCCACTGAGTTCAATGGGGCTTACCCCATGGTAAGTGTGCATTGGATTGCAGGGTCCAAGGCTTTGCCAAATATATAGCGTTTCACATTATCTTAGCAATCCTTACAGCAGCCTCTCACAACATGGTGCCCTCCAGATGTTTGGACTTCATGGGAACATAGGAAGCTGCCTTATACTGAGTCAGACCTTGGTCTACCTAGCCCAGTACTGCCGACATTGACTGGCAGCATTGGCTCTCCAGGGTTTAATGCTGGGTTCTTTCCAAGCCCTACCTGGAGATGCCAAGGATTGAACTCGGGACCTTCTGCATGCAAAGCAGGTGCAGAACTCCCATCAGCCCCAGCCAGCATGGTCAATGATCAGGGTGATGGGAAATGTAGTCCAAAACACCTAGTGCTCACCAGGTTGGGAAAGGCTGCCTTGCAGCAACCCTTTACCAATGGCCAGTATTATTATCCCCATGCTGCAGATGGAAGTAGAGTCTCCATTCAGGTGTAATGCCCAACCATGGTTGAGTGTAACATGCACAATCCCTATGTTCCCACGCTCTCTCCTACCCTTTGCCTCGTGCACTCCAATTCCTTCCCTCACTTTCAATTTAATGGCAAACCATCGTTTTGGCAAAAGAGCAGCCCCTGTCTGAACTATGGCTTACAATCCTAGTTTGCAGGCACACTGTGGTTTGCACAAAATTTCACTCGCTCGCTCGAATCGGCTGTAATTGCGAACTGTGTTTTGTCACTAAATCGGAAGTGAAGGAAGAAATCAGAACACACGAGGACAGGAGGGAGCACATAATCACCAAGCTCATTCACGTAGTGCCAAAACACAATCTGGATTATGTCTGAATGGATGTTGACAAACAGTGGCTGATCTAAGGCTCCCCAGCAAGTTCTGGGCTGAAGCTAAGATTGGCTGAGCTGAACCAGGAATGTTCCGACTTAGACTTAATTATTATGTGCTACTAGCTGTAAAGAAGCAAATCAGAACGTTACCGGGCAGCAGAGGCTCTCTGTTCTAAGGAGCTTGTTGAAACTCGGGAGTCAGTCCGTTCTGGCCGAGAACTTGAGACTGTAAGAGGCTGTAGGAATTCTTCCTCTCTTATCTCCTCACTTCCAGCTGATGTGCTTTTGCCAGAAGGCAGATTAGTCTCAAAGATGTTAGATTCGGGAGATTTTAGGCTGGTAGGCTCTGGGAAGAAAGATATATCTGACCTTATCTGAATGTTAAATATAATATTTATACACAAATGCAAATATACGCTCTGCTGTGGTTTTCAACAGAAGCATATCTCCTCTGTTTCACACTTGAGCAAGGTATGCTTTCAATTTTTTTTCCTTTGTGCAATATCTTCTCTTACAGTTCCCATTCCTGCACAGATCCTAGCAATTATACCTGGCTAACTCAGCAAGTACAGCATTTTAAATAAACAAATAAATAAAATCCATGAAAGTGCATGCACACTATTCCTCCCTGACGATTTTTCATTTTCAAATAACAAGTTAGAAGGCCTTTCCTTTACTTACCTGTAGTTACAGACCGAAGCTTATCTAATACACCATGAAGCCTGAAAAAAAGAAAATGCTTTAATGCATAACACGCATGTTTTAAATAAAGTTTCTGAATACATCTTTCACTATTTTTATGGCAATCTCTGCCATCAAATGAATGGAAAAGTATCTTCCTTTACATACATCATTTGCACGAAGCCAGTCTGACATGTTTGCCTGGTTATAGCAATAATCCAAAGCTTCTTAAACCATGGTTTATAAAGCTGTGCATTGAGTATTGGGACCAACTGCTCCTTCCGTCCCATACCATCATGCGCTGATGTCGGCACAAAGATTATGGCTTGCATTAAGCAAAAGTTCCCTATCACACCCAAAATGGTGAACTGGATTAACATCAATTAACAAATAGAAAAATAGCCAAGATATGATCCTGGCTGCTTTTCCAAGTTTCTTAACCAACATTAAGCCAAAGTTCCCTGGTTCAGAGCTAATGGAGAACTCTGGCTTCATACGAGCCAGGATCATTGTGCCCAAGCCACTTGGAAACAAGATGAACGATCGAGCAAGGAAGAAAGGGGTGCTCATAAGGCATGGGGTTTTTAAATTATCATCCAAACCAAACTAGTGTCATGCACTGGACAGGAACATCAGAGGCCCAAGTTCAAATCCATGTTCTGTCATGAAGCTTGCTGGGTGGATGTGAGGAAATCACCAACTCTTAAACTAACCGCCCAGAATTCTAAAAAGGATCAATGATGAGTTTGATCACTCCTTTATCAATGCCAACAGCTAAAGGTATATCCACATAAACACTTTGGGTTCGGCACTTTAGCCCAATACTGGAAGAATAGGAAGGGGAGGAAGTGGTATCAAACTGCACGTGAATCACTTCATTGATGTCATAGTCTGTACTATTCTTAGAAGCTACATGGTTTATTGGCATCAGATGCACTGAACCAGTTCATCACAGCACCTGGAGGGTTGGAGAACTGATTTTTCAATAATGGAGTTATTCATGTGTCCTAAATTATGTGTCTTAAGCACATACATAGCGATGGATCAAGTTTCAGAATCAAGCTAACAAATAATTGAGGTTTCATAGAATTAGGTGGAAAACAAACATACCAGACAGTAAATCTCACAGTGTTGTTTCCTAGAAAGAGGGAAAGATCCTCCGTCATTTGCTCTTGGCTCTTCTTGTTGGCCACCATGACCATGATATAATCAGGGAGCTCTTCGTCTGATTTAAAGAAGTTAAAATACATCTGGATATTATGTTTTAAGGCCAACTGCAGAGTTAAATACTACGTTATCACATTTACAATGCACAATCTTCCAAAGGCCTGATAAAAAATATTTTCCAGGTTTACTGTAAATATATCAGAAGAGCAGGCATTAAACATTGAATATACTGTATTTCAAGAGACAAAAGAGTTCCACAAGTGGATATCTGCTCACATGATGGGATCTCCTTCTTCTCCTCCCCCTTTCCACCCCCCAAAGTCTGTTGCAGAGGGTCCACCAATCCCCCCCAAACACTCTGCCTCAAGCAGATTATGAGGTGGCGGGGAAGGGGCAAGTGGTTTCTGGGAACCGAGGTTGGAGCACTGGTTCTGATGTCAGTTCCAGAAACCTAAAACATCTATGGCCATCTAGACAATGTCTGGTGCCCATAAGACTGCTCCCTAAGTAAATCATGTTTGTAAGACTACCCCGTAAGACAATTTTCTGTTTCTATAACATATAATCCTATTTTTACAGTAACTAAAGTCAGTGTAGTGTAGTGACTAGAGCGTTGAACTCAGACGCGCGAGACCAGGGTTCTAATTTTCACTTAGCCATGAAGCTCACTGAGTGACTCTGGGCTAGTCACTGGTTCTCAGCTTAACAACTCACAGGGTTGTTATGAAGATAAAATGGAGAGGAGGAAGACCATGTACACCACCTTGAGCTCCTTAGAGGAAAAAAGGTGAGATACAAATGTAATAGTAAATAAAATGCAACTTACCAACATATGCTCCCAGTTCCTGTAGCTTACCCTTTATAGCACTCTATATAACAAAAGGGGGGAAAAAACAGCAATTTAAAAATGCACCATTTCAAACAGAAGATATTCAGACATTGTTCTAAAAGTCCCAAAGACAAAAGAATTGTTTAATTAGTCTGATTATCTTATTTATCTGGCTGGACTGGTTGTATACGGTTTTATATTTGTTATTTAAGAATTATGATTTTAATGGCATTTGTGTGCACTATTTGTACATAAGCAGATGAATGAGTTGTTCTTGAGGGATAATATGATACAAATGGCAGCTAAATGTTATTTATTTATTTATTTATTTAGCAGCACCAATGGTCTCTGCCCCATTGGTACTTATAATTAAAATCCAACAAAGGGAAATAACAGAGGAATAAAAGGGAAAGTAGGTGTAAACACCAGAAGCAATATACGGGGCAAGGGGAGTTCAGTTGTAAGTGTGTGTACAGGCTTAGTTACAGACTGAGTTACAATTTGGCATGGGAACTAGCAGTTCCAATGCAGTCTTCATTCTTGGGGCAGAGGTGGGCCAGTGTAACCTATTGTAATCAGCTAAACATGAATTACCAATATGGGTTCACTGTTACAATATCAAGGTTTACCAAATGAAGCTATCAAAAACAAAGGATGTTTAGCTACAGGAGAGCTTTCATGGAGATATATGGCTCAGGCTACAATTCTACACACCCCTGGCTAAGGACTGCCCGATTAATTCAGCAGGATTGGTAAGCAACTATTAAAGGCAAAGGAGCTCTGTCCTCCACTATTTAATATGACTAAACTTAATTTCCCAAAGCAAAAGGCAATTTTTAAAAAAGGATAATTTTGAGATGCAGCATGCTTGTTCTGTGTGAGCACCCTTACTGCTAAGAAGCACAGGTGGCGTGTCTACTTTATATTAAAGTGGATAAAAAGGTATGATATACAGTTTTAATTTATTTAAACCAGATTTTTTAAAAAATAAATAAAAACATTTTTAGTAAACATTTTTAAACCTTGGTTTAAAAGTAAATTTGAATCTAAGGGTGCTTCCAGATGAGGCTTTTATTTATCTTGCCATTGCCTTATCTCACTCATGGAATTTCACCAAGAGGTGGACTCCACATCTAATCAAAACATATTCCACTCGTAACTCTCAAGAGTTTTCTCACCGGTTCTTCTGTCATTTTTCTTACCACAGAAAATCCATTCTGGAAGAAGAGACAGAACACCTGCACAGAAGAGCTGATTGGCATTCAGTGAAGATCGTCCACTGAGTCGATATGGATTATCTTTTGTATCTATTTTATATCAATATTTTATGGCCTCTCAACTACTTAAGTTCTGCAGTGTTTTCAATATTTGTGACCCTAGTAACGGCATGGACACACCCACCCACCAAGGCGAAACACCATTTCCCCAAGTAAGTCCTAGCCCTTGCTTCTAGAAAATTCTGGATACCTGTTATAGCCGAATCCTGTGCACGTTTACACAAAAAGAAACCCCACAATGGGACTAACCACTAAATAAGCACATACAGGACTGCAGCATTACCCTTTAAGTCAAGGGTGCTGAACCTCTTTCAGTCTGAGGTCTGAATCCCATTTTGGAAAAACTCTTGAGGGCCAAATTCCAGTCGGGGGGGGCAAAGGGCAAGGGCCAAAATATTAAAAGACTTACTACTACATATTAAATTGTAAAAATGCTTAGCTTAAAGCTTTTACTGCTAGTAACTAAGCCTTGGGAGAGGCATTTCAGCCATTTAGAACGGGGAGAAAAACTGCACAAAAGCAGGGAAACCACCAAAATATTGGAGGTTTCAGAAAAGGGAGTTGGGCCTTCTGGGAAACCCCAGAGGGCCAGATTAAGACACCAGACAAGTTGGGCTGGATTTGGCCTGAGGTTCTGCACCCCCTGCTTTAAGTAATCTTGCTCGGTATCCTTGTACACATGCAGAGAAAGGAGAACTGATACGTGTTGATTGTCTGTAAGCAGACATAATTCTGCAGTGCAAAGCACAAAGGCTATATGACCAAAGGTTCCAGATCACACTCCTAGTTTACATAATGGTTCTCTTTTGCCGTAAGCAATGTTTTAATTCCTATCAGTACAACCAGTCAGGGTGCATGTTTGCTCAAGAAGTACGATTTCCAGCATTAAGAAACATTTAATGAAAATTAGGCTGCAATCCTATACACACCTGACAGTAAGTCCCATTGACTGCAATGGGACTTATTTCTATGCTAACCTGCAAAGGATTGCAGCAGCAGGCTTGTCTTCTTTTTCTGAGCAATTTAAAAATCAATCCATCTTTATAACAGCAGAACATTTTTACAAGGGAAGGGAATCATACAAGCCTAACAGATTAGCCAAAGTAAATCCTTGAGAACATACACAACAAAGGCACTTTCTGATGCCACTCACAGGTTTTCAAAAGACAGCCCAAATTAATAAGTTTAAAAGATCGAGCTTTCTATAAAACATTTATCTCTGTTATATTTATATAAGATACATTTCAGGCATAGCAGAAACTTTTCCACAATTTGTTCTACAGACAGACATGAGCATTCTGCATTATGGAACTGAGGCATATATAGATTTGCTCTGTTACTGAATGGCTAATCAAAACATAAGGTGTCTGCTCTCCGGGTTTCTATAGTGACTAACGGCGCAATCCTATGCCTGTTTAGACAGAGCAAAGTCCTATAACGCCAAGCCTCTTCCAGCCAGCATGACTGGCTGAGGTATGCTGGGAGTTGTAGGACTTTTTTCTGTAAACATGCATATGATTGCACCCTAAACTGCATAGTTCAAACCTTGGAAGGGCTTCTGTATCTTTCAGAACTGCATAGAAGGAAAGAACTGTGCCAGGTAATTTGGAAAAACTTGATGTATTTTCTCTGTCCTTGCAGCACTGTGATGGGAAATGCTGGATATGACAAAAACACACACATACCTGACTTTGGTTGACTAGATGTTTGTTAATTCTGAAGATTTCTACAAAGTTGCATCAGTACCGAAAGCATTATTTCCCAAATCAATACCGTGGGGATGTCTGGACTACAAAGTTCCGAAATGTATATGGGGGCCTGCTCTGTAGGTTCAGTTCTTATAAATATAGTACAGTTGCCATCCATTCATAATAATTTATGAACTCATCACATTTTGGGAACTCTGTTCATAAGAAAAAGAAAATGTATAATGGATGGCATCTGTCTGTATGCTTGTGGCTACACAAATGTTTGTCCAATCATCCTTGTCTCCAGTTTCAAAAACATGTTAATCTGAGGGGAAACGTAGGCTTCTGAAAGTAGCAAAGAACAAGTACATTGTTCTCGCTTTTAAGTGAAGCTGTTTTGCAGAAATTCAATTCATAGAGGTATTATTTTACTTGTCCCATCTACGTGTATATTGCTGTTCATGGTAACAAGGGGCAACAATGACTATTAGCAAGGAATAACCTTTCTGATTCACAATTAAGAGCTGAAAGAATCAGAATCATGTGACCAGATACCTATGATTATATTGTGGCTGCAATAAGGCTGCAATCCTATGCACGCTTAGTTGCGTTTTGATGGGAAAGGCCATAGGCCAGTAATAGAGCACATTTTGCATGCAGAAGGTCTCAGGTTCAATCCCTGGCATTGCTGGGAAAGACACCTGCCTGAAACCCTGGAGAACCACCTCCAGTCAATGTAGACAAACTACACTAGATGAGCCAATGGTGCGACATGGTATAAGGCAGCTTCCCATGTTCCTAGCTGGAAGTCAACCTCTTTGAACTCAGCAGGACTTACTTTTGAGTAAATATGTTTAGAATTAATCACACTATATGTAACTCATTTTGCCCCCCCTCCCCACACACAGTAGTGAATCGCTAGGCTGCCAAGTCAAAAAGTGATACCTCTGGGAAGATACAGGAATACACAAGAATACTATAAATATACAGCATTACAGCTATGCAAATTTGGGGGATTGGGAGGGATAAAAGAACAGGTAGATTTCTCCAGAAGTATAATGAACTCCCGATTTTATATGGAGCCATATAAAATCTACAGGCATGCATACAGCTTTTAGGAACTTGCAAAAAAAAAAAGAAAAAAACATCCCGAAAAACCTGTGCAATGAGATAGTCCTTTCTAAAGGTTCCTGCCTTGCAAGTCCTATAGAACTATGGGGCTGGAGGCCTCTATGAATTGGAGGGCGAGGGCGGCGGGGGGGCGACGACGACGACATCTGAACATAGGAGTAGCAACCACGGAGTAGCCTACTCGCTCCCATCAGTCTGAGGCAAAAAGGAGCCCCCTGTCCTACCATGGGGCTGCTGGTCTGGGCCCACCGCGCAGGCAGGGGAATGGTGCGTGGGCGGAGGGGCTGCCCGACGCTCCCCTTCGCCGGGCTGCCCTTCCTCAGCGCCCCCGGCAGCCCCCTCTCACACTCTCTCACCCGGATCTTGCGGCTGATCTCGGTGCCGATCTCCATGGCCACCGATTCGGCCCAACGCTGCCCGTCCCGCTCCTACCGACAACAAGCTAAGCCCGGCCCGGAGCTGGCCAGAGGCTGCGACAGCGAGACCGGTCGAAGGCCGAAAGTGGCCTCCGCTAGCAGCGCCCCCTGCTGGTCGGAGGAGAAGATGGCGGGTGCGGAGCGCTGGGAGGGAGATGGAGAATGAAAAGGCCTTTCTTGCCGGCCTCCCGAGAAGGAGGGGCGAGGCGGGCATAAGGAACCAAGATCCCGCCTCACCAAGAGGCTCATCCTCATGCGCCGTTAAAGAATGGCGGGATTGAGCGGATGTGAGGCGCCGGTCCAGGCCGTGAAAAGCGCATGTTAAAGGCACAGGTCGCAGGCCGGCTGGGTGTTCTTTTTCTGCTCAGTTGTCCTGGCAACCCTAAATAAGAAAGACGGGTGTCTCAGTGTCCGTCGGTCGAGGAAACTCTCCGAAAGCAGAACAAGTGGCTTCCTTTCTTTGCAGAAACCCATTTGGCCAGTTTCAGGACACATAGGCTGAATTCCGACGACACAATAAGCAACTGGGGGGGGGGGGGGGGGACAATCGTCAGTTGTATTCACTATGGTATGGTCCGAATGCTGCCATAGTCAACTCAGTGCTGATCCTAATCCATACCACAGTTGATTATTTATTATCATGTGGTGTGGGGAGTACCCCTTAGATGAACAACTGTAAAGTTGATTATTACCTCACCACTGACTATCGTGTTGTCCGAATTCAGCCATATATTCTTTTATTGCTGTTTCTACACAGTAGCTCCGAAATGCTTCCCCTTTTACGGGACCTACCCAAGGTGCTAGAAACAGCCTTTAACGCAAAATACCTAGAATTAACTCCATCTAATTTAATATGAAATACCATTTCTAAGCTTGTTTAGACAGGGAAAAAATAGTACAACTCCCAGTATTCCCCAGCCAGCATGCTGGGAGGGGTAGGACTTTTTTTGTCTAACCATGCATAGGATTGCACCCTTACAGTGCAAATCTATGCATGCCTACTCAGAAATAACCCCCACTTAGTTCAATGGGACTTACTCTTAGGTGTGTATAAGATTTCAGCCATAGGCTGCAATCCTACACAGACTTACATGTGAGTAAGTCCTATTAATCATAGTGAGACTTACTTCTGAGTAAACATGTATAGGAATGCATTTTAGTGTTTGTATTGTATTATGTATTATTTTAATCAGATTTTACACCCTCCTGATATCTGCAAGGATGAAGGGCTGGTTTAAAATGTTAAATAAATAAATATCTGTCAGGATTGGGGTGTTGCCCTTTTTGTTCCCCTTTACTAGGGTCTAAAGATTGTTCAATTTCTATTGCTACCTTGGGTTAGAAATTCCCATCTTACGTATACATATGCAATGCTGGTTGAGAAATTGACCCAACATAGTAGGCTTGCTAGTGGAATATCAAAGCAGAACCAATTTACAGACATATGGTTTCCTTTTCTGTCATGTGCAAACGAGAGGAGACATGGGCTTTGACCACCAGAAAGAGAAGCAAACTTTTGGAAAGATTCACTCAGCTGAATAGGAACAATAATGCTTTATGGGTTAAAGATATCTCTGAACTTCATAATACATGTGTAATGTAAACTGTTATTCACTAGTGCCAATATCAATGTACTCTGTGGTTTGTTTTGTTTAACATTCCTTTAAAAAAATTTAAAACACAAAGGAAAACACCAACTCCTTTGCAAAGGCAATAACAGATAATAAAGAATCTTATTGGGAAATCTGTTCCTGAAAAATGGTCCTAAGCTCTAGTATTTTCTAGAATTTACATAGTCTGTGTACAGTTATCAATACATAAAGTACTCATTTTTTATTTTATTTTACTGCCAGTATTTTGTTCTTCCTATGTCTGCATTTTTCCCTTCCTCTTCAGTTAAAGAGTCTGCAACTAAGGGCAACTAGATTTCATTACACTATTATCAGCTGCTGAATCACAAGTATTTTTGCTTCAGGTCAAAGACATTTAAAAATGATACTGTCTGTGAACCTAATTTAAGGGAAAGATTAAAATATTCCTGGGAGCTATAAAAATTAGAACAATACATTTGGAAAAAGGCTTACTGTAATCGGAAGGCTTAATATAAATGATCATATAATGAAAAAGAACTGTTCAGCTGCTATTTGTTGTTACCCCCATATGTATTTCTGCAATGGCCCCGTAGCTAAAGCAACAGCTGTTCCATTGCTGACATTCTCCCTGCTAGACGTTCCAACTTTCTAAGGTAATGGCTACAAGCGTACATAGTCTTCTGCCTGATGAGTTAAATTGATGTCTCCTACTGTAAGGCACTTTTTCCAGGCCTAAGTTAATTTTTGAAATTCTTTTTCAATCCTTTTTGTAATTCGATCCAATTTCATTGTATTTTTATTTACATTTTCAATATCCACTTATGTGACTGGGCTTTCTTGTCCCCACATTATTGCAGCCCCCTGTATTTCCCCAAAAGCCTCTGCTTAGGGTCAAGGAACCTGTTCAATTTTTACAAATCTGCCCCCATCTGCAGCACCCTGCTTCATCACCTAACCCTTTGTTAAGGGGCTTTGGAGGGGACAGAGGCAAGAAGGGATTAAAAAGTTCTATACTACAAGCAAACACCCACTCATGCAATTCTGGAGCCAACCCACTGGATTTACACAACAGCCATTGTAAGGTGGTTTGCTATGGTTAGGATTTTGCCTGTACTGATTCCAAACTTTTTAATTTCAAAATTGCCTTTTGACCATTCTGCATACTATTTTTTAATGGCAGCTGTGGATTATGTATGTTGCACACCTGTAGGAAGTCCAGAGCAAGAGTAGAGAGAGACCATTCTGGATATGGCAGGGGTGGACAACAACATGGTATCCTCAGACCGTTTCCCAACATTCTGTGCCTGTTCTTTCATTGACCCAGCACTTTAAGAGCTCACAAGAGTAAGCATTCTTGAACATGCATACACACACTGTGTCCAGGTTACATTACATGTACATAGTGTGGGGCATATCCATTAATCTCCCTTTGTCTCATCCCTCTTCCTTCCTGAGTGGCCAAAGCTTGAGCTTTGAACTTTTTCAAAGTCTCTACATTTTCTGCACGTCTACACTGCTCAAGCTTGAGTTTAAAACAAAAAATGAGCAAAATTGTTCTGGTAGTTCTGGTAGTAATAACCCATACACTATTGTATTCTTATATAAGATTTTATTTATTTAATTAATCTGATGTGGGAGCAGAGGACATTGGTGTGTGTACACTGTGCCTCCACTTATGCTCAACCTGAATATTTGTAAATAAAACAAATATTACAAAATCATTTTAATTAAATAATTAATTTAATTAATTTATATTCCACCTTTTAAAAGGAAGTACTTCTTCACACAGCGCATAGTTAAACTATGGAATTCACTACCACAAAATGTGATGACCACCAATTTTGAAAGCTTTAAAAGGGGGTTGGATAAATTCCCAGAGGAAAAGGCTATCAGTGGCTACTAGTCCTGATGGCTATGTGCTACCTCCAGTAACAGAGGCAGTAAGCATGCATACACCAGCTTCTAGGGAACATGGGTGGGAGGGTGCTGTTGCTCCATGTCCTGCTTGTGGGTCTCTGGTCAACAGCTGAGTGCCACTGGGTAAACAGAGTGCTGGACTAGATGGACCCTTGGTCTAATCCAGCATGGCTTTTCTTATGTCTCAAAAATGGTACTCAAGGCAGCTAACAATAACATATAAATTGAAAACAAATTTTTAAAATTAAAACATAAAATAAAAATAAAATAAATAAATTAGAAACACAATTAAAACACCCCAATAAAATAAATAAACAGCACCCGACCCCCATCAGCAACAGACCAGTTGATATGCAAAAGGCCTGCCTGAATAATAAATAAGTACTTTTCTGCTGGCATAAGGAGCCAATCTAGCCTCACTCCAAAGGGAATTCCAGAGCTGGGGAGCAGCCACAGAGAAGGCCCTTTAGTTCTCACTAATAAGGAATAAAAGAGAACAGGACAGGGTGAAAAAAAACCTTAATGGGGAAAATTCTGCATCAACTTGTGATGATTGAATCACCTTGGAAAGGGCTTCAGTTGATATTATTATAAACAAAGCCCCTTGAGGAGAGACTGAAAGAACTGGACATGTTTAGCCTGGAGAAGAGAAGACTGAGGGGACACATGATAGCACTCTTAAAGTATTTGAAAGGTTGTCACACAGAGGAGGACCAGGATCTCTTCTCGATCATCCCACAGTGCAAAACACGGAATAATGGGCTCAAGTTACAGGAAGCCAAATTCCGGCTGGACATCAGGAAAAACTTCCTGACGGTTAGAGCAGTACGACAATGGAACCAATGACCTGGGGAGGTGGTGGGCTCTCTCACACTAGAGGCCTTCAAGAGGCAGCTGGACAGCCATCTGTTAGGTGTGCGTCAAGGTGGTTTCCTGCATTGAGCAGGGGGTTGGACTCGATGGCCTTTCAGGCTCCTTCCAACTCTGCTATTCTATGATTCTATTTCATTATTATTATTATTATTATTATTCAATCATCTGTATGTTAATGGCAAATCTTTAGAGACTGAATGCCACCTTTAGGATGAATGAATTCCCATGATGGTAGTTTTTACCCAGGATTATCATAATCCCCTCTATTTATAGCTCTACTTTTAAGTTGTTTAATTATATTTCTAGATCACCATTCAAACAACATTTCCAAAGATGCTTTGCATAAAAGTAAATAGTTAAAAACACTAAGACATTTATGCTAAACCCCACCATAATTAAAACAATGACAACACACGAACACACTAATAAAAGATTAAATCCTCATCTGTTCTCCAGAGCACACCTAAATAGAGCTATCCTACTCACCTCGAAAAATGCATGGAAAGGAATTCCATTATTCTAGAGCCACCACCTAAACACCCTATGTCTTGTTGCAGACAACTTAATGTTGTGCCATGCCCATATTCTCATACGGCATCACATTCTCCTTTGCACATTCAAGTATTTCAAAGATGACAATGTTCAGTGGATATGCTGGAGAATTTCATTTCGTCCATTTTTTTTTTTACAAACAAACTTAATTTTTACTTCCTGAACTAATATGCTTATCTGAACACAATTGTCCTTCAGATTCTGTGCTTCTCCAAATTTTGCAATACAGTTCTCAGCTCAAAGGTTGCACACAAAAATGCATATATTAGAAAAAAGATACATACAAACATGCATATTAGGGAAACATGCATACAAAATGTGGACATTAAGGAAAGTTCTGTATGAAAATAAATGTGAATGTTCATGCTTTAAAAAAAATGTGTAGAGTGATGCAGAAATTGTCACAGACTGGAAATGAACTGATTTGTACATTTCTAGTCCAGGTGTAAAACGAGAAGCTGACAGTGATCTCCTCAGGCTGAGGAACATCCCACGCTTTGGCTCTTGCACTTCAGCATGTATCAAAGGCTTGTATCTTTGGACAGGCCCTGAATATTACCTGAAAGGGAGAGTAGTGAATAGCCAAATCAGTAACCAGATGTATAAGCAGTCTGTCATGATCTCCAGCCCTCAGATTTTCCAGTGTGCAGCAGAGGATTCTGATGAGCATGAGGCTTCCTTGGGGATAGGACAGTGCCTTATTCAGAACTCTCCCAGCCAGAGGCTAAGCCCTGCCACCATCCTCTCTCAGAGAATGAGCCCTCAGTAAAAACTCCCATCTTCCAATCCTTGCAGATATCTCAGGCTACAAAATCAGGCAACGAGTGGAGGGGTGGAGCTGGCCGTACTGCAGGATTTGTCAGCCAACATATGGCTTTAGTTTGCTTTAGCTGCCTGCTCAGACAACATTCTCCTATTGTTCTGGTAGGAGTTCCAGCCACTAAGGCATAAACATCTTTTACAGGTTTCCAGAACCATGTTGATCCTGGTTAGGACCTCAAGCCAAAAAGGCATCATTGTTAGACAATTCCATAACATATGCACTGGATTACACTGTGTAGTGTTACATCTCCAACATTTATAATCCTGTGAAATGCTCAGGCATTTGAATAAATGATTATGCACTGTGTGAAGATTTATACAGTCCCAACTCAGGCATATCAGTATACCAATCAGTTTCATTAGCTGATCCTAAGGAAGACAACCCCCTTTGCCTTTATATCCACCTTCTGCACACCGTGCATAATTTTATAACTCTCTATCATGTCCCCTCTGAGTCACCTTTACATTCCAGTTGTAGCAATTATAACAGCCTTTGCAAATATGACTTTTGCTGTTTGCTCCTAAGGTGATTGCTGCCTGAACAAATGACAAACAACTTATTTGCAGAAGGCAGGAAGATGGCTTCTTTTCTTTTACCCTCACAGACAAAGATTGTTGAAGGTAAACAGGACCAATTTTATGTTTGGGGGTGTCTGGGCAAAGTCCCCCTGGTGGGCTTTCACCTCTATTAACAGGTTCCCTCTTCCATCTCTGGGCTCTGTTGGGTTTACCTGGTAACAGCAGGCAGTGGCAGACAGCAGCAGGTGCATTGTGGGAAAATAAAATGGCAGTGACATCCAACTGCCCAGCATGCTTGGAGTGCCTAGTAAGCTTAGCAGGACCCACTGAGAGAGAAAATGGTCTACCAGATGAAACTTTGTCCAGGACCCCCTCAAACTTGGAACTAGCCTTGATGATTGTTATTATTCCTAAAATACTTTTATTTAACACAAATTGTGTTAAACTGCAGAAAGGAAGATTGAAAAAAGAGGTTCTAAAGCCATAATTGTAAGCAAACCTACCAGGGAGTAAGTCCCATTGAACTTAATTGGATTTGGTCCAGAGTAAACTTGTATATGGTCAGTTTTCATGCTGCACAGAGTTTTGTCCAGTAATCCCTCATTGCCCTGTTGGGCAGACTGTGCCACCTATGCTGATCCCTCCAATAATATCTGCTATTTGGACTAGCAGGGAATGAACAGCACATAGATCAGCACAACCTCTGTTTGACTTTAAAACATCAGTTGTGCTGAAATGTTATGCACAACACTGATACAAGGATCTGCCTGGATGTATCCTAAGTTCACCTAGAATTGTCTTCTTCTTAGGTCCCCTCTACAAGGATTCGCTTTTGCGCCTGGTTAGGCGATTATGCGCATAATCGCAGAAGCGCATTTACGTCTAATCCCTCTGCACGAGGGGCGGTGAGAGGCGGCGAAGCGCATTAACAGATGTCCAAAATGCTCATTACAAGTAGTTAATGCGCATAAGCGCTTATTCACACAGTCAAAATGCGCTTTAATGGACGGAGCAAAATAAAACTCGCGATTTAACGCGCATTTGATAATGCGCATAATTGGGGAGATAACGCGCCTCTACGCCCGATTTGTGCTCCGTTCTTGTAGAGGTAATTTTTTTAATGCGCCTTGAAAGAGCTTTAAATGCCTCTTGTAGAAGAACCCTTATTAAATAGGGTGACCATATGAAAAGGAGGACAGGGCTCATGTATCTTTTACAGTTGTATTGAAAAAGGAATTTCGGCAGGTGTCATTTGTATGCATGCAGCATCTGATGAAATTCCCTCTTCATCACAACATTTAAAGCTGCAGGAGCTATAGTAGAGAGGCCAGATACAAAAGTGGGCAGGGCTCCTGCAGCTTTAACTGTTGTGATGAAAAGGGAAATTCACCTGGTGCTGCATGCATACAAATGACACCTGCTGAAATTCCCTTTTCTCTACAACTGTTAAAGATACAGGAGTGTAGTCCTTCCTTTCATATGGTCACCCTACACTAACATGACTTCATTATCAAAAGCTTCATCGAACTACAGAGATCACATTACTTGAACTCTAACCTATTTATCATTCTGATTATTAACTGTTGGATCTACTTCTTTCTGCCAAAGGATTATATAATGCAACAACAATGCATTTGTAAATAGAGTTGTTAAAATGGAATTTCCCCTTTGAAAGGGGAGATAATCCGAATCTCAGAAGATGTGATTCTTTTGTTGTGAAGATAACTGTACTAAACTGTACAAAAGGCTTAAGATAGGTAGCAGATCATGTAGTCATTTCCAGAATATATTGTGGATTAATGAACAAATCCATTTTAAGGAGTTATTATCATCTTTGGGGTTGAAATCACTGACAGATCAATTTGACAAATTTATTTATTCATTAATTACAATGGAAACTGTTCCTTATAAAGGATTTGGTACCAAATTGACAGCATGACCATAAACGGTTAGGCTTCAAAGGCAAAGTTTTACAAATATGAATCATAGGTGCAGATATGACCTTTTAGAGTGAGAGATTTAGCAGACAGGAAACTTTGGTGGTAAGTTTGACTGCTGAAAGGTGCAAACCAATAAAGCTGTCACCAATTAAGGTAATTAATAAATAGAAATAAGTGTCGCTAAAATCTGAGTAAGGTGAGATGTAAACAGGGGTGGGGATTTTAGTAGTTTAATTAGGCGGTTGTGATAGGCTGTAAACCTTGGATCTCCTGACCAATGGGAGACAGGGGAGGGAGCCTCATCAGCTGTGGCAGGGAATAAATATGTGTGATTTTTGATGTTCGTTGTGCCTGCTTCTATAGCTCAGCACCCAATCTTGCAAGATTGTATTTCAATAAAGAAATTTGCTTTCACCGTCCAGATTGTTTTGTACTTTTGCAGACAGAATGGTAATTTCTAACAAATCCAATACTCCAATTACTGAGGGTGTGGCAGGGGGTAGGCAAAGAGAGAATACACTGTTGCTACACTGTTGGAATGGCCACCATATCCTATAAATTATCAGGCAGGGAGGGGAGGAGAAAACACACCACACAGAAAATCAAAACACATTGTAAAAACTGGGCCCAGTGATTTTTGTAAGTTTTGGGGGGACATTGGGGACATTTTTTTCAAATTTGGGGGGTAGGGTGGTCCTCAGGAAATTTAATGAATGACAGTAAAAAGTCATATGAAGGAAGGTATGCAATTTGACACCAAAATCATACTCTTTACTAGAGGACTGGAGAACAGGCAACATACCGGCCTTTTTTTAAAGGGTCAGGAAGGGGTTTGTAAAGCCAGGAAATTACATGCCTGTTGGTTAAAATTTGTCCTGGGTAATATGAAGGAAACCATGGTTAAGCATAACATTGTATTAAGCATATAGAATTATATTAAGCATATCAAAGGACAAGAATTGCATATTGACGGACAAGCATGGCTTCTGCAAAGGGAAGTCCAGCCTCTCCAAATTTTTTGAGTTCTTTGAGAGTGTCACTAAGCATTTGGACAGGGGTGATCTGGTAGACATAATATATTTGAACTTCCAAAACGTTTCAACAAAAGCCTTCACCAAAGATTCCTTAGTAGTCACGGAATAAGATAACAGGTCCTCTTATAGCTTAGTAACTAATTAAAGAACAGGAAGAAGAGGGTAGGTTAGGAGAAAAGGGACAATTCTTGCAATTGGTCTGCTTTTCTTGAAACCTATGCATAACTCTCTCCTTTTTGTTAATGAACCCATATTATAGGTATATCTGATAAAAAGAAAATGATGACATTCCTATGTATGTAGTGTTTGTTTGTTTTTTCTTTTTCAAAATTTATTTTCTGTTTTGTTAAATTCACAACAAAAAAAATGTTCCAGTTTGTATTTTTAAATTTTTTTTGGTTAATTGTTGTGAATCAGCCAGCAAGCCTCAGCTATTGGGCAGTATAGAAATGAAACAAATAATAACAAGTAATAATAATGCAGGTAGGCCTCAGGAGGTTGATTAGATTATATTTCTATGTCCAAGTTAATAACAAAATTATTATTATTATAAAATTATTGTTATTATTTTAAATTATTATTATACAAATTATTATTATTGTTTTTAAAATTATTTTATTGATATGTTAAAAAGCCATGGAAAGTTCATGGCAGTGGCGTGTGCGTGCGTAGTGTGTTTGGCCTCTCGCGTTCTGCTAGGCCTCCGCCTCCTCCTCTTCCTCCTCCCCCCCTCCCGTTCTAGCCAGGGAAGCAGCAGCTGTCCCATTGCTGACATTCCCCCTGCCAAGCATTCCAGATCTCTGAGGTAATGGGTCTGCAAACACAGAGGGCTGTCCTTTAATGATCGCACCGTATCCTTCCGCATGACTGGAGCAAAGGGGAACGCCTCCAAAAGGGGAAAGAAAGAAGACAAGAGAGGAGAGGGAAAGCCACGGTGCGCGCTCTCGCACACGACCTGGCCGCTGGCAAATACGCACGAACTGGCGAGAAAGGGAGAGAGGCTTGTCTTGTGCTCCGCCAGTCCAGGGGCTTCCTCTGTCACAGGAAGGCGGCTGGCTGAGGGAAGCCTCCGTTTGCCCTAGGGTTTCTCCTCCGCCCTCCACCTCTTCCCCCTCTGACTCTTTGCCCAATGGAATGATATCCAGACTCAATTTTTTCGCGGTGCTGTTGTTGTCGTCGTCGTCGAGGCAGGAAGTGAGGAATGTTTGCGCTCTGAGCGACTGAGAAGGAGAGGCGAAGGCGGCTCTTTTCGACAGGAAAAAGGGACCTGAGAAGTCTCCCTATCCGACTGACCGACCGACCGACCGCTCGTCATCCCCCACCCCGCAAGGAATACCCATGAAATGGTTTTATCTCAAGTGCTCTCAAAGCTGCGCCGGGATTTTTGGAGCTAAAAGAGACCCTCTTTCTTTGGATCACTGCAACAGGTAAAATCGCCGGGTGTGTAGTGATGATGGGGAGGTGGTATGCGGGGATGCTTCTTATTTATTATTTTTATTTTATTTCGAAAGAGTTGTTAACACATTCGTAGCGCCGGTTTTGCAAGCTCTTGACCAACTTACTCGTGAATCGCCTTCCCTAGAGAGACTACAGAAGGTTGCAGTAGGGAATCCTTTCCGACAAGCATGCAAGCCAATGGATTGATCCCCTTGGCATTATTGGGGCGGGGCGCGCGCGCGCGCTTATTTCAGAGCAAAAACTTATTTAGGATCGGGCACTGGCTGCAAAGTGGAAGATTGCGGCGTGCTCAGTGACATTTAAAAAAAGCTGATTGCCAAAGTCTTTTATATCTGCCCACCCCCACCCCGCAGCCCCGTCTGTGTCTTTGTTATTTTTTTCTTGGTAGGGTTTGATTGAACTGGACATAGCATTTACAAAAAATACAGTGTGCCGCTTTTCCAAAAGTAAATTTAAAACATTGCAGTATATAGAGAGGGAAGTAGACTTCTTTTGTTTGATCTAATAAACAGTGGTATTTGGAATGGAGATTTTATAGTGTTCCCTATTTACATTCCTGTCAGGCAAATTCTGGCTATGACTTCTGGTGTCAAAAGCTCCAGTAACAGAGAAATGTTAACATACATCATATTACAGTTGAAGATGTACTGAAGGCCCTATCTGATTTGCAAATTAATACTTTGTAATCTCAGAACATCTTCCATTTGCACCCCGCTCCACTCCTTAACAAAAGAAGAACATTGATATGTCCTCTCTTTTGGCACACAAAGTGATTTCAGGGGGGGTCATGGTTAAAGTGAGGATATAGTATTGATTTGAGTGTCTACCCCCCCCCCCCCCTCAAAAGAAAGATCAGTAATGTATACTTGACTCAAAAGGGTTGGGACATTTTTGTTTCCATATACTACAATTTTATTTCTTTTATCACAGCAGGATGTTCCTGGGCAAACCGAGAGGAAAATAAGTAAATGCTAAATGGGGAAAGTTGAGTCTTTGATAGTACACTTTGTTTAGTAAGGTTAAATCAGAATATAGCATCTAAACTGTGTTCTAGGCCTGCTAAACAGAGAATGATGATTTCAACATACAGTTGACTGGATTTGCTTGTATTGGCACTTCAGTACTATCCTCTTTCTGCCTGAAAACTCCCTTAATCTTGCAGATAGACATTATTTTGAAAGAGGTGTGTGTAGCAGAGGAGGGAGGGAGGTTAACATGACAGCAGCTGGTAGCAGAAAATAACAGCTGCTAAACAAAACTGTTTGTGCTGTGTTTGCAAGAATTGTGCTTGGCCAGCATGAAAACTTGTTGAATAGGGTTGAAGCATTATTTCCCCTCAAGACATTTTCTAATTGGCTTGCTACAAATGTATTTAATTGTTTCATATGCCGAATGTGTCATTTTATCAAGAGTAAAAATGAATTGGAAATTATGGATGGAAAAAATGTGACTCATAAATCTGGAAAAATTACAATTTTTTGTTTTTATTCTATAAAGTCATGTTAAAGAAAATGTGGAAATACGTGAATCTGACTGACTTGGAGCATAATGGGCACGATCCAGCTAGAGTTAAGAACTTTTAAGTCCCATTGACTTCAGGAAGTGAGATGCAGCCCGATCTCATCCATCTTTATGCAGAAGTGAACGCTAAAATAACATAATCAGAGTAATGTCCAGAAATCATTTAGTCTGGAAGAGTCATAAATGGAGTTGCTCTAGGCTGAATGAGCTGTGGATTATAGCACTAACCTACCTCACAGGGTTGTTATGAGGATAGCATGAAGAAGAGGAGGACCATGTAAGCTGCCCTGGGTTTCTTGCAAGAAGAAAAAAGGCAGGATGTAAATGGAATATTAAACTAAAGGTCTGTTCTTATGCACGTTTAGACAGAAAAAAGTCATACAACTTCCAGTGCTGAGATTTGTAGGACTTTTTTTCTGTCTAAACATGTATAGGATTGCACCATGTATAAAATAGTGGGGTAAGATATTTCTAGTTGGCTTTATAATGCTATATTACAGCCTTCTCCAACTTGGTACCCTCCATATGTTTTGGGGAAGGCTGCTATGCTATATGTTTTCACAGAAAAGTATGGAGGGGGGAAGAGGACAGGACACATATGTAGAATAATTGTTTTCCTTCACTACCTCTTGTGTGAATGTCCTGCAAGCCACAGTGTCCAGGATCATACTGAATGAATGTGAACAAGGTTTCTGTCATTTCTGATTTCCTGATCGATTCTGTAAACTTACTACTAAGCATATTTTGCAGCTATACGTCGTTAGGGAATGCACAGAATGTAGAAATTATGCCTGCCCAAAATGCTTGTAGTCTGCATTAAGTACTGCTAGGACAATTCGTGAAAATTGTTGCTAAAGATTTTGGTTTTGAAAAACGGCTGCCCAGCCTGCAGAAGAAATTCAACACATGCAGCTTTTCTTGGTATGAAAACACAATCCTTCATGGGGATAGGCTACACCTGTTGCATTTCTGCCTGTCATGCAGCAGTCAAAGACAGAGGGGTTGCTGGCAGGGAAAAATGGGAAATTCTGAAAGGGGCTTGAAGTGGTGGTGGAGAAAGGCCTGACAAACGGGGATGAGGTGCTCTGTGTGTGAGGGACAATGTGATAGGAGAGGCACAATGCAGCCTGGCAAATAAATTAGTCAGGGGGGGTGGTCACTAATCCCTTCTTTGCTTGCCTGTACTCCTCCTCCTCCTGTTCCTATGCCTCTTACTTCTGGTCTGCCTTCTTCCATCTGCTGGAGGGTTATGGCAGAGTTTGCTCTAGGGTGGCCACTTATGAATTGCCAAAATAGAGGACAAAAGAGGGCACTGAATTGCATAACATTTGCATTTCCTAATTTATATGTATAGATGCAAATTTAAAAAATAATTATTACAATTTAAATAGAAATACAGTACATTTCACTGCAGTGTGGAAGGCTGTGACCAGG
Organism: Anniella stebbinsi; assembly: GCA_029215795.1. Classification (NCBI taxonomy): domain Eukaryota; kingdom Metazoa; phylum Chordata; class Lepidosauria; order Squamata; family Anniellidae; genus Anniella; species Anniella stebbinsi. The sequence goes on along the minus strand of JARDYH010000001.1, from coordinate 345,212,109 downwards.
CAACCTGTGTGCCTGGCTCAGTCTGCTGTCTGGGTGCTGTTGATGGCCAAGTTCAGGCTCTGCTTTCTATTGGCTTTTTACCTGTATACCAGATGCGGACTGCACAGCTTTCTAATAGAGGACACCTTCAAAATAGAGGACTGGTAATCCTTCAGATAAAGGACTGCCCTCTTTCATAGAGGACACATGGCCACCCTATATTTGTTCCATCTTTTAAAGGGCAAACGATCCATATACAAGCAAGCATGCTCAGACAGGATTGGCCTTTATGGAAGAGTGGGAGCTGCATGCACAACCCCTGCTGTTTCCCAGACTAGGAACAGCAGGGGTTGCCCTGGCTTCAGAAGGCTGGGTCAAATACTTGGGATATTAACTGACCTGATTTCCCATGATCAAAAGAGCCCACCACGGGTTGTTTAAGCCATGGTGGGCTGTGGTGCATGCTGAGCAGGATATCCAATGCCTGGATGCAGCTTGTTGTATCACACAAATTCAGGGATTGTGGATTAGGCAAGGGTTATTGAACTCTCACATAACCCACGGTCCCTGGGTTTGCACAACATGACAAACCATGGCTGGGCATTGAATATTCAAAATGGCTGGCTGCCTGCACCACAGCCCACCATGGCTTAAATAAACCACAGCGGGCCCTTCAATTGTGTGAACCAGCCCACTGTAGCAGTTGTATGAGTGAGTAAATGGAAGGAGGTGAAGTGCAGTTTGCCACTGGGCTAATCACGTGGAGGCAAATTCTGCCATAGGCAGAGGGGGTAGGGAATCTTAAGGAATAAATCCTTGAAATTAATGCAGAGCATGACAGAGATCAGGTGTAGGAACTTAAGGAGAGCAGTACTGTGTTCAAAGTGACACAAATTTGGGAATACTTAGTTCTTTGGGTCTTGCGTTCCCTAACAAAAGAGGAACTCCTCATGCAATAACGTTTTGGATGCTGCTAATGACTTTGGCCTCATTTACACCAAGCAGGATATACCGCTATGAAAATGGTATGAAAGCAGTAGAGGCAGGAGCCACACCAAGCAGGATATAGCAGTATGAAAGTGGTATATGGTATATGTGAATGGGCCCCAACAGTTGTCAGTGCACTTCAATGGCGCTCTAAAGCAGTAGTGTGGTTCCTACCTTTTATCTACTGCTTTCATACCACTTTCATAGTGTAATATCCTGTGTGGTGTAGATGAGGCCACTGTTGGCAGCTCTTTGGAAGCACAATTGAAGCTTAAGACAATACTGGAGCGGCAAACTTTTCTTCTCTTCCTTTCCTCCTTCCTTTTACTTCCTAAGGTTAGGAACAATTTGCAACTGAATGAATTCCAGTAATGTTGTAGACAAGTGAATGTTTTGCAATTTAGCTTGTAATGCAGCAAAACCAGTCAGGTTCTAGACCTGATTCTAGGCTTTCTATGCTCCTGTGGAAAGTGTTCTGCAAAGTAGAGAAGGACAGTTGATGCTTGCTGCTGCCTATGCTAACAATACCTTTTTCTCAAGTGGACATAGGTTTAGAAAGGAAGAGAAGGCTGCATTGTTTATGTAAAGCTGAGCCAAACATTTTTTAAAAAATATTTTTAACCATTTGTTGAGTAGGTGGGAGGCAAAATGAAACTCCTACAAATGATTGTTGGGAGGGGAAGAAATCTCTCCAAAAAAGCCTTGTACCACCGTGAAAAGTGTGGGGCTTTAAAAAACAACAACTTAAAAGCAAGAACAAATTGAGAAAACTTTGGCCTCTTTGTAAGGTTTAGAAAAGTAAGTCCCCCCCCCCAAATTTCAGAGAAACATTTTTGAGAAACCGAAAGGGGGATTTTATCCCATCCTTACTTAGGGTACATTTGCATTGCAGGATCATTGTCGGATCCATGCCATCTACACAACTGTTTTGCCTTCTTTATTGCTAAGAGGTTCCAGGGAAAAGATTTTCTGAGAATATTTCCTGCCTTCCTGGGAGTGGTGCCAGTACAGGATGCAGAGACATCCGTAACAGTTCTGTGTTCTGATTTAGCATGTGAGTTATCAGAAGTTGCCCATGCTTCCTTTTCTGATTTTAATTAACAGTCTCCCCCCCCCCCCCCCCGCTTTCTCCCACAGAACTTTTGTGGATGCTTCCTTTGCTCAGAACTTGGAGGAAAACCTGCCACATGTTAATGGCTGCTGCCGCTGCCGCTGGTTAATCATCGGGGGACTTTGCAGCTCCTGACTATTTACGGGAGGCGAGACATTCCCGGATGGTTTTCTGTGACTTCTTGTGAATGTGTTAGGGAAGAAAATGCCTCTGCCTTTTGGGCTGAAGCTGAAACGAACTCGACGCTACACAGTGTCTAGCAAGAGCTGCTTGGTGGCCCGGATCCAGCTACTTAACAATGAGTTTGTGGAGTTCACACTGTCGGTGGAGAGCACTGGGCAGGAAAGCCTGGAGGCTGTGGCCCAGAGACTTGAACTTCGAGAGGTAGGAAAGGCGACAGGAGGATCTTGGGAGGCTCCACCTGGGATGGAAGCAACATTCAGGGGTGTGGGGGGGGGGTGCTACACAGCAGTACAGAAAGCTGCCCCATGCTAGATCAGACTGGCCCAACCTTGGCTGCTCTGGGTTGAAATGGCTCTCTGGGGTCTTGGGCAGAGGCTTCTTCCATCACCTGCTACCTGCTCCTTTTAACTGGAGTTGCCGGGGTTCAAACTAGGACTGTCAGCATGCAAACCAAAGCAAGCACTCCACTGCTGAGCTAGGACCCTTCCTATATGGTTCAACACTATGCATGCTCCGCTGTCAGCATTCACAAACACAGAAGCAGGCTTGTTCAAATTAGAGACAAATTCTGGAGCTACAGCCATTTTAGTTTGTTGCAGAAAAAAACAACAAAAAGTATCGTGGTACCTTAAAGATAAGCAAAATGCACTGTGTGACATGAGCTTTCCTGGGCAAGAGCCCACTTCATCAGACACATGCAGTGGTTACCTTCATGGGGAAGGTGTATTAGAAAGGGAGACAGACAGACAGACAGACAGACACACACACACACACACACACACACACACACACATTATTTCTGTTTGAATTTATGTACCATACTACTTTCTCAGTTCAGTGACCCTCAAAGCTGTTTGCAGTCAGCAATAAAAGAGAGCTTCGGCTATTGGGTGGTACAGAAATGTAAATAAATAAATAAATAAAAATAAAAAGATTGCGTAATGATCGGTGTAAGCTGCTCTGAAGTTGTTGCTGCTTTTTTGAAAGTGAGTGGGATAAATAAGTGAGATCTGCAGCAAAATGTTGCAGTAAGGAGGGCTCCTGTTGAATGTTCCATGGTGTCTCTCAGGATACTCCATTCCATGATCTCTTCCTGCATAACAGATTCGGCATTCTGTGGCCACTAAGCATGTGCAGTCCTCATTGGGCTGTTTTCTTGGAGGAGGGGTTGGCTCCTTTGGCTTTTCCCCAAAAAGTACCCCCCCCCCCCCCCCCGGTTCTATAACCCTTGGGGCTCTCCTGAGGATGTTGATACCTCCCTCTTGTTTCTCAGTAGTTTATTTTGGCTATTTAGCCATCGTAAATCAGCGCACACTGGAGTTTACTACTAGTATATTTGACAAAATATTAGAGTGGGAATGAGGAGGATTTTCACTGTTGAGGGAGAAAACTTTAGCAGTCTGTGTGGTTTCTTCACCCTCTCAGATGGTCAGCAGAACGAAATCATACTGCTCCCAAAAAACAAGAAAAAAAGAGCAGCTTGCTTCATTTGGGTCATGAAGTTGCAGAATCCAGCTTTTTCAGTATCAATCTGGAGTTACCTTGGTGCTGCGTGAGTGTTTTGTTTTGAACCATGTACAGGGACCAGACCAAATCTGTGTGGCAAAGTAAACACTTGCATTGCACTCCAAAGGGGATGCTTTGCATGCTTTTTCTATGCTGAAGTTTCTTCCACATAGGAGAAATGTCTCCCATGAAGTAGCTTTGAGTGTGCAGTGAAATTGGAGTGTAGGCTGAGTCAGCCGCAGATGTTTGGTTGTTGACAGTGCTTGTACATGCCTGTGAGTGAACTTCTTGCCTCCATGTATATTGCCTTTTGGACTTGAAATAGCAGTGTTGCCATCTTAACTTTTTCTTTTATCTCAAAGTGACAGCCAGGAATCGCCACACTTTTTATCTGGAACCTAACCTAACACTACGCTAATATCTGAGGCCTTCCTCTGAGTGCCTCCACTGAGGGAATCTCAAAGGATGACAACAAGAGAGAGGGCCTTTTTGGTAGTGGCTCCCCGATTGTGGAATGCTCTCCCCACTGAGGTCTGCCTGGCGCCAACAGTGTAATCTTTTCAGTGCCAGGATATGACTGTCCTCTACTCCCAGGCATTTGATGGGTTTGTAATGTCAGTTGTTTTAGCGGGTTCCAGTATCTTATTGTTTTAAAGCTGTTTGCAGTTGTTTTTTTAATTTAATGTTAAAGTTTTTAATATTATGTTTTTGTTTTGTAATTTTTGTCAACCACCTAGGGACTATTGGGCTGCAATGGCAGGCTACACATACCTTATGAAAGACATCTCATTTACTCGGCCCTCCTTTGTTTTCTTTCCATTTTAAGTTTAGTTCTGAAATACTTTGGAAAATGACAAGTACTCTTTTTAAATGTGATTACTAAATCAGTTTTAGGGGGTGCAGACTAGACTGCTGAACTTGGACAGGCATCCCTCCCCCTTAAAACACATTCTTCTATGGATTATTTTGGCAGAAAGAAATAATTTCTTAGCAAATGGGAAAGACTTGATAGGAAATGGAGAGAGGACAGAAACGTGTTCTCAAAATGTAGACAGTAACAAAAATGTTTATAGCAAACCACAGATATAGTATTTGCCTTTCAACAGAATTAATTTTTAAAAGTTTCCTCAGATTTTTTTTTCAGGTAGGTATCTTCTTTTTAAATATGACATATTTTGGAAGAATGTTTGATAACCACCAGTATTTTCTCAGATATAGCAACCAGAGGCCTTGCCTATCATCAACAAAAACAAATTAATTCCATTTTCATCCCAATCATCATCCAAGAAGCTTAGGGTGGTGTGTCCTCACCACAAACATGCGTGCTAGGTTAGGCTGAGGGAGAATGACTTGTTCAAGGTCACTGAGTGTCATTACTGAATATCTAAAATCCGGTCTTCCTGGACCTAGTCCAACATCCTGACCGCTACTGTTATTAAAGTAGCAGGCCTCTGTCCCCAGCCTCTCTCTAGGGCAGGATCTACACTACTGCTTTATAATGGCATTGAAGTGCACTGACAAGTGTTGGGGCCCATGACACATTCCATATACCGTTTTCAAACCACTTTCAAAGTGTTATATCATGCTTGTGGTCAGTTCTGCAGTGGTGCTCAGATCTGGAGTTTCCTCCATTGGCCCCACTGGATCTTCAGCCTCAAAGTCCATGTCACTGCTGGACTCCTGGGTCACGACAGACCCAGGAGCTAGAGAATGAGGATAATAGGCAAAGAAGATAGAGAGCTTGAAGGGGACAAGCCAAGGCAGTAGGAGGATACTGCAGGAATTAGGAAGAGAATGAAGAAATAGAAAAGAGGGATTGCTGGCAGAGCCAGCCTAAGATATTTTTCTTCCTGAGGCAAAGGACAAGATGGCGTCCTCTCCCAATCCATGTACAAAAGTTGACTGGACTGGCAGTTGAATTGTTTTTTTGACACTGCAAATTGGACAACATCCTCTACCACACCTGAAGGCAGCTGGGTAGCTTAGGGATTGCAGGGTAGGATGCATGGCACACAGCTCTCCTTTCCCATACCTAGCTGCCACCTCCCAACACCTGCTGCCTGAGGCAACTTGGCTCACTCAGCCTAAAGGTAAGGCTGACCCTGATTGCTGAGGTTTATTGTACAAACATGGAGTCTGATAGCAGGCTCAAAAGTTAGAATCCATTTAACTTACATGGTTAAAAACACATACACAAGTGTCTAGTCCTCTTAGTTGTTGAGAATAGTGTAGCCATGTGTAATATAGGTAGCTTACACATATATTACACCATGTATATGCATTACTTAAGAAAGGCTTTGGAAACAAGTGAAACATGGAAGGTTACTTTTAATAGTCTATACAGCTTCCCATTTCTACTATTCTGTCAACCTACTATGAAAAACTGCCTTCTTAACCACCACACCCTCATTTTTGTTCATTAGTGAAAAATTCCAAGTGTTTTGAAACCTGCATAAATTATGTAAAGTGAATTATATATGTCAGTTGATCTGTAACCTAGTATGTTGTGTTTCTGTGGGAGACAGTTTGTTATGCTACATATCACCCTATATATGGAGTTCATGAGCTCATACAATCAGTTTTGCTTTTGGTTCCATTTTTTTCCTTTTTCCTTTTCTGTTTTGTGCTATAAAAATTATGGAAAAGGCTAGTTACATAAAACAGAGTCTGCTGAGGAGCATATATTGTGGTATTTGCAGAATGTGAATTGCAGGGAGTATAAATACAATCCAGTTCTCTTCAGACACACCCTGGCCAAAAGGCCAAGTGGTAAATTTCCCTTCATTAAATTCTGGAGTCAGTGTGGGCAGATTACAGAGATGATTGAATGGTGCACAAGCAAATATTGTTGTCAAAGCCCATTCAGCAGACTGAACACTCCCGGAAATGTTTTTAAAAGTGTTTTATAGTTAGGCCCAAACTAGTCATGATATGGAACTCTGTTGTTTTCTTCTTCTCTCTGTGTACTTTGTGTTGTGTACTTGCTCATGTTGGCTATCATGGGTGTAAAGAGGCTGCCTGTAAACTGGCATCAGCTCCGATCTTGTTGAGAGCCCTGTGGGATGCCAGTCTTCCCCCTAATTTCTGTACTACTGCTGTGGAACCAACTCAGCGACCCTAATTAATATCAACCAAGGGGATGGGACCGACTTCCAGTCCATCCACTTGAAACTTCCTTCCTCTCCATTGGAGGATGGGGGAGAAGAACCACAGCGCATAGTGTGCTCAGTGCCTAAAGAGCCCAGGTGAGACTTACTTGAACTTGGTAACGCTCAGGAACCTAGGAGCTCCTTCAGGACTTATCTCCATCATCTTAGCCTCCTCTTACCATCCTGGTGGGCTTCCAAGAACTGGTCTTGTGACAGCCTTTCTTCGGCAGGACCAGTGAAAGTACCATCACTTGTACTGGAGTGTCAGGTGGAGCAGCCAGCCATATATTTGCTAGAATAGTTGACTTTCTGGGGCTTGTGCTGCTGTGTAGTTCCCAGCTTTGTTCTGCCTTTCTCTCTTTTATTTTTTGTTGTTTCTTTTGTCCACCTTTCTTGAATCCAGTCTTGTAGTTCAAGTCTTGCAGTTCAAGGCTGCTTTCTGTTATTTGACTACAAATAAATTCGAATGGAGTAAAAGCTCTGCCAAGCAACTCTAGGCCCTTCCAAACTACGCTTTAAGGTACCTGGTACACACAAAGAAATAATAGTAACTATTTTGTTGATGTTGGAGAAATGGGGAACTGTCTTTAGTTATGTGAAAACCCAGCTAGGATTTTGTACAGATGTCATTGTCCATGATCTTGTACAGGTGTGGCTGCTCTTTCTTCCTTTTTGAATTTGGTATGTCCTCCATTCTGAGGATTGGTTTGCCTGGGAACCCTAGTTGGAGAACTTTTGTACCTTGGCATGTAGATTTTATTATAACAGCCATTGCACAGTCCTAAAAGCACAGGCAGATGTATGCAAGGTGCTGATGTGTTGCTACAAAGATAACCATATTGTCTTCTTGTGTTCATGCACACAATTTCAATTTAAGCAGTTTCACAGTTACAGAAATCTTTGGGTCCATCGTCATGCACAAAATTGGCCTGGAAGAAGAAATCCAGCCGTTCACTACATCTTACTTTCCCCAAATGCTCTATAGTTTGCAGCATATTCTAGGCAGGTTTCCAGAACAGGTATCTAGAACAGGTGCTGTGCTAGGTAATTACTGCACCGAGGACCTTTCAAAACATAAGAACAACTTGGTATCTTTTTGTACTACTGAAACTTTTCTCCTCCTTCCTGGGCATACTTTCTCCACCAGAAATGACAGGCAATTCCCTCCAGAATCAACAGTGCTCTAGCCAAGTGTAGCCTGGAAGGGAACAAAAGGAAATCTCTGTCATTAAATATTTTAAGCTGTTGTTAGTGGACAAGAATTGGATTACATACCAAGCAGAGTCTACAGCTAGCTATCTTTAATGGAAAAACCACCCCGAGCAGACTTTGACACCTCCTCCCCAACAGGAGATTAACCCTTAGTTTAGAACATACCTGAATGAACACCTTCTCTCATACCACCCTCCTAGATGGATGCCTTCCACAAGGACCATAAGTTAGTGAAACATGTTATGCCTGAACAGAGGAGTGGGCCTTTTCGTGGTGGAACCCTGACTTGGGAATACACTCCCAGAGAAACTTTAGCTGGTGACAATGCACTCTGCTTGGTGCCAGGTAAAGGCATACTTATATGCAGGCACTTTAAACTGGGTTTATTGTCTCTGTCTGCAGTATTATGGTTTTGTTGCCTTTCAGTTTTATGAAGGATGATTATATGTTTTTATTGTATTGTATTTTTATTATTGTACAACGTTGCCCTGGAATCTGTTAGGAAGGAAGTGTAAAATAAATAAATAAATAGTGCAGCACTATGGACAAAAGTAAACTTGCTCTAATTGGCAGTAGTACAGTTGAGGTTGGTGCAACCACAGACCCTCACTGTAAATACTGCTGATACCCACTTACTTCCCAGGCCTCCCATCTGTTCAGTTCATTATTTATATCATAATGGGATCTGACTGCACTTATCTCCATATTCATATCAATTCATCTGCACAGCTGTGCACTTTGTTCCATTTATTGGTCTCACTAGAGTGTGAGGACTTTGGAACTGGCTCCTTACCATTTTGTCTATGGGCCTGTTCAGACAACATTCTATGCCATGGTTAGGCTGCTAACCCTTTAGCAGCAAATGGTTAGTGAGTGTGTTTAAACTGTGGTTATGTAGCCACCATGGTTAGGAATGGTTCACACGACACACTAAGCCACAGGCCCTGTTCAAGAGGACACCTTAAACTATGGCTTTAACCATGATGAATAAGGCTTTTTGCTTTAAAAATGCTTAATCACTGTGACTTAGCGTGTCATCTGAACAGGGTCTATTTCTCAACTTCATGGGTCAGTGCTAGGGTGGCCATACGACAAGGAGGACAGGGCGCCTATATCTTTAACAGTTGCACAGAAAAGGGAATTTCAGCAGGTGTCATTTGTATACATGTAACACCTGGTGAAATTCCCTCTTCATTACAGCTGTTAAAGCTTCAGGATTCCTGCCCTCTTGACCAGATACAAAAGAGGGTAGGACTCCTGCAGCTTTAACTGTTGTGATGGCCTACAATGGGTATTTTATGTCAGCTGTCTTCAACAGGTCTATTATTGAAATTGTTTATTGAAATTGTTTTTAGCTGTTTAAATTGTTTGAAATTTTGTACGTTAAAATGTCAACTATGTTTTATTATAATGTTGTTGTTGTGTAATGTTCGTATAATGTTGCAGTTTGTAATTGAACTGATGCAAATCATCCAGAGAGTTTCACCTATTAGGTCATATGGAAATGAAATAAATAATAAGAGTAAGAATAATAAATACAGCTTGTGTGCTCTGCTATTGTAGATATGTTTCTAGCTGCCAATTAAAATTCCCTCTTCCTCAAATCATGGATTGGTAACGTATGTGAAGAGGGAATTACACCGCCCCTCCATTCTGTTGCATGTGTCAAGTTTCCTGTTTTCAGGTTTGTGTTTCAGGCTCCCACTGTAAATTCTTCTTTCTGACTCCAAGGATGGTTTAGATCTGTGGAGGGGGATTAGAATTTGCTGAAGCTAATGTGCCTTTTTTGTGTGGCATGCTCTATGCTAGCATCTGTTAAGAGGTTTGACTGTTAAATAGAAAAAAAACATACTGGGTACAGATATTTCTAGTAAACACGCTATCTTAGACTATGGGTGTGCCAAGTTTCAGCTTTCTGGCTGATTGGAAATTTTGTTATTCTTGTGAGTGAGCAAGCCAGTCAGTCTGAGCATTTTTTTGCTGCTAGTAAAAGTAATTTGCATTCCACAAGCATAGATGCACACTCCTGGCTGCCACTGGAAATCCTTGTATATCAGTGCATGAAACAAAACTTCACAGTCTAACGTTCTGTCCCCTGGTATCTCCTATTGAGAGATAATCGCATGCCTCGTAGACTCAGTTGAAAGTTGCTAGTAGGTGTTGAGGGGTTTCTTTTTTGGCTGCCACTGCTAATCCTCCCACTCTGTCTGAGGCTGCCTGAGTCAGTCAGTCAGCCCCCAGCATCTGGTACTTTGGATTACTTTTATGAGGTAATCTGTTGTGAGCTTTTAGCTGTCTAGGTAGTGTGAAAGTATCTTAACCATATTGGGGAGCACTTTATGTTCCAAGTTTCCAGGGAGCAACATTTTTTTAAAATTTAAAATTATAATAATTATTATTATTATTTTGCTAGTAGCCAAATTATCTTGGACTACGTGTGTGCGCTAAATTTTGGGTTGTTTTTAGGCCTGGTGGAACAACCTTAATGATTTTGATATCACTATCAGAGAGTCAGCCAGACTGATGTGACAAGAAGTTATTATCTGTTGAATGTTCTTAGTCTCCCATAGCCTGCTTACAAATACCACCCCTTGATATTTGACTGAGGCCTACAGTTTATTACTATCATTGTGAAATGGCCACAGTGAGATGATGTACTGCTGTAGGCCCGTACTCCCGCATTGTGTGGAGGCATGATGCTACCAGGAACATGCTTAGGAAGGTAAACACAGGCTGGCTGTTATTTTTGTGAACCGCACAGAGAGCTTCGGCTATTGGGCAGTACAGAAATGTAATAACTAAATAAAAATTAATTATTCTGATTGCCTGTGAATTCTTGCCCAAGTTATTGGCTCAGTCCATCATTGCTCAGAGCAGTTGTGGGGAGGCATGGAGATGAAAGCGGGACTGGCAGGAAAGTGCTGAAAGGAGGTCTGGATGCTATAGATGTGAAGGCAAAGAGGATGTACAAGGAATGGAGGAAAACAGTGCAGCTTAGGGAGGAAGGAGGAAGTCATGGATACGCTGGGGAGTAGCCAAGTGCAGAAGGACGTAGCGACTGAAGAAAGAGTCAGCACAAGAAGGGAAGTCAGCACAAGAAGGGGTTACTGAAGAAAGAGTCAATACAAGAAGTACAAGGCATTTACTTAACTGCTGTGATGCTCCAGGAATGCTCTAGGTGAAAAAAATTACACAGAATCTGGGAACAGAAGGGGCTATACGTTGTTGAGGAAGATGAGGAAGCAAGGAAGGGTTGATTTCATGTGCTCCCACTTTTTCTTTGAGGGGGAAGTGTCATGTGAATTTGGGATATCTGAACTAGAGGTTGTGGTTCTGACAAGATGTTGGGTTCACACTGCCCTAGTCACCCCACCGTACACGGATCATTCTTGGTGTGAAAGCATGACTTTATTTCAGTAGGATTTAAGTAAAACTTAGGTTGCTCTTGTCTGTGCCCATTGCTGGCTAGCACCAGAGAGAAGAATTATTGTTTACCAGCTGGAGAAGTCCTGTATATTACACATTAAATAGACAAATGAACTTTACGATGCACTCCAAAAATGAAACAAATGACCACTAGTAGCACATCCAGTTTATATTTTTATAGATTTATATTTTTATAGATTTAAAATTGGCTTTTCATCCCTACATATTTTTTGTGTAAATTCAGGACTGAGCCTTTCCAGCTGCACCGCCCCGCTGCTTTAGATGTCCCATAAGTGTACCGAAAAAAATCTTGATATTTCTTGGACACATAACAAAGAGAGCAATTAACTGGAACATAACTGTGTAGAAAATCTACAGTTCTTTCTACGTAAGGTTGATTTACTGCCCAGAGGTTGAATGATGAGTAAGTTTCTAAAATAAATAAACCTTACAACAGTGTTGATCTTGGAAGCTTAACATATTTCAAGAGTTATGTCATGTCGTTTCTCTCGGGTTGGGTAATCTCTTGTGCTACTGATAGCAGTTTGGTTTAGCCATGATCAAAAAGTGATTCTCTTTTCGTCCATTTGCTAAAATACACCCTTCTAGCCGTCAGTATCAACTGGAGATGCGGTATTTTATCCTAATTCTACTGTGAACTTCTTTTCCCGTGTATGATGAAGCGCTAGAACCTTTTAGTCATCTGAATTTGGTGCTGTCCCGTTTTATAATTCAGTGTATCAGTGTAAAGCCAAGGGGATAAATGAGAATGTACTGTCCATTTTAGATTATGTTTATTTTATAGAGATCGCATCAGTGTTTATATTTTGTGAATTTAGACAGGAAAGGCCATCTTGCACCAGTCCTGTATTGGCACAAAAGTGTCATAAAGTGGTATTATTATTATTATTATTATTATTATTATTATTCCTCACAAAATACAGGTCCCTGTCCCAAGAAGCTTACAATCTAAATTTAGATATTTGGGGCAAAGGAAAACACCAAGGGAAGAGGAGGGAGAGGCAAGTGCAAGAACGGATGCTATTAGAGTTTCTTTTCCAGAACTATGCCATTTCACCTAGCTAATCTGTGATTTAATTAGAGTTGGACGCAGTTTCTTATGAAATAGGAGAGTGGATCTTACCTTTTTATTGTACACATTAGCTTATCAGTTAATTGACCTAATCTAATGGAGCAGCTTTTATACCATGGTTTGTTTCCGATTATTTTTGCAGACTGAGGCATATCCCAGCAGCTTGGGAATGGCAGCAACGTTGCTCCTTCCCACTCTGCCCGGTTAGCATGAGAAGTCCCGGATGATATAGGAGAAGCCCATGCTGCAAAGCTAATGTTGGTATGGAGCTGCAGTGTGGGCTCCTCCCTTGCCGTTTGGGATGTCTCATGTTACCCTGGTAGTACAGGAAGTAGTGGCACTGCCAGCACCAGATTTCGGGACGCCCTTCAATGGACCCCTACCTTGAGGAAGTTCACCGCCTTTTCACTTCTGTCCCTGCTATGCATTTGCCTACACTCTCCCTCTGACGCCATTTGGTACCATCACCCAGAGGGAGAACTTGAGGCAAATGAAGGAAGCGGCTCTCTTTTCTCAGTCTTGTCACCACTCCCATGCTCAGAGATGGCAGGTCAGCAGGCAGTGACAAGGAGGCAAGGAGCAGCAGCAGCAGGGCCAGGAGGGTCTTGATAGTGGGCCTCTTGCAGGGGTGGGGGACTCGGCAAGTGCCCAACTGTGCCTTCCCTTGATGCTGGCTCTTAATAGCAGCATCACTGCAATTCCCATACTGCTATTTAATGCAAGCCTGCAGCCAGCAGGGAGACTATCAAGGACATGGGAAATATGGGTAGACTGCAGTATTCCTGAGAAGATGGGACATTTTCAGACAGCTGAGCTCTGTACCCCAGGGTAAGGATGTCCCATTAACAGCGGTCGTGCACACAGTTATAGTATTGGGCAGTTACAGGCCAGATCTACACCAAGCAGGATATAGTGGTATGAAAGCAGTATGAAAGTGGTATATAAAAGGCCGGAGCCTCACCAAGCAGGATATAGTGGTATATGGTATGTGTCAGTGGGCCCCAACAGTTGTCATTGCACTATAAAGCAGTAATGTGGCTCCTGCCTTTTATATACTGCTTTCATACCGCTGTATATTGCATGGTGTAGATCTGGCCACAGCGTCCCCCAATCCTTGTGTTAGAAATCCCTCTTCCTTTGAACTAGAGCTATGAGTAAAGCATATCCTTTATTTTCAGTATGTGTGTGTGGGAAATACGCCACACTCTCTCCTCACAAGTCCCTATTTGGTTTTCTTTTTATTTATCTGTTGAATATAATCATGGGATGACTTTTCTTTGATGCCAGGACTGTGATAATTCAGCAGCGATCACACAAGCACCTAGTGGACTCAGTGGCCATCTTAAATCATTGCACAGATCTGAAAGATTAGTGGTAGCCCATATTTGTTAGCAAAAGCATCGAGCTAGCTAAATGTGTTAGCCCTTGGGTGGGTAGAGATCACCTGCAGTGACAATGGAGATGCATAAAAAGCACTATCCTAACCTCAAGCAAAGACCTAGCACCAGTAACTCCCAAACCAGTAACTCCCAAACCAGACAATTAATTTGTTAAAAGGATCCTGTAAACCCAACGTTCTTACTAATAGAAGAGGGTGCCCAATGCATATCTGTATGATTCCCTGCACTGGGCTGGTTTTCTTCAAAACAACGGCTGCTGAGGTGGTAGTGTAGAGTTTGAAACATTGCAGAAAAGGGCAACCAAAATGATCTGGGGGCTGGAGCAGCTCTCTTGTGAGAAAAGGTTACAACATTTGGGACTTTAAACCTTGGGGGAAAAGGATGAGTACGCAGGGAGGTGTATAAAATTATGCATGGTGTTGAGAAAGTGGATAGAGAGAGGTTTTTCTCCTTCTCTCATAATAATAGAATCTGGAATTATCCAATGAATGGTGGGAAATTCAGGACAGATAAAAGGAATTACATCTTCATACAGCGCATAGTTAAACTGTGGAATTTCATCAAGAGGTGTAGCAGCGGCCACTAATTTGGATGGCTTTAAAGGGGGATTCGACAAATTCATGGAAGAGAAGGGTGTTAATGGCTATTAGTCATGGTGGCTATATATTAACTCCAGTATTGGAGCAGTATGCTCTCAATTCCAGTTCTTGGGGAACATAAGCAGGAGAGCTCACGTCCTGCTTGTAAGCTTCCTGTTAGCATCTAGTTGGTCACCGTGGGAACAAAATGCTAGACTAGATATGCCTTTGGTCTAATCCAGCAGAGCTCCTCTTATGTTCTTTGGAGTGGCAAGTCACCCTGCTGTATTGCTGAGAAAGCAGCAGAATGATTAAACCTTGGAAGAGGCTGCCTGTTGCATCTCTGCATGTTGAGTCGCTGTTCTCGGCTTGCCTCTTTCAGATATCAGAAGAGTGCTAACACATGGAAGCTTCAAGTAGTACAGGACACACAGCAGCCAGAACCATGACTTGTATGGCCCACTTTATGCATATTATGCCCATTTTAAAGGAACTTTGTAGGCTGCCCATTGGTATCTAAGCGTAATCCAAGGATCCAAGGTTCTGGTTCTTATCTGTAAAACTCTAAACAGCTAGTGTCCCAAATACTTGAAACAGTCCCTACTCAGGCCCTTTCTACACCATAGGTGTGTAGAGGGAGGGAGGGCGATCCCGGAAGTAATACGCGCCATCGGTGCACAGGGAGCAGCCAGGGGCCAACCCAGGCAAGAAGCCTGGTGTGGAAAGGGCCTCAGTCTCATGCCAGCCTGCCCATGCTGATGGCCATCTCATGTTCCTCCTCTGTTGGAGGAATTTCTGACTCCCATTCATTAAACAATAGCAGCAACAAAATGACTAATTGGACGGTGCTGCATAAATAAATGATAACATGCATCACAGAGACCTCATCAGTACTAAATTGTTTGGTTTCACAGATAATTATCTGTGAATACTGAAAGCTAGGATCACTTTATATTGTATGCACTTCATTCTGATTTTGAAATTTGCCTCATTTTTATTGGTTGAATACCCATCATATTGTCTTTTCCCTTTTTTTCTTTTTAGATCACCTATTTTAGCCTTTGGTATTTCAACAAGCAGAATCAGCGTCGGTGGATAGACTTGGACAAGCCTCTGAAAAAACAACTGGATAAATATGCATTGGAGCCAACTGTATTCTTTGGTGTAGTGTTTTATGTGCCTTCTGTCTCTCAGCTTCAGCAGGAGATTACCAGGTGAGCGGTGCAAACAAGCATGTCACATTCTGAAATATAAAGGAAGCAAATGTTTAGCTACCTTTATATGACACTTTTGAGCCTGTAGTGGAAACAGGTTCCAGTTACCTCCATATTCCTTCCTTGGCAGTTGGATAGCAGCCTACTCCAGCCTATGTCCTCCAAACTCCATGGCCAATGGCCATGCTGGCTGGAAATGGTGAAAGTCCAACACATTTGGAGTGCACCAGGTTGGGGAAGGCAGCTGTATAGGGACAGCCCTGCTGGATATGACCAAAGGGCATATGGCGCGTATCCAGGGTCATCCCAACAAGCCGCTTGGTGGAAGATTCAGGACAGATAAAAATAATTACTTCACACAGCACATAGTTGAACTATGGAATTTGCTTTCACAAGACATAGTGATGGCCACCAATTTGGATGGCTTTAAAAGGGGGTTACACAAATTCCTGGTTAAAAATGTTTTTAATAAATAAATATTTGGCCCCAACTTTCTTTTTCCTCACTCACATGCTTTGGATTACTATCGGCTTGATTTAGTTAAGGGAAGACACAGCGTTGCAGAAACTATTCCAAGGGTAGGCAATTTTTAGGGCCCATATTTGGAAATTTGAGGAAACTGTCCTGGTAACAACCATAAAATGGCTGCCATGGGTAGGCACGGCTAGTCACCCATGAGGCATTCATGAGAAATTAAGATGGCAGCAGCTAGAAGCTCTCACTTTGCTTTGAAGTATAAAAATAACATTTTAAAAATAAAATTGGAAAGAATAGGGTGTCTCAGTGGGTACCACATTCCCTACCCCTGAGCTAGTCTGTGATTGTAGGTACTACTAGGGAGTGTGGTAGGCAGTACACCATCACAATCCCAAATCTGTCCTTTGTGCCCAGTCCCGGGTGATACACTCAAAATTGTAATCCTGCCTGAAGATCACAAGTGGCACTTCTTGCCGAGGGTGTCCTCTTCTTGAACAAGCAGAGAGGGATGACATTAGGCAAGGTCTAAAAGAATAAAGGACCTCTAGAGAAAGGTATAATACAGTTGGGCTAATGGGAAGTCAGAGCTTCATATGAATGCCTTGAAATAGTCAGAAAAGAAGAATTGTGAGAACTGGGCAAATGAGAAATTATAAAATGAGGAACAGTTTGCTACATTGAGACTCTTGTGTGTGAAATAGGGATTTGGAATTGAAAGGTCTTGCTACAATAATGGCTCTGCTTGCTTCTTCCTGTTTATTATTTAGGACCACAGGACGCTACCTTAGGCCAGGTCAGACCATTGGTCCATCTCTTCCAGTATTTCCTACTGTCAGCAGCTCTCCAGGTTTTCAAGCAGAGATCTTTGCCATGATCTGCCACTTCATCCGTTTTTAATTAGAGATGGTGGGGATTGAATCTGGGACCTTCAACAAGCCAAGCATGTACTCTGCCACTGAGCTGTGATCCTTCTTCCATAGGGAGGGTACACACACAGAGCTCTATAGAGTTATGTCAGTGAAAAGAACAGTCCCATGTCTTGGTTTACTTACAATCTAAATAGATGGCTAGCAGGGGAATAGGTTTTATGTATTTAACGGCTTCGGAGCATTGCTGAGGAGCTGCATTGCCATGAATCAGAAGTAATGGAAAAACAAACATGTGTTCTCTTTCCATAGATACCAGTATTATCTGCAATTGAAGAAAGACATCTTGGAAGGAAACATTCCTTGCACGTTTGAGCAAGCAATTCATCTGGCTGGCTTAGCTGTCCAAGGTAACCTTCACAGTTGTGATCACGTTTAACTGATTTTAGCAGTGGAAAATGAGTTATCACTTCTTTTTTGCGTGCTGTGGAGCTGGTGCGTATCCCATAGGCTGTATCTGGGCCATCAGTGCTCTGGTTCCTAAAAAACATTTCGGCACTTTCTGTTGAACAATCAGAACATAAGTTTATAAATAACATAAGAGCCTCTGGATCACATCAGAGGTCTAATTAGTACAGCACCCTGTCTCCTATCGGCCTGGTGCCTATAGAAAGCCCACAAGCAGGACGTGGGGGCAAAAGACCTCTCTTGCTGTTTTTCCCCAACAACTGATAGAGGCTGCCTCAGATCCTGGTGGTAAGATATAGCCTTCATGACTAGTAGCCATTGATAGCTTTATCCTCCATTAGTTTGTCTGGTCCCCCTTTAAAGACTTCTAAATTGGTGGCTATTACCTCATCTTGTGGAATTTAATTCCGTAATTTAACCATGTGTTGTGTGAAGAAGTACTTCCTTTTGTCTGTCCTGATTCTCCCACCTTTCCGTTTCCTGGGATGACCCTGGATCCTCATATTATGAGAAAAACTTCGCCTTATCCATTAATGGATTGATTGCATTTCTATACCACCCAACAGCCGAAGCTCTCTGGGCGGTTTACAAAAATTAAAACCATGAAAACCATTCAAAATATGAAACAAACTACAGTATAAAAACACAGTATATGCAATATAAAAGCACAATCAGGATAAAACCGAGCAGCACTGCAGAAATTAATACAGATTTAAAATACAAATTGAAACCAGCAAAGTTAAAAATTAAGTTGACAACCTGTTAGAATACTGAGAAAATAAAAAGGTCTTCACCTGGCGTCTAAAAGAGTATAGTGTAGGCGCCAGGTAAACCTCTCTAGGGAGCTCATTCCACAGCCAGGGTGCCAAAGCAGAGAAGGCCCTCCTCCTGGTAGCCATAGCATGCATAATTTTATACATGTCCATCATGTTCCTCTTTAGTTGCCTTTTTTTCTGAGCTAGACAGCTGCAAACATAATCTTTCCTCAGGGGGTGGCGGGTGGGGTTGCTCCACACCCCTAATCATTTTGCTTGTAGTTTTCTGCACCATCATCAGAAATGAAAGAAATGATTGTTTAAATTTTAACAATAAAGAGTTTAATATTTCTGTTGCAATATTATTGCACTCTTTAGTTTCCATATTTCTCTTTGAGATATGGGTCACTTTGATCGGAAGTATCTTTGATGTGCACTGTGGTTATTAATGTTGTGGCCTAACTGCAGATTCTTTCTCTCTGCAAATTATATACCTGTACTATAAACAATAACCCTTTATTTTGAAGAAGATTAGAGTCAATGCCAGATACATTACACATACGTTTTTGAAGTTCCAAAACTGTGACTGAGTTGGGGTCTATATGACCCCAATATCTCACTGGTAAAGTGTTTTTCCAGTGTAGGAAGTGAGCCTCAGGTAGCCTGATCTGAATGATACATTGCAAGAAACACCCATTTTCTTTGTACTAATTTTAACTAAGGAACACATTTGCTTCTTGATTATTGCAGGATCGATGCTTGTAGTAAATTTGTTTTCTAGGGCATAAAAGTTAAAATCTTGCTATTCAGGAGTATAAGAGTGTTTCAGAAGGTAATGGCAAAATGACTGCCCAGACTGCTGAAAATTGCTGTTATTTTCTGTAATGCTTTTCAAGAACGCACTTTCTCCCTTGGTATGTCTGGCGCATTGAAGGGAAGTAATCTTTAATACCTAGGAATTGTGTTCCTACAATCTTCATATTTTTTCCATGCCAGTGTATGTGTGTATGTGTGCATGCGTATGGACTCTGCTTCTTGAACAAAAATGCGCAGCATTACCTACTCATAACAACCCTTCTGCTGTTACTTGGTAAATAGCAAGATAATTACCACAGACTTTGGGCAGGTGCTAAACTATGCAGTGTAAACTCTCTTTTAAAACCAGTCTGCTTATAGTTTGCCTCTTGGCTGTTCCCTCTTCCTACCTAGGAACATAAGAAGAGCCTTACTGGATCAAGCCAAAGGCCTATCTAGCCTAACATTCTATTCCCACAGTGGACAATCAGGTGACTATGGGAAGGCCACAAGCAGACCATGGCCGTTTCTACACTGACCTTTTTACCTAGGACTGTCCCTGGGTGGTCCCTATGCATGCAATTGATGCACAGGGACTCCTGGGTGCCGGGGGGGATGGGCATGTTTTTTTCCCGGGATAAGGGATCCCTGGGAAAACCCGATTCTTCTCGCGGTCCCAGGAACGTCCCGAGACTGTGGGGGGGGGCGCTCGTCCCGCCTGGTGCCCACTTACTCGCAAGTAAGCGGGCACCAGAAATGGGCATGGACCCACGCCGTGCGGCTCTGTGCCCATCAAGGGAGGGGGGAAGCAAGTCTGCCATCCCTAGGATGGCGGGGTGGGGTGGAGTGGGCCAATTTCGGGGGTATTTTGTTTAAATAAGGACTTACCTTTTTGTTGGAGAGCAAGTGCACTCTTCACAGATCCTCCAAAAACAATATAGCGGGTGCGACTGTACGACGGTCCGGGAGGAAGCTGGGTCATCACACTTTAATTTGGAAAGAGCGGGATGATCCTGGAAGCAGGTACTTCCGGGATCGTCTCCCCTCCTTCCCTCTATACCCATATGATGTAGAAAGGCCCCATGAGTGCAATAGCACCCTCCCTCTGGTGTTTACCAGAAACGAGGGTTCAGAGGCGTGCTGTATCTGATACTGGGGGTAATATATAGCCATCCTAACTAGTAACCATTGATAGCCTTTTTTCCCCATCCCCAGCACCCCTGACACCCAGGGCACTGCAAAATGTAATCCCCTTGTAGCAGGACGTACATCTCCTATGTTTCCATATGCTCCAATTACCCCTTCTTACCCAGGTAAATGATTATTTATTGGATTCCTTCATCTTCTTTCTCTTTAAAACAAAGTCAAGGCAACTTACAACAAGATGAATACAATTTAGAAAGCTAAAAACAATGTCCACTAAAATATAATGACTCCATATAAAACTAAAATATCAGTGACAACAGCTGATGCATTTTTAGAAAACATCACATGCCTGGGAATAGAGGAAAGTCTTAACCCGGTGCTGAAAAGATGGCAATGTTGGCACCAGGTGGGCCTTGCTGTAGAGACATGCCACAATCAGGAGTCCACCACCGAAAAGGCCCCCTCTGCCTTATGGAGGAAGGCCTCAGCAGATATTGACCATAAATCACTGTTTCTGTTATGTTCTTCTTCGTGGTCTCTGTGCATCACACATATGGGCTCGCGCCGGCGCCGAGCTCGCTTCGGGAAACTTCTAAGTAGTTAGGATTTCTGGCGGGAACCCCTCCCCCCACCGTCCTACCGCGCATGCTCAGGGTCCCGCCTATCTCAGTTCTTCTTCGACCGCTTCGCTGATCGCCTTGCGGGAGACTTCCTCCGTCCTCGGAGATCTGTAAGAAGAGCAATTTTCTTGTAGTTAGCTGTTAGTTGTTAGTTAGTTAGGTTCTAGTTGTTAAAAAAAAAAAAAAATTTTTTTAATAGTTATATCAGTTTTTTCCTCTGCGGCCTATGGCGCAGACAGCGCTGTTTAAGCACTGTTCTCGCTGCCGCGCCAAATTAGCCCTCAACGACGGACACTCTTTGTGCCTGGGCTGTTTGGGAGAGGGGCACATTACAGATTCCTGCCCCCATTGTCTGAGTTTTTCACGCCAGACTCGGAGGAACAGGGCCGACCGCTTACGCAGTCTACTTTGGAGCAGGGCCCTTTCAGCGGTTGACCGTCCCGTTCCAAGCCGTATGGAGCCGGGTCCTTCATCTTCTGGGGAGCGGGGGCTGCCGCCCGCACAACGCTCACGCCCAGCAACTCCTGACTTGCCCTCATTTAGGGCCACAACTCAGGCATCATTGTCTCCGTCTCCTCCTCCTCCAAAGAGGCAGAAGACAAAGCCGACAAAAAAGTCAAAGAAACCGTCGACATCGACGACGGTATCGAAGCCCGGACCATCTTCATCGACGCCATCGGTATCGAGGAGACCAACGAGTACTCCGGTACCGAAGAAATCATCCTCGGCACCGTCTTCGCTACCGTCGGTACCGAAGCCAACTAAGCCGCCGAAACGACCATCATCGATACCGAGAGACCGCTCTTCGGGATCGAAGAGACGTTCCCCCTCGGCAACGCAGGCTCGGCCTCCACATTCTCCAGACCACCCACGTCGGAGCTCCCCACCAACTCCCTTACTGGAGTCGCCAGTCCGTCACCCACCGCTACCGTCCCCGGTACCGATGGACACTCTCTCGGGAGAGGAGCTTCTGGCTCTCCCCCTTGACTCAGACGTCCTTGTAATTGATGAGGAGTACTCGGACCCCATCGGTATCGAGACCTCGATACCGATGCGCCAGAGCGAACGACACCGTTCAAGATCCAGATCTCGATCTGCATCCCAGGGATGGGACCGCGCCTCAGATCTGTCCTATCGCTCTTCTCCGAGACAACAGCGGACGACCCGGGCTGTGGTGCCGCCGCCTGTACCACCTCGCCGCTCCACATCGCTTCTCCCGGCATCGGCACGCCGTATGCATCGCGCCCAACCCTCCGCGGTACCAGAGCGAACAGTTGACGCTCAATACCGACGCTCGGCACCGTCCACTTCCATCGACGATTACGCCTCCGACACTTCGTCGGCTCCATCAGTGCGTCCCTCGATACCGTCTCCGATAGAAGAGATCGGTACCGAGGAAGGGGCTTCTCCAACCATGGAATTGGGGGGATTCAATGAGCAGATGCTCCGCTTGGCTCAGTCGCTGGGCATAGATGCTCAACAGCCAGAGGAGGAAGAAGGCGACATCTACGACGTCATGCGGACGGAACCGACCCCTCAGCTGAAGCTCCCGATGGTCCCAACGTTACTAAAAACTGCCAAGCAATCTTGGCCTAACCCCGCTACCTTGGGCCCAACTTCAAAAAGGCTGGATGCCCTTTACAAAATTAAGGAAGCTGAAGCACCGTTTCTGGCTACTCACCCGAAACCAAACTCCATCATTGTGGAAGCTTCACAAGGAAAGTCCGGTCGCTCACATGCCGCACCGGTCGATAAAGAGGGCCGCAAACTCGATTCTTTTGGAAGACGCATCTACTCCTCGGCAGCCCTAGTGATGAAAACCGCGAATTACCAGGCCATGATGGCCAGGTATCAACTTTTTCTATGGCAAAAGATTTCAAACCTCACTGACTACCTGCCAGATGACCAACGTGAACTGGCACGCGTTTTTCAGGCTGAGGCTACCCGGCTATCGAAGCAACAAATGACCACCGCCAGACACCAGATAGACTCAGGGTCAAAGGCTATGATCGGAACTGTCGCTCTCCGCCGCCATGCGTGGCTACGCTCGGCGACCCTTCCGACGGAGACTAAAAACAAAATAGAAGATTTGCCCTTTGACGGGGAAGGTTTGTTCAATGTACAGACAGATACCACTATGGACACCATTCATAAAGCCACATTGACAGCCAAAAAGATGGGGTTCAGCCAGCCGTCAACGCAGGCCTTCCGCACCCGTAAGTGGTACAGACCACTCCCCTACCAACCGAGGCAGGGCCAGGACCGAGGCCAGCGCTATCAACAACAGGCTACTACATCCACCTATCATCAGCGCAAGTCCGCTCCTCGCTACGCACAATCTCGCTCGAAGCAGCCCCAGGCACAGAAGCGACGTCTTTGACTTCGCCCTACATCGCCCCACTCGGTCATACAACAGGCTTCAGCCCTTCTACCACACCTGGGCCTCCATCACGACCGACCGGTGGGTTTTGCGGATCATCCGGCACGGATACTCGATAGAGTTCGAAGCCCTCCCTCCTTTGGGCACTGTAAAAACTACGCCTCCATCAGAAACCCTCCTTCAGGAGACACAGACCCTGTTAAGCAAGGGAGCGATCGTAGCCGTCCCTACGTCCCAACTAAACAGCGGGTTTTACTCGCGTTATTTCACAGTGCACAAAAAGGACGGAGGACTTCGTCCTATTATGGATCTCCGGGCTCTGAACAAATTTGTGAAGCCCCAGAAGTTTCGCATGATAACGCTTTCTACAATCCTACCACTCTTAAGACGAGGCAGTTGGTTCACGTTGATCGACCTCAAGGACGCGTACTTTCACATCGCCATCCTCGCCAAACACCGCAAATACCTCCGCTTCGCCATAGGATCTCAAATCTACCAATTCACAGTCCTTCCTTTTGGTTTAAAGACAGCCCCAAGGGTCTTTACCAAATGCATGGCAACGGTTTGCGCCCATCTCCGGTCAATCAATATCGAAGTTTACCCTTACCTGGACGACTGGCTAGTCGTTTCACCATCTCGTCATCAGGCAGCCGCCGATGTCCACACAGTGGAATCCCTTCTGTCGTCCCTGGGCCTACAAATCAATTACGACAAGTCAGTTTTTCAACCAGCCACAACGATCCAATTTATCGGGGTTGTTCTGGACTCTTTTGCCGCAAGAGCCTTTCTCCCCCCGGACAGGTTGGACGTTCTACAACGCTTAGCAACCACACTGAGTACCCACCCACGGGCAACGGCTCTCATCATCCTACGCTTACTAGGACTCATGGCAGCAGCGGTGTTCGTAGTAAGGTGGGCGAGATTGAGAATGCGTCCCCTCCAACAGCTCCTATTAAGTCGATATACACCACTAAAAGATCCACGCAGACTGGTACTTACCATCCCGCTCCAGGTGCAGCGCTCGCTCCTGTGGTGGTCAAATCCATCGAACTTATCGCGCGGAATGCCCTTTGTCGATCCCGGTCCCTCCAGAGTCGTCACGACCGACGCATCGCTGAAAGGCTGGGGAGCACACTTAGACGACCTGTTCATACAGGGAAAATGGTCACCTTCAGAGAGTGCCCTACATATCAACAAACTGGAGCTCCTCGCTGTCAAGAAAGCCCTACAGGCATTCCTCCCTCAACTAAGAGGACACCACGTAAGAGTGCTGTCAGACAACACATCCGTGGTGTGGTACATCAACAAAGAAGGGGGCACCCGCTCCCCGCGCCTGCTTCATCTTACCACAGATATTCTACTCTGGGCGATCGCACAGAATATACGCCTGTCAGCCCTACATATAGCAGGGACCGCCAACGTCAAAGCCGACGAACTAAGCCGTTCTTTCAGAGAAACGCACGAGTGGGAACTAGCTCCCTGGGTGCTGGATCGACTCTTCGCCCGCTGGGGCACACCTCAAATCGATCTGTTTGCAACCCAAACCAACAGAGTTTGCCAACAGTACTGCTCCAGAGCAGGAATAGGACTAGGGTCCCTCGGAGATGCTTTCCTACTGGACTGGTCGCAGCACCTCCTTTACGTGTTCCCTCCGTTCCCCCTGATAGCAAAACTATCACACGAGTACGTCGCCATCAGGCAGACGCTATCCTGATCGCACCATGGTGGCCACGACAAGCGTGGTTCACACCTCTACGCAGACTAGCTGCCCATCGAGTGTGGCGTCTCCCAACCACCCCGGACCTCCTGTCCAGGGACAACGGCAGGATACTACACCCGGATCTCCACACTTTGCACCTCACGGCATGGAGACTCCTGCCCTGTGGCAAGGACTTGCCCTACCTCAGGGCATAAGAACCATTTTGGACGCGTCCAGAAAACCGTCTACTAGGACTTCCTATTTGGCCAAATGGAAGCGTTTCCAGGTTTTTGCCTCAGCCAACCATTTTGATGGCTTGACGGCCTCTATCACTAATATTATTTCTTTCCTGCATTCGCTACATTCAGCGGGCCTAAAGTTATCCTCTATCCGGGTCTATCTAGCGGCTATCGCAGTCCACCATCCTCTAATTGATGGTTTCTCGGCATTCACTCACCCTCTCGCCAAGGCTTTTCTCAGAGGCCTACACAACCTTTACCCTCCTACCCGCCCCCTGATTCCACAGTGGAGCCTCTCGCTGGTGCTGAGTGCATTGTCAGATAAACCGTTTGAACCCTTGGCTACAACCACCATTCGGCTATTGACGCTCAAGACTGTGTTCCTTGTTGCCATTACGTCAGCAAGACGAGCATCAGAACTGGCTGCTCTACTTATCGACCCGCCATACACGCAATTTTTCCGTGACAAGGTTGTTCTTCGGACTCCCCCTTCCTTCCTTCCCAAAGTTGCCTCTAGTTTTCATATGAACCAGGACATTGTCCTACCTACCTTCTTCAAAGCATCATCCGATCCGCTGTGTTCCAAGCTACACGCTTTGGATGTTAGGAGAGCGTTAGCTTTCTATAAGTCTCGGTCAGAGGAGTTTCGCAAATCCCGTCAACTCTTCATCTGTTTCGGTGGAAAGAAAAAGGGCCTCTCGGTGTCCTCACAGCGCCTTTCAAGATGGATTGTCGACACCATCACTTTGTCGTACCAGCTTCTTCGCAAGGAAGTGCCCCCTGCATTAAATGCACACTCCACCAGGGGTCAGGCCACCTCCACAGCGCTCCTTCATGGCGCAACGATTCCAGACTTGTGCAAAGCGGCCACCTGGGCGAACGCTTCCACCTTCGTGAAACACTACCGTTTGGACGTTAGAGCACGCCAGGACGCCTCGTTTGGCAGAGCAGTCCTGTCTTCAATATGTCAGTGACCATACAGCGTGCCCTTCCCACCTCCGGTAAGTTGGCTTATTAATCGCCCATATGTGTGATGCACAGAGACCACGAAGAAGAAATGCAGGTTGCTTACCTGTAACTGTAGTTCTTCGAGTGGTCATCTGTGCAGTCACACAACCCACCCGCCGTCCCCTCTTGGCATCGCTGTTCTGATTGTCAAGCTGACTCCGGCATGCTCGCATAGCTTAAATATATAAAAAAAAAAAAAAATTTTTTTAAATTACATTGCCTTAGTCGCGAGGCCTAGCGGTCTCAGAGAACTGAGGTAGGCGGGACCCTGAGCATGCGCGGTAGGACGGTGGGGGGAGGGGTTCCCGCCAGAAATCCTAACTACTTAGAAGTTTCCCGAAGCGAGCTCGGCGCCGGCGCGAGCCCATATGTGTGACTGCACAGATGACCACTCGAAGAACTACAGTTACAGGTAAGCAACCTGCATTTACTGTTTTGGGCTGTTGTGGATGCCCTTTAAAATTGTGCTGGCGTGAGTTTACCTCCTTGTTATCATAGTGTGAGTTCACCTCTTGCCACCATTGCCCCTTCCCTTGCCCTCTTCTTCTGGGCCCAAAGTGTACAGCTGCCAAAACCGAGAGGACAAGAGGGACAGAGGCTGCTTCTTGTTTTCCGTGATCCTCTCATTGTTTGCTTGCTCAAGTGAAAAGTCAATTGAAGCAAAAAGGGCAGAATTCAGTCGATGGGGTGGCCAGTAGACTCTCCACTGGGTTATGGGCCTTGGCAAGCGTCCAGTGGTGCTGACCTCCTGGTGCTGTCTCTGTCGCACATCCACATGCGCACATCCACACCAGCACCTAGCCACAGCCTGCCATCTTACACACTGCAGATGCAGAGGTATATTTTGAGCATAATATCAATTATGTTTTCTTAATATACCTTTAACTAAAGGACCAAGCACCCTCATGCCTTTTTAAATCAGCGGCCAACAGGCTACTGCAGACTAAATGAATGCAGCATGCCTCCGACAAGGTAGAGTCTTCACTAATGCATGACGTTCAGACAGTGGTCTTTAGTTTGAGGAGGAGGAGGGTGTTTCAAGTGCATCCCTATTTCCATCTGTGAAATGATGGACGGTGTGACTACTCTGTTTAACTTGGGGGGAGTCTTCACCAGCCATTTATTGCAGGATTGTATCGCAGTCATCACTAGCGGGGCACATGACGTTAGCCTGTTCTCGCAGTGATCTCGGTTCCACCTCTCAGTTATACTGGAATATCCCAGACTGCTTTTGTTGCGGTTTTACTCACTCTCTCGCTTCCATTCCGAAGTACGTGTGTGGAGTGCCCCCCCCTTGCGATGTGGTTGCTGTTCGTCGTAAGTTCCTGGCTCAGTAAATAGCCAATCAGCTGTGAGGGATGTAGCCATTGGTATTGGAGGTGTGTGGGAATGGACCTGTCCGTCATTCCCACCACATGTTTTGGATGGGTGTTTCATTGCCAAGTGTGTATATATATATTTTTAATACAACCATAGTTCTGCACAGGAGCACAAATTCAATGGGATTCTTATCACCCCATATGTGGCTGTGTGTCTGCGCTCGGGCGCATGCCTCATGAGTCATTAAAAAAACCACAACCTCTGCCACGTAGCCAGGTGTGAGCACTTGTACACATCATCTCCCTAGTCCCACTGACCTCTGCCGATCCACATGCGGAAGCAGCGTAACGGGGCACACGTGCTCCCAGAATGGCGCTCCTGTAATTGCGGTAAACATCAGTCATGTGTGTCCCATGAGCGGCGATTGAGGAAGCGGGGAACATTTGGAAGCATCCCTCTTCCGTAGCGAAAAGGCTGCAGGTGTAGATTAGCCCTTAGTAGCACTTTGGCGCAGTTGCTGTATGTCGGAGAAGAGATCAGCCACAAAGATAGGTTGTAGATATGGGTGGCACGAAATGTGTACCAGGCCTCTGGTTTATTTTATTTTATTTTGTTGCCTTGCTTTTACTTGTTAGGAATGATAATCTTGTTTGCTGGGAAAGACCTGCCAAGAATGTTATTTTGCCTATGAGAGCTAACAAATGAATGGAAATAGCTTGTTTATGTAACAACATTCTGTCATATTTTTATTTAACCCGGGCTGGCTCTTTAAGCATGATCATTTAATAAATAATTACCCCTGTAATTGCTCTTGAACATTTTAGGCAGTGTAAAATATCTTGACTTCTACAATCCTATTTCTAGATAGAAACCAAGGGGTACCAAACTAAGCTATATCTTTTGTACAACTTCTGGAACTTTTATAGGATAGGGAACTTCTCTAGCCACTTGATATATTAGTGTGTGGTCTGTTGCTTATCCTTCAAATGATACTCCATTGTTAATAAGTCTGATACCAACAGAAAAAAATCCTGGTGGTTATAAATACTTAATTTATGCCTGTTTTCTCTGAATTCCTCAGCTGATTTTGGAGATTATGACCAGTATGAATCACAAGAGTTTCTACAGAGGTTTGCCTTGTTTCCTGTGGTAAGGATGGTCCTTTTCTTCTCTTTTTTTTTTTTTTTACTCAACTCTATTTTTTTTTAGATTTTTGAAAAGAGAAACTGATTTGGAGATTTTTTTTTTTTAGAAGTGAACAAATTCTGCATGGTGTTATTGTTATTTTGTCTTTTTAAGAAACAAACAAGATACGTTTTTTTAATCATTAAAGTTCCCTGACAGTTATCAATGCACTTCAGTATTGCTATAAAGCGGTAGTGTAGCTCTAATCCGAGACGTGATCATGGTCTGCATCTTTGTCCATTGGGAAGTTGTGTATAAACAGCTCCCTGATCATTTGTGTACGGTTCTGCAAGTCAGCTTAAGTACGGCTGCATGCTGATTTTTTTAAAATTTTGTTTTGTTTATTTATTGCATTAAGTCATTAAAGTTTAGGTTGTGAATTTGCACAGGCGTAAGGCTCATGATTTCTGTCTCATTCTTAAGGGCTGGTTGCAAGATGAGAAAATCTTGGAAGAAGCAACCCAGAAAGTGGCCTTACTCCATCAGAAGTACAGGTAATCATTCAGAAATGGTGATATTGCTTCAGGCCTGAATGTTGCTAGATGAGTACTGCTAGGTTAGTACTATTAACTGGGAAATTGCTGATGTTTGGGCTGGCACAGAGATAACCCTGGTTCTGTGCAAACCAAAGTGAGAAAATTAGGAAATAGCTTTGGTGATGCACAGTCCTTCCCTTTTAACCATGGTTTAAGCAGTGGGTGAGCAGGAATGTTGTTGTCATTGTTATTATTATTATTTATTTATTTTCATTTCTATGTCGCCCAATAGCTGAAGCTCTCTGGGTGGTGCAAAAAAATTACAAAACACAAATACAAAATAAGAAAACATAGAATAACAATTTTAATGTACAAAACTTAGAACAGTTTAAACAGCTAAAAAGGATTTCAGTAAAATTCTAGTCTTGATAATGTCTGGTTCATAAATGTCTATTTTATAAATGCTGACATAAATGTCCCATCATATGCCATTAAACATTAAATGTTAACGCCAGTTCGGCTAAACCACTTCAAATGTGATATCAGATCCTGTTTTAATGGGAACCTTGATTTGCTTTCAGCCATGTTATTGTTAGCACTGACAAACTGTGAGGATGCGTTTCACTGCCATAAGGGAGCACATGTTCTTGAGGCTGGCTTTTGATTTGCTAGCCACATTTTCCAGAGGCCCAGGGTTATGTCTGTATTGGCCCTTTGTCAGAAATTACTACATACATTTGTTTCCTACAGATATACTAACCAGAGGGGAACTGTAGAAGCAAATGGGATCCTGCTTCTTATAAATATTTTATGTTTCAGGCACTATTCTGCAGGTGCTTTTGACAATCGCAGTCAGCACAGCTGTCATATTTGTGCTCATTGGTCTTGCTTCAGGAAGTATTACATTTTTTGCAGCAACAAAATATTGCAGTCTGAGTGTGTGTATAGTGACCTGGTTAAAGAAATAGCCTATCCTGCCCAAACAGTTAATTAGTAAATTGAATTACTTTTTTGTATTTGAAGGGGTCTCACACCACCTGATGCAGAGATGTTATATATGCAAGAAGTTGAAAGAATGGAAGGTTATGGCGAAGAGAGCTATCCTGCAAAGGTGAAGTCAAGTTTCATCATTGAATTCGTTTAACATTTTTGCCATGAGTTCACAGATATTCAACTATAATCATGAGTTACTTATTTTTTGCGTTCTAAGGAGGAAATTTTGTGACAAGTTGAACTGTCTTGATGAGTAATCCCTTACTGTTAGTTTTTGTTATTGTTTTAAACTGATGTGTATTATGCTCCTGTGTTTATGTGTTTTGTTTATTGTAATGGCTTTTGCTACACTATTTACTTACTTTATTTACTTACTATAATCATGATTTATTTATTTTTTGCATTTAAAAAAATTCCTTTAAAAGGTTTACCAGCAAAGCAATCCGATGGCATAGGATTGTTCTTTGAATTGACTCAGGGCTAATACTTTTTGATTAATTACTTAGATCTCTGAGATATCTGAATGTTTTTGCTGAAACGTTCAACAGAATGCTCAGACCAGACACAGGAGTTGGGCTTCTGTTCAGCATACAGAATTCTGCACATAAAAATTTTTGTGTTTGTAAATAAATTAGGCAAACATTCTTGTATAATATATTTTAAGTGCTTATATTGCATTTATAATTAGTGTTAGTCCTTGAACTTCGTGCAGAAAGACAGGGCTTAAAAAACAACAACAACTTAATAATAACAACAATAATAACAATAATAATAAGAATAATATAAATGAAATACATTTACTTTGCATTGTTGGCATACATTTGGAGCAGAAACATGGGGGTCTGAGAGCAGAGATAAGAAAATATGTTGAATCAAGATTTCTTGACTATTATTATTTAAATTCTTCACATTATTTTAAAAGGAAATAATTGGGCCAAATAAGCCTCCGAAGCAAGGGATCTTTGGAGCTGTTAGCATCACAACAGGAAAAAAACACCCTACCTCCACCCCTTGTAAGCTCCAATGATAGCAGCACTTGGAACTGGGTTTCCCCAGAAGAACTAAGAGTGTCTAGAACTACACATTAGAGCTGATTTGAAAGAAAGAGCAATTCTCATGAACATATTTGTTAGTGTTGAAAGGTCCTAAATTTTTGGCAAGTTTGGAGGGGCTGATGTGAAAAGGGACCAAACTGTTCACTTTTCCAGGAAGTATTGCTCTCAATAATGTCATCAGATTCATACGTGATCCCTGTGTAGAATTATTCATGTGACCAGAACAAGAAATACTGCTTTCACTCTGAGATCATTTCATTTTGGCTAGGTTCACACAACACACTAACCCACCCAGTGTTGAACCGTGGGTTATTGTGTTGATTGAATGCAGTGCTTTTTCACAGGATGGGTTATTGTGTTGTCTGAATGCAGCATTATTATGCAGAGTGGGTTATTGTGTTGTCTGAATGCAGTGCGTTTTCTTCACCATTGCTCATTAACCATGCTGTGTGGATTGTTAACCACCCTGAACAATGCAACAACAAGCCATGGGTTCTCAAGGTGACTTTTTTGAGAAAAATAAACCATACTGCATGGTTAGCAAGCCACCCTGCAGAAAAATGCTGCATTCAGACAACACAATAACCCACGCTACAGAAAAATGCTGCATTCAGACAATAAATTAGCCTACCTGGAGGAAAATACGCTGTGTTCAGACAACACAATAACCCATGCTGGGTTATTGCATTGTGCGAATCCAGCCTTTCTCTCAGTGATGTCAGCATGTAGTCAAATCTAGATCCAAGTGACAACCATTTCTCTACATTCTGTACCATCACCTTCCTGTATTACAGGGCTGTAGAATCTTAGGCCTAAAGGCCAAATCTGGCCCTCTGGGGTTCGTCAGATGGCTCCAGCCCCTTTCTCCCAACCACCAACCCTTTCATGGTTTCCTGGTTTTGCACAGGTTGTTTTCTATTCTAAAAGGTTGAAATGCCTCTCCTGAGGCTTAGTAAATGGCAGTAAAAGCGTTCAGCTATAATATGCTGGTAGTTTGGCCCTGATAGAGGTGTATAAAATTAGGCATGGTGTGGAGAATGTTTCTCATAATACTAAAATCTGGGGTCATCTCATGAAGCTGATTGGTGGGAGATTCAGGACAGATAAAAGGAAGTACTTCTTCAAACAGTGCAAAGTTATTATTTATTATTAATATTTATTACATTTATATACCGCCCCATAGCCAAAACTCTGGGGAATTTGCTAGAACAAGATGCAGTGATGGCCAACAATTCGGATGGTTTTAAAAGGTGGTTAGACAAATTCCTGGAGGAGAAGGCTATCAATGGCTACTAGTTTGGATGGCTATGTGCTACCTCTAGTATAAGAGGCATTATGCCTATGTACACCAATTGCTAGGGAACATGGGGGGCGGAGGGTGCTGTTGCATCCATGTGCTGCTTGTGGGGTTCCTGGTCGACGTTTGGTCACAGTTTGAACAGAATGCTGAACTAGATGGACTGTTGGCCTGATCCAGCATGGTTCTTCTTATGTTCTTATGTTCTCTGAAATGGAATTCGGCTCACGCCTGATATAGGTTCTGCATCCCTGCTGTTTTAGAAATCCCACCCAGATTCTTTCCAGGTTCTAAAAAATTAGCAACAAACATTCACATGTTTTCAAATTTGCTGCCACAAATATCAAAGGCCAAAAGATAAAAGAATGAATATGTAGATTCTTGGGATTAAATGGCAGATGATGCCATAGAGGACACAATTCTGTACTCCACAGCAGAAAATGGATTTCTAGGCCTGGTTCTTATGTTTTTGCAATAGGGCAAAAGCAGAAAGGTTAGCATTGTTACAAACCAAAACACATCAATATGCAATATAATTGAAAGGTGTATCTTGCAACTGCTGAATTGTCTCCCGATAAGGGAAATATTTCAAGTGTTTCCATTATCTCTGGCTATTATTTAGGACAGCCAAGGAAGTGATATATTCATTGGAGCTTGTCTTGATGGAATCTTTGTGAAGCACAAAAATGGGCGGCCTCCTGTCATCTTTAGGTGAGTTTATTTTCAAAATGTGGTTGCATTTTTAAACAAATGTTTTCTTGCATTTCTCCTAAGAAGCTGAAAGTGTTTCAGCTGAAGCAAGAATTTCTGTCTTATGATGAAACTGCACAGAACAGAGTATAAACCAAGGGGAATGTATAGTTACATACGTAATGTGAGGCTCTTGCCATATGGTTGACTTGAGAACTGTGCTGCCAGTGTGTTTGTTACCTTCATCAGATAATTATTACTTAAAGGTCTTAGTCCTTTAATCTCAGGTGTTTTATCATGTGGTTGGTTCAGTTCTTGTGTGCAGAGGGAAGCATGTGCAAAAAGCAATCAACCTCTCATGGATGGTTTAATTGGTTTTCCTGCACATTGCAGAGGATTGTACTAGATGGATCTTGTGGTCCCTTCCAACTCTACAATTCTATGATTCTATGAAATCTTTAGAGCCTCAAGCATGCAGATCAGCTAAGAATTTCTGCAAATCTGTAGGAAATAGCCTGGCAAATTCGTATTCTCTCTCGTGTGCCTGCATTAATGTGTGAGGCCTTGAGAGTTTGAATGTCTCTCACTCTTCTTTCCCCTGCATAGGTGGCACGACATTGCTAACATGTCTCACAACAAATCCTTTTTTGCGTTAGAGTTGGCAAATAAAGAAGAGACCATCCAGTTCCAAACTGTAAGTGAGTGAGCTTTTATTCTTATTCATTTTAAAGCAATTGTGGTACAGTGAAGGAACTAGACATTTACTGTGTGTGCATGTTTATATCTTGAAGGTGAACATTCGTTAGATTTTTTTAAAAAAATACAATCTTTAAATGGGGTAAGCAGCAGTTAACACATTTTATATTGGCTATTTGTGGCCTTGTAGGGTCAAGATGTATTTCCTTTATATGTCCTTGGAGCGTTTTCTCCACCACCTCATCAGGAAGTACAATGATCATAAAGTTGGGTGGGATGGAGATGCATTTAAATTTCTCGTCTATTAAGTCTAAGCCAGTCCTCACTAACCTGGTGCCCTCCAGGTGCTGGATTGCAACTCCCATCATTCCCAGCCAGCATGGCCATTGGTTGTGCTGTCTGGGCATGATGGGAGTTGCAGTCCAACATATCTGGAGGGTGCCAGGTTGGGGAAGGCTGCTCTAGGCCACTTCTTGTAGGATTCTATGTACTTGGAGACTTAGGGACCAACCCTATGGCTCCTAGACAGAGTCGGCAGAGGGTGGGGGATAGGATAATTCATCTTCCTGAATCTGAGGTCAGCAACAGCACTCTGACCTCGGACCCAGGAATTCGAGCTCCCCTCCCCCTCCCAGCTAACATGGAGAGAATGACACTGGCTGCCTCTCCAAGGTCGCCTTTCAACCTCGGAGGGAAGGGAAAGGGGGTATGCTGGTGGGTGGGGAGGGAAGGGGACAACTTACACCATACCCACAGGCCTCCCCAGCCTCCTTTCCTCATCCTCCCCAACACTTCAGCTAGACAGTGAAAAAACTAAATTGCAGAGCAGGAGGCGCAATAGAGGCTCGTAAATCTCCAAGTTCGGATGTTTACGAGTATCAAGGGCGGATCTGATAGGATTGTACCCTTAACTTCTGTAAGTGGGTTCACAGTGCTATTTGTGAGGTGGGCTTTTTATTTTTGTTTCTGGGAAGATGATAGTATAAAACATGAATAGACAGCCTCAGTCACAGCAGGAGTTTGCAAGCAGGCCTCTGGGTCTGGCTATGGCATGGAATTAGATGTGGCTATTTATTGCTATTGCTGTTTTGCAGGTATTGTATTATTATCGATCCCTTCTGCAGTCTTCTATGCTTCGTTTACATTGTTTTTTAAGATTTATTATGGTAGTTTTGTTTTATTATATTCTGTGATTCTGTATTTATCTAATGGAAGCCCTAAAAGACAGCCTAACATTATTTCGAATAAAAATAAAATAAATAACAGAGTCCCATCTGCCCCTTGATTGCTCGGTTGCTGCCTCCTTCCTGGCTCTGTGGTCTAAAGGAAAAACCATCCCAAGGAGCAACATGGCTGCATTGGCTTTATATTATATATGGAAGAGACACCATCTTCTTCTTTGAAATTGACTTGCAATACCCTTGCCAAACAGCTTGACAGCCGTTAGTATACTATATAATATATGAAGACCCAGTGTGGTCTAATGGTTAAAGCATTGGACTAATTCCTAGGTTCAAATCCCCATTCATCTATGAAGTTGACTGGTTCACCTTTGGTCAATCACTCTCTCTCAGCCTCATCTACCTCACAGGGTGGTTGTAAGCATAAAACGTGGGGGTGCCATCAATACTGCCCCAAGCTCCATGGAGGAAAGCTAGGCTAATCATTTAATAACTAAATGTAATGAATCAATTACCTGTTGGCTTTCAAATATAGGACCATTTTGTCATGCC
Source organism: Anniella stebbinsi (assembly GCA_029215795.1). NCBI lineage: Eukaryota > Metazoa > Chordata > Lepidosauria > Squamata > Anniellidae > Anniella > Anniella stebbinsi. The sequence goes on along the minus strand of JARDYH010000001.1, from coordinate 345,176,373 downwards.
ACTACTTGTCAATGGGGAGAAGAAAAATATGCATCTTAACCTGAATATGCTATGCGCACCATACATGGGCCCAGTTGAGACAATCTATTCAGTGAGGAGAACATGTAATGCTTGTATATCTGAGTACCTCCAACGTATGTAGGCCCAAGATGCCCTGTCAATATCCTATAAGCAGTTTGCAAATCGACTATATGGGTTGGGCTTCTTGCATTGGATTGTACATGTGCAGGATCTATGCAAAGATTGTGCCCATCTGTGGTTGAATGGGGCCCCTAGAACCAGGGCAGTCATGCCCAGTGGATGGGATGGATTCCACTCCTCTGTGCGCAATGTCTGCGCAGTGAAAAGATAGGCCCAACCAGGCCAATAATTTAGTCCTGCAAACCCACTTCAGTAGGAAAGTGAGTTCAACCTTTGCTGAAACCAATCCAGCTACCCACTTTGTTTTACATCTCTCTCTTTTGTTCGACAGGAAGACATGGAGACGGCAAAATACGTGTGGAGGATGTGTGTCGCCAGGCACAAATTTTATAGACTAAATAAATGTAGCCTGTAAGTACAACAACCCTAAATTTGTATTCTATAATTTACTACTAATATTCTGTAATTTACTACCCAACTAATATATATCTTATTTTTTAGTACTTATTTCTGAGGCTAGAACTTATTTATCTAGGAAATATTTCAGTGTTCAATGAGGAGCCGTATCTGAGGCTGTAGAATTCTTCTTTTTGGTGCTGAATCAGAGAATAATCTAAAGAACCATGAGCGATAGGAGAAAATCTATAGTGCTTTCTGGAGCTATTCAGTGTATTCTTGCAGAAAAATGCTGCAGTGTATCAGAGGTTGCATTTTGCAGGGGGAGGCAACCTGGTGCCTTCCCAATGTTTTGGACTTTTATTTATTTATTTATTACATTTCTATACTGCCGAATAGCTGAAGCTCCCATAAACTCCAGCTTCCATAATCCCCAATCAGTATAGCCAGTGTTCAGGGATTATGATGGTTGTAGTCCAAAGCATCTGGAGGTCACCAAGTTGCCTATCTTTGCATTACATACTAAGACTGAGTTCACACAACACGCTAACACAGACTAAAATGTTGTTGTTGTGAGTTGCTGTAGAACTGTGGATTATCGTGTTGTCTGAAAATAGCACGTTTTCCGCAGGGTGACTTGTTAACCATGCAGTGTGGCTTATTTTCCTCAAGCAAGCCACCTTGAGAACCCATGAGTTACTGTTGGGTTGTTCAGGGTGGTTAACAAGCCACCCTATGGAAAATGTCCTGGGTTCAGATAACACGCTAACCCACGGTTCAGCAGACAACTCACAGTTCAACAACAACCACTCTCAACCACTGAGTGTGGATTATCGTGTTGTGTCTAAGAAAGAGTGAATAAGGAAAATAAGGACTGTTGTGTTTATATCCTAATAGGTAATTAAAAACTCTTGAGAATAAGCTTGTGCAATGTCTTACAGAAGAGCTTGTGCAAACGAAGCAACTTCTCTGGATTCAGGAGCACATTTCTCAGACACTACTTTTCCACTAAGCTGGAAATACCTATTCTGTGAGCGGAAGAGATTTTCTCTTTGGGCATTTTTGGATCCAACCCAATGAAACTGTCCAATGAGGTCATTGAAGCTAATATTCTCTGAGGTTCCAAAATATTTAACTTTCTGAATATATACATTTGTTCTGAATTGGTGAAAGGACAAGATCATTGCAGCAGTGGATTTGATTCTGAATTGGCACGCCTGGCATAGTCTGTTCTTTCACACCGTCAGAGCCACATTATCAGTAGTTCACATCCCGACCACAAGCAGCCTAATCTGGAGTGGAAAGCAGTCATGAATCTTCATGCTGGTTCATTCTCCAGGTTCTGTGTTTTAGACAGTGGAACCAACTGTAATCCATTTTGAAGATAGTACATTCCTATTTGGGGTTGCTTTTGATGACTGTTCAGAAGCTGAAGCTGGTGCAGAAATAATCAGTCTGCCTCCTGTTGGGAAATGGCCTCCTAGAAGCATATTCTTCTAGACCAGGGGTATACAGAAGGTAGACGGATCAGTTGCTATAGCTTAGCATGAGTTTTTGACTCATATTTTTGACAACAGCAGCAATGAAAGGCTTCCCCCTTCTCCTGAAATTAGACTGTTAGAATTCCTGTTTTGTAGTAACTTGGGCTACAATCCTACATTACACAGCTGGGAGAAAGTCCCACTGAATTGAGGGGAACGTACTTCTGAGTGGATGTGCATTGGATTGCACTGTCAAATACAATAGGCAAGTCATCCCAGTCTATGGTTAATATGGTTCAGTGAGTAGTTGGCTCCACTCCCTTCCATTTGGCTTCATCTGCCAATTTTACATCTGGCTTCATTCATCCAGCCTCAATTTTGCACCTGGTTCTGGTTGATGACCTCAGGATTCCAGTAAGAAAACAAAGGAAGCACAAGCCTGTAATGTGCCCAAACCTTCCCCAACTTGATGTTCTCCAAACGTTTGGACTTCAACTCCCATCAACACCAGCCAGCATGGCTAATGGTCAGGAATGCTGCACATTTAATCTCAAACAGCTGGGCAGAAAGTGGATCTCCAGACATTTTGGATTTCAACTCCCAACATTCCTGACCATTGGCCATGATGGCAGGGGCTTGAAATGTAAAACATCTGGAGATCTGACTCCTGCTCACTCCTGCTGTCGGCCCCTTTTTTTGTTTACATCTAATTGCAATGTTTATTGCCACCTTCAGGCCTCGTTAGTGCTCTCTATGCATCAGGTAGGAATTGGGGACTTTAGAGATGCATTTTTAGGGCTAAATGTACAATGCAGCTTTCCATTTTTCTTCCTCCTTTGTCATGAGTGGTGTATCCGCATGAATCTTGTACTATGTATGAAGGGAACTCTCAGCTGATGGCAGGAGTGCTAAAAAAAATGAAATCCTTGATCATAAAAGTTGTCCTTTGTTCCGCATATTACCAAACACATGCAGGTTGACCACTCAAGTGATATGGCAAGTAAATAACTAATTGGAATATATACTTTGACCTAAAACTCTGAACTCTAGAACATTTATTTTTCTCCTAGAGGGCGGTCAAAACCTGAGCTTGAGGTGTTTTATATTTTAATGGCTGGGAACTAAGAATGGGACTATGTTAGATGCATGCTGATATTTTTACTATATTTTCTTTTTACCACTCTTATCGCTGCTAATATTTGCCACGTTTTGATTTCATTTGTTTAAAAAGGTGCCCCCGTCCCCTCCACTTTTCTGCTTGATCATTCTGCTTTAGGATAAGAGAGTCCAGTGCTGAGATGGGTTTAGCCTCACACCACTTCCAGGGAACAAAACTGCACATGTTACCAAAAGGACTGAGGCTACTTTGGTTCTTTTGCCAGAAGTATAAGTGCAAAGGTTCCATTTACACAACAAGCATTGCCATAAGCTTCTTCCCATGAGGGATTTACATGTGCTGTGGGAATGGTGCAGAGAAGGGAATTTCATGAAACGTGGAGAAATTACAATACAGGATACATGGACCAAATAGGGATGGCGGGGGAAAAACTAAGAACTAGAGTGCAAGACGCGGAATAATGGGCTGAAGTTACAGGAAGCCAGATTCCGGCTGGACATCAGGAAAAACTTCCTGACTGTCAGAGCAGTATGACAATGGAACCAATGACCTAGTGGCCTTCAAGATGCAGCTGGACTTCCATCTTTCAGCTATGCTTTAAGGTGGATTCCTGCATTGAGCAGGGGGTTGGACTCGATGGCCTTATAGGCCCTTCCAACTCAGCCATTCTATGATTCTGTGATTCTGTGAAGGGGGACGCCCAATGGGAAGCAATTCCTGTTATAGTGCTATTTCTCATCTGTGATCATGGTTGTTAATGTATCCACATCAGTCCATCTCTGCCCTTCATACGCTTCACAATTTAAACAAGCAAGCCACTTTGTTAGAGCATCTGGAGCACAGGGATACATCCTCTAGTCACATGTAAACAAATTACTCCCATTTTCATATCATTTTACGTTGAATTGTTCATGCAACACGGTCCTGAATTTCATATGGCGGACATGATACATTTATTGTTTTGTGATATTCTGGTATAATTTATTTATTTTATTTATTTATTACATTTGTATACCGCCCCATAGCCGAAGCTCTCTGGGCGGTTTACATAGGATTAAAAACAATTAAAAACAATATACAAAAATTAAAACAGCAAAAACATACAACATACACACAATCTATACATTTAATAGATGTAAACTGTTGAAAGCATTGATTCAGCCCCTCAAAGCAAACCTACAGCTAAACAAAACAGCCTTTTATAGGGCTTAGAATTCATGAGAATTCACTTTGGTGGACGTTTGCATAGTTTTGTCTGTCTCTTGGTTTCTTTAACATATGCAGCTAGAATTTTTCTCTCTAGCTGTGAGGACCAGGAACTTATATTTGTAAAATAGCAGTAGCGAACTTATATTTGTAAAATAGCAGTTTGACTCCTAACTCAGGTCTGCTGGCGAACAAGAAAATCCATCTCAGAGACCACATGTGTTCCATCCCTGTCGTAGACTAACAGAATCCTTCTCCACTAGCAACAGGTTTATCTTTTCATTCTGTGGTGTTGGACAGGCTGGGTGGTCATGACCATAATGGAGAGGACACCCTTCTGAAAGCCCACTTGAAGCTCTGTTGAAAATATTTCCTCTGTTGATAACCAGCATCCTTTCTTTTAAATGTGCTGTTTCATTGCCTACATTTTGTCTGCATGTACCTTGTCTCTAGAGACTCCCCAGACTCTCCGCCTGAGGAAGGCTCTCAGAAATCTTTCCTCATTCTTTCCTTTCCACGCTTTCCAATCCTTTCTCGTCCTTCTCTGCCCAAAGGGTGAGCCAGAAAATATTCTCTTTCTTTCCTTCTGTGTTCTTTGCATGCCAGTTATTTGTATGACTCCCATGTTTGCTTGTGGCAAGGCTGGCCTTACTGTAAGGCAATGTGATGCAGTACAGCTTAACCCCATAGGCATCAGACCCCAGTGGCGGCACCGTTTCCTTGCTCTGCCGTCCTCCGTGTGACATTTAAACCAACCTTCCCCAACCTAGTTCCCTCCAGATATGTTGGATTGCAATTCCCATAATTCCCAACCAGCATGGACACCTGGCTGGGAGTTGTAGCCTGACACATCTGAAGGGCACCCACTTAGGAAAGCCTCATTAAACACCTGAGCAAGGTAGGAATGGAGTGGGGCAAATCACTTTTACCTTTTGTTTCAGGACAAGTGTGTCTAAGGCTAGCACTGGCTTGTGATATGACTAAGTGAATGTGCCGGACATGCCAGAATGTTTCTAGAAATGGTATGACCCCTAAGATTAGGCAAACATCACAGCTTTGTTAGTGAAGCAAAGTATTTCATATTATCCCATTTATATGGAATGTGGGGGTCTGCGAAACTCACTATTTTGTGCGAAATTCTGCACAGAGCACCATCTAATTTAACAGGTCCTTAAGCCATGTGCCGCCCCTTTTGTATGCAGCATTGGTACACTGACATAGTTGCCTTCTGGGTCACAGGACTAGAGCAGTGGTTAAGTACACTTTAAATCGGAGGCTAGGCTGGATGGACCCCTGTAAGGGTTGGTACTTTTCATGCACCTGACATTTTGTATAGATTGGTCTTCCAGGCAGCCCTTTGTGAGAGGGAGCATTTGGGGTATTGCAAACGGCAGCAGAGGAATGCTTTGGAGTTTTTCAGTTATGTGGATGGGTCTCCTCAAGGTTGCAGTCTCACCTACATGAAAATGCAACATTATTCTGTACTGCAGTGCAAACTGGGCTTAGTGCTGGAACTGGGTATGCCTATCCATACATGCACGGCTCTGTCCAGTTTTAGCAGCTTGTTCTACCCACTGTAAGATAAAGTTACACGTGGCAGTGTGAATTGAGCTAAAATAGAACACCCCCCTCTCCCAGCAGTTGGTCTGTGCCACTAAGAAAGCAAATGGGGATTCACCATTTGTGACCCAAGAAAATGTGTGTTGTAGTGAGAGTCAGGAAACTAGTCAGGCAGACTAGCTACAGTACAAGCAGTTAATCTTGAGGCAATTAAAACAAACTGTTACAGACTCCCTTTTGTAACAGTCCAGTACATTTCTGGAAACCTGATTCCTTCTCGCTCTGAAATCCTAATGTGAATGCAATACATGCAAAATGAATGTTTATGCCATATTCTGCTGGTCAGCTGATGGAGAAGGAATGTTTAAAGCCACTGTGTTTTCTTTGATTCGCTTTGTTGTGTGTGTGTGCTCTCCAGCTGTGGAGGATTATGCCTGTGGGTGGCAAGTTGGCTCCTGGAATAATAGCCACTTTAAGAGTTTGGAGCACTAAAGTTTGTACTAAGCTGCAATCCTAAACACACTTCCTACGGAATAAGCCCTACTGGGTACAGTCAGACTTATTTCTGAGTAAACGTGCGTAAGATTGCACTATCAGTGACATTATTACAAAATCTGTATTTTTATTATGTAACTTTGCTTTGTAGACAAGGTCAGACGGTGACAGTGAATCCGGTTAGGAGGCGATCGTCCACCAGGATGTCTCTGGTAAGGTCTCTGACTCTGAGGTGTCCCTTGTTCCTTGGATTTTTTAAAAAGGGACTAAGGTTGCCCCTTAAAAAAGAAAAATGCTGTTGGTATTGGGTAAACGCTGGTGAAACCAGAAAGGGTGGAATGCCTATAGACTTTCAGCTTTTTACAGTTATCTAGTTGGACTACAGTTCAGTATGAAAATCTCCTTTCAGCTTGGTGCAGATATATTTCAGTCGCTTCCATGAATTAAGAGATAACAATTGGTCTCAATCCACCCTTTCCCAAGAGAATACTGGAAGAAGTACGAAGTAAATACGTATTTCCATACCTCGGTCAGTTGGGGCCCAGTCTACAGCTTTTAACAAAGGCGCTATTTATCTAGAAATTTCCTAGTGATTTTAACAATATCCTGTCTTAATTTACACCATCCTGTCTTCCCAACAGTTTGGGACTGAACTAATAAACTGCACCTAAAGTAAATAGAAAAAATATCAGTGAGTTGTGTTTCTCGTTGGACTACAGCTCAGGATGAAAATCTCCTTTCAACTTGATGCAGATATATTTCAGTTGCTTTCATTAATCAAGAGATAACAGTTGGTCTCTTAACCACGTCTAGCTTTTTCTAAGGCAGGCAACCGATCCTTTCTTTCAGCAGTGAACAATTAGCCAACGCCTTCAAATAAATAAACACAGTAAGGGGAGAGACTGGGGAAACCCAGCCTCCAGAGTGAATTTCAGTACTATACAAATGCTATATTTTACAGTAGTACCCTATGCTATGCAAATTAAGCATATTACACACCACTTTTGGGTTGCAGTATTTAACTTGTATATACATTTATAATATAATTTGTATATGCTAAAGCACCCTACAGTTCTTTATATTCCTCCTACTAGGGACCACCACCAAGAGGGTACTATTCCACTCATGTCCTGGTTGTGGAGCTTTCATAGATGGCTGGATGGATACTGCAGCAACAGATTGTTGGACTGGATAGACCTTAAGTGTGATCCAACACAGCTCCTCTTATGTTCTTAAAGGTGCAATCCTATGCATGTTTAGACAAAAAAAAGGCCCACAACTCCCAGCATGCCCCAGCCAGCTGGGGGCTGGGGCATGCTGGTAGTTGTGGGCCTTTTTTCTGTCTAAACATGCATAGGATTGTGTCCTAAGTCTCACTAATTCAAATAAAGGACTGTTCTAATATTCCCATTTTACAATGGGAGGGATGCAGTAAGAGCAAAGGGCTTACCCAAAGCTGCATACTAAAGTTTATGAAATAGCAGGGATTTGAACTCAAGTTCGTTCTTATAAACCAGACTACAGTAGCTGGCTTGTAGAAGTTGGATTCAAATCATGGAATTGGATTTGACCATAGGGGAGAAGCAATGGAGCAGAAGAGACTTTGAGCTGACAGTGATGATGGTAGCCAACATACCTTGTTATTTTGTGTGTGTGTGTGTGTGTATATATATAAGATGAGGTGTTTAATAAGGAGCTAGTAAGAATTGCATATTTTAAAGACTTCTTATAATTCTTCCAAGTATTGCCTATTAGATTAACAGGGCTTTGAATGTGGCAGATGGCCTATAGGTTTAAAATCAGCTCAACAGAAATTTGATACTGGCAAGAATACAAATCCCTCAACAGCATTAATTTGCTTCATTATAATCAGTCCCCTTCTTTCCATAGGGCTTATTCCTTTTATAAGGCTTAGATTGCGGCCCCTCCCCTAGCTCCTTTCCCAGGGTGGAAGTAGTTCACACTCAGTTCCTAAAAACAACCATAATTGTGACTCAGCAGCCAATCAGTTCTTTATTAGGTTCTTTTTGTAAGTAAGTATGAAACTGCTTCTTCTATCCTGCATTGATTCTATTAGCTAATGTAGGTTTCGAACAACTGAGCAAATAATTCCGTAATAATAGTTTGAGCTGGCTGCTAAATGCTTATTGGCTTAATGCAGATATTGTTAATCAGGTGGTTGGCAGGTGTTGCAGTCTGTGCCCTATTAACTTCAAGAGATGTATTTTGGTTGATCAAGATCTGATTGGTTGTGCATGTCAAAGTGCAGACACCCTGATTCAGCATTTTTCACATTGGTGCCCACAACCCCGAAGGCATCCTGTTAACTTTCATTAAGGGTGCAATGCTATGCATGTTTAGGCAGAAAAAAAAATCCTACAGTTCTTAGACTGGGTTCACACAATACGGTAACCCACAGTCAGTGGTTGAGTGTGGGCTGTTGTTGAACTGTGAATTATCATGTTGTCTGAATGCAGTGTGTTTTATTTATTTATTTATTTATTTACTGCACTTCCATACTGCCCAATAGCCGAAGCTCTCTGGGCGGCTTACAAAAATTAAAACCATAAAACCCATTCAAAATATAAAACAACGACAGTATAAAAACATAATTTAAAATACAGTATAAAAGCACAACCAGGATAAAAACCGAGCAGCCATGCAGAAATTGATAGGGATTTAAAATATAAATTTAAACAGCAAGGTTAAAAATCAAACTGAAGAACTGTTAAAACACAGTGAAAGTAAAAAGGTCTTCATCTGGAGTCTAAAGGAGTATAAGGTAGATGCCAGACGAACCTCTCTGGGGAGCTCATTCCACAGGCTGGATGCCACAGCAGAGAAAACCCTCCTCCTAGTAGCCACCTGTTCACTTCCTTTGGCAGGGGCTCACGGAGAAGGACCCCTGAGGATGATCTTAGGGTCTGGGCAGGTACATATGGGAGGAGGCGTTCCTTCAGATAACCTGGCCCCAAGCTGTTTAGGGCTTTGAATGTTAATACCAGCACTTTGTTAACCATGCAGTATGGCTTGTTAACCACCCTGAACAGCCCAACAGCAAACCATGGGTTCTCAAGGTGGCTTGTTCGAGAAAAATAAGCCAAACAGCATGGTTAACAAGTCACCCTGCAGAAAATAAGCTACATTTATACAACGTGATAACCCACATTTCAACGGCAGCCCCACAGTTCAACAACAGCCCACACTCAACCACTGACTGTGGGTTACCGTATTGTGTGAACCCAGAATCATAGAATAGTAGAGTTGGAAGGGACCTATAAGGCCATCGAGTCAATGCAGGAATCCTGAAAGATGGCTGTCCAGCTGTGTCTTGAAGGTCTCTAGGATGGGAGAGCCCACTGCATCCCTAAGTCATTGGTTACATTGTCATACTGCTCTAACAGTCAGGAAGTTTTTCTTGATGTGCAGCCAGAATCTGGCTTCTTGTAACTTGAGCCTATTATTCCCCGTCCTGCACTCTGGGATGATTGAGAAGAGATCCTGGCCCTCCTCTGTGTGACAACCTTTCAAGTATTTGAAGAAGAGTGCTATCATGCCTCTTCTCATTCTTCTCTTCTCCAGTCTTAGTATGTCCCAGCTATCCATGTTTGCTAGGGAATGCTGAGACTTGTAGGACTTTTTTCTATCAAACGATGCGTAGGATTGTGCTCTAAGTCAGCCGGTTGGAGCAAAGTTTCCTTCTTGTGCTCAGAGCTGCTGTGAATTAAAATGAGAGAGGAGGGAGTTTTTTGCAAAAGCAGTGCACATGAGTTGGGTTAAAGGTTGAGGTTTTTCTATTATTATTTCATCTGGTGTGTATCTCCACTTATTTCTGCAATATCTTTGCAGCAGCCCAAACCGCAGCCTTATATGATGCCGCCGCCACCACCTCAGCTACACTACAACGGACACTATGCAGAACCTTATACATCTTCACAAGGTAAATATAGTAAACTGAAGTATTTTACCCTGTCGGTGCTTTGTGAGGGAGAAAATTCATTCTCCATTTGGAAGAGGTAGAGAAGGATCTGAGGGCCCGTTATGCTTTGTGGTTATTAATGTTCTCAGCATAAGCAGTCCCTGGATGGAGACTGTGTGAGCTCCTCCCATGCAGGAACATCAAACTATTTGTTCCTCTGACCTAGCATTGCCTATTTTGGCTGGCAGTGACTTTCCAGGTAACTTTCTGTCTAAGCATGTGTAGGATTGTTCCCTATGTCAGCCAGTTGGAGCACAATTTCCTTCTTGTGCTCAGAACTGCTCTGAAATAAAAATGAGTGGGCAGCAAGCTTTTTGCAAAACCTTTTGGTCAAAGCCATTCTTGTCACTTGCTATCTGATCCTTAAACTGGAAGCACTGGGGAGTACAGTTAGGCTCAACCGCTGATCTATAGTCCCTCCCTGAAGTATGTTGCAACTGGGAGACTTCTGTCTGAGCAGACAGAGGTAGCACGTTGAACACAAGGAAGAAAATATTACTGGAGGACCTCCAGCTACCTGTAGCACAGGGGTGGAAACCTTTTTCATCCCTAGGGTTACTCTCTCTCATAGGTAACCTGCTGGGAACCAGGTACTGATGGTGGGCAGGGTCAAAGCCTCACAAACCTTCCATTCACATGCACATGAAAAAATCCTGCCCGTGCAACAATTTGGCTTGAAAAAAGCATCCTATTGACTTTAATGGGATGTTTTTTTGAGCTACTATCACCATTGTCATTATCACCATTCTCGTTAACTTTATCATCATCATCATCATCATCATCATAAACGTAGAAAGCATTTTTACCCTGTTCTTCAGCCAAAATAGGTGCCACGAGTGGGTAACTGTGGCACCAAGGGGGTTACAGCAGAAGAGGAAAGGGTTAACCTTTCCCACTCCAGGGGTACTCCCCAAACCAGCTCCCTGCACTGCATTAGGCTTGGAAAAACCCTCCATTGCCTCCAAGGAGACTTTTTCCAAACCTAATTGCTGCCTGGGAGTGATTTTTAGAGGGGGCACAGTGTGCAGGGAGGGGAGAGTTAACCCATCCCTCCCCAGCGGTGTCCTCTATGCTGAAATTAGGCTTGGAAAAAAACTCCCTGATGAAGCAGGGTTCCCGAGAGCACGGAGGCTTCTACTCAAGTTCAAGCAAATGCAAGTAGAAAAGCCCCCTTCAGATCTTCCCCCTGAACATAGGGCTGAGTGGACAGGAAGATTCTGAGTGGTGGGGGGGCTGAGTGAACATGGAGATTCCAGGGTTGTGGTTTCCATGACAGCCCATGTCCCCTCCCCACTTTCATCCCACGCTTGAGCAGACTGAAGACCACCTGCATAGGGCTTTAGTTTCCATATGTCCAAACCCTTCCACTAAGTAGAAGCAGTATTCTGCAGAGAGCTGAAATGAGATACTCAGCACTTTAGATACTTAGTTCTTGACAATGTAGTTGATGGAGGCTTATTTGCTGGCCCAGAGAGATGTGGCTCTACTAATAATTAGAAAAAAAAACAGATTAGTGCAATGGATGGTTGATTCTTTGATTACATGTCCTTTTTTCCATTTCTCTGGGTGGATCTAAATGGATGCTGCGCTCATGTATTTTAGATAATCTCTATGGGAATAACCAGAATGGCTATTACTGCCACTCTCAAACCAGCTTGGATAGAGCCCCGCATGACTACAATGGCCGAATCCGCAACGGGAGCGTCTACAGTGCTCACAGCACGAACTCCCTGAACAACCCACAGCACTACATGCAACCCTCTCCCATGTCCTCTAACCCGAGCATTACCGGCAGTGACGTTCTCCGATCGGATTACGTCCCATCGCACCGGCACAGTGCCCTGATACCACCTTCTTATCGGCCTACCCCAGATTACGAGACAGTGATGAAGCAGCTTAACCGAGGAGCGATTCACTCTGACAAGCAGAGCCATTCCATGAGGAATCTCAACATTGGCAATTCATATGCCTACAGTAGGCCTGATGCCATGGTATACAGCCAGCCAGAAATCCGAGAACATGTTAATTTTGCCTCCCCTCACTCTGGCCATTACCCGTTTAACCTGAATTACAGTTTCCACAGCCAGTCCCCCTACCCCTATCCCGCTGAACGGCGCCTGGTGGTTGGAGCTGTGAGCGTGCCTGAGCTCACGAATGTTCAGTTGCAGGCCCAAGATTATCCTGCGCCGAACATTATGAAGACTCAAGTCTACCGCCCCCCTCCGCCATATCCTTATCCAAGACCGGCTAATAGCACCCCAGACCTGTCTCGGCACCTCTACATCAGCAGTAGCAATCCGGATCTCATCACCCGGCGGGTCCATCACTCGGTCCAGACATTTCAGGAGGACAGTCTGCCCGTCGCACATTCCCTCCAGGAAGTGAGCGAGCCCTTAACGTCTGCCCGGCATGCTCAGTTGCAGAAGAGGAACAGTATTGAGATAGCTGGCCTGGCTCACAGCTTCGAGGCCGTGAGGATTAAAGAGAGGACCATGTCGGCATCCGCTGCGGATGCGGCCCCTCCGAAGGTGGTCCCCGGAGGGTCTCAGCCGACCGTTTTCCTGGAGAGAACCAAGCAAGAGGAGAACGAGGAGCAAGAGGAAAATGTGAACTATGGGCATAAGAAGTCTCTTTCAGATGCCACAATGCTGATTCATAGCAGTGAGGAAGACGAAGAGTTCGAGGAAGAAAACAAGACTAATCCAGCCCTCTCTCCATTCATCAATGGAAAACCCCAGCTTCCTTCTGTCCTGGGCTGTTACACTCCGGAGTCCTTATTGAACTATCCATACAGTTCTGTCGCTTCATCTCCGGGCCCTTTACATATACATGAACCCAAGTTGCATATCACGGAGACTGAGAAGAGGGCAAAAGATGGGAGCTCCGCCCACGTCATGGCTGATAGTGAAGTGCAGAGGAGAGGTGATGGGCTGTTGACGCCGTCTGTGTCTGAGTCTGATTTAACACTGTCTGCGAGATACCGGGTGCGGAAGGATTCTGTAAAGAAGAGACCAGTGTCTGAATTACTTTCAGGGAAGAAGAATATAGTAGAAGGGCTTCCTCCTTTAGGGGTAAGTTTTCCCAGGTTTTTCCTCTTCAACCTTTCTAAGCAACCTTCCCCAGCATGATGCCTTCTAGAAGTGTTAAACTGCAAGTCCCTTAATCCCTAGCCAGCATGGTCAATGTCCAAACAACATCTGGAGTACTATTTGTTCCCTAGCCTGCTGTAATTTTTTGATAATTATTAAATTACACCTTTAATTTAATTTGTATAAATTAACTATATGCTTTAATTATATATATATTTATAACTGAATGGCATTAGTGATGAGCAGAATGTTCTTGTGCAATGTATTTCTTCCTCCCTCGACAAATGTCTCCAAACACAAGAGGGGCTGCATTTTTCTCCAGGGTTTCTGCCTTTTAACTTCTTCCCTGCCTACTGCTTGGAATCCTTTCCTCTCACTTGTGTTACCCTTCCAAATTAATCATCCCATTTACAGAGGTTCCCCCCCCTCGCTCCCCCCTCTGTCAACTTGGCTTGTTTTATTGGCAGCTGCAAACTAGCCAATGTCCAAACAACATCTGGTGTGCTACACTTCCCTACCCTGGTATAAGCATTAACATGAGGTTCCCTATGTAGATCATCACATGTCACAACTGAACATGCCAGGGTGGGCAACTTATGGCCCTCCTGGTGTTTGGGCCTACAACTGCCATCAGCCCTAGCCAGCTTAGCCAGTCATGTGGGATCATGGGAGTTGTGGCACACCAGATGTTTTGGTCTACAAGATGTCCGTCCTTGGTATATACAATTTTTACCTTATAAACAAAGCAAACCCCCATGTGATGCCAAATGTGACTACTTCCATGGTGTCTTTATGATTTCCTCACAGCCTTGCCTCTCACAGAGGATTTTTTTAATGTATGGAACTGCCCTAAGAGAAACCAGTCAAGATTATTTTTAAGTCTTTATTGAAGCCAACTGCTGTCTTCCAATTATTTAACACTATCAACGATAAAATAGTTCTTCTTTCTCTCCTGTTACCTTGTCCCATCATTTTGCTGAAATTAAGAAAGATTTGGGTAAACAAGAGTGGATTTTTCTGTGGAAGGATTGTGAGTGTCATTCAATTTTGGTGCCCTACTCAAAACAAATGCCTGGTCTCAGAAATCTTTAATTCTATATCTTCTGCACCAGGCTGCGGTTGTTGGATCTCAGAGTTCTAGTAAAAACAAAGTAAATCCTGTAAGCCTGAAATCTGACCACCCCTGCTGTACAGAATAGTGTTTTCCTTCCTAAATAATTATTGTCTTGTCTCTGTATTGTAGAATATAATCATAGAATAGTTGGAAGGGGCCTATAAGGCCATGGAGTCCAGCTGCCTGCTCAATGCAGGAATCCACCTTAAAACATACCTGACAGATGGTTGTCCAGCTGCTCTTGAATGCCTCTAGTGTGGGAGAGCCCATGGCCACCCTAGGTCATTGGTCCCATTCCCACCATACCCTAACACATCTGTAAAGTGCATGGTATAGCTTCTTGCTCAGGCCATCTGTGTTACCTTGACTAATCTATTTCTTGTCCCACAAAAATATTCACTTTGCCTAATTCATTCCTTGTCCTATAGACATTTTTGGTGTGGTTAGGCATCTGCTTTTTGTAACCCTGGTATTGTTCTTTTGCTTGCTTTACATTATTGTCAAAGCTACCCCCTCCCCCCACTAACATGAAAACAAAGATGTGCACTTGTAGCGAACAGCAGATCATACTCTCCCATTGTACCTGTTTTCTGATGAGCTGTACTGGTCGCTGGGATGTGGTGATTTTTTTTTTGTCTCAGAGGTTACCTGCCAACTTGCATGTTCGGCTGGCACAGTCATAAAGAGCTGGAAAGTTCCCAATTTTGTTACTGTGCACCAGATTTTGAAACACTAAATATTCTGAGTTGGGGGGATGTTGTGTGTGCCTGCCAATAAAAATGTTCAAATTTCTGGGGGTTGTATGTTGAGGTGTATTCGACAGGTAGTATGCAGGGTTATGTATTCTGGGATTTCACGGAGGTGTACAAAAGCCGCAGAAGGCGCTATTGGCTGCAGAATTCATCCTCCTAAGAATCTCAGCTTTTATTAAAATCAGGTTTCTAGTCCTTAAGGTTGTGAAAATGTGTCTGAAAATTATAGGTAGTGCCTGGAGAACTTCAAAAGCCACAGGAGTTGCTGAATAAAACTTCTAGTGGTCAGAAAGGGCAGAACTTCAGTGTTTTGGAGACCTTTTTGTCCCTCCCTATGATTAGCAGAAGCAGAATAAATTCTGAAAAATAATAAAAATTGCAAAGTTTACTGTGCAAATTAGGACAGAATCTGATTTTCCTGTAGCAGAATTTTGGTTTTGTTCTTGGATAATGTTGGTGTTGGGAACTCTCTCTCTCTCTCTCTCTCTCTCTCTCTCTCTCTCTCTCTCTCTGTGTGTTAATCCAAGATGTACAGAAATGTATACATCGTTTTGAAAATTCTTTGGCAGCAGCTGTCACCTGACCTCACACAACATACTTTTTCAGTACCATGCAGGTGTGCACACCTGGTAAAGAGAGGTCCAATGGAGCAGTATAAAGTGCTTTCCCATAGTGGTTTATAATGCATGAATTGGCTTTACATTCACAGGTTGCTTTACAAATGTCCTTTCACTGCTGATGACTAGATTCATCAGTTCTGCTGTCTGAAGCCACATCTAGGCAGCAACTCCTCATGCTTCAGTGCTGTAGTGCATACCTGGGAAAGCAGAGAAAAGGTTTCCCTGGGAAAAACTACTCTAAGGAGCAAGCCATGGGTAGGGAAGACCCAGCACTGGTTCCACTCAGCTCTTGTAAACCAGGAAGGAACCAGAAGGGTTAACACCCTCCCCACAAATATGCACAGCAGGGGCATCAGATGCAGCCTACACACTTTCGCCCTCTTTTTTCAGTTGGTAACCAATTCTGGGTGTCATCTTGTATACAGCTAGGTTGCTTCGATTCCATTGTGAGCCAGCACAGGGTAGTGGCTAAAATATAGGATTTGGAGAGAAGCAATTGGGGTTCAGATACCTCCTTAGCCACAAAGCTTGAACCAGTGACACATACACAGCCTTGCCTGCTTCGCAGGGTTGCTGTGAGTATAAATGGCAGGAAGGGCCACATGTCTGCCATACTCTGAGCTACTCTGAGCCCTGTTTATGGACTGTTGTCTGTGGTGTCTGCAACAACCCTTTCTTGCTAAGGTCTGTTTATCATTCTTGTGAAGGTTCAAAAGCTTGAAGGAGGAATGAAGACCGACAGGGTTGAAAGAATGTTGCTTTGCTACCGCAATCTTTGTAGGATTGCATTAGCCAGAGGAGCCGTCAGTGTGCCTCTGTCCCCTCCCCACCCCCCGCTTGCAAAAGAATGACTGGAGCTGCTTCCCTTTTCCAGCTGAGCCCCCCCCCCCCCCAACAATTTCATTTGACCCTGGTTTCCATCGCAGTGTGTTGTAAGGTTGTCTTGTTCCAGCAGGTCATGAAAAAGAACAGAGCCGAAGCCAAAAAGATAGGACCTTTGAAGTTAGCTGCTCTAAATGGACTGACGTTATCTCGGCTGCCGCTGCCGGACGAAGGGAAGGAAGAACCTGCCAGAGCAACAAATGATGAACGGGTTGGTTTGATGTTTTCTTTGGGCCGTACGCTAACGCTGATATTCAGTTTTCATGGTTGCATAATCTTGGTTGCCCTGAGTGAACGTTTATATCTCAGTAAAGAATTTTGCTTACTACTGTGCTGTTTTTTTCTTCCTTTTTCTTAGTGCAGATTTGTGATTATTGGATTTATCCTGTATTTATCTTGAGAATCATTTAGGGAGCCCTTACAGTACAGAGAGGTGGTATATGTCTGCCCCTGTCTTATGATCTTTTTACCTTGGGCCCCTGCTCTGTGGGACCCTACTTTCAAGGTTTGGTGGCTGGGCACAAAGAACAAAGCAGAAACATTTCTGTGGTGGCATGCAGACTTTGGGATGGCCTCCCTGGTTTCTTCTGTCAGGCACGTCTTTCAAGTCTTAGGCTCGAATCAAGAGTTTTTGAGCTACGTCCAATGCCACGCGAACAGACTTCTGCTCAGGAAATTGGGATTTTCCTTCTGTTCCTCCCTTGGGCACCCCCTGTTGCCCTGAAGGGAGAGTCTCCTGAAGGAAGCATCTAATCCACCGATGGTGTCCATTCTGCCGACGGGTGGATGGACGGATGGACACCATTGGATACAACCCTTTCTGTTTGCTTAGGCTCTGGGCACATTTGTTTTCATTGACTTGGTTGTTCATGGATTTTCTGCTGGCTTTTATTTATTTGTGTCATTGTTTCTGAATTGTTTCATGTGGTGAATTGCCTTGTAAGGCCTGTCTCAAGTAGAAAGGCCGGAATAAAGATATTTTAAATAAATAGTTGATAAATAAATAAGTGAGTTGTAGTGGATAAGTTTTTTAAAATCCTGCCTTCTAGTCTGTTTTATTTAATTGCTGCTGCTGGTAGCATTTATAAACTGCTCCACACTGAGAGATGTCAGAGCAGTAGACAAAACAGAATAATGCTAATCAGCACACAACTACTAAAACATTAAACAATATCCAAAGAATGGGGGTAAGTAAACATTTTATATAACATATGAATTGTATATCAAGCGTGATAGAAACTAAACAAGTAGTTAATGGCAAGAAACAACACAATAGATATGACACCCTAGCAAAAATGGTTTACAAAAACAAAAAGCTAACACAATAGTTGCAGTAACTAAATAAGGTGCACTCAATAGTTGCAGTATCTGAACGAGGGGCTACAGGCTGCCGGCTTCTTATGCCTGTTTCGCAACTGCTTCATCAGACTATTGCAACAGTATCTCAGTGTTTATGGCTGGGGAAAAGGGAGGATTTGTAGATTATGTTCTTCAGTTCAAAACAACTCATTAGCCCTCCAAAAAGGATTGACTTGAATCCCCAGCCAGAAAGACGCTAATCTTCTGGAGTGGTGAGTTCTTGTTGTTTCTTGTCATTAACTACTTGTTTAGTTTCTATCACGCTTGATATACAATTCATATGTTATATAAAACATTTACTTACCCCCATTCTTTGGATATTGTTTAATGTTTTAGTAGTTGTGTGCTGATTAGCATTATTCTATTTGGACTACCTCAACTACTGCCTTCTGTATTGTATTAGAGCAGTAGACAATAAATGAACACACAAGGTACAAAAGGTTATAGTAAAAGCAAATAGATCACTAGAATAGTGTCTGGAATTTACTCTTCATTCAGGAAATGCTCGCCTGAAAAGAAAAGTAGTGTAGATGCATGACTGATCTCAGTTGGAAGGGCATTCCATAGTGTGGGAGCTGCCACACTAAAGGCACTATTGGTGGCTTCTAAACTGATCTCTGACCCATATGGGATAACCAGAAGTGCCTCTATAGAAAATCTTAGTGCTCGGACAAGATCATAAGAGAGAAGGCATATCCTTCTTTGTTTATTTATGGGCAAAAAATAAATGTGTCCCTTCTGTTTTCTCTATTTCTAGTGTAAAGGTTTGGAACAACGGCTGGAACAAGGAATGGTGTTTACGGAATATGAGCGGATTCAAAAGAAAAGGCTTGTGGATGGTGACTGCTCGATAGCCCATCTCCCAGAAAATGCAGAACGGAACAGGTTCCAAGATGTACTTCCTTATGATGATACCAGAGTAGAGTTGGTCCCGACAAAAGAAAATAATACGGGTTATATCAATGCATCCCACATTAAGGTGAGGTCAGAAGGAAGAGGGATTGTTTTAAAATTAAAAATAGATCAAAAGCAACCAAACCTTGCTACAGTCTGGCCTACCTGGCTGGTCATGCTAGGGAAGGTACAGAGGGGCATTAGTGCAGGAGAATGTTGCTCTTCCTAGTGGAGACACACAGGGAGGGGCTCAGTGTAATGTTTAATCATAGTTTAGTGCTATATGCATGAGAGTAGGAGCCCAAGAGAAGCCTCAGGCTTGTGCACTCCTCCCTTTTCTCTCTCCTTCTCTTGCACAGCTGGGGATAGGAATAAACCAGCATTCCATTTCATTTTGCCCAATTCCTGGCTTGCCCATACATGTGAACCAAGAGTCATGGTTTAAATAAGATGTAGTTAGTCGCTAAACAAAACTCAACTCTCTGAGTCAATAAACAAGCCAACTATAAACCCTGGGTTGTTTAGTAAACTAGAGTTTATTTGAAACCATGATTTTTGTTTACACATAACAACAAGCCATTAATTGGGCAAAGTGAGACTGAATAATAGTTATTCTTCCCCCTGGCTGCATGGTGGTGGTGGTGGTGAGCTCAAGCCTGGTGCTTTTCGAGGGCTCTTTTCTGCTCATTATGTGCAAATGCATCTGGAAGGTGATATGCAGATGTCTTACATCCAACATATCACTTACCATTTCTCACCATTTATTTTCTGTAAGTCTCAACAGGAAGCACCAGTAAAATTCATGCCTTGCATTTACAGATTCTTTTGACTCATACCTTAGAGTATTTCAGTTAGAAAGTAGGCTTTGGCTCAAAGAATTTAGTTTTTTCTCAGTGGGATATGACTTGGAGGCTGCTGTTTTCAGGGTCCTATGTGACTGAGGGTTGTCTTTGAATTCAAGAGCACAAACATGATCTGTGAACTTCTCAGTCATTCTTCCCTTCACTCTGAAACTGACTGACAAGGTTTAAGAGGCTTGCTATGGCGTTGTCTGAAGCATAGGATCCTACCAAGCATATGTTGAATTTTCTAATTGGCATGGAAGGGGCCATACTGAAGAAAGAGGACAGGTTTTGTTCTTATCCTTATACTATATTGGGTGTTAGGAATTTTGCTTCTGGGAATAAATGTAAAGAGATGGAGAATGTGGCAAGGGCAAAAAGTATGCAGGTTGATCCAGGATGCTTTCAAATGAGACTTTTATCGTTCTTTCTTATTTATTTATTTATTTATTTAAGCACTTTTATCCCGCCCTTTAGCCAAAAAAGGCTCTCAAGGCAGCTTATTAAAATATTTCTTAAGACAGTGCCTGCCCACAGGCTTACATTCTAAAAACATGACACAGAAGGAAAGGGGGATTGGGAGGGAGGAGGGAAAGAAAAAAGCAAATTTAGGCACTAGATTCTTAGTTGCAAAGTTCTGCAGGTCATGGACACGGTGGAAGGGCTGCCACTCCCTCTCCCTCTGATAGCCTTATAGGGTACATCTTGATGAGGGGTTTGCCCTAGGGTGGATTCGGAGTATCAGCAGGTCATCTATATGACGCAGCTGCCAGCGCGAAGCCATCCGGGGGCATATTCCCAAAGCTTCGCTTTAAAAAGGTCAGGCGCTTACCCTGATTTTTCTTGCTTGCAGTGAGGCAGTGATGGCATCTGCTGTCTGTCGCTTTGCTCCGGAGCTGCTGCAGAGGCAACTCCTAATTGGTCGCCATAGGCTGGACAGGGAAAGGGGTGGACCAGCACCTCTGCGCCTTTGTGGACCATTGTTTTAAAAAATAATAAATAAATAAATGAAAGGGGGGTGGATGTGCAGAGCCGGAGTGCCCTGTTCCTCCCCCTGTTGTTGTTTTTCTCGTTTATCTGTAAATGCGAAGCTTTGCATTTACACATTTTTTTTTAAAAAAATGAACCAAAAAAGGCAGCCCCCGCACAAGTGCCTGTGCAATGTCCCGCAGCATGCACAGGCTTGGGTGCACAGGTGTGTGTGTGTGTGTGGGGGGCAGCAGTGGCTCCTCCACACAAAACCCGCACTTGCGCTCCTTCCCGTGCAGGTAACGGGAAGGAGCGCCAATGTGGGAATTCAAGGCTTCGACGCAGATGTGATGGAGGGACTGCCTCTTCCTTTCCCTCTGGTGACCTCAGCAACGACAGTGTTCTTGTTTTCCTCTGCCTCATTCTCACAGTTTTGGGGGGCGTCTCAGGCAACGACGTGCTCCACTGGTAACCCTTCCATGTTTCCTCACTTCTAATTCCCCCCCCCCTTTCCTACAAAAACAGAAAGAAAAAAGAAGGAAAGACGGAATTGCTGCACAGTAACTTTCACTAAGTAGCGCTAGGAATCCTCCATCTGGAAGTACCGCTACATTGGCTTCCATCCACCCCATTCCCATTTTTTACCACCGGATGTTGCTGTTTTAATTCAAAGTCCTGCATCATACAAACCTGTTTGGTACCCACAACCCTTTCCCTCCTTGTTTCGCAGGTCTGTGTTGGGGGTATGGAGTGGGATTATATTGCGACCCAAGGCCCTTTGCAGAATACATGCCAAGATTTCTGGCAGATGGTGTGGGAGCAAGGGATTGCCATAATAACCATGGTGACAGCAGAAGAGGTAAGTGCTTTTTTCCCTCTGATGAGGGAACGGTGAACTGCGGCCTTCAAGGTCCTGTTTTTTTAATTCAAAAGCATAAACAAAGAATGGACATATATATGAACATATTGATCAGACTTCCCTTCACTCTGATTTTGACTGGCCAGGTTAAGCAGGGTGGGGTAGAGAGACAGCGTGGAGAAGCGGTTAGAGCAGCTTTCCCCAGCTTGGTGCCCTCCAAATGTGTGGGGACTGCAACTCCCATCATTCCCAGCCAGGGAAGACTGGATCAGAGTTTCAGCCTAGGAGTGGGATAATCCGGGTTCAAATCTCTCTACTCGCCCATGAACCTCACTGGGTGACCTTGGGCCATTACGTGGCACTCTCTCAGCCTAGCCTACCGCACAGGATTATTGTGATGATAAAATTGGCAGGGGGGAGAGAACCATGTGTGCCCCCCATGAGCTCCTTGGAGGATATAAAATTTACAAATAATAAACAAGTTGCTGCAGAACACTCTCCTGCTATGAAAGGGCAATGCTAGTTTTTCGTTGACTAAGCTTTCTGCTTCCAGGAGGGAGGCAGAGAGAAAAGTTTCCGATACTGGCCACGTCTCGGCTCCAGGCACAATACAGTCACATACGGGAGATTCAAGATCACCACCCGCTTCCGGACCGACTCAGGTTGCTATGCGACAACAGGCTTGAAGATCAAGCACCTCCTCACGGGGCAGGAGAGAACGGTTTGGCATCTTCAGTACACTGATTGGCCAGAACATGGCTGCCCAGAGGACATAAAAGGGTTTCTGTGTAAGTCCTTTTTAAATTTGCTTTCTGTCAGAGAACACCTCCCATAGTGCTTCATGGGAACTAGGTGCTGAGAGTCTTTTGCCTCTGATTAGAAACACCCTCTCATCTGACCATCAAGTAAACAAATAGCCTGTGTCGCTTTTCTTTGCTCGAACTTGCTGTTTTTGCTTGTGTTCATGATCATCGGGGGATGGTCTGAAGCAGAGGCATTGCTAGGCTTGTGCCTATGGGGCGCCAGGCCCCGAATCTATTCCCTGGGTCCTGAGTGCCCATTGGCACCAAGGGAAGGTTTTATTCGTAGCTTAACTGCCATGAAGGGAGCAAATTTCAAAGGGGATTGCAGCTGGGGAGGGAAAAGTTAGCTCCTCCTTCCCCAAATGCTGCAACCCCCCCCCCCAATCTTTTCCTGCATGACAATTCAGCTTAGACCCCCCCCCCCCCCCCCTCCATTGATTTGGGGTGATCTGGTGCAGGATCCAGACTGATTAAAGAATGTATCCTATTTGAGATTATTTGGATGAAAAATGAATTGGCTGCCTTGGCCTCCTGGAAAATGTAAATAAATCCTAATAAGTATTTTGACATTTGCATATGTCGATATAAATCAACGTATGCAAATGTTATGCTGATGTGCCTCCTGTGGGCCTAGCCCTGAATTTTACAGTGCCTAGCAACACCCCCGGTCTGAAGGCACAAGATACAGCAAAACGTGCGGCTGTGGAGCAGGTCTGGGCCTGGTCAGTTATATTATGTTAATGCTGCTGCACGCAACTAATTCCAGAAATGGTCAAACAAACTTCAGTTATTTAGTATCCTGAGTCTGTAGTAATGTAAATCACAATAACGCGGTCCAGATATAAATCATGCCGCTTCTTCATAAATAATAGCAAAAAATCAAGTCAATAGTCATTTGTTGCTTTCACATTTGTAAACTTCATGGGTTAGGAATTTACAAATTAGTAGTTACACATACGCTAGTGTTTTCTACAAGCTCCCAGAAGTTTTGAACACAGTTACTTTCACTGCATAAACACAAAGTGTACATCAGATGGCTTTTCTTTCTAGCAACAGTTAATTACACTTAAGTTTTAAATAACAGTTAATTTTACTGCATAGACTCGAAAACAACAGAAGTAGTGTGGTGGATTTCTGCAGTAAAGTCAGGGGTAGCTAGCACATTCTGCTCCAAACGTAGATGCTTTCCATAGACTTTTGTGCCTCCAGGGCCTGTGCTGAGGGGCAAAGGCACTAGCATGCATTGATGTTGCATTCTGTACATAAGGGGTCAGAGGCTTCCCCATCAATTACTCAACATGATCTGTGCATGATGCAGTGGCCATATTAGGACATCACGCCAAGTTCAGACATAGTTTAGCATAATGTGAATAAGCTGCAGCAGGCCTCTGGTCCCTCCGCTCCACTCCCCCCTCCCCCACAGCTGAGAGGAGGAGTTGAAAATCTTTCCCTCCCGTTCTTGCTGAACCACAGTTTGTTTCACCTGAACTACAAGAAGAGCCATGCTGGATCAGACCAAGGGTCCATCTAGTCCAGCATTCTGTTCACACAGTGAACACACAGTGGCCAACCAGCTGTCCATGGGAAATCCACAAACAGGACATGATTGCAGTAGCACCCTCCCACCCATGTTCCCCAGCAACTGGTGTACATAGGCATAGTGCCTCTGATACTGGAGGTAGCATTATAGCCATCAGGACTAGTAGCCATTGATAGCCTTCTCCTCCAGGGAAGTTAAAGTTAACTGCTTTTTCACCTAAACCAGCCAACATCAAAATATGATTTTAAATAAACATGGTTTGTTAATGTGGCTAGGTTTGCATCTCACAACAACCCAGAATTCAACAACAATGTGTTCAATGTGTCGTCATGGGTTAGCATTCTGTACAAAGGTCACTGTGTTCAATGGGGCTTACTTGCAGATGTATGGACATAGTAAAGCTGCAACTCTATGCACAGCTGGGAGTAAACTAGATTGAACACACTTTTAATCACTTGACTGTTATTTTCTGGAGTCGGCTGTTATTTTCTCGGTCCCATCATTGATGTCTAGCTCATAGAATTTCTCCCTCCCTCTTTCCTTTTGGATCGAGCAGCGTACTTGGAAGAGATAC
This sequence comes from Anniella stebbinsi, assembly GCA_029215795.1. NCBI lineage: Eukaryota > Metazoa > Chordata > Lepidosauria > Squamata > Anniellidae > Anniella > Anniella stebbinsi. The sequence continues at coordinate 345,151,701 of JARDYH010000001.1, read as the reverse complement.
AGTCAGTACGGCGCCATACAACTAGCACTGCAGATCCGACAGCCCCCAACCCTCCCCTGCTGGTGCATTGCAGTGCTGGTGTGGGAAGAACTGGAGTGGTCATCTTGTCGGAGATCATGATTGCCTGTTTGGAACACAATGAGGTGGTTTCTCCATTTTTAAACTAAGATGCACATGTGTTGATGCTTTATGTTGGGTCAGGTAATCCGTAGTGCAGGCTTACTTATCCTCCTTCAACTCAAGGGCTGAATTCCATTTCAGAGAACTGCTCTGGGGCTGCATTCCAGTGGTGGATGGGGCTGAAGGCAAAAGGGAGGGAACCAAACCCTACAAAATACCAACATAGTTTAGCTTAATCCTCTTACTGCTGCTAAGCCTTTCAACCAGCTAAGGCATTTCAACCTCTTAGTTTGGGGGAAAACTGTACAGAATCCAGGAAACCATCTAACAATTGGTAGTTCGGGAAAATGGGATGAATGGGAACTCCAGCCCCATTTGTCTCCCCCCCCCAGCCTAAGGTTCTGCACCCCTGCCATAGAGTACTTAATGTAATACCTGATCCTCTGAGACCACCTAGTCAAAATCTGGAAAAATTCCTCCTTCCAAGACTGAGATAGCCATTGAGCCGTGTGAACTGGCCTGTTTGCAACAACCCAGGGTTTTTCCAAAGCCCGGGTCGTTGTGTGCGAACTGGGCCACTCTCTATATCACTGGCACTGAAGGTGGCTGCAGTTCTGGCTCCAAGCGTTTGAGAGGTGGAGACGGACTTGGGAGGATGCTTCCGCTAGGGTGAGCCCCCTCCTCAACACCAACCAGCTTACTTGCCAGGACAGCTGGCGAGCGTGCAAGTGAGCATACAGTGGCGAGGAAGAGCAGCCTGTCCTCTCTCACCTGCCCTGCCATGGAGGATTGGCTCCAGGACTGGGTAGGTGAGCGGTAGCAGCGACTTCTCCTCATGGTCACGGCTTGCTTGCCTGCCCACTCCAATAGTTGAGAGAGCGAGTGGCGATGGCAAGGAGCAGCGCTGTTTGGTGATGCTGTCTTCCCAGCTGCTGGGCCCTTCATATTGGGCCGTATGAGTCCCTTGTAGGTATATGAAGGTTTTCTTGTCCTTCATTCCTGCCCAGCTGCAGTATAGTGGTGTCTAGGCATTTCTCTTGCAGTTTTGGAGATGGGGACTAAACAGAGTTATTTGAATGACAATCAAAGCCAAAGAGGTTTAATAATCATTGTTCTAGGACAGACAATCTGGGAATGGCCATCCGTACCTGCATCAAGGGATCAGCCCCTCGCCCTGAGAGCTTTGGTTGTTGGGTGGTATAAAAATATAGTAAGTGCAGTGGAATGAATGACTAAAAGACTGGGCCTCTCATGTTTCATGTTTTATTTACAGCAGGAGTGGGAAAGGTGTGGCCTTCCAGAAGTTGGTGGACTGGAATTCCCATTGTCTCTTACCATTGGCTGTGCTGAGTAGGGCTGATGGGAGTTGCAGTCCATCAGCATCTGGGGCGGGGAGACATCTTCCCCACTCCTGGTTTACAACATGTCTTAAACATGCGTAGCATCGTACAATGATCTTCAATGAAACAGATTCCTGCTGAGACCTCATAGTCTATAAAATGCATGTTGGAAATTTCTTCCGTCTCCTCCTTTCCACCACAGCCACCTGCAATCCCTCAAAAGCCTATCTGGAAGGTTGTGGGTGGTCTTACTGAACAATGTGGGGTGAGGTGTGGTGGATGGAAGGGATGGGGAACCTTCCTTCCTTCCATGATCTTCAGTTAACTAACAGCTTAGACTCTAAGCCAGGGTCTATAAATGTGTGTTCCCATCTGTCTTGGGCCTGGCATAAGAAGGTGGTATTGTTGGACACCTGCCAAAGCTTGTACAGCGGGAAGGGGACTGCCTCTTGTCCCCATTGATGCTCCCCAGCTGCCCTTTCCAAGTGAGTGACCAGTGAGAGGAACAAGGAGAAGGAGCAGTAACTTCTTTCCGCGTTGTCTTCTTCCTCTGTGAAGTGGGTACAGGTTGGGCACAGAGGGAGATGCAAGAAAATGGGCAGCAACGACAGTAGTGATGAGGAGGTGGGCACATTCAGGAAGGAGGTTCCACCAAGGGTATCTTGTCCAAGGGCCTCCCAAAGCCTGGAACCAGCCCTGATCATCTCATGGGGCTGAAACCTCTGGACTGCAAGCATAATAGTTTTTTTTTATTATTTCGTCTTCTCTTTCTAGGCCCTGGATATCCCAAGAATGCTGGATATGTTGAGGCAACAGAGGATGATGATGGTACAGACGCTATGCCAATACACCTTTGTCTATGGAGTTCTCATTCAGTTCCTTAAGAGTTCGAGGCTCATATAAACCTTACCCACTCCACTTCCAAGTCTCACTCTTTAGAAGAGTTTACAAAAGCAGATTTTTGCCTTCCGTCGGGGCAGGCGTTCTGGCTTGGTTTGAAGAGGCTTTGTGGAACTCAGTGTTGTCAGCAGAGCAAGACTTTGGGTGGGCAGCCTTCCTTTATTCGTGTGCAGTTGTAGCTGGAACAAGAAAATGAGTGTGGGTGTTGTTTTTAAAAAAATATTGGTCTGCTGTGTTTTTCATGTGTTACTGTAGGCAAAAAAAGCTGATCCTACCAAGACAGCACTGCACCATATTGAAAACCATTGCTCGCTTATTATTATTTTTAATTCTATTTTAAAAAATAACAACCCACTTTCAGAGTAAAAAGAGCTAAAGCTCTAAAGCTGTATATCTATGAAGATATATTATGTGGGGAAGGTGTTTTCCCTGCAGATACAGAGGTCACAAACTACATCCCTGTGCTTTGGAATTTTGCTTTTAAATCAATGCATATATAAAATACTTGTGAATTGTACCAATTTCATATTGGAACCAGTATCTGCTAGAAGCCCTTAAAGGTAGCACTTAAAACAGTTCCCTTTATATGTAGTGTGGTGGGTGGGTTGCACTTATCTAAAAGTTACAAACAGCACAATATTTCAAAATAGTATATATGTAGGAAGAAGATAGGATTGACTTTTTTTTTGGTTTTGAGATTTGTACAGACAAGGAAGAAATGGGAAGCGATAATGACTTGTACAGTTTGAGGTGTCATAAAACAAGTGAGAGCTGGGTCCTTGCAGGAAACATATAGGGTAATAAAATGAGTCAGAAGAAGCCAGGAGGAATGGTTACAGCTGGCACTTATTTTTATCCCCAGAGGTAAGAAATAGAAGGAGGATATTGTTGCTGACGGTTCTAGGCCAAACGGAAAACAGGTATTGCAGAATGCTATGTAACCCCTCCCCCCCCCCCCAAAGAAACAAAGACGAAGTTGTACCCTCAGTATTATTCATGTACTTAGTAGACACTTTGTTACTACTGGTTGAAATCAAGGTGGATGCAGATGATAATTAAGCACTTTCTTGGCTCTTATTTATCTAGAGAAGCATTTAGGTTCTACCAGATTAGCACACCAGTACTTTTTTTAAAATTTTATTTTCGGAAAAGCTTTTTAAGATGGAGTGAGTGAGTGGTGAATTGATTTTAAAGTACATTGCACCCTGGTAACTAAGGAAGCTGTATGTGATATGGGGGAGTGCAAGTATGATTATTGGTTTGAATGTTTTAGCAGAGAGGCTGCAGTATTACAACGTGGGTTTTTTGGGGGGTGGGTGGGTTATATTCCCCTATCAAGAAAGCCAAAAGGTGTCTTGTGTTACCTTAGATTCTTTGAACCTTTTTCTTTCCCCTCCTGAGCAAGATCCCTAAAAGCAATCCCAGCAGTATTGTTGAGGCGAGATTAGTAGGGGGTGCAAATTTCAACAGGTCTACCCATTTCTTTTTGATCACTTGGAGGAGCAAAAATGGTAGATGCTCTAACTTGTGGAAAGCATGCACATTAAAAGCAAAAATATTTGGGTTCTCCATAATGCCTTACATGAAGTCAATAGTCAAAGACTTGAGTAGAGGTAATGATTCTTTTACAGGGCCTTCCATAGCAAGCTTACCTTACAGTGGCTGAGAATACCACAAAGGTAAATACATTGCCTCAAAGCACCTCTAGTTGTGCTTTTGGGATTATTGTACATTTAGCCCGTAATCAAATTGATCTGTTTTAGATGCAGGCTCCAGCTGATGTTTTTCATATATATATATTTTTAAAGCAACATTGGGCATGTCTGTTCTTAGGCCGTACAATCCCCAGAGAAACGAGGCTAAACCACTGCCAAAAGGAGTTTGTGGTATGCCTTGGAGAGTCTGACTAGGGTTCATGGCATGTTCTTGAGTTGGCTCAAGGGCAGTGGGCAGAAGACCCAGACTGCTTTTGACATCAGTAGTGCTAATTTATACTGGGCAGACTCAGTTGCCATTGTCATTTCTGGGCGGCATCCCACGGTGTGTTTCTGTTAGTGCTATTGATGTTGCGCAGTGGGGAAAAGCAACAATTCGCTGCTGACATTTGCCGTTGTCCCTGTTGTACTAGTTACATTGGGGAGGTGGTGTTTGACACTAGCACAACATGACTAGCTCTGGTGGAAGTGCTCTAGTGGATCCTTCCTTCCCTGAAAACAGTTTGGCTGAGCTAGTTCCCCAGCTAGTCTTTAGCTGTTACTGTCAACAGCAGCTTCTGTGAGTGATTTTATTGAGTTGTGGTGTTTGGCTAAATTCTTTGAACCAACATTTCATTCATAGACTCTAAAAATACTGCTTTTTTTTTTAAAGAGAGCTTCTTGTGTTGACACTGGAAGTTGGGATGGGTGCAGGCAGTGGGGGAGATTTGAAGGCAACACTGAGTGATTTGGAGCTGTTCTGCATAGGAATCAGAAGAGTGAATATCCGTACAACATCTGTGTTTATGGGTTTTTGTTTTTCTTAAAACACTATCTGGTTCTGCAAACACGTAGTCAGGGTGACATAAGTTATAAGGAATTGTTTTTAATACGGCTTTTGAAACTCCAAATATTTTGATTTTATGATTCTGCTAAATCCTTTCTTGTGGTTGTATCAAGTCGTTATTCCCTGGAGATATAATTCAGTGCTACTGTTTCTGTGTAATAGGATTGGGGCTCTATTCATATCAGCCCTGCTTGCTCAGTTCAAGGAGGAAAGGGAGGGGTGGGCATTTTGAGTTGAGCTCTTATCTGTCCCTGAAACAAGAGGAGCAACGGGTACTCCAGAAGTGTGTTTGGTTCCTGATTCTGCCTGTCTTTCACTAGGGTAGGATGTTTCCCAAAAGTAATGCTTACTGGGATGCAAGGGAGACAGACAGATCAAGCATCCTTCACCTCCGCCCACATGGAAGTAATTTACTGAGCTCAATTCGCCCTTCTCTTGGAATATGTTGTCCAACCTTTATCTCAGGTTAGCATGTTCAACTGCTTAGTAATACAAAGGATAGTCCTACTAAGCACATCCACAATTCTGAGCACCTTGTTAAGATATTGCCATGTTAAGATATTTGTAAACGATGTTATTCACCTAGGTTTTTGGGGTGTGTGTGTGTGTGTGTGTGTGTGTGTGTTTGCTGTTCATAAAGCTAAGCTCAAGACCAGATTTATAAGCTATAAAGGATCGTAGGAGCCCTTTTTCAATGCAGTGGAAAAAACAGTTCAGAAATATTGCACTGTCCAATTTAGACACAATCCAGAGAATGACAGAATTGGCTCCTTCAAACAGAAATTGCGTAGCAAGTTGCTTTTGAAAACCCGAGGAATTTTAAAAGTATTTTGTGAAGCCGACATGGGGGATGCTGTGAGGGGGAAAATAGGTTTTTGGGGGGGGGGGCAAGTATGTGCAAGACCTTGGGTTGGGTGGGAAGACAAGGGAATTCTTTGGTTTGTGACTCTTGTCACTACACTGTAGGGACCACTTTCCTTGGCCCTCTTTCATGTCTCTGTGCAGCCGTATATAGTTGGGGAATGTGCAAATGCAAGCGGTAATGTGGCAAAGAACCTTCTTGCTGTGTATGGACGGGGGGCTGGGGGGTCCAGCTCTTTCCCATTCAAGTCTTCAATTATCCTGAACTGGCTCTTTTGGTTGTAGTTTGATTGGTTCCATTTTCTTGGGACTGCATTTCATGTTTCGAAAAAACTAGTCAATGGACTTGAATGGTATTATTATTATTGTTATTATTATTATTATTATTATTATTATTATTCATTGCCAAAAACTATGTTGACATGATGCTGCCTTGTGAAATGAAGGATGTACTACAGGTTTTTGTTCCCAAAAAAGACTTGTGGTGCTAAATAAGATGGTATTTGATCTCATTGATACAGGTGAAGCCAGACATATAGAAACAAGGTTAACTGGGTATAGAATGTATTTTTCTTTTAAAGATCTGCAGCAATGTTAATCCCACTCAACTTTCTTAAAGCACTGCTTGTGAAGAAAGGTTGACTAAACATATAAAGGGAAATTACATGCCGTTTTATTTGATTGGGAAGTCGTCCTAAAACATGTAGGAGAAGTTGGAAGCAATCTAAAAATAACTTCTGGAAGGAACGTGAGCAGTTAAGCTATCTAACCCATTTTTCTAAATTAAAGTTTAAGTTGACTTTGTCAAAGCTAGTGTGTGATGCGCCTTTTTTGAATTGCTCCTGGGGCCCAAATGTCTATTGACATCATTTGCTGGCCTACGGTGAGGTTATCCTGGCTTCATATGCTAACACATTGGCATGGGAGTTGCTTCCCACTGTCTGGTTCCTCTGCTCCTCCTACCATGTTTTTATGGATGAACTACATGGGTAAGGCAAATAATGTTTCCTCCCATGCCAGTAACATCCTTCCAAGGGGCTGAACAGCAGTGGTATGGGGAAAACCGTGTCATCCATATGATTCCATCCTACTGGAGAGACATGGGCTTGGATTACAAGGGACTACCCTCTATGCCACTCTGATAACATATGAAGCTGTCTAGAACTAGAAGCTTGGGAGAAATGCGTGCAAGATATCCTGAGATTCAGCATTGGCCTTAATTGGGTGTTCAGCAGCTTTCAGAACTGACTCTATTCAATTGAGATGCTGGATCTTGCCCTTAATTTTCCCCTTCTTTGGCGCCAATATACTGGGAATTATACAGTAGTTTGTTTCAACAGTAGCACATGTCCCCTATTCAAGTATTATTTTTCTAGTGTTAAGCTAAGAGTTGTTTAAGTATGTGTGCTCTGCGCTCTCTCTTTTTCAATCAGTACTGTAAAAATGTATAATCACTGCAGCTTTAAAACTTGTACAATTGAAATGGATTTGTAAAACAGTGTACAAATTGTATTTGATAGACAGGCTTGTTTTACTTTGATATGTAATATATGTGAAATGAATTATATCATAGTCTATTTTTGCCATGGAAATAAATACTTGAAGCGCTTCTACACTAGTTGTTTCTGTTGCTTTCACAAAATGTTGGGAGAGGAAACTAAGCATGGGCCAAACCATTTCATAACCCAGAATGTAATGAGAGAAACATGTTACGTAGCATGGCATAACATGAGGTTGTAATCCAGTGAGGTTGTCTTAGCATGTATGTGTATGTAGGGTTTTACCCTTTTAACATCCTCAAGTGCCCCTGGAGGGGGGGAAATCCAATTTTACCTCTTTTATTGTACGGCAACGTGTTTTAAGACTTCTGCATAACTCTGTAATTTTTGTTAAGGTCACTTCAAGTCTGCCTTCCCCAACCTGCCACCCTCCAGATGAGTTGGACTACAACTCCCACAATCCTCACCCAGCATGGCCAACGAGAATGCTCCATTCATTATCGTAATGGCTAACACGGTTATGTATTTTTCCAGGATCTCTGAAGCACAAGGTTGTTTGTGAGTCTGAAAAATCGACCCTGAACCTGGGGAGATCTTGAGTGAATCTGAATGAGGAAATGGCATAGGAGAATGGGTTAACCTCCATTCTTACAGTGTTGTGGTCTTGGTCCATTTCTTCCCCGCTGGCCTGATGAAGACAAAACAACGAAAAAGGTTTCTTCCTGAGGGATGTCTATATGGTCTATTATTCCCATAGTGGCTGCACAATAGCACTAAGTTGTTTAAATGACACAGCCAACTCACAGCCACATCGGGATCCCCCCCCCAAAAAAAAAACCTTGTGGGTTCCCAAAGTGTTGCTTTATGGCAACTTTTAACTTTGCTCTGGGTTATCCATGAGCATTGTGAAAAAGCTCCACAATCTGGAGAGAAAGGCTGGATAGCCTACGCTCCCTCCTGCCCCCATCTAGCTTTATCGGTTTAGCCTTGCAGCAGCAATGCTGCAGGTTTTTGATCTTGCGCCCTTCCAAGATGGTGGCGTATAGACCCCCCCCATCTCAGATCACGCTTTTCTTTAGCCCTTAGCAGTGCTAAAAAGTCAAACATCCAAACCTACCCCCACCAGTTCCATTTCTGACTAAGCACAGCTCCAAAATTATTTGAATGATGAGTGGCAGAACAAACACCCAAATTTAAACCAAACATCTGTCGTCCTAGACATAGCAACCTGGTATTATTTACAGTGCCACATATTTTCAGGACTTAAGGTATCTGTGCTTAATAAACAAAGCAACTGGAAAAGACTTTGAAAGACTGATTGAGAGGCTTGCTAATGGCGGATATTATTATTATTTTAGGTTACTTAGCTGAGGTTATTATTAGTAATCATAAAGTGGTCAACTATGCTCCTTATGTAAATTTAGAGCACTGAAATTCTTCCAGGAACACAGTTGGGCTCATCTGCTCAACAGAGGAAAATGAAGATTTTTTTCACTAGGATCAAGTTCTCACAAAGAAGTCATCTGCCAAGTCCAGCTAAGGCTGATAACTAATCGGAAGCAGACACAAATATCACATTTTAATGAATCAATTTCATTTACAGCTAATCTACTGGAATCTCCCCTCCATTTGGAGGTTATGAAATGTGGCAGTAGGGTGAATCTTGGAATTTTTTCAGTGGGGATGAAATGCAAACACAGTGGAAGAGTTCTGTGATGGTATTGCCAAGGTCTCAAACTCCCTTCCACCAGTCATTACCTAGCAGCAGACGTTCCATCTGGCTGCAACAGAGGGAGAGTAGGGAACCAGGGCCAGTTAATTGGCTCTGCTGAGAGACCAGCTCCATTGACTGCTCCTCTTGAAGTGTTGCTATTCAAGGGGTCATTACAAGAAAGTTGTAACTTTAAGCAATGGTGCCCATATTTGCTTGTTTTTCTCTTCCCTCCCCCTTTTTTCCTTTTGTGTCATGCCCTTTGGAAAGCATCTGCTCACAGGATAGTCTCTTGTAGGCTATTATGTAAAGTAATGTTTATTATGTAAATTAATCTGGGAACCATTTTGGCTGAAGAGCTGGCCAAAATGCTTTAAATAAAACTTTTTTTCCAATGGCTGCCAGCTGGCGACCCACCCCCGCCCCTAAATCCACAAGAAACAATGCTCTATGTCATTCCCAGATACCTCTGGAGAAAAAGAAGAGCTGCTGGAAGGGCTCTTTGTCACCAAACAGGTAGCATTGGTAGGAACAATGAAGGGTAGCAATAAATTAGCCCTACTATCCCTCAACTTTCACCTCAACTTTAACTATGCCCAACCTATTCCTCCACACATGTATTACATGCCTGTGAAGGTGTGAGGAGCACCAATTTATGCAGGGATACCAGATAATTATCTTGAGTGGAGTGTCCTCGAATAATCCCTGAGTTCATTCAGCATCCCTTGTTTAGAGGTACTTTCAAACATGCCATAGCAGGTTGCCCTGCTTCTGTTTGCAAAGATCAGTCCCACCAAGTGGGAGGTGGAATCAATCCCTCCCATTAGCTGAGCCATGCATTTAAAGCCCACAGCATCACACATCTTTTTGGGCATTGCATGTGGCAGCACAGGTTCAGAAAGCTCCATGTGTCGATTGGAGACCCAATTGTCGTAAGAAATCACTGGATCAGGGTGTATGTCTTAATGCAGAGGGCCTAAAAGGTGCAGGCATATTAATTCAAAAACTCTATTTTACTGTTGCTGATGTTGTATCCATTTATTATAAATTAATCTTATAAATAACCACACCTGCTTTTAATATATATATATATATAGAGAGAGAGAGAGCTCTACATCAAGTTTTCAGCAGTAAATGACACTGTTATGTTACATGCCATAAACAGGTCTCTCGCTCACTACAGTGTGTTTTGGTGCTCAGCTCTTTAAAGCGTGATTCATAATACTTGGACCCCTTTCACAAGAGGCTCCAACTGCATTCCAGAAAGAAACTGTTAAAAAAAAAAAAGGGGGATGACTAGTTAGCATTTTATTAAATCCGCAAAGTTCAGAACTCTGCACTGTTGGCTAGGTGTGCTGCCTTTCTCGGTGCTTTGCTGCTAGTTGTTTAGCACGGTGTGTTGTCAGAGGAGCTGGGAAGGGAATTCACAAAGCTTTCTTTGATCTCATCAACTTCTCTCAAAGACTCGCTCGTGTCAAAGTCAGCATCGCATGTGGATGAGTTGCATGTGGGTGGCAATGTGCATGAAGTATCCAGGTTTTCATCAGTCACCAAGAAGGAGGTAGGGTCCAGCCCGACACTTGTTGGTTCACTGATATCTTTGGAAATTTCATCCTGGGTCTCTTCCACCTGGAATTTATCACTGCATGCAGCTGGCTCATTTGCTATTAGCTCCATTGCTTTTAAAAACTCCTCACTTTTTGCCAGTTTGGAAAGTCTGAGGTGCTCAGCTGGTTCATTCTGCAGTGGACCATACATGTCAGACCCTCCAGATGACTTTTCCTCCTTGATGCAGCCCAGGTCTACTTTCAGAATCTCCAGCAGATGGCGCATTTTGGACTAAGATAAAAAGGAGGAAATAATACCAGAGTTGGTAGCAATAATTTTAGAAAACAATAATAAAAAAAACTTACAGCGCTTAAGAATGAAAGGATGGGTTTGTTTTTTAATTGTCTGGAAGCTAACCAGGGGCTGTTTGCAGAAATCAGCTTAGATCGCCAGGTAAAAAGAAGTACTTATTCCCTCTTATAATGTATCTAAAAATGATTAGCTCACTGAAAACCCTTAAGAGGTGTATGGTATTATATTGCATGTATATATGAAACAAACGACAGAGGCAGAGGTGTCTGTGAGAGAGACAATGTGGTGTGTGTGTGTGTATGAAAGAGGGAGGGAAGGGAAGGAGGAGGGGACAGAGAGGGAATGGCCATGTTCACACACAAAACAAGAAACCAGGAATCCTGTTTCATTAATCATGCATACAGCCCAAAACCTGGGATTATTATGCTCAAACAAACCAGGATTGTAAACCAGCTTTAAACTGGGGGTAGTTGTAGACATACAAAACCTGACTTGTTTGGGTGCAACAAATCATAATTGCAGGTTCAAATGTCATAATCAGTCATCCCGGCCCGGCTACATTACCAGTTCAAGTGAAAGGGGGGGATAAAGTGAGGAGTGATTGGAATGTGTGCATAAGCACACTACTCATTCACATTAATAAACCAGAATTCCTATTTATCGTTATATGTGAATGTGGCCAATATATCTATTATTTAGAAATATAGATTCACAGATACCAGTACTTATGTCAATGAGTGTTTCCTTAAAGGAACACTTCGGAAATTCTCTTTGAATTCATTTTCGTATCCCTTGGACTTTTTCCCCCAGATGGTATTTTCAAATATAGCACATACCTCATTAAGGTGGTTCTTGTTTTGTTCTATGTGACGCTCAAACAACATTTCCAAAGCCCTTAAAAATGAAAATAATTTGGAAGGGTGTTACTCAGAGAAGTCATTTTTAGAAGGAAATTGTTAAAATGCTAACATCTAAACTCTAAAAAGTACATGCTTTTTCTGAAAAGCATGAAAGAGAATCTTTTATTTGTTATTTGCTAGAAATATTTTAATTTGGCTTAAAAACAAACATTAAAAACGACACTAATAAAATATTGCAAATCTACAATTAAACAATGAGCCTTAAATAAATGTTAACGGTGAAGTTACTAATACAAAATGCCACTGAATGCCTGGGAAAAAAGCAAAGTTTTAAACAGGTTGCCTAAACACCCGTAGTTCTAGCACTTGGCAAATTATTTTGTAGAGGAAGTTACACAATAGGGCACAATCACAAAAGAGATAACCCACTTTGCCTCTAAAGGAGGAGGGGAAACTGAGATTACCCCCCTTCCCCCACAGAAGATCTTAACAATCAGGTAAGTTCATATGGGTGAAGGTGATCCTTCAGATAGCTTAGTCCCAGACGATTTAGTATGATGCTTGCCAGAAATCTACAGGCATATTGGGCATTTGCTCAATCACCATTTCTCTGTTATAGGGCTGGGTAAGGTGACTGATATGGCATATCATGGTACTCTGAAAAGGGATTAGATTTAGCCATGGCTTCTTGGGCACCATTGACAGTAAACTGCAATCAGGTCTCTGTCCATCATCCCGTAATATTTGCTGGGATTGTGGGCACCCTTTAGATGTTCACTATGGCTGAATTCGGACAACACAATAAGCAACTGGGGTGGGGGATGGGGGGGAACAAGCGTCAGTTATATTGACTATCGTGTCCGAATGCTGCCATAGCCAACTCAGCTGATCCTAATCCACACCACAGTTGATTATTTATTATCATGTTGTGTGGGGAGTACCCCTTAGATGAACAACTGTAAAGTTGATTATTACCCCACCATTGCCTATCGTGTTGTCCGAATTCAGCCTATATCTCCTCTCTCCCCCTATTGTTGAGCCATGTGCTTAAATGGGGTTAAGCTCTAGCTTGGCCTCTTTTAAAAGGTAAATTGGCAATTTGATGCTGAATTTTAGAAGTGTGCCAAGCAACTGCAGCAAAAAAGGGGCTATTTAGCTTAAAATATACCTTTTTTTTGCTGCCACCAAAATTTTGTGGCAAACAGCTGATTTTACTTTCAAAAGAAGCTTTTTCCACCTTGCTGCTGTCCCACCGAATTTCAGCAGGGCTGGTGAGGCCTGGAAAGACGGCTGTGTGTGTGGCCTACTACTGCTCTAGCTGTTAATTTGGCCACGCTGGAAAAGAGGAGAGATAATGCTACACTCATTTCCCAACTGGAGCTCAGTGTTTCTTCTTCTACAATTGACAGCAAAATAGCTATACAAAACCAGCCACTAAAGAAAACACCTCATAGATTCCTCTTTATTTTTAATGCATTCCAATACACGATCTACATCTGTATCTTTTCTCCGCTGAATACTTATAATTGATGCTAAAACATAGCAAGAATTGCTCAAAAATGCTTCATAGCTGCAGCTAACTCAAGCAGCCTTGAAGAAGATCATGTATCAAAATGCACTGAGGATAAAGATTGATCTATGGAGAGGTTTTCTTGTTGTGCTGGATACTTTTCCATAGGGTGGTCTGATCCCTTCTTTTTGTCTCTTAGAAAGCTGCCCCTGGTCTTTTCACTTCAGTTTCCAACAGCTTATAATGCTATGTATCCTATCATTGCAAGAATTTAAACAAAAGAACCTCAAATATAACCAACCTGTTGGAAAACAATCCGAGTTTGAGAATTTCATCTGTTATATCCTGGATGAAGCTTAAATACAAAAGTTCTTCTTCCCTGCACAGAGAACAAAAAACCCTATGTTCATTCTCCCAAAAAAGGCATATATCAAGCAGTAGATTGGATGGATATAAAAGCTGACCATTAGGCTGGGGATCAGATGGAAGTTGTTAAATCATGAGAAGCAAAGGATGTCTTTATTTTAAAAAGCAGCTATATAAATGTATCGAGAATACTAAGGGTGATATCCAACATTGTACTGGCAGAAGAGAGATCATGAAACCTGATCTCCTGCCCATTCATTCTCTGACAGCCCAGAGAACTCCCACCAAAGGCTATACAGATGGTTAATGGCCCCTCCTGAATGGGGTGGGGAATTATTGAAATTCAGGTGGAGATATGAGCAGGAGCTCCTCCCACAGTAGGTTCCTCTGCCTGATATTTGGGGATCTCCTCAGTCCCCTGTAGCACAGCCCGCTCCATTTAGCCCACTCTGACCCTGTGTCAAAGCTTTTGGGGAGGCTTGTGGGGAAAAAGAGTATGGGGAAATTTGCTTCTGTGAACTCTTTTTCCACCAGTGCGATGTTACGTATCAGCCTAAATTTTAACTTGAGAGCCTACTCAGCTTCCCCAATTAAGATTTGAGGGTTCTTCATTTTTCTTTTTTTTTAAAAAAAAAAAAACGGGTTGCAATGCTTAACAAACTGATTGGTTGTATTAGTCAATTTGTTAAACTTTTGATTGACTAAAATGATGCCCTGGTTAATTAGGCAGCAATTTTTTTTTAAAAAAGATCAGGTACGCATAAAAATTGCAGATGGCAACCATCATCTTAAAAAGAGGCATTCCTGCTTATCTTATACACAAGAGGGAAGCCCTTGACACATACGAGCAACATCTAAAAATAAAGTATATTTTAAGGCTCCAGAACCATTGTTTTAGTCACCTATGGCAATTTAAAAGATTAATCAATGATAACATACATGATCAATCAGCTAACAGTGCAATCTTATGCATGTCTATTCTAAGGTAAGACTATTAAATTCAGTGACACTTTTCCCCAAGTAAATGTATATAGAATTGCAACCTAAGATTTCTATAAACAGGTGAGAGTGCTCATTTTTAACTTCCTCCTAACAAAGGAGCCCACAACTTGGCTTAACTGTGCTACACATTCCTTGAAAAACTGTGTTCTTCTGTGGTGCTCGATGCCCTACACTGATTTAGATGGGCAGATGACCTCAAGAGTGTTGCCTCATCTGTAGCAGGCAGCACATCCTGCAATGCTTCAGAGCCATGGAAGTGGTTTATGCAACTAAGAGGGCAGTTCACACATTATTCAGGCTTGTAACAACCACAAGTCACCCTGTGTGGCCAGAATTGAATCCAAGCCCCCCTGCTTCTAGTTTTTATGCCATAAATGACTAACAGGAGGGCTGGTAACTTTGCTGGATGTATTTGCAAGGTCCCTTCCTGCTAGTTTTTGTCCCTTATGCTGGTAGTGGCTGCCTAGCCCCATGCTCATGGCAAGAGAGAGCCTCTGCTGCATTCACCCACTCATGCTAAGCAGTATCTGCAGCAGCCCCAACCCAGTATGGAAGATCTGTGCACAGAAGTGGCTCCATGTGCACATTTTTCTGATTGGGCTAGGAACAGTGCACAGAGTGGAACATGAAGGTGTGCCTGCATTGCGATGGGCATTCAGACTATGCAATGTGCACGGGGCACACATTTACATCTTCACTGTAATAGTAACAGGAAAGTGCAACCCCATCCAATCTTGAGTTCTGTGCACATTTTGCATGTATCCGAAGCCTTAAGGCTTAATATCATGATCTTTTCTCTTAAATTATGTTTTTAATAATGCATTTGTTTTTATTTGTTTTAATGTTTTATCTATTTTATAATTCTTGTATTTATATTTATTGTTGTTCCCCGCCTCGATCTGGGTGGAGAGGCGGGTTAGAAATAAAATAAATAATTAAAAAATTCTTAGTATTTTATTGTTAGAAGGTTGAACATAATTTCAACCCCTCAGGTGTTGTTTTTTAAAAAATGTTCACTGGTAGAAGAAGAAGAACTTTATTTACAGTCAAACAGACCAGCAAAGTAATACACTATATGCAACACATACAAAATTATTTACATCAGGACATTAAAATTAGGGATCTGCTTTGGATCGCAGAGGATAGGAATTTCGCAACTTGCACTGTAATACACTTATCTACCCCCTTCAAAAGCAACTCGACTAATGATTCCCTGGAACAACCCACCTGATGCCGTGTGAGAGGATACAGCAGGGCAATCCTAGCATTTTGATAAAAGCAGCAGTCAAACAACACATGTTCTAAGGACTCTACCTCAGAGTTGTTGCATGGGCAAAGCCTTCTCTCAACAGGGATTTTATTGTATCTTCCTTCCAACAACTTAGAAGGAAGGACATTAAAACGGGCCAAAGAGAAGGCTCGTCTATATTTAAAAATGTTCACTGAAACAAGACAAAACATTTCAAGTAACAGAAAAATAATTTAATTGCTCAGATGTCTAAACATCATCAAGCAGATGCAAACTAATGCAGTACATACTCAAACACTTAATAGAAGTAATCAGCCATCAGCATGTAAATTTGTTAATGTTTTGCTAAATTTCTTTCTACAAAAACACTGAGGTCTCTAAAGGAGTTGCTTGAGCAAAGAGTATTGCGCATCACAGACATCTTGACTAGGTCTGGCCCGCACGCCTTTGAATCCAACATTAATCTGTTAGGTTTGGAAAGCTTCCAGCTATTTAGCATTCTGTTCAGACCTGCTGTTAGTGATTTTAATTCTGAAGGAATTAGTTGCATTCCTATAGTGTCTTCGAAGTAAACTAGAATGCCTTCCAAATCTTGCCTCCTGCAGCTCAGGTGAGTTTGGGAATAATTTTCCTAGATACAGAATGGGTTTGAAGGGCAGAAAAAGAAAGCAAACAATAACCTCCCGTGAATCGGAGGTCCAGCTGATCTAGGTCTGACCTCTCAACATCATGGCCCTGTCTCAGCCCAAAATAATGGTGGGAGTGGGGTGGGGTCCAGATAATTAGACAACTGACATCACATCTCAGATGTGAACCTATGGCGGCACTTTACAAGCAATGAAGTTTCAGCATGCAGTGCTGAATGTATACGCCTACTCCTTTCCCCAGAAAGTCTCTATGCGGTTGTCCTCATGTCCTATTTATGCGTGTCCCATGGACATCTGGTTGGCTACTGTGGAAACAGGAAGGTGGACTTGATAGGCCTTTGGTCTGACGCAGCAGAGCTATTCTTCTGTTCTTACAGCACCTATGTAGGCACATAAAGAAGCGAACCACCACCTCGCATGGCATCAAATGGTTTTTTTTCCCCTTTTGGTCTCACAAAGAGTGCTGCAACTTTTTGCCCCATAGGTAAGGGAAAGAATAAGATAAAAATATAGGGAGTTTGGGGTAAATGGAGCAGTAGGAAACCCTGTTTAAACCAATCAACCAGATAAGGAAGTGAAGGTTTGCACTCTCTTGTATCTCTAAACGTTAAGTCTGATCTCGCTATGTCAGATTCTCTCAAGTTGCTACATGCATCAAAAAGATAGGAGGAGGAGGGGAGAGAGGAGAAAAGAAGCAAGCAGCATCAGGAATAGGGAAACTGTCAGGTAACAAGAGGCTCATGTCATACAAACATTTTGTGATGTGTTTAAAGCAGGAGTGGGCAACATCTGGGGGTCAGGGGCCTTGCCCCAAAGAACACGCTGAGACCCATGCTCTATCCTGCCAAAATTGCTGATTGACCATTGCAGTTTTGCACAGAAACAAGGCGCATAGGCAGAGTACAGCTGGTTTTCAAGCAAAACCAGGGAGCATGATCCTGCTTGCAAAGAAGGCACACACTCTCTGCGCACCTTGCTTACTTGCAAAATTGCTGGTGGAAATTCAGCAGTGGCAGAGGGGGCAAAGGGTCTGCAAAAATGGCCATGGGTGTTTCTCTCCATATGGTGAAGGAGTGGACACATTTTGTCCCTTCCATGTGGAGGGATTTCCTCCCCTCCTTCCATTCCACGGGGCGTGTGTCATTCATCCCTGTTTTAAAGGATCCAATCAGAGTGCAGTTTGCCAGCACTGTCATTCATCATTTCAGCTTTATTAATAACTTTGAATTGCTGTAACATTGAAATAGAACATTTTACTTACTCAGCCTGGATTCTTCTCATCGTTGGGGACTGCACAGGAGATGGAGAATTCACCCTGAGCCAAAGGGGGAGGGAATGCAGAAATCAGACACAGAAGGCAGTTCTATACTACTAAATTATGGTACTTTTATACAGGGCTATTTGCTTCCATGTGTAGAGGGAAGTATTGCCAGACACCCCAATATTCTGCTGGTTTTGTTCACATGGAGAGGAAGGTTTCATTCCTGCTTGGGAATGTACAGGAGAAGGATGTCATTCTAAAAGCCAGGCCTGACCCTCAAAGCAAAATGGGGTATGTGATTCAAAGCTATTACCTCTCCACTGCCCCTGTCTCTGGCATGATCTTTATTTTCCCTACTTAATCTCTTGACCTCTTAACCTTCCTTTGCTCAGTGCTCAATGTTAAAAGATCCCTTCAAGTGTCAAGGTGCATGTCTGAAAGTGCACATTTAGGCATACACCCTGTGCAACAGGGACACTTGCTAACAGAAGGTAGGGATGCAGGCTCCCCTTTTCAGATGTTGAGTTGAACGTATAGAGCCAGGAGGCATCTTTATGCATGGAGATACAAATGTGCAAAGAGCTACAGTCTGTTATTGCTCCCCCAAACCCCAATAATCTTGGGAATTGTAGGTTTGTGAGGGTGTTTATAATTCTCTGTAGGTTGGTGAGGGTGTTTATAATTCTCCCACACAATGGAACCACATTTCTCAGAATTCCTTGTAAAGAAGAAGGACTGTCAGGGTTTTTCCAACGTCTTATTATTATCATGATGACATTATTATGTAGAACACACCAAAGGTCATTTGCTAGATAAATCCCCTGGCTAAGAATAATAATACCAGCTAAATAACATAGTAGTCTTATACATAAGAGGGTGTGTTTCTAGGTAAAAGACAAAGAGCTCTGGATATCTTCCTTAGCTGATGGTCCCACAGATGGTCAAAATGTTGCCTTTCAACACAGAAAACTCGCTGCATTTAGAACAGCCGTAAAACAACACAAGATGAAAGCAAGGTAAAACCACCAACAGGGATAAAACAATGCAACACATAATGAAACCAAAAGTAAAACCAGCTGTACAAATAAAACAGTGCAAAGATCTAAAAGCATTCAAACAGTTCCTAAAATGGCAGGGTGGGGGAGGTCCTCACGAGGTGATGAAAGATTATAATATACGTAGGCACTAGGCAAGCCTCTCTGGGGAGGGCATAGATGGGGTAACACCACCGAAAAGGCTCTCTTTCTCTTGTGACCACATTAAGTGATCACTCTTTTTTATTATTGAATGGATAGTATTAAACATCCTCCCCCACATTTAGGCCTCTCCCAAACCTCAAACTAATTCATTTCCATAACTTCATATGAGTCCATCTCTCCCTCTACCCGTCTCTCCCTCTCTCAGCCAGGTTTTTCTCATTGTTATCCTTTTTATTAAAAATGGAGACACTGAGTATTTGGGCCATACCAAATCATCTTTAATCTACTTTCGACCTTTAGTAAACAACAATTCACCAACCATATATGCTGGTGCACCACATGATCTAAAGTTATTCTCAACAACCGTTTTATTTGTCACATTATCACCACTCACTATGAGAGAGAGAGAGAGAGAGAGATGCTGTTGCTATATTGGGGGGTGGGGACCTACCTTCCATCTTTCCAATTTGCTTTTCTCTTTACTGGTTTTGCTCCTGGAATTTAGTTTGAAGGAAAGCCTAAATAAATTTCTGCTTAGACAGCATGTAAGCCTTACATCTCCTAAAAGACACCCCTCTGGATTTCACAGACAGGATGGTAATGAGCACACCATCAGCAAACAAGGTAAGAGAGATAGAGGGGAAAAGTATAAATAAGCCACTGAATTTCATGTACCTTGGTGAGGAGAACTGAGAAATCGCCTTTGCTTCATCAGAATTATCTGCATTGGCAGGCACTGAGACTTCCACCTACAACACAGGGAAAACATCATGAAAGTAGGAGAAAAAGAAGCTGATGGGGGAGGAATTGTGCTCAGGTAAGAAAAGTATGTTTAAAGATGTGTACACAAAGCAGGGAGCCTGGACAGTTCAAATGATATGCAGTTTGTTTTTAGGCTTTTATGGTTTTAAATTTTGTATGTTGGTTTTTAAATGTTCAATGTTTTTAACTTTTGCAAACCGCCCAGAGAGCTTTGGCTATGGGGCGATATATAATAATAATAATTAATATTATTATTTACATTTATATACCACTCCATAGTCAAAGCTCTCTGGGCGGTTTACAAAAATTAAAAACATTGAACATTAAAAAGTCAATATACAAATTTAAAACCATAAAACATAAAACAGCTGATATTTAAAACATTTTAAACTTATAAGCCAGGCTAAAAAAGTCAGTTAAAACCTCAACTTAAGCTATTAAAAATGCCTGGGAGAAAAGAAATACATGGTAGTGGAAGTCTCTTTCAAACATGTGATTGCCAATCCCCACACTTCATGATTCAGGTATGTGCACCATATTCACATGCTAAAAATGTACTGTGAGAAATGCAGGTTGCTTACCTGTAACTGTAGTTCTTTGAGTGGTCACCTGTGCAGTCACACATTATGGGCTCGTGCCGGCGCCGAGCCTCATTCCGGAAACTTCTAAAGCCTAGACTCTTGGCGGGAACCACTCCCCCCACCGCCCTATCGCTCATGCTTGGGTTCCTGCTTACCTCAGTTCTATGAGACCGTATTTGCCTTGCGAACTGGAGTGCTGAAAAAATTAATTGATTTAGATGAGACATAGCATGCGAGCGACAACCTCTTTGACCAGTGCATTAGGCGAGGTCCAGAGGGGACGGTGAGTGGGTTGTGTGACTGCACAGATGACCACTCGAAGAACTACAGTTACAGGTAAGCAACCTGCATTTCTTCTTCGTGGTCTCTGTGCATCACACACTATGGGCGAATAACAAGCAAGCACTTACCGGAGGAGGGTAGGCCTCGCTGCAGTGTCACTGGAGAATGGAAGACAGGACAGCCCGACCGAAGGAGGCGTCGTCTCTGGCCCTGACGTCCAGCTTATAGTGAGTGATGACACATTGGACCAGGTGGCCGCCTTGCAAAGATCAGGAATTGAAATTCCCCTGTCCAGAGCGGTTGAGGCCGCGAGGGCACGAGTAGAGTGTGCCTTGAGGGCGTCCGGGGGTTCTCTAGGTACTAACTGGTAAGCCAGAGTAATCTTTGCACTACCCATTTTGCAAATCTCTGGTTAGAGACTGGATGGCCTTTTGCCTTACCCCCATAGCATATAAAGAGGCGATCCGATTTACGGAAAGCCTTGAATCTGTCCTTATAGAAGGCCAGGGCCCTTCTGACATCGAGGGAGTGAAGCCTGGAGTTGAGAGAGTCTGTGGATGGTTGGAAAAACGTAGGTAGAACGATATTCTGGTTGACATGGAAATTGGTCACGACTTTAGGTTGGAAGGATGGACCAGGCCGAAGAACCACCTTATCCTTGAAAAATTGCGTGTAAGGTGGGTCCACCATGAGAGCACATAGTTCTGAGCTCCTTCTTGCCGAGGTGATGGCAACTAAAAAGGCGACCTTGAAAGTCAAGAGTCGTATGTCAATAGTGGCAAGTGGTTCAAAGGGTTTTGAGGTCAAAGCTGTCAGCACCACAGAGAGACTCCATTGCGGAGTCATGGATTGCATTGGCGGGTGCAAGTTACGAAGTCCTTTAAGGAAGCATTTTGAGAGAGGGTGCGTAAAAACGGAAAAATGCTGGATGAGGTCGTGCTTCGCTGAGATTGCAGCCAAATAAACTTTTATAGAGGTCGTCTTCAGTCCTTTTTCATGAAGAGAATGTAGGAAAAGTAGTATGTCCGAAATCCCACAAGATTGTGGATCTAGACCCCTTGTGGTAGCAAACTATGAGAATTTCTCCTATTTTCTATTATAGGAGGTTCTAGTAGCCTCCCTCAGGATAGTCTGAACTGGAAGTGGTAGGTCTAGTCCCTGCCAGTGGGCCAGATTCGCCAGGCCGTGAGTCTTAGTTTGCGTAGATCTGTGTGCAGAGTTAGGCCTCTGTTCATTGAGATCAGATCGAGGCGCAGAGGTAGGTGGTAGTACTCTCCCTTGGATAGACGGAGAAGCGGAGTGAACCACACCTGTCGGGGCCACCATGGAGCAATGAGGATTGTGTTTGTTCGACGACGTTGTAGAGCCATGATCACTTTGGCTACCAGGAGGAAGGGGGGGAATGCGTAAGCTAGTCCGTGCCCCCATGGCATGTTGAAGGCATCCCCGAGAGACTGGTTGCCGAGTCCCGCTCTCGATCAGAAGGCTTCGCAGACTGCGTTGTCCATCGCTGCAAAGAGGTCGATTTCTGGGGTCCCCCATTTGGCGAATAGGTGAGAGAGGGAGGAGTCGCAAAGGGCCCACTCATATGTGTCTTGAAAGTGGTGGCTCAGGGAGTCTGCTTGAACATTCTCTGTCCCCGCGATATGGATGGCCGAGAGACGCATCATGTGTCGTAAAGCCCACTCGAAGATCTCCAGAGTGTAGCATAGGAGTTCTGCTGAGCGTGTGCTCCCGTTCTTGTTGATGTACCAGACAACCGTCGTGCTGTCTGATACTATCCTGACATGGCGGCCGTGAAGGTAGCCTTTGAAAACTTGCAGAGCTTTCTGCACCGCTAAGAGTTCCAGTATGTATATATGAAGGGAGTGCTCCCTGTGGGACCATTTCTCCTGCATAGTCAAGTGATCGCAGTGCGCCCCTCATCCAAGCAGCGAAGCGTCCGTGGTTAACGTATGACTCGGGCCTGGGCTCACAAAGGGTAGACCATCTTGCAGATTTTCCTGGAGCGTCCACCATTTGAGTGAAGGACGGAGGGCGTGTGGGACATTGAGGCGAACCCCATTTGGTTGGGTGGATGGGTCGTAATGTATTAAGAGAAATTGTTGTAGAGGTCGCATTCGGAGTCATGCCCACCTGACCGTGTAGACCGAAGAGGCCATGAGGCCTAATAGTCTCTGTAGAATTAAGGCTTTTACGCTCCGTGAATCGATGATGGTATGGGCAAGGTGTTGAATTTTGAGCATCCGCTCTTCTGGCAGGAAGGCCCTTCCTAATGTGGAGTCTAATAGGACTCCAATGAATAGAATTTTCTGTGTGGGTGTGAACACTGACTTTTCGCGGTTCACAATTAGTCCCAGGCTCTGCAAGAGATTTGTTGTAGTGGTCACATCCATTTCCGCCTGATAACGTGTGGCAGACACTATCAGCCAGTCGTCGAGGTAAGGGTAAATTTCCACACCCTTCGAACGAAGAAAAGCACATACTGGTGCCATACACTTGGTGAATACTCTTGGTGCCATCTTTAGGCCATACGGAAGGACCGTAAATTGGTAGACTTCTTGTCCTATCGCGAACCTGAGAAAGCGCTGGTGGGAGCTGTGGATGGGAATATGGAAGTATGCATCTTTGAGGTCGATGAGGGTGAACCAGCTGTTGCGCCTGATTAGAGGCAGAATGGTGGCTAAGGTGACCATGTGAAATTTTTTGGTCAAAATGAAGGCGTTGAGGTTTCTCAGGTCCAGGATAGGGCGGAGACCTCCATCCCATTTCGGAACAGTGAAGTATCGGGAATAGAATCCGCCTGGTATGTTCCGGGGAGGGATGTGAACAATGGCTCCTTTCTGGAGCAATGTGGCCACTTCTTGGTGCAGGACTTCCGATGGTGTTGTAAGTCTTAGGGTGTTGGGTGGGGGATGGGAAGCGAACTCTATCAGATATCCGAACTTGATGATGTTGAGGATCCATTTGTCTGAAGTTATTTGAGCCCAGGTGTGGAAATAAGGCTGTAGGCTATGGCTGAAGTTTGTAATCGGAAGGGGAGTGACCCGGAGAGTCAAACATGCTGTTTTTGGGGAGCCTCAGGTCTCCTGCGCTGTTGGCGGAGGCATCCCTACGAGTAAGGCTTTCGATGTTGAAATGTCGGCTGTGAGGTTGACTGCGGAAACCTTTGTTGTCGTTGCTGGAACTGGCGTGATTGGTAAGAATGCTGACGACCCCACCATCGAGGACGGTAGGCTTGCGATGCGGGAGGGGGGTAAAACCCCATCTTCTTCGCTGTTGTCTTCGCCTTCTGTATTGTATCCATGGTAGAATCCGTGGATGTGTTAAACAGGCCTTCCCCGTCAAAGGGTAGGACTTCTATCTGCGCCTTGAATTCGTGAGGTAGGTTAAAGGATCTTAACCAGGCATGACGTCTTAGAGCTACAGCTGCGATAATCGCCTTCGACAAGCAGTCAACCTGATGACGGGCAGTCGTCAGTTCCTGTTTGGCAAGAGCCGTTGCCTCCTGGTGAAAGACCTGAGCCGCGTCTCGGATCTCATCTGGCAGGTGAGTATGGAGGGATCCCATCTTCTCCCACAAGAAAAGATGGTACCGAGCCATCATTGCCTGATAGTTTGACACTTTGAT
The DNA here is from genome assembly GCA_029215795.1 of Anniella stebbinsi. Taxonomy (NCBI): domain Eukaryota; kingdom Metazoa; phylum Chordata; class Lepidosauria; order Squamata; family Anniellidae; genus Anniella; species Anniella stebbinsi. The sequence continues at coordinate 345,127,519 of JARDYH010000001.1, read as the reverse complement.
GCCCAGCGCGGCCGAAGAATAAACCCTGCGGCCGAAGGCATCCAGTTTTCTCCCTTCTCTGTCAACAGGTGCAGAGTGTGATTTGGATGATCGTCCTTGAGCGGATTCCACAATTACGGAGTTTGGCTTGGGGTGTGCCATTAAGAAGCCAGCATCCTTCTCTTGCAGCTTGTACAGTGAGTCCAGGCGTCTGGAGACCGGGCTCATAGTGGCTGGGTTCTTCCAGCACTCCTGGGCTGTACGAAGGAGTGTCGGTATTAATGGCATAGCGAGTGTAGAAGAGGAGTCCCCGTACATCACATCATAGATGTTATCCACACATTCTTCCACTGGTTGTTGTGCTTCCACACCAAGGGATTGGGCCATGCGGAGCAGCTGTTCTTGGAATGAGGCTACCTCAACCGATGGGGAGGCTCTCTTGTCCGTTCCGATTGAGTTCTCTGGTGACGGAACTGAGGGTGGTGTGTCCACTGACGAGGAAGAGTTGGAGGCGTAGTCCTCTGCCGAGATGGGGGACATCGGGGCCCCGACGTCGATTGTGAGTAACGGTGCCAGAGGCGTTGCCGGTACCGGAGCGTCCCATGGGGGAGCTGATACCGAGGCGGATGGCGTAACCCTCGGGGGTAATGGCGGGACAAAGGTCTCCTCTGTGTAGAGCTTCCGGCCCGTGTAAGGGTTGAAGAGAAACCACTGACGATCGGTGGCGTACGCCGTTGGGCGTTGTGGAGCAGACCAGGTAACGGAGTGGTCTGAGAAATGGTCCCAGTCCCGCGACGGTGTTGGCGAGCGGGAACGGTTCCGATGATCCGCCTGAGTGCCCATGGAGACCGGTGAGGGCCGAGGAGACAACGGATCAAACATGCAATCCGCCGCTGTCGACGCCGGTGGCGACATCGATAGATGTACCGTCGATAGGGCTGGTGAACGCAGCGGAGTGTCCTTGTCGAGGTCCACCCGACGCGATGCCAAGGATCGAGACCGGCTCGGTACCGAGGTCAACTGCGAAGGCAGAGGCTTGGTCGATACCGAGGTCGACGTCGTTGATGACATCGGTGGGGAAACAGCTCGCGACAGAGGGATCGACACCGAGGCTGGTGGCGACGGCATCGTACGGGCCATCGGTACCGGGGATCTTGTCGGTACCGATGCCGGCCCTTTTGGATGCGGTACCGAGGAGGTTGGGGGCTTCCTCTGGTGCTCCTTTTTCGCCTTTCCCGACTTAGAGGAATTTGATTTCCCTTTATCCTTGCGGGAGCTCTCCACTAGAGGCATATTCGAAGTCTTTTTGGGCTTCTTAGCCTTTACTCCATCTCTGGAGTGCGAAGGCACAGCTTTCCGGGAGCGATCTGGCGACCCTTCCCCTGGGGCGCGCACTTCGGTGGAGGCCGCAGCCGCTGGCCTTTTCGGGGCATCCACTGTTTCCAGCGCCTTCTTCCAAAGGAGCGCTCTGAGCTTGTTAGCTCTATTCTTTCTGGTTTGGCGCGAGAAATTTAGACAGTGCGAGCAGGAGTCGACGATATGGGCTTCTCCGAGGCAAAGTAAGCAGCGGGAGTGGCCATCCGAGGCAAAGTAAGCAGCGGGAGTGGCCATCGGATAAAGTGAGTTTTAAGCTGCAGGACTTGCAGCTCTTAAAAAGAGCTGTCTGTGCCATTATAGAGGGGGGAAATCCTCCCGAAAAGATATATATATATATATATATATATATATATATATGATAGAAAGACACTCAAGAAACAGTGATGAGAATATCAAATAGGATTTTTTTTTTGGGTAGAAACGACGAAGAGAAGAAGAAGAAGAAGAAGAAGAAGAAGAAGAAGAAGAAGAAGAAGAAGAAGAAGCGAGAGAAAGAAAACTACAAGAGTCTAAGCAAATAACAAGAATACGAACGAAGTTCTTTAAGAAGTCTTCCGCAAGGCAAGCAGCACAGCGGTCGAAAAAGAACTGAGGTAAGCGGGAACCTGAGCATGCCCGATAGGGCGGTGGGGGGAGGGGTTCCCGCCAACAGTCTAGGCTTTACAAGTTTCCGGAATGAGGCTCGGCGCCGGCGCGAGCCCATAGTGTGTAATGCACAGAGACCACGAAGAAGAACTATCCCACATATGTGGTTAGTAAAAATGGGTTGTATCAAATGGGGGCTTTGCATTATTGGAAAGCACTTCTGCTCACATAAATTGGGGTACTTGATTTTCACTGATCCTCCAGATCAACTTAAGCTCTGCTCCCCTAGCTGTTTCTGGGCTGAGGCACCCTGTGGGATAGAACAGGGGTGCAACAGGTAGTGGGGGTCAGCAAAAGCCAGGCACCCCAACTTGTGCAAATGGAAGCACTTTCCTTTTAGGCCCATGTGGTACAACCTGTAGCTTGCATGCAGCCCTCAGAGGTCTTCAGTTCGGCCCACCACCTATGCCCAAGCCCCTGCCGAATTACATCCCCCTGCATCTCTGTTGCTTAGCTGAATGGCGGGCAGTCAGGGGGAATGCAATCGTAGAATCACAGAATAGTAGAGTCGTGATGGGAAGGAAGACAGACTGGGGAATTAACTTTGCCATTTTCCATCTTCTTTCTGTAAATTGCAATCTCCCCAACTGGCCCAAATGCCTTGGCAGTTGGGGGACAGTGTGATGGGAGAGGATCATCTCTATGTACCACCCTCACGGAACATTTTTTGTTCTCCACAGTCTGCCAAGAGCCCAGCCCTACCCACTGCCAACTCTGGGGCTCCCAACCAACTGCCACACACAGTACCTTGGAGACAAAAAGTTTGCCCACCCCTGCACTATGGGTTTTTCAAAGCTGCTTGTATTATAAGATAAAATTTTATGGGAGCATTTTAAGTGACTTGCCTTGCAATCCCCCTTTGGCGGGAGTGTAAGAAATTAATCTTATAATAAAAAAAATAGTAAAACAAATAAGGACTACACTCCTGGGGGCACACTGCCAAAATCAGGAGCTGTTCATACATAAAATGTTGTACTAAACAGTAGGCACTTATAGTGCCTAACACCCTGGGCTGAAGTGGTGGAGACTAATAGCGTTGCTAGAAATGGCTTGTTGACTGAAAATACAACTAAACACTCGAATTACCTCCTTTATGATCTTCTGAAAGTCAGCCAAATCCCTTTTTTCGGATCCTTCAGACTCAACTTGGAAACTAAAAAAATTGAATATATTATATTGCAGAGTTAACTGTCCAATACATGATTTCCTGCACCTATATGCCAGAGAATGTTAACATCCATCTTCCAGAAAATTTAATGGAAATGTTAATGCTTTTAGATGTCGGTGACAATCCCAGCTAAGCCCCTTCCTTGTGTGCTGAAGGAAAATTTCACTTATAGTCACAGGTGGATGAGAAGTCCAAATGAGTGCTAATCCAACTGCTTCAGTACCATTATATTTGAGCATAGCAGGCAATTGCAATATAGATGTGGAAGCCAGTGGAATATTAACAGCTGTCATTGCCTAGCTAGGGCACCTCCGGAATTAGAAGTATTCATATTGGGCCTCAACTTTTTAAAAGGTACTGGAATATCTGCCCCACAATAATCTTCTTCCATGACATTAAATGCAATGGATTTGCCGGGGTTCTTTATCTACTATGTAATTCTAGTCCAATGGAGGAAGTCTAACCAACTGATATTAATTGTGCTGATAGCATTCAATGACCTTTCAGAATGGCAGGAGTCAACAATATTAGATTTGGAGAAGATGTGTGTGTCGGGGCAAAGGGTGTTCATCTTATATCAACAAGTATGTCCTAATAAAGACTCAAGTCAATTCCTTCCAACACTGCTGCTCCGTCTTCCATTAATTTGAATGGAAATGAATAAAGAATTGAAATACATGGAGGATGTATGTTTAGTGAACGAATGAACAAATGAATGAAGTCACACAATACCAGCAATATACATAGCAGGTGACATCATGGCCAACTTGTGTATTTGTTTATATCTGTGTAAATCCAATGGCAAGTTGCAATATCCCCCCTCCAATTTACCCAACTTAACCATTTACATGACAAGAATTACCTGTGGCAACATTTCTTTCACAAAGCATTTGCTTCTCCTTTCAACATTGGAAGAGAGATCTCCATTTGCAATTTCCTTCCAATTAACCAGATAAATTTTGTAGAGCATCACAAATGAACAACTAAAACCTGGTTTGCATGTCATGGCCAATTCTGTTTAACCCAGGAATTGGTGGGGGCATGCAGGAGTGAGCAGCCATGTTGCCTCCCACCTACTCCTGCTTTCAATCAACAACCCAAGAATGCCCTATTCCTGGGTTGTTTCATGACATGCAAACCCAGAAATTCTGTGTTGTTTAGTGGTTAGCCTGGAGTTAATCCAACAAGTGGAGGCAGGCAAGAACCAGCATGCTCGCTTGCTTCCAAGTGCTTACAAATAACAAATCCTGGCATTGTTTTTTATCAAGACTATAACTGTCATAGAAACTAGTAAAAATGGGTTGGATCCAGACTTGAGCTCAAAGGAGCTCTGCTGCTGCTGGAGAGAGGGGGTGGGGTGGCGATTTTCCCTAATTCCTCCTCCCCCTCTGCAGCTCTAGCACCACCTCCTATGCTATTCCATAGAAATATTGTGCACCAGTTCTCACCTCTATAAGATGTGTACTGGAGTAGCAACAAAAAGAAGGAAAACAATTGTTACAGTATACCACCTGCTTTTCATTTGAATAGAGGCTAGTACATATGAATAGCTCTTTGAAATGAAGAACATTTAAAGCGTAGTACACTCAGGAGCGGCAATTTGAAATGGGGGCCTATCAAGCAGCACCTGAATTGCTAAGAAACAGAGTGAATAATGGATACTGGTAGCTGTTCTGTTGTTTCTACATATTCATGAGGATCTTATTTACATTTAGTTGGCAGTCACTGGATTATTTGACCTTTTTGAACACTACTACAGTGAACTTTTACATGTAGTTCCAACATATATGTTTTTTCTACATATACGTGTTTCGCTTCTGTCATGGAACTGTTTACCTTATTTGAATCAATCACATTGGCAGTAGTGTCTCAGTCTTTATACTGTGCCCTTCATTACTATATTTCCTTCAATGTTAATATCTTAAAGGTGTATACGTTTCAATATTCAGTGCCTTGGAGCATTTTGTGTCTAATATTGAGTATTACATGTTAAGTTCCATATAGGCCATGTATACTTGAATTTGTGTACCCAATCCCTAGGTTCCTCTCTAGAAAGTATTCCCACAATCATTTCACTTTGAAAAACTGAAGTGGAACGATGCTGGGCATTTGTCAAACATGCAAATAGATGTGCAAGTGATACAATGGGGTGGGAGCATTAAATTGTCAGGGCAGAGGCACATGCAAGTCAACTCCCCCTTGTCCCCACCATGTATAAACTTCCAGAGAGATCAGACATGAGACAGTGGTTCGATTCAGTGTGCACCATAAGGAAGCTCATGGTATGACTGAACATGGCTGGTTTAAGAAGATTCATTACCTGCTTACGTCAGTCTGTGTTTCTGCTTCCACCCGTTGCTTAGGAATATCTCTTATTTTCCGTTTTGCTGGCTTATAATATCTGTACTGTGAAAGGAAGGATTTTGCATCTGATTTTAAAGTGCGTGGAGTGAATGGTTGTTGGCCATTGGTAAAGTGTTCAGAGTGCTTGTCAAGGAGATCTCCACTGCGTACTTTGGAATCAGGGTTCTGGGCCTTGTGGGAATGCTTGTTTGCAATGCTATCAGAAGAAGAGCTGCAAGAACTTTTGGAATGCAATCTGTGCAGACTTAAGGTACTGACGCTTGAGCTTGAGAGAGAGCTGTTGGAGGCCTTCTGAGCAGGTTTCCTGGCAGGTTTTTCGGTACTTAGAAGAACTGTGCTCTGCCTCTCTGGAGTCGAGATGGAACCCACTGGACACTTCTGTTCACTTGTTGAACATGAGAGTAGCCCCACGTTGCCTTCTGCTGCCAATGAATCCTGGTGGGGGAGGAAAAACACACACATATCAATGTTCTGTGATAAGACTGCTGCTTCTTGTCATGAGCATTTACCATTTTAAAAGCACAAAGCAAAGCAACACGTAGAAAAATATATAAAGGTGGCATCCTAGACATACTTATGTGGGAGTAAGTCCCACTAAACTCAATGGGACTTAATTCTGAGTAAGACATGCATATAGGACCGTATTGTAAATGGTGTACCTTTGGCAGATGATAAAAGTCTATGTCGTTATTGTATGACATAATAAAGCGCTTAATAAGAAATTTGTTCAAAATATGGACACTCTCAATGGCCTTGCCCAGACTCTGAAACCCTGTGCCTAGAGAAACCGATCTAACCCCCTCACTACTGGCCTTCTGCCAAATGGTAATACTTTACTGTCCTCTTTGACTTACCAGGCTGATTGCTCTCTTGCCCCATGATATGGCTTTACTGCTATGTAGTTTGCATCACTCTTAACTACACTTTTTTTAAAGCTGGCTACTATTTTACTCTTCCTTTGTGCAGTTTTGACATCGATATGGGGTTTAAGGCAGTTGGCCCCAATTCAGAAAGACCAAAGACTGGTTCTGCCACCTCTTCGGAAGTCACGGTCTCTGGAGGATTCTGTATCTGAGGGAACCCGGTCCTGGGCTATGACACTCTGGCCTCATCTACACCAAGAAGGATATTGCATTATGAAAGTGGTACGAAAGCAGTATATAAAAGGCAGGAGCCACATTACTGCTTCACAGTGGTATTGAAGTGCACTGACAACTGTTGGGGCTCATTGATGCATAGCATATACTGCTTCCATAGTTCTATATCCTGCTTGGTGTGGATTAGGCCTTTTTCCACTCTCTTACCTAACCTCAGAGAGGTCCGGTTACCTTCCACTCTCTTAGTTAACATCAATGGGCCCTCTGGGAGTCTACCTTCTCACTGTCATTGTCTTCACTGCTATTGCTCCTCATCTTCTTGCTCATCATTACTACTAGTGTAGGCAGTCTGCCCACCACCATTGTCCAGGCCATGGCAAGAGGGTGGCGAACAAGCAGGTTGCAATGGTGAAGAGGAGGAGGAAGTTCAGGGGGCTCTTGTCAGTTGGCCCCTGCTGGGGTGTGGGTCCTTGGCAGGTGCCCAATCATGCCTACCCTTGATGCTGTCCCTGTTCTGTACAGAAAATACACTGTAGTGGCTTAGAACAACAATGCCAACAATATACCACTATCGTACATTGGGAACTGTACAGGGGGACATGCTTTTTCTGGTCTATTTTATGCCACACAAGTAAACTCTCAATTCTTAAAACAGAGCAAACAAACATCTTCCAAAAATATAAACACCTGTAACTTGAGGGGGGGGGGGAATCTGCTCCTGAGGGTGGATGAGGTTGTACTGAGGCTGCACAAGGAGGAGGAATCAGTGAAAATTCTTCCCAACACCACCGCCATTGCTGTTTCCATTTGTGGGGTGGTTCTGAGGGGGACTCCACTTGGAGGTGCTTCCACAGTCAGGTTAAAACCTCTGGATCCAACCCAATGGGACTTACTTCCAAGTAATTACGAGCTCAAGATTTATGTGTTTTTATAAAACAAACATACAAAACATTTGAAACAAGAGTTGCTAGTTGGTATAAAAAAAGATACAGCATTTATTATTATTACAAGACTTATTAGTCTTGTAATAAGAAAACACCACCTTAGGATCACAGGAAACTCTGGAAACTAGGATCCTAATAAGAAACAATAGCCAGAATGATGGATAAAAAAGAGTAACTGTGTAATGCATGAAATAGAATGAACCAGATGTTTGAGAATGCTCAGAACTACAACTATGATCAGTATAAAAGGTTGCACCTTTTTAGAGAAGTCTTTAGCCAGCTGTGGCAAGCTGATACGAAGGAGTGACTGTGACATTATTCTTTTTTCTGTCATCTCATGGCTACATCTCATGGCTAGACTCAACTGAGAATCTGAGTTTATAATCACACAGTTGTTATTCTGTGATAACAACTCATATTTCTCCCCACCCAAAGGACTTCCTTTGAGTGTTCTTAACCCACCCATGCACCCTTACTACTTTGGAGCACTCACAGGTCACTATGGGGAGTATCCCACTGTGCCCATGCACCAGCAGAATCAATCACTAGCACAATAGAGATTTAATGGTTCTAAAAGCAACCACAAATGAGCGAAAATGCTTGCTTCCAGAACGGGGCAGGTAAGGAAGATCCATCGACATATCCTGATATGGAAATGATTGTTTCCCAGGATTACTTCTAGAACCACTAATTCCATGTTGTGCAAGCAGTCATTCCCACTGCTGCAGCACAATCAGCAGGAGTGTGGCAGCCTACTTGGATACTGCCCTATGAATTCAAAGTCCATCCTCCGGTGATAACAATCCTTTTTCCGAGCATGAGGAGCTCCAGTGATGAAGCGCCTCAGGCCCAGTGACAAAGCATCAGCACTAGAGTGAATTGAGCATCTGTGTGTACAGATGTAGTGATGGCCACCAATTTGGATCACTTTAAAAGGGGGATGAATACATTTCTGGAGGAGAAGGCTATCTGGCTACTAGTCCTGATGACTGTGCTACCTCCAATATCACAGGCAGTGTGTATACCTGTTGCTGGGGAACATGGGCGGAAGGGTGTTGTGAATCCTGCTTGTGGGTATCCGGTCAACAACTGGTCGAACTGCATGAATAGAATGCTGGACTTGATGGACCCTTGGACTGATGCAGCATGGCTCTTCTTATGATCTTAATCCTACTACTATTACATCATCATTTATCCCAGCATGAAAGGAAGTTTTCATGACAAAAACAGCTCAATCATTTGTCATTCAAATAAATATCTAATGTACTCTTGGCTGTATACTCATATCGAAGACTTTTAAATTATTCTTTCCACATTATAGTTTGGCCAATTGAGCATGGATATCAAGAACATCAGCTTACTTCTTAGAGAAATAGATCTGGTTGAAATGTTTAAAATTGAAGGAAATTCTATTTTGTTTTAGCAGCAATATAAAAGATAGCAAAATCACAGTATTGGTGGGGTGAGGAGGTAGCAAGAGTAAAAGAAAGTCTTTCCAAAGGTCTAAGGAATGCGCCTTAGCAGCTCTCTGACCTTGACCTGGTTGGTTTCCACATATCCACCTCCAGTACAGAACACTCCTCAATGGAAAGGCATTAAGAAAGTTGGCTACAGATAAAACTAAGAAGTCAGCACTCCTGAAGGCTTTGACTGACTTTGAAATAGAGAAAGTCATTTAAGATTTACAGAACACTGTAAACTGGAAGAAGGCGACACATCCTGTTCCTTGGGGATTCTTTCTATGGCTCCTAATCTATACCAAAGTATGAAACCAGAGGAAAGATACCCATGGAACAGCTAACCTTCAACAAAACATGCATATCTTTCACACAGACCCCAACGAACAGTGGAAGCGCTATTAAATAACCCTGACAGCACAAAACAAACCACAGAACTTCCTCACTTTGACTGTCTGCCCAGCCACCCTGACCTAGTCTTAGAAAATACTGCAGTCAGCACAAATAGGGTATGCTTTATTGAACAGAAGAACTTTGTAACACTTGCTTAACCTGATGGATCACAAGATGCCAAGGGCATGGAATTGTTTCTCAATGCAATTAGGTTGTTTTTAACATTCTTACATTGCGTAAGCAGCCAAAAGACTGACAGTTCAAAATATACAGTACACTATATGCCATTTTATAACATAACAATCCATTCTGACTCAAAATAGTGGACTGGTTCAGAGAGAACACTAAACCACAGTTTAGTATTATGGGACTTTGCTGCAGCATGCCTTGGGTTTGTGTGCTTCTCCCTCCTCTCCAATACAACTACAGGGAAACTTTTGCTACCATTTTAAATTAACTGCAGTTTATTGTGTTGTCTGAACCCAGGCCAACTGCAGTTTATCTATGGTTAATGAAAACAAGCCAACTTCAGATCATGGGAGCAGGGAGTGTTTGTTAATGCTCATTGTCAGGCAAAGATTCAAAACTTTTTGAAACCTTTCATGAGAAACTGTACTGTAACATGGATCTTTAATGTTTGTTCCTACCATTTCATCAAAAAATAAAACCAGTTTTTGATTAGGCTTTCCAATTAAATGAATGACTTCTCTCATACACATCTGATAATACACATCCATAACCCAGAAGCAGATAAACTCTACTTTGGAACAGATTAAGATATCTGATAACAATGAGAATACATTGACAAGTTTGGTCTGGTACACAAGGGAATAAAATGTTGGTGGTAGTTATGTGTTTTGTATATGTATCTTGTTATGTGAGTACTCATTCTACTTAACAATAGTATGCTAGTTCAAATTACAAGGAAAACATCATGCAACATTTATATCCAATGCAGAAGGTATGTCATTTGTTAATTTACATGGGAGACTATTGCAAAAACAATTCACTGGGGTATGTGGGTGCAGAGATATTGAATGGACAATACTGGGCTCATACCTAGCCTTATGTCTGTAGTATGATAAAGAGAGATTTTAGATGTTACTGCTCACTAAATACTAATAAATGCAAATCCACAGATGCATGACAGATTAGAGGACAATATGATGCCAAGCTCATCAACATGAATGAGAAGCGAATGCTAATGAATACCTCTTTTAAAAAACAAAATAACAGGAAGCAGGCAAATAAGGCTATGTTGCAAATGGGCTAATTTGTATGGACACTGATTTTGTCAGCATTATCCAATAAAATATATTTAGCAATCTCTCTGTGAAATAAGTGATGAACATCATCCCTAGATGGAGTAAAAGCCCAGACCCATTCATTCATCAGTGACTTCTCATAATACCAAAAGGTGCTTATACAGAACAGATCCATATATTGCAGTAATTATGTCATGACTTTTCATTGTACTGTCTGAATATTAAGATTCATTATCATCCAGTTTCCTGACTTGAACAGCCAAGAAATCGTTAACAGTCCTATAAAGAAGAACAATGTCACACAGCATGTAATCTCTTCTACTTACTTTCTTAAAAGTGTATTAAAAGTGCTTTTTATCTTGCTTGTGCATCCATGGTCAACAGCTGGTTGGCCACTCTGTGAACAGATTGCTGGACGATGAACTCTTGGTCTGATCCAGCATTGCTCTCCTTATGTTCATGCACAATGAAGAGACTTCTTTAAAAATCCTGTAATCCTGTGCCTTATCTCATAGGTAAATATATTCCCCAAGTTTATTTCAATCTTTAGAGCATAAGTGTATTTATTTGTTACTTTTCTATATTTATAAGTCAAAGTTGTTTTCCTAGAACTAGGAAACTTATTAATATAAAAGCTTCAGACTCTTAGCATAATCATATTTAAATGCTGGAAGAGAAAGCCAGATTCCAGTTTCTCCCTTTCCCTCATTTTTTTATTTTTTACAAATGCTCTATAATCACCACAAAACTCTTTATAAGTATTCCCATCTAGGCAGTAATTAGGAGAATGAAGAGAGATGTAAACCCAATGAACAAAGTCTTTATATTTCAGCAGAACAGAAAATTAAGAAATGATATCATGGTTTCATAAAAAGCACACTTGTGGCTGCAATCCTAAACACACTTACTTGGAAGCAAATCCCTGTGATAATAATGGGAGTCAGAGATAAATGAGATGAATGGAAGTTCAGCACGATATATTTTATACTGGGCTGGATCACTGGGAGAGGCAGACTTGTTCCAATTGCCTCACACTGGATGCTAGTATAGTTATAGTGGTATAAGCCACTCTCTACACTGTTGCATCTACTGAGGTCTGAGCTTTATAGCTTGATTTTAACCCACATTTATTCTGCAGTAGCTGATGAGCAGAGGATCCACGTATTTGAGCTGTACGATTTCGTGCAGCAAGCTGAAGATCTAATCTCTGAATCAATCCTGCTCCCTCAAAATACAATCTACACATGACAGTGAGGAGGTTATGTTTCCCTTTTTAGGTACATACGGTTGCACTGGTGTGGCTGGATCTAAGTTAATCAAAGGTCTTTCAGGGTGGTAGGTGTCCCCATTTCCTCCCACATTTTCCTTTCCCACTTGCAAGTATTTTGCATGCCACAGACGTGCTGTATTTGTATCAACTAGTATTGATCAACACAGTTCCAACAGCACGAAGTTCCGGGTGACGTACCAACCCTAGTGCAATGAAATGACACTGAAATGTTCACAAGAACACCCTCCATGCATTAAGGGGAAGTGTGGGGTTGCACCTGTCACACTTCCCTACTGTCCGTGTGTTCAGCAAGCGTCAGAAGGAAGTCTACCAAGGTACATGTATAGAGCTCTTGCATGTTAAGGAGGCAGAGAAATAGAAAACAAGTTGATGTTTTGACATGTGGTCAGTTATTCTACTTGTTACAGGGGAGGGTTGAGGCGTATCCAACACATGGATGCCATTTTTAGAGGCAGCTCAGTAACTGGCATAGTGTGTTGTTATGCACAGAGAGGCTTTAAAATGCCATTTCAAATGTTGTTCCACCTCAGATAGCTAGACAGTATATTCATTTTAAATCATCACAAATGTTATACAAAAATCCTGCATATTGAAAATCCCAGGTTAAACCAATAGCTTGTTAGTATGTTTGTTAGCAGTCCCTTTATCCAAGGACTAAGAAAGACTGACAACAACCTTGCTTGAAGAAAATAATGGTGACTAAAAGATGGCACTCACACCTTTAATTTGACATTTTTCTTCAAACCAAACAAAAAAAACGAGAGAGGGGGAGAGGACAGACAACCTTGCATAATGTATCTCTACCACCAACAGTCATGAATAACATTCCGAAGCACGATTATTCTCCAGAAATCTAATAATGTCATCACTCACATTGTCAGCTACCAAATAGTCACGCAAGAATCAACCAGCTAATGACCAGCATTATACAGCAGCTGGATGCAAAATACACCCTCATGCATATTTTAAACTGAAAATGAATCCCATCATCGTCTCTCTCTCTCTCTTTCTCTCTCTCTTGTTGATTACTATGAAAATACTATTATTTTTCCAATTGTGTGGCTAACAAAAGCTTTTTCTCCTGGCTAGCATAATTCCACACAACAACATTAGCGATGATATTATAGTTTATATGAGCAACTGATTTCTCAAAGCTCATATGTCTAAATATAGTTTTGCTAGAAAAAGGGCAAGTTCACGAATGCAGCTAACAAATTTTCTTTTTATATTTATAATCTTAGTAAGGATTTTAAAAAAATACGATCCAGCCAAAGCAAAATACTAAGTCCCACATGTTTTAGTGGGTGAGTTAAGCATTTGTTTAAATCTCTCCCGTTGAAATCTATGCAACTTACATGTGTTCTAACTTTGGCTGCATTGTGCCCTAATTGTTCATTGGAACATAGCAAGTTGCCTTATACCAGGTCAAGCTATTTGTCTACTTAGTGTAGACAAATAGGCATCCCCTTCTTTCATTCTGCCTCATCTCCCAACCTGCCTGCCCTGTGTATGCAGTTTCAGACTGGCATGTGCATTCCTATGCCCTGACCTAGCTAAGCCCATATTTGTAAGGATGCTAGCTAATTGCAGGAGGAACCGCATGTCATAAATGAAAGAAATGAAGAAATATTTCCCTGGCTGGAAAGTGATGCCCTGCCTGCCTTTCCCACTGAAGAGAAGGCTCCCAAGGCTTCAATAAGTGAGTGCAGTCTGTGACACAAGGAAATAAATCAAACCAAAAACCATAAGTTTACTTCTTCAGCACTAGAGATGGAAAATAATTTTGGTACATGGTTTGATAACAACTTAGCCAATTTATACTTCCTGAGATGGGAACGCAATTATACTTCAGTATTGGCATTTTAAAGAATTTTGCAATGCAGTTTTTCAAAGAAAAAATTGCATACAAAAGGTATATATTAGGAGGTTTCCACAAAAATGTATGTTAGTGGCAAAATGTACAAAAATATCATTACATTAAGGAAATCTGCTTGCAAAAAATGTGACTATCAGGCAAAAGCATACAAAACACCCTTAAAATGCATACAAATTTTCATGCAGAATTTCTTTAACATTGCAAACTGATATAGAAGCGGGACAGAACAAACTTAAGATGGGAAAAATCAGAAATTGAGAGAAACCGAAATTCACGAATTCATCAACCCTATGTAGGTAAATAACAGAAGTTGTAGTATTGTATATTTTGAGTCTCTACTTGCCCCAAAAGGCACGTTGAAATGAAAGAACAAGTATTAATAAGGAAAACTTCTCTTGGTGATTGTAACTTGTTTACATAGTAGTAAACAACATATTGAAAAAAAACTGGAAGGAATCCTTCACTGATAGTAATGGAATCAAAAGTTAATTTTTTTTAAAAAAACTTATACCTACTTTTCTATAGTTGGCTGAGAGAGGTCTTCTACTCTCCCTGGAACTAGATCGGGACACATTTTTAGATGAAATCATTTCCTTCTCACACCTTTCTACTTCTTTCTTGAGTTTCTCTCTTCGCTGCTGATCTGAAACTTAATGAGGAAAAAATGAACCAGAATTAAAAACTCTAGCTCTTTTTGTAATTAAATTACAGGGCTATATTATATCTTGGATGGACTGAGGAAACTAAAGAAGTTTGAGATGAACTCCTTGTGTGTGTGTGTGTGTGTATATATGTGTTGGTAATAGAAATGAGTTTATGAATCCTCACTTGGCAATGTCCTCCATAAGTCATATCATTATTAAATAATTAAGAACAAACATGATTAGCATGTAACTTGACACATTATTTGGAAAGAGGTATCCTTATCTTTCATAAGGATAATCAATTCCAATCAAATGTAACCAAGAGGTCAGAATTTGATTTATGCCGAGAGCTCAATTATTAGCCGTAATTTCAACTGTAAGGTAAAGACTAATTTCCTTTGTTTCTGAAAAATAAGCAGATTTTCCTGCAAAATGAATGCAAGTTCTGAAACACTCTAAAGAGGTGAGTCACTAATCCAGGCCTAAGATCTCTGAAGTCAATGAGGCTACATATCTGTGAAGTGAGCTGTGAATCATCACTATGAATGACTCAAGAAATATCAGTTCATTATATTGCTGTTAATTCTTTGGCTTCATCTCTTGCATCTCTATTTAAAAGCAGATACACTATTAAGTTCTTAAATTTTATGTTTGCATATGGAAGAAAAGGCAATGAGTGCAGAACCTGTGATAAATTGGTTATATTTTGTTATCAATTATCAATATGTTATGGGCAGTATCCAACACTGCCTGCATACTAGAAAGACTCACTGCTAGTGCAGCAAGAAGATAGCAGTTCCTACAGCAACTGGAAATGAGCCAAAACACTTCTTTCAAGAAGGGGCAAAGTCAGAAGACCTTGCAGAAGTGAGCTTCTCTGAGCTGCTCTGTTCTGGGAATGAACATTTCAGCTCATTTTGAGGGTTGCTTCAGGAAGCATTAGCTTACTACTGCACTGGCAATTGGTACTGCAAGCGCAGCAGAATGAGTGGAGGTCCACTGGCAGCATTGGATACTGCCCTATAGTTATAGCCATAGCCCAAATCCAAAGACATTACTCACACCCAAGTGTCATTGAAACTAATGGTTCATAAATGCTACTTAGCACTCATTACTTTCTCTGCATTTGAGAACATCTTTTAGATACTGGATCCACTTCAATTGTCTCTCTCCCCCCCCTTCAATTGTCTCTCTCCCCCCCCCCCCCCTTATAGTGCCTGTTAGGAACACCCACACAAGCACTAAATTTCATCCATATGAAGTCATACAGAAAAGTAAGAAATGAAATTTCAGAGCATATTAAAAGAATACCGTGTGTTAAATTTTTAAATGTTAGCAATGCTTATTTGATCAAAACAGGTTTTAATAAACAAATGTAAATTGATAATACCTTTCCTTCTCTACACTCCAAACCAGGACAACTTCAATATTTTCTACACTAGAAAAATTTCAACATAAAAACATCCTTTAGAAATCCTACAGAAGAATGTGTGTTTTGTACAGCTATTCTTGTTCATTGCTATACACTTTTTGTAAGAGAAGTTGTGATGGGTCATTCCCATTTTCTGTAAGTAGCAGCTTAACTAAATAATGGCTTTGGATAAATGATTACTTCTTGTTCTATATGTATTTAATACACCTAAAGAAAAGCGCTTTCAAAAATGTTTTATTAAATCCCATGTAGATATATGTGATTCTATACACAATTATGAATTGTGCATGCAGAACATGTTTTTTAAAAAATCACCACAGTTTTCTTGCAGGAAACGAACAGATCTGTGACACTACCATGATTCACAATTCAGTCTTGTAATGGAGCAATATGTGTACCATACCTGTTACTGACCTCTGAAGGAAGGGAGGGTTTCCCTTCCCCCAATAGCAACAGGATTTGAGAGTCGTTAGCACTTTAACCGACTTGCCATTTCCCTAAAAGAGAGGGCAGCTCCTGCTACCACCATACATGTGCCAGTTACATCTGAAACAGTAAAGTATGGTAGACAGTACTCAATGTACTATTAAATCAGGGAAAATATGCAATATTTGGGGGAAAAGCCCTACCAGACTAGTTTGAAGAGGATGCAGTACAAATTAATAGACCATCCTTTATCACTCTACCTCAACTTCTATTTAATATGTTTCGTATCAGTCTTTCAAGACTATGGTATTCCTTGTTGGAGTTTGAATCATCTTGCAAACCTCTAAGAGGATCCTGAAATTTTTGCTTCAGATGATAGACCTGGAGGAAACAGTACTTCCTGGTGGGTTGAAAGTTATTTTGAGAAAAGGATTGTGAACTCTATTTTTAAAAAACCTTTGTTATCTTTCGAGTGCACCACTTCCACTTGTAGCTAAATTAGCTAAGACAACCTTCTTTCTACCTATACTATAAAGTGAAAAAAGGTGATCTGACTTACTGTTGACCATATTTAGTGAATCATATGTAAGGCAGTTTCCAACATGCATGCCAGCGGGATCCAATGCTAGTCCAACCAGAAGCGAATGGTTCCTAAAGCAACCAGAAACAAGATGAAGCACTAGCTTCCGGAACAAGTTAAGTCAGTGGAAGGGAGCTCTGCTGATTTGTCCCTTTTTGGAGTGAGTGGTTCTGTCTGGTTTTGGGGTTGCTTTAGGAAGGACTAGTTTCCTGCTGTGCTAGTGGCTGATCCTGCTAGCCGAACAGAAGAAGCAGAGGCACAGGGGCAGTTTTGGATACTGAGCATAGCTTGCTCTGGTTTTGCTATGAGATGGAACTGCTTTGCCGATATGTCCCCAATCTCCAGAGCAGAACCTACCTCATCAATATTATCTGTATAACCAAAAAGAGACTTAGAATTGGTATTTCTGACCTCTGAATCTTACAACACATACTCTTCTATGTTTCAGCATACAAACCTCTAAATCACAGGAGCTACAAGCTCTTTAGATTTTAAAGGCAAATTGGTAGTACTAAAGAAATTGTTGGCTGTGAATTGTTTTGAATCAGTTCCTTTATCCCATTGTTAAGTCTGAGAACCTCAAAGCTGAATTCAGTTTAAGAAGGAAGGTGCTGCAAAGGGTGGGGAATCCTGATATTTTCTCTTTAGATTCCAATTCTCTTTTCCCCACTGTTATCAGTCCAGATCCAACTGTGACTCAAAAAGGTCCCAGCCTTTCTGACTGCTGGCTGCTCGCCTCCTATTTGGTTAATCTTACTTTTCCTAAGCTTAGGCAAGCCTTTGCAGCTATTTGTTTTCAGGCTGTACCATTGGCCATGGTTGATGGCTGATATCAATGGACTCCTTTGGCTCAGTGTAGATGTCTTCATGGCATCTCTGAGGCAGAAGATCTTCCACATATTTTATTTTTTTCCTTGTTTAAATTTTTTAGGTACTATTTTAATGGGATTACATTCAAAAACAGTCTCAGAAAAGGTATGTTACCTTTTGTCAAATGTTGATTAATTTGTGATGCATGAGGTCTCTTTTTTTGCACTAGCCGTAATTTTTCCCAGGGATGTCCTGATATGATGACTATTTATATTATTGTGTTTCATTCCTTGTATTTTTACTTTTGTTCTTTTCTATTTACTGTGTTTTCTATATTTAGCATTTACATGTTGTATTTACAGATGTGATTTGTATCATATTCTATTTTTGAGTTCATTTGAATTTTTTTGGCAAACGTCTTTGGACATAAATTTGACATGATAGTAACTTATGCTTTGCACTTGGCCATGCAAGCCAAGATTGAAAAGCAGGATCAAACCCCAGTTTACAATCCAGGTTTGAATAGGGCAAGCACATGCCAGTTTGCTGGGCCTGATATACCAAGAAACAATGGTTTGCTGTAAATCAGGAAGTAAGTTAGTAAGTGATTTGAGTGAGAAAAGGAGAAAGGAATGTGTGAGCACCTGTATTGCTTCAATAGCACCAAGCCATGGTTTGGTGTTACATGTAAACTTTAATTCCTCAGTTCTCCTGATCACAATGTTCAGACTGAGCTCTTAATATACTCTAAAGAAAAACTGCCAAGATGAAAAGGATTTCTCAGTACTATAATTCAGACATGGACATCTACACCTGTTTTATTTGGCAGAGCTTTTGTCACATTTCTGACACACATTCTGCCACCACAGTACTCCTCTGGCCATGGATCTCAATCAACATGTTTAGAGTGATTCACAGCTTGGATGTTACAAATTTCACCTGCTATTTTAAGTCAATCAGGCCATTCTAATCCACATGAGCATGCCTGGTGCTCTCACAGTGGAATGGCAGCTTGCCTGCTTCGCTGCTAGCTAAAATACTGGGGAAAGAACAGCTGAAACTAAAGATGTTGTACGTGAAAAACACATTCTGCAGGAGTATCAAGCAAAGTATCATGTTTGCTTCTTAAGAAGCATCAATAAAAAAAATCACTTAATTTAACAAGTGACTAAAAACTAAAACAAAACAAAAATTTCTTCCTATTTTATAATTGCTGTGGCTTCAGTTCTAAGTGCATTTTATAGGAAGCAAATTCAATACGTTTTCTTCTGAATAAATATGCTAAGAGTTAGGCTGTAAGGCTGTAATCCTAACTACACACACTTATTTGGAAGCCCTACTGAAATTAATGGGATTTACTTCTGAGCAAGCATGTTAAGAATTAGAGTGTAGGTCTTATCTCCATGAACATGCTTGAATAGCTCTGAAACCTCAGAGCTCATTTTGATAATCTTGATTAGGTTCTCCTAGTGGTTTTTGGTTCATATTCAATTCTTTTGACTTGGGTTAACAACAGCAAATATAATTCAGACATAAGTCCCATTGAGCTCAATGGGGTTTACTCTTAAGTAACTTGGTATAGAATTGCAGTACAGGATTGTAACCATTCGTGTACTAAAGTCCACTTCATTAAAGTATTATTCCTTTGCAGAAACACTGTATTTTTACTGTTTGTTTTTTGATTTGTTATATTTGGATACTCTGTGTGACCTCTGTGCGGTTATGCGTATGTGAGTAGGCCTGAGGCCTAGCTTTTGTTACTTGTATATGGAGCCTTAAACTTGGTTGCCTTGGTTACCGTGACTTATAAAGGAAGGGTTTAGGCTGTGTAAAATGTTTAGTGGGAGAAGTAACTGTAAGAAGTTTAAAATGCAATGTGAAAACGCTTATTTAAGGAAACAGTCATATTAAACACATTAAAGAGGTCTAAGGCTGCTTTCTGAACCAAAAATAGGCTCTTGGCCTATTACTGGCAAGCAGTTTATTAGTTCAGTTTGACCTGTGGAAAAAAGAACATGATGAGAATACGTGAGTCTTGGTCAATACAGTTCATGCCCTAGACAGGTCTAAATCACAGAGTAAAACAACTGATGACAAGTTGGGAAATTTCTGTAGAACTATAAGCAAGATGCATCAAAAAAGACATAAACAAGAGTAGAGTGACCATATTTTGGGAACCAAAAAGGAGGACAGCATGGCCAGCCCTCAAGGAGGTGTGCCCACATGCCCAGCCTCCAAGGGGCATGCCCATCCTGACATGACCGCCCCCCAAGGGGGCATGGCCTTAGTTACATGTTCTACAGCTCACAATTCAGACAAACCTGTTCTACATAATATCTTAATGTTAAAATCACTAAAATTAAGAACAAGTGAGACATTCAAAGTAGCTGAAATTAACTTCTACTTTTGTAGCTTTTGGTGTACTTTGAAGCTTTTGCTACACTATGTGTGGTACAGTCTCCCCCTCCTTCAAATATCTTTTCTTAATGCACGTCCTTCACTGGATTATTATAGTCTCACATTTCCTAACATTTAACACTCTTTCCCCATCACCTTTCTCATAGCCATTTTAAGTCAGGATCCATACTCACAGATTCAGCACACTATCACTTTACAAATGAAGCAGTTGACAAGTGCAGAATGCTAGTACAACCTAGCATTCAGAAAGGGTATAAAATACTATTACCTGCGAAGGTTAGCCATGGAACAAAATGGACTAAAGGCTCATTGCAGCCACTTCCAAATAGCATCTCTTAGCTTGTTTCAACTTCTGGTTTATCAATGAGAAACTATCACAATGCTAGACAAGGATCTTTCCCTCCTTTTTTTCCAAATATCTCCTGAATTTACAATGCCTCAGTGTGCGGAGAACAGAAATCCCAATCAGAGACCCAAAGGAAACTGCCCAAAGAAACTTCAGAAACAAGTCCCATTGATTTCAATAAAGCTTACTCCCAGATAAATGAATATAGGATTGCAGCCTTAAATAAAGGTGCTTACAGGGCCATTAGTATTTTATTGCTGTTCATGATAAATCTTCACTGTGATAGAATACATGTCTACTCAGAAGTCCAATTGGCTGCAATAGGCCCTGCAATCCCAAAGTGTTAACATAAACATAATTACAAACACAAACAGGATCATTGACAGAGGAGGGAGGGAAGTTGTTAGGAGGGGGAGGGTTCTGCAGTTGTGGAGCAAGTTGTCAGTCACAAATAAGATGAACATAGGTGGTGAGCGTTCAAGGTGCCACAAGACAGTTTGTAGCTTTTGCACACAAATTACCTTGCCCCCTAGTCCAGACATTGCTGCTCACACCCCTTTTGCGCAGCAAAACCTGGGCTGGCTTAGAAGGAGCAACAAATGAGGAAGGCCTCTGGCACTCCATTGAACGTGTCAGCAGCCAGTGTACCTGCTCACCCCTTGCAAGCAGCCTCACTGACTATGATGGCAAAATGCAGTGTTTGGCTGCTGGGCACCTCCTTCTGCCCAGTCAAGCACCAGTTTACAATGGTATTGTTAAGCAATTTTGGATGCTGGACATAATGGTCTTATGGCCCCCTTTATATCTTAAAATGCATCACTTCACTTCCACATTCCACAGCTTCTACATTTCTTATGTTAGAGCAATAATAATAATAATAATGGCAACCCTGTTTAAAAAAAATAATGTTTCCATATATGTGCAGAGTTTCACATTTTAAACTCACTTAAGGTGCAACCCTATGCATGTTTAGAAAGAAAAAAGTCCTGCAGTTCTCAGCATACTCCAGCCAGACATGCTGGCTAGGGGATTCTAGGAGTTATAGGACTTTTTTCTGTCTAAACATGCATAGGATTGTGCCTTTAACTCATGAATACATGAATCAAATAGGATTTCCTTCTGCTGTGGAACACACTTACTTAGAAGTAAGCACCATTGTCCTGTCTTTTCTTCACCCTCCCTTCTTTTTCAGGCTGAATCCTATGCACATTTAAATCAGAGTAAATTCCATTGATCTCAGTGGGATTTACTTCAAAGTAGACAGCCTTAGGATTGTGCTGTAGCTCTGTTTTTAAGGCGACACAAGATACACACATACCATGTTTACCAAAAGAATGGCTTGCTGGTTACATCATATCTGCTTGAAAAAGGGGGGTTGGACACCCTAAAATAAGCAAGGGCAGATAGGATTTGTTTCAGCAAGCATTCCTCCCCCTTCCCCTTTTTAGCGATCCCATGCAGGGTTACTCAAAAAGTAAGCCTCGCAGAGGCAAAGCACAATGTGGCTCCCTCCGCAAGAAGTGTGGTTAGGCAGTATTCAATATCAGGCCTATGTAGAGTAGACCCATTGAAATGAATGAGACTTAAGTTACTTACAACTAATTTAACTCCCATTCTTTTCAACAGGTTTATTTACGTAGGACTAACATTGGATACTACCTGTTGTTGAGAACACATTACATTTCGGTTTTTCTACCCCTTACATTAAAGCTGCAGATCATAAATGGGTAGAAAAACCGAAAGGAAAAAACGAAAGGCTGATATCTGTTACCCAGAGGACCTTTTCTTCTGCCGCTCCCAGACTGTGGAATGACCTGCCAGAGGAGACTCGTCAACTTAACAGTCTTTTAGAATTTAAGAAAGCCATAAAGACTGTTCTCTTCCGGCGGGCATATCCAGTGGAATTTTAGAATGTTTTTAGGATGTTTTAGGATGTTTTAATGCAGTTTTAATAATATGTGTCATGTTTTAATCAGTTTTATGTATTTTATCATATTGTTGTTCCCCGCCTCGATCCAGACGGAGAGGCGGGTAAGAAATAAATTATTATTATTATTATTATTATTATTATTATTATTATTATTATTATATTATTATTATTATTATTATTATTCTCAAACGGACATCCATGTATCTTTCAGCTTCACACCAGAGAAATGTTTTTAAGGGAGCTAGTTTTTTCTCTGTAAATTCAAAATACATACACACACACACACAAAGCTTATATAGTTGAACATCTTTTAAAGCCACTACCTGAAGAGGTGTCCTCTTTTTTTGGAGACCCGGGCGCTCTGTGGCTGGGACTCGCTGGACAACAACAAGGTGGGCTGTGGTGGCTGGGTCAAGGAAGCCCAGACATGGCCCCCCAAAAGTCAAGCCTCTTGTGTACATGAGGCAGCTGAAGAAATGCTGGCTGGAGCACAGCATGTCTGGGCATGCCCCCCAAATCAACCAATTCTCTCCCTCTCTCTCTCCCCCGTCCCTTCCTTCGTTTTTAAATTTACCCCCATTTTTTGGTTCTCTTATTCTCACAGTTCTAAGAACATTGATTTTTTTAAAAAAAGATAAAATTAAAAATGTATCCTACCTACACAAGAAAATTCCACACCCTGAATAAGGCCCAGGCGCGAGAGAGGAAGACAGGGTAGGGGCAGCCAAGCAGTGTGCAGTCCCCAGCAGGAGAAAGACCCACAGCAGCTGAGTCAAAAGCGTGGGTGGGGCAGCTAGAGCCCAGGCGAGAGGGAGGAGGCTGCTAGGGCAACCAAGCAGCATGCATGCCAGGGCTGAGGAATGTGCTGCCCAGGCAGATGGGGAGGGAACACATGGTGCCCCTACCGCAGACACGCTCGTCCCACCGCCGCCGCCACTCCCATGCCGAAATCTGGCTCCTTGTGGATAAGTGCTGGCGGGGGAGCGGGCAGAGGCCCTAACCTGGAAATGCCCAAATCAGCCTCCCTCACGCCGCCCAGCCCCTATCCAGGCTCCTCGTGCATCGTCGCAATGGCGACAAGCCCAGGGGAGCCCAAACCCAGCACGGAAGAGGCCCGAAACCGGAAGTGCGCAAATCCGCCTCTCCCACCTGGACATCCGGGCTCCTCGGGGCTTGTTGCCATTGCGACGGCCCACGAGGAGGCCGGGTAAGTGCTGGGCAGGAGAGGCAGATTTGGGCACTTATGGGTTCGGGCCTCTGCCACCTCTTCCACACTGGATCCGGGCTCCTTGTGAGACGGCGCAGTGGCGACAAGCCCTGAGGAGCCCAGACCCAGCACGGAAGAGGTGGCAGAGGCCTTAAACCAGAAGTGCACAAATCCGCCTCTCCCGCCTCTTCCACCTGGACATCTGGGCTCCTCCAGGCTTGTTGCCGTTGTGACGGCCCATGAGGAGGCTGGGTAGAGCGGGAGAGGCAGATTTGGGCACTTACGGGTTTGGGCTTCTGCCGCCTCTTCCGCGCTGGATCCAGGCTTCTCGTGAGTTACCGCAATGGCAAACAGCCCCGAGGAGCCCAGACCCAGCATGGAAGAGGCGGCAGAGGTCCGAAATCGGCCTCTCACGCCCAGACATAATGGAACTTTATGAAAAATCCCCCCGGATGCCAGTTTGCCCCCCAATTCCCGGACCTGTCCGGGGGGATCCAGACGTCTGGTCACCCTAAACAAGAGGGTGTTACTCCAAGTTGAGGAGGGGGTTTTGAAGAAGCTAGATCACCCTATTATAACCAGAGTATAGTAACCAGTCACAGCACGTCATATTTAAGTGTAAACTATAAAAGTAAAAGGAAGACACTGGGCCTTGTCTTGTTTTCTTTTCTTGTCTTAAGCTTTGTCAACAAGTGCCATGGTATTTCCTTTCTATAATTTTGTTAATAAATATTTTAAACTATAATCTATGAGTCTCTATTTATAAAGTAACTGTGTTGTTTGTGTATGAGTCAGTTCTTCTCAGTGTTAAGACAACCACATTTCTCTAGACCCAAGATATACAGAAAATAAGGCCCTGTCACTAGTAAGCATGGAGTCTGATTAATTAGATTTATTATCTGTAAATTTAACTATTATATTACCTCTGTTTTGATTGGTCAGGTAAGTCAACAAAGATGATTGGCAGTTAGAAGTTCCATAAAGAATACGATTGGCCAGGAGATTAATAAAGGTCAGGGAGATGTCTGCTATAGTCAGAAACAGTTAGAGGGTAGATGACAGAGAATAGGAGAGAGCTGGGAAAATAAAAAGCCAGTCTGAATGAACTCTTCAGGATGAAGACCTGGAATCCAGAGTTGGTGGAGAGCAAGAGCAGGAGGCCAGGTTGTGAGGTGGTGATAATTCAGGCAGGCAGGACAGCCCAGCAACAGCGAGATTCAATCAGAGCTCTGATCAGAAGGAGCTTCAGAAAGTGATCTATGTACCGTATTTCACTGAATGTAAGACGCCATCAATTGTAAGACACACCTAAATTTCAGGGCCTCCAACAGGGAAAAAGCTTTGCATCAATTGTAAGATGCACCTTAATTTCAGCACCCCTTCCCTCTTCCACACTCACCTCCATTGCTGTCGCCCGTCCTCGATGCTGCTGCCGCCGCCAACGCTTGCCTTGGCCTGGCAAGGCGTCATTCCCAGTAACAAGGCGAGCGCTGCTAGCAGAGCGAAGCAGCAGTAGTGGCGGCAGCGAAGTTGGCCGACAGCGATGAAGGGGAGGGGGGAGGGCTAGGGCCTCGGCCCGGCAAGGCATTGTTACTGGATTCCCAGTAACGATGCCTTGCCAGGCTGAGAGGAGCGTTGCTAGTGGCGTGGAGCAGTAGCGGCGGCAGCAAGGACGGGCAATGGCGATGGAGGTGAGTGGGAAGTGGGAGGGTTAGGGCCCCGCAAATCCCCCCTCAAAAGTCCCCCCTCCCCCCTTGCAAGTCCTCCCTCTCCACTCACCTTGATCGCTGCTGCCTCGGCCTGGGAAGGCTTCAGTACTGGAAGGAGGCCGAGAACTCGCAAGATCACGACCACCTTCCCAGTACTGAAGCCTTCCCAGGCCGAGGCAGCAACGATCAAGGTAAGAGGGGAGTGGGGAGGGTTAGGGCCCCGCAAGTCCCCCCTCGCAAGTCCCCCCTCCTCATTCACCCTGATCACTGCTGCCTCGGCTTGGGAAGGCTTCAGTACTGGAAGGAGGCCGAGATTTTCTTTGTTACTAATGTTGATGGTTCCTTCTGGGTTTTTTAAAAATTGTTTTTTGCATGCTCCTCATAAACTGGCAAACCAAAGAGGTTCCTTACAGTTCAGGTGTTCCTTACAGTTCAGGAGCTTGTAGCACCATTTGTTACCAAGAAAAGGTAAAAATTTAAAGAAGTAAATTCAATTTGTAACAATTGTTTTAATATACTGTACTTTTAATATACCAAATGTAATAATTTTATGCCAAACCAACTTGTACATAATTACATTTTATGTTCCTAAAGTAACAAAGTAATTTTCAATCTCTAAAAAGTGCTAATATTGCATTTTTTCTAAAAAATTTCATTTTTTTCCCGGTTTTGGGGGGGGGGGGGGGCGACGGACTGGAAAACCGTTTTTTTACACGGCTTCAAAATTTCTGGAAATTTTACATCTCTAAACAGGGAGCCCTGGGCAATTTGGTTTTCTGATCCCTTGGATATCCTTATACACATTCCACTGAATGCAGAGGTACCAGGGCTGTGCCAAACAGGCATGTCAACACTGCAGGTGCACTTAGTTGGCCTCAACTCTCTCCTGAAAAGGCTTTGGAGGGTTGGGCAATCCTGGCTGAACTGAGACAGTTGAAAGTTAAGCAACCCCAACAGTAGCACTGAAATACAAGAGAGCTCATATAGTCCTTTAAAAAAAATAAAGAGCACGGCTACCTGTTTCCCTCCCTATCAATCTGATACCCCTTTGCTTTCATTCTTATTTTTATTGTTATTCATTCATTCATTTCATTTCTATACTGAAGCTCTCTATGCAGTTTACAACAATTCATAAAAATACAAAATAAAACATAATAAAAATAGTCTAAAAATGTTTAACATAGAAAAATTAAAATAATGTAAACAGCTAAAAACTATTTAAATAAACAATGTTTTTCCCTAATAGACATGTATTTATTGTTTTTTTATTTCATTTTGTTCTCTCTCAACTTGTCTCATCCCCCATTCAAGGCAATAATACATATCTCCCCTGAGTCTCTTACATACATAAATAGAAACATACATATATGAGGCCATTCCCTACAGCCCTACTTCCCTCCCCACCCAGATCCTTTTAAAATGTTGCAGATCTAATTATTTCTATGCCTCTTTTATTTCTCCATACTTATCTCTTCCAAAATATCTGAAAGATTTACCAAATATTAAAATGAGGATTGCATTTACTTGGGCAAGATTAAACGTTCTACATTTGGCAGATTGGGTGGGTCAGCATAAGGGGGTTCCTAAGAAGCACAGAGTATGCAGTTGCAATTTTGTATCAATTGAAGATATTATTCATGTACTTCTAGAATGCTCTATCTATCATGATCTTAGAGCCAAATATATTCATCCGTTGTTAAGATCTTTGAAGGTCATCTCTTGTAATGTTTTGTTTTTTATTGTCTAATGCTGACAAACATGTCTCTTTCAGAACATCTAAATTTCTTGTCAATGCTCTACAGATGGGTGTTATAAAGTTTAAAAGCTGTATGGAAAATTATTCAACTTTTGATGGTCCATTAGTTGAGTTTTAAACTGTATAATGATTTTTCCACTGTAATTGTGTATAATGGCAATTTGATACAATAAACTCGCTTCATCTTTTAAGATGGGGATGGGATATTGTGCTAATGGGTCTAAGATAATGTGAGTATCACCACTTACCCAAACAAATTCCATTTTAATCACCTGGGAAGAATCCTAACTTTCTATCTGAAGCATGTTCTGGCATGGCTCTGTTTTTGGCATGTATCTGTGAAAGAGTTGTGTGGTTGGTCTTGCCTTGTAGGCAAGGGTTTAAACGAGACACGTTTGACCCCACCCAGCTCTAGAACAAGAAATGAAGGTGGGAAAACCTAGGAACCAAAAGCTAAAAGGAGCTCTTAATGCGTCTCAGAAAATGATGAAAAATGTATTGTGCTGGTTTTTGTGTGTGCGTGTGTGTACTCTGCAGGGCAAAAATGGAACTAGATTTGCCTGCTTTATAGTCTAAAACTGTATTATTGCTAAAAGTTATTGCTAAAAATTAATGGTATGCCTTGAGAATCATTTTTTTAAAGAAGTGATTACCTCAAAAGAAATACTTATGGAAATACTTACATTTTATGCTGTTTAACCTGCTTTTTGGTACTGAACAGTCTACAGCAGCTGAAAAGAAACAACACAATTAAAGTGAATGAATATAGCTGTTTAAGACTTGCAATTGTCTTTGCATTACATTGGCTATCAATAGGACATGTTTTCACCAAAGTAACTAACAAAAAGAAGCCTTCAATAACTAAACGTAACAGCCAGTTTGTGCTTTTAAATATGTTGCTTTTTGTTTCAATGGATTCATTAGATGTTAAGGAAAGAAATAGAATTAGAATTAGATGTTAAAGAAAGAAATAACAAACTTGTGACTGGCCTTTACAGGGGACTTACACTGTGATATATTTCTGCATCTATGGAAAATATAATTCCATTATAGAACAGAGCAGTCTGTAACTGTAGTGCTGGATATATAAATATATACACTGTTCCCCAACATAGTAATGCTAAATAAAGAATGTTTGTTCTGTTCTGAGGCTTTCATGAATATGAGAACCTGAATATTCTTGATCGTAAAGCAGCTGCTCTGTGGGTAATGATGCACGGAAAAGAAGGAACATTAGAATTACCAGTTCACCATATTCTAATCGTATATCTATTCCAGTCAACAGTCAGATACATATAATATAACTAGTTTCCAATAACAGTTAATCCTATGAATAAGTCCCATCTGAAAGGATGAGGTACTTTTAATCTATTTATCAAGTGAGATCCTCAAATATGAATCAGAATCCTCACTAGAAATTTTTGGCACCCAAAGCAGCGTTTAAAATCTGTGTTCCCTTCCTCTTCTCAATTAGGAATGAATATAGTAACTATCGAGCAATGAGCTGGTAGACTTAAACTCATTGCCCAAACATCAGAAAGGCTCAAAGATGGGAGAAGACTATTCATGGGAGACCTGAGAATTCTTTGCAGGACCAGTGTCAGTAGGCACGGTCAGGCACCTGCCAAAGGTCCACAGCCCAGCAGGGGACCACTGATGAGAGCCCCTTGGAACTGCTCCTCTTTTTCATCAGTGCAACTTGCTTGTCCACCTACCTCTCACTCTGGCCCAGACAATGGTGGTGGTGGGAAGGAGAAGTAGATGCCACTGCCTACTTGCTCAGTGATTGTCTACCTGTCAAGCAGGTCAGCGATAGCAAGCGGATGAGGAGCAATAGCAGCTGGCCATAATGGCAGTTAGAAAGTAGACTCACTTAGGGGAAAGAGGCCCATTGAGAGCCTTGCCCAAGTGGACGTGGAGCCAGCACTGACTCGTTGTATGAGTTCCATGATAGAAAAGTGGGGGATAAATGTACTAAGTAAATAATAAAAGAAAACAAATAAACTTATCCAGCTCTGTACTGGACTATGTTTTTTTTTTTACTAAGAAATTACTTTCTCTCCTCACCTCTTGCCATGGGGCAAAGTAGAATTCTGTTGGGTACGGGAGCAGGGAAGGGATATGTTGAGCAATTGGGAAGCACAAGCTTGGTGCATATCACCATTGTTCTGACACTCCTTCAGTTGTCCTCCTCCCTGTTCTGCCCACAAATGCCCCCTCTCCCTTTAAAGCGAACTATGGTGGATTCACACCAGCACGGATGTTAACAGTAACCAGGATGAGCTTCAAATCGGGATTTGCAGGCAGGATCTTGTAACTTTATGCAAGCATATGCAAAACTAGCTCTGAAAAGGGAAGGGAAAATCCTGTCTCAGTGCTGAGACAATGCCAGCACACAGCACACCAGGGAAGTGTAATTTTCTCAGCTTTGCGAAGGGTAGCCACTCACCCTTCCTCTTTTTTTTAAATAAATAAAGAAGAGACTCCTCTTTTTACTCTGCATATTCAACATCCTCTACAGGTCAGGGCTTGGTCCTCTATTTGGGAAGAGAATAAGCTATGAATGCAAGGATAAATGTTAAGGTTGACATAGTTTCTTGAATTTGGGCTGTTATCTGGACTCCGAGTTTTTCTATCTGGTACATTGGCTGGTGTGTACTGCCAGATTCTAAAATTTCATTTTAAAAGCAATGAGGTTGATCTCTCCTAGCACAGAGAGAGAGAGAGAGAGAGAGAGAGAGAGAGAAGAAAAATTGCAGGTCATGCTATTTTTATTTAACAAAGTAATGCTCTCTTCCCAACCTAAGAGAAAGGCTTCTAGTCTTATAGGCAAGCAGAAGATGCTGTCAACAACTATGCTATTCTCCAAGTTAGCTTGACGTGGAAGGGACAAGACATCATCCATTTACTATGGATGTCCTTCATAACATGGTATCACTCAAAATATTAGAAAGGATGAAAGATGGGGGAAGACTATTAATGACAGAAATATGAATATTGGAACAGGCAGAAATACTGTATTGAGCTTTCAGATCTAACAGAAACAGGTTAATTATAACATAAGTCACTCCGGGTTTAATCTGACCCAGTCCTGGAACCTGAGCTTTGGAAACTGTTTATCAGTAATAACGAACATGTGCAGAGTGCTATGCCTTCACCACTGAGAAACCCTAGCATTCTCCCAAGTATCTCAGATTGGGGACAAGTCATCCCAGTCATCTGGCTGCATTAAAGGTTGAAATTGCAAGGGCTCCTACATCAAGTCGGCACTGACCATCAACCCTACCAGAACTGTTTCCATCAATAGCTATTTCACCTGTGTACTTCAAAGGGAAAGGTATGACAGCAAGTTCCATTATATAGCATTGTGAAAGAGTTGGTACCTTGAATTTGTTGGATTTTCCCTCTTCCCTCCCTTTTTTCTTTTTTGTTTCCTTTTTTCTTAAATGTAAAGCACCTTTGGTGCTTTGTCAGAAAGGGAATATCTAAAGGTAGTAAGTAAGTAAGTCAATAATGTGGCTTCCAGGCAAGCTTTGGAACTGGTCCACTAAGACCAAAAGAAACCAGTGGAACTGGTTCCCTAGGACCAAAAAAAACCAAAAGAGGGAAAACACATCACAAGCACAGGGGTAAAGGGTTATAATGAACCAGGAGTGCCATTTTTCTTGGTAGAAAGGCAGGGTACAAATCTAAATAATAAATAAATGAAATTGCATTCCTCCTGTGGAAGGGCTAGGAGGATGTTTCAACCTATTGGACTGTGCTATAATAATTAGGCTACATCGAGGTGGGGGACCTGTGGCCCCCTAGATGTTGTTGGATTCCAACTCCCATCAGCCCCAGGCATTATGGTTAATGGCCAGGGATTATTGGAGTTGCAATCCAACAACAACTGGAGGGCCATCGACTCCTCTCCTATATTCTTCCTCTCCTTTTCCCTCCTCCCTTTTTCTCCCCAATCTGGCACATTTGTTTTCTTACCTTAGCAGTTTCTATCTGGAGTATCACCTTTGAAAAAAAAATTACCTACAAAATATCACATCCCCCCACTCCAATTACAGAGACAAATGGTCTGCTGCATAGAACACAAATGAAATATGCAAATTTAGTATGTTTAATTTGCATATTCATAATTTTTGTAACTTTTCAAGTTTTTAAGACTCCTCATAAGCAACTAGTTTTCTTGGAGGACCACTTTAAGAAGTGAGTGAGGCCTAGAGGGCCAGTACATCGACCCCACCCTCTAAAAGTAAACAGCTTGCAACTTCCATTGACACGGGTACCACTTTCTCCACATCTATTTTGTCTCTAGTTTGGAAACCTGGAGGTGTGCCTGTGTTTGTTAACATACATTAGAGGGCCGGATTTTGCACCAGGGCTCAAGATGCTGGCCCCTAACTTACACCTCCTACATTAGTATTCTCCTCTACATTGAAAATTATCCAATGGTCCCATTAGTCAGATGCTTACATAGAGGAGGGAAGGACTCAGGGCCTGTCCTGACTGGCATGATCCTGAGTAAATAGAACGCGCCTACATCTTTAGATTCCCCCTTACTCTCTGTTTGCAGGAAAAATAGCAGTGGCTATTTGCTTTTTTTAACCTGTCTCCCTGCCTAGAATGTATCCCAGAAATAAATGTACCCAGTGCAAGGCAAGTGATGGTGCTGGCCCACTTACAGGCCTGATACCAGCTATTTTTATTTAATTTTTGTATATCTGATGGTACATTTAGATTACAAAGGCTAGAAATGGTTGAAAATGAGACGTTTAGATTGACAGCGTGACATGAAGATGTCAACGCTAACTTACATTAAGTCCAAGATAGGCAATGTTGCTGTTTATAGGATCAGGAGCTTAGAATTAATGTTGTACAATGAAGCATGCAAATAGATGTGAACTTTAAAGAAGCCTCTTTAAATAAGAATGGTGAATATGAAAATAAACCCTTTTAAGTAATATGAATAGACTAGAATGCAGGTGATATTAAGAGGTTGTATTTTGCTGCAACAGAAGTATTTGAAATTAATTATACTTTTAAAAGAAAGTTTTATTTACTGACTATGTAGCTTAAACAAGGCTTAGGCTGCAATCTTCTACCCACTTACCTGGAAGGAAGCCCCACTAAATTCAATGGGATTTACTTCTGAATAGACATTTACTGTTATTTCCATCTTGTTGCTACTTAACATCTAAAACCTCTTTATAAGGGATGAGAGGTTTTTTTTTTTTTAAAGTATAGAACCATTTGTGTAGATGGTGAAAATAGGAGTATGATAAGTCAATGTAACGGGGGGAAAATAGTATAATGAATGTTGCTTGAGCCAAATGTTAATTAGGATACAGCACTATCTTTGGATAATGAATATCTGTTCAGCAATCAAAAGAATGGCAAATGATGTAGGTTAATGATATAACGTCTTTAGACTGACAGATTGGCACAAGATGTATCCAGTCTAGCGCTTTTATTTTTGCCATAATTTGTATGTGGGGAGGGGTGCGTATGTGGAATAATATCTTCTCAAAATGCATAAATACTTATTAAATTTAGCATTTCAAATACTCAGTTGAATGCTGGCAAAGATAAGTTCTGGCACTTTTCTATTAATTCTAAAATGGCAGCAATTTAAATGTCACTGATTTTTTTAAAATATATAGATTAAAGGAAAACTGCATTCCTAAACAAGGGGAATAGGTAAGAACATGAAATAGGCTGAACTTGCAGTTTAAACAGAGACAACATTGCATATCTTGGACAATACTATGTAGCCTGGGTGGTTCTGTGGCATGGAAGCTTCTAGCATGGCACGCTCACATACTTGAGGCTTGATTTGTAGCATACTTGCAAAAAAGCTTGGGCCCAATTGCTATATAGCCTTGTAACCTGAAACTCCTAGGTGCAATTTCCACTACACTAGCACCACAATTGCATGCCATTTCTCTGGTCTCTTAGTGTACAGTGCCTAACACAGTACTGCTACTAAACATGGGTGTAGGAGTGTAATAGTACAACAGACAAACTGGATCTTAGCTCAGCGCAAAACTTGGATGTCAAAAGAATTTTGGAAAATATCTAATCCATCTCTTCTATGCTTCCCAACTCAAATTTTGCACCTGAGCAAGCGTGGTGGTGCTCTCCTCCAATGAAAGGAAGAACCACTTTGATACTTTCTGAGACCACGCAAGACAACTTGCTGCCTCAAGTGGCTGCACTGCACAACCAAAGAGATGAACCACCAGAACGTTCCACGTGTATAGTTATTTATTTATTACATTTTTATACTGCCCTGCCTCCTAGGAGCTCAGGGTACCATCTATGTTGTTCTCCCACCCACTCATTTGATTATTTACTGCATTTTTTAGACAATTATCGTCTTCCAAGGAAGCTCACAGCAATAAAAAAAAGAGACAGTCCCTTCCATTGGGCTTACAAATGAAAAGGACACACAAAGGGAGCAGAGGGAAAAGGAAGAGAAGGATGATCAGTTCTTCAAGGCCAGAACAAGGTGGATGAGCTATAAGCAGGCATTGAAATGCACTTTAGGCCAGGCTGACCTTCCCCTGCTGGTGTTCCTGCTTGAATAGCAATTAATGGCACTTGTTCCTTTAACCGGTGGATGGGGCCAGAGCATTCTTTCCCCTTACTTCTGCTTATTTCTGGTGCTTTATCCTCACGACAACCCTGCATGGTAGGTCAGTCTGAAAGATGGTGATTTAGCAAGCTTTGTGGCTGAGTGGGGATTTGAACCTGTCTCCCTGGTCTTAGTCCATCATTCTAACCCCCACATCGCACACACTGGGAATTACAAAAATAAAAAGAGTTCAAAACGGTTGTACAGAGCTCAAATATGCACATATTTACCTTTGGCTGAAAGGATTTTATTGTAATGGAAAGCCATGTGATCCCTGATCAGGTACTGGTTACTTAGTCTGCGTGAAGAGGAGTCGATGCAGAAAGCTATAAAGTTAAAACACATTGGAGCATTATTAGAAAGGTGACAATATTATTTTCCACCTAGTTGCAGAAACAAATGCAAAGTTCAAAACAGGAAACACAAGAGTGCAAAGAGGGCACTGAAAAAGCCACCAAGAGCAGAGTCAACCATGGACCTGCTCCACACAAGCCCCTTGGAATGAATTAGCAGAATGAATGGAATGAACAGTAGTGTTCTCATACAACAGCCATTCATTTTCAAGAGGGCTTGCCCAGGAGAGCTTCCGGAGGACTGTGCCCAAGGAACCAGAGTGATAGCCTAGCTCTGCCCTCATTGTTGTAATTTTCCTTTTTCATGGAGGCAACTTCATTAACAGGTCCAGTGTCTGCAGGCTGGCAACAGGATTTGGCAAGGCCAGCAACATTTATCTTATTATTTTGTTGATTAAATATGTCTACACCCCAACTTCCACCTCAATTTAAAGGTGCACAAGGCAGCTTACATCAAAAATTTAAAACCGTTAAAATCCAAAAAGACGAGACACAGGTCAGTATCCAATTCATCCCTGCGCTAGCTCTTGTGATGTTGTGTTAGTGGAAACCAACATTTGCACAACATAACTAGGGCTGGCTGGGGCAATGGGAAAAAGCTGTGATTTGCTGCTGAATTTTGCGCCACTGCCATTTCCCCCCCATTGCCATTTCCCCCCATTGTCCTAACAAGCATTGTGCAAGAGCTTGTTTATGCTAGCACAGTGTCATTAGCATTAGCACTGGGGTGCAACTGAATACTATCAACTGATAATAAAAGAAAAAACAGAGAGTTAGACAGAGTCAAACAGAGAGTTAGACAGAGTCAAACCAAGCCAAACCAAACAAACAGGAGGTCTTCACTTTGGTTCAAAACATTTCCAGGAAGGGAGCTGGATAGATCTCCCAGAACAGGATGTTGCAACATCTAGGCATGACAACGGAAAAGACGCTACTATGTGTTCCTGACAACCAAAGTCCAGATGGTGCAGAATGTGCAAGAGGTCCTCCCCAAATGGTCTAATGCAGCCTTTTCCAACCTGTTGCCCTCCAACTGTTTTGGACCAACTGCCCAGTTAGCATGGCCAAAGGTCAGGAATACTGAGAGCCCTAGTCCAAACCATCTGGCGGGCACCATGAAGGCTGGTCTAACAGAGTGGGCAGGCTCATGTGGTAGGAAGTGGTCCTTTCAGTATCCTGATCCTAAGCGGAGAATCCTTCCCAAGATTAATGGTGCATCCTATGAGGTGCTTGTTTTACAACAGGAGGAGGATATCTTGTAAATCTCATCTAAGCTGGGATGAGAGATGGTCTGGAAACACCAGATGCTGTAAGTATTACAGGAAGGTTTCCTTCTGATCAGAAACCTGGATGGAAGCCCCACAGAGCAATCTACTTAAAACGTCTCATCTAAGCTAAGATCCTGGTTTTAATTAACAGTATGTTTAAATAAATTAAAAGCTGTTTTAGGGCTCTGAACATAATGAGCCTTAATTAGCCAAATATTTTCACACATGTATTTCTTGTGATTAAACAGATTCAGTTTAAAGGGGTGACATTCCTTCAGTGTCCTTAACCCAGCTTTCCCCAACCTGGTGCCCTTCAGGATGTGTTGGACTGTAACTCACATCATTCTCAGCCAATAGCCATGCTAGCTGGGAATGATGGGAGTTGCAGTCCAACACATCTGGAAGGTACTAGGTTGGGGAAGGCTGCCTTAACATTTCTGGCATGAGAAAGCTCCAGTTGCATTTACCAAGACTGAGAGATTGAAAGCAGTAAGTGAGCTTCCACTGGATAAACAGCTTTCCTGCTCCAAATCCATCAGCGCTTTGGCTTCCATCTCTGAACTTTCAACCCTTCTTTTGTGACCCTTGCAAAATGTTCTTGATTTGTTAACTCCTTAAGGCTCCGCTTCCCATCTAGCCCCCAGCACATGGTAGCAGGGCACTGTAAATGGTTAAACTAGCATGTTGAGTAACTAAGCAGAATAAAATCAATACTTACACTAGAATGCAATCCTTTCCGTGATCCAGCCATGAACAAGCCAAACACTAATCACAGAGCCATTTCAGTGATGCTTCTGAGATGTAATTTTAACAGCCAAACCAGCAAAACATAGCCTTGCATATGAAACTAAGATGAGATCCTCAAAACAGCTACTCCAGAATAGCCCCATTATGAAGTCAATGTGACGATTTTGGAGTAAAGTGGCTGGAGGACTGCAGCCTGAAGGCTCTGACAACAGATTTCAGGCCAAGCAGGAATGA
Organism: Anniella stebbinsi; assembly: GCA_029215795.1. NCBI lineage: Eukaryota > Metazoa > Chordata > Lepidosauria > Squamata > Anniellidae > Anniella > Anniella stebbinsi. The sequence goes on along the minus strand of JARDYH010000001.1, from coordinate 345,091,172 downwards.
AACCACCGATCAACTAACCAGTGAGGAAAGTAACTCATTATTCATATAACAAATATGTAGAGTCTAACCCAGTCAGCATGACCACTGGGAATGTTGGGAATTGTAGTTCGACATATTTGAAGGGCACCAAGCTTGGAAGGCTCAACAAGACCAGCCATTTAAGAAGGAGTTTTAAAAAACTATTTAGCCAAGCTTCACCAACTATTTTCTACACTGAGGCGTGTCTTTAAGTAGTCAGAAACAAGACAGCAAAAGGACTAAACACTTTTATTCAGCTGATATTCTTGCACTGAATAGCGTTCAGCTTTCAGCAAAGAGAGCAATCCCATGGGCCCTAGGCAGTGTTTCAGGGGCTAAAGGATACTGGCTGTCTACGGCCTTAGGGATGGAAATACCCACTTGGTTTCCTCATCCCACCCCTCCTCACCCCTCTAAGCTACCACCGAAAGCTGCCTACAAGAAACCCACAAGCAGGATGTGAGACAACAGCACCCTCCTGCCCATGTTCCCCATGTAGATAGGCATACTACCAGTGAAACTGGAGATAGCATATAGCCACCTGGACTAGTAGCCATTGATAGCTTTCTCCTCAGTGAATTTGTCCAATCCCCTTTAAAGCCATCCAAATTGGTGGCCATCACTACATCTTGTGGTAGTGAATTCCATAGTTTAACCTTAATTTTCTGTAAAACCAAAGAAGTTTCAACCAATTGATACCATTACTGTTAAAATATCAATCAAACTAATGCTTCAATATTTTTTTCCTATCGACATCACATTTTATGCAAACCCATTTTAAAAAATCTTGTATTTTTACCACATCATGTAAATTACCTACCATTACTTTTGGTACTTAAATGTCCTTTGAATGGGCTTGCTGGTCCATACCTAGGAATGGCTTGGTATTCAATCACTAAAATAAATGAAAGAAATAAAGAAAATGATAAGGAAAAAAAAATACAACTTTCAGCAAACAGCAATAAAATAATCAAACTACAGAAGAGGTGACCTTAATTTAATGTAATTATATAAACAAGACACGCAACAGAATCTCTGTTACAAAACATTTGAAAGCTTATGCTAGAATAAATTTGTTAGTCTTTAAGATGCCACAAGACTCTTTGTTGGTTTTGCTGTTGTCCCTCTGGAAATTTATTTAAATCCGTTCACTTTGAGTCCAACCTCATATGTTAAAATGTTTCAATGGGCTTAGGCATGCTTAACTCTGCATAAGATTGGACTGTAAATGGAAGAAAATGAAGACATATAATATTCCTCTCATCCTAAAATGAACATACAGTTATTATTCCTCTTCCCATAATCAAAGCAACTTTACTATGGGTTTTAAGCTGTTTAGGACCATTGTTTTGGAGTTGAGGTTAGAAAATAGACTACAGAAGCAATGGACATAGTCACTGGGCGATGGAACTTGATTTTCTTAGCAACAAAACTTTAATGCCTGAGTCCTAGAGAAATATCATATCCCAGTAACAGAAGTCCTATTGTGCTCGTATTCTTTGTTCTCCCATTGATTTTCTCTCAGGCATCTGTTTCCATATTACATCCAAATGGGCCAAAATCTGGTTTGGCTGGTTCAGAAAAATCAGAGAGGGTACAAGGTGACGAGAGGAAGTGGATGAGTACAAACCATAGTTTGCCATTATATCCAAACCACCAAAATCTTAAGAACAGAGTGACAGTCAAACATGTAAGTCTTGTGCTCCTAAAAGGTTTAGTAATAAACAGGACAGATAGAACCTACAACAAAATGTTGCAGTGTAAAAGGAGTATTCCTTTTCAGAGTTCCAGCCAGCCATTACCTCCTAGCAGTGCATTTCATCCCCCGTGTTTTTCTTTTCCAACTACCACTCTACTTTCCATGGGTACTGAGATTGCCCAATCCTCACTGGCTTGCTTGGGGGGCGGGGGTGTCACCCTTTATGGGGGGGTTGTCTCGTGGGTTTTTTTAATGTACTTCTGCAAATGTTGGATTTCCTCCATGCTGTTACACATATGTCTTGTTTCTCAGTAGACCCATTTTGACTACAATTCTGGTGGCACTCACCACCTATCTTGGCTATTAGGAGTCATGGAAAACACCACCCAGACTAGTTTTCCACCTGGATTGAGGGGGGTCCTTCTATATGATCCTTTAGATACTGTCAGTGTTAAACTTTTGTCAGGTAGAATTGCTTTCTCTGTAATTGTGTTAAAGCAATATTTCCGTCCAATTCATGCGATGTCATCATAAGTACTTAGAAAGTGAGATATTCCATTACATGAGCTCTTTCACATGCTTTTAGTGTTCTCAAAATGTATACAGATCTCATTTTGCATAAACAAAGCCAAAAACAAAGAGGCTATAGAAAGCTTCCACCTATTCCCTAGGAAGTTTCAACACAGGCTTTAAGGAATTACTGCACCAATTAGTCTCTAAGCTTTTATCCATTAGGCTACGTGTTACAGTGGCAACTACTCCGATGTCAAGAAATGATCATTTCCACATCCAGATGAACCACTCTACATATTGCAACAAGTACTGCTGTATAGATGAATTCTAATATAGTAGAATTCAATGACGTATACTGTCACTCGCCTTGAGACTCCTTTTTACCTTTCTCTTTAAAGGATCCCAACCATGAATGCAGTCAGGATACGGCTGCCCACTCTGTGGATTATTTTTCCTTTCTGTGACTGTGATGCCCTGCCTGCACCCATGACACTCACCAGGCTACACAACAGGGCTGTCCACGCCACTCGCATTCAGGGCTTACTTCAACCCCCCCCCCCCCCCCCCCGTGCTTATGACGTGTTTGAGGGTTTAGGCTTACTGCTGCTGCTCCTGTCCCACCTTTACTCTTTTAGGCCCCACATCTCCACAGCTCAGCACCCTAGCCCCCAATCCCCATTGTTCTATCCGCTGCCACCAGTACCTTCCTCAGGTACGCTTCAATGACCACACCAGTTGATATAATTAAATGTAATTTATTAACAAGATGATTGCTCAGGTAGCAAAAGCTTGATGGTTTCCTTAGTTCAACAGCGTATTGGTTACAGGCACAATGCTTAATGGTTTCAGTCAGTGATTTATCTTAAAACATTTCAAATAGAGTCTTCAAGGTTCTCCTGCCGCTCTACCCCTCTCTAGGTATTCCCTCCAACTAATTCTACCAAAACAACCAAGCACGCAGACCCTTCCTAGCTCTAGTCAGACCCTTCACAGTTAAAATTCCCCCACAACTCTCTCCCTGCTCCTGTCAGCTAACAACATACATACATAGACCTCTTCTCAACTCCTCCCACTCTCACACAGCCAGCCAATCCAGACACTCCCCTGCCACCATCCAATCAGCACTCACACATGAACTCCCCCCCCCCCTTTATACTTACCCAGCTGTAACATAACTGTGCGTCTATTTAACTTTCTTCCTGGAACTTTTGGCATTTTATAAACAATTACTTACAATCTTTTATATACAAGGATCTCTACAGTAGCTGAACATCAGTGACCACCTCTGAGCATCACCCTTTTACTCTCCCACTGGTTCTGTGATTCTTTGACCCTTTTTGGTCCCACAGCAACCAGCTTGGTACCTTGTGTACCTTTTGATTCACCTCTTATTTTACTGCTGCCCCCATATAACTCAGTACCTTACCTCAGGTACTTAAATGATCTAATCCAGTGTGAAGCCAAATAACTTTCATTTAACAAGTAAATTCATGCATTTTATCAAGCTTGTGGCTTCATTTGTCTCAGTACTTGGTTGTTACAATAAACATGTCATGTATCCTTGCCTACTCTACCCTCTAAAGTCAAATCTGATTCCTTCTCATTATTCCCAAAATAATAAAACGCAGACACTGCACGAATCTATCCTCTTCAGCAGACTAACCCTGACTATTTCTAATTTCAATTGTCATTCCCCCTCACACACTTGAATCCAACAGCCAATCAGCATTCACTCCAATATTCCATCCACTCACTCCCCCTCCCAGCAGAATTAACGGCTGGTTTCGCACGACACATTAGGCAACGGAGGGGGGTGGGGAAAGCAACCGTCAGTTGTGTTGCTTATCGTGTCGTGTGGAGGGTTACACGACACTCACACACAATTGATGGTACGCTATTCTGCCCAATTAAGCAACGGAGAGAAACAACGGGCTTGCACGTTGCTTAGCTCGAAGCCCGTTGTTTAAAGTGTCGTCCGAAACCAACCCCCCTCTCTCCATGCACTATTCTGTTTGGGTATAGAGTTCTGCCAGCCGGAGCAGCCGAAAACCCCTGGCTGCTCTGATACAGCTGGCAGAACTTGCGGTGCATGCTGGGATACGGCTGGAGGACTGAGGGAGGTGGGAGGGAGGAGACGCTGCAACCAAGATGGACGCCAGAACTTTCAGCCGCTCAATGGACGGGGTAGCAACGTGTCATGTGGGGAGCACCGCCTACCTAACACACGGTCAGTACACTATTTCCCCCTCCACTGCCTAATGTGTTGTGCGAAACCAGCCAACCACTTACCAGCCTTATCACACGAAGTCCAAACAGCATTTACATCACAGATAAATAGCATAAAACAGTGAAACATCACATATACTACTTGCTCTTATCAGAGAAATATTACATATCAAATCCATTCAATTGTATTGAATATCTTATAGGCATAGATTTGCATTTAGATCGTCCTCCTGCTGTTATTTAGGTAGGCAAGGATTTATTTATTTTTGTCCCATCAGACTTTTAATGTGTTTAAATTTTATCTAGCTTTTTTTCTTTATCTGTTTCAATTTGGCATTAAATGCTCCTTTTAATTGTATTGATATTTTATTGTTGTAAACTGCCTTGAAGAAGGATGATGGAAGCCAGCGCTCCAGCTCTCTGGCTCAGTTCAGACAGTACATTTCTCAACAGTGCTTTTAGAAGTTTTTACACCACCGCTGAGAAATGTGTTGTCTGGAGGGAAAACTCCACCCAACGGTGGAGGTTTTAAAAAAAGAAAAAGAAAACACTCCACGCAGAATATCCCCGCTGTGCAGAAGAGAGTTCCTGCACAACCATTGTGTGGCATGTTGTGTGGAGGGCTCCGTGGAGTTTCCTGTTGCATTGAGTGGACTTTTCCCACTGGCTACAGAGTTCCGTGGCTAGAATGGCAAAAGGAACGAGTGCTGCTCATGGTGAACAACTGGGATTGTTTTTTTGCCGCAATGGTTGATGGGATACCATCGGGAGGACAGGGGGAGAAGAGAGGGCGGAGGAACTGTTAATCAAACGTTGCAATGGATTTTACTCAACTCCACGGTAGCTCACAGTCACACAATGGTGTAGTAAGAACATGTTGTGTGGTGAGTACCAGTAGTAGTACCCCCTATAAACTCAACCGTTGAGTGTTTTCACACTGCGTAGAGAAACGTGTTGTGTGAACTGAGCCTCTGTCTCTTTAGGAATTCTTATATCTGGAGGCTACACATCTAATCTCCCAGTGAACCCAGTGCCAAAACTGCTTTTGGAACCCAAATAAAGTTAGTGCTGGAGGGCAGCACTTCGATTGCATCATAGCAGCCTTCCAGTTAAAAAATAAAAAAATAAATAATAATAAACATCCAGGAAGGGCAGGTAGCCTGGTAGGAAACAAAATAAACATTGGTGCCCACAATTGCCATGTTGGAGACCTCAGGACTATAATAAAAGTCATGTGGGTGGTAGCAGCTGTTGATTAATTAGGAAGGATGCATCCCTCAGCCTCTGCTATCTTGCCAGGACAGTGGAAACAGGTGTCTTTTTATCACAGGACTCTTTTTTATGCTCAAAGGTGACAGAAATGTTTCATTAATAAATTAGTCCCAAGTTTTTGGTTTCCTTGATTACTTCTCTATTTTAAAGAGAAATTTATGTCCTGCATTCTCCAATTTCCTTAAGGCAAAAGTGGGCAGACTTTTTTGTTTTACTGGAATCAGAAGATCCACCAACAAGAGCCTCGCGCATGAGACATACATTTAGAATGAAAGAATATCGCGTCCAAGAATTCATTTTGAGTCTCAGAATACAGTCTTTTTTTCACACAAAACTCCATTCCTAGTTAACCTAACCCCCACTCCACACACATAAACTTTCTTCATTATAGCACAGTAATTTAGAACGGGAGGGAGCCATTTCGTTATTCCTACTGTAAAACACTCTACACGCGACCATATTTGAAGAATGTTTGGAAAATTCAGCCTGTCAAGAATGCAGTGGCTAGGATATTGACTGAGCCAGTTATAGAGAGAATGGAAGTCCTGCAACTGGCTTCTGGTCCATTTCTCTGCCCAATTTAAAGCACAGGTTATTATCTCTACAGCCTTAAGAGTCTTAGGATCAGGGTACCTAAAGAACTGTCTTCTTGCATTTGAGCTGGGCTGCTCAATAAAACTGCTTGCGAAGCTGTCCTCTGCATTCCTTCAAATATCTTTGATGGAGATGTGGGAGAGAGCATCTTCTGGCCACACCTACGCTGTGGGATTCCTCAGAGAGGCATCACAAAGACCTTTTTGTTCCAACAGGCATCTTGAGCTGTTGATTGCTTTTATGCTCCCCGGCTGTCCTTGTCTCTTAATTGTATGTTTTTGGTACATCTGTTCTAGATTGACTGTTTATAATCTTTGGTACTGTAAGCCACCTTGAGCGTTGTTGTTTTTAAACAGGAAGGCAAGGTATAAAGCTTTCAATAAATAAATACCTGCATAAGAAAGGATGCAAATCTGTATTGTACTTCCACTTGTCAACTGAGCTTGTGTTTTGAGTTTATGATGTGCAAAAACACTGATGCAGATACGGTATAATGCTAGTCATAGTTAGCTCCAAAAATGAAAGGAAAGTGGGAATTAGCACATGAAAAAAGGAGAATATGATCGACTACATTTTCAAAGATCAACTAATATAGACTGTTATTCAGTACTGATCATTATTGATAACAAGATAGGATCTGAACTGCATACATTTTTCAACATAAAAAGAACACATGTTCCACTTTCTGTCAAATATTCCCACCTCCATAACATTAATATAGGTAGTAGGTCACATGTACCCCATGAAATAGATCACGGATTATGTGGTAAAAAATATAGGTTTTGAAGGTTGCCTCCTTGAAGATTTTCTTTTGTTTTTGGTAAGCTGTGATATACAAGTATAAAATTTGGACTTGCAATGTCAGATATGAAGTATGAGTTTTCCTTTCCCTTATCCCTCTACTCTACTCCCTGATTTGCCAAAGTAAAAAATAAGGATCTCATTTTCTTTACAAACTGGGCACGTAATGTGCCCACTGACTGCCATTCTAGATGTATAAAAAGCCACAGAAATAGAAATACAAAAATTGTCATAATTAAACTGGGGGAAATTCTAGTGTCAATCAGGTAAATGAAGTTTCTTTTCCAGAGAGTGCTTTCAGGTGATAAGTAATACCAGGCACATGCAAGATAGGGGCTGTGCTGATCCACATTAGTATAAAATGAAGACTTGGAGTGGGGAGAAGGGGATTAGTGGGGAGCAGCATGAGTCACAAGTTTCAATCGAGGGCTGTGTTAGTAAACTGTAAATTGCACAGAAGGTACTATTTGGCCGCACCCTATGTTTTAATCTGCTTAACATTAAAAGAAAAAGGAAAAAGGTTTTCAGTGTGATGGCTAGCTTCCATGCATTTCCATGTACTATGAAGTCCAGTTTCTCAAAAGCATCATATTTAAAGTAACAATAATACAGTCTTGCAAATAAAATCTTGCTGTTTTCACAGTTTACCTATGCATAATTTATCTTGAATTGGAAAAGCTGGAACATCAGTGGAGGCGGGGAGCAAATGTTTTTAATTATGGTGGGTATCTCTTTCTGCCACATGTGCTGTGGAAAATCTTTATAATCCATGAAATAGATAAAGGCTACTAATACATTTATCATGGACGATTACATGTTCTCTCATTCTTCTAAAGCAACAAACTGATGTACGGTATAAAATAAAAGGTAAGCAGTTTGTACTAAAGCTCTAAAAATGAATTCAATTTTCATTGCCCTCTTATTTATTATTAATTTCTAATGGATTGCTAAAACAGGTGAGCTTTCAAAACGTTCACAATTTTTATTTCTTGCTTTACTAGGAGTCTGAGCTATGGCTCCCTAAGGAATTTGGGGTAATTTAAAGAAGAAGTACATATTTCTCATTGCGTTTATTCACAAATTGGTTCAGGAGATGGAATGATTACCCATTCAACTCTTTTTGAGCCTGTGTACTGCTAGTGATACTACATTTATTGACAATGTCAGAACAATGGATGAACCTTCGGTTTTTTAGGGGGTTCTTCTTTTTTGTCTCTTTTACGCAACTTTAAGCGTGCCATATCTCCAATGGTCCTAAAACTCCCAGCATGACCTAGCTGGGATATGCTGGGAGTCGTAGGACTTTTCTTTCTAACGTGCATAGGATTGTGCCCTTAATCATTCACATCCCTCTTCAAAAAACTTTGGAATGTCTATAAATATGGTGAATACATTTTTACCCTCACAACAACCATCTGAGGTAATTTAGTTGAGAAAGTGGCTTGCACAAGGCCACCCCACTAAGTTTCAAAGCCAATATATCTCTGAGTGCAGGTCTCTCTGGCACAATGCCGACATGGTCCCCACAAAACAGCATACCTTAATAATGTTTCTACAAGAGTGACCAGTGTCTATTCACCCATTTTGTCTTAGCTGGACTTGCTGAGGCTTCAACCATTTTTGCTCAATGGAATCATACAACTACCAAGTTTTAAAAAAAATTGCTTGAATAGTGTGCTGCGTTTTCATGCTAAGCCAGGAGCAAAAATAAATCAGTTTAATATGTAGAAGAGTTCAATAGGCAGTAACACAGGACTGTTTAGTTCAAGGTCTGTATAACAGGCTTAACTTTAAGCACTTGGGCACTTAGAATCATAGAGCTGGTGAAGACAACAAAGATAATATAGTAGTTCATTGCCCCGGAGATGGATTTATTAGCTTCAATTAAATGAGTTTGCCAAAGGTCACGGAGGGAACTCTTGTACCTCAGCACAGCCAAATGCTCTGCTGAACAAGGGTGGAATTAATGATCCGTGTGGGCAGTCTGACCCTCAGAGAGCTAAACTAGTGCAACCCCAGTGGCACAAATTCTGTGATGGAAGTTACCGCAGAAGTTACATCTCCACAGAGATTACTTCTCTGTTCTTCCACTCTTCCATCTAGTGGAAGACTATTCTGCCAACATTTTATAAAATTGAAATGTATAGGGTAGTTCTGTGATCCTGAGTCTCTGCAGAATTGGGCTTTTGCAGTTGAGAAGCTTTAGATGGCTTGACTATTTGGAAGGCAGGAATAGAGCTGATAGCATAAGCAAGAAGACAAAGCCAAGGTCTCCATCCATAAGATGGAAGGCAGGACAGGAGACTTCTAGACTGAATAGGTCATAAAGCAAGTATGTGGAGGAAGAGAGGAGAGAAAGAAACAGGTGAAAGAATAGCCTAATAAGTTCAATGGGGCAACCTATGCTAGAGAAACAGGGTTTCCAGAAAATTTTGAATTGGAAATTTTTAATAGGGGAATTTTCCTATGCAAATTAGGTTAATTTGCATATGAAAAGGTTCCCAGAAACTGAGAATTTTCCGATGCAAATCATCCTATGCAAATTAAATTAATTTGCATTGGAAAGCCTTTGGTTTTCAGTATAAAATTTTCTCAGGCCCACATATAATCTAATTTGGCATATTTATTTTATTTGCATTTAGTAAACAACAAAGTTTAAAAAAATTAAATCCCCATGTTAATTTTTTGTCCAAATACATCAGAAGTATTTGACCTGAAATATTTGAGGGGGGAAATTAAGGAGTGTTTAATTCCCCCCTCCCCTCAAATATTTAATTTTGCGGCCATCCAGAATGTTCCTGGCAGCTTTCCATGTTGCTTCTTCCAGAACCGAAATGGATGCTTGAACCGAGGTGTCAATTAATGCCAACTAAATATATAGTGCACAAAACACATGTCAGAGAGCCAACACATCTGAAGCTTATTTGTAACACAGGGCTTCTCTGTGCTTGTACTCCAGTAAGGTACTTGTTCCATAGGAATGCCTATCTAAGCCCATCTCTGTATTTCCTTAGATGCTTGACAAATACACCTTTATTTAGGCTGACAACAAGATTTCATTTTCTTTTTTCTTTTTGTTTTGCTCTGGGGGACTTGGGTATTTGTAATACAAGTTTGTAATTATGATTTTATTGTTTTTCCTGCAAGTCTTTTTCAGAAGTATGCTACTGAAAAGATGGCCAATAGATTTCAAAACTAAAATAATCTAAATAGTTCCAGGTTTCTTTCTGTTCATAATTGAAATGACACCCATTCAAACAGCCCAGGGCCTGTAAGTAATGTCTTCTTTGCCACAAGTTAAGATCACATTTGTGTGTCACTGATTAACAATAAGGCTGCTATTTTATTACTGTTTCAACCTTTGCCAAGCACAGGCATTGGGAGATAAACAGTCCAGTGCGGACCATCAGCTCTGAATAATAAAATTGTTTTAGAGCAATTATATTAATGGATAGACATAAATAACACAGGACTGTTAACAATGCAACTTGCTTCAGTGAAGTAAACGTTTGTGTTTCTTTCTGTAGCAAACTCTTTTGTTTCAGGTATATGTCAAGGAAGGGAAAGATTAACTTAACTGCATTTCAGCAACTTTGTCCCTAAGGTTGGAATCATTAGTTATATTCCAACTGGGTCAAGATATCGCACATTGCTGTAACCCAGTGGCTTTCAAACTTTGCTTCACAGAGGCCTGGAAACTTAACAAGGATTCCTCAAAAGGAAAATTATACATGGAAGACAAAGACCCCTGAAAGGCAAATTATCTATCAAGTGTTTCCTTCAATATGCAGCTGCAGAACAGTGTGGAGTGAGTGCTAGATTGTACTTTTTGTTTAAGAAAGGCCAGTCTGAGGCCCAAAAGCGCCAGCCAGCTGAATATGCACTCAAAAAGATATCCCAGAATGCCCTGCAGCACACAGGGTTCCATTGCAGAAGATAAGGAGTTCTCCAGAAGATACATTGTGGAAAGAATTATCTGAAGGCAAAACCACTGCCCTAAACAGAAAAACCTCATAAGGCATATTGTGATGTAAACTCAGCTACTTTTCTATGACAGCTTTTAACTCAGGATGGGCATTAACCAAGCCTTGTAATAAGCTCACAAAAGTAGCTAGCCTGCAAATGTTTTGACTAGATTGCTAAGTCACTAACTGATGAATACAAATTAGGGGACGCCCCCTCCTCTATGGCCAACAAGGAAATGCAAACGGGGGGGGGGGGGGAACCTACTAGCAAACATGCTGACTGGCTAGCTGACTGGAGGATGGGGGTGGGCATAGCTGACAGGTGGGTTTCTTTTCTTCCACAGCCAGCATCAAAACCACACAGATTGATGGAGAAGGGGTATACTGTAGTAAAGAGATGCATCCCTCCTCCACCTGACCACACTCACTTTCATGGAATTCTATGCACAAACATGGAATTCTTGGAGATCAGGCAAGTTGTTAAATACAAGACTGCATTAACCTAAATGCAAGGATTAGGGCTGATTCTTATGATACAAAATGAGCCAGCTAATACACTTCAAACTCCTAAAGAATACAGCTGACCAACATGATAAATAGGTGCTTTACTACTGTTATGAATCCAAGATGGTGTCCAGAATGCATGATAGCATTCCTCCCTTGCAAAAGTCAGCTTTGCTCTGTGACTTGCGTAACATGTACAAAGGGTGCCTGTGTGCAAAAGGTCCATTTTTTGTCCTTTGAATCAGCCTTCAGAAGCTGCAGAATGAAATTAAAATTTATGATGGGTCTTTCAGCTAAAACAGCTTGAAAATTCAACTGCAACCCTACTTAAAGAGTACTCAAACCCAACCTAACATCTATCTTATGGAGAAGGCAAGTAACACAGAAAGGATGCATTAGATCTTTTCTACAGGGTGCACTGGAGTAATTCCTACTTTCCACTCATCTTAGCACACCTATATCCTCCAGACATGAAAGATGTGTTTGTCTCTCTAGGCTCAAGCATGCAAGTTCAGAAATAACACACAAAAGTTCATAGCTGTACTGTAATATTTAATCCTGCATTATTGTTGCATTATAATAAAAATGTTTTAAAGGTTCATATCTGATTCCATTTTTAAGACTATATTTATATTACTCAAGTATATCTGGCATTGATTTCAAAAGGCCCAAGATAAATCCCTGACATTTATACCTCTAATAATGGTTCAAGCACATCCTATTTCCCTCCGATGGAAGACAGACAATACCATTTCTAATCCTACAGACCATACTCACTTAACTGTTAAACGTCAATAGGCTGGCCTATTTATTCATTTATTTAATTTATTTAAAATATTTATTCACCGCTTTTCATTATGAAATGACAAGGTGGTGCACAGAATTAAAATAAACACAAGCTACAATAAAATGAAGTACTAAGAACCAGCCTGGTTAAACAAGTACGTTTTTAACAGGTGCTAAAACACCATCAAGGTTAGTGCCTGTTGCATTGCAGGGGAGAGAGTCCCAAAGGCAGGGTGCTACAACAGAAAAGCCGTTCTGGCTATGGGCATTCTTCATTCACTCACAATCTCCTTTAGTTCATGCTGGGGGACAAACTTAAGAGTGCAATGCTCCAGACTACACTCTCGGTAATCAGAAGTCCCTGAACCTGGAGGTGTCCGATCATCCATGACATGGCAGGAGGAGCGCCAGAGGCGATCTTTGCCTCCTCCCACCCTGCAGATTTCGTTAGATGGGCTTTCCACAAGGATGCTTCAGAAGGGGAGGGGCTCAGGATAAATCACATCCTGGCCTCTTTTGTCTCCTTCCCTTCCCATCCTCTGGAACGCTCCTTTTCTTCCTCCTCCCAGGTCGCTTTCTGATCCTGGAGCACAGCCAGTGCGTTTCTTTCCACACTGGCTGCAAGTGGGTGGGGGACGAGGGTCAGATCTCTGACTCCCCTTTCTGAGATCACCATCTCCGACCTCAGAATCCGAACAATCCGTCTCCGACCACAGTATCTGAACAATCCATCTCCGACCACAGAATCTGAACAATCCTGTGGTCCCTAACCAAGGGACCATAGGATTAGAGTATTAGATACTCTTAGAGTATCTCTGTTGATCTAATATACTACATCCCTTATAAAACAAACTCAGTCAAAATAAAAGGTTAAGAGTGTTGCCCCTTAAAATATATCCTGGATTTGAATATAATCAAACATCTATATTTGAGTTTTGGGGCAAGAATCTGCTTTATGATCCTAATCAATTAAAGGTGTAATCCCATGCACATCTGGGAGTTGTAGGCCTTTTTTCTGTCTAAACATGAATAGGATCGCACCCTAAAGGAATTATGTCCATTAATTGTTCCGGCTAAAAGTAAGTAGGGTCCATGGGTGCTGGTCTACAAAATGCAATAAATTCATGAAAATATAACTACACATATATATCAGATTTGTTTTTTAAATTGTTCTACTGTCCTTTAATATACATATTCCCAGAATGGCCCCTAACAGTAATGCTAGTGGAAAACATTAAAGCAACATACTAAAAATGATAAACAATTAAACTGACAACAATGAAAACACCAACAAAACCTTGACCTATAAATACTGCTAAGTAATATGAGGGGCAAATTTAATATTTCTGTCAGGATCCCTGAGCACAAGTCAGGAGAAGCTGTGGATCCTCTTTTCAGAGTCTCACAACTGTTCACTGTGTAGGATGAAAACGCATTGAAGACAAGGAACAAGCAGTAACAGGGGCTTAAATAAACAGGTTTCATGTAGGCTTAAAAACAGTAAACTGTAGTATTGTACCACAGGAACTTTTATTTTGAGCAGGGCTGTGGTGGAGGGACTTGGTAAGTTTCATCTCCAACATAGAACCTCTGCACAATGCAAGCTGGGAACTATGGCAGCCATTGAGAAGTGCATGCTGAGAAACTCTCACGCCTCCCATCCACTTCCCTAAGACCCCCTCTAGATGGATTCCGTTTGACGCCTGGTTAGCAGATTATGCGCATAATCGCTGAAGCGCTTTCTCGTAAATGCTTGTATGCAGGAGGTAATTGAGCACTCAACTGGTGACCTTACCGGTTGTTTCAAATGCGCTTTACAAGTAGTTAATGCGGAGAATCGCTTGTTCGCATAGTCAAAATGCGCTTTAACCGCCGGAGCAAAATAAAACTCGCTATTTAACGTGCATTCGATAATGCGCATAATCGGAGAGAAAACGCGCCTCTACGCCCGATTTGCGCTCCGTTCTTGTAGAGGTAAAAATTTTAATGCACTTTGAAAGAGCTTTAAATGTCTCTTGTAGAGGCAGCCTAAGTGACTGGAGCAGGCCGGTGCATTCTGGAACTTCTCCCTCCCATGTCCTCCCCATGAAGAACAGAACGGGAGGATTCTGGAATCCCTGCAGAACTGGAGGAACAATGCATGATGAGGCATATCACCTTGGCATGCCTGGGAAAGAAGAGGCCCATGCCGTGCACAGGGAGAGATATACACTCGTGGAGCTGGAGCTCCCTGTATTCATTTGCACAATTTCCAAAGCTGAGTTGCAACCAAGGGGTGGGGTTGAAAAGGGGTCAGACTGGAGAATCTCTTAACACAACACAGGGATTCTGGGATATACGTGTAATGCACCCACTGGCGGGGATGTGCACGGTGCAGGCTAAAATAGCCTCGTGGAAGAGCAGAGGAAAGACGCAGGATTAATGATGCATCCTTCATTTCTGCTCGGGAGGATGCAAATTTACGAATAGGCCCTAAAGGATATCCCGGGGGGGGGGGGGGGTTTGCGGGCTTCAGCCGCTTCCTCTGATGCCCGGCGGTGCAGCTTTAAACACCTCTACGCCGGTGAGGCTCTTGGAGGCGCTTCCTTTCTCTCAGCAAAAAGGGAGCGGGCTTGCCCCCTTCCCGCTGCCCCCTCCACCTCACCGGCCTTATCCGCTTCCTGCTGCCCCCCTCCACCCCACCGGCCTTACCTGGGCTCCTCCTCCTCCTGTCGCCGCCGCCGCCCTCCATCTTCACTCCCATAATCTCGGCCTGGCCCCGCCGGCTTTTCCTCACCCGGAGGGCCCCGAGAGGCCAGGAGCCTCCCGGCTGTTTCCAGTCCTATCCTTCCTTCTACCGGCAAATCTAGGCAAGGGGCGGGCCTGGCTGCCGGCGAGGTTGCTATGGACACCGTCGCTCGCATTGCCGGGAGTGTTACGTCCTGGGACTGGAGAAGGGGCGGGGGGAGGTGGACGAAGGCTACGAAAATTTGCGGCGGAGTCGCCCCAATCCTCTGTTTAGTCGGGTATACGTCGCACCATTCTGCGGAGTTTACTCCCTGGTAAGGGTGTGCAGGATTGCAGCCAGAAGGAGAAAGTTAGAGGAAGGGAGGGCGGGAAAGACAAAAGCCGAGGCAAAAGGCTAACGACGCAATCCATCCCGCCGTGTATTTAGGATTGCTACCTTCGGTTTACTCCCACATTCCTGTGCGCTGTGTGGGAGTATATGGGAGTAAGCATCATTGAACACTACGGGGCTTAAGACCGTGCTGCATGGCTGCAATCCTATGTGCCTTTACCTAGGAGTAAGACCTATTGGACGAAGTGGGCCTTGCTTGCGAGTAAACGTACATCGGCTTGCTCATAGAAGTTGCAATACTGACTTATTTGTACCTTCTTTCTGGAGCTCACAACATTCCTGTGAGATGGAGGTCATGGAGGGAGCTTAAAGCTCCCTTTATTGTATGTCATGTGAAATAGGGTGGTTGCTCCAGTGAGTGCACTTCTGAATAAGATATACACACTCTGGTTAATACCTATTTTTTCCTAGAGCACCACTTGGAAAGGATAGTGAGAGATGGAGGGACAAAAGCCTTAATTTCATGGCCTTTTGGAAAGCCTTTTCCTGCCCCCATGCTACTCTGCATCCCTTTTTGCCTGTGGAGTTGCCAAACTGGGGTGTGTGTGTGTGTGTGTGAGAGAGAGAGAGAGAAGGGGGGCAGTTGGATTTGGTCCAATGGTTTCCATTTGTTGACTCTAATCTCCTTCTGATGTGGTTAGGACAGATTTCATAGCTTGCAAGTAATGTCTACTCCACTGTTGTATATATGCCCTATGCAAGTGGGTGGAGGAATTACCTGGAGCAATTCCCCCACATCTTTAATTTCGGCAGCTACAGCTTTTCTCACCTCTCTGAAGCACCTAGGCATGGCAAAGTGCTGATTCATATACTCAAGAGAAGCAAGGATTGTTTAATTCTGAATCCATAGAGAAACCCAATGCTTTGTTTATTGTGGAAACCTAGACAGCATCCAGAACCCAGGATCAATTCGTGAAACTGATTTGTAGGAGATTCAGGACATTTAAAAAGAACTATTTCTTCTCACAACGTATAGTCAAACTATGTAATTCACTTCCACAAGATGTAGTGATGGCCACCAGTTTGGATGGCTTTAAAAGGCAGTTGAATAACTTCCTGGAGGATAAGGCTATCAATGGCTACCCTAGGGTGACCACATGGAAAGGAGGACAGGGCTCCTGTATCTTTAACAGTTGTATTGAAAAGGGAATTTCAGCAGGTGTCATTTGTATGCATGCAGCACCTGGTGAAATTCCTTCTTCATCACAACAGTTAAAGCTGCAGGAGCTATAGTAGAGAGTCCAGATACAAAAGTGGGCAGGGCTCCTGCAGCTTTAACTGTTGTGATGAAGAGGGAATTTCACCAGGTGCTGCATGCATACAAATGACACCTGCTGAAATTCCCCTTTCAGTACAACTGAGCCCTGTCCTCCTTTTCATATGGTCACCTTATCTAGTCCTGATGGCTATGTGCTACTTCTGGTATCAGAGACGGTATGCCTTTGTACACCAGTTGCTGGGGAACATGGATTGGCCACTGTGAACAGAATGCTGGACTAGATGGCCCTATGGTCTGATCCTATGGTCTCCCATCCAGACACTGACCAGTCTTAACTTTCTTAGCTTAAGAAACGTTATGTGCTTTCAGACTGTGTCCTTTTATGAGTACCCTATTCAGACATAACATTAGAGAGAAAAACAGAAACAGTCTTGTGCTACTTTCAAGATGAATATATTTATTATGGCATTCTCTTTTGTGGATACGTGTTTTTATATAAACACACGGTGGGAGAGAAATGTGAACAGTGAGGTCAGAAGGAGCTGAAATGTAGAATGTAGAGGCAGTGATAATTACCTTATTTATAGTGGCTGTTCACAAACAGTTGTTGGGTGATAACACAGGTATCCTTGCATTAGTTTGCCTATTAATACATGTAGTGTGATTTTAAAGAAATCCTTATTCAAGCCACAGGAGATAGAGTTGTTTAATGGTAGTACAGCTGTTCAGTAAGAGAGTGTCCTGGGAGGTTGGAGTGTTCTTTGAATATATTTTGAATACTGAATATAGCTTTTTAAATATTGCTTTTTATGATGTCAAGGTTTGTGTCCATTTATTATTTTGCATAGAGACTGGCCTCTTTGTCCTATATAAAATGCAATAGGGCATTGCTGGCAAAGGGTGGCACACATCACGTTGGAAGATGAGCAGGTATATGAACCTCTGATGCTGCGGATTACATTACAAGGTTCTGTAATAGTGTTGCCAGAGTAGACATGAGGACAAAGTTGGCATCTGAATCTGCCACATGGTCTATTTATTATCTCTGCATTTCCATTATGTGGTCTGTTGTTGCTGGTGAGTAGCTGTTTTAGGTTGTGGGCTAAGCAAGTACAGGCCTACCACCAGGCCTGCATGTATTTTCTGCATTTCAATTCCCATTGACTGTTCACTGATCCCCATCACCTCAATCGTGTGTGTGTACATGTGTATGTATGTACACGGAACTCAGGGTAACACTTCATGCATCTGATGAAATGGTCTGTATTCCATGAAAGCTTATGCCATAACAAATGTGTTAGTCTTAAAGGTACCACAAATCTTTTTGTTGTTTTTGCTGCAGCAGATTAATACAGCTACCCCTCTGGAAATTGCTACATTAGCAGAGTGTTCAGAAGTGTAAATAACTTGCACTTGACATTCCCGCACTTCTTTTTTAATATCTGAATCAGCTCTCAAACAGAAATAGAATCTACTTTTGTTCAATTCTGACTCCTAAGCTGTCGATCACAGCTCCATTAGAAGATATTTCCTGAGTAATGTTGATATGAAATAATACTGAATACCTTCACCCAGAGGGTATACAAGTTCTAAGGAAATTTCAAAGTGCTGAGACAGGATATCTCGATGCTGGTAAAATAATATACATGCAAAATAGGTCCTACATCTGGAGAATTTAGAATTAACCTGGAAAATCAACATGAATTTATTTCCTATTCAGTCGTATATGGAATACTACACAGCAAACCAGCCAAGTCTGGTGTTTATTTAAAGAGCTATGCATTGGAAATATAAAGAAGGAAGAAAATGTGGAATTCTGTGCTGGAATACTGGGAACACTCCAGCTGAAAGACTTATCTGTCTGCCAGTAGAGTCTTTTGAAAGCACCACTTATAATTTTGGCTTCAGCTGCATGCTAGCATCACTAATTCAGTAACATAATTTTCACATTGTTTTGAAAAGTGTTTACAAATGGAAGTACCTCTTACTCAGAATGCCAATTCTTTGTAACGTATGGCAGACTTTTCAAATGTTCATGTTTTTAAGGCAATTGAGCATGTTGCTAGAGATCTAATTTCAAAACTTAGTTTCTCCTGTTCTTCAAATGGGTCACAATCCAACTGCAAGCACTTTAATGAGCTCAAGCACACCAGCTCTGGGCTGATTTGTTCCTGTGAATTATGTCTGATGAACTGAATTTTTTCTCAATTTCATAAGGACAATGACTTACCAGTTTAATACAATGCCTACTGCCTCCCCTCCCACATGCTCCAGTTGAGAAACAAAGCATACACATAAGGGTGCAATCTAAAGAAAACTAAAAGTGTTGAAATCCAGTTGAAATCAACGGGATGTAAGTTCTTGTGCATTTTTAGAAGCCTCATTATTTTAATATGGCTGAAGTGTGCTGAATTTTCTTTGGAAATACTTCATATATTCTGAAAATGTACAATTAAAATTCACTTAAAACAAATACAGTACAGTATGAACGTCACTATCAGGACCAGCCCAAGATGTTTTTTGTGGCTAAGGCAAAGGACAAGATGGTGCCTGTCTCCCATTCCACATTTAGATTTGAACTTGACCGGCAATTGAATTTTACTTCAACGCTGGTGATGGAACAGTGTCCTCCACTGCACCTGAGAGCAGCGAACTAATGTAGGGGGTGCAAGGCAAACTGTTTAGCACACACAACTCTGTCCTTCAAACAGAAGGGAATAGCTGGGTGCTCAGGAGGAATGGCTGAAGGGCTGCCACTGCTGTCCCACAGCATCTACCGCCTAAGGTGGTTTCCTCACTCTGCCTAATGGTAGGACCAGCCTTCTTCATGGTCTATTAAACAAAGTGAAAAGATGAGTTCTCTATTTTGGTAGTTGACGGAGGCCAACAGGTAGTCAGTAATGGATCAGTAGATTGCCCTTTGCCTCATTCTACTTTAGCATTGTGCAAAAGGAGGGACTGTTTTGTGACTAGCACTGCCTGCTTGCATGCTTGTTTCTATACCCCTCTAATGGCTCCTCAGCCTCCATATTTATTAAAAACAAATTCACAGATGACTACAAAGGACATGTTGGTGTGTGCTTCTGGCTGCTGTTAAGTCCTCTGCTTGCTTATTCCATGGAGCCTGCTGGCAAATGTTTGTAGTCATCTGTTTCTGGGTAGGGAAAGGGTAGGCCAAAACCTTGGGAAAGGAGTGCTTCCTTCCTCTTTCTGTCCCACATCCTTCACCCACTGTGGATTATCTCAGATCTTAACCTCTACAATTCCTTCCCAAATGGAAGGTTAAGATCCACCAATAAGCACTGCTGCCCTTGATCAGGTATCCAGGTTGCCTGCATGAGGGCTATGCAATATAAAGCTTGTCATAAGTTCAAAGAAAAAGCATCTGAAACTAAGCCAACCTTTGCTATGTTTTGTTGTATGATTTTTCATATGAAACTGCTCTGTTCCATGCATTGCAAAGAAGGAGCAGCTAAACAATAAAACAAGTCCCTGTACACTGCACTAGTTAGATAGGTAGTACGTTAATGTTCCTATTTTGCTGATAGGAAACTGATGTTCAAAGATAGTAATTCACTCACTGAAACTATAGCAGAGCTGGGATAAGGAAGCTGTAGTTAAATGTTCTGTCCATTAGATCACATTGATCCAGTTTGCACATAACCCAGGAATTGGTATGGGTGTGCGTGTATGAACCCTTCGTCTCCTGCCTGGTCACCACTTTTGATTTCAGAAACAACCCAGGAACACCCTATTCCTGGGTTATAATCATGATGTCTGAACCCAGCACTCTGGATTTTATTTAACAAACCATGGTTAAAGCTCTGGCTTGTTTGACCCTAAACAACCCAGTGAGCTGGATTTGCACATCACAACAACCCAGGAATGGGGTGTTCCAGGTTGTTACTGAAATTAGAGTGAGCAGGAGGCAGGGCCCTCCCTCACTCCTGTGCAGCCACACCAATTCCTGGGTTGTTTAACTCAGGAATTGGCCATTACATGTGAACTAGTTCATTGGCTATATTGATTTACTGCCCTCACATCTTGGGGTCAGTTCTCACATTACTTTGTGGATACTTTTCATTTGACTGGGAATACATTTATTTTATACTTGTGTATGCATATCTGAGTACAAACAATAAAGTGGGAGTCTGCTCTTAGGAACATGGATGGGGGCATGTCTCTGGTGCGTTGGGGAAACAGAAGTGTTTAGAAATGTCCCATGTAGAGAAAAGTTGCTGTGCTGGTTCCTGGGAAAAAAGAAATTGAATCCACAAAATAAAGGAATTAGGATTCAGGAAGCTCTATTTATGTTAAAATTACAGAGAACCATACTATACCATTTATATTTAATACCTTAAGATGAAATAGGCTGCAATCCTATACACACTTAACTGAGAGTAAACTCCATTGAACTGTATGGGGCATACTTCAGAGATATAAAGAGAAACAGTAAAATTGTTGAAGATGAAATAATCCAATATTTTTTTTTCCATATGCAGTAGGCTTGCCTTATAATACAAGCATTTGGGTGAGAATAATGAGAGAAATAAGTAGAATAACAAATTATGACTTAATAATTCAATCCAACAGTAATGGGCTTGTTGGGATAGTGCTGAAGGAATATGATCTGACAACCACTCTTAACTGCCAGGAAAAACAAACAAAGCTATAACTGCAAATAAATTGGCATAATCCTCTAATGCCCACAATAAAAGAATGGATCGCTAAAAGTCTAGTATGTTGTTCAAACATCAAAGCTTAAAGGATTTGAAAGATTAGAGGAAGGTGGACAATATGGAAAAACTTGTAAAGACATGACAACCTTTTACTGATTTTTAGAAGTAAAAAATACAACATAGCTATAAATGCATATAAATTAATTTCTGCTCTTTAAATACATTCTCTTTGTTTTCTCTGTATTGATTTGAAATATAAATTACAGTAAATCTGCACTCTTTTAACCCAATACCAATTTGTTTGCATTTAAGCATAATGCTGTAAGCTAAACGTTACGCATTTAATTTAAATGTTTTACAACAAATTGCAAGTTTTTTTTAATTGAACCAACTCTTCTTTTTGCCAATTTGTGCAAGGATAGTTACATCCAACAGTTAATAAATATTCCATTGATTTATCTGTACAATCTTCAGTTGAGGAACTGAAAAACCTACCACTGGCAAAGAAGAAATGGGCAGAACAATCCTAATCAAAGCTACTGATACTCTGATGCATCCTATGCCTGCTCAGGCCAGCATGGGAGTATAGAAATGCCAGGCTGGGGTGGGGGTGGCGATACAAAAAATAGTAAAATAATAACATAAAAATGACAGACATGTCTCCACAGTAACCAATCAAGGATGAATCCTGCAACAACAGACCCATGACACATAGTGATCAAATTTCATCATCATCATGGCTGTATTGTAGGAAGAATGAAGGATAACTACACCATTCCCACATCCTCCCACCAGTTTTTAGCCATTCCACCACTGGAGTGTTGATAGAATAGTAGCATAATGGCACAGTTCCTCCAGTGTAGCTTATATTTTTACAGTGTAGCAGTGCCATATCAGGCGTTCTAGTGACGTACATTTGGTTCTGCCTCATCCTAAATCTCCAACCAGTGGAACGTCAAGTTAGGATTGCTCTGCTAGTTAGATTTTTGCTGCAGAAAGTGCTCACTGATGTCACTATTTTTGTACTATGAATATTCATTTCCCCTAATGGAAAATTCTGTGGAAATCAAACATCTGCAACAGGTATTAAAGCTACTGGTTAGGATGATGAAAGAAATCGTTTTATCAGTTCTACAACTCTGCAAAAGCTTTGACGTGGCCATTGAAATTCACCAATAATGAATTCCAGAAAAATTAGCAATGTGGTTGATCAGCACAGGTCAAATGAATTTTGTCCATCACTTCCTTGATGTTTCATGCTCCTAGTATTCTCCCAAAGTTGATTGCCTTCACAGAATGCTTTTTTTCAAAAAAGTGTCTCCCACTGAGCAAACTAAGCATTTCAAGAGCATCACTACTATTCCCTTGTTACCAGGCAACACATCTCTGTTGCTTAAAGAATGTAAGAATTTCCATTGCTTTCCTCCCTCTCAGTGGCCACAGTTCATTAGCAATACCCTTGTTCCAGAATTCTGGCCCACTCGTGCCAATTCATTTATAAGCTTTTCAGCACTTTGACATAAGCTTGAATAGCCTCTTTACCTTTTATACAATACCTTTCATGGTCAGTTTCCAGTGTAATACATGCGTGGAATGGTTTTTGGATGAATCTCTGTGACTGCACACATGTGAGCCAATGACCATGATCTTTTCAGAAAGCTAGCCTTGACAAACAAGATAATCTTTGCATAAATTGTATGAATGATGCATTTTAACAATCGGTTTGCATATGCAACCATACAAATAACGTTGGAATAAGCACCAACAATTAACTCTATGAAGGGAGAAATAACCGATTGAAAAGTCGCTAAGGGCACATCCTTATGCATGTTTAGACTGGGGACGCTGGGAATTGTAGGATTTTTTTTCTGTCTAAACATGCATAGGATTGCACCCTAAATGGTTAATGCATGTAGGGAGTTGGAGTGCTGGTTTTGGTTTCACTTTTTCCTACTTATTTTGCCTGCTTTAGTTTTAAAAAGAAGAATATCAAATAAAGGTCATGCTTGGAAATAAAGTATCTTAGCATTCTGAGAAACTGCTTCTCTCCTTTTTTTGCCCGGAGTTGGATGCTCTCCTTCTTTTGTTTTTTGTTTTTCATGTTTAAAGCTTGTGGTTGTTTTCTGCCTCAAGTGCGTTCAGACAAAACACTAACCTGTAACAAATAATACCCAAAGTCACAAATGCAAAAATATTACACAGGAATTGGCCGACTTTTTCTGATCTATAAAGACATGTAGATATAGAAGGAAATCCTTTGGGGTATTGAAAAGCAACATGTTCTGATGTCCTGGAATGTTTAAGCGGAATTAAAATGGCATAAACCCATATGGTAACATTCAGTAATTGGCGTATAACAAACAATGTTCACTTCTGGATTTCTCCCTGAAGTGCACCAGTTTCCATTTATCTGTGTTTTCCTATAAACTTTTCAGAGTGGAATTAAGGACATGGCAGATTGCAGCTATACTTTATTGCTGCTGAGAGCTGTTTTATTCTCGTTTCAGTTTGAAATGCCAGACATTCAACAACACAGACACTAATTAGCAGCGTTAACTGGAAGAGTCAAGAAGTTGAGAATCTGACTTTAGTCATCTAGACCATAAATTCGGAGGCTTTATATCCTCTGCTAGGTGACACCAGCCTAATGCGCCATGTGTAAATGCTTCTGTGTGATAATTAACTATCAAGAAGTGTGGTTTCATGTGTTAAAGAGCAAACTAAAATATCAAAAGTAATGGCTCAAATTTAGTAAAAATGATACAAGAGTTTGTGGCACTGTAAAAGCAACAGATTTACAGCCTGATCTACCTATGTATACTTGGAACTGGAAATAAGTCCCATTGACTTCCCATCCCAAGTGTGTGGAATGCAGTCCTATTTTGGCATAAGCTTTGGGGGATCTGAGCACATTTCATCAGATGCATGAGGTCTTCTCGTCAGCTGGCAGATCCATATAAAGACAGGAGGGGGGAACAGAACAGTGAGAGCAAAATGCGCAAATCTAATTATACGTAGCTTGATATTCTGAAAGATTGGCTTTGGAAAATCTCTGGAGTAAATGCCATGATTTGTGAGACATCTGCTGAACATGCTTGCCTATGTGCCCTTTGTGCTTGAACCTGGCGCACAAGTAGTGGTCTAATTAAGAGGACACTCTTGGTCACAGATTCAGATAGGACATACGGAACTACGTAGTGAGACACACCATGTGGGCAATGCAAAAGCACCATGTGATGCTGCTATAAAGTTGCCTAACTTGCTGAAGCATTTCAGGGGCAGATGCTAAGAATGGACCAGGGCTGGGCGGTGGAAGTTGGTGGCTCCTATGTCAAAGGGGCAGGAAATCGACTCTACATTTGAGTTGGAACACTAAAGGAGCTGTCCAAGGTACTGAACCCCAGCCTCAACCCAAGTTCAGCACCTTGGATAGCTCCCTTGACATAGGTATCCATTCACATAGTAGCCACCAGCCTCCACTGGGGTTGGGATGGTTACGAGATATAAGAAATGGGGGAGGTAATTACTCCATGAAAAGTGCTGCAAAAGGATTTCCTGGGTGTATGTGCCCTCAGTGGACTCTTAGATATTTGGAATTGTTCAAGGGCAGGGAGAAAAAAAGGTGTTGGAAAGTTTAGAGAAGTGCATGTATATATGAGGGCAGTTTTGTAGAGGAAGGATGCATGGGTGCAAGTGGGGATGGTTGATAGGCTTGGTAAGTGAAGAATCCTCATATCTTGATTTTCCAAGACCTTTTCTATTTATAGCAAACCTCACCACTAGCATTTTGAGTTTTTTTTCTTCTGTCAACTGGGCTAGAAATGTGCGTTATTGTTTTTGCAATACAGGTTAAATTGCCAAATAATGGTCAGATTCTGTATTCTGTGGTATGTTCTAGACTAGATGGCATGATTGCGACATGTTTGATCATTAGAGCCCCAGATTATATCTGAAAATATTTTCACTGCTATATTATTAGCACAAGGTGTTTTTTTTAAGAGAATTTCCCCAGGTTTTTTAGCCCTTCACTTAAAAAACAAACACACACATGGGTGCATTTTTAGGTTTTTGCACTGCTGCTGGATTTTATCTTGGTTCCTACTTGGTTTTATTCCATTTTAATCATTTGGTTTTTACACTATGTTTTCCTACATTATTGCATTTTATGGTTTTTAGTTTTGTTATGTGAACCTCCAAGAGGGCTTCACCTGATGGGCATTATAGCAATGTAATAAATAAATAAATGTAGAGTCAGTGACAATTGAAAAGTTCAATGAACATTTAAAAAGGGGGTCTTTAGAAGATGAAGTGGTTTGCATTCTAGTGAATTCAGAGCAGCCTTCCCTATTATAGATCTGACAATCTGATGTTCCTGAATGTCAATATATATAGCAAGCCTATTATGAGCAGGGTGGGGTAGTGGTGGAAATGTGTGAGTCAGTTCCCATGGCAGCATCCACAGCTGTAAAGCTGTTATAGAGAGTGACACTGTTATGAGTCTAATGTTTGCAACAGCTGGATTTCCTCCTCCTCCTGTTCATGAATAAGAAACAAATGGTAACAATGGGAGGCAAGCTGTCTCCCACTACTTACCCCTGATTAATGAATAGGATGACAGAGACAAAAATAGACTACAATGTATGATGCATAGCTTCCTAGAGTCTCAACTTAGGCCCAGTTTTTACCAAACAGCAGATGAGATGGTAAAGCTGTTTCTGGCCTCTACTGTTTTGGATTGAAGATGAGCACTCATTTGACTGAAGTCTCTGAATACCATATATATATATATATATATATATACACACACACAAAATCCCCTGAGTATTGAAAATGAGAAATTGGGAAGAAGAGAAGGCCTTTGGCACAGTGTTAGAGCAAAGCTATACAGAGTGAATTTAAGGTAAGGTTGACGGATAATTTAATCCAATGGTCTTTAATGGGGTTGAGTTACTCCAATGCTGTGTCTGGATATGCAGTGATAAGATTTTGGCACAGTTACAAGAGCAGCCAGAATAAATGACCACTGGGAAAAGCACTTAACTTGATAAGACAATGGCAAATACCTTTAGCTATTTCAGATGGGAGGTATAGGAAAATGGCCTTATTTTGGAGAAGAAGTGATAGCCAAGGAGTTGCCTCTTTATTTATTTACAAGTCCTATAATTGGAAGAGGCTGAAACAAATCTCTCCTTCTTAAAAATCATGACTATTGTTTGGATTTACAGAAACTGGATGGCAGAGCAACCCTAACTCCCTCCTTGGACAACTGTCCAAGAGGAGTTAAGATGTGGGAGGTGTGCCTCTCCTATGGTATTATTATTATTATTATTATTATTATTATTATTATTCTAATATTTATATCCCACCTTTTCCCCAGAGCTGGGACTCAAGGCAGCTTACAAGATTAGAACATGTACAATTAAAACATATAAATATAAATTTTCAAAAGTTAAAATATAATTAAACCTGCAGCAAAACTAAAAACATTAAAAAAAATTTAAAACCGTATCAGAATTAAAAAACACAAAACAATAATCCCCCCATGCATTAACACAGGTCCAGAGTAGTTCCAAAATCCTGCCGGAATTAAAAAGAGCTCTCTTGCAGGGAGCAGGGAACATCTACTCCAGAGGTCCTTGTTACACTCCTGGAAAGTTCAGTTGGCACAAATATACTGCTATTGGTGTTTCTTCTATAGCTATCTTCCCCCTCTCCCAATGGGGCATTCTGGAGATGGGGCAAGGGTGATTTAGAGCTGGCTTTGGATTCTCTGAATTCAAGGCCTCTCTGTTCCCCCAAGGGGGACCCAAATCAGCCCCTTTGGGTACACCAGCATGACTAATTTGCCCTCTCCTCCATTTGTTTCAATGGATGAATGAAGATCCATTGAGCTAAAAAGCCTAGCAAAGCTATCTTGCCCCCACCTCCTGCCTTGGCTGGAGTAAGCTGGCTCAGCTTGGGAAGTGATGGAGGATCTGTCATTTTGCTTTCCCCCTCCCCTAAAACCCAGCTAGGATTGTTCTCTTACCCATTTGCTACTGCTGATGACTGGGTGACACAACAAAGTAATTGGTGTTACAGTGGCTAGAGCAAAAGAGAACCAATTGCATTTTGAGAGTTACATGATAGATGGCTACTTTGACAATTCATCCCATACAGTTTGAAAGACTGTTTTTGAACGATGGATAGCATTGTTTTTAAATGGTTAACCCCAACTTTTAATAGTAAGGGTTACATTCTTACTTTGTTATTCTGATCAAACAAAGAAACTGTATATCCATGTGGTTGTATGATTTTGGAAATAGGAACACAATGAACGAATGTAATGCAAGATCTTGCAATAATCCTTGCATTGGCAGAGATGTGTAGCTTAATCACAGGTTATTATATCCACTACACAATCCCACCAGGTTTAAAACGGTTATATAGAGGAATTGATATGGCTTCACATCTCTATTATTAGCCAGAGTTGTATGGAAGTCTTACTGTAATTTGTAAGGTCTGAATTTTCAGGGCATTATTAGTTAATCTGCTAAAAATGGAGGCATTCAAAATCTCTCATTTCTAGATGGTTTCGCCAGGCTGCTCAAAAGGTAAAATGACAATAAACAAATAAATAAATAAATTCTACACTATGCTCCAGTATATGTATCTTATACAACTGAAACAAACACACACGTTTGGATAGAACTAGACAAAACCCAGTTGTTATTATTAATGCTAACCTATTTTTATATGCTGCCAAGCCTCTTATTGCCACACAAGCACCTTCAGACAACTTTGACACATGTAGGACCCTTTTTAACATTGAACAGTAAGTGCTACTGGAACTTGGTGCCTTAAGGGGTGAGGGAATCAAAGTATAGACACAGACCTTGGAAGTGATGTTTGTTTAGAAAAATCATTAAAATCACACATTCAAGAAGACATTAAATGAAGCAGCTGCTTGCGATTGTTAAACGATGACAGGCATTTACTCGGTTAAATCAGCCATACAGGTGAATAGTTCAATGAGGACAGCAAGTTGCTGCAAATGTGTATGTGTAATTGACTAGGCAGGGTGTGTGTGGTAGCAGGGAAGAAGTATGGGAGGGGGGACAGAGAGAGACTTAAGCAGAGTCCAATAATGAGAATAGAGGGTTCTGTTCCAGTAGAGGCTTAGTGAGAAGAGATTGTACTGGAAAAGGTGAAGCTTCTGAGACAAAGACTGGAGTTTCTGGAAGTGGAACAGAATTATTGTTCATGGTGTGAAGAGATGTGTAACGTGTGCTGGTTATGACCTATAAAGCCCTATACGGCTCAGGTCCAGGTTATCTGAAAGACCGTATTCTCTCTTACGAGCCTGCCCATCCCCTGAGGTCTTCAGGGGAGGCCCTTCTCTCGGTCCCACCACCATCACAGGCATGCCTGGTGGGAACGTGGGAGAGGGCCTTCTCGGTGGCTGCCCCGGGGCTCTGGAACTCCCTTCCCAGGGAAGCTAGACTTGCTCCTTCCTTGGTGTGCTTTCAGAGGCAGGCTAAAACTTTTCTGTTTTAGCAGGCCTTTGGGGAGTAGTTTGGACCTCTGCTGATGTTGTTATATCTTGTTTGTTTTTTTAAAATTGTATTTCAAGTGTTTTTAAATGTTTTAAATATTTTAATATTGTACCATGTTTATAGTTTTAATTTTTGTTTATCTATCTGTTTTTAACTCTACATGTTTTAATTTGTAAGCTGCCTTGAGTCCCAGTATTGGGAAAAAGGCGGAATAATAATAATAATAATAATAATAATAATAATAATAGTAATGATGATGTTCTAGAGCAAGAAGGGTCAAGCCAAGATATTATTTTGGGGTTGTTAAACATTCCTTAACTCTGGGAAAGCATACTCAATCTTGAGGATCATTTTTGGGAACCCATGTGAGAGTAGCAGTTAGTAAAACTGACCAGAAAAACATTGCTTATGTGAAAGAATGAAAGTGCTTCTCAAAAAAGGCAATGGGCCTGGTCAGACAACACGCTAAGCCATGGTTAGGCCACTAACCCTTTTGCACCAAATGGTTAGTGGGTATTTTAAAACCATGTTTATGTAGCCACCATGGTTAGGAATGGTTCACATGACATGCTAAGCCATAAAGTTTCGCTCAAAATGCTTAACAACCATGGCTTAGCATGTCAAAGAAGGAGAGGGTGATAGTTTTGCCAACTATCTCCCTGGAGCCACTTAAATGTGGTTAAAAATAGTGTGAAATCTCCACAAAAACTCTTGGAGACAAATAGAGAGAACTAGAAAGCGTTCAGCAAATGAATGGGTTTGCTGAGGTGAATATAGGGGTTAGTTTGAAGGTTACCAGTCCTTAAATCTGCAAAGCTGGCAGGCCTCTTTGGGAATGAAAAAGGGAATAAAGAGAGGCTCCACCACCAATTCCTCTTATGCAGAGAATGATGCTTCTATCTTGGATACAAGGGCAACTACTTGATGGTTCATCCCAACTGTGGTTGAGGTGGAAAAAAAATAAAAGTTGCTAACCTAACAATAAACTAACTGATCATTGTCCTTCCTCCTGGCTTAGATAAGAGGGCAAAACTAACATATTACTGAATGCATTACCTGATTGTCACTTCCATGATTAAGGAATGAGGCATGATTTTCAATATTGAGGCATTAAGGATGGCAAGACACCATGATCAGAAAGTACATCAGTATGTAGCAGAAGCTACTTTGCATTTTTACACTTCCAGACACATAGAATATATATCCTGGCATTGGCTTCTACACAACTTTCAGATACAGAAAGCTAGTTAGCTAGATTTGTGTGGTCCTCTCATGCCACCAGGCAGGTGAGAGAAAACACAGCACTACATATATTAAGCTGCCCCCTCCAATATAAAACCTGGCACCAATGACAAAAACAGTGCTGGTGATATTTGCCATCTTATTAACTTTAACTTTCTGGGGGAGAACATAATGGAATAGCAATTGCTTCTGTGGAATGAACAAGGAGATGTAGCACTTCGTCACTCATGGCCAGGCTGTCACTGTAAACTAAAGTAGCTGTCAGGCTCTGGTGTGTGTGGCAGCCATGAACAACCACAAATGATTTAAGGCATTTTACAAAATCCTGCTGTATACTGCTGGGAAAGGTTTACAGGTGAGCCTTATGCAGGTATGATCTTGAAAATATTTAATAGCATGATCAACACAAAGCTACCTTACCACTATGCAACTAATGAGAATAGGGTGAAACCATAATAACTGATATGATACAGGTTGGTGAAAGGGGCAGGAGGAGGTTCATGAGCCAGGATGAAACAGGAGCAGAGAGAGAGGAGTTAGGAGCTATGGACACAGAAAATGCAGGATACTGGAATCCATCATCCACATTTTGCAAAGCCCATCATGATTGTTTAAAAATAATGTAGTTAACACCTTCTGAATTCTCAGAACCCAGACTCAGTTAAACTATGGAATTCTCTACCAGAAAATGTAGCGATGACCACCACCAATTTGGATGGCTGCAATAGAGGGCTAGACAAATTCCTGGAGGATAAGGCTATCAATAGCTACTAGTATTGACAGCTATATGCTACCTCTAGCATCAGAGCCAGTAGCCTATGTACACCAGGTGCTGGAGAACATAGCTAGGAAGGTGCTGTTACACTCATGTCCTGTTTGTGGGTTTCCCATGGGTAGCTGGTTGGCCACTGTGTGAACAGAATACTGGACAAGATGGACCTTTGGTCTGATCCAGCATGGTTCTTCTTATGTTCTTAATCATTGCAACATCGTGACAACTTGCCATGTTATAACTTGCATGTGTGAATGACTTCACAGAGTTCAATCTGTAGTGATATTACATCAAGTCAAGCTTCTCAGTGGAGCAAATTCATACATTAAGTTGCAAATCATCAAGAATGTAGTAGTTAAGAGTAATACCTACAGTACATGTCTAAACCAGTCTATACTTATGAAATCTGCTTCTACTAGACAGAGGGAAATACGTTCTGGAATCTATGTGCTTTCATTCGTTCTTAGACATGAGACTCATCCTTGTGAGCAATCATGGAAGTGTGGTTATTATAGATATGTCTATCAACATTATTTACTGATGCGAACATGAAATTGCTCATTCATATTAACTTCTTATTCTGGTTACTGGAATTTCCATAAAGAGGAATATCCATGTAGCTGTTCAAGGTCCTGAAATATTTTGATTTACTTATATTGGACTGCTTGCAGAACGATCATGCTCATGGAATTAATGAAATGAAAGCAAACACCAAAATCTAAACATAGAGCATATACTTCAAATGTATATATTTTGTCATGCAATACTGTAAATGACATCTATAAGAAATAATGTATTACTGTGACCTCCAAAAGTAAACATAGTAAATGATCTGTCAGTTTGATTAAACAGAAATCTTGCATTTGAATGGATTCTAATGGTAGAGAAAATTGTCTCTGCCTAAAATTACCCTCTTCTGGTTCTTGGGTCACAGTGAAGCACAAGTGTTCACAGCTGGTCTAATTCTGCTCAGAGTATATTCTTTTGGAGTCCTTTCTGTGGTCTCTCTCTACATGTCCCAGCAACATTTTTCAGTACTGAATCTTAAGAGAGTTTTGGTTTGTTTTCAACAGTTCAAGGTAGGATTCCACCCCCCCCTACTTCTGCAGTACAGTTACCCTTGAACACCTATATCAACAGGGATAGTAATTTAGGGCATCTTGGAAAAGCAATTAATTCAAAATATTCAAGGTGATTGCAAGTTAAATATAGGCTGCTATTCTAGTTCTAATAGTACAGTGAAGTCTAGGAAGCAGTAGAAGTGCTAGGTAACCACTGAATGCTTCTTTGCTTCACTACTTTCTAATCAACCTTTTCCCAACTAGCTACCCTCCAGATGTGTTTGACAGTAGTGTCCATCATTCACAGGCAGCATGGCCATTGGCTGGCAAGGAATGATGGGAATTGCAGTTCAGCACATTTGGAGGGCACCTGGCTGGGGAAAGCTGGTCTACTCTAAGAAGAACTCTGTTTGGTCATGGTAATAGGTGGTGGCAGAAGGAAGGAGAGCGTCTATCACATTTTTTTCAAAGGACTATTGTCAAGGGATTAACCAATGGGGTTGATTTACAATTACACGTTTCTTCTCCAGCTTGCATTTGAAGGACTCAGAATTGGAGGAAATGTTATGCCATATAACACTGCATGTAAGTGTATGGTATCATGTGCTAACTCAGAACAATAAATGCTACTCTCAACAGTTCAACATTTTGCTGGATTGAAGACTAGATTAAACAAAACACAACGTAACCATGAGATGACATCTGAGATAAGATGACAGGCATTGGATATTTCAGAAATAAAAATATAAGGCTGCAATTGCCTTTACTAGTTTGAGGGTAAGATAATTGCTGTTGCACTAAAGCCAAATACGCAATACAGTCATGTGACTTACCTGCATGTGTAAAAGGAGTCAGAGGGTTTAGTATGACTAGAACTAAGTGAATTTATTCATCCTAGTTTCTGAAGAACAAAGGCTAGCATCTAGAGATCACTTAACCTACAACAGAAGTTGCTGGTGGATTACTGCCTTTCTGCTTGTATCAACTTAAATCTATAATGAACACCATTAAGAGGGGATGATTTGATTCTGTAGAATATTACTTGGAACTAAGTACCTTGTCACTGAACATGCAGTCAGCACACCCAGCATGGACAAAATACTTAACTGATAACTGTGAGCTATTAAATATACCAGTAAAAAGCAAGAATGTTTACATGATTTCCCAACTCATATGGGGATTTTTGTGGAAAATCCATCACTGGGTGCATTTCATTAAAGTCTGTGATCTCCAAGGTGGCTCAACATTATCTACTGCAGAGGGTCCACAACAGCTATTGACAGAAGATGCTGATGAGAGCTGCCTGCATTCCTCAAGTCATAAGGACAAAATATGGCAGAACCAATTCTTTAAAAAGTAACCATGTTAGTCTGTTGCACTAAAATCAGCAGAGAGTCTTGTGGTACATAAGGACGAACAAATAAATATGTGGCATGAAATCTGAGAAGAAGACCTTCTGGCTCCATGAACCCGCCATGCTGCTGCCTTGAACCTGTGTCAGGCACAGGGAATAAGTTATATAGCAAATTCCTCTCCCATGTTCACACTTCATATCTTCTGCTGTCATTAAGCTTTGGATGTTTCTGATGTCTGAAGAGACAGTTTGGGATGGGATGCAAAGCAGAGCAAGATCTGCCATTAGGCAGTTGCCTCAGGCAGCAGATACTGCGGGCTGCAGCAGATCCTGGGGTCAGCAGGAGCAGTCCTTCTGCTGTTCTTCCTAAGGCCTCCAGCTGTTTCCCCTCTACTGGAGGAGAGAGCTTTGTGTGCCACATGGCTGCCCAGATCTCCTAAGTTGGTCTGCTGCCCTCAGGTGTGATGGAAGATGCTACCCCTGTTTGTGTTCTGGGCTGTGGACATTCTCACCATCACCCTAAATTACTTTCATCTTATCGCGAAGCTCAAATAGCACATACAAGCTATTGTCTGTGGATGAGTCAAATCCCTCCCAAAGATCAACAAATGCTGCAAATATATCTTCATTTTGGAGACCTTCTTTGGTGTGCAATGTGTGATGCACAGTTACAGAAGATATAGGGCTGTTCTTTGCTGTCTTAAACACTTTCTGGGAAAATTTATGATAAATGGCTTCAACGGCAATAAAATCCATATAGTCCTGAAGTCTTCCTTTTCACTGGAGTCCCATTCATCACTCTCCTCATTACATGCATGTGTTATATTTTACAGAATAGTGTTGCATCTAGAATATGGATATTGTATAAAGCTGGATGGAGAGGATCATTACCAATATTCTTTGTGCAGAAAAGGCAATGTTGCTTCCTGCTGAATATAAAGTTAGTTCCCAATAGTTTTTGTGGCACAACTTGTGCATGAATATTATTGAATATAGCCAGACCTCTTTTTATTCTCCTCTTGTTGGTATAATCTGAACAGGTTTTGGTGTAGAGCATATCTGATTTTTGCACAGATCAATAGCATGCATTCAATTCTTCAGCTAATTTATTGTCCCCTTGCTGGATACTGGCAACTTCCAGAGCTTTTCTGTGTCAACTTTACTTGACTATCACCACATTTTGAGATAACTTCAGAACAAATGATGCAGTAATATAGGCTGACCATATGAAAAGGAGGGCTCATGTAACTGTAACAGTTGCAGAGAAAAGGGAATTTCAGCTGGCATCATTTGTATGCAATTAGTACCTGGTGAAATTCCCTCTTCATCACTACAGTTAAAGGTGCATGCACTATATTAGAGTGACCATATACAAAAGAAGGCAGGGCCCCTGCAACTTTAACAGTTGTGATGCAGAGGGAATTTCACCAGGAACTAATTGTATACAAATGGCACTGGCTGAAATTCTCTTTTCTCTACAACTGTTAAAGTTACAGGAGCCCTGACCTGGATTTTATCTGGTCACTCTATCTATAGGCTTGTGCTGTGAAACCCTGAAACTTCAGATCAGGCTCTGAGGCCTAGCAGCCCTGGTGCAAGCATGGATTCTTGCCATGTGGGGTTTAGATTCAAGACATTGCCTGGAACCCCTAACCTCCTTGTGTACACCTGGATATTTTCTATAACCTTTGCTAGCAGCAATCTGAGCTGTTCAGCTGCTCTTTTATACTTGGTACTATTGGTTAAATAGTGGTTTGATTCAGTGGAGGTTGGTGGCTCCTATGTCCATGGGGTCAGTAAATCCATTTTGGGTTTGAGTCAGAACTCTAAAGGAGCTGAACCCATTGTGGGGATAGGGTTCTTCTCTTTGGATAGTTCCTTCCTTTAGAGTTTTGTCTGGTTTTTGACTGAAACCCAGAATGGATTCACTGCCCTCACTGACATAGGAGCCACCAGCCTCCACTGGTTTGATTGCTGGTTCACACAGCTGAGCCATGTTGAGAGCTGCCTTGGGAAAGATGATAAAGGGAGCATTCAGCATTGAGTGCATGGTCTTGGGAACTCTATATAATTACAATGGTTCTATTCAGGAAATATTCTTAGGTCAGAAATATGCTACAAACCTATGTTGGGTTCATACCATTTTAACTGTGGGGCTACCTTCACAGTGCCGAGTTGGCACTGCATTCCCCCAGACCCCTTGCTTTTGCTCATGTGGGGTTGCACCAGATAATCCCCACACAAAGGAGCAAGTGTGGGGCTTATGGCTGTCATCCACCCCTCCCTGAAACTAGGATGAGGAGGCCACACATTTTTGGCTCTTTGCCCCAGGGTGGCTTCGAATCTGCTGCTGCATCATCTAACTCACACCATGCAGATTCGGAACCACCCTGGGGCAAAGAAGATGTCAAAACAGCCCCACAGTTTCCTGCACACACACATACACACACACACACGGGGGGGTGGGGGTGGAATGGAAGTTTAGGGAAGGTGCTGAGAATGTTATTGCACAAACACCATTGGCCCCTCCCCCCAAATTACCCATCCGCAGAGGGAATGCCTGTAAAATCATCTTAAGTATCTAGTGTTAATCTGATCTTTGAGTGTTCACAGTTAATGCAGCTGCATGATAATTCCAACAAAAATTCACATTTAAACCTACTGTCAGTTAACTGCCGAATAGCACCAATTAATCCATTGCTGCTTTTGGTTTAATTTAAGTCCCCATAGTCAAAGGGCCTAAATGATAGTTAACAAAGCAGAGCTGGAATTATTGCATGGTGGGACATTTTTGTATTTCAGAAGTAGCACCACAATTAAACTTAGCTGTAATTACAGTTTTAAGGTGTTGAAATAATTCAGCAAGATTTGCAGATAGCATTTATCAGCTGCACTGCACTTATCTGACACTGGGTAGCTTTAACATGCGAAGTTAAACACTATTGGCTTGTCACAAGTTGTTTAAGTCACTTGGCTGATGCTAGGGCAACATTTTTTTGTGCTGGCTACTATTCATTAATGATAAATTGTGAACTGTCCTCTTAACATGGGAGGCAAAACTCTTGACAGTTAGAAAATTATTATTGAAAATACTGTAAAAGCTTTGTTGCAGCACATACACTGAGGTATATTTTGTTTTGTTTTTAATACTATTATAAAATCAAGGTCTGGACAACTCATGAGATCAGTAATGACCTAATGTGGTGATATGAATAGAAGTTTATATACTTCATTGCATCTTAAAATACTGAACTCAGATTAACTCTCCAGCATGTCAGTAGCCTTTCTATAATGGGTTTGTGAATATCAGACTAGTTTTGGCAGATAACGGTAGAGCTGAAGGGGACATTGGCAGGCATTACCCTGGAAAAAACAAACCTAGCTCTCAGAACTGTGACCACAAAGCACCAAGGCCATACGTAAATCTAAGAGAAATACAACATTTTGGATATGTTTTTAATAGTATATCCTTAAATAAATGAAAGAATCCATGATTTTTCAAGTCACAACTATACTTTTTTTTTAACTTTTAGGTATTTAAAATTATTTATAGACCACTGTTCATAAAATACATCACAGGGGACTATAAAATTTAAATGACAACAAAAAGCATTGAATGCTCAAAAAGTAGGGTGACCATATGGAAAGGAGGACAGGGCTCCTGCATCTTTAACAGTTGTATTGAAAAGGGAATTTCAGCAGGTGTCATTTGTATGCATGCAGCACCTGGTGAAATCCCCTCTTCATCACAACAGTTAATGCTGCTGGATACCTGCCCTCTTTTGTATCTGGTCCCTCTAGTATAGCTGCTGCAACTTTAATGGTTGTGATGAAGATTGAAAGTGACCATCTACCTCTCAATCTCACCCTTTTACTACCTGTTTCTGTACACGTTGCGTCTAATTATCAGTACAGAGACCCAGATCTAATCCTTAGGTACAAGACAGTATACTGGTCAGGAAAGTAAATATCAAGATCACTGGCCTCTTAAATTCTCTTGCGGGCGAAGAATTGAAAACTTCAATCTTAGGAACCACTGAAATTACACCTGTCTTCAACAATTACTTCACACTGGTATCTGTCCTGAAATCTGCCCTAAGTCAGAAACAACCTGCCCCAAGAAATGCCCTGAAAAAGAACCCTCCCAAGTGTTTTAGTTTTGTAAGGCTGCCCTGAGGCCCAGCATTGGGCACAAGGCAGAATACTACTACTACTAGTAGTAGTAGTAATGTTTCAGATTTCACTTCTGCATCTGATGTTCTTTTGCATTTACTTTTCTTTATAAACCATTCGTATCTTAAGACTTCTTGTGTGGCATGTTTTCATTGGTTTAACAAGTTAAAAGGGGTATTCACTGTTTTCATGCTTATGTTATAAAATCTATTTTCAGCAGGCCTAGTAACTTCAAGAGTAACAGAGTTGGGGAAAATCCTCAATCTCTTTGCTATCAAAGGCACTGAGTAAGGGACCCCTGGAGATAATTTAGACTGACCCCAACCAGAAAACACTATTCCCCCTTCTGAAGAGATCTGGACCACAGACTGCTAAAGATAGGCTGACCATCTGAAAAGGAGGACAGGGCTCATATAACTTTAACAGTTGTAGAGAAAAGGGAATTTCAATCAGTGTCATTTGTATGCAATTAGTTCCTGGTGAAATTCCCTCTTCATCACAACAGTTAAAGTTGCAGGCACTATACTAGAGTGACCATATACAAAAGAAGGCAGGGCCCCTGCAACTTTAACAGTTGTGATGCAGAGGGAATTTCACCAGGAACTAATTGCATACAAATGGCACTGGCTGAAATTCCCTTTTCTCTACAACTGTTAAAGTTACATGAGCCCTGACCTGGATTTTATCTGGTCAGCCTAGCTAAAGACAAACAAAGTAGCAGGCCATAATAACAGTTCTCATGTGGCCATTTGACTTATGAGGCAGGTGCTCTGCAGGCTACCAAATGGAGGGACTAACAGGCCATAAAGTTGCCTGGCTGGGTCTGCCAGAAATCCAGCCTCAACACTCCTGGAAGGTCCATGTTCTATAGCACCTGCTGTCAGATGAACTTGAGGGAATCCTACCCTCCACCCCTGGGTTTAATTTACTGGCTTCCCCTGGCTGGACCTTGCAGGAAACTATAGGGACAGACAGAGCAGGCATTCATAGCACACATAGAATGCTGAGACTGGCAAATCTAAAAGCAAGTGTGTTGCTTTTCAAGAACCAAGGAAATTCAATGGGTCTTACTTTTGAGTAAATATCTAGGGATGGAAATGCAGCCTGTACAAGAACTGAGTAGGGTGACCATATTTGGGAAACCAAAAAAGAGGACACCTAGTGGGGGGGGCAGGAAAATGGCTTTCTGGGGCCCCCTTAAAGTCCCCAATTGGAGTGGAGGAGGGGAAAGCATGTCATTCTCACCCCACCCCACTGCTCCAATCAGGCCCTTTTCTATAATGCCTGGGAATGACACGTTTTTCCCCTTTAAGGCCTTGATTGGAGCAGTGGGAGAGAATGACACACCTCCACAAAGCACGTCATTCCCCCCTGCCACGCTAATGGTGGCCTTAAAAGGGAAAGTGTGTCATTCCAAGTCATTATAGACTATTGCATAAAATCCCTCCCGACACCGAGGATAGAACAAAAACCAGGAGAAATCTGGGGAAATCCTGACAGTTTTTTATTATTTATTATTGCATTTATATCCCACCTTTTTTCTGCCAATAAACCCAAGGCGGCATACATAATCCTCCTCCTCTCCATTGTATCCTCACAACAGCAACCCTGTGAGATGGGTTGGGCTGAGAGTCTGCAACTGGCCCAAAGTCACCCAATGGGTTTCCATGGCTAAGTGGGGAGTAGAACCCAGATCTCCCAGCTCCCAGTCCGACACTTTAGCCACTAGGCCACACCCTAGTGGTCACCCTAGAATTGAGCCATGCCAAGTTGGAAGCAGATCGGTTCGTGCCTTGATTTTTAGGATATTTTTTTAAAAAGTTTGACTTCAATTTTTTTTCTAAAATTCAAGGCATGAACCAATCTGCTTTCAACTTGGCATGGCTAAAGCCTTACTTAAGAGGTACCATGGTGCCAAGTTTCATCTCTTCATCTTTACTTTCTTTATTTTTTTAATGTATTGCTCAAGGCCCTAGACCCCAAAGAGGAGTATTGGGTTTGAAGTTTTAAAAATTCCTAAAACTCAAGGCATAAACAGATCTGCTTCCAACTTGGCATGGTTCAATCCCTACTTAAGAGCTACCATGCTGTCAAGTTTCATCCCTTTATCTTTAAAAATGATGGAATTGTAAGCATTTTAGTTAATTTAAAAAATTAAATTGAAGTTTTAAACATTTCTAAAAATCAAGGGATGAACGGATCTGTTTCCAACTTGGCATGGTTAAATCCCTACTTCAGAGCTACCATGGTGCCAAGTTTCATCTCTTTATCTTTAATTTCATTTTTTAAACTTGTACTGCTCAAGGTCCTGGACCCCAAAGAGATTTCTGTTTGAACTTTAAAAAATTCCTAAAAATCAAGGCATGAACGGATCTGCTTCATACTTGGCATAGCTATATCCCTACTTAAGAGCTACCATGATGCCAGGTTTCATCTCTTTATCTTTAAAAATGAGGGAGATGCAAGCATTTTGGTTTATTTATTAATGTTAAAAGTGAGTTCAACACATAACACTAGCTTTGATTTTATATTGGATGTCAAGATGGTGTAACATTCTGGCTGATGCCGGCTTGGTTGTCAACTGTATAATATCCAGTCATCTGTTACACAAAGCCATGAAATTCATTAAACAAAAAACCTACGGTTTACAAAAACAATGTTAAAGCTGTACAGATTCCAACCAAGCACCAAAAAGCAGGGAAATTGGGAGTCAAGGCTCACAAGCCTTAACGCCACATCCTCCCTAAGGAGGCAGAAAGTGCAAGTGAAATTCTCATTCTCCCAAATCAGATAAACCATGAGGACAGGGTGGAGAATATGATATGCAGAGGTGACTGTGGGGTTGTGGAAAACTGATCACGAACAACTTAGGGCCACCTACTTCTCTTTTTTTGTTTAGAGCAGCCCTTCCCCAACCTGGTGCCCTCCAAAGGCGTTGGACTACAACTCCCATCATTGCAAGTCAGTATGTCCCATGGACAGGAATGCTGGGACTTGTCATCTCAAACACCTAGAGGGCAGCAGGATGGGGAATGCTGTTCCATACCCTTACCAAATACAGGGTCTGCCCAATACTTTTCTCTCACACACATCTCGCATATAGCAGCACTCTTGATAACAAAAGGGGCACTATTCATTACAGATCTAGAACCAGAGCATGTGCCAGGCACTTCCAACTTTTGGTCAATATCCTGCCTTTCAAAGAACCAATGATTTTTTTCTTTAAATGTATTTATAAAAAATATACTGTTCACTCTCCACAATCCCTGCACAATACATCATCTCATCAAAGCAACAGTGGAGCAGAAGAGGTTTAGTTTGGCTGTCTTGAACACCTTTCAGATGAGATTAGTTTGCAATCCTATACCTCTTGGGAGAAAGCCCTAGTGAATTCAGTGGCACTGGCTTCTGAGAAGACATGTATAGGAGTCTACCTTCTACAGCCTGGTGCTCTCCAGATGAGTTGCACTGTAACTCCCATGTTATGTGTTATGGGGAAGACAAAAATCAATTCATACTTTATTTTAAAATAATACTTATTCATGAAAGTATTAGGTGGTAGCTCTGTCTTTGATCTCACACTGCTGAACAAGTAAGAGAAATCCTTTATCTCATATTAAAGAAACAGACATCCTATGCCATGTGTTGAAAACTAATGTTGATGTCTGAAGGGCTATCTGGATTAGGTATTCAAGATTCATTCATTGTTGTTTCATTTGGTTTTGACAGTTTATTTAAAGTGATGCAGCTCTTTTGTAGTTCCTTGATTGATCACATATCTTAATGCTGGAAAACGTCATACTTTAGTACAGATGTGGGCAGAAAATAGATCTATCCTGATGATTTGGACATCAACTCGCTGCATTCCTGATAACTGCCCATGCTGATAGGGGCTTTTACAAGTTGAATTCCAAAACATCTGGAGATCTACATTCTGCCTTCCCTTGTTCTTGAACAACATTCCCCAACCTGGTGCCTGTCAGATTTGTTGGGTTGCAACTCTCAACATAAGGAGATGCTCTAAGAAATGAGAAGTAGCTGGTCCTAAGTTGTTCATCATCATTTCCCACAACCCCACAGTCACCTCTGTAGATCAAATTGCATATCTAGATTTTTGAGATGACAAGTCCCAGCATTCCTGACCGTGGGACATACTGACTTGCAATGATGGGAGTTGTAGTCCAACACCTTTGGCGGGTACCAGGTTGGGGAAGGGCTGCTCTAAACAAAAAAAGAGAAGTAGGTGGCCCTAAGTTGTTCGTGATCAGTTTTCCACAACCCCACAGTCACCTCTGCATATCATATTCTCCACCCTGTCCTCATGGTTTATCTGATTTGGGAGAATGAGAATTTCACTTGCACTTTCTGCCTCCTTAGGGAGGATGTGGCGTTAAGGCTTGTGAGCCTTGACTCCCAATTTCCCTGCTTTTTGGTGCTTGGTTGGAATCTGTACAGCTTTAACATTGTTTTTGTAAACCGTAGGTTTTTTGTTTAATGAATTTCATGGCTTTGTGTAACAGATGACTGGATATTATACAGTTGACAACTATGGTCACTCTAGTATAGTGCATGCACCTTTAACAGTTGTGATAAAGAGGGAATTTCACCAGGAACTAATTGCATACAAATGACACTGGCTGAAATTCCCTTTTCTCTACAACTGTTAAAGTTACATGAGCCTTGACCTGGATTTTATCTGGTCACCCTATCTGGGACAGCATAATAAAATGATGATGATTCCTGGAGAGTTTTGAAGAATCTCCTCCCCCATTTCCTGCTTTGACTGGTAAACTTCTGTTCCTACTTCTTCAGGTTCTGAGTCTGATTCAGGCCTTGAAACCCCTTCCCTCGCACTAGGGAGAACAGCCCCGATTCTGACAGAAACTATTAGTGGTTGGGGGAAAGATAGTGGGCCAGGGGAAGGGTTCATGGCCATCTGGAAACCCAAGGAGGTTTGGATTTTGGGCTCTGGGGCTGGGGTCCCCCATCCCCCTGGCACAAGGCAACTTCCTGTGTTCCCTTTTGGATTCTGTAGGCCTGACTGAGTTGCTTTGCTTGGTAGTGCTGTAACTAAAGCACTTTGCCCAAAGCAAATTGGACTTGTTTTCACTGAGGTGAAGGTTGCTCTACTGCTAAATCAGAAAGTTGTGAAGGAGGAGGAGAGCTTTCCTCTCCAGAAACATCAATGGGCCTGTTCAGATGACACATTAAATCAGGGTTTAGACCACTAACCCTTTTGCATCAAATGGTTAGTAAGCGTGTTTACCCCATGGTTATGTAGCCACCATGGTAAGGAATGGTTCACATGACAGACTAAGTCATGGTTCACATGACACACTAAGCCATAATGTTTAGCTCAAAGTGCTTAGTCACTGTGGGTTAGTGTGTCGTCTGAACAGTGTCTGTGCGATGCTTTGCATGAGCACTGGAGGAATCAAAGTTGATTTTACTAGAAACCTTTTGAGACCTCATTGATATACACAGACAGCCTTGGTTTGGAATGAAACAACCCCAGTTAGGTTTAGGAAAAGATAAACTTGAATAATCCAGCTTTTCCGATTACAATCAAAGTCATTGTAACATGACTGCAAAGCACTGTCTAATCTCATTCTGTTTTCATACAGGTTTGCTGAACGTGTGTCACTTGGAATCCCAAAGCCTCTTCAGACTTCAGTGGAATTTTCTTCTATTCAGAGGAAAACAGTCTTTGTCTGGGTCCCATACTAGCAACAATCGTGTTAGATTCAAGGTTTAGAGAACAAGCTCATTATTATTCTGTCCATGTCTACACCCAGCAACTCCTTTTCCCACTGTAAACCAACACTGACGGAGCTCTGCAGGGGTGTCCAAATTAGGGAGAAAGGAGGAATGCAAACTGAAAAACTTGGCACGAACTTGTTATATGTTTCTTTCTACAACTTAACTGTCATGTCAGGAGCCTCACAAATCAACATAATGCGAATTTAAAATGTGTTATCAATATTAATTTCCCCCTTGTCGTGTTGGCTTAGTAACGTACAAAGTTTGGGATGATTCCAAAGGCTCCTGAACAAGATGTACTTTTTTTTTTTGGCTTGCTCGTTTCCTTGTCTTTGGAACACTTTGGAGAAAAATATTGTGGTTCCCTTGGGCTGCTATCCAACGGTTTCATAAAATGGTCATCTCACATCATGTCTAGCCTAGCCCTGAGTCTGAACTGTGAAATTTCTGATTCAAATTGCACCTCAGTCATAAACTCAGTGGGTGGTCTTAGCAAAGCCACTCTCTGGTGATATCTCAGTTTAATAAGATGAGATATGTCTGAACTCTTTACTTGTGTGCTCCATTCTTGTGTTGCCCCTTCTCAGCATTCTGCAATTGACGCAGGAAGTCTTTAAATCAACCGATATGCAGGTGATGTGATGTGCATGGTACAGCACTCCAAAAACAAAACAAATGACCACTAGTGGCACATCAAGTTTATAATTTTTTATTGCTTTGAACATTTTAAAAATTCAAAAATTTAAAAATTTATAGCATTCATTTTTTTTAGTTATATACACATAATAGCTGATATGCCCGGCGTTGCTCGGGTCTGTGAATAATGTTTATGACATTTATTTGATAAATAATAAATTTCTCTGCAACTTAATCAACTTTAGGTTGATTGTTTGTTTTTAGTTTGGTTGAGTTCGTAAATTGTTTTGTTAGAATAAATGGAAAATTGTATTAATAAGAACTGTATTTTAAATTAGAGTTTCGTGATCAACCACATTATTTTACCTTCAATGCCTACACCTCCCATCATGCCTTGGCCGGAGCAGCCGTCTAAACTTCAAAAACAATCAGGAAACACAACACCCTTTCTACCAGCTAAAAAAAATTCAAACCTAAAAATATGTTTTCAAAATAGACCTGGCATTGCCCAGATATCTGAAGAACATTTAGTAGGGAAGCGGATCTCAGTGGACGTGGGGAACTGTTGTATGCATGTGTTCTGAAGTTAGTATTATGAAAAAAGGAAAGCAGTCAGAACACAGAATACTTTATTGGCATAATTTACTATATAATATCTACATTTAACAGGTTTTGGCAGAGAGTCAGGATGGAGAAAGCCATTGGTGATTTTATCTGACATAAAAATACTTAAAACCCAAATTTTCATGTTTTTAGATTTTTCTGGTACATTGTACAGCCAGACCTATCAACATGACAGATTTCAAGATTCTACTCGGCATTGCTTGGGCCCCCTAAAATATATGTCTGCGAGGTAATCATCTTAAAGTAGCAGGCCGGTGCTAGGCCTGAGTTAACCTTTAAACAAATTAAATTAATTAATTTTTTCCCTCTCTCACCCTCATGACAACCCTTCAAGGTAGGCCAGTCCTAGGTCTGTAAGGTAACTTTAAAACAAATTAAATTAGTTACTCCCCCCCCCCCCACTTTCAATGCATGGCCAGGGCT
Organism: Anniella stebbinsi; assembly: GCA_029215795.1. NCBI lineage: Eukaryota > Metazoa > Chordata > Lepidosauria > Squamata > Anniellidae > Anniella > Anniella stebbinsi. The sequence goes on along the minus strand of JARDYH010000001.1, from coordinate 345,046,198 downwards.
GCCTTAAAGCTGTCGCCATAATTTTCCTTATCCCCACAGAAAACAAAAATTACAACTCCCAACTTGCCTTTTGCTGTGGTACCCAACTTGCCCAATGGGAGTCCTGCTGATGAAGCTCATGGGACGTGAAGTCTGGCTGAGCCAGTCCACACTACACTTTGCAATCAGTGCCCATATGTAGGCTACAAGGGAGCTGGCTGGCTGGCTGACGGTTCGCTTGGTTGCCATTGGCAATGGGCCTGCTCCTGATGGGGCCTAGCAACTGAGTTAGCTGGCCCCTGGCGCTCTCCCTTCAGGACCGGGAGGGTGAGCCACTACCAGATAATGGCTGCCAAAGCCTGATAAGTCTTCCCTCCTGCCCAAGCCATGCTGGGAGTTGTAGGCATAAGCCTAGGTCCCTGAATAACATGTTAATCTTTGAACACCATCTGAGATGTGGTGGAAGACAACTGCAGAGCAGGCCATCTTGGTTGTGGCACCCTGCTTGTGGATTTCTGAATAAAATTTATGATTTTTATGTAAAAGCCTGACTATACCATTGAGACAGTAGAGTGAATGGAGGATTGACTGATATAGCTGAGGCTAAAATGGAATGGTGGGCAGGGTTAGTGCAGTTGGAGAAAGTCAGGTAGGAGAACAAAGACAGTTAGTGAGAGGTTAGGGTTTGCTCACCATACTTTATTTTAAATACTTAACCCTCCAAAATTCGTGTTTTTATATTTTTCTGGTACATTGTACAGCTAGACCTATCACTGTATCAAGTTTCTAACTCATCTGGAAGTGGGTAAACATTTCTGTACATGATGCACACATACTTTCCACTTTAGAGATAGAGATAAACAGATTTTAAAATGTGAAACGTTTCAGTATACAACACCAGCTTGAGTCACTAGGAAGTCTTCAATTAACCATAGATTTCTGTTACGTCTAAACCATGAAACTATGGTTTCCAAGTTTGAAAGAAGCCAGGATATTAAAATAACTTTTGAACCTAAGATCCTGGCTTGTTTTGAATGTGATATTTATAGTTTTCTGTTTTGGATTTAATGGCAAATATGGTTAATTGAAGACTTTCTGGATGAAATGCAGCACATCAAGAAGGCACAAGGTTCATTCATATCTTGGTTTATTAAGCCAAGATAGCATCATCCAAATACAGTCTATGTCAGCCTCATTCCCTACATCCCCACAATATGGGGATACTGTGACCAACCTTACAAGGTTGTTGTAGTGATTACTGATATTATGTATTTGAGATGCTTTAAACACTAATAATGACAACAATGATATTTCCTAGTTAGACTGCACCAAATGATGGACAAATGGTCATCGGAATAATTCATTGAAATCATGACTCATGACTTTGCACGTCAAAAACATTCCTAGTGCAGATTGAGCAGTATCACACCAAACAGTGATTTGTGCTTGTGACAAATAATTTGAACGAACCATTTGCCATCAGCATGCTGCAATCCGAGCATCAAAAAGCAGATTCCTAGGAAGCAGGTAGTCTTGAAAAAAGGGGCAATTTTCATTTACATTACTACTTTCTGGACTTACTTCAATGGGTGCAATTGACTTTTCCCCTTGTGACTGCATGGATCTGACGTAGCAAGCAACTCTCTACAGAGGATTGAATGGTCAGGTGTGAACAGCAAACCAATGGCCTACCATATATGCTAATAGCAATCATAATTCTTCAAGTGCTAGTCCTTGTCTAGCAAAAACAGCATAATCCAACCTTCCCCAACTTGATGCTCTCCAGACTTCAACTCTCATCAGCCCCAACCAGCATGGCCAATGATGAGGAATTCTCAGAGTTGTAGCCCAAAAGATCCATAGGGCATGAGCTTGGAAATGGCCAGCATAACCCAAGCACAGAGGCAAAGGTATCAGCAGGTTTGGCAGAATCTCAAAAGTTTCCAGTAATTTTTGTTGGAAAAAGCCCTCAGGTTGGGGACCACCCCCAAAAGGAACAGCCAATGAGACTGAGCATACTCAGTAGCCATCAAATGCTGACAGACTGCACGGGGTGGGTCGGTGGGGGGGGGGGCAATAGAAGGGAGTAACCTGGAAACAGGCAGAGTGTTAGCCAGCCAGCCATAAATATAGGAGTACTCCATGCTGCAACTTTTTGTTGCAGTTTCCACTTGTACAATAAGAACACTCAAATGATTTGGGCTCATGGTTCCTGATACACATGTGGATAGTCAATCCACATTTTCCTTGCACAGATTGTCATTTGTGCAATGAAAAACAACAACACCAAAGTCTGAAAGCAACACCCACCCAAATCACTGCTGGGGCGAAGCAGCAGTGCTACCAGTTAAGTCTCAAAGGAACTCAAGAGATTGTCTCGTTTTTCGGTCTGGGCGAACGTAGCCGAGCATACAAGATTGCTGCGACTCTGCCGCTTCCAGAACCAGCCAATCCTCCCTTGGGGGGTCCCTTGGTGCCAACCTGTCTTTGACCAGAAGTCAACCCCAGGGTAGGAGGAAGGAGGCAGAATTAGCAAACAACAGCTGTAGCAAATGCAAGGAGGTGGAGGGAGGGGTGCGCGAGCAGCAGAGGATCCAGTGTTCGTAGGCTGAGGGATATTTCCTTTGGCATAGGGGAAAACCTGGCAGAAGGAAAAGAGAATTTTCTGTGTATAAAAGGACATTTCTCAGAAAAGAGCAAACAGGCAACTGCCGAGATTCAAAGCTGCTGTTAGCCTTGTTTCCTTATTGACATAGTGTGGCTCCAAAATGTAGTAAAAGCTAGTCTAGTCTAGTCACAATTCATGGTGCTTCTCTTCCATTCCCCCGTTCACACATACACGCAAGCCCTGCTTGGCTACCGCTTGCTCACCTCATCACTTGACTTGGACCAGAAACGTGTTGTTGTTTTTTTTTTAAAAAAAATCTGTGTTGTGGTTTGCGCTGGCCATTTTGCGTTTTGGAATACACAGAACTTATTCCAGCAACCTCAACGTACAATGTATCATTTTCGTTTCAGAAAATAAAAGTGGAGGAGGGAAATAATCTACGACACCCTTCCCTAACCTGGTGCTTCCCAGATGTGTTGGACTACAACTCCCAGCATCCCCATCCAGCCACATTCCTCTGGGGCGCACCAGGTTGGGGAAGTCTGATTCAACGCGCACCGAGTCTACAATCCAACGCATACGGACGGACGTAAGCATGCCCCATGAAATAACTGTGGGGCTTACTTGTAAGTAAGTATAGGCATTTAGGATAGGGACGTGAAAGAATCCCGGCGGAAGTCCCATTTGCCCGATCTCAACGTCTTGCGCTCTTTTCCTGCCCTGCCTCCAGTGGGGGTTGGTGGCTCTGATTTCGGTGGGGTGGTGAAGTCCATTCTGGGGTTCAGTCCGAACCAGCCAAAATGAACCGATTTGGGGGCTAGGGCCCAGCACTTTGAATAGCTCCTTTAGAGTTCTGACTGAAACCCAGAACGGATACATAGCTTCACCGAAATCAGAGCCACCTGCCTCCACCCACGGCCTGCCTCCAAGCCAGCCGAGGTACTCTGGTGTTTGCCCCTCGTGGCCTTTGGCATGGCTTTTTGCGCCAACGCTATTGAGAAGGGGGGAAAGTCCTCGGAGTGATCAGTTATTGGATCTGTTCTGTGTGCTGGGTAAAACTTATCTCCCCCAACTATTCATTATTATTATTATTATTATCATCATCATATCATCATCATCAGTGCTGCAGGGGCTCCCCCTGCAGCTCCTGAGTCCGTCTGCCATGTGCTGCTGCCTCTCCTATTACCCAGCCAAGCGCGTCTCCGCTGCAAAACTCCACCTAACAACACTGCAATGCAATCTCCTCCTCCAGGCGAGGAAGGGAGCCAGTAAGTAGCCAGCCGCCGCCAGCGCCCCCACCCCAGTGCAACCTGAGCTCGGCCCCCTCCTCCTTTTCCTGCCCAAGCGAGTTGGTCTCCCGCTCTTCCCCCCTCCCGCGGCAGCCCCCCTCCTCTTCCAAGCCAAGGTGCCCCCACTGAAGTTTTCGATCAGCTGCTCGAAGCCAAGCTGCAAGCGAGCGGGGTAGAGCCCGCCTTGCCTCCTCCGTCTCGCCGCATGTGCGCCTGCCGCTGCTTGCCGTTGCTGCATTCAGCTGGGATGGTCTCCCGCGCCCTCCCACAAGCCATGCGGCTGCAGCTCCCAGCAGCGAGCGGATGAGTGTTCCTTTCGGTCGCCTGCCTGTGCTGTGCTCTCCGGCGTGCGTGTGCTTGCAAGCCACGCGCAGATCTTGAGCTGGGCTCGCCCTGGCTGGCTGGCCGGCTGGCCTGGTGGTGGAAGGGCGATGGGCTTGTTGAATGCATTCTCCAGATGCCTGAGCCGCGCAGCAGCCAGGTTGGCAGGCGAGGCTTGACTGAGTGGCTGGCTGGCGAGATTCCCTGGCATCCCCCCACCCCCGTTCTGCATCTGGCTGGACGATGCATTCACGTGTGCGCCAGCCCAGTCTGTAATGCTGCAGTGGTCAACTGAACACCCAAGGAGCATCTGCAAACGGACAGGAGGACCAGCCAGCTGCTGTTGGAGCCCATATAAAACCCTGGAAGCGCCTTGATTCAGACCTTCTCCCTTTCTCCCGCTGGCTGTTTTTGCCCTTCTCAATTGTACCAAAGCTCAGTTTGGTATTTTCCAACGGGGGTGCTTCCTTTTCCACTTGTTCGCCAGTTCGAAGCCCCTTCTTCCCTTCCTTGTTTTCACGTGTATCTGTCTTTGCCTGGCAACCACCCTCTCACTCCAAGGGTGCAAGCTCCCCACGATCTGAAATTAATTTGTTTGTTTGGCTGCAGCACCGAGACAGAAAAAGGTCGGGAATTCATTTAATTCAATCCCTCTTCTTGTGCAAAGGAAGCGATGAAATTTCCAATTGAGACACCAAGGAAACAGGTGAACTGGGATCCTAAAGGTTGGTGTTGCTTTTTCACTTTTTAAATCAATCAGTCAATCAACAAATAATTAGATCATTTTCATTCTGAATCCTGGTAATTGTGGTTGTCATTCCTCCTACCTAATGACTGGGAGAAAGGAGAGGATCTGACTGAGATTTGGACTGGAGGTTTTGTTGTTATTGTAGCTCTGTCCCTCTTCTCCCTGCTGACTGCTCTCTTGGAAGATGGTCAACATGACTACAATCTTTGCAAGGGGCGGGGGCGAAACTTGTCCAACTGAGAAAACAGAAAGCAAATTGTGACATTGCTTCTGACCCCCCTTCCAGTTTTCTTTCCTTCTGCACTATTTTAGTCTTCTTGATGCAAACTTGTCTTGGGATAATAAATTTGTGGGGAGGATGTTGTCTTTTATGTTGTTTTGTGTTATTCCTTTGTCGTTTCTGGTGATCATTGTCTCCAGTAAATGGGGCGGTGGATAAAGACAACACTCTGATGTCCTCAATGTCAAATGTCTCTTTCCAGCTAGGTGGGATAAACTGCTCCTGCAGTAGACTCCAATTGGGATGGCTGTGATAAAGGCAGGGTAAATAACAAAGCTTAAAGAGACCTTCAGCTGTTCTTCTTCAACCCTGTTTAACATCTGAGTGGCACTCCAGCCTTGGTGGCTGGTTGGATTAACTCGGTGTTTAAGTGGAGGCTACGTTGTGGGAAGAGTGTTTGGATGGATGAATGTATAGGACAAGGCTGATGTACGTGCCACTGCTGTGATGTTCTGTGAAACAGTCTGAGTTGTTTAGAACACATGCGCTTGCATGCACGTGCATGTATGCATGCACAAAAGCTGGCTTCCAACAATCAATAGTTAGTGTATAGTGAAAAAGAAAATCCATGTTACTGTTCTTCTGGTTTAATATTCTTCTTTGGAAAGGGACAGATGTCTTGGTGAATGTGTAAGGATGGCTTTATGCTTCAGAGGAGATAGAAAACATACTAGGTTTGAATGGCAAATGCTAACAATTTTGTATTCTCAGAAACAGTGATGGATTTCAGACATTTATGTGTTCTGAAGGACTGGGTTTGGCCCACTCTTTTCTCACTCTTTGTTTACTATGTCAGGCTAAAAAAGTGCATGTACAGGGCAAAATATCAATTTCTATGTTGACTTCAAGAATAGCAATATATTTAATAGCATGAGGACTGAATTATGAATATATCCCAAACACCTGCATTTCACAGAGGGAATATGCAAAGGAAATGGACCTGTCATAATGATTTATTTCCATGTATAGAGATTATGAAAACTATGTTGATTCTGAAAACTTTACTGTGTGACAACTGGGAGAATGGGTATCATGTAATTCATTTATTTTTAACTTGCTGTTCTTCTGTTGCAAACATAAAAGAAATGTTAGGTGAATTGTAGCCCAGAACATTAATTATTATTGTGGTGACATTGGGCAGTGATTTTATATACATGGCCAAAGCTAGTTAATTAATCAGCTGTGAAGAGCATGGTTCTTCTTTGTCAACAGGTGGTTGGTTTCATTTCACCAACTGCATGCATCAAGAAGTTCAAATCTTCAAGTGGTTGACAATCAGCTAGTATAGATAATGTGATTCTTTTCTTTAAGGAAGTGTGTTATTGTGTCCATTTCCCCATTTGTGCTGACCTCACGTATTAGTCATGAAATAAGACCCAAGAGAAAGAGAAAGCCAGTTTAATTTCCAGCTCTGTTGCAAACACTAGAAGAACAATTTAAGGTGCCCTTTTGACATTACAGCACTGGCACTTTGCCATAGGTTCATCCAACAGCTTTGTGCAAGACTTAAAATCAACCATCATCTGAACAGAGCCAGTTGCATAGGTCCATATCACCCAGCTGTTGCCTCTGATCCCAACCATGACTGTCAGAAGGGAAGTTGCAGGGAATTTAATGCTGTGGTTCTCTGATGTGGAACCATGCATAGTGTCACCAGTAAATGGCCTTGGATTTTGCCCTTTGCCTTCTCCAGTAGAGATTCTTAGAACTAGAGCCGATATTAGGTTAATTCAGGCTGAAACATCATTAGTAATCCATCCTACCCTTCCTTTAAGAAACCTCTGGCAAGTTGTCCTGCTCTAGATCTGGAAGATTCTGGGGCCATGAGACTTCTTGGGCAGATGATCCTTGCTTGAGTTAAGTATTGGAGGAGTTGCAGTCAGAAAGGTCTGGGTGCTTGATCTTAACATAACTTACTTCCTTTTCATAACAAACACAATGTTTATAATGTTCCTAGCATACATTAGAACAGAAGGCGGAAAATCTGTTTCTATGTGTTTCATGTATGAACCACCTTGCTAGGTACCCAAGGCAATGCACAAAGGCTTGGATTTGGAGTTCTGCTCACAGGGTGCTTCAACTGAAGGAAGCAATCTTCTCTGGTTCCTCCTTCCCCTTGCAGCCTCCTGGAAAGCTGTTCAGGAGGGTTGGGGGATCCAGATAGCCACCAACTTGGATGGCTTTAAAAGGAGACTAGACAATGGCTACTAGTCTTGATAGCTATATTTTACTTCCAGTATCCAAGACAATATCCTTGTTTATACCAGTCAAGAGGGTGCAGTTGTGCTCATGTCTTGCTTGTGGGTTTCCCATAGGTGTCTGGCTGGCCACTGTGGGGACAGAATGCTGTTCCTTTGATTGGATCCAGCATGGGTCTTCTTGTATTCTTATGTTAACAATGTGTGTGAGGTGGGACGGAAGAGGGAATCAGTGAAAGTTGCCTCTCCTTTCCTCCAGTGGGAGCCTCTACTGGATTCCTTCTGCAAATGGAAGGGGCACTCTGGATCCAACCCATAGATTTTTTAGAAAATAAAACAAAATCAATTAAAATGTTAAAAAACAAAATTCCATTGGTTTATTTAAAAAAATGGAAGTGCCTGAATTACTAACCTGCCCAGCAGCTTCCACACAATATATTTGAAATGTCATATACTGATAATGTTATACAGTAAAATGTAGGTGATAGTTTAACTTGGTACCATAAGTTTGCAGAGAATCTCAAGCTTCATATATTACTTGGATGTGAGCAACTGGATGAGTATACTGGCTCTCTGCCAGTGATTCCAAGATGAGAGCTATGGCAAGTGGTTTGTTTATTTATTTATGCACATTTAGATGTTCATACTTATCAAATGGGGGTTAATAATCAATAGCTGATGTATGGGGCAGTGCTAAATGTAATTATCATCTTTTAAGCTGTTTGATGTCCCAAAGGGATGGAAGTTACAATGCATTTATAAACCAATGCTAAAACAATTAAATGGTCTGAACTTCTAGGGTGACCATATGGAAAGGAGGACAGGGCTTCTGTATCTTTAACGGTTATATTGAAAGGGGAATTTCAGCAGGTGTCATTTGTAGGCATGGAGCACCTGGTGAAATTCCATCTTCATCACAACAGTTAAACCTGCAGGAGCCCTGCCTGCTAGAGTGACCAGATACAAAAGGGGGCAGGGCTCCTGCAGCTTTAACTGTTGTGATGAAGAGGGAATTTCACCAGGTGCTGCATGCCTACAAATGACATTTGCTGAAATTCCCCTTTCAATACAACTGTTAAAGATACAGGAGCCCCAACCTCCTTTATATGATCACCTTAGTCTGAACAACCTCAAATGCCACTGGTTCTCTGGACTGCCACCTTCATTACGTTTTTGAAATGTATGTGTTGTAAAACATCTGCAACATGTATGTTCTTGTGATTTTTAACTCTCAGGGTGGGTTCAGTATTAATGTGATGAATTATTGTTTGCTTGAAGTTTTTGTTCCACAAACATCTACTGTAAGGTATTTTAATCTTCTATACACAGTAGCTGTCAGTGAGAAGGGAAGTTCCCATGTGATTGAATTATCACTCTGTAAATTAGTTGTTAACCAGCTTCTGGAGCCCTGCCCTCTTTTGTATCTGGCCAAGTGGGCAGGGCTCTTACGGTTTAACTGTTGTGATGAAGAGGAAATTTCACCAGGTGCTGCATGCATACAAATGACACCTGCTGAAATTCCCGTTTCAATATAATTGTTAAAGATACAGGAGCCCTGTCCTCCTTTACATATGGCCAGCCTAAAATAAATAAAGAAATAAAGAAATAGGGAAACATTTTTCTCCATCTCTCATAGTACTAGAACCCAATGAGGTCATCACATGAAACTGATTGGTGGAAGGTTCAGGACAGATAAAAAAGGAAGGACGTCTTCACACTGTGTATAGTTAAAGTATGGAATTCACTTCCATAAGATGTAGTGATGGCCCTCAATTTGGATGACTTTAAAAGGGCATTGGACAAATTCATGGAGGATAAGGCTATCAATGCCTACTAATCCTGATGGATATATATGCTACTCCACTATCAGAGGCAGTATGCCTATGTACATCAGTTGCTGGGGAACATGGATGGGAGGGTGCTGTTGCACTCATGCCCTGCTTGAGAGTTTCCTATAGGCTTTTTGTTGGCCATTCCGTGAATAGAATGCTGGACTAGATGGACCCTTGGTCTGATCCACGTGGCTCTTCTTACGTTCTTATGAGAATACACTTTGTGTAAAATGGACCTCATAGTACCATACATAAAATAACAGCTGATAATCATCGCAGTCTTGTACAGTTTGCTCAGTTGGAGCCCGAGGTATAAGGACAGAGTCATGGGTGAAAACACACACTAAATAAATTGATGGAGATCCAGGACAACCCGGGTTAATCTTTGTAGGACCAATTTTACAGTGCTTATCAGTGACTTGATGTTTCGAACTTCCAGAGAGTGTTATGGTTGTATAGCTGGGAGCATAAGATATGCACGGTTGCCATAGTAACACTAGTCATTTGGCCTTCCTCTGTTGGGAAGAATGCATAAAGCTCTTCAGCTTTAAGGAGAACTTTGTGAGTTCTGAACACCGGCATGGTGTCTCACCGACAGAAACTAGGCTGTTGTAATGTTTTGTCTTTTACTTTGGAGAGGTCTAATAACAAGGCAAGAGACTAATTTATATAGGCAGCTTTCACTGGATCTTAACTCAGTCACTTCTCATATTGACTGGTGCACCGGAACTGGGATTCTTGGTTGATGTCAGAATAACATGTTCTCTTTGCAATTACTGCTTCCCAAACTCACTTTTGCTGGGATGTCATGAATGTGGGATGGGGCATTTCTGGGGGACTCATAAGGTGTGACAAGGCTTGACACTCCTCTCCTGACTGTTGATTCTCTGCTGCAGATGTTATAGGAGAAAAAGAGTTGGAACTACTGTATTGACTTATAATATGTAGTTCTATTCCAAGAATGGCTGAGAAAAAGCTGAGTAAGTTTTATAGGAAATAGTAAATTAACTGGCTGGTGTAGTGCAGTAGGATATGATCCTAGTTCAAATCTGTCAATCTCAGCTCCCAAATCAGCAATACAGGAATAATAATAATAATAATAATAATAATAATAATAATAATAATACAGGCCTACCATTAAAAGCTGATGAAAGGACTACTGAGATAATGTGTTGAAATACTTTGGATGCTCAAAACATACTACTTCAGTGCTAAGTACTGAAGAAGTAGAAAGCCAGCAAACTAAGGCAATGGCTGGATCCAGACATCACAATAAACCATATCAGTACAGGAGGAGGAGATTGGCTGCTTTCAGTTCCATTGTAGATTAACTGCAGTTTAGTGTGTGGTTTGAACCTGCTCTGTTCTGCCTCTGACATCACAAGGGCTTAGTGTCATTTGGCACTGCTGAGACCTGAGTTCCAGTATAAATAGGGTCTTTACCACGGTTTGGGGCAATTCAAGTTTCCCAGGGATGAAGGAATAGCAATACAATAGTACCACAGAGAGGTCTGAGTGGGTCTGGAAGCCTGACAATCATAGAATCATAGAATAGTAGAATTGGAAGGGGCCTATAAGGTCACTAAGTCCAATCCCCAGCTCAGTGCAGGAATCCATGAGCTTGTTTCTATGTTGCTCCAGCAAGCATCAGATTGTGACTCACTGTTAAGTAGGTCTGTGCAAGCCTTGCCCACTTCCAGGCCCTGGAAAAGTCTACAACTCCTAGCATACAGTGCCTGGGAGGGCTGGACTTACAAGGGCCCAGGAGCATAGGGTAGAGCTATTGTCGTTGCCGCCATGGCATTGCCCGCTCCTCGGCACCAGTGACTATGTTCCTGGCATCATTGCGTCCTCCTGATGGATAGTGCCATTGTGTTCTCCTGACACATGGCACCATTGTGTCCTTTCTGGGGAGAGATCTCATGAGATCACTGGCTTCCCCACGAGATTGGCGGCTCTCGCAGGGAAGCTGGTGATCCTGTGAGATCTCTCCCCAGAAAGGGTGCAATGGTGCCGGAAAGGATGCTCTGGCGCCAGAAACATAGAGTCGCCAGTGCTGAGGAGTGGGCAGTGCCATGGTGGCAATGACGATAGTTCTACCCTCTGCTCCTGGCCCTTGGGAAGTCCAACCCTACCAGGCACTGTATGCTGGGAGTTGTAGTCTTTTCTAGGGCCTGGGAGCAGGCGAGGAAATGGCAAATCTGCCATTTTATGACGGATCCGTCATAAAATGGCCTCTGGGCTTCGGAATTGGGAATCTGAGGCCTGAGGCTTGCACAGCCCTACTCTTAAGTAGGTGTTTGACTTCCTTTAGGTTCTACCTCCACACTGAGCAAGGCCTTTTCTCTTAAAGGGCCCTACTTTGTTTTAGCAGCTTTAGGCTGCAACAACGTGGGGGTGACTATGACATGCTCTAGTCTTCAGAGTCTGGATGGCAATGCAGCCTGCTCAGGATGCACGGGGGCAATCCCTGGGTCATCCTGGAGAACTGGGACTGAGAAGGTGGAAGCCTTGTGGTGCTTTTTGGCAACTGAGCCTGAACTCAGGAGCCTCTTCTTATGGGGACGAGGAGGAGTTGGGATCCTCTGAGGACAAGGGTTTGGAGCCCTGATCGATGACAGAACCCTAATCTGTGATTAATCTAAAGTTGGCCTGTTTCAAACAAACTGTAGTTAAGATCAGCCATAGGTTGTTGATGTGAATGGCATTGCCATTAATCAAAACTGGAAGTGAACGCTTCCGAACTCCTCACAGCTGCACTGGAGGAAAAGAGGAAAGAGCAAATATGCGAGCTATGAGGAAGGCTAGGCTCATTCTCATTATGATAAACCATGGTTTATCATGATGTCTGAACACAGCCAATGTGCTAAATTTGACTGTGAAAGTTATATAGATAGGTACAATATATCAGAGAAAGTGCATTAAGAAAAGCTGACCAAGCCCTGGACAAGGATTTTGCATCATGCATAGTAAGAAAAATGTGAACTTTGGTCAAAGTAAAGAATTAGACATTTGACTTAGTCAGAGCCTGATTATGATGAGAGAGAGAGAAATCATAGGTGATACTGAGGCTAGATGACAGGGAAAGACTCTGGGGAGCTGAGAGTAGTTAAACCTAGTTAATCTTGGGCTACTGTTTAAATGATAAATACCACGCTTTATATGGCTGTCACATGTGGATAAAAGTGATGCATTCATTGATTTATGTATAGTTCCTGGATAGTATCTCAAATGCATACAGTGCCACCTCTAAGCACTTTTGTATCACTACTATTAAGGAGGAGGGAGAAATCATATGTAGTTGGACAGGCCTTGTTTATTTTAATGAGAAGATACTCCTGTGCATACTTATTTTCCTTGATACAATGTACAGAATGTGCTGGACAGACAAGCTGATATACAGCAGAGTAAATCCTTGTACAGTATAGTATTGTTGTTATTAATTTAGTTTTTACAGCTGCTACGACTAAACCTTGACCAAGACCTCATGCAAACTACATTTGCCTCATGGTGAGCAATGGCAAGTCATTCAGCATTACCAGTATCAACTCAATTTGTCATGGTTGGCCCACTACATTGCCAATTTGGCCCAGGCAATGTTAGGGTTGACAGATTCACCTGGCAAACTGATCATTAGATCCTTCCATTTTACCTTTCCTCAGGTTCATGATACTTACACTTTTTATTATCTGATATTTTTGTAAACTGTCTTGATTGGCTTCAGGAAGGTGGTATAAAAATACAATGAATAAATAAATAAATGACCTACTCTATGATGCAAGGAGTTCATAGCACAATAAAGTCAAGTTAACGGATTGTGGACATTTGTTGCTATGCCTGTAAAATTGCCAATTCTCTGGCAAGTCTTACCCAGAAACTGTTAGGGAAATAACAAATGAATCATGTCACAGAATCCGATTGGTGTAAAGCAGCCAAATGGTTACCAAAGACTTCATACTTGACCAGAAAAAACAATCCTCATCCTTGGTCAGCGTCTCATTATGTGGGGGGACATAATGTGGAAGGGTTGAAAGGTGGTAAGCCAGGCCCTGTTGCAGTCTCTCACTTCAAAATGATCCACCACCAGCTAATGTCATTGACATAGCTCCTTCCACAGAATCTTATTTATTTATTTATTTAAGATAGCTTACTGTTGTGATCACAGTGTGGCTCTTGCTGTCTTGTTTCTAGCTTGGCAACTGGGGCAAGGATTTAATGGTTTGGGCACATGCTAGAACGTACAAATGCCTGTTATCTTTAGATGTCAAAAGTGTATGTGTCTCGACAGGTGGGTGCTGTGGTGAAAGCAGGTGTACAATCCTGCTGCCAAATTGGGTTTTTGGCCTGCACACCTCTGCGAAAATGCTTTCCGGTTTTTATCCCCCAAATTTGAAATGTAAAAGAGCTTTTTTAATTGGTCCAATTAAATTGCCTTTTGCAGTATGTCGTTTCACATTTACTGGCAGTATTTTGCACGTAATGGACAAGTTGGGATTTATGTGGTGCCAAACAGCTTCTTGCAAAAGGTTTGTGTGTTGCTCGCTCTCCTTTTTTAGGGGAGCAGCAGCAGAGGAATTGCTCATTGTTCACTTCCCCTGCAATTACCTCACTAGAAACGGAGAGTGAACAGAGTCCATGACGTGGCCTACCTGATAGTCACCGGGATGGACGTTAATGTCGCCCTAACCCCTTTCCTACAGTTCCTATGGAAAGCAAGATGTACCTAAGGAATGGGAGAAAGGATGGGGTGAATTTTGGAGAGAAAAATTGCTGCGGTGCTTTTGCTGCGGTGACGGATCAATGAGCACTACTGTAGCATCACCGTTCTATAGGATCTGTCTGCCGTTTTTTTACAACAGGTATAAAACACTTAGATTTACTAGAGCCACAGAGTTTGTATCCCAGAACAACTGACTCAACCTTTTTTCTTCCTAGGAAGATAAATAGAAAGCCATGCACTTTTCTTTTAATAAAGTGATCCCTGGAACAAGACCTTGAAAAAAGTGGGTATGCTATATTTTCCGATGTACTTCTTAAAGATCTCTAGTGTTCCTTTGATGAAAGTAAGAAAATGTAATGATGTATTTCCTATTTGAGGCTGGGTGGGGATTATCAATCTCTATTTTAGATGGGGCATATAAGAAGGATGCAGTGACACATTATGGCATCTTTATGGATTATAGCAGGGCCAGCCCAAGGCATTTTGCTGCCTGAGGCAAAGAACAAGATGGTGCCCTCTCCTGTTCCATGTACAAATGCCGACTGGACCATTTCTTCAGCACTGAAAATGGAAAGCATCCTCCCCTGCACCTGAAAGCAGCAGGTTAGCTTAGAGGGCACAGGGCAAGCTGCTCAGCACTCAGCTCTCTCCTCCAACACCTTGCTGCTGCCTCCCAGCATCTGCCGCCTGAGGCAACCACCTCATTCTGCCTAATGGTAGGGCTAGCCCTGGATTATAGTATAAAAGTGATTTTTTTAAAAAAAAGAGAGCTTCAGATTGGTTTGATGTTTGGATCAACAGAAAGCTGTTGCCTCCCATATGCATTGGACTACAGTTCCCATTATCAATGTCCATTGGCTATGCTGACTAGGGCTGATGGGAGTTGCATCCTAAAACACCAGGAGGGTGCCGAATTGAGGAAGGCTGTGTTATAATCTGGGATTATTTGGGTAAATTTTCACCAACCTTTTTATGGTAGTGCAGTAATGTCTGCTTTTAAGAGCTTTTCTACATGAGGCTGATAATTGCTGTATCCATTTTTGGTTTCTTCAGAGAACTGAGATCAAGGCTCTACACAACAAATTTGTTTTTCCATTACATTACCTGTAGGTGGCACTGCGTCATAGCAGAATATCGCAATTGCCCAAGGAAATTACCTTTTCTTTCACTTTCAGAAATAGTACCCCATTTCCCCTGCTCTAAATAAAACCCGGGGAAGCACTCTTAAAAAACAAAAGCAAAACTGGAAGAGTATGCTGTCATCTAAAGGACCCCTAAACAAGTGTGAGTAAAGAATCCTGAGCCCACAGTAAATGCCTCGTGTAGAAAAAAGCAGTAATTGTCTCTGCATGATAAGCATCTTAAGAAATGCTTTGGGGTATTCTGATTGCAACCCCCCCATCCCTGGAAGCATAAACAAGGAGTTGCACATGGGTATTGTCTTTGAAATCCAAGCCACACCAAGACTATTCTACATAGTGAGTTGTTTGTGGTGAGTTGTTTGTGGTGAGTTGTTTGTGTGTACCCATGCTCTGGGCAGATATGCTGGATTCACTGTACTGCTGTAAACAATGGTCTTTAATGGTGGGTACTGATGTAGAAGAATTAGGGAAACTATTTGGCAAGCAACCAAGCATTTGGAACCATCCACACCTTGCTTAGTTTCAAGATGCTACAGCTCAGTGCGTTGGAAACGGCTGGTACATGGATGGAACTGCTTGTATGGAGTGGTGACAACGAAGCAGTCCGTACTGATTATAGAAAAAGAACAAAAGTTTGTGCCACAAGGTCCATACAAAAATAGGTAGAAGGAGAAATCTTAATCAGTACTTCAGTAGATCCAATCTATAATAATGAATAAACACTGGTTCACTTGTACGAATTGTATGGATCTAATATCTTTGAAAAGAGAACCAGCTACACCAGGGGAAAGGTACAAATTAGAAGAAGTGTTGAAAAATTCTGTACCTACTCTTTATTTGTACCTACTCTGAGCAAAATGAGAGCTTCCGTTTACCTTGCTTGTTTAGCATTGTCTTTTTGCAACTTGGTAATTTCCTTTAACACGGAGATATTGCCATGAAATTTCGTACTCACATTCAATGTGTAATTCTATGTTTTATGTTGGTATTATGTTTTATGCCCTGATCCTTAATTTTGATGTTCAAACATCTTGTACTCATTTTAAACATGGGGTGCTGGGAAGGATGCAATGTACATTGTAATGTGCTACCTAAAGCGAGGGTGTTTGAACATTGTGCTTTACTAGTTATAAACTGAATGGGCAAATGCAATTGATCTCAGGGAGCTTGTTTTGTTTATTTCCTGCAATAGATGTGCAGAAATTTATTTATTTATTGCATTTCTATACCACCCAATAGCTGAAGCTCTCTCAGAAATACTGATAAACCAGCCTTCTCCAACATGGTGCCTGCCATATGTTTTCCATTTGAACTCCCATCAGCCCCAAACAGCATGTCCAATGGTCAGGAATGCTTGGAGTTGTAGTCCAAAACATCTAAAGGCCACCAGCTTGGGGAAAGTGGGATAAGACTTGAGTTGAGTGTGCTTTGAGGTTACCCACTGGCATAGCCTCTAGTGTGGGAAACTAGCCTTTTGTGCCGTATTTTCATCACTGTCAGAATACATAAATGCATAGCATTTTCTAACTATCTATCTCTATATTGTACCATCAAGCCTTTCAAAGTCTGATTACCCTGTAGAGCAGAAGTCTCCAACATGGCACCCATGGAGACATTCCCAATGTGGGGCCTGTGGGCACCCACAAAGCTTTTTTTAAAAAAATCCCAATTTTTTAAATATGCATGCATGGATTAGTCTATATTGATAACAATAAATACATATGAAATGCCTATATATGAAAATACAACCATCTGGCTATTATACATTACTATTTTTCTACACCGAATCCCGTTCTTTGCTTTTTCTTTCCTTTCCCCATCCCTAGCCTTCTTCTTTCTTTCTCTTCCTAGCCCTTCGTTTTGCTCTTCTCTCCCACTCACCCCTTTATTTTGTGGGGAGGTTAACCCTTTACTTCCCTGTTTCCGTCCCAACCAAAATCCGCCCCTAGGGGCCCTGCAATTTGTTTTGGTGTCAATGGGAGCTGCCCTCCCAATGGGACCTTCCATCCTAAGATAGATGGCAGCCATGGGGCTGATTTTTCTTTGGACTGTAGGAGGGCAGGTAGTTCTGATCTGGACTGGGGCAATCACTTAAAACTGCCCTTATGTTAGTTGCTACGGAGTATTTAACGTAAATGTGAGTGTTGGCTCTTTAGTTCTCATAGCAGCGGTGGTGCACATTCAGGGCACAACAACTTTACGCAAGGCATCGTTTCTCAAAGCTTGAAAGGATTAGGCCTCCACAGAGCGCTCTCCAGGGTGCTGTACCCTTCCTCCAGACTAGCAGGGCCTGCCAACTCAGTAAAGAGGTTTAATGGGAGGCAAGGGAGAAAAAGGGTAGCAGCTGATGCCTGTGACTTTCATTTCATCATGGAGACCTTTGCCAGCAATCTGCACAGTGCTGTGAAGTCAGCCTTGGAGCTACTTCCCACTGTTTACTACTCTAATTACTGAAGAGCGTTTTGGTGGCACTCGTAAAATGTCCTCCCTACCCCCTTGAGCAATCTCTGTATGCTGACCTTTGTTGCAATCAGCCAGAACTAGGCTGACGAGCGTTACCCAGAGAACCTTCTCTTCTGCCGCTCCCAGACTGTGGAATGGCCTGCCTGAGGAGATTTGACAAATTAGCAATCTTCTTGAATTTAAGAGAGCTGTGAAGACTGATCTCTTCCGGCAGGCCTATCCAGTAGAATTTTAAGATGTTTTTAATAATGAATTTGTTTTTATTTGTTTTACCGTTTTATCTATTTTATGATTTGTGTATTTATATTTATTGTTGTTCCCCGCCTCGATCTGGATGGAGAGGCGGGCTAGAAATAAAATAAAATAAATAAATAAATAAATAAATAATAATAATAATAATAATAATAAATGGAAATCAGGACCAGCCTTTGCACCACAGCATTACTCTTCTGTCTTTGTCAGATTCGTGGAAGGCCCTTGACTTGAGTTATTTTAGGCTCCATTTATCCACCACGGCCACCACTGCAAGGCTGTAGCATATAAATTTGCCTTTTTCAACTAGGCAGTGCTTTAATCAAGTCATAATGTCACTCCCCCCATCTCCAGGTGGGGTTCTGTAGATTGCAGGACTACAGTGTTGACCAATGACACACTTCAGTAGGAAAGGTTGTCAACCCTGGGATACATCAATCTGGGTAGGTTACAGGCAAAAAATGGGTGGGTTGGGTATGGACTGTTTTCTTTGATCCAAAATAACAGATTAAAAACAATGAGCAGATCATTAGATGGTGTTCGTATAAGAGCCACAGCCAGTAAACATACAAACATAAGACGAGCAATGCTAGATCAGACCAAGTGTCCATCTAGTCCAGCACTCTGTTCACACAGTGGCCAACCAGCAGTCAACCAGAAAGCCACAAGCAGGATGCAGGTGCAACAGCATCCTACTGCCCATGTTCCCCAGCAACTAGGTGTATAAAGGCTTCCTGCCTCAGATACTGGAGGTAGTACATGGTCATCAAGAGTAGTAGCCATTGATAGCCTTCTCCAGGAATTAATCCAACCCCACTTTTAAAACTGGTAAGGAGGCTGCATCATAGGCTTTCATTATTGTGGGTCGCAATTTGTGCATCTTAACCTTCCACCTAATAGCAAGCCTGTAGTCTTTCCCAAAAGAAATGTAAAGAGTTTCTCCTTCAGTGAATTTTAACAATATATTTAGAACTGTGTTTTCAGGAATCTGTCATACTCTAATTTTTCTGAACTATATGAGGCTTTGTTAGATTTTTTATTAGAGCTGTTGATAGTACTATGAGTACTATGTATGATTAGGTTTTTAAGGATGATGTTTGGTGAGTTTTTTATTGTGTTTAGAGCATGCAAATTCGATCAGTCTGTCAGTGATAAATCCTTTGTAGACTCTGATGTAACCAGAAATTGTAACAATCAATAACTAACCTCTAAAAGGATTATAAACAAATTGATGGAAGTTAAGCATATCAGTGACAATTTTGATGCTCAGGTTACCCTAAATCATGAGCCATTGCCTGAAAATTTGTCTCAATTATTTGGAGTCAGAGGTTGTATCTGAATGATCTGGGATGGATTATTGTTATTTATTATTATTTACTTTATTTTCTTAATTTCCTTTTGGTCCTGAAAGTAAATTCTACTTTTTTCTCTGTGTGGTCATTGTTGGTCATGGGGGGCATTAATATGACCTATCAAATGAGTACCAGATTAGATGTGTACCTATAAGTACGAGATCCTTTGGCTAAGAGAAGGACATCACCTTTATGTCCTGTTTATGAGTTTCCAGAGGCATCTGCCTGGCTGCTCTTGGAAATTGAATACTGGATAAGATGGATCTTGGTCTGATGAGCAAGGCAATTCCTATATTCTTGCTGTTCTTGCATTCTTTCATCACCACGAGTTCTTATTGTCTTTGGCTAAGTAAACCGTTCCAAATAGTTTTCTAATCTTAATCCTGACAGTGAAGATTAAAAGTTGATACATACATGTACATCATAAGAACATAGATGTGTTATACTGAGTCAGACCATTGGTCCACTTAAGCACATTGACTGGTAGCAGCATCTACAGGGTTGTTAGTCCTACTTGGAGACGCTGTGGATTGAATCTGGGATCCTTCTCCATCCAAAGCAGGTACTCTACCCACTGAGCTATGGTCATTCCCTATGTTCTTCTATTATTCCATCATTTGATTTCTTGCCACTTGATTACTCAAGTGAATGTGTGAACTGTCTCTACCAAAAATATGGTGGTTTTGACATGAATTGGGGTGAAACAAACGTTCTGTCTGTGGTGCTTATTCCGTAATTGTTCATTTACCTGTGCAACATATTATCTCATGTTTACGTACAGTGAATGATGAGTATGCATTTGTGAACTGGCCATATTTTTGGCTCGGATGTGTAGTTTTCTGGTTTTCTTTTATCGGCTAAACTTCTGTTTTCTACAAAAGTAGCAAACAAAGCATCTGCAAAATAAAAGGCTTCTTAATTTACGCTTAATACTGCATTCTAAACTAATTAGGATTTGGTTTAGTCCAAGAGCTATTAATTACTGGGGTTTCAGATATAGCAATGTTGATTTCCTGAAAACTTAAAGGAATTGTTAATAAATAGTAGCTGGTAATATATGACAATTGCTATTTAAGGAATGTTTTAATGTGACATTCTTAGGGTGTATGGTGTTTTTTTTTTAAAGAACTGCTGGCTGGGATGACAATTAAGCTTAATTCCCACGTGGAATGGGGCAATAGTGTACCATTCCTGGATTATTTCTGTCTCCTGGGTTATGAAAGCTATAGGTTCATGGGGAATGGTCAGCCACTTACAGGCTGTATGGAGAAGAAAGGGAGAGAGAACATGAGTGGGAAGATTCTATTGCACTCAGGTCCTTCTTTGTGTTTTTTGCACTGGCTGGATGGCCACTGTGTGAACAGAATACTGCACTAGATGGGCCCTTGGACTGAGCCAGCATGGCTCTTCTTATGTTCTTACCTCACTTATATGCAAACTATTAGGAACTCCCTTTTGGCAGGGTGGGGACCCACAAAGCTGGTTGGGATTGCTTCAAACTGAAGAAATTTCCAGTGTTGATTGGAAGAAGCAAAATTTCTCCTTGTCTAGACTCTAGTGTCAGGAAAGAAGACCTTGCTGGCTCAAGAGATGGTAAATCCCAGACTTCCTCCACATTACCAAGTCACTAATGACTTCATTCTCTGCACACACTCTTATGGACTAGTAATAAAATAAAAGATTTGGCAGGAATGGTTGTTTTCAGATATAATGGTAGCCTTTTGGGCTTGATGTTAATCACAGGTTATGCCTTTATCCTGGATTGCTTGTCTCTAAGAACATAAGAAGAGCCATGCTGGATCAGACCAAGGGTCCATCAAGCCCAGCATTCTGCTCACCCAGTGGCCAACCAGCTGTCAACCAGGAACCCATGAGCAGGACACGTGCAATGGCACCCTCCCACCTATGTTCCCCAGCAACTGGTGACATAGGCTTACTGCTTCTGATACTGGGGGGGGGGTAGTATAGCCATCTGGACTAGTAGACATTGATAGCTTTCTCCTCCAGGGATTTATCCAACCCCCTTTTAAAGCCATCCAAATTGGTGGCCATCACCACATCTTGTGGTAGTGAATTCCGTAGTTTAACTATGCATTCTGTGAAGAAGCACTTCCTTTTATCTATCCTGATTCTAGCATTAAGAGAAAGGAAGAAAAATGTCTCTCTATCCACATTCTCCACACTATGCATTATTTTGAACACCTCTCTCATGTCTACCTTTAGCCTCCTTTTTTCCAAGCTAAACAATCCCGGCTGTTGTAACCTTCCCTCACAGGGGAGATGCTCCAGCCCCTCGATAATTTCTCTTAGTCCATCTCTACCTCCATTTGAATTCATTTATGTTTTTTTATATTTGATGTTGTTCCCTGCCTTGATCCAGAGGGAGAGGTGGGTAAGAAATAAATACATTATTATTATTATTATTGACACCAGCAAAGACATTTGCTACAGATTGCTGAAATGTTGTTGAAGTCAGCATTACTAACACTGCATTAGTGAACTCACTTTAGGGAAACCGATGCAGCTGTTCTCTTATAGTTTCTAGATGAGCCACATCTCTTCAGTGTAATGCGACTGTTAATGTGACAGTGAACCTGCTGGAGCAAAACCTATTTTTTCCTGGATGTAGCTCAATCTGCAATGCAGCTATGCCAAAACCAGGAATTCTGTCTTCAATTCAGCCTGTTGAATATGAAGTCATGATTATTTTTTTTTAAAGGATGAGTGTGTCTTTGGTCCTGTACCAGTTACTTTTTCCTTGCAATTAAATAATTGCAAGGTGTTCCCAAATATCTGGAATGAGAGGGAATGATTTCCAGGTAAGAGGGAGTGATTAGAACATCAGCATTGGACACTAAGCGCTTGCCAAATGCCTAAGAGCTAATCTCATTCATACACAGGGTTTTCATTTTCTGTTGGAGTGTGGTGTGGCTCACTTGCTTAACAACTGGAGTTTTCTTCACTAACAGTGCAATCATATACGTATTGTATATTTACTCAGAAGTAAGCCCCACTGAATTCAGTGGGGCTTTCTTCCAGATGTATGTGTAGAATTGCAGCCTCAATGTCTGTTCCTTGACCCCTAGACATCTTTGGTGGGATCCCTCTCCTAGCTTGATGGACCATTTTCATTTTTCTTCTTATAATGCTGTGGTCTAGCTCAGATATTCTAAAACCTTCAACCTGGAGAAGTCCCCACATGGATGCACCATGTTAGCAGGCATTGTTGTCCCAGCTGTGGTTTATGGGAGCACAGTGGACAATTAATATGCTGGGAAGTGGCATCTGTCAGTGTGATGATAATAGAACCATAGAATCATAGAATAGTAGAGTTGGAAGGGGCCTATAAGGCCATTGAGTCCAACCCCCTGCTCAATGCAGGAATCCACCTTAAAGCATACCTGACAGATGGCTGTCCAGCTGTCTCTTGAAGGCCTCTAGTGTGGGAGAGCCCACAACCTCCCAAGGTAATTGTTTCCATTGTCATACTGCTCTAACAGTCAGGAAGTTTTTCCTGATGTCCAGCCAGAATCTGGCTTCCTGTAACTTGAGCCCATTATTCCATGTCCTGCATTCTGGGTTGATCGAGAAGAGATCCTGGCCCTCTTCTTTGTGACAACCTTTCAAGTATTTGAAGAGTGCTATCATGTCTCCCTTCAGTCTTCTCTTCTCCAGGGTAAACATGCCCAGTTCTTTCATTGGTCATGGCTGTTCCAATATTATTTTCCTTCTCATGATTGGATCCATAGAGATGGTCTGCATGGAGTGACAACTAGGCTAGGAATCTGCAAATCATAGGCCTTGAGTTTCCTTTGATGGGGTGGCTTACGTTAGGGCATTCACAAAAGTCACACAAGTTTGTTCCAGAGTTAATGTTAAACATTGACTAACTGGGAATGCCAGCTCTCACCTAGTTCTGTCTTTGCAACTCCTGAATTTAGACTCATTGCAAGGAATTCTGTGCTCCAGAGAAACCAATATAAACATGGTTCTTAAAAGCCCTTCTCTTATAGTAAAAGAGCAGGGGGCAGGGGGAAACTCAACCCTTTGACAGTCATTTATGGTTTTTATTTATGGACTTTCAGAGTTGAGCTATAGGCAGCTGTCAAGTTGGAGTCAGGAGTGGAGAGCCTGGAGTCAAGCCAAAGGTCTGAGCAAGAGAAAGATTGGGACCAGGCTACCTGCAGACCACATTCTCCTATATGAGCCTACCCAGTGTTTTAAGATCTTCTGGGGAGACCCTTCTCTCGGTCTCGTTGCTACTGGAGTCTGCAAGAGAGGGACTTCTTGGAAGTTGCTCTCAGGGTCTGGAACTCCCGGCTGAAGGAAACTAGGTTGGCTCCTTCTCTACTGTCCTTCTGCCGGCAGGATAAGGGTGTTCTTATTCACACAGGCCTTTGGCATGGAAGCTGTTGCTGCAACAGGCTGGGTGCTGGTTTTATTTCTTTTATTGTTGTGGGTTTTTTAAATTGTGTTTTTATTCAACTTGTTTTCAGCTTGTTTTAACTACCGGTAAGTTTGTTTTAATCATGGTTTTTATTAATGTTAGCCATCCTGAGCGCCATTTTGTTTGGTGGAAAGGTGAGCACAAACAAACAAATGAGCCAAGAGTCACAACAAGCCAGAGACAGGAAAGTTTGTAACTGCCCAGGTGAAGTCTCAGTGGAAGCATTTATAACCCTTCTTAGTGAGGACAACTGATGACCAGTTTGGATGAGTGGAGTCAATTCAGTATTCATCTCTTTACTGTCTTGAGAGATGTTCCAAGAGGTAGTAGCCCTGTTGGCTTACCACACAGGACAGTCATGCACAGAACCAGGGAGGCTGGCAGTTCCTGATCTGGATGAAAGGTAAGCAGAAGGTCAGATTGCATGGCTGGCCTGCTCATAGGTGAGGGCTTTTTTGTTTGTTAGGTTTTTTGAGACTACACTAGGCTCATAGTATACATATTTGCTACATCATACGTAGCGATGTAAAATTTGTGGAAATTTTGAGGCTATGGAAAAAAACTTTCTTTTCTTTTTTGTGGTGGGGAGGGAACTTGGAAGATTTGGGGAAAATGGCATATATATATATATATATATATATGAATATATATATGACAGCCTTCCCCAACCTGGTGCCCTTCAGATATTTTGGATCAGCTCCTATCATCCTCAGGCAGCATGGCCAATGTTTGGGAATTCTGGGTACTGTAGTCCAAAGTGCTTCTAAAAGTAAACTCAGTAAGTTTGTAATTATTGTCTGAATAGATTAGAGCTACATTAAATGATTGCTATAGCAACAGAAATACAGGACTCTATAGAACAAAACCGAAGAATGCACATTTACTTTCCAGAACGGTGACCAATGGTAACTCTACTCACATATTGGGAAACTGCGCATAAATGTCTATCAGTAAAATATACTTTAGTTCAATAAGTTCAATAAGGAATGAAAGAAATCACTACAGTATGCTGGGAATCTTACTTTTGGTGATGTGCAAAGTCCCAGCTAGTAAATATAGACTCAGATCATTGTCATCCTAAGTAACTATTTGTCACTGAGTGAGAGTAAAAGTTTCAATTGCTTACTGTGTTTTGGTCTTTATTATTATAGTCAATCACCTCATTCTTAATGAACAATGGAGCTTTTCAAAGGACAGAATTCCTGGATGTATTTTGTATGCCTCATCTGCTGAGTAGGATGAAGGCAAGCAGGCAGAGAGTTGGTTACTATAACAGTTCTGCACAGATACATGCTTGGAGACTCATAACAAAGGAGATTTGGAAGGGAATGCACATCAATGGGTCTTGTAAGAAGCTGTTCTTATGTGAGGTTAAATTTGGAGTCACTTTACCTGCAGAATTTTCTTTCAAATTAAATCAGCGGTGTAAAAAGATAATAGAAAATGAATTAGAGTGGGAGTGACATTTAGACCATCCGGTCCTTTCCCACAATGAGCATGGTAGGATACCTTCCCCCCCCCCCCCCCCCGGCCAAGGTAATTCCGATGCCTTTTCTAGCTTTTCTGCTAGGTTCATGGTCTTTACAGATCACTATCCATATTCCTATGAAATGGCCACGGCTCATATTCCAGAAATGGATTACCCAAAATCAGTTATAAATAGGGTTGCAAGATTTACAAGTCAATCCTATTCATACCTACTATTTAGAAGTAAGTCTCACTGTGTTCGGTAGGGTTATTGCAAGGTAAATGCACATAAGTTTGCAGCCTTAGGGCAGAATCCTATGCATATTTAGGCAGAAAAAAGTCTACAACTCCTAGCATACCCTGAGGGAGTTGTAGGACAGCTGGAAGTTGTAGGACTTTTTTCTGACTAAGCATGCATAGGATTACACCTTTAACCGACAAAAGTTTCAGGTGATTAATTGATGGGGGCCAGTTTTGATGGGTGGAACTGAAAATTAAGGACACACTTGTTTCTTATGATTTTTGAAGTTATTTTGGTTCTGGTGTATTACCGCAGTAGAGACTTTTAAAAAAAAGGATTTAAAATGTACCTTTTCTTTATTAAATGATAAATGATTTCCCCTCTCTTTAGGATGAAGTAGTAAGAAGTTGTTCAGCTTGCATGTATCCCTCTACATAATGAATGATGGATTGAAGTGAAGAGTTCTTTTCCTTTTTTGGCATTAAATTTATTTAAATGTAGTCAATTTATTGATTGCTTAAAAGCCACATGATTAATTTACTCAAGTTTGAATTGATTGATAGACCTAAAGAAAAGAGTACAGCAGAATCTTTGCTATGCAAGCTTCAGATGTCTAAGAAGTCCTCTTTTCAGGAACATAGTGCATAACTTTAATATTCGGCTGTACAGGAAATAGGAAAGGGGTTGGGATAAGCCAATTCCCAATCTTTTGGGGACAATGTGAACATTTGGAATGGCTGCTGTGGGGTAGGGTGACCAGATAAAATCCAGGTCAGGGCTCCTGTAACTTTAACAGTTGTCGAGAAAAGGGGATTTCAGCCAGTGTCATTTGTATGCAATTAGTTCCTGGTGAAATTCCCTCTTCATCACACCAGTTAAAGTTGCAGGGGCCCTGCCTTCTTTTGTATATGGTCACTCTAGTATAGTGCATGCACCTTTAACAGTTGCGATGAAGAGGGAATTTCACCAGGAACTAATTGCATACAAATGACACTGGCTGAAATTCCCTTTTCTCTACAAATGTTAAAGTTACATGAGCCCTGACCTGGATTTTATCTGGTCAGCCTACTGTGGGGTGTGTGGCCAGTCACAAGTAAGCCAATGGGGAGGAAATGTTAAAACTTAGTGAGCAGTCAGCTTTGGGATAAGGTGAGGTAAAGGAAGGAAACACAGCTTCTGTAAAATCCTCTGTAAGTTAGGGTGACCAGATAAAATCCAGGTCAGGGCTCCTGTAACTTTAACAGTTGTAGAGAAAAGGGAATTTCAGCCAGAGTCATTTGTATGCAATTAATTCCTGGTGACATTCCCTCTTCATCACAATGGTTAAAGGTGCAGGCACTATACTAGAGTGACCATATACAAAAGAAGGCAGGGCCCCTGCAACTTTTAACTGTTGTGATGAAGAGGGAATATCACCAGGAACTAATTGCATACAAATGACACTGGCTGAAATTCCCTTTTCTCTACAACTGTTAAAAGTTACAGGAGCCCTGACCTGGATTTTATCTGGTCACCCTACTGTAAGTTGGTCTCTTCATAATGCAAAACGTTGGGTGTCCCTCAAGCAAGTCAAATGCATGAGGTGGTAGATGATGAAAAAAACTGGTCTTGGGGCTTGCAGTGCAGTCCTATAATTAGGGTGACCATATCCAAAGGAGGACAGAGCTCCTGTATCTTTAACAGTTGTAGAGAAAAGGGAATTTCAGCAGGTGTTATTTGTATGCATGCAGCACCTGGTGAAATTCCCTCTTTATCACAACAGTTAAAACTGCAGGAGCCCTGCCCTTTTTAGTATCTGGGCAAGAGGGCAGGGCTCCTGCAGTTTTAACTGTTGTGATAAAGAGGGAATTTCACCAGGTGCTGCATGCATACAAATGACACCTGCTGAAATTCCCTTTTCAATACAACTGTAAAAGATACAGGAGCCCTGTCCTCTTTTTCATATGGTCACCCTACCTATAATTGTCTACTCATAAGAAATTCCCATTGAGTTGAATAGGATCAGTGGATATGGGATTGTTTCTCAATTACCATGATGCAGAAGTGGCCCTATCAGTTTTATAATAAGTCTTCATCATTAAACTTGTTGCCTTGACCTAGTCTAGATAACCATGAAGGCTGGTTGCTCCTGCTGCTGCTATTGTTGTTGCTGTTCCTTCCGTTCCATGAAAGTGCAAGATGGCTATCAAATTAAATAAAAATATCACAAGTTAAATTTTCCAAAGCTAAAACGTGAGAGCAGCAGATAAAACCACCACTGCGATCAAAGGTACCATAAAAACGAAAGCCATATCATACCCTAACATTTTGATCAATAAAACCATCAGGAGCTTCCAGGGTTGCTAAGATCCAGAGTTATGGAGGTGGATCCTGAGTTTATTTGAGTTCATTAGCCCCAGACAACACTCTTGCCCCACATTTATTCAGTGATGCTGAGGACCATTTCACTCAGTACACAGCAATGAACCTGGGTTTGCCACTGTGCACTTAGTATGAAGCCACAGCTGATGGAATGCACCTGCAGAAATACATCTTCCCAAGCACCTGTTTCTCACATCCATTCTTTGCATTTTTAGAAAGTCTTTTAAATTGTCATATTTCTGCTTTAACCTTGTATTTAGTGTATTGTTTGAATACTGTATTTGTACATTTTGTGAGTCACATCGAGGGCCTTTTTGGCCGAAAGGCATCATAGAAACAAACTGTAATATAACATAACTTTCCAAAGTTGTGGGGCCGCTACAGAAAAGTCTCTGACCATCCTACTTGCCAATCTCACAGCTCTTACCAGAGAGCAGGAACTCAGATGCTGATCTTAAACCTTCACATGCTGCAGCTTTAGATACACTCAGACCATTCCCTGGGCCTAGAATTTAGTGTTCTTTAATTGCTGCTGACATTTCAGTTTTAATGGCCATGCTTATACTACCACCCTGTCTGTATGTGTATGTGTATTTTATTGTTTTAACATGTGATTGTTTTTTTGGCAATAAAAGTGGTTTGTTTCATGACTATTTTTTATGACATAGTTTATTATCCATTGCCTGGGGCAGCTTTGTGCAGACAGGTGATACCTAAACATTAAACCTGAAATGAGCCAAGTGCATAAAGGTGCAGATGCTGACATTTGAGGCCAGCTTGTTAATGCCTTCTGACTGTTTCTATACTGTTTCCTCCCCAAACAAACAAGATCTGACTCTTCCCCAATGACATTGTCTCATTGGGGAAAGGACTGTGTCACAACACTGGCAAGTCCCCTTAGAGGCCTGAGGATCTGCCAATTTAATGCGTGTGTTGCATAAACTGAGATTCATCATTGCTTTTAATGAGAGAGATTAAAACATCTTCCATTATAAGTTAACAAACAGATGGAGGGGGGGGGAATGGTCATACTGGGAAATGCAGACTCTGAAGAGGCCTCAGGTTGTCGATGGATGATATTTCTTCCACAGCTGAAGGCGGTTTGAAAGCAGGATTGCAGCTGAAATGGGCAGCACCGGGACCTATATTTTGGTGTCATTGCTTGCTTTTGGGCAGTCTACAGAAAGAACAACCAAGGGACGTGCTTTTGGTTGCCATGCTGATTTGCACACCATTGCAAGGTTTGCCTGATACCCCACCTGGTTATCAGCTGCTTTCAGTGGAAGGGAGGGAGGTAACTGGTGGTTGCAGGTAGGGTGGCGAAAGAGAACTGGCCGCCCACAGCTGGCAATGCCCTGAGCTTTTGATTGCCGCCCTTCCATTCTTGTTTTCCTTCTCCTTAAAATGTGGCGATTGGCCTGGGTTCAGAGCAAGAAAATATGGAGCCCGAGTTGGTGCGACGATATTCTCTGCCCCTCTTTCTTCCTCCTGTGGAGCTTGAGTGCCTTTGGTTCCTTCTGGTCTGTGGCCACTTTTGTTGTTGTGGCAAATAGTGCTTCGTTTTAAAGTTTTGTACAGTTTTTATTGAACATCGCACTCCTCGAGTGGAGGGGCAATCCAAAAATATTCCAAATACACAAATAAGTCCATTGTGTCTGGTATCTACACTGACTGGCAGCAGCTCTCCAAGACTAGATCAGAATCTTTCCCAACCCTACCTGGCTGGAGATGCCTAAGTCCGAATCTGGAAGCCTTTGGATGAAAAGCAGGTACTCTACACTCTGAGCCATGGCCCTTTTAGTGCCTCTGTCATTCCATTCATGTGCTCTATCATGGCACGTTGCCCTTTGCCCCCAGAGCCGACCCAACCATTAGGGAGCGTGAAGCAGCAGCCTCAGGCAGCAGACTC
Organism: Anniella stebbinsi; assembly: GCA_029215795.1. Taxonomy (NCBI): domain Eukaryota; kingdom Metazoa; phylum Chordata; class Lepidosauria; order Squamata; family Anniellidae; genus Anniella; species Anniella stebbinsi. The sequence goes on along the minus strand of JARDYH010000001.1, from coordinate 345,016,589 downwards.
TCTGAGGGCAGAGAGCAGCAGTGAGACTTTGCAGGACAGACCTGTAGGTGCTACATAGGCCCTTTCTACACCACATGGTGTTCTGGGACGCAGGGGGGAGAATCCCGGGATTTGCTGCTCCTGGGATCATCCCCCAGCATATTATTATTATTATTATTATTATTATTATTATTATTATTATTGATTACATTTATATATCGCCCCATAGCCGAAGCTGTCTGGGCGGTTTACAAAAATTAAAAGATTGAACACTAAAAAGACGATATACAAAATGTAAAACCATAAACATAAAACAGCTGACATTTAAAACATTTTAAACTGTTAAGCCTGGCCACAAAGTCAGTTAAAACCTCAACTTAAGCTGTTAAAATGCCTGGGAGAAAAGAAAAGTTTTGACCTGGTGCTGAAAAGATAACAGTGTTGGCGCCAAGCGGGCCTCATCAGGGAGATCATTCCATAATTGGGGGGCCATCATAGAGAAGGCCCTCTCCCTTGTTGGTGTCCTCCGAGCTTCGCTCAGAGGAGGACCTTTGATGTTGAGCATAGTGTACGGGTAGGTTCATGTCGGGAAAGGTGTTCCATCAGGTATTGTGGTCCCAAACCGTATAAGGCATTATAGGTTAAAACAGCACCTTGAATCAAGCTCGGAAACCTACAGGCAGCCAATACAAGCAGGCCAGAATCGGTCTTATATGTTCGAACCTTGTGGTCCCTGTTACCAATCTGGCCGCTGCACTTTGCACAAGCTGCAGCTTCCGAACCGTCTTCGAAGGCAGCCCCACGTAGCGCGCATTGCAGTAATCTAACTTGGAGGTTACCAGAGCATAGACAACTGAAGCCAGGTTATCCCTGTCCAGATAGGGGCGTAGCTGGGCCACCAGCTGAAGTTGGTAGAAGGTACTCCGTGCCACCGAGGCCACCTGAGCCTCAAGTGACAGAGATGGTTCTAGGAGAACCCCCAAGCTATGAACTTGCTCCTTCAGGGGGAGTGCAACCCCATCTAGAACAGGTTGAACACCCTCTGTCCGGTCAGAGGAACCCCCCACTAACAGCATCTCCATCTTGTCTGGATTGAGTTTCAGTTTATTAGCTCTCATCCAGTCCATTGTCACAGCCAAGCACCGGTTCAGCACATCCACAGCCTCACCTGATGAAGATGAAAAGGAGAAGTAGAGTTGCTTGTCATCAGCGTACTGATGACAATGCACTCCAAAACTCCGGATGACCTCACCCAACAGTTTCATGTAGATGTTGAACAGCATGGGGGACAAGACTGATCCCTGCAGAACCCCATACTGGAGAATCCACAGGGCCGAGCAATGTCTGGAGCCGACCCCCCAAGTAGGAGCGGAACCACTGCAATGCAGTGCCTCCCACTCCCAACTAAGCCAGTCATGCCAGAAGGATACCATGGTCGATGGTATCAAAAGCCGCTGAGAGATCAAGGAGAATCAATGGAGTCACACTCCCCCGTCCTTCTCCCGACATAGGTCATCATACAGGGCGACCAAGGCTATTTTCATGCCAAAACCAGGCCTGAAAACTGCGATGTCCTGGAAGGCAAGAGGGACGTGGTGGGCACATTTTTTTTTTACTGAAGAGGGGCTGGTCATGCAATTGTGAAGCCCCAATCATGCACAAAATAGAGGGTTTTTTTTTTTTTAAAAAATCCTGCCAATATCGGGCCCCAACCCCCCCCCCCCGCCACCACAGGGATGGCAAAAATGCTGCCCCCACCCCCGAAGGGCATGGAGCCTCCTCGCGCAGCTCTGTGCCCATTTTGGAAGCCGTGTTTACTCGCAGGGAAGAAGGGATGACTCAGGAGTGATGGCCACATAGCTTGAGCTCCTCGAGATGCTCCCGGGTCCACGGAACATATTGGGAAATCCACGGTCCCAAATATCCTGGGGAAAGTCCCTGGTCATCCCTGGTGGCCCCCGGGATCCACTGTGCATCATTTGGCTGCACAGGGACAACCCTGGGGAAAAAAAACCTATGGTGTAGACATGGCCATAGTCTGTCTTGGACCTCCTAAGTTAGTTTGCTGTCCTTCAGGTATGATTCAGGGTGCTTTCTTCAACCAGTGCTGAAGTAAGACACAATTGCCAGGACAGCTTCTGTATGGCAAAGAAAACTGTGAAATGCCCTTCCTTCTCTTAGACAGTAGCTGGGAGGGAATACATATGAGCTAAGATGGGGTGCAGAACCCCCGGTCCACAGGCTATTCTGGTCCTCTGGGCTCCTCAGTCTCCTGAGGTTCCTTCTGAGCTAAGACATTAGTCCTACTCAGGTAATAAAATACATACAATGAATATGTGGCGGGAAGGCTAGGATTGCTCTGCTGTTCTCTGTCCTGATGTTCCCAGCGTTTGTTGGGACTTTTAAACAGAATCTATGTGTGTATGAGCTTTACATACCTAGGCTCTGCACCGAGATGCAAGACGCAATTTCATTCCATTCATTTCATTTCTATACTGCCCAACAGCCAAAGCTCTCTGGGCAGTTAACAAAGACAGAAACCCTGAAAATATGATATAATAATATAATATAAAATCATTTATATGCAAAAATATCAAACAATTTTACACAATGAACAATGAAAATCCCATGACCCATTAAATTTTGATCATATGCTGTCAAAAGCCTGGGAGTAGAGGAAAATCTTTACTTGGCACTGGAAAAACGACAAGGCAGACTTCACTGCGAAGAGCCTTCCATAATTGGGGGGGGGGGGGAGGGGACCATCGAGAAGGCCGTCTCCTTTGTTGTCATCCTCTGAAACTCCCTCAGAGGAGGGACTTGGAGGAGGGCCCCAGATGAAGATCACAGTGTACTGGTAGGTTCATACCAGTGAGAGCCAGTGTGGTATAGTGGTTAGAATGTTGGAGTGGGATTCAGGAGATTCTGGTTCTGGGCCTCGTCAGCCATGAAGCTCACTGGGTGACTTTAGGCCAGTCACTGATTCTCAGCCTAACCTACCTCACAGGGTTACTGTGAGGATAATATGGAGAAGAGGATGACTATGTGAGTCACCTTGGGTTCCTTGCAAGAGGCAAAAAGATGGCATATGTAATAATAAAATAAAATGCAATAATAAATCCCAGGAGAGGCACTTTGTCAGCTGTTGTGGATGTGAGCTGTGTAAGGCTTTATAGGTCAAAACCAACACCTTGGAGTGGGCTCGGAAATATTCTGTCAGCCAATACAAGCAGGGACCAGAAAGTTCACAATACTTTAAATTTTGGGATGTATTTCTTAAGTTAAAGTCAATATTTTCCTTTTCCCACAACATATTGTATCAACTTATAATTATGTTATATGTATATTTTATTGTAGCAATGGTCACTGAAGAATACACTACAACATGTGTTGAAATGCGTTTGACCAGTAATTTATTCTTCTGTTTTATACATCATTGTATTAAATTATATTCATATCACATTCTAATGTTTAAACACTGATTTTGTTGGAGGTACCAATAAATATTGTATGTATGTTGTATGTTTTTGCTGTTTTAATTTTTGTATATTGTTTTTATTTGTTTTTAATCCTATGTAAACCGCCCAGAGAGCTTCGGCTATGGGGCGGTATACAAATGTAATAAATAAATAAATAAATATAAGTTTAATTTTATTGATAATTTACATTTTTATTCCTGTGAGTGGTTATGTAGGTAGGGCCCCAGTGCACTGCTTTGCCCAGGGGCCTATAATGCGGTTAAGACGGCCCTGCGTGAAGAAACAGGAAGAAAACTTGCGATCCAGGGGGACGCCCCTGATTGTTCTTACTCTGCTGATTTCTGCAATACCTCCTAAATGCCTATAAACTGTACAAATACTGCATAGGACAGTATCCAATATAACAAACAGTGTTTGGGTGTGTATGTGTACAGATGCCATAGAACACTGAGTGTGAGATATATAGTTTATTAAGTTTATAAGAAAAGTTAAAACTATGAATATTGTATATCTGTTGTTTTGTTCTATTTTTCTGTACTTGAGTGATGATAATTCAGTTTAAAAGACACGTTGCTCTGTGCACGTTTGAACAACATGAGAATACATCCATCCTGTATTATGAGCACCTTGATTCACTGAGTACTTTCTCAGTTTTACCTGCCCTAATAAACGAATCAGGTTTGATAGAAGGGGCATTACAAAATAGTGGAACTTTGTTGAGCAAAGTCCCAAAAGTACTCAAGCAGGTAAAAATAAGAAAAATGAAATATCATACTCATACTCCTGAGATGTGTTTTATTGTTATCATAGTGAAGTATAGAATTGAATAACTGCTTAGTTACCTAAGATAAGTTAGCTTAAACAGATATTCTTGTTTGGTTTAGCAGTATTATTGATTTTACTAATTACTCCTTGTATGTTTCAATGTATGATGATTTGTTAAAAGAAAACTATGCATAAGCAAATGATATTGATGTATCAAACTGTGCCTATGAAGCCCTTTGAAGAACTGGGAGCCTAGAGTGAACTGTCATGAGGATGGGTCCTCATTAGATCAGACCAGGGAAGGTGGAATGTAACTTTAATTCTCTTTTAGCCTTGGGAGATGTTGTGTGTCCTTATCAGGACACTGATAGGGATATATGACTTACAGCCAAAAGGGCTAAATAAACACAGATAATGATCCTTAGGCTCCTAAAAAGTTTATTGTGGAATCGCACGTCCTAGAGGTCAGTAAGCTAAAAGAAATGCAATCTTTATGCTAGAGGCCTGATTAAGCTGGTTCTTTGCAAAATTCTTCTTTGAAGTGTAAACAGGTTTAACTTGATTAACATGTTAATAATGTTCTCTGTGGAGAAGTTAGTATAAAGGGGAGAGGGAGCAAGGAGTTTTTCACTGTTCATGGCACATGGGCAGTCTTCCTTTGCAAAGGAATAATAATAAAAAACTATAGTTAGAAAATCTTGCTCAAGTGTCTAACTGTTAATTGGAGCGTGCGGCTAGACAACGAATCTTTTGTCCCAAATTTAGGACGCATATGACACTGCAAACAATCTGGTTGCCACATGTTGCACCACCTGCAGTTTCCGAACCATCTTCAAAGGTGGACCCACGTAGAGGATGTTGCATTTATCTAACTTGGAGGTCAGCAGAGCATAGACTACTGGATTTGTACACATAAGGTTCTGTTGTTTTGAATGTGTGGCCATCAGTGGCAGGGCCAGGGGGTGTGATCTGACCCTCTTCCCCAGTATTCATTGTATGTACACTAGGCTGACCATCTGAAAAGGAGGACAGGGCTCATGTAACTTTAACAGTTGTAGAGAAAAGGGAATTTCAACCAGTGTCATTTGTATGCAATTAGTTCCTGATGAAATTCCCTCTTCATCACAACTGTTAAAGTTGCAGGGGCCCTGCCTTCTTTTGTATATGGTCACTCTAGTATAGTGCCTGCAACTTTAACTGTTGTGATGAAGAGGGAATTTCACCAGGGACTAATTGCATACAAATGACACTGGCTGAAATTCCCTTTTCTCTCCAACTGTTAAAGTTACAGGAGCCCTGTCCTCCTTTTCAGATGGTCAGCCTATGTACCACACCAGTTGAGTAAGGGTATTGAATATGGATGTAAAGGTTTGATGGTCTCCCTTACTATTTGTTCAGCTGTTCCATTTACAATTTGGCCTACATTTGGACTACAGTTAGTAGTTGGCTTTTATAGCTGAAAACAGAATTTTTACTGACTGGTGTTAATGTTGGTTTAACATTCAAAATGTCAATTTTTGCTATTGTGGCTAAATTGTGCTCAAAATTCTTAAGTGTTAATATGATAGATTGCTACCATAATCAGGGTATACAGTATGACAGGTTCCCAATGCTTTTTTTTTTAAAAAAAATACTGAGTTCTTTAGTAACCTTTTTGGATTGTTTTTTTTAAAAAAATAATTTACTGGGGTTTGAAAAGTGTCCACAGTTTTTACAGCAGAAGAAGCCTCCCACTCATTTCCCTTCACAATTATGCAGTTGGTGATAAAACGTGTGTGTTTGGAAATAAAATGTGATTGGCAAGAAGGTCATGAAACTGTCCAGGGCATTTACCATATACTGGCTGTTACTACAATTCATCAAAACGTGATGTGAATAGGAACCAATCTTTAAAGGGAGACAAACCAGACTGCGTTTAAATAAATAGTGAAGCTCACGTCACCTCTTCTTTTTCAAGATGCGAAACCCAAGCACATAAACACAACAGGAAAAACAACAAATTAAATCTCTTCACTTTACTGGGAGTAACAGAGCCAAGCTCACTGAAAGATGACATCACACCTCTGGGAATTGTAATACGCCATTTATCGGAAACATCATTCAACATCTACAGATTAAACTTTGACTTCTGACACCATTTTTCTCCTAGTCCTGAACTAATAAGATCATTCTGGAGCCGGAATAATTTATGATTCATCAAACAGGGATATCAGTAATAACTCCAGGTCAGAGCTGCCTCAATCCCTACATACTGATATGGGAGATGAACACTATAAATGATATTGATGCGGTTTATTTCCCACTGAAGTCGGTGGCAGACTCATTAAGACAACCATATTGCCCCCCAATCCAGGTTGCATTATCTATGTACATTTGTGTATGTTGTCTCCATCTTTCTGAGAAACAAAAGGAGAAACAGGTTCTCAAGATGCTGATTTTTTATTTATTTTTCCAAAGTTGAAGAGCCCGACGCGTTTCGGCCTAATCTTTATACGGCCTTCTTCATGGGGTTGTAGGAAGGTATTTGCAAATTCTGTTGAGAGGAAGATCTTTGCAAATACCTTCCTACAACCCCCTGAAGAAGGCTGTATAAGGCATCAGGCTCTTCAACTTTGGAAAAATAAATAAAAAATCAGCATCTTGTGAACCTGTTTCTCCCTTTGTTTCACTGGATTTGGATGCTTTTGTTCATCTTTCTGAGAAACAGGACAACAGGCAGAAACAGCATACGCAGGGTACCAGGCCTCCCAAACCAAAAATGAGCTGTTATTTAGGTCTTGCACTGTCGGATGTAGAACTAATAACAGCATTTAGCATTTATATGGAGCTTTTTGCATATGTTTGCTCAGCAATTCTTATAACACCCTAACAGTATTGTTCCTGTAGTTTAGTTAGAGGGGGCAGTTTGAGATTGAGAGAATGGTTGTTTTGAACTGGGGACTTGACATGACTCATCGATCTCTCGTTTCAATCCATTTTAATGGTGGAGAAAGAGCAGTTTAGGAAGTTTGGGCCTTAGAGCTAGAACTTTATAATCCCGTTTCTCTGATAGTAACTGCATCATTATTTGGCCAAATGTTAATGAATGAATCATCTCTTAATCTATGTGAAATACAATGTGAGTCACGGTGTCTGTCTGTCCCTTCACCAGGGCCCCAGCAGTGGGGCTAATTGCACCTTCTCAGGGGGTGATATTTCGATCAGGAAAACATTGAGAGGGGAGAAAGGGTTAAATTTCTCCCACACAGGAGCTGTTCACACAACCTGCTAACCCATACTCAATGGTTGAGAGTGGGTTGTTTTGAACCGTGGGTTGTTTGTTAAACTGTGGATTATCATGTTGTCTGAATGCAGCCAGGGTGGCTTGTTAACCATGCAGTGTGGGTTATTTTTATTGAACAGGCCACCTCAAGAACCCATGCTTTGATGTTGGGTTGTTCAGAGTGGTTAACAAGCCACATCACTTATCTGATGGAACTAGGCCCTTTTCTTAGTGTTGCCACTATTTTTCTACCCACCTGTGTCCTCTCCACTGGATTTGCAAGGGCAATCACAGAAAATGCACTCTTCTTTGCAACATAAGGCTTATCAGTTTCATCTGAAGGCCAAATGGAGCAATTGTGGCAGTAAGTCCTTTCATGGAACGGGTGTGGAAAGGTACGATCCAAAGACTTACTAGCAGTTCGGTTCTTCCATGAATGTTGAAATTGTGTGTGCCTCTGCATGTTTGCTAAGTGACGGAAGAGGCTAAGAATGCATCATGACAGGTTCTGGTATTGCAGGAAAAGAGAAATGCTAGGTCTTTTTAAAATCTAAAATATGTTATTTGATTTCTCTTCAATGAATGTTGAAATTGTGTGTGCCTCTGCATGTTTGCTAAGTGACGGAAGGGGCTAAGAATGCATCATGACAGGCTCTAGTATTGTTGGAAAAGAGATATGCCAGGTCTTTTTAAAATCTAAAATATGTTAATTGATTCCTATTAAGTACCAGTTGTTGCTGTTGTTGATGATGTTGTTGTTTATTCATTCAATTTATATCCCACCTATATACAAAATACTCTAGGCAGCATACAAAGCTGAAAGCAATTTAAATAAAATAAAACAATCAATAAAATGATACAACACAAACCAATATATGACAGTCAGCAATAAGATTCTAAAAAGGGAAAGGCCTGTTGCAATAATAGAATCTTTTAATGCCTGCTTAACGACAAAGAAGTCAGCAGGTGTGTTTCAATTGGTGGGCGACTCCACAGCTGAGGGGCTGCAAAGGAAAAGGCCCTCTGGCGTGAGGCTGCCAATCTCCCATTAGGCAGCTGCAGCAGATGGCCCTCAGAGGACTTTAAGTGGTAGGCCGGAACATGGGGGAGAAGTTCCTAAGGTATTAAACCACCTGTTACTAGACAAAACTCTAGGATGATTGTTATAGAGGGGAGTTGAGTTTGAAGTGCAATGGACTGTTTCAGCTGAACAAGCAATGGAAAAGCTATAATAATTACATACATACATGTACACACACACACACACACACTCAAAGCTATGGGATTACATGGAGATTTAACATATCACTTTTGTTTTTCATTTTAGTGTCGGTTCCGGTAGCAGTTCCCCCAGCTTGTGAGCCTGAGATTGACAAGGCCAACCCCCACCAGCCAGCACCACGTCTCTCCATTTCCTCACCTCGGACAGCTGTGATTGCCAGCATGGAACCCCCCTCGCAGGGTTTGCAGACAGTCATGAAGTGGAAAACAGTAGTGGCCATCTTCTTTGTGGTTGTAGCCTACTTGGTCACCGGGGGCCTTGTGTTCCGTGCTCTGGAGCAGCCGGAAGAAAGCAGCCAGAAAAACCGAATAGCCAATGACAAGGCAGAATTTCTTCAGGAGAACAACTGTGTATCCCAACAGGAGTTGGAGGCATTGATTAAGGTGAGAGAACTACGAGGGTTACATTGGGAAAACGTCTTCTAATGGCTTTGTGGCCTAGTTCAGATGTAACAGGAAACCATGGTTTCCCGCTATGTGAATGAGCCACAGCAAGCCTCAGGCTTGTGTGCGTCCCCTCCCCTCTTCTTTTGTGACCATGAAGAGGAGATCAAAAGCATCCCCCTTCAATTTTAAACTAAGCACATTTTTCCATGATGTCTAAACTCAGGAAATGGTGGTTTGTTTAAACCAGGGGTGGGGAACCTGTGGGCCTCCAGAAGTTGTTGGACTCCCAGCATGGCCAGTGGTCAGAAATGATGTCAGGTATAGTTCAACAACATCTGGAGGGTCACAGATTCCCCACCTCTGGTTTAAACTCTGGCTAGTGAGAGTAAATCAGGATAAAGCTGACATTTTGGTTCCTGGTTTGTTCTGTAAACATAGTTCCTGTGAGTACAGGTTCATTTCTTAGGTGACCCGAGGGTCTGCAATGGCAGAGGGACCTTTTGGATCTTGGGGACCATTTCTTAAGATGAAAGTTGAGAAAAATGGTGTGAAGATATGCTTCCGTTTCAGAATGTTTCCATCTTCAGGTGGTAAAGAGGCCTTTAGGGCAGGGATAGCGAACATGTGGCCCTCCAGATGTTGTTGGATGCATTTTTCATCATTCCTCACCATTGGCTATGCTGACTCTAGCTGATGGAAGTTGCAGTCCAGCAACATCTGGAGGGCCACAAGTCCCCCACCACTGCTTTAGGGATAGTGAATGGTGGGAGAGGGGGAAAAAAGAAACACAAGAACATAGTAGCCTTCCCTCCGGAAGCCTAGAGAGGCCCTGTTTTGGATTTGTTTGTATTTATAGCATCATTTGGCAATGCCTCTATGGTCATAGACCACTCATAGTTAAGGGAAAAATGGTCTTAAAGTATCTTGCTGAAGCTAAGCAAGCCTGGATCAGTGATTGGAGGAGGGAACACCTTGGAAATCCATGTAGCCACTTTGCGCTCCACCTTGGAAGAAAGGTGGGATATAAATAAATAAATATGCTAATTTTAATAGCTGCCTACTCATAGGTAAAGGAAAGTATGAGAAACATGGAAAATATCTGGAATTGATCCAAAAAGAGAGAGCTTGTCTTAAGATGCTGGGGAAAATCATTTTATTCTTTAAGAAGCCCAAGAAAAGCAGAGAAAGAAATGGATGCCATTCATAAAATCCTAAGCAAATGTGTACTTCTGGCCACATAAGCTCCAGAGTGAACAGATCTCTGCCCCAACTCTGCCTGTAACTTAATTAGTGAGGATTCAGAATGTGGGTGATTCTTGCATCCGCAGCCAGCTTCTGAGGTGACTCCTAAATAGGGATTAAAAACGCCCATGGAGACAAACGGATGGAAATATGTGGAGGCCCCTAGCTTAATCCCTCGATCTCAATTTAGCGCATGGGGTGGTGATCAAAACTGTTATCATCTAGCGGCGGTATGCTGGCCTGTGTGAAATGCATTTCATCTTGCTACAGTTCCCGGTTGATAGGACGCTCTATTTCCAGAAACGTTCTTTGTCAGACTAAGCAGGGGTCCAGAGTATGAGTAGCCTTTGAATCTGGTATTCCTCCATGCTTTTCAATGGGGAGAAGGAGGGCTACCGCCTTCCTGTGCGTGCTGTGCGTGTGTTCTGTGGGCAAACAAAGGACTTGACCTTAGTACTTTGAATCTGGCACTTTTATTTACAGTAAGAATTGGCTGCAACTATTGCTCATCAGGCCAGTACAAATTGTAATAAAGAGCAGTTCTTCATGATTTATTTATTTATTTATTTCAATTTTATACTGCCCATCAGCCGAAGCTCTCTGGGCAATGCACAGTTAAAAACCATAAGAACAACAATATAAATTTAAACTCCAAAAAGTTAAAAAGGCAGTATAAAACGAGCTACATTAAAAACCAGGGAAATGCTGTGTAAAAAGGTATGTTTTCAGGAGGTGTTTAAAAGATGTAATGTTTTCTGCCTCCCAAACTGCACGAAGGAGGGTTTTCCAGAGGGTGGGTGCCACTACAGAGAAGGCCTGCCGCCAAGGTTCTTCATGGTGGCATTCCGTTTGTCTTGGAATGGCCAGTAGGGCCTTCTTTGAAGATGGTAGTTGTCGTCCAGGTTTATATAAGGGAAGTCAGTCTGCTAGGTATGCTGGTCCCAAGTTGTTTAGAGCTTTGTAGGATAACAGCATAACCTTTTATGTGGCTCGGTAGCTAACAGGCATTGATTAAAACAATGTTTTATGAATTAAGCTTTTTTATTACATGAATATCAAAGAAAGGGGAGGTTTGTTTTTGTTTTTTAAAATAAGAAATATCTGTATTCACTGGGTCAAAAAATCATGTGTGTGCAATAAGGAATGAAAGAAAGTGAATCATAACTAAGGTAGGGTGACCAGATAAAATCCAGGTCAGGGCTCAAGTAACTTTAACAGTTGTAGAGAAAAGGGAATTTCAGCCAGTGTCATTTGTATGCAATTAGTTCCTGGTGAAATTCCCTCTTCATCACAACTGTTAAAGTTGCAGGCACTATACTAGAGTGACCATATACAAAAGTAGGCAGGGCCCCTGCAACTTTAACTGTTGTGATGAAGAGGGAATATCACCAGGAACTAATTGCATACAAATGACACTGGCTGAAATTCCCTTTTCTCTACAACTGTTAAGTTACATGAGCCCTGACCTGGATTTTATCTGGTCACCCTAAACTAAGGTGAACCCAGGCAGACTTTGGAGAGTACTTTGTGCTTAGTCCAAATGGCTGCTGGTTTAAAATTAAAACAAATTTACTCCTAAAATTTGCTGGGAATATTGCAACCTCATCTGCAAGTTACTGGAAAGGGGCAATGCTGCAGTTAGTTAATGCATGGGGATCTTAATCTCAGCTAGCCTTGAGATCTCTACAGCCCACAATGGGCCTGTTCAGACAACACGCGGCTTAGGCCGCTAACCCATTTTGCGGCAAAAGGTTAGTGAGAGTGTTTAAACCATGGTTATGTAGCCACCATGGTTAGGAATAGTTCACATGACACGCTAAGTCATGGTTCACATGACATGTTAAGCCATAATGTTTAGCTCAAAATGCTTAACCACCATGGCTTAGCGTGTCGTCTGAACAGGCTCAGTGTGGTGTCCTGTAATTTCTTCCATTTGCTCCTTCCCGCCACCGACTTCCACCATTGCTGGGAGCACGTGTGTTTGCTCTCTTGCTCTACCTGTATAATGGAACATAAACTGAATAAACTTTTTCTGAAACTCTACACTGTATCTGCATTGTATATGGAAGAACATTTGTGAGTAAGGCTATTTTAACTTTCTTCACCAAAGAAAAGTGTGGTCTCTTTTTATTCTAAGATAGCCCTGTGTGCAACTGGGACTTGGTAAACACTCATCCTGTTTTGCCCTTTTTTTTTTTTCCTCTGCTAATTGCCTTTCTACTAAATAATCCCATCAGAAAATCTCCTCCGTGAATTTTGATGGCAAATATGTGTTTTGATTTCAGCCTTCCCCAATGACCAATGCCTACTGGGAATCAAGAGAGTTGCATTCCAACACATTTGGAGAGCACCAGGTTGGGGAAGGGTATTCTGTTTATTGCTGTTATACCCCTTCTGTTCCTTCAAAAGTCTCGAAGCAGTTTCCATATGGGGAAACTAGGGAGCCATGTCTGCTTGGCTTCAACCGCAGAAATGTCTTGTGTACCCTCAGGTCATTCTTTGGGAAAAATACTCCCCCAATATTCCCGCAGTGAATAAATACTTGATAGTCTGCATTTGATATCCAGTGATATTTGATTGATTTCAATATTTGATATGCGATAGTTGATATTGAACATTGGGGTTGATGCTTGGCATTAATGATATGTCGTATTGAATAGTCTTTGATAGTTGGCATGTAATAATATTTCACAGATGTAATATTACTTAATATTTGATGGCATTTGATATATGACATTCAATGATCTGTAGTATTTGATGAACATCAGTCGAGAGACACCAATGTCTAAAGTGCTCACGCTTCAAAGAGTGAGGTAAAATTTCACATTCAAGCTTTCAATGATGAAACAGGGCTTTTTGAATATTTGTCGATATTCAGTGCAGTGCTAAACTTGGATAAACAGAGCAGTAGCTGGCCAAGATGCTCCAAAACTGGCTGCCCTGGTCAAAAACAGCAAGTTGCCAATCTTACATTAGCAATATGAATTGATGACCTTCTTTGCAAATGTAAAACACCACCAGAACTTTCAAGAATAAATCTCTTTCCAGTAAGGGCGGATGGAACTGCCTTGTTTTGTGCCACTGACTTCATTCCACTCTACCAAAACTGCAAAATGCATTGGAATGGCCACTGTACCGCCTCATTGGATTGCAGATCTCTCTCTCTCTCTGTGTAGCACAGCCTCTGAATTGCACTAGACCAGGGGCTCATCTACACCTAAGGGTGCAGAGGGAGGGAGGGTCACAGGCTTACCTGCTTCCGCGATCCTCCCCCAGCTTCTAAACTGCTGCGCAACTTCCCAGAAGGGAAGAGGGACATCGCAGGCCACCATTATTTTTAAGAGGAACAGCATGCGGCGAAAAAAAGGAACCCACCCAAACCCCACACCCAAACCCCCCACCATCCCAGAGATGGCAAAATTGCTGTCTCTAGGTCGTCCCAGGTTGATCCTGTGATCCCGTGTGTCATATGGATGCACAGGGACGACCTAGAGATGACCCCGGGATATCTGGCAGATGTAGACATGCCCCAGGAGTGGGCAATTTGTGGTCCTCCAGATGTTTTGGCCTACAACTCTCATCAGCCCTAACCAGCATAGCCAGTGATGAAGGATCATGGGAGTTGTAGGCCAAAACATATGGAGGGCTACACTTTGCCCACCCCTGTCCTAGACTTTGCCATAGCACTTCAAGGTAAAAATACCTCCTTCACTGGAATCCGGTTAGGATGAGAGATTATGATTGGTGCAAGGCTATCTGGTGAGCTTCATAGTTGATACCTTTAGAGAAGATTCTTTGGTGAGCTGCAGGGCATAATGAAAATGATAAGTCCCTTTGCACAAGGCAAGAAGTCTGCACAACACAGGCATTAATTTCACCAGTGAGAGATCTGCTAGATCTTTATGTTTTTTCCAACCAGCAGAATTTTGCCTGAGGGCTTGTATGTTACACATTTAATTTCTACGCTGAGAAAATGAAACTTCTTTATATCTGTCCTTTGGTTCTTTCCCAGCTGTTTTTGCTGGACAGAAACATACATCTTTTTTGTGGGCAGGAGAAACCAAATGTAATGTTCCTTTAAATTATCCCATATAATTTCTTGTCCTGTATAATTATCCCATATAGTTTATATCCCATCTTTCCTTATCCAAGCAGCTCACAAGTTACAATAATGAAAAGGTCATTGTAATATTACATATAGAACTCTGAAGTAAAACCAGTAATAGCAAGGAAGTGTCGAAAGATGGACATATATACAATAAAAACTTCAACATGTGTTCCATGTTGCAGGTTGGGGTTAAAAACAACTTCTGAGCCTGAAAAGACTGATGACTGTTGTATTACCTTCACCATCCTTGCATCCTAACAGACAGGGATGGGGTAAAAGGTTTTGGTTCGTATTTCATTATGAACTGACCTAACTCACACTTCCTGAATTAATACACAAAGTGTACACAGCTCAGGACTGCCATCCTTGATGGAGCACCTCTCTCAGCATGAACCGAGCTGTATACTACACAAGTATTCTAAGGCCCTCCTCTGAGGGAAGCTCGGAGGTGGGCAGCAATGGAGAGGGCCTTCTCGGTGGCTAAAGCTACCTCATACATTATGCATTTCCTGCATGAAAAGTGTTAAACCTCCCAAATTATTCTCGCAAATACTTTTACAAAGTGCCATCTTATGTTTGGGAGGATGCTTGCCCATGAAAGCTGTGTGGATTTTCCTTATTTCTCATGTTATTTTGGTTCCTAGAATTATGACGCAATAGGCTGACTGGCTTGTTATTTCGCATGGTTTATTTACACAGTAGAGTTCCCCATTCAAATAGCTGAATGGTTTATTACTGTGCTGGGTTATTGTTAGAGATGTGTAGATTTTGTAAAATCTCTCCCATCTTGTTTGGTTTTGTTGTTTGCTCATTGGCAGGATAGAATTTTTTTTCCAATTCCCCAAATTTGCAGAAATTGTGGATTTGCGCAAATTTACACTTGTGAAACTGCACACCCTGAAAATGTGGAAATCCCCCCAAAATGCGCATTTTCATGCTTTAGCCTATGGGAGAAATGCACATTTTCTTCTGATGGTGTTGCTTCTTCATTTCATTTCATTTCTAAACTGCTCAATAGCAGCTTACAATAGTGGTTTACAACAATTCATAAAATAATAAAATGAAATATAATACAGCATAAAATACAGCATTAAAATTTACATATGCAAAATTTAAAACAATTTTATATATTTTCCTTCAGTTAAATTTGTGTAAAATTCCATAATTATTATTATTTTTTTAAAGGGTCCACATGTTCACAGAATCTGTGCGACTCAGTCTGCTGGGAAACCCTCCGGTTAGGTTTATGAAAATCTGAACTCATATCATTCCCTTGCAGATTATTGCGACATCACTTGTCACTGTGCATCCTTCCTCATTCTATCAAACTGAATATCACAATATTTTATGCAGTTAGTCAGCGGTGCCTTTGTCACTTGGAGTCTGCTTTCGAGGACTCGTTGGAAACTTGAACAAGTACAGAGGGTGACATTCTGCCACCTAATGGATACAGATCCCATATTAGACCAGAATCAACCCAAGCTTCCTGTTACCTTTTGATAACAATGAAAGGTGTACATTTGGACTTATAAAGATTAAAATGCCTCGGATCCAATATATTTGCCTCCACTGCTTAAGATTACCAAGAGGATTGCATCTTTGCAGGATAGCTTTTCCAAGAGCAACCTTTCCCAATGATGGCTTCCCAAATATTGTTGGACTACAACACCCATCATCCCTAGCCAGTAAGGCCATTAGTCAGGGATGATGGAAGCTGTAGACCAAAAACATCTAGGGAACTGAGGTTGGGAAAGGGTGCTCTGGAGTCCATCTCTCGACTCTGGAACCGTACTTTGCTGAATATGCTGCTGGCTTATTATCTTTGACATTGCTTTTGTGCCAGCGTTGACTGTTTTGAAATGGTTTATTTACTGTTGATAGTGTTGTTGCTTGTTATTTTACATTTTTGATATTCGTGGTTTTAAATTGTGTTGAATGAATGAAACTGTAATTTTATGGCTCGTATTTGTCGTAAGACACCTTGGCCTAAAATATTTAAAATAAAATAAAATACTACTACTACTAATAAAAAATAAATGTCTGGCACTGAAAAACATTAGTGTAGGCATCAGGTGAGTTTCCATGGGGAGAGAGCTTCATATGCAGGGTGCTACAACCAAAAAGGCCCTCTCCCAGGTTGGCACCAGACAGTGCTAAGTCCAGCTTTTTGAAGGCCCTTAGGCAATACACCCTCATTGGGCCCCATTCCTCATTGAACCCTCAAAAAGAGAGAATCACCTCAGGATGCTGTTCCTCAGAGAGTCTGCCTTCTCACCACCATTATCACTAGTTGCTGTTGCTCCTCATCCTTTCTCTCATAATAGCTACCATTCGACTGTTTGACAGTGAGCCAGTGAGCAAGTAAGCAAGTAAGCAGTGGTTTCTACTGCTCCTCCTTCTCACTACCATTGTTGTCTGAACCAGAGCAAGAGGCAAACTGACAAGCAGGTTGTGATGGTGAAGAGGAGGAGCAAGTCCAGGGGACTTTTGCAAGTGTTCCCCTGCTGAGTGTGTGCCCTTGGCAATTGTCCAGCCATGCCTACCCTTGACACCAGCTCACTTCAGATGTCGGGGAGCCCAGGGAAGGAGATCTTAGAGTACCGACAGGTTGGTGTTGCTATTCAACTCCATTGTGTGTCATTCCAAGACAATTTTTATTATTCATTTATGTACAGTGTCTTTATACCCATTAATAACATGTCTTGTGGGTGGTCAAATGCTCTTGTAAATGTTACGTAATGATAACCAAATAGAGTATTCTAGTAAAATTGTGCAGGAATTTAATATTGCCACCTGTTGTCTTGTTTTCACATCAACGGTAGTAATGTGGGGAATTAATTGGCCACGAGGGAATCTCATTTTCTCTGTTGAATATGTCACCTCACAACCATTGTCCAAGATTTCTGGAGGTCTATTTACCTAGGGTGACCACATTTGGGAAACTTAAAAAGAGGACACCCAGTGGGGTGGGGGTGGGAAAGCAGCTTTCAGGGGCCTCTGGGATGCATGTCATTCACCCCCACCACCTTAAAGGCCCCAAATGGGGTGGAGGAGGGGAAAGTGTGTCATTCCCACCCTCCACTGCTCCAATCAGGGCCTTTTCTATAATGTCTGGGAATGACATGCTTTCCCCATTCAGGCCCTGATTGGAGCAGTGCGAGGGAAATGACCCACCTCCAGAAGGTGTGTCATTCCCTCCCACCATGCTAATGCAGCCTTCAAAGGGAAAGCGTGTCTTTCCAGGACATTATAGAAAATTACAGAAAATCCTCCCTGACACCCAGAATAGAACAAAATCCAGGACAAATCCGGGAAAATCCTGACAGTTGGTCACCCTATATTTACCCATCATTCACTCTTTAACAAAGGTTCTTACAGAGTGTAGCTAGAGGCTAATCTATTTTTTAATGAAAACAGTGGTTCCAGAGAACAAAATGGGAACTTAAATGGATATATTTTGTATGGCAGTCTCCCCAAAGCAGGGAAAGTGGCGATTTACCAAAGTATTAAAAAAGTGTAGAATGAATATGGAACTCTTCAATGTTTGAATCTTGGTCCATTGTCTGCCTTCAGCAGGAGTCATTGCATGAAAGGAAAATATCATCTTTATCTTCCAGCTATATTTTGGAAGATTCTAGAATTCTGCACTGGAACCAATCCATAAAAAGTGACCAAATTCACATCCATTTCAAAGCTACGTACCTTCCATGCTTTGTATTGGTTGCTTCAAAAATATTTGTTCTAAAATAATAATAATCAATTGATTTTCTGTGTTTTTAAGGCCGACACAGAGGAATTTGATTATTAAGTGGAAGAAAGTTTCTGTTGGGAGGCAGGAACTTGGGTAAATGCGGAGGACTGAGACCTATGTTGAGAGGAGAAATCTTAACTTTCGGAGGGCCATAGCTTAATGGTAGAACACATGATTTACATGCAGAAGGTCAGAGGTTCAATCCTCATCATCTCCAGGGCAAGCTGGGAAAGACTTCTGTCTAAAATCATGCAGAGCCTCTGCCAGGGATAGTTAACCTCCATGCCATGTGGTGGATACAGCCCACATCCAGCACACCAGCTTCTTCACCAGGCCCTGCCCTCTCTGCCAGCATGGAAAAACTCTAATCTCTGATCAGCTGCTAATCGGAGATAAAAACTTTTCCATGCAGATGAGAGTGGAAGGGGCCTGGGAAGGAAGCTGCTGAGTGATTCAGCCCTGCTTCCTTTTGAGCCTTGTCCTGCTTACTACTGAGTAGACATGATGGTCATGCTTATCTACGAGTAGACATGCAGAGGCTTGGTATTTTTATTTATGACATTTTTATTTATTTATTAGTTGGGTGCTATTTGAAAGTGCTGCTGAATGTTTTGGCCCTGCCTTCTGAGTCTTGTCCTGCTTACTCATGAGTAGACATGCAGGTCATGCTTTTCTATGAGTAGACATGCAGAGGCATGGTATTCTTTTATTTATTTCATCTTTATATATTTATTATTTGGGATGCTATTTGAAAGTGCTGCTGAGGGATTTGACCCCTGTTTATTTCTGAGTAGACATGCAGAAACCTTGTCCTGGGCTTAAACGATCGGTAATAATCACACTTTCCCACTTTAATATTGTGTATCACCAAGAGATTTCATTATATTCAGCCGTATACAAATGCTACAAATAAATAAACGTATAATAAATAAATTTTGAGCTCCACCCACTCTGTCTTTGGTTGCAGCCATGTTGCTTTCAGCCTTTCCCACAGATGGAATGTGGCCACTGGGACCTTCCTCAGATTGGAATTCAATTCTCAGGCTGAAAAAGGGTCTTCACTTTTGGTGCAGACAATACTGAGCTAGACGGACCAACGGTTTGACTTGGTATTTGGCAGCTCCTTGCATTCTCACCTGCTCCTGTGTTCCTAACTAAAACTGAGTTGTTTCTAATCTATTAGGTATTCCCCCATTTTTGCTGTCTAGAAGTATATGGGTTGTTGTTTGTTATCAGGATTCTGCAGTACCTATCAACTTCTTCCAAACCTTCCAGTTGACCACCAACTTTGTGTTCCTGGTGCTGTGACATAATCTTGACAGATTAGCCAGGAATCTATTAGCAATAAAAATGTCAACATTTGAGTTTTCCTTAGGCTAACAAATATGCATTGCCTATATTTATAGCCGGACAGACACCTTTGTGGGCCTGATCCAGACCTAACATTTTTCTTACACAGAATAAGAGAAAGTTCAAGAAAGTTCACACCCACACAAGTGTGCCTGTGACACATTTGTGTGGGTGGTCCAGGTATGCTGGCGGAGGTGTATGCAGAGCCCCTACTACTGGCAGCCATGATGTAGCGCTTCTGGAGGCAAGCACAAAAATGAGTGGAAATATTTGTTTCTGAAAGGGGTGTGAGATTCCAGAAAGGTCATTGACGCCAGTGTGTCTGCAGTGCCCATGGAAGGGCAGCATTGGATCCAACCCGAAGTATCTGAAGAAGGCAATCCTACAGACACTTACTTAGGAGTAATCGGGGCTGGGGAGGAAAACAGTTTACTAAACATCTACTTTGTCTATAAGATGCTAATTCTTGCTTGCTACCATTCATTGTATTTTTCTTCCAAGACTGGCTCAGTTCGGACGACACATTAAGCAACGGAGGAGGGGGGGAACAATCGTCAGTTGTGTTGCTTATTGTGTCATCTGGAGGGCAGCACACAACACACACACAACTGACAGTACGTTAATCAGGCACTTTAAACAATGGAGTGAAACAATGGGCTTGCACGTTGTTTAGCCCGACGCCCCGTTGTTTAAAGTGTCGTCCGAATTCCGCCCCCCCTCTTTCCGTGGACTATTCCGTTTTGAAACAGAGTTCTGCTGCCTAGAGCAGCCAAAAAACCCCAGCCGCTCTATGCAGCCAGCAGAACTCACAGTGCATGCTGGGATATGGCTGGGGGACACACGGAGGAGAGGCTACAACCAAAATGGCCGCCACAAGTTCCTAGCAGCCAGGGCGTTTGCCGATTCTGAACAGCGCCGGCTGCAGTGTGTCGTCTGTGGAGCTCCTCCTGCCTAATGCACGGTCAGTACATTATTTACCCCTCCGTTGCTTAATATGTCGTCCGAACTGAGCCTGTGTGTAGGTTTCTGATTCTGAGGTAACTTTTCCCCCTGTCTGCATTCTTTTTTGTTTTTTGAGGAGTAAAAAATAATAATAGCTATAACAGAGTTGTTCCTTCAAGATAGAAATGAAGGTGCTCTGAATTCATAAAGAATAAATAAATGCTGAACTGCCGTAGTCATGTTGCATGACAGATGCCCAAAGCAACCAATCTCTGTGGCGCAGTTCACTGTGCACCTTTGACTAAGCAAACATGTTAGGCTGCATGACCCTGGATGTGGTTCTAGCATCAGGGGTCAAGCCTCACGCTGTGCTGCTTCTGGAAGAGAGAGTAGACAGTGTGTCTCCAGCATAAGTAACACCGGTTGAGGTGGCAGCGTGTTGTGGCCTGTCTGGCACATCTAGCTGTCAATTAAGCTGATTTACACTCTTTTGGGTGAATAAACAAATGCTCTCTGCACTCTGAGATTCAGATGGAAATGCAAGATTGATACATCTCACCCTTTTTCCCTACAAATCAGCCACAGTCTTACATATCTTTCCCTCCCATTTTTTGCTTTCTCCTGTTTAACTTAATATCTAGATTTTAGGAAGATTAAATGATTTATAGATAACCCTCAGTGTAAATTATTATTTGGGACCAGGATACTTAAAGGACTGTCCTCTCCCTAGGTGTGCCAAAATTTGCATAAAATTTGAATATGCTAGTTTTTAGGTAGAGATATGACTATAATTGAAATAGAAATATAATGCCTACTATAGTGGTGAAATCTGTGACTAGGTGACCTGTGTGCCTGCTCAGTCTTCTGTTTAAGTGGCTAACTGTTGATGGGCAACTTCATAGCCCCTGCTATCTCTTCTGATGGTTCTTTATCTTAAAATGGGACTTGACTGGACAGCTCTTCAAATAAAGGATGTCTTCTAATAAAGGTCTGTCTTCTCTAAAGTAGGGCACATAAGCTGCCTACTTCTTCCATATGAGCTACCTCATCTATTGAGATCTTCTAGGGGGGGGGTCATCACCTTGTCAACACCTGAGTTGTGCTTGGTTGGAATGTTGGAGAGGGCCTTCTCCATGGTCATGCCTAGACTTGGAAGTCCCTCCTAACAGTCTTCCACTATTGTGCAAACACACTTACTATTTACTTCAGCTTGTCTATGTCAACTTTCAGGGGCTTATATCATACTAAAACATAAATATTGCAATAAAATTCATCACAATGTAGTCCATACTAAAATATTAGAACATTAAAACATTGGCAGTTGAAAACAATATAGAGCACTATGTATATTAATTAGAAGTCGAGCTGGTAATTTTAATCTTCCAGATGTGTCAGCTGAACTGTTCTTCTTTCTTGTTGATCTATTTTGTACTTTGTTGTTGGTTTTAACATGTCTGTTAGATCGTAAGTCACCTTAAGCATTTCTATAATTGAACTTTTAATTAATAAATGATAGGTTACTGGCTAATATTTGTGTCCCTCATTCAAATGTCACCACACTCATGTTGTCAGCAGGTGGCCATAGAGGGGGGAGGGGGAAATGATGGATAAGGAAAGGAAGGGCAGAGCCCTGGTCGTCCGCTGAACCGGGTGAATTTCGTTTTCCCCGCCTGCTGCTGCTCCTCCCTACTCGGACAGTGCTTAGCTGCCAGCAGGTTGGGGCATTCCTCCTTCTAGAAGTGCTGAAACTGGAGTCAGAAGAGGAGGAGGAGGAGGTTCTGAGTTCAAAACATTGCAACAAAGGGTACTGCCTGATACAGAGTCTGACCATTGGTCCATCCAGCTTTTAGGGTGGCCTTGTCTCCCACTTCACAGGGGAAAGGCCTTTATTTATTTATTTATTTATGATCCAGAAGAGTTGTTTTAAGTGGATATTGTATGTAATCTGTTTTTATGCCCTTTATGGTTTTAATTTTTGTATGTCAGTTTTTAACGTTCAACGTTTTAATCTTGTAAACCGCCCCAGAGAGCTGCTTAATAATAATAATAATAATAATAATAATAATAATAATAAATAATTCTCTCACCCTTAGGATCTAAATTGACAAGGTTTGGGTCACAAGTAAACATCTGACTCCTGACCTCTCACATTTCTATGCATTTACCATGTGGGTCAGCCCTTGGGTGGCCATATGACAAGGAGGACACGGCTCCTGTATCTTTAACAGTTGTATAGAAAAGGGAATTTCAGCAGGTGCCATTTGTATGTATGCAGCACGTGGTGAAATCCCCTCTTCATCATGACAGTTAAAGCTGCGGGAGCCCTTCCCTCTTTTGTACCTGGTCACTCTAACTCCTCCTCTGACCTCCTTTCCATATGGTTGCCCTAGTCAGCTCTCTTGCAAACAGTCTTTGTGAGCCAGCAGTGCACTCAGCCAGGCCCCAGATTCCTAGGATGCCCAATGCTAGGAGAGGATGGGCAGATCCACATGAAAAGTGCATTTCAACATGATGAAACAAGTACTGAACACTTCCACCGGTAAGTGCTTAGCCCATGGCCCACATGCCTATTGCAGCCCTCAGGACCCTATCTGAAATACTACTAATAATACTGGCCTGCTTTACAGGGCTGTTTTATTGCAGAGGTGGAGAACCTCAGGCCCGGGTGTCAAATCGAGCCCTCTGGGGTTCTCCCAGTGACTGTGCCCCCTTCCCCTGACCCCATTTCCTTTCTTCCAAGCACTGATCCTTTGGTAGTTTTCCAGCATTTGTGCCATTTCCCTTCCATTCTGAAAGGTTGAAATGCTCCTCCTAAGGTATAGTTACTGGCAGTAAGAGCTTCCAGCCATAATATGCTGGGGGATATTGTTTGTTTTTGGCCCACCCTTTTTGCCTTTGGTTCCACCCCCTTTTGTCTTTGGCCCTGCCCACCACTCGAATACAGCCTCCGAGAAATTCTCCGAAATTGAATTCAGCCCTCGGAATGAAAAAGATTCTGCGTCCCTGAGAGGTCTTGGCATCATTGCTGCTCCCAGCTTTTCCTTTTACTTCTGCCAGCCTCTAGAGGAGAGACGAGGGAGCCAGCTGTGAGGCATCTAGCCTGGTGAGAACTTCCCACCGCCTCTGAAAGTTATTTAGCCAGGCTGCTGTGGACCCTTGAGTACAATAAGACCGGCATTAGTAATGCGGATTATCTTTATTAACGTATTTGGCCTGTTAATTTTGATTTTGATCAGTTCTTGTTTAATTGTAATAACGAATTTCTTTTATATATATTGAATTCCTTTTACATTTTAATGTTTTCGTTAATAGGCTTTGTGACAAGCTGATTTCTTTTATTCCCCTTCAAATGTTGTCACCTGATGCTAATGTTTATTGTGAGCCGCTTTGGGTACAGTTTACTGTAGACAATCAGCATATAAATAAGCTACATCAATGCTAAAATAAATAAATACATAGGAAGTGTTTGGGAGACTTAAGAGGTACTATATAAATCTATTGTGATCTTGTGATGTTTAGATACAAACAATGTGCAGACATGGTTGCACTTTCTAAAATGTGACCATTCAAGTCATTATTATTATTATTTATTATTATTATTATTGTATTTATTATTACATTTATATCCTGCCTCTTTTCCTCCAAGGAACCCAAGGTGGTGTACATAACCCTCCTCCCCTCTATTTATCCTCACAACAACAACCCTGTGAGGTAGGTTGGGCTGAGAGTCTGTGACTGGCCCAAAGTCACCCAGTGAGTTTCCATGGCTGAGTGGGGACTAGAACCTGGATCTACCGACTCCCAGTCCAACACTTTAACCACTACACCACATTGGCTTACACTGCTGCTCAGTTGCTAATTGCTGTTTGGATAGCAAGTAATTAAGGGAAGAGGTGAAGTTCAGTTGCAGAAGAACACATGCTTTGCATGTAGTGGTTATGAGGTTCAATCCCAAACAAAACAGGAGATGCATCCCAAGCTTGAACAGTATGGCAATACAACAACTGGGATGGGCTAAGTGGTGATAATAAAGTATATACGAGAATATCTGTGCAAGCTAAAAACATATATTAAAACAACAGAGGGAAGTCAAGTATTATTGTGTTGTAATGTCCTACAATACCGGAAGTAACCAGTAAAACCAAAACCAAACACATTTTGACACAGAGTCTTAATCAGTGGTCTAGTATATAAAAATGGTCAACTAGGTAACAAGGAGATAAGGAAGCTTATATATCCAGACACATTTTACAGGCCAAGTTCCTGGCAATTACAAACAACCAAAGACCCTGTATTGTCTAAACCAATTAATGGATCTTGCCAGACCTGGGCTAATATATGTACATGCTGAAACACGTACATAAATTGCAGTAGAAAAGATGAAAAGGGGCCTGAGGCTCCTCTATAGGTTACTAATGTTGAGGAAGGCAAGGAACTGCAGTAACCATTCAAAAAGTTAACCTGGAAGCTCCAGAGGCTTACCCTGGCAGGGACCTTTAAGTTACCCATCCTGGCATCTCCTGTTCAATGGATCAGGTAGCAGGTGATGGAAAAGTCCTTTGCCTGAGACTCTGGAGAGAAGACAATACTATGCCAGATGTACAAGCCGCCTGACCTGATATAAGGCATCTCCCAGCATTCCTACGTTTCAATGGAGGCCTGTCTCCAGCTGTGCATGATTTGAGAACAAGGTATTTTGCTGGCTAATGTGACTTATCGATTTCTTTTCAGCGGGTCATTAATGCCACCAATGCAGGAGTCAATCCTGTAGGAGACTCTTCTAACAACAGCAGCCACTGGGACCTCGGAAGTGCCTTTTTCTTCGCTGGAACTGTCATCACAACGATAGGTATATCTTTATCTGGAATTGATGGTAGCTGTTGTGATGGAAAAGTTTTAAAGTAGAGGTATCATGAGAAAATTGAGTAGGGGCGCTTGCATAGGTGAATTTCATGTGCTTGATTTCCACAGCAGGATCTGAGCTGGTGGCAGCACACTGCTAGGATCCTGCCTGTGTGGGCGCACACACAAACGCCCACCGCCCTGGTTTGATCTCCAAGGGGGAGAAAGCATACCTTTAGGGGATCAAGATGGGGCAGCTGCAATCTCTTCAGTGACTCCTTAAAGGCGGAAACTAGGTTTATTTCTAAACTGAAGAAGATGATGGCATTTTCTGATGGCCATCATGGGTGTTGTGGTTCAGGGGTGGGCAGACTTTAGGCTTGTTGGATCTGCTTTCATTTTTTACTAGAAACCTAAGATCCACCAACCAGAGCCAGTTGTGAAAGAGATGGTTTTCAGTATCAAAACTGATGGAGCTCACAGGCCACCCAGAGATTTACCAGTAGATCCTGGTCTATGTTCTGCCCATTCCTGTTGTAGTTCAACCCACACAATCCCGGGCAGAAAATCCCAGTGTAGCAATGCTAGCTGCATCTTCTTCAGTTTAGAAACATATCTAAGGAAAGCAGGAGAAATGCCATTGCCTGCTCTCCTTGGCTTTGTTTCTTAGGGACTAGGATGGGGTAGTGCTGATGGGGAAATCAGGCCCCATAGAGAAGGGGTCCCCAACACAGTGCCCATGGGTGCCATGTTGCCCATGGGTGCCTTCAATGATACCTGTGAATGGGTCCCCAACATGGTGCCTGCAGGCATCTGATTCCTTTTTTAAATATATATATATAATTTGAAATATATATTAAGAAATTCATACAGCTTTCTAGCAATTATACATGAGCTTCAACAAAAGTGCACCAAACATCCAAACAGGTATCCATTTGAAGGTGGCATCTATATGCCACCCTTTCGAATATTGAAAACATTGAAAGGTCAATCTTTTGTATTATAGGAGATGAGTGTTTATCCTTCCAGTGTTGTCATATCAAGCTTTCAGCCGTCAAAAGAGTGCAGAGAATCCACTTACGCTGACCATTTGTTAATTTCCTTGGAACAAGTAAAGGGCATATGCATCAGTGAATGTTGAAGACCATTCCAGTACAAAAAAAATTCTGTGTAATAACCTCCCTGCAAAAAGAAGCAGCTACTGGACATGTCGAAAGCATATGTTTAAAAGAAGCATTAGTCGTATTGCACTGCCATCAATTAGCTGAATTAGGCAATCTCTTATTAAAGAGATGTTATGATGTCCAATAGACATGAAACAAAAAGTTTTGCTGAATAACACACGACAGGTAGTTGACAAAGTGGCAATCTAGTAATTAGGCATTTTGTGGTGGTGCCCATAGCAGTATCTCAAATTCCCAAAGGTGCCCACAGATCCAAAAAAGTTGGGGACTCCTGCTTTAGAGTCCCCCCCAACATTCAAATTTCAGTGTTTGCCTGGAATGCTCAAGGGCCCCCAAGTTGTTTTAAAACAGATGCAGATATGAGTTGGATCCAGGGTTAGTCATAAGCTACCTTGAATGCCATTTTTGGTAGAAAGGCAGGGCATAAATCAAATACATAAATAATTTGAGTAGACCTATTGAAATCAATGGGACCTCACTTAATCATAACTAACATGCCCCATTGAGTTGAATAGGCCTACTATGACTCCAACTATGCATTCCACCCGTTGTAGCTGGAGCAGGCATCACCACTGTCTGTATTTATTATAGAATTTAAAGTAGTTGTAGAGATTGAAAACGACAATATCAAATGCAATTTATCAGCTCTCAGAAAAATGAGCAAAGTGCATTTCTCTGGAGGATGAAAGTCTTTCTTTCTCCATTCTATACTCAGTGATGTCTGTGTTGAACTGATATCAACAGATGTACCAAGAGTGAGAGAAAATGAACAGAACACAATAGCATAGATCCTGACCTTAACTTTCACCTTCCTACAATTGTATTACTGATATTAGGATCAATGTTGCTCCCTCTTTTGGCTCTGGGCTGCTAGGATGTCTTCAAATGAGGGCAAAATATGTCTGAACAAATATCTGATTAACAAATGTCTGATTAACAAATAACTGATTAACATTCCCATTAAAATGAATTGGTATTCATAAGAGGCCGAGTCTCTGAATCAAGATGTAAATGCATGTAGGGCTGCAATCTTCTTCACACACCATATGTTATATTGTTGTGAACTGCCCAGAGAGCTTCAGCTATTGGGCGGTATAGAAATGCAATAAATAAATCAATAAATATGTGAAGAGGAGTTGCCAAAAGATTAAAGAGGCAATAGGGCTTCACATAAGGATGTACCTGTACACTACAGTCGCCATCTAAGGTCCTCCTCTGGGTCCCTACTCCGAGGGAAGCTCGGAGGATGGCAACAAGGAAGATGGCCTTTTCAGTGGTGGCCCCCCAACTGTGGAACGATCTCCCCGACAAGGCTCGCCTGCCACCAACACTGTTATCTTTTCGGTGCCAGGTTTAGATTTTTCTCTTCTCCCAGGCATTTAACAGCATACACTGAGCTTTTTTAACTGCCCCTGGATAGTTTAAATGATATATAGTTTGTTTTAGGCTTTTATGGTTTTAAATTTTGTATATTGGTTTTTAAATGTTCAATGTTTTTAATTGCTGTAAACCACCCAGAGAGCTTCGGCTATGGGGCGGTATATAAATGTAATAAATAGCAACAACAACAGCAACAACATGTTTTTTCTTATGCAGTCTGTGTTGGTTTTGTATGCATTCAGTCATATGTCGATCTGGTGTATGTTGGGAATAATGTGGGTTAGCGAGCGAACAACCAATCCACCATGGCTTATTTTCAGAGTGGATGATCATGACGTGTGAACTGGCCCAGTGCAGAACAGCCGCCCAACCTGGTGCCTTCCAGGTGTGTTGGACTACAATTTAAAACAGCCACTGGCAATGCTGGTTAGTGATGCTGCTGCAACACATAAGAAGTTGTTTTATACTGAATCAGACCAGTGCTCCATCTAGCTCAGTTCTGTGTTCACTGTCTGGCAGTGGCACTCCAGTGTTTCGACAAGCATCTTTCCCAGACGTACTTGGAGATGCCGGGGATCAAATCTGAGACATTTTGCATGCAAAGCATGTGGTCTGCCACTGAGCTGTTTTTTTCCCCTTTGGGATTTAACGGTACAAAATATTGTAATGCTAAAGCCTTTAAGAAGAAAATCTCCTACAAGCTTTGCAATGGATATGACAGATCTAATCTAGAAAGAGTCGTCGTCTTCTTCTTTTTTTTAAAAAAAAAATCTTTCTCTATTTGAGCAATTGAATCATGGTCTGATCTATGTACATGTGTGTATATTTACTACGCGAAGATGCATTTTTATTACCAGGCTACAAACCGCTGAAATGAAATGGGTTTTAATGGAGCAGGCGGTAAAATTGTTTGAACTTTTGTGGTCTCACTACTGTAACTACACTTCCCATTTCTTTGTATTTTTAATGAAAAGAGAAGAAAAGCACAACACGATGGATAATGAAACAATAAAACTATATCTAAATGGGTTTCACTGAACCTTCCCTGGAATAAATTATCTGCTGCTATGAATGTTTTTTTTAATTACCTAGAAGATAAGTAGTCAGAAAACAATACTATCTTAGAATATTAGAAGGATAAGTGTTAGAAACATTAAAAACATAACCGTGCATCCTGAGATGCCCTTCCATGACCAAAAGGGCTCTTTCTGTTTGCAGAAAGACCTTTCATCCGGAGAAAACTACCAGTAATGGAATGAAAAGGGAGGTAATTTTTGTTGATTCCCCATTCTCCATCAGCCCCTTGTGCCACACAATTCCAGGGGACCCCACAATCCTTTAGATCAGATTTTAAGGGCATATAGAGGACTGCAGGGAGAAAGGGGAATTGGCAACAATGGTCTCCCCATCTTTTGCCAATGAGAAGTTCCCATGAGCTAAATTCCACTCTTGGGATTCCCTAACATCTTACATAGGAAAATAAGAACCTGCCTTATACTGAGTCAGGCCCTTGGTCCATCCAGCCCGGTACTGTCAACACTGACATTGGCTCTCCAAAGTTTCAGGCAGAGTTTTTTCCTGCCCTATCTGGAAATGCCCAGGATTGAACCTGGGACCTTCTGCATGCAAAACATGTGCTCTACTGCTCAGCTAAGGTCCTTCCCATCTTAAGGTAGGAAATGAATGTAAGATTAAATGGATTACCAAAATATAAATGGCAGGATTAACTGAAGATGGGAAATATTATTTTTATATCTCCAAAATTATTGATGGCGTTTGAATTAATTTAGAAGTATGATTATGGACCCGGCTGAACTGCAAGTAAATACACAGGTTGAATCCAATGTTTGTCCTACTTAGAGTAAATCCATTAAAATGAATGAAGCTTAGATTAGTCATGACTGAGTTAGGGCCCATTCATTTTAGTGGGTCTACTCTAAGTAGGAGCCAACATTGGATTCAACCCCATGTACTCCTTTCATAAAGCTGTAGGATAGCAGCATTACATTATACCTTCTACGCTGAATTGGGAGGGTTTAAATCTTTAAATTAAAAAACAAAACAAATGAACGAATGAATAAATGAACAAGTAGCTAGAATCTTTGCAATAGGGAGAATCTAGGGTGACCAGATTTTGGAACCCAAAATCCCGGTCCAAAATGGCCACCCAAAGGGGGCGTGCTCCCCAAAAAACATAATATATATATATTTTTAAAAGGCCACCCTCAATGCGGCCAACAAGCAGATCAGATACCCCCCGCCACTCCCCTGAAACAAACCCCCCTCCCGCCTCCCGCTTCTCGCTACTGAAGGACAGGCCGCGAAGCCTGTTTCTCAGTAGATTTGAGCACCAGAGGCAAGCGGACACCCATGCAGGTAAGTGGGGTGGCTCTCCTGCCTCCCACCTCGCGCTCCTTACCTACAGGGGCAGCCGCTTCCCTCCGGTGCTCGGATCTACTGAGAAACAGGCTTCGCGGCCTGTCCCTCAGTAGAGCGCCGAGTGATGATGTCATCACCTGGTGCGCTACTGAGGGTCAGGCTGCAAAGCCTGTTTCTCAGTAGATTCGAGCACCGGAGGGAAGCGGAAGCCCTGGCAGGTGGTGGCGGGGGGTTTTCCCCCACCCGAAACCCCACCACCAAGCCACCCTCCCCCCAAAAATACCCAGCCCGGACCTACTGGGTCTGCCGCCACTCTCTGCCGCCGCCGCGTGATCCCTGCAGCCCCGGTTTGCCCCCGCCACCCCCTGGTCAACCCGGATCGCCCCAGGTTTCCTGGTTAGGACTGGGAAACCCCGGGCGATCTGGTCACCCTAGAATCTGTCCCAACAAATCTAGAAACAGTGGGCTAGTTTGCATGACACAACAGCCCATCATGGATTATTTTACCTGCAAGGTGCTACGATGTCTGCCAGCCACCATTATGAATATGCAAGCCCTGGCTGGGGGTTGCTGTAGCTTGTCCTGTCATCTGAACCCAGATGGCAGATGTTATTAGCTAGGCTGACCATATGAAAAGGAGGACAGGGCTCCTGTATCTTTAACAATTGTAGAGAAAAGGGAATTTCAGCCAGTGTCATTTGTATGCAATTAGTTCTTGGTGAAATTCCCTCTTCATCACAACAGTTAAAGTTGCAGGCACTATACTAGAGTGACCATATACAAAAGAAGGCAGGGCCCCTGCAACTTTAACTGTTGTGATGAAGAGGAAATTTCACCAGGAACTAATTGCATACAAATGACACTGGCTGAAATTCCCTTTTCTCTACAACTGTTAAAGTTACATGAGCCCTGTCCTCCTTTTCATATGGTCAGCCTATATTAGCCCTCACATAACCCTAAAACAGATCTGGGTTAAGCAAGGGTTCTTTAACCTTCAAATAATCCATGCTGCTCAGGTTCAGATGATATGACAATCCATGGCAAACCCTGGCTGGGCCTCTCATATTTAAAGTGCCAGCCAGCATGTGCTGCAGTTCCTCATGGGTAAATTAACCATATCGGGCTGTTGTGTTGTGCGAGCACCGCTATCTCCTTGGCTATCTGTGTTATGCTTTTATAATGTTAATAATGTCTATTCCCCTTTTCCAGTGTGCAAACAGAGAGATTTCTTATGTTCCCAGAACTTTTTACTGCCACAAAGGTATTCATTGCTACTATTTTTTCAGTTGGTAGCATGATTAAAGACCCATCTACATTTTGCTTTCTTTCTTTTTTTAAAAAGGAACATGTTTTGCCAAGTTATTCCGTCAGGAGACATCTTACCCCTTCCAGGTGGTTCACAGCAAAAGGCTTTTTTGAATTTTTTTTTAAAGTGGCAGTTTAAAATACCAAGCAATGCAGAAAACCAAGCAGAGTAAGATCACTGTTACTGAAACAAAATTCTGTGAATTATCTGTGTGGCAACTCTAAAATAAGGAAGATTGAAATCTGCAGTTATCCCTATCATGGCTGTAATGGTGTTGTTTTAATCCGAAAGAGAGGGGAAATATTCTGAAGAAGAAGAAGAAAAAACCCTTCTTTCTAAAGTCCATTAGCAATGCATGAAATAAGCCTTAAAAAGATTAAGGCTAAAAAGTCAGAGAATCTCTTGAAGATTCATATAAACCAAACTGTAAGAAATGGAAATTTCACTAGGTGTAATATGTGATAAAGAATCAGCGTAATTCAGAACTCCAACCTGAAAATGAGATTAGCCAGGTGAGTCATTCTCCCGTCAGGAACCAATTTAGAAAGTCCATTTGCAGTGGTGGTGTACGAATGATGAAGCAGGACTTTTGCTGGCTTTCCTTTAGCAAGCTTTTTACATCCTGCCATGCTGCCCAAATTGTATTTCAGATTAATCGAAGGCCAGGTGTCATCAGGAACCCAGCTCCATGAAGAAATGGTGGAAATTGTGGGCTCTATAGGTAACTAAGTTCTGAGCTCTTGTGAATCCTATTAAAACTGTGGGCCAGATAATGGCCTAGCTGTAAATACCTTTATGGTAGAGAGTGTCATTTTTAGGTGCACTGTCTTGTTCCTGGAGCTATATCCTGGCAACAGCCCCTTGTGCCAGATCCTGAGTGGAGCCATTGGTCACAACTTCACATTTGGGTTGGTTGAGGAAGAGTATGTTCCATGCAGTGGCTCTGCTATGTTCTGCGAGATGCCTGAATAGACATCACCTTTCTCATGGAATGTCAGATCTGCTGGCTGAGAGTTCTTGAGTTCCTGTTGAAATGAGACCCTTATTTACTGGCAGATTAGCCCAAGTCAAGGTAGTGGCTTTAACCTACTTAGTCTTCTGTGGCTCAGGACCCCAATACCTGATGGAGTACCCATACACTAGGATCAGTTTTGGAAACCTTCCTCTGAGTGCTTCCTCCAAAGGAGCTTTGGAAGATGTCAAAAAGGGAGAGTGCCTTTTTGTGGTGACTCCCCAGTTGTGGCTTTCTTTCCATTGAGGGCTATCTGGCTCCAACATTGTCATCTTTTCAGCACTGGGTTAACATTTTCCCCTATTATCAGGTATTGGATGGCATATAATGGGCTCTTTAATGCACCAGGTCCTGGATTTTCTTAGTTTTAAGTATTTAAAATTACAGATGTGTGTGTGTGCTGCCTGTTTATATGTCAGTGGTTTTTATACTATGCATAATACTGTATTCTTCTTTGTGGTCTCTGTGCATCACACCTATGGGCTCTGCGCCTGCGCTGAGCTCGACATCGGGAAAAAAAATTCTCTAGCTGAGGCTCCAATTAGTGTTTTAGGCGGGGACCCCTCCCCCACCATCTTACGTGCATGTCCACTCTGTTCCCGCCTCCCTTCAGTTCTTCTTCGACCGATGCAGCTGCTGCATCGAAGGGAAGTTTCTCTTCTTTGCCGACTCTCTGTGAGTTGTTTTTGTGGCGAATCCTGAGGTTTTTTCTTGCTCTTTCTTTCTCTTTTTTTCTTTTTTCTTATAGCTTAGTGTTTTTTTCTGAATATATATATATATATATATATATATATATATAAAGGTTTTTGTTAGTTAAGTAGTAGTATTTTTTAGTCTACGTTCCTATCACGTTAGCTGTTTTTTTGCATGGCCCTTAAGGCCCCTTTTCGGAAATGTGTCCGCTGCGGGAGTAAATTACCGGCCGCAGACGGGCACTCGTTGTGCTTATTTTGCTTGGGTGACTCTCATATAGTTGAATCCTGTCACCACTGCCAGGCTTTTTCAAAACAAACTAGGCGCCACTGCCTCGATTGGCTTCGAGCCGAGTTGTGGCGAAAAACGCTACAACCGGTCGCTCTGCCTGGGTCACAATCGAAAAAGAGAATGGCGACCGTGTCCGTAGCGTCGTCCTCCTCGACGTCGGCGCAGGATCCTCTGATGACCGAACCATCGACACCGACGGCTTCTCGACAGCCCTCGACATCGAGACAACCTCCACCTAGGACCAAAAAGGTCAAGCACACGTCCGAAAAGTCTGGGCTCAAGAAGAAGAAAAAATCTTAGCCCAGTAGCACAGCTGTATTAACAGCGTTGGCACCACCTCCTCCACGGCCAGTGTTGGAGACGTTTGCCATAGCCACATCACCAGCGGCAGACCTCCGCTCCATAACCTCAGACAGAGGCCCTAGTGAGCGCTCACATTCCAGGATCATTCGATCGAGGTCTCGATCACCGATTAGTGACCTTGCGAGCCGCCAACTGCCTCCGGCTCGACACGCTACCGATGTCAATCAGCCAATCGATGTGGAGGCCCAACATTCAGACCAAGGGTCTTGGCATCGTGAAGACCATCACCCTTCACTCTCGCCAACTACGTCGATTCCACCTCGACAACGACCACATCGCTCGCCATCGAAGGTCACCAGGTTCTCAAGATACGAAGCCTACCATGACTTTTCTCGTTCCCCCCACAGGGATACGGAACGCACCTCCGAGTTATCGTACCCGCTTTAGGGGTCCTACCATTGCGAGCCGGGTTGCTCCCACCGCCGCACTTTACGTCAATATCGAAATCGCCACGATGCCACCGAGACCATTGGTCACCCTCGCAATCTCCGTATGGACATCGTTACCATCCCTCGACGCCGAGATCCCGGTTCTCTCGATCTTGATCTCCATACTCGCCTCACTATCGCCCGTCGATGTCGAGACCGCCTCAACATCAATATTGGCACGACCTGCCTAGGTCTCCTTGCCTGCCCTCTCGCCGTTCCCCAACGCCACTTCGAGAACTGCCTCGAAATCGAGCGCAGGAACCGACGCAAACTGGGGACCACAGGCAGCAACAGCAGGCAATGCTCACGCCTACAGGGGCCCAGGCATCCGCTCCTCATCGGCCTGTGTCAGTGTCTTCGGACGACGACTACGAATCTGACTCTTCCTCCGCACCATCTCAGCAGCCTTCAATTCCATCGCCGGACAATGTGGCAGGCCGCCAAGACCATGCATCGCCTACGGAGGAGATGGGATCATTCTCAGAACAGATCCTACAGATGGCTAAAGCATTGGGTGTCGAAACCCAGCAACCTACTGAACGCATTCAGGACCCAGTTTTTGACGCCGTCCATACTGAAGCCTCAGCCCCAGTGGCTATTCTGTACCTTCCAACATTGCTGCAGGCGGTTAAGCACACCTGGGCTACCCCAGCATCCACGGTTCCGCCATCAAAGAGATTGGAGGCCATGTATCGCGTCCAACCTAAAGATGTGGAATTTCTCTTCGCTCATCCACGCCCAAACTCTATTATTGTGGAGTCGGCCCAATCCAAGGTCCACAAGTCACACAATTCACCCGTGGATAAAGAGGGACGTCGTCTAGACATTTCAGGTCACCGCCTTTACTTGTCTGCAGCGCTGGGACTCCGTGTTGCCAACTATCAAGCGCTTATGGCGTGATACCAGTTATTTATATGGGACAAAATGGGGTCCATATGTGATCACTTATCCGAGGATGAGACAGAGCTGGCTAGAGTTTTCCAGACGGAAGGCACACGTCTTGCAAAACTTCAGATTAATACTACAAAACATCAGACGGATTGCGATGCCAAACTTATGATGGGCGCAATCGCCCTTCGCCGCATCGCTTGGCTTCGCTCGGCAGGCCTGACACAAGATACCAGGTCGCGCATTGAAGATTTTCCCTTTGATGGCAAGGGCCTCTTCAACGTCACCACTGATGAACAGATGGATAATGTCCAAAAGGCCAAAACCACGGCGTGGAAAATGGGCATTGGCCAGCAGACACAGCAGCAGTACAGGCCCCGCCAATGGCAGCGACCACAACAGTCCTTCTATCACCGCCAACATCTAGACAGACCTCCTCAGGATCATACACCTCAACACCAACAGTGTAAACCGGCCGCCTCGCAAAAATTCAGGCACTCGCGCCGACCTGACTCTTTTTCCAAACGTCGCCTTTGACGCCATAGCTATGCTATGCACCATCGATGCACCCTTCTTCCAGGACCATCTTACTCCATTCCTCGACGCCTGGAAAAACATCACCACAGACACTTGGGTTTTATCCATCATTCAGCATGGATACCGTCTCGAATTCGAGACCTTCCCTCCCGTCGGTACTGTCAGAATCACGGCTCCGTCTGCTCCTCTACTACAGGAGGTGGCCTTCTTGTTAGACAAAGGCGCCATCCGTCGTGTCCCATCTTCCTCGGCACCACTAAGATTCTTCTCCCGTTATTTCACAGTACCGAAATGGGACGGGGGTCTCTGCCCCATAATGGATTTAAGGGACTTAAATACATTTATCCGTACCTGGAAGTTCCGCATGGCCACCCTCCAATCCATCCTCCTGCTTCTACGCAGATCCGCCTGGTTCACCTCGGTCAACCTAAAGGAAGCGTACTTCCACGTCGCTATTCACCAAGACCACCGCCGGTTCCTCTCCTTTGCCGTGGTGCACACCATGTACGAGTTTCAGGTCTTACCATTTGGCCTTACCACCGCCCCCAGAATATTCACCAAGTGTATGGCGGTCGTCTGTGCCCATCTCAGGACGCAAGGTGTCGAAGTATACCCGTACTTAGATGATTGGCTCCTTGTAGCAGACTCAAGAGTAGACCTCCAACGCTCATTCGCTCAGGTTCTCCGCCTCCTCGATCACCTCGGCCTATGCGTAAACTTCGAAAAATTCTCACTTATACCAACAAGAGACATAGAGTTCATTGGGGCCCGGTTGGACGCCGCTGCATCATGGGCGTTCCTCCCTCACACCAAAGCGGAAACAATCGCACAGGCTGCGCGCAGCCTCCGGGCGATAACAAGCCCATCAGCCCTCAGGATTCAACGGATGTTGGGTCTTATGGCGTCCACAGTTACTGTTGTCGAATGGGCCCGTCTCCACATGTGGCCCCTTCAGTTCTGGTTCTTTCAAAACTTCAACCCCAACGAACATTCCAACCATACCCGTCTCATCCTGCCATGCGATGTCCGCAACTCCCTCTTATGGTGGACTCGGACACCCCACCTCCTCAGAGGCATGCCATTTATACAACAGCCCCCGTCTCGCACACTCGCGACTGACGCCTCAAAGGCCGGATGGGGAGCCCATTGTGGGACCCTCCGCATTCAAGGCCGCTGGTCCACATTCCACTCACGCCGTCACATCAACCTCCTGGAACTCGAGGCAGTCCGGAAAGCCCTCCGTTCGTTCGAGCCACATCTTCGGGGTTGCCACATCCAACTGCTCATGGACAACACCACAGTCCTGTGGCACCTCAACAAACAGGGAGGGACCCACTCACGACCCCTGCTGTCGCTAACCCTCCGCATTCTGCTTTGGGCAATTGCGCGGAATATACGCATTACAGCCCTTCACATTGCGGGCGTAGACAATATCCTTGCCGACTCCCTCAGTCGCCGTTTTCATCAGTCTCACGAATGGCAGCTGTCCAGGCAGGTCACGAACCACCTCTTTCGGATCTGGGGACAGCCCACGTTTGACCTGTTTGCCACATCCAGCACAACGGTCTGCGAACAGTACTGCTCCAGAGCAGGGGTCGGCCTGAATTCACTGGGAGATGCTTTCGCGCTGCAATGGACGGGCACGCTGTTTTACCTGTTTCCTCCATTCCCTCTCCTCACGAAGGTAATTACCAAGCTCCTCCGAGACAACACGAATGCTATCCTCATCGCGCCAGCCTGGCCGCGCCAGCCATGGTTTCCGCACCTATCCAGACTCTCCCGGGGACATCGTCGTCGCCTCCCAACGTTTCCATCCCTCCTCACAATGCAGCAGGGACTAATCAATCACCCAGACCTCCAGAGTCTGCATCTCACGGCCTGGAGAATACTCGGGACATCCCAGTAGACGTGCCGGACAACCAGCATCATCTTTTTCAACCACCAATGACGTCCGATTTACCCTTGGGGTACAGACAGTTATTCTCGCTTCGTGAAAAACCTCTACGCTAGCATCGTACGCCCACAAATGGGTAGCTTTTACGCAATTTGCAAAGCTACACTCTTTTCCACTGCACGCAGCTTCCATCTCTCACATCTTATCCTTCCTTCACCACCTCTACTTAAAAGGCCTTCAGTACAGCTCCATACGGGTGTACCTTGCAGCACTCTCCGCCCACAGAGGCCACGTCAATGGACAGGCTCTTTTCTCCCACACGCTGGTTAAACGTTTTTTGCATGGGTACAAGAATCTTGTCCCACCTCGACACCCCAGGCCCCCTGAGTGGAGCCTATCAGTCATCCTCAACGAGCTCTCTACCAAACCCTTTGAACTGCTCGCCACCATGGACCTGCGTTTGCTTACCTGGAAGGTGGTCTTTCTGGTAGCCATCACGTCTGCCAGATGGGCGGGTGAGTTGTGTGCGTTGCGGGTCGACTCGCCGTTTACCATCTTCTCCAGCGACAAGGTCACCTTGCGACCAGACAGTACTTTCCTCCCAAAGGTCGTCTCTTCCTTCCACATCAATGAACCGATTGTGCTCCCCGCTTTTTTTCCGTCACCTTCTTCTGATATCGAGAAAAGGTTACACTGTCTCGATGTTCATAGAGCACTGGTGTTCTATAAAGACAGAACACAACATTTCCGTACCATTCCACGTCTCTTCGTTTTTTACGGCGGACCTAAGAAGGGCAAATTAGTTTCCAGCCAACGTTTGTCAGCCTGGATCATTCAAACCATCCTGCTGGCGTACCGCCTTTCAAAGCTCGACTTACCTGCGTCTGTTAGGGCGCATTCCACTCGTGGTGTGGCAACTTCTACGGCTTTTCAACGAGGCGTCTCCCTTGAAGACGTCTGTAAGGCAGCAACTTGGTCCACGCCGTTGACCGTTGCGACTCACTACAAGCTTGATGTACGATCTCGCAAAACCTGCTCTTTTGGATGTGCCGTCCTCTCCTCCTTACTCCATTGACACCTCCCACCTCCGGTAAGTGTCTTGCTTTTTACTTGTCCATAGGTGTGATGCACAGAGACCACGAAGAAGAAGAACAGGTTGCTTACCTGTAACTGTAGTTCTTCGAGTGGTCATCTGTGCATTCACACGACCCTCCCACCATCCCCTCTGGTGTCAATACCTAAAAAAAATTTCTGATACCTAGAGGCCTTATCTCTCCTGGATGTCCTGGGCTGCTAGGCGGTCTCAGGGAACTGAAGGGAGGCAGGAACAGAATGGACATGCGCGTAAGACAGTGGGGGAGGGGTTCCCACCTAAAACACTAATTGGAGCCTCAGCTAGAGAATTTTTTTCCCCGATGTCGAGCTCAGCGCAGGCGCAGAGCCCATAGGTGTGAATGCACAGATGACCACTCGAAGAACTACAGTTACAGGTAAGCAACCTGTTCTTTTAAGGCTTTCAATCTTTGTAACTCACTCAGTGAGCTTCAGCTATTGGGCAGTAGAGATAAGTAATAAAAGAAATCAAATAAGTTGAATTGTTTATGGTTATCACTGGTGTTTTAGTTTTTTTTATGGGGAGGCAGTATTTTAGTGTATAATTATTTTTAGCTGTTTTAAATTGTGCATGATTTAATCTTGTTGTAAATTAACTTGAGTCCTTTTTGAGAAAGGCATCTAAGAAAACTAGATAATGTTGTATAAGAATACAGTAGTGTTAGTCTTATTACTTGAGATCTACCAGGCCAATTTTGTTCATTTTTGTCTTAATCTGAAGCTTGAGCTGTGTAGAGATGCAGAAAATTTAGAAAGTTAAAAAAAACTTCAAACATTGAGCTTTAATAGCAATTAATTTCCTCTGCGACAAACAGGCAGGCCAACCCCTCCCCCAGCAGGATGATTGACAGCCCTGTTGGCCAGTTGGTGTGGCACACAGGCTGGCCCGAGGTACAGCCGCACGCTTGTCGCCAGAAGTGGGGAGGAGGAAAGGTGGCCAATTGGGGTACATGAGGGAGGAGGTGGGGCTGCACCGGATGCAGATTTTGGAGGAGGGATTCACCATGCATGAGCCCAACACCTGCAACTTGCGCAAGAAGTGCTGATCAATGCACTACTCCTTGTTGTCCAAAATAACTTAAAAGAGTCAAGGTGGGCACCACAGGAACTATTATGCAAAATCAGCCTTGGTAGCAGCAACCTCTTGCATTGGATGGCACCTCTTCCAGAACATAGCTGTTGTCCCACTTCTTCTTTGAAGCTGTTGGCACTGGTGTATGGTGTCAGGTATAGGTTTCAGCAAGTTGTAGTTAGATTTATTAGAACTAGTTTGGAATGCCTGTGCAAGCTTATTTCTGTCAGGATTTTCAGGGGAAATATAGAAGGGAGTAGTTTCATCCCCCCTTCTCTTGGCTTTGGGGCTGTAAGACTTCTGTGGGAAACTAATAGAGTGTTTAGAAAGGTGGGGGTCCTTGTTGAAGGAGACACACAGATTGTAGCGTAATCTTGGTGGACTGAGCAGAGCTGCCCTGTTTGGATACGAGCATGATTTACGGGCCAGAGTCCTTGTCTATCAAGTCATTTTGTACAGGCTCACACCTCCCTTTATAAGCTAGAGCAAAGGCGAAGAGCCTTAGCTAAAATAATCTTTCGACTCATGGCCCAAAATTTTTCTTTGTTTGGATCTATCATCGTTTGAGATTTTGAAAGCACTCTGCACATGGATTCTCTTTTATTTCTAGAATTCTAAGGACTGTGATATAAAAAGTACTGTGAAGCTTTTCATAGATTTGAACTTGCATTTGCTGTAGATTGTGTGTTTATAGTCAGCTCAGTGTAGTGGCAGGCTGGGATTGACCATTAGACTTTTATTCTGCTAACTCAGGTGGTGGGGAGTTCCCTGGGCTGAAGTACAAGTCCAGGACTCTTTGTGCCTGAAGTTTTACTTTCTCTGTGATTGTGTGTGTTATCAACCTCTCAGTGTAAGGGTAAACCAGGGTTAATTTTTTATTGTTAGACTTTTTCTCTGCAGACTCAGGTGGCAGGGAGTTCCCAGTGCTAACGTACAAGCATGGGAGTTCTTGTGCCTGTAATTTTTACCCACCCCGTGATCTTGTTTAAACTTTGGCCACGTTCCCTGAGTTACCAACGTGAGGCTGTGTTTAGACTAGCCCGCTTTGGATGGTTTGTTAAGAATTCCCCATTGTGATTGCCTGAAAGATCATATCAAGAATCTGACCCCTCCCTTGGTCAAGTTTAGAACCTGTTTTTAGAACCATTGAAATAGCAACTGAGAAACCAAGTTGTTATTGTAGTGAGTAGCATTTTGACTGTATGTTATCTCGGAGCCTAAAGCTTTCTGATCATTAATCAGCTTTAACTATTTCTGAAGTGTGTGACCATTAAGTTCTTTTACCATGGGATTTCCTCAAATAAAAAAAGTCTTACTGATTGGGTGTCCCGTGTCAGTTTGCCAGCACATGTGAATGCCGGAGGGAACAGGAATGCACGACATATGGGGGGAGCAGCCATCTGGAAAAGTCCTCATCTTCTATAGGGGTGGATGAGTGTGTAAATTTTGGTTTCCCCATTTCCCCAACCTTAAGTTGTTCCTGCATATTTTTTTTTTTAAAAAAAACGTGCACAAAGATGTGTGAGGATTTCCATGTGCATTTCTCCTAATGCATTTTTGTACATAATTATCTTACTGTATACATTTCTTGTAAGCCATTTCTGTTAATATGATGCATTTTGTATTTTATTTCCCCTAATATACACATTTTTATTCACTTTCTTTGGTTAGAGAACTGCATCTCAAAATTCAGAATTGTGTAAATATTGAACTGTGTTTCAGTTCGTGGATTGGTTTGGGAATTGTGAATTGGGTAAGTTCGCATTAAAATGTGAACTGAACAAATTCCTCCCTCATCTCTACTCTTCTAGGGTGGTGGTTCTGTTCCCCCACCCCATTTTACTAGAGCATTTCTGAGAACTGACTTAAGTAAAGAAATGTCCCAGCATCTTGACAGCTCAAATTGTTGGGGGAAGAAACAAGCGCTGCCTGTGCTTGAGTAAGCAATAAAGTCCAGTAAAATCCCAGCAGTTGAAGAAATACTCACACTCAGCAAATGGTGTATAATACAAGTCCTTTACTAGTGTTCTAATATATAAATATATACAAGGCACAACTGGTCTCTCCAGATATATACAGGCTTTTCCATATGGCTATAGCATAGCCTAGTCCTTCATCAAATCTCTCATACACCAGTCTCCATTCCACATAACTCCAGCCTGACCCACCACAGCCATTATTATTACAGCTGTCTTATATACATTTCTGAACCCTAGCTCAGCACATTCAATTATCTTATCCTAGTAGAAACATTCCCACTGTCAGATTCACCTTTCCCTGTAGCATAGAAAAAACTTTCTCTCTCTGCTCATTGACTTCAGCTGGCTTGTTCAGTCCTTCTGGACACTTAAACTTTTGTCCAATCAACTTTTAGACAACTTAAACTTAAATTTTCCCTGACACAAACAACCACAAAAAACCGCACAACCACACACTTCAGTATTGCTCAGGTAGGGATAATGCACTTTGAACAAAGTGCTAATGGCTCCTATATGGACTTCAGTGGCTACTGCAGAGGAGGAATTATGGTGCAGTGAGAAAGAAAAAAGAAACCACTGCAGGTTTCCTTTTAGTGGTGCAAATGCTCTGCTGTGTATTTCTGTACAGAAAACAGTTGTGGGTCATTGTACTCAACCACTACTCCTACTTAAATTTTTTTGCTAACATTTCTTCTCACCCAGGAAACAAATGAGTGTTTGGATGGGAACAGCTGCCAAATCATCTGTGGGCATTGCCACAAAATTTGTTAAGTTTGTGTGTTGAAGTCTCCACTTAATCAACCGCCATCTTGGTGAGAAATAGGCAACTGAGTTTTGGCCAAAGCTGTCTCAGGGTCTTTCCATATGTTGCATTTTTGTTTGCCAATTAAAGGGTTTTGTTTTTAATTGGACAATTAAAAATGTGATGTGCAAATCTGAGAAAGTAGCTTCTGAAAACATGCATCATAGAGGGGCAATCAAATTTATTTATTTGATTTTCACCCCATCTTTCTACCAAGAAAATGACACTCAGGGCAGCTTACCATCATAGGAGC
Source organism: Anniella stebbinsi (assembly GCA_029215795.1). Taxonomy (NCBI): domain Eukaryota; kingdom Metazoa; phylum Chordata; class Lepidosauria; order Squamata; family Anniellidae; genus Anniella; species Anniella stebbinsi. The sequence goes on along the minus strand of JARDYH010000001.1, from coordinate 344,973,627 downwards.
TTAAAAATGTTTAAAGCAAAAACTTTATTAAAACAACACAATTAAAAACACAAGAGTAAGAATGCAAAATAACAGAATATACAGGGTTAGCTGCAGCTCCCTATTGGATATTCATTTTGTGTTTTTTTCCCCTGTGTAATGTGCAACCCTCCCAAAAATATCACTGTTACCTTATGGCATTACGTCACCCTGTGGTATCCCAGCAGCATTAGCCATTTTGGGTACTTGCTGAAATACATCTCTAAAATGGATTAGAAATCTCTCTACTGACTCAGATGCCCCTATTTGTATGCCAAGAAGTTATAACTATATTGGGTGGCTGACTGGCAAGGTTAGCCTGCTAGTATCATACTGATTGCAACGAATGCCTTTCCCTGGCAAGGCTGACAAGGAAAGCTCGAGACTCTGTCCTTCAGGGGAGCGATGAAAAAGTTTTCAGAAGCATATTCCCTGTGGGGGCATTTTAAGCTGAATTGTGTGGGATATCGCTTTTTTATCTTGCTTTTGTCTGGAGGAAAGAAGGAAAGGGTGAAAAAGAAAAAGAAGATAAAACCCAGAGCCTTTCTACTCCAGCATTTTGACAACGGACTACAGAAGAGAGGAAAACTGGGCTTTGAACTATTTCTAGCTGGCTCATAAACCTCTGAAATTTTAACTTCTTATTTTAATTTTTTTTTTATAACTATATCTTAGTTTTACTTTGTCAGTAAGGATTCAACTCCTTTTTTTCAGTATATGATTTTGTTTTAATATTTTGCACACGTTCAACATGTTTAAAAAGCTCATTTGAACAAAAGGAAAAAAAAGAAAGAAATCCCAACAAATAAGTTTTGCTTAGGGGATTAGCATCAAATTGAACACTTACGTGTTCAATACATAATGCTAGAATTAGGATTCCAAGCCGTATAACTCAAAGTAAGGGGCTATAAAGTAGTAGTAATGCTGTCCGTGTACAATTTTTACTCTGTTCCAGCACCACAAGGCAAGTGAGATGCTTCAAATTCCATATATGACACAGACCTGAGGAGGTGTGGGACACTGGGGAATAAAAGGAAGTTCTTCCTCCTTGTTTATATAATTTGTTATTGTTTAGCTTCTCTCCCTTCTTCAATGCATTTTCAGAAACGAGAGATGCAATAATCTCTCTCTCTCTTTCTCTCTCTCTCTCTCCAGGCTATGGAAACATTGCCCCAAGCACAGAAGGTGGAAAAATATTCTGTATTTTGTACGCCATCTTTGGGATTCCACTCTTTGGCTTTCTGCTAGCTGGCATTGGTGACCAACTTGGGACCATCTTTGGGAAGGGGATCGCACGAGTGGAAAAGGTTTTTCGAGTAAGATTGAAATAACTTAATCTGTTTTTAATCTTGAATCCTAATGGCAGGGCAGGCATTCTCCTGGGAAAAAAATTATGGTAAGGGACTATGATATAAGAATAATCACTTATGTCATAACTATGCCTTCAAAATGTATTTGTCATACCTCTGTAGGTATATATATACAAGCAGTTTATGGAGATGGCTGAATTGGAGTGCTTGCTAACTTGCAGAGAATCTAGATATAATGATCATCTCTGACATCCGGTGGATTTGTGAGAATCCCTGTATATAAAAAATGTCTAGAAATGTCCAAGTACATCAAAGGTCAACAAGTGGAAGAAATTTGAAACAGAAGAAGCAAATTCATCCATAGATTCACTCTAGGTAGAAATTAAGGATGTGCAAGAATTTTGTTCCTGTTCGCAAATCCCAAACATGGGTAGGAACACAATGCTTGGGATTATTTTATTTTACAATTTCTGAACATTTGTATTCAATAGCATGCTTTGGTGCAAATGTGCACCTCTGAATATGTGCATATGCGCACCTCCAAATTTTTGGAGGTGCGCATTTTTGGAGGAGAGCATTTGCTCAGATCCCCCATAATTCACATTTTCACACAATAGCCTATGTACATTTTTGGTCTGGAAAATAGTGTATTTTTTCAATTGGGAAAAACTACACACTTTTGAAAATACACATTTTTCCCCAGTCAAATAATGTGCATTTTTCCTGATCAGAAAAAAAGGATGCTTGCATTTGGGAATGCAAGCAAGGCAAAATGAGTTTTGAGGAAGAATTAAGAAAAACCTAAATGAACTGGAACATTGTATCTTTGTCCATCCCTGGTAAACATAAAAGATCAAAAAAATGCTGTAGTATTGGGGACATATTAGCATCTTCCTCACCAAAATTCAGGATGGTTTTGAGATGGAGAAAGAAATCAAGGAGGTAACTTCACCTTCACCACCACCACCACCACCACCAAAAGAAGACATGCTTTAATAATGGGTCAATTCAGCTATCATCACATTGACCGTAAAAAACCCAAAAGCATGACAATTTCATGTAGATGAGACAGAGTATGACCAAGCATCTAGATAGTGATCCATGATTGTGCTTTAAAAGTAATGCAGTCAACAAGTGGAGAAACAACTGTTGATTTAAATCTGTATGGCATTTGGGATCTGGTCTGACTTTGAAACGGCGACCCCCAACTCCATCACATGCAAGGCAGTCTTCCAGCAGAGCTCTTCTTGTGTTCTTAGCAGTGGGGAGGGATAACTACTTTACTTCAAGTGATCTTTGGGGAGACATGATAGAGATGTTCAAAATTATGCATGGTGTGGAGAATGTGGATAGGGAAACATGTTTCTCTTTCTCTCGTAGTACTAGAATCATTCCACGAAACTGGTAGGTGGGAGATTCAGGACAGAAAAATGGAAGGACTGCTTCACATAGCACATAGTTAAACTATGGAATTCTCTACCACAAGGTGGAGTGATGGCCACCAATTTGGATGGCTTTCAAAGGGGGTTGGATAAATTCATGGAGGAGAAGGCTATCACTGGCTACTAGTCCTGATGGCTATGTGCTACCTCCAGAACCAGAGGCAGTAAGCCTATATGCACAAGTTGCTGGGGAACATGGGTAGGAAAATGCTATTGCATTTGTGTCCTGCTGTGGGTTCCTGGTTGGCCACTGTGGGAACAGAGTGCTGGTCCAGGTGGGCCCTTGGTGTGATCCAGTATGGCTCTTCTTATGTTCTTATGTTCCTTTGCATGCACCCCAGGCTGGGCGCTTAGGGTTAAAAGTGTACAGTAGAATATCAGCATCTCAATTTGCTGCTAGGATGTATCCCTTCCACGTATCTCTTCCAGAGTTAAAAGTGGGCTGCTTTTCAGCCTGCCCAGTTTTCTCCATATATAATTTATACATGCTTTTAAAAACTACAATACTTTTAAGAACTGCAGATGAATACACTTCCTACCCCTTCATTTGGCATACCTCTCGACTCCCACGAGATTGTCTCTGTAAGCATCTGCAATTAATATTAATCATATCTCTGTTAGGATGTTTTCTAACTCTGCAGAAGAAAATTACATTAAAAAAGAAAGAAAAGGAAATTAGTTTCATTTATTAAAACTTGCCATCCTAAATTGTGTGGTGTTGGTTTTTTAAAAAAAAATAATTGTATTGATCTACACCTAGTTCGCACAAATGGCCTGGTCCACTTTGGACAGCAGTTGAATGCTTCTCTATAGAAAGACAACGACAACAATTTCTTGAACATACAAAACAGCAATAAGCAAAAGGCCAGGCTAGACTTCTTCTTCCTGACATCCAGTTTTCTGTGGGGTAGGGTTTTTTTATATGGAAGGAGTGTTCAGCCATGCTACCCTTTATCTGCAGTTTGAAATAGTAATCCAGGAATAGTGTATTCACTTCATCTGCTATTTTGTGTGTATTGAAGAGTCACGTAATCAAGTGGATGACAGGAAATAAAGGCCACAATGATGATGCTCTGATGGTGCCCTGAGATATAGGTTGGTTGCAGGGTTCTGCTAGACATCAGACCTTGAGCAGGGATCAGGTTTCTCAGGAAACAAGTCAGAAAGATATCAGCAGCACCCACAGAAAGCTCCAAGTAGTGTTGAAAGCCTAACAGGATTGTATGCATGTTGCTCCAACAAAGATCAGAGTGAGACTGAGGCTTAAATAGGAAGATACTGGCCTCTAGGGTGGTTAGCTCCACCTCTACCTCTACCTCGGCTTTGACCTCTAAAGGTGTCTTATCTATTTTAGCAGCCTCAGACTGCAGCAATGTAGAAGTGATTATGGTCTCTTCATGGCCCAAGTCCTCAGAGACTGAGAAGAGTAATGGAGCCTTCTCTGGATGCAGGGGGCCTGCCCCCTTGGAGAACTGAGTCCTATGGAGATAATGCCTTTCTGTGGCTGAGTCTTCTCAGATGTCAGAATCCCCAGAGGAAAATGGTTCAGGGTGCTGGTCAGGGCTTTTATCTATAGCTGTATCCGCATATATCTAAGGGCCAATAGGAAGGCCTCTTGCTACTGCCTAATCTCTGCATGGCATTCTTTGAATTGCAAGGGCCTATGGAATTGGTCCACCATGCCTGAAGGTGGCTGTGCAAATCAAGCACTGGGAGGACCTGCACTGGGAGGACCTACACTAGACATTGGTTTAATGCAGAGGTGCCCATGCCAAGGGCAAAGCATCGATAGGGTTGATAACATTAGTCTTGACTGGGAATGGATGATTCGCTCCTTGCCAGCCTCTAACTCGGGTGGGCAACATGTGGACCGTATGCACTTCCCCTGCCATTTGTACAGCCCCCCCCCCATTTCCCCTGCCACTAACATGGCCAGCAAAGCCCAAAATTGCAGCGATTTTGCATTGGAACAGGGTGGGCAGAGTGCACATGCTTTGCTATCAAGTAGAATCTCACTTCTGGAAGTCTCCCAGAGGCATGATTCTGCTTGTATGTAAAGCGTGCGTATCCCATGCGCTTTGTTCCATTGCAAAATTGCTGCTGCTTTGGCTGGTACCACGGCAGCAATAAATTCAGTGGGGGCAGTGGAGTGCAGCGCCCCCTAAGTGGGAGCAATGTGGGCCTCCAACCCCCAAATGTTGCCTTCCCCTGCTCTAACTAAATAGACTTGTGCTTCTACAAAACTCTGAGTATTTATTTATTTATTTAAACATTAATATCCCGCCTTATATCACTAGGATCTCAGGGTGGCATACATATAAAATCATGCAAACAGTATAAAACAATAAATATACATAGCTAAACACAAATTAAACCATCAATCAAGCTAAAGCCACTGTAGAATTTTAAAACAATTAAAACTGTGTGCAACTTTGGTGAATTTAGCCATCAAAGGCTTTGTTAAAAGCCATGTTTTAACTTGGCGCTGAAATGAGGCCAGTTCCTGTGCCAGTCGGGCCTGCACGGGGAGGGCATTCCACAGCAGGGGTGCCACAACACAGAAAGCCCTCTCCCATGTCCCACCATAGTGTATGTCTCATGGTGGGATGCGGAGAAGGGCTTCTCCAACAGATCTCACATCTCAGATGGACATATATAGGGAGAGGTGCTCTCTCAAGTATGTAGAAATTGCTTTTACACTAACTGCGGCTGTTACCATTTTCTCCTTGTGATGTTTGACCCAAAGTGGAACCTCATGCACAAAGGTCAACAATATAAAACTGCATTCCATTTTGCTTGGTTGTTGTATAACTTGTTCCATCCCTGTTGCAGTTGGCTTCACTTGGGCACAAACCTTGCTGTACTAGGGGTGTGTGTGTGTGTGTGTGTGTGTGTGCGTGTGTGTGTGTGTGTGTGTGCGCGCGTGTGGGCCTGCCTGCCTGCCTGGAAAGCTTATAGGATTTGCTCCCCAATTTGGAACTTTTCCCAACTAATTTCTTTCGTGAGCAATTTGGTTGTTCACTGCAGCAACATTACTGCTAACACCCCTCCTGTACTTTCTATCTGACATCTTGGATCATGTCTCAGAAGCATGATGAGTAATGTCTCCCACAGGAATAAAACTATAGTGCACCCTCAAAAGAACTTAATTTGGTTACTAGTGTGGATTACTACTTGAGAGCACTGTATTTTGATTGCACCTTAGAAAGTTCTGGCAGCAATTTAAAGACTAATTTAATCTCTGAAGTTGAGGAGATTTGTCAGACTTATTCTGCTTGCATGCTGTTGACTGAGAGTGTTTTTGTACATGAAGTCTAAATTATCTTTTAGAGTCTAGCATACTATTTATGTAGGGTGACCATATGACAAGGAGGACTGGGCTCCTGTATCTTTGTATTGAAAAGGGAATTTCAGCAGATGTCATTTGTATGCATGCAGCACCTGGTGAAATCCCCCCTTCATCCCAACAGTTAAAGCTGCAGGAGCCCTGCCCTCCTTTGTATCTGGTCACTCTAGTATAGCTCCTGTGATGAAGTGGGAATTTCACCAGGTGCTTCATACATACAATTGACATCTGCTGAAATTCCCTTTTCTATACAACTGTTAAAGATACAGGAGCGCTGTCCTCCTTTTCATATGGTCACCCTAATTTATTGGAGTATTAACCTGGAATAGAAAATGAGAGAGAGAGAGAGAGAGAGAGAGAGAGAGAGAGAGAGAGAGAGAGAGTTGTATATTCAAAAGAGAATTCTAGCTAACTTGGGTTTAGCATGCGTATGGTGAGTTTAATTATAACTATGTTATTTTTTGAGAAATTTAGTATTTAAATTTATGATGCTATTATTATGTTATTAGTTATTATAGTTACATCGTGGTTTGTAATTGTTATAATATGGTTATTATAATAACTGTAGTTTAGCAAAGCTGCCCATTGAGAAGTTCATCCTTTTTGGGGGGACATACTTGAGTTGGCAGCTGGAGGATTCATCAATTCATGTAATTTCAATTTTATAGACATGTTATGGTAAAATTTGGCTGCCACAAATGGTAGTTATTGTGTCCAGTTTACCACTGTGGGGTGAGTGAGAAAAGAAGAAGAAAGCCTATCATTCATCTTTGGCTTTACTCTTGTTGACCTACCTTATGGGGTTATTGTAATGTTTACAGTACTTTGAAAAGTCTGAAGTACGGTGGGTTAAATCCAGTGTTGCACTAGCAGAATTGCACTAGCATGACAGGATGCTCCTTCCTTCTCCTCTCCAATGCAGCCCTCTGCTCCACCTGAAAATCTGCCCTCAAGGTTTCCTCAGCCCCCTAGAGCAGATTTTGAGGGTGTGGGTGGCTCCAAGCGTTGGTAGAGGCACAATTGCTTCCCTTCCAGTTCCACTGATGGAACTGCTCCTATCAGTGGAATGACAGTGTTAGATCCAATCCTACACAAATGCCAGGTATTCTTGTTGAGAGTGGCTTTCCCCAGATATGAAAAAGGAGCGAAAACAAGGACAAAAGTGGAGAGAGGGAATCTGGGAACAGTAAAATTACACGTGCAGTTTTCTGTCAAGAGTTTAGGCTACTGGCCAGTCAGGGATGGAGTATGTCTACTCTGAGCCACAACCTGATAACTGTGTTCCCAGATCCGAAGGTTAACTGGTCTTCTTTTGTTTTTCTTTTAGCAGTGTGGTCTTTGTGTTCCACAGCAGCGGTGCTTGTCCTTCAAAGACTCTTGAGCTTTGACCTAAAGATATTACAAATTGATATCACACCTGTCCTGACTTGAAAAAGATAGGGAACAGCTGTTTTGAAAGGATTTTCCCCCCAGTGCCATGTGGAGATTGACTTGCATGACTCCCCATTAACTGCGGTGTTAATCACACCACTTTAAATCCCAGTATACTCACTACAATGGTCCTATGAGCCCAAAGCAATTATTCCTGGTGCAGGAATCAAACAAGGGCTGAATGCACGATTCAGAGTTTGCTGTACTGCTTGTGTTACCCGGGCTCCTCTCTGTGAAAATGAGAGGTTGAAATAGATGCTACTCCTTAGAAGGAAAGACTTATTCACACTTTCCAAACACCAGATGTTCTTGCTAGCTAAACTGCAGCTTAAGTTGGACCAGGGCCAATGATCATTATTCCTTTTTCCTCACTCGTATTTTCCACAAATCACCATGGTGATTAACAATAAAGTGCTTAAATACCTATGAACCCAACAGTTTAAAAAAATGCTGAACCTTCCATTAGAAATGACAAGGATTTTATTTCTGTTTTGCAACATGCCTGCTTTGAGTCAGGTAAACAATTGAGAAGGAGAGTAATGGGAAAGATGATAATCATAATAATCTAAGCGCTGATTTGGATGTTCCTTAGAAGTAGTGATTCTGAAAATGTATTATTATTATTATTTTATTATTATTAATGGTTGGTATCCATTCATGGAAGGCTTTTATTTATTCATTTAAAACATTTCTTGGCTGCCTTTCAGGGCAGAAGCCCTCACAAGGTGGCTTACAACAATAAAATACATAAAATATTAAAAGCAATAAAATATTAAAAGCAATCAAACACCTCTGCTTCTACCTCCAAATTCTGATGTACTTTAAAAAGGCCCTAGGTTGCATGCCAGCCTCTTGGGGCAAAGCCATGGGTGCATCTGGGTGCCTACAGCCTTTCTTTCCACCTCATGCCAGCCAGCCAAAGCCTCTCCCTCTCTCTGTCTCCCGATGGTCCATCCAGGCTGGGCATTTGTTCTCTGTGGCCAGGGGAAGGATGCCAGTTTAATGTGTGGTCACATCTGGGGACTCTTCTTCAAAGTCTCCGTCTCCTGACTCTGATGCACTTTTAAAAGGCTCTGAGTGGCACACCAGCCTCTCGGGGCGAAGCCATGGGTGCATCTGGCTGCCTTCTTAGCCTTTCTCTCTGCCTCATGCCAGCCAGCCAAAGCCCCTCCCTCTCCCTCTCTCTCGCTCTGTCTCCCGATGGTCCAGCTGGGCTGGGCATCTATTTTCTGTGGCCAGGGGAAAGATGCCAGTTTAATGCGCATTCAGGTCCAGGGATTCTTCTTCAAAATCCTGCTTCCGACTCTGATGCACTTTAAAGAGGTGCTGGGTGGACTACGCAGACCCAACCCTTTTATCTCTTAGTGGTTTTACGCCCACTTGTTCTCTCTCCTCAAAGTTCTTTGGAATTTTCTTTTATGGTACTTGTTCACTAACAGTCAGCCACAGTATGAAAGAGCAGTGCTGAGGGTTGTTTCGATGATGATGATGATTAGTGTGGGTTGTTGTGTGTGATCAGGATCTCCCTCCTCACGAGGGGCCCGGGGAGGGAGGGGATCTGCCAGCCTGAGCTGGCTGACCGTGCCCTCCAGGTTGAATCCTCTAGACGGACTGGGTGGAACCAACACGGTTCCCTCTTAATGGTTTCACAACCTCTTGCTGTCTCTCCTCCAGCGACTCTTGTCCTAGGATAAAGCGATGACTGCTGTCAGGCAGTGTAGAGCCATACAGTCTCACAAGCCAATATGGTAAGAATACGGAAAAGCATCTTGTGCCAAAAGCTGAGCTGTGTACCACGAAGGCTGCTGCTGATAACTGAATGGAAAGGCCACTGTAGAATTGAAATGACCATGCACTGGATAGGTCTGGGCGAAGTTAAAGCATTGTGATTCCCTAACACCAAAATGGCTGAAAGTCTGTGAATAAATCACACTGCATTGTGCATTATTCACCATGCTTGCAGCTGCAGATATGCCAGGAGTCAGCCGATGCATTTGATAGGACTTGAATTTGGATATGTCTGAGGTCTGGGAAGGGCTGACGTTCATGCCACCCTTCTTCTCTTTCTCCTCCTATATGATCTCCACCACCATCTTTGGGAGCTTGAGGTAATCCTTCCACCTGCCAAAATAGTGGCAAAATTAGATGGTGATAGTTCTCTGTTGCCCACACTAAATGAGCACCATGACTTAACATCAGATGTCCCGGGAAATGATTCAGATTTAATTCCTGAATGTAGCACAGCCAGGAGGTTATCTCCAGAACGTGAGAGAAATGTTGAAAAATCTGACATTCCCAACTCAGATTCTTCAGTGATGACAGAATTAAATGAGTTCATGGAATTGGAGCGTTCGTACTCTGAGCCATCTTTCAGTGAAATTACCAAAAGAACTGTTGAACGTTCTGCTTCCAGTCAAAACGAGTAACTTGAGGAAACATCTCCGATGCAGAGTTCTTCTGTGCACATATGCAGGACAGTGTATCCTGACTACTCTTGGTACTTCTATCGAAATGAGAATAGCACAGCTCACACTTGGCAGCATGTTCTCCAGACTTATACCACCTTATTCCTCTGCCATGGCCAAGTTTCATCTCTTCATCTTTAAAAATGATGGAGCTTTAAGCATTTTGGTTATTTTTCATTTACTATAATTGAGTGGTTATCGGAAAATGGAGCGGTTCTCCGACAGATAATCCAATGAAGCGGAGCAAGGGAGCTGCTCCAAAAATCGGAGTGGAGAAGCCGCTCAGTGGAGCTCTGCTCCGAATTTCGGAGTGGAGCAGATCTGCTCTGCACACCCCTATTATTAATGTTTTAACCCCCAGAGCTCAGAACAGTTATAGCCTCTCCCCCCTCCCCCCAGCAATCCTCATCAGGATTGCTATTTACTTGGAGTTAACAGTGGTGGGGAAACAGCTAGGGATGTGCACTGACCCCCCGGATCGGATCGGATAGCAGATCGGAATCGGACCTGGGGGGTCGGATCGGATCGGATCGGAGGCTGGTCGGATCGGATCGGACCAGATGTCCGATCCGGATCGGACGCCATTTTGAATGCTTTTTCTCATAGCCAAGTATTGTTTTACAAAAACGCCTATAACTTTTTCATTTTTAAAGATAGAAGGATGAAACTTGGGCACATTGTAGACTGGTTAGGGATAGTTATCTGTGAGAAATTTCAGAAAGATTGGTGCATGCGTTTTGTGGCAATTAATTTTTTAATAAATACACAGGAATGCTTATAACTTTGTCATTTTTAAAGTTACAAACATGAAACTTTGCCACATTGTAGGAGGTACCTTGGGACCTATGTGTGTGAAATTTCAGAAACATAGGTGCTTGTCTTGTGTGGCAATTAATTTTAGAAAAATGGGTAGTAGTGGGGTAAATACAGTTACGCCTCCCATTTTTTTATTTTTTAAGATACAAACAGGAAACCTGGGCACATTACAGGTACCACTTGCCTTGATATGTGAGTGAAATTTCAGAAACATTGGAGCTTGCCTTGTGTGGCAATTAAGTTTTGAAACAATGAGGAAAGAAACACCTATAACTTTGTCATTTTTAAAGTTACACACATGAAACTTTGCCACATTGTAGGTGGTACCTTGGGACCTATGTGTGTGAAATTTCAGAAACATAGGTGCTTGCCTTGTGTGGCAATTAATTTTAGAAAAATGGGTAGTAGTGGGGTAAATACAGTTATGCCTCCCATTTTTTTAGTTTTGAAGATACAAACAGGAAACTTGGGCACATTACAGGGAACACTTCACTTGATATGTGTGTAAAATTTCAGAAACATTGGTGCTTGCCTGGTGTGGCAATTAATTTTTGAAACAATGAGGGATTCATTGGACAGCACTTACCCATAGGGATTCATTGGAGAGTACTTGTCCATAGGGAATCATTGGAAAGCACTTTCCCATAGGGAATCATTGCATTGCACTTTCCCACTGAGAAATGCAGTTATGCCTCCCACATTTTTATTTTTGAAGATACAAACAGGAAACTTGGGCACATTGTAGACTGGTTAGGGATAGTTATCTGTGAGAAATTTCAGAAAGATTGGTGCATGCATTTTGTGGCAATTAATTTTTTAATAAATACGCAGGAATGCCTATAACTTTGTCATTTTTAAAGTTACACACATGAAACTTTGCCACATTGTAGGTGGTACCTTGGGACCTATATGTGTGAAATTTCAAAAACGTAGGTGCTTGCCTTGTATGGCAATTAATTTTAGAAAAATGGGTAGTAGTGGGGTAAATACAGTTACGCCTCCCATTTTTTTTATTTTTTAAGATACAAACAGGAAACATGGGCACATTACAGGGAACACTTCACTTGATATGTGTGTAAAATTTCAGAAACATTGGAGCTTGCCTTGTGTGGCAATTAATTTTTGAAACAATGAGGAAAGAAACGCCTATAACCTTTTTATTTTAAAAGTTAGAAGTCTGAACATTGCTCACTTTGTAGATGGGTTAGGGGTAGATATGTGTCAGAAATTTCAGAATGATAGGTCCAGGCATTTGATGGCTATGGAATTTTTAGATAAAATGTTTCAAAAAATTTTCCACAGAGGCCCGGTCTTCCCCTCTTCCCCCTCCCGCTTCCCGCGAAGAAAAGGAAACACTCTCTCGTCTCGATCCCTTTGATCCTGTTGCTAGTATCCATTACAGGGCTCGTGTCTGCTTTCACTTTTTACTCAAGCAGAACGGCTGAGCCTAGCTGAGTTTTGCAGCCATGCGTGCAAGGAAGGATCTCTCTCATCTCGATCCCTTTGATCCTGTTGCTAGTATCCATTACAGGGCTCGTGTCTGCTTTCACTTTTTACTCAAGCAGAACGGCTGAACCTAGCTCAGTTTTGCAGCCATGTGTGCAAGGAAGGATCACTCTCTCTCGATCTCTTTGATCCTTTGTTCCTCCCCTTCTCCTCCCCCTCGCCGGCGTTGTGTGTGCGCCCCGCCGGTGCCCTCGCGTGCGGGCCGGTTCCTGGGCAGCAGAGGCTCTGCCTGGCTGCTGTGAGGCTCCTGAAGGGCTTGCCTAATGCGGGCTGTTGTGCTCCGCTGGGCCGCGGGGGTAGGTTGATGATGAAGAGGATGATGGGGAGGGCGTTCAATGGCCCCTCCGCTCACCAACTGACAGCGCGTGCTCCGCTCCAGACACCCGGCCTCGGCAGCCAGGAGGATACGCTGCCAAGCCCGCCGCCGCCGCCCGCGCGCTCACACACACCACCCGTCCATTATCATTTGGGCAGCCCTAATTAAGGAGCGCTCAAAAAATGGCAAAACCCCCTCTCCTTTTTTCTTAATTCCTTGCAGCTCCCACGATTTAACCCTTTCCTATCAGCTACAATTAATTAATAGTAGGATGACCAGTACCAGGAGACTGGTGTGTACAAATGTTTTTTTTTTTTAGGCTTGAGATCATAAAGAGGCAAATATTCTACCTACAGTATTGGAAGCAGTATGTTGGGAAACAAGGGTGACCATATGACAGTTAAAGCTGCAGGAGCTATACTAGAGTGACCAGATACAAAAGAGAGCAGAGCTCCTGCAATTTTAACTTTTGTGATGAAGAGGGAATTTCACCAGGTGCCGCATGGATACAAATGACACCTGCTGAAATTCCCTTTTCTATTCCACTGTTAAAGCCCTGTATTCCTTTTCATATGGTCATCCTACTAATTACATTTTTTAAAAAAGTAATAATACATACTGCTTCCAATACGGTAGGTAGAATATTTGCCTCTTTATGATCTCAAGCCTAAAAAAAAAAAACATTTGTACACACCAGTCTCCTGGTACTGGTCATCCTACTATTAATTAATTGTAGCTGATAGGAAAGGGTTAAATCGTGGGAGCTGCAAGGAATTAAGAAAAAAGGAGAGGGGGTTTTGCCATTTTTTGAGCGCTCCTTAATTAGGGCTGCCCAAATGATAATGGACGGGTGGTGTGTGTGCGCGCGCGGGGCGGCGGCGGGGGGCTTGGCAGCGTATCCTCCTGGCTGCCGAGGCCGGGTGTCTGGAGCGGAGCACGCGCTGTCAGTTGGTGAGCGGAGGGGCCATTGAACGCCCTCCCCATCATCCTCTTCATCATCAACCTACCCCCGCGGCCCAGCGGAGCACAACAGCCCGCATTAGGCAAGCCCTTCAGGAGCCTCACAGCAGCCAGGCAGAGCCTCTGCTGCCCAGGAACCGGCCCGCACGCGAGGGCACCGGCGGGGCGCACACACAACGCCGGCGAGGGGCAGGAGAAGGGGAGGAACAAAGGATCAAAGAGATCGAGAGAGAGTGATCCTTCCTTGCACGCATGGCTGCAAAACTGAGCTAGGTTCAGCCGTTCTGCTTGAGTAAAAAGTGAAAGCAGACACGAGCCCTGTAATGGATACTAGCAACAGGATCAAAGGGATCGAGACAAGAGAGATCCTTCCTTGCACGCATGGCTGCAAAACTCAGCTAGGCTCAGCCGTTCTGCTTGAGTAAAAAGTGAAAGCAGACACGAGCCCTGTAATGGATACTAGCAACAGGATCAAAGGGATCGAGACGAGAGAGTGTTTCCTTTTCTTCGCGGGAAGCGGGAGGGGGAAGAGGGGAAGACCGGGCCTCTGTGGAAATTTTTTTGAAACATTTTATCTAAAAATTCCATAGCCATCAAATGCCTGGACCTATCATTCTGAAATTTCTGACACATATCTACCCCTAACCCATCTACAAAGTGAGCAATGTTCAGACTTCTAACTTTTAAAATAAAAAGGTTATAGGCGTTTCTTTCCTCATTGTTTCAAAAATTAATTGCCACACAAGGCAAGCTCCAATGTTTCTGAAATTTTACACACATATCAAGTGAAATGTTCCCTGTAATGTGCCCATGTTTCCTGTTTGTATCTTAAAAAATAAAAAAATGGGAGGCGTAACTGTATTTACCCCACTACTACCCATTTTTCTAAAATTAATTGCCATACAAGGCAAGCACCTATGTTTCTGAAATTTCACACATATAGGTCCCAAGGTACCACCTACAATGTGGCAAAGTTTCATGTGTGTAACTTTAAAAATGACAAAGTTATAGGCATTCCTGCGTATTTATTAAAAAATTAATTGCCACAAAATGCATGCACCAATCTTTCTGAAATTTCTCACAGATAACTATCCCTAACCAGTCTACAATGTGCCCAAGTTTCCTGTTTGTATCTTCAAAAATAAAAATGTGGGAGGCATAACTGCATTTCTCAGTGGGAAAGTGCAATGCAATGATTCCCTATGGGAAAGTGCTTTCCAATGATTCCCTATGGACAAGTACTCTCCAATGAATCCCTATGGGTAAGTGCTGTCCAATGAATCCCTCATTGTTTCAAAAATTAATTGCCACACCAGGCAAGCACCAATGTTTCTGAAATTTTACACACATATCAAGTGAAGTGTTCCCTGTAATGTGCCCAAGTTTCCTGTTTGTATCTTCAAAACTAAAAAAATGGGAGGCATAACTGTATTTACCCCACTACTACCCATTTTTCTAAAATTAATTGCCACACAAGGCAAGCACCTATGTTTCTGAAATTTCACACACATAGGTCCCAAGGTACCTCCTACAATGTGGCAAAGTTTCATGTTTGTAACTTTAAAAATGACAAAGTTATAAGCATTCCTGTGTATTTATTAATAAATTAATTGCCACAAAACGCATGCACCAATCTTTCTGAAATTTCTCACAGATAACTATCCCTAACCAGTCTACAATGTGCCCAAGTTTCATCCTTTTATCTTTAAAAATGAAAAAGTTATAGGCGTTTTTGTAAAACAATATTTGGCTATGGGAAAAAGCATTCAAAATGGCGTCCGATCCGGATCGGACCTCGTCGGATCGGATCGGATCGGATCGGAGGTTGGTCGGATCGGATCGGATCGGATTTTCCCGATTTTGGGTCGGATCGGATTCGGATCGTGGATCGGATCCGATCCGATGCACACCCCTAGAAACAGCTATCTCTTCCTGCTCCCAGCTGATGGCTGACCAGCCACACAGTGGGGAAAAGTAGAGAGAGTGGTTGCGGGCTCCATGTGGTCCATGGGCTACGGGTTGCACACATCTGCTTTACATGAACAAGCCTTCAGGATTGAAAGATTTTGTTGCCATGGGCCCTTATTCACATTGACACGTTGCTGCCTTGTATACATGTGTAAGAACCAACGTAGACTTAGGGGGCCTTAACCAGAGGTATACACAGCAGATGTATACACTATTCTCTTACTAAGAACCATGTTGGATCAAACCAAGGGTCATCCAGTCTGGCACTCTGTTCATAAAATGGCTATCCAGAGTGCTATGTCCCACAGGCTGGGCCTGAGATGGGTTAACACAAATGGAACAATAGTTTGGATCAGGCCACTAAAGAGAAGGTGCAGGGAGGTTCCTTGCCTTTCAATTAATTCAACCTTCAAAAACAAATAGGTATCATTAAGTGAAGTGATTCACCTATCTGACCTGGCTGAGGCTGCCTCTACAAGAGGCATTTAAAGCTCTTTCAAGGCGCATTTAAAAAATTACCTCTACAAGAACGGAGCGCAAATCGGGCGTAGAGGCGCGCTATCCCTCCGATTATGCGCATTATCGAATGTGCGTTAAACAGCGAGTTTTATTTTGCCCTGGCCGTTAAAGCGCATTTTGACTATGTGAACAAGCGCTTATGCGCATTAACTACTTGTAAAACGCACTTTGGTCATCCGTTAATGCGCTTCGCCGCCTCTCGCCACCTCTCGTGCAGAGGTATTAGGCGTAAATGCGCTTCTGCGATTATGCGCATAATCGCCTAACCAGGCGCAAAAGCGTATCCTTGTAGAGGGGACCTGAGTGGTGGGGATGCTTCAGGATTGAGCCATTTTCCCCCCTCCAGGGCATTTGATTGGCCAATACAAAGATACTCCCCAGATCTGTCAGCTGGCCAGTGGCATGTTTTCCCTGGTCGCAAGGAACAACCTCCTTTAATTTAAGAAAGGAAGAGCATGTACATTCTATGGCTTCTTTACCTCTGTGGCAGCTCCAGAGCCTTAACAGCATTCCTGGCAGCCACAAACTATGGCTTCTGGAACAAAATGGATTCTATAGCCAAGGCATCAGGCTGATGCCAATTAAATCGATACTGTGCACTACATGTGCCAGAGAACAAGTGCAATGAGCTCCAGATTTGTGTGCCTCAAACCGGACTGGGGTCTCTTAAGAGAAAAATAAAAGAGAGCTGAGAGGTTACTTCTGGAAAGAATGCAAACCTGTGAGATTTATAGCAACTGCAGTCATAGCATTTTGAAAGCACATTTGCTTCCTATCCTAGTGCTTCTGCTGTGTTGTCAGTTTCTATAGATGAGCAAAAACAATGGTTGCACACAGATGGGGACAAGATAAATCCTACAGATCAGATATAAGCTCCTTCTCAGACAACCTTTTGCAGGCTCTTTTATTCAGGTTGTATCTGGTTCCTCTTGTAGGCAGTGAATGCCTCCAAACTGGGGATTGGATTTGGGGGTTTCTTTAAAAATCCACTTTGAGGAACAAATGTTTGGTTTAATTCTTGAACTACTACAACAGCCATGCTAGCTGGGAATGGTTGGAGTTTCAGGCCTTTATCACACCTACCCTGTTTGCTTCTGTGGGTTCCCCCTCCGTTTCCTATGCGAGTGTAGCCTTTTGAATCACATGTGGTCAGTTTTGCTTCGATACCTCAGCTCAGCCTGCTGAACTTGCCTGAACTTGCCTGAAACGGACTTTGTCCGTTCAGGGTTAAATCGAAACAGAAACTAAAAATGGAGCACTCAGGGTGTGAGAACAGCGTGAGGGGGACAACGTCATGTGAGTCCCTCGCTGAAGATCTGGATCAAAGTCGCGGTGAGCGTGTTTAAAACCGCTTGTGTGATAACAGCTTCAGTCCAACACATTTGGAGGGCACCATGTTGAGAGAAGCTGTAATATATCGATGGCCAACTAATGTATCCTTGAGGCAGATTAATAAAGTTGGCACCTCATACTTGTAAGTTCTTTATAGGAGCTCATGTGTTTTGACAGTGATGGTGTCATCACCTGATGGGTCTCAGGAGTGAACATGCTTCTTGAAAAGTCCCCCTTCAGTTATGATGCAGTTCAAACTGAGGGCTCATGTAGGAGCTTGAGGCTCCATCCTCTCCTGGTTCTCACCCAGATCCTGATACAAGGCAGGTGTTTGCATGCACTTTCCCTACCTCCCAGGTAGGCTGATGAGAGTCTAACCAGGCATTTTGGTAACAGCCCTGGAGGACTTGTCTGTGACACCATCCCCTTGCTTCTTGTGATCCTGGGGGAGATGATGTAGATGATGTGACTCCAAGAGATGGCCAGGAACCTGGGCCACTGCTATAGAGAACTCCAATCATAAGCCCTCTTCTCCCAAATTGTCGTGGTCCCAAACTGAATTGGGGCTGTGTGTGCTTGTAGGAGAGGAGGGAATACAATCACACGTAGTCACCCCACCATGTATGACTAGGAAAACATTTAACTTGGCCCCAAGAAGACCCAAGATTCCAAGTCTGAGCAGGGCTGAACCCTGACACTCCCCTTTCCATCTGTAATGATATAAGATCCCTTTAATCATATTAAAGTGAACAGAACCTGTGAAGCAGTTGCACTTGGGGGTTTGTGACCAAAGTTGTTTCATCAGCAGATACTGTTTGGAAAATGTGAAAGATCAGGACACAGACGAGAACATTTTTTTTATTGATTTGTAGTATTTCTTCACCACCCCATAACCACAGTTCTCTGGGCGACATATATAAATAATGGTTAAAATAATTGTTCAAATACAATATGTACAATGAAATTACATTATCAATTACATAACACAGATTAAGCAGTACTATTAAGCAGACAGGTCTTAATAGGTTAAAAAGGCAACCCTCCGCAGTATCCTGTAAAAAGTCCCCAAAGGCTTCCTTAAATGCTCGGGAGAATCAAAAATTATAAAGACATTTCCAAAAACAATACAAGAGAGCCTCTCTGAGGAGAGCTTTCCACAACCATGGTGCTACCACAGAAAAGGCCCTCATTGTAGCTACCTTGCCAGATCTCACTTGGTGTGTGCTCCGAGTAGAAATATATTAAAGCAATTTAGAGCTGTTTTAGAAACTTGTTTAAAGTGGGGGTGCAGTATTTCAGGCCCAGGGGCCAAATCTGGCCCTCAGGGTTTCCCCAGAAGGCCACACCCCTTCCCTTGGAACATATACACCTTTCTAGGGATGTGCACTGGATCGGACCCGATCCACGATCCGAGTCCGGTCCAGTGGGAAATCGGATAAATTATCCGATTTCCGATCCCGCAGCTGGATCGGCCGATCCAATCCGAACCGGTCCGAAAAAGCTCCGAACCGGTTCGGCGGATCGGCGGATCGGCGGGCGCCCACTGGCGCCCACCGCCGCTTCCATTGGCGGGCGCCAGCGGGCGCCCGCCGATGAAAGTGGACAGCGGGGGGGGGGGGGAGGAGGGGGGCACTTACCTTCTCGGCCCGGTGGCTCCCGTCCGGCGCCGGCGCCTACTACTACTAGCAGGCTCCGCGGCCTGCTCTAGGGTGGCGCGCCGGGTGATGTCATCACCCGGCGCGCTACTCTAGAGCAGGCCGCGGAGCCTGCTGGTAGTAGTAGGCGCCGGCGCCGGACGGGAGCCACCGGGCCGGGAAGGTAAGGAGGGGGTGCGTGGAGGGGAGGAGGGGGCGCGCGGAGGGGGGAGGGGGGAGGGGGGCCCTTACCTTTCCGGCCCGGCGGCTCCCGTCCGGCGCCGGCGCCTACTATTCCCAGCAGGCTCCGCGGCCTGCTCTAGGATGGCGCGCCGGGTGATGTCATCACCCGGCGCGCTACTCTAGAGCAGGCCGCGGAGCCTGCTGGAAGTAGTAGGCGCCGGCGCCGGACGGGAGCCGCCGGGCCGGAAAGGTAAGGAGGGGGTGCGTGGAGGGGAGGAGGGGGCGCGCGGAGGGGGGAGGGGGGCCCTTACCTTTCCGGCCCGGCGGCTCCCGTCCGGCGCCGGCGCCTACTATTCCCAGCAGGCTCCGCGGCCTGCTCTAGGATGGCGCGCCGGGTGATGTCATCACCCGGCGCGCTACTCTAGAGCAGGCCGCGGAGCCTGCTGGAAGTAGTAGGCGCCGGCGCCGGACGGGAGCCGCCGGGCCGGAAAGGTAAGGAGGGGGTGCGTGGAGGGGAGGAGGGGGCGCGCGGAGGGGGGAGGGGGGCCCTTACCTTTCCGGCCCGGCGGCTCCCGTCCGGCGCCGGCGCCTACTATTCCCAGCAGGCTCCGCGGCCTGCTCTAGGATGGCGCGCCGGGTGATGTCATCACCCGGCGCGCTACTCTAGAGCAGGCCGCGGAGCCTGCTGGAAGTAGTAGGCGCCGGCGCCGGACGGGAGCCGCCGGGCCGGAAAGGTAAGGAGGGGGTGCGTGGAGGGGAGGAGGGGGCGCGCGGAGGGGGGAGGGGGGCCCTTACCTTTCCGGCCCGGCGGCTCCCGTCCGGCGCCGGCGCCTACTATTCCCAGCAGGCTCCGCGGCCTGCTCTAGGATGGCGCGCCGGGTGATGTCATCACCCGGCGCACTACTCTAGAGCAGGCCGCGGAGCCTGCTGGAAGTAGTAGGCGCCGGCGCCGGACGGGAGCCGCCGGGCCGGAAAGGTAAGGAGGGGGTGCGTGGAGGGGAGGAGGGGGCGCGCGGAGGGGGGAGGGGGGAGGAGGGGGCGCACGGAGGGGGGAGGGGGGAGGGGGGCCCTTACCTGCCCGGCCCGGCGGCTCCCGTCCGGCGCCGGCGCCTACTACTACCAGCAGGCTCCGCGGCCTGCTCCAGGGTGGCGCGCCGGGTGATGTCATCACCCGGCGCGCTACTCGAGAGTAGGCCGCGGAGCCCGCTGGTAGTAGCCGCCGGCGCCGGACGTGCCGAGAAGGTAAGTGGCGGGGAAGGGGGCTTACCCCCCCCCGGAGCCGTCCGCTTCTATCCGCTGGCGCCCGCGGGCGCCAGCGGATGGAAGCAGGCGGCCCCAGGGGGGGTAGGGAGCGCGGGGGAGGGGGTTTACCTGCCGGGGCCGTCCACAGCGGACGGCCCCCGGGGGGGGGGAGGGAGTTAGGCCCCCCCTTACCCACCCGCCGCCATTTTTTCCTCATAGACTTGCATTGCAATGCAAGTCTATGGGGAAAAAAATGGCGGCCGATCCAAAAATTTCCGATTTTTGGATCGGGATAGGACTCGATCCGGTCCGGGGGGCCTCCGATTTTGTCCGAACCGGTCCGGGACAAAATTGGAGGTCCCGATCCGGGTCCCGATCCGATCCGGGGGGTCCGTGCACACCCCTACACCTTTCCCCAACCATTGATCATTTGGTAGTTTCCTTGTTTTGTGAAGTTCTTTTCCCCATCCCAAAAGGCTGAAAGAATAATAGAGGCATAGAACAGTAACGTTGGAAGGGGCCTATAAGGCCATCAAGTCCAACCCCCTGCTTAATGCAAGAATTCACCTTAAAGCATACCTGACAGATGGCTGTCCAGCTGCCTCTTGAAGGCCTCTAGTGTAGGAGAGCCCACGACCTCCTAGGCAATTGGTTCCATTGCCGTACTGCTCTAACAGTCAAGAAGTTTTTCCTGATGTCCAGTCGGAATCTGGTTTCCTGTAACTTGAGCCCATTATCCCGTGTCTTGCATTCTGGGATGATCAAGAAGAGTTCCTGGCCCTCCTCTGTGTGACAACCTTTCAAGTACTTGAAGAGTGCTCAGTCTTCTCTTCTGAAGTCTAAACATGCCCAGTTCTTTCAGTCTCACCTCGTAGGGCTTTGTTTCAGAACCCTGATCATCTTCGTTGCCCTCCTCTGAACTCCCTTCAGCTTATCTGCATCCTTCTTGAAGCGTGGTGCCCAGAACTAGATGCAGTACCCAAGATGAGGCCTAAGCAGTGCCAAATAGAGGGGAACCAGTACCTCGTACGATGTAGAAGCTTAGGCCTCTCCTAAGACTTATTTAATTGCAGTAAGAGCTTTAAATTAAAATATGGTGGTAGTTTTGGTATTGGTCCCACCCCTTTTGCTTTTGACCCACCCATGTGGCCCCCAAAAGCTTTTCAAAATGGAATCCAGCTCTTGGGCTGATAAAGGTTCTATACCCTGTATTTAAATTACATAGGAACATTGGCAGCTGCCTTATACTGAGTCAGACCATTGGTCCATCTTGCCAACAGTGGTTGGCAGCATCTCTCCTAGTTATCAGGCAGGATTCTTTCCTCACCTTACAGCTGGGGATCGAACCAGGGACCTTCTGCTTCCAAAGCATGTGCTGTATCACTCTGAGCTGCAGCACGGAAATGGACTGGAAGCCAGTGGAGCTGCCGAACCCCTGGTGCAATATGTTGAAAATTGCTTGGTGTAGAGAAGCTTGTAAACAGTGTTGTCAGAGGGAATTGAAATGCAAAAAGTACAGACAGTGTTTCTTCCCTCTCATTTTCTTTTGCAGAAGAAACAAGTGAGTCAGACAAAGATTCGGGTGATCTCAACCATTCTCTTCATCCTGGCTGGCTGCATCGTTTTTGTCACCATTCCAGCAGTCAGTTTCAAATATATTGAAGAATGGTCAGCTCTGGACTCCTTTTACTTCGTAGTCGTCACTCTGACCACAGTTGGCTTTGGAGATTTTGTGGCAGGTGAGCTGTTTGACTAAGTAAATGCCTGTTGGTACATTTTGGGTGGGGAGAAGAAAGTGGATATCTTCCTGAATATTACAGCGTTAATGATATATTTTGAAATGCATGTACTTGGCAGAATGTGTTTTTGATTGTCAAGTGGAATTGTAACACAATCCATCTTAGGGCAATAGCAGTTTGAAAGCAGGCTTGCGCTACTATATTCTCTACTGACCCAGGAGCTGTATTTGCAGATGGTTGCAGTGTACAGGTGTCAGACCTTTGCCAAGCTCCAAGACAGGCTGCAGTTGGGCCCAGTTCTGATACAGGTAGGTGAGGGGCAGTATCCTGCTGTAAATCGAGTCCTGGCAATTCGCTAAGCAGTCAAGTTACCAGGCAAATGGTCAAGCAGGCTTTTACCAGACACATAGAGCTTTTTAGAGAGTGTGGTCTGAGGCACAGTCCATGTCAAAAGCCAGGAAATCAATCAAGGAAAAACACGATCCAAAGCAGAGTCAGGTAGAAGTCCAGGGGTTAGTAGCACAGTGGTCAAAACACACAGCAAGACCAGGGAGAAAACAGGATACAAAGATCAGGGGTTGTTTCTAGCAGCTTTCAAGTTACAAGTGAGAGCTGATACTGGGAGAGCCAGAAGAGCCCCACCCAGGGTTCAGCTGCATCACCTTATAGTCCTTGATCCTGAGGATTCCCTTCTTCCTAAGGAGTTCTCTTTGGTAGCTGAGCACATCTTCTTAAGGGGGCTCTTCTAATCTGTCTCTTGAGGTGATGAGACTCTTGGAAGCTAGGTGGCATCTACCCTGAATGCCTAGGACCATCTTGAGTAAAAGCTGGGGTCTTCTGAGGCAACGTGTTCCCTGGGGACATCTGGATCTGAAGGTGCAAGCTCTTCCTTGGAGGAGAAATCCCCCAGGAGAGTCAAGACAGACAGGTGGGGTAAAGGAGGGAGATGTGCTCGTGGATGTGCTGGTGGTCAGATATTAGATAAGGCAGGAGAGTTGAACATCTTTCAGCTTGAGGGCCAAATTCAGTTGTGGAGAAGCTGTCGGGCCAAATTCCAGTGGTAGGTGGGGCTGAGAGCAGAGGGGGTGGAACCAAAAGCAAAAGGATGTGAGGCAAAATACAAAAATGCGATAGCATATTTTGACCTGTTCAGATGACATGCTAAGACACAGTGGTTAAACATTTTGAGCTAAACATTATGGCTTAACATGTCATGTAAACCATGACTTAGTTTGCCATGTGAACCGTTCCTAACCATGGTGACTACACAACATGGTTTAAACACGCTCACTAACTACTTGCTGCAAAAGAGTTAGAAGCCTAACCATGGCTTAGTGTGTTGTCTAAACAGACCCATTAGCTTAAAGCCCACTAGCTTACTGGGAGTAATTAAGCCTCAGTAACTAAGCCCCAGCAGTTCAACCTTTTTGAATGTGGAAAAATGTGCAAAAGCGGAGGAAACCACCAAAATGATAGGTAGATATTGGGGAAAAGTGGGAACCAACTGATGATGGAACCCTTGGAGGGCTGAATTGGGACCTCAGGCAGGCCAGATTTGGCCCCCGGACCTGAGGTACAATACCACTGAAATAAGGCAAGGCTGCTCAGTGCAAAGAACTAGTGTAAAGAACTAAGCCTGGAGCAATGGTTATATAGTACCAGACAGGTCCCCCATTGATTTCTCAAGTCACTTGCTCTGGCTCATTTGATGAGCTGCAGTACTCATTATGTCCATTATGAAGGTGGAGCTGCAGCTCAGAAAAGCTCAGGGTAGACTTCTGCAGCCTGTAAGTTGCCTCAGTGTTGTCAGGGAATGAGGCCCCTGGGCCCTGCTGTTTGAGCCCCCCCCCCTTGAGTTTCCCAGAGTCTTTCTGCAGCTCTTACCACATCCAACAGCTGGAGCTGTCTATACAGAACCATTACAAAATCCCACCAATCAAGTGTTTGTGAGGAGGAAGAAGGGATGGATTTAGCCTCCTCATTCTTCCCTTTTCCTACCCAAACAGCGGGTTGGCAGGATTTAAATTTTTTAAAAGGCTTGCACATTAGGGATGGAACGTACTTGTTAATTTCATTCTTCCTGAGATCATTGGGTTTTTAAGGTGAAGCTCATTCCATCCTGCTCCCACCTATGCTTGTGATTGATTTTTTAAAATCCCATTTGGAAAAAGTA
The DNA here is from genome assembly GCA_029215795.1 of Anniella stebbinsi. Taxonomy (NCBI): domain Eukaryota; kingdom Metazoa; phylum Chordata; class Lepidosauria; order Squamata; family Anniellidae; genus Anniella; species Anniella stebbinsi. Next base: position 344,949,227 of record JARDYH010000001.1, on the reverse strand, counting down.
CTATCTTGTGTGCATTTTTTCCTAATGTATACGTTAGTGCTCATCTTTTAAATGTATGCATTCCACCCGTCCCAGCACTTGACAGTGCTTCAGTGCAGTTTTGTACACCCCTTTCTCAAATATACACATATGTGTGCACTTCTCCTAATATGCATTTTTGTGTGCATTCCCCCCCCCCCCCCGATGAGCTGTATTGCAAAGCTTAGAATAATGTGGATTTATGTATGCAACTCTGTCTCAGTTTGCTTAAAGGCTTGGGAGGTGTACAGTGGGTAAAAAACCTTGGCAGAGTGAATTTCTTACCCATCTGTATTGTGCAGCTCAACTCTTTCTGTTGGATTCAAACCTGGAGGGGAAAGGGAGTCATTTACAGATTCTTTCTTTCATTCTGGGGTAGAGGAAGAAGGTGAAGGAGTTAATGAGGGAAGGGGGTAGTTTGAGTTTGAGAGGAAAACGGAACTATGCAAAACGCCTAAGAAATGAATGAGCAACCTCAATTCCACCCAATCAATCAGCGAAATAGTACTGTGTGATATCCTCTACCGGGAATCAACAGCAGCTAAATGATGCACATGTGGATGTAGCTTTTCTATTTCATTCGTAATATTTTCTAATAACAACCAAAGGACAACAGATTTTTTTTTTTAAGTGGAGGAAGGATAACAAGTATAAATAATAGCAGTCAGCCCAAATAACCACTCCACAGTATTTGCAAAAGGGACATACATATTTCAAACCAAATGGACAGCCACGTTTTGAGAGCCAGCTTGCAAATTGTGCTCTCCATCCTTAATAGAATTCTTGGCCCTGCATCTGCACCATTATAGAGTCATGACATTGGATGCAAAAGACTAATAAGGTGTGTGCAGGGTGGATGCTCTGTACTTGCTGGGATGAGAACACTACTAGACTGAGCTATAAATATCTCTGCCTGTCAATTACCAATAAACAAAGGTATCATTTTGGGTTGGAGGCTGAAAAGAAGAGGGGATAGTGTTCTCCCCCCCTCCCTTTGGTTATGATGAAGGGAAGTTGGTTGAAGCTGAGCTGACCCCAAAGAGCATCCCCACACATAGGAAAAATCCTGCACCTTAGTATAACCTTCCACCTCACAGCAATCTCACCATCCTTCACACATGACCACGTAATTTGTTCCCTTCTCGGAAAGGCTGCATTGTGTTTTAATGAGACATCATCAACTAGTGGTGGAGATATCCTACTTTTTCTGGATAGTATCACATTATTTGTGTGTTTTTTCAAATTCGCGATTTCCAGGGGATAGTGTGGGAGATGTCCTGGCTGTTAACAATGCTGTGTAATGGAGCTGCAAACTTCTGTGAGTGGCCAATCACGAGCGTGCTATAAATAGCTGGTTTAGAGAAGCTCAAAGTGATTTATACCAGTTGGTAAAGGGAGGCAATGCAGGGAAGAGCTAATGTGGGTTTTACCTCAATGCTCCTTCCGCTCTGCATAGGATCCCCATCAGCCACTGAGTTCAGAGGCTGATGGGAATCCTGATAGGATTGTACCCTGAATCAACCTATTGCTCTGCCTTTGATCCTCCTTGAAAACAGCTGGTTGTAAAATGTTATTTATTTATTTACAATAGTTCTATACTGCTCCCTATCCAAGGATTTCGGAGTGGTGAACAAATGAGGTAAAAGAATAAAAACGGAATAAAAAATCATTAAAATTAAATTTAAAAAAACAGGTACAGATTAAGCCATGGACTGTTATTCTGAAAACAATACAATGATGGGGCCTGCCTGACCTGTGTATGATGAACTGCTGCAAAGGTGTAGATCAGTAGACTTCTGTTGATTTACACCAGAATCGAGTCCTTTATTAATTTGGAAAAGAAGGTGTCATGTTGATAAATTTGGGGGTTTGGGGGGTAGAAAGGTGGCGTACAGACACAGATTTGAACAGATGGGAAGAAAGTGGCTGCAGGTCCCTTGTGCTGCCGGCTTACTCTGTACAACAGATCACTTTCATCTGCTTTAAGGTGATTTCCCACTGGGACACCGCGTGATCAGAATAATCTCGCTGCAATCATAGAACCAGAGCACACCCACTTGCCCTTTTCTTACCTTGAAAGCCATAAAGCTATAGCGACATGTTGAGAGAGATTTGAAATAAAAAACAATGTTTAGTCCTCCGTCAATAACGTTATGCTTGGGTTTTTATATGAGCCTTCCATCATTGTAAGCACGCTCATATACAGGCAGGGTAGAATGCGCTAAGGTGCCACTGGAACATTTCAGATTGCTAACAGTTGCAAAACGGCAAAAGCTCAGCGGATAAAGGAGGGAAGACTGAACCATAGTAGAGAAATAAAACTCCTGAATTCTCCCTGCAGCCATTTCTAAATGAATGACATTTACAGCACATCCTGTGCATGCTTATTCAGAATACTCACTGAGTTCAATGGGACTTAGTCCCCTTGGTAAGTATGCCTACTCACTGTGGCCCTTTCTAAAGAAAGGACACTTACAGTGCCATCCTAGGCATGTCTACTCAGAAGCAAGTCCCATTGCGCCCAATGGGACTTAGCCCAGGTAAGTATGTGAAATCCTATACACATGTACCTGGGATTAAAATCCATTTAACTCCATAAAGCATACTTCTGAGTAGACGTGCATAGGACTATACTGTTAGTTGTCTTTTATTAAAAACCACCACCACAACAAAGAACCAAAAAACAGCAGAGATTGGCAACGTAGAAAAAGAGTTTTTTCTTAATTTGTTGCATTACAAGTTAATTATGTTTAAAATCTAGCTGGGATATAGGAGACTGCATTTATTTTCCAGAACTTTAAACATTGGGGGGAAAACCCTTTTAAGATTACCTCTTATAGGTCCTGTAACACAGTTTCTTCCCTTTTTGTTTTCAACGGTCAACATTTTGCTTTTTTCTTTCTTTCTTTCTTTTTTTTTTTATAAAAATCCTGCTAAAGTATGGGGGGCCTGTTGTCTTGCAGAGGTGGTTGGATACAGCGCTCATTACCCATGACCATTAGTCCTGCTGGCTGCGACTGGTGAGAATTGGAATCCAAAAGATCTGGAGGGCCAGAGATCCCTCCAAGTTAGATGGTGGCTCCAAGTGCAGTGGGGTGGTGAAACCACACCCGGTTTCAGTCAGAACCAGTCAGAACTCTAAAGGAACTACCCATGATGCTTTGGATAGCTTGTTTAGAGTTCTGATTGGTTCTGACTGGAACCTGGAGTAGATTCACCGCCCCATTGACATGGGAGCCACCAGCCTCCACTGGATTTCTCCTCTCCCCCCCCACCCCCACCCCCACAAGTGCTCTAATGAAAATAATTTTTAAAATGAACAAGCAAATCCTAGGACTGCTATGGCTGCGTAGAAGAAATGGGTAATTAAAGGCCTGATATCAATGATGCATTTGGCTATATTTGTGTATCCAGCTATTTAATTTGCTGTTTCAGTCCCTACAGAGTGCAGGCTGACAGGGTTCTGGTCTTAGTGACTGATTTAAAAGGACATAATGTTGTTGTTTTAATACCATTGGCCCCAGGGAAATTGGTCCAGGAAAAGCATATAGAGAGCCAATTTCAGCAATGCTGTTGGATGGGAAAAGAAGGAGCCACTTTTGGCCATAGCAAATGGGTAGACCTTTGCCACCTACAAATTTCAATCATAAGCAAAGTTCCCAGAACCAAATGGGTCTAACTTCCTACTGAAGATAGTAAGGCTGCAATCCTAAAATCGACCAAAGGCTGACTGAGAGGCCATGGAAAGTATCTGCCTCTCCACCAGTGGAGAGAAGGCTCTCCAGAAGGATGGCACTTATTCATGAGTTTATTAAGTAATGACGCCTCCTGTTAGAAAGGCAATTAGATAAAAAACACAAAAGGCAAAAGAGAATTAGTGTTTACCAGTCCCACATGCACACAAGCACAATAAAGAAAGGATGCCACTGCCTTCTTCAATGAAGGAAAGAAACACAGGTTTTACTTACAAATATTCTAGCATATACAATGCAGGTACAGAGTAGAGTTTCAAAAGAGTTTGTGCAGTCTGTTTTGTGTAGGCTGACCAGATAAAATCAGGTCAGGGGGCCATGTAATTTTAACAGTTGTAGAGAAAAGGGAATTTCAGTCAGTGTTATTTGTATGCAATTAGTTCCTGGTGATATTCCCTCTTCATCACAATGGTTAAAGTTGCAGGCACTATACTAGAGTGACCAGATACAAAAGAAGGCAAGGCCCCTGCAACTTTAACTGTTGTGATGAAGAGGGAATTTCACCAGGAACTAATTGCATACAAATGACACTGGCTGAAATTCCCTTTTCTCTACAACTGTTAAAGTTACATGAGCCCTGACCTGGATTTTATCTGGTCACCCTAGTTTTGTGTTCCATTACACCGACAAGAGCGAGAAAGCAAACACATGTGCTCCCAGCAAAGGTGGAAGTCAGAGAGAGAGGCAGGGGAAGGAAGGGGAGGAGCAAAACGAAGAAACCACAGATCCTGAGGCTATCTGTAATCAAAATTCCCATGAACGAACTAACTGCAACACTCCCACTTCCAGTAACTTGCAGATGAGGTTGCAATATTCCCAACACTTATGCCCCATCCCACCCCACCTGATTCACTGGCAGAAAGCTCTTCTGGCAGTAGGGACTGAAAAGGGGTGCGTGCGCATGTGCAGGATCTGCAGGATTTAAAGCCCCGTTGTTCCCCCAACTCACTACAAACAAAGATGTTGGAATCAATGGAGGGGAAAGAAGCAAGAACAAACAACACAAAAAACAAACCACCAATACCTGCCCCCCTTAACCACTTTGTCCTGGCTGCAGCAACGGTGGATGTGGCGATTGTTTCACCATGGAATCTCCCCCCCCCCCCGCCACCCCTGCAGTAGGGTTACTCTGTTTACAAGTTATTGTAAACTTGCCTCCTTACATCGGGAATGGTAAAGAGCTCTTCAGATCTTGACAGGATATCGGTTCACCAAGCTGTGGCCTGTTTGCCATACTGAGCGATCACTTGTGTATCTGCAATTTGGGGGGGGAGGGAGGAGTAGGTTGAGGAAATAGTGACTGTGCTGCCCAGTTTGTTAATTACAATGTTGTATTGGTTTTAATATTTTTATTAATGTTTTAGAGAAATGCTTTAGCAATTATTATATATCTTAATTGTTACGTATTTTAATTGTGTTTTAATGTATATCACGATGCATTTTAATGTATTTAATTTTCTTGTAAGCCGCCTAGAGATATTTTAAAATATGGTCAGCGGTATATAAATCTATTAAATGAAGAAACAATAATGATGAAGCATGGTTGTATCCTTAGACCTGCCTTCCCCATCTTGGTGCCCTCCAGATGTCCTGGACTTCTGCTCCCATTAACTCCATGGCTCATGGTCAGGAGTGCTGGGAGTTGTAGTCCGGAACAACTGGAGGGCTGTAGGTTGGGGAAGAGGTTGGCTGAGAGGTTTCTGTATCTAAATAGATCCAGAGTATGAACCAAGGATATATTTGTTTTCACCTCAGGAGGAAATTCTGAAATCCTTTACCGGGAGTGGTATAAGCCCTTGGTATGGTTCTGGATCCTTGTGGGCCTTGCCTACTTTGCTGCTGTCCTCAGTATGATTGGAGATTGGCTACGGGTTATTTCAAAGAAAACGAAAGAGGAGGTAACTACTGGTAAATGATGGCTCTCGGAGGGTTTTCCATGCCACCTTAGTACTGGTTTTAATTTGCCTCTGTTTGTTTGGTCTTCTTTTTTTATAAGAAGATGTACACCCCATCTCCCCGTTGTTAAAAATAGGCTCATTTCACATTTAAAAGTAAAATATACAGTATCTTAACAAAAGCATCAATAAAACACACACCCTTCACAGGTAATAAAACAATAAAAGCAATCAGATCAGCATTTGATCCAGAATTGTTGTTTTTAAAGGATATTGTAACTATAACTTGTTTTTATGCTTTTTATGGTTTTAAATTTTGTATATCGGTGTTTTTTAATGTTCAATGTTTTCAATTTTTGTAAACCGCCCAGAGAGCTTCGGCTATGGGGTGGTATATAAATGGAATAAATAATAATAATAATAATAATTACAAATTTCTAAGCAAGTAGTTTAAAAGCCTAACTACATAAAAGCAATGTAAGACAAGCACTGGGGGAGTGTAGGTGTGTGTGTGTGTGCAACCAGGCCTTCCTCAGAAGAGAATACTAAAGTTTAGGTGCAGCCACAGAGAAGGCTCTGTCGCATGGCCCAAATACTCTTGTCTCAGCCACAGCTGGGATGCAGAGAAGGACCTCCCCCCTCAGATCTGTTCAAATTGCTTTTCAGCATTCTTTCTGGTGGCACTTTGGTAGATCTATAATATTGATCCTGTGTGGTGAAAGCAAAAGAAAGCCAAATTGACTGGCTCTCAAAGCGCTTTGATGATCAAAGCTATTATCATGGAAAAAAAGAAAGAAGTGTGCATGTATATTTATGCTAAGCACCTATCTCATGGTTTTCCAGGCAATCCAGCCAATTCAAGAGCAGACACTAGCCTATTGTGAAGAATCACAATTTACAATGTAATGCTGAAATCCTGTTCCTTCTCTTTCTTCTCCTTCTTCTTCTTAGTTAAACTTGGCACTGTACAAAACAATAGTTTAGGATTCATCTGTAACGAGATGCCATAGCTTTGTACCAACTGGTCTCCTATGCCTTTAGCAGCTCACGTGAAAGGAGACATTTGGACAACATTGTTTCCATTTGGCTCTAAACGCATTACTTTAAATGAAATTAATTCAATATAATAGGACAAGAGCCATTTGGAAGTGAGTTGAATAATCAGTGTAGTGTTTTCTTTAAGGATATACAACTGATGGTTTTTAAAATATATATTTCAGAAAAACATTATCGTTTTATTCATTTAAAAAAATATATTCTGAGATTTCCTCAGCTCTTTTTGTAATCCCACCCCACTCTTCCACAACAGGTTGGTGAAATCAAAGCCCATGCAGCTGAGTGGAAAGCCAATGTGACTGCAGAGTTCAGGGAAACGCGGCGGCGGCTCAGCGTGGAAATCCATGACAAGCTCCAGCGGGCGGCCACCATCCGGAGCATGGAGCGCCGGCGTCTAGGGCTGGACCAGAGAGCCCACTCGCTGGATATGCTCTCCCCAGAGAAACGTTGCGTCTTTGCTGCCTTGGACAGCGGCCACTTCAAGGCTTCATCTCAGGAAAGCATCAGCAACAAGCCTAACAACCTGCGCCTTAAAGGGTCCGAGCAGCTGAGCAAACACGGGCAGGGGGCATCCGAGGACAACATCATCAACAAGTTTGGCTCTTCGTCCAAGTTGACCAAGAGGAAAAACAAAGATCTGAAAAAGAGCATCCCAGAAGACGTGCGGAAGATCTATGAGACCTTCCGGAACTACTCCTTAGACGAAGATAAGGAGGATTCAGAGAAAGGGTGTCATTCGGAGCATTCCAGTACTGCCGTTCTCACCGACTGTATTGAGCAGCACATGGACTTGGAGAATGGCACGATCCCCACTGAAACCAAAGAAAGGGAACACGAAAACAAATCATTACTTGAAGACAGGAATTAAATGTAGAAAACAAAAGCAAAAAACCCAACCACTCCTTGACTCTAATGAACCAATGTTAGTCTTTTATATATGTACATGATATATATATATAGATATAGATAGATAGATATATGTATCGAGACATGTGCCTTATACAGACTCCTGATTCAGTCTGAATTACATAGCATCTGAGGATATTTCACTGTGCCATAATGACCGAAGCTTGCTCTGCCAAAAGAAATCACAACGAAAGCACTGGAGTCATGGCACCTGCAAGTGGAACGTTGACAGCACCAGCCTACCTATGCTTATCGTGGGAAAACTCAAAAGGTGCCACGGTAGTACAGCCGTGAAGGTGAACAGCATGGCGGGAATGTGTGAGCAGAGACAGACATCCCAGAAGAGCATTTGGGGACAATGAGAGAAGAAGGCCTCTGTGTGTCTTTTCGGTGGATCACAAGCTCTTTCCCTCACTGCTGACTTCTTTTTATAAAAAAGGCAACAGAATTGGGGTGAATTGTCATCTTTAAATAAGGCAGTGTTTATGGTTTGGCATAGGATCCAAATACGGTTGTTCTCCCATTTTGTATGAAAAGAAACAAATGGATCAATTAGCTTTCAATAATCCCCCTGAAATTAGAATGTCCATGCACAAGGAAGCTGCCTGGATGCTGCTGAAACATTGGTGAAGACAGAGCAGGATGCTTTTTTCCCCCCAGGAAAAAGAAAAGAAAACACAGGAAAGCTACACATTGTGAATATTTCTCATAACAAATGAAAAATGAAAAAGTGGGGAAAATGGGGGGGGGGGGGAATCCACACCCTTGGAAGAAATTCATGTTATAAAACTGATAATACACTGGGGGGGGGGGGGGCTGGGAGACTCCAAAACTTATAGAGCTGCATTGTTTAAGGGAGGAAAAAGTACCATACCCCTTGTGCGTGGTTCAATAAGCAGTGAGCCACTTGGTTTTTAAAATGTTTGCATTCACACTTTGTATCACTGAAGAAGCTTCAGTTTCAATGCTGTAATACTATGAAGACAGAAAGCAAACTCTTTGCATGATGTCAACCGTTTGCTATTCTCTGTAGCAGACTTTGATTTTTTTTTTTTTTAAGAAGTAGACGTAAAGTGCATATACACTGTAAAGTCAAGGGGCAGGGCAATTTTCAAATCTCAGGGCCCTGTATCCCTATAGGTGGTTAGGGTTAAGGTAAGAGAGATAGGCAACTCCCTAGAAGGGTGATAAAATTTGATCGAATATTTTAAGTGCTTATAGCTTTAAGTGCCATTAACAACATCATATTGTGCAACTGTTCAATCACATACCTTGCTGAATATTTCCCATTTAGTTTAACTTCCCTTTGCCATTCACTTTAGTCTTCCTTCTTTCCACAGAACCTAAGCAAAATCTTTTTTTTAGTTTCAAAGCAAACAACATGGGAAAAATACACATTTTATAGTCATTATCATCTTGATGAGTGTATATGGAAAGCACAAGTAACTTCAGACTTTGAAATGAATGTCAAACAAAAGGGATGTGGGGGAATTAATGGGAATTACATATGCTTGGATCATGTGTGTGTGTGTGTGTGTGTGTGTGTGAGGGAGGGAGGGAGGGAGCATTGTTGGTGATCATTTGAAAGGGAGATTTGTTTGGAGAACATCAGTAAATTCACCTATTTTTTAGGAATCATTCAGAGGCCGTCCTTAAATACTGTATCCCATTTGTCAGTGTTTTGTGGTCCCCCCCCCCAAATCCCCCAAACACATTACAACACTATATATTCTCCTAAATCAGGAGTGGGTAACTTCAGAGGATCCTGGGGGGCAATTTCTGATCCCGGAACCCACTGGGGCTGTACCTAGCCCTATAACCAGACTAACAGCCAAGCATAATTTATGGAGATAAAACCAGGAATATATTTCTAATCACACACACACACACACACACACACACACACATTTGAAGAAGTGATTATAGAAATATATAGAATAGATAATATGATATATTATAATTTATTGATTTAATATTACATGTTCTATATAATATATTTCTGTAATCACATCTTGAAACCCTGGTGAAGACAGTCAGTGGCTCCAGGCCAGCAACGTGATTGACTTTGGCCTTTTGACCAGCTTGATCCATTTGGCTCGGACGCAGGAGCACTCCCAAATTGCTTGGAGAGAGGGTTGGTGATGTAAGCTCTCCTTGGTGGCTGGGGAACCTCTCCCCTTTCCTTACCGAAACACACAGAATGAGGAAAAGTGGATTCTATATTACTAGGGAGATACATGAGGTGTGTATTGTGGGGATTCCTGTTAATTTGTCTCCTCTGCCCCCCTTCCTGGTGGTTTCCCTGTGTGTCGTGGAAGGCTGGTTTTGCCTCCTCTCAACTGTATCCCATGCTTGCAACTTGTTTACTTTATTTCATAGAACTCAGTGGTAGCCACTGAAAGCTATCCTTGCCCCTAGAATCATAGAATAGTAGGGTTGGAAGGGGCTTGGAAGGCCATCAGGTCCAACCCCCTGTTCAATGTAGGAATCCACCTTAAAGCATACCTGACATATAGTTGCCCAGCTGCTTCTTGAATGCCTTTATTGGGGGAGAGCCCACAACCTCCCTAGGTAATTGGTTCCACTGTCGTACTGCTCTAATATTCAGGAAGCTTTTCCTGATGTCCATTTGGAATCTGGCTTCCTGTAACTTGAGCCCATTATTCCATGTCCTGCACTCTGGGATGATCGAGAAGAGATCCTGGCCCTCCTCTGTGTGGCAAACTTTCAAGTACTATCTCCCCCCAATCTTCTTTTTTCCAGACTAAACATGCCCAGTTCTTTCAGTCTCTCCTCGTACAGCTTGTTTCCAGACCCCTGATCATCCTCGTTGCCCTCCTCTGAACACGCTCCAGCTTATCTGCATCCTTCTTGAAGTGTGATGCCCAGAACTGGATGCAATACTCAAGATAAGGCCTAACCAGTGCTGTATAGAGGGGAAGCAGTACCTCACACGATTTGGAAGCTAGACTCCTATTAATGCAGCTCAAAATAGCATTTGGCTTTTTTGCAGCCACATCATACTGTTGGCTCATATTCAGCTTGTGATCTACAACAATTCCAATATCCTTCTCTGAATAACCCCACCCATTAATCTGCATCAGCTTTCCCTGTTTGTTGGTCACACTAGAATGGAATACTTATTGGTCACACTAGATGGAATGTTGGCTTATAAAGAGTTGGAGGGAATGCAAATATAAGGCTTGCTTATGATATAGGTTATCACCGCAATAATGCAGGGATCAGATCTAGAAGTTGGGCCCCATTTTATCAGCTTGCTACTCTGACTTCAGGCCAATGAAAGCATCCATTATGCTACTTGCCACTGTGCAGCGACATGAGTTGGCGCTACAACTTCCTGCTCATTATAAAAAACACATTTGGTGGTAAGCTATGCATCTCAGAAGATTAGTTATAAATATTGAATTCATACAGATATTCAAACTGCCCTCGGACAAACTCTTTTGCTCCAGGGTAGCTTGATTGTTTGTATCATTCTGTGAAGTGAACCTCCCAGAGAGCTTCAGCTATTGGGCGGTATGAAATGTAAGAAATACATAAGTGTTTAGGGTTTTGCCACATATTAAGTATGGATGTGTGTGATAGAAAGTGTAGTAAAATGCTTATCTCTATGGGCTCTGTGTGTGGTGGGTCATGGTGGTGATGGGGCAAACGTGGTCTTCCACAGAAACTAGCTCTAGACTGGATACAGTATCCATTCACACTCTTGGCAAGTCTGGGTCTCACAGATGGGGCTCTGGGGTCAAAACAAGTTGGATACCTGTTTTTTATGGGGGAAAACACTGGAAAACAGTGAATTTAACAGTGACCATGTCTAGTAAATTCAGACTTGGATAGCAGAAGTGTAATCAAGGAATAAACATGATACCATTTACTTGATTTCCAGGGGGGTAGTCATATGAAGTCTGTTGCAGCAAAAATAAAGAGTCTTATGGCACCTTAGCAGATTTAAGTGTACAGTCCTATGCAGGTTTAGACAGAAAAAAGTCCTACAACTCCCAGCCAGCTATGTTCAGAAAACACACTAAGCCATTTGAATTAAGCATTTTGAGTTAAGCATGACTTAGCATGTCATGTGAACCATTCCTAACCATGGTGGCTACATAACCACGGTTTAAACACGCTCACTAACCATTTTCTGCAAAGGGGTTAGCGGTCTAACCATGGCATAGCGTCTTGTCTGAACATGTGTGTGTATTTGCAGGCTAGTTACTTCTGGGATCTCATTTACAAAGCCATGTTAAATGCACAGTCACATTTATCATGCTGTCGTTGAGATTATGATGTAGTGAAACAGACTGATTCTCCTCCCGCATGCCACAATCCCAGTCTTTTGTGGACTGCAGCCCACTCCATCAGATGCATGGAGTATAATGGAGAGTTTCAGGTTTAAGAATTCATCAACAGGTTTAATTCTACTGCCAGGAGCTTAGATTGGGATAAAGGATTTTTTTTTAATCGTTTGTTAACCGGCTTACCTAGTGACAGGGCGTTTGTGTTGCCAGCAACAAATGCATGATATATGGCCGCTGTTAATAATGTGATTGTCACTTTCTGCATTTAATTTCCTTCTGACCTCCTTCTTCACCCACCTACCATATAAATCTTGAAACTCTCCATAATACTCCACGCAGCTGATGAAGTACAATAAATGTGACTGTGCCTTTAACATCAGGGGTAGTTTGATTTTCTGTTTTAGAAGCAAGCAGCTATAGTGCATGACAAAAGGAGGTGTTTGGGATACATGGGAGGGGGGGAGATGCAAACCTTCTGTGGGCCAGAGTGAGAGCGTGGGTTACTTGATACTTCCCTCTGTCCTGGGCTGACATTTTTTTAAAGGACACTCTGGAATCAGCTAGTGCAGAATGCAATTGATGCAGGGACAAGGAGCGACACTGGATAAATTAATAGATTAAAAGCTTCGAGTGACCTTTAAAATACAAGGTACCACTTCAAATACTTAAAAAAACAAATAGGCTAGAAAAACAGCTAATTCTATGCCACCATCCTTGTAGTCTATGGATTTGTTGAACAAAGACAACTGCTAATGCTTCCACGGTCACTTGCCCTTCCCTGCATGATCAGATACTGGGAATTACATTCATTTAATGTGCACTGTTTGTGTGATAACCTTGAGAGGGGAACCGTGGCTAGGTTGAGCGTTCTAATCGCATACTTCTGATGTTTCAGAGGCCCGATCCTTCACGCGTTCATTCTTTGAACATCGGACATGAAGCGCTTTAGGAAAAACATCTACTTCTAAATGCCAGCCATCGAATGTGAGTCGGCCACCTAGCCTTTTCATTATGGTGGCAATTGCGAGTGGAGAAGGAAGCATGGAATAAAGACACAGACACCAGAGATTGGGATAAATAAACTAGGGCCTCTTTACCCTTCCCTGGATCTGCATGTGAAAGTGCGGGAATCTATTAGATCCTTTCTTCAGGCACCTAGCCTGCCATTATGGGTGAGTCACTTCTCCAAGGCCAGGAGTTGGGTAAACCAGGCCCCTCTCTTATGTGACACTTTGAAAGTGTGGGGAGACCGAGCTGTGTCACCTCCTCCTGGAGCCGCACAGCTCCAAATAGGTAAGGCAGGCAGAGGCAGAGCTTCAACGGGGCAGACCTTTATGGGCTCTGCCTCCCCCACATCTCACACTGCCCACATGTGCCTTGCATGTGCAGCATCTTTCTTTTCCTCCTTCCCACCTGCAAAAGCCTTCCCCGTCCAAGCTGTTCCAAGTGGGCAGGAAGCATGTACCAATGCATGCTGGGAGAGCAATTATTGCTGGAAGTTAATTCACGCATTAGTTTTTTAAAATTACATTTCTATACCACCCAATAGCCAAAGTTCTCTGAGTGGTTCGCAAAGCACGCATGTGTGCACACACAGATACACCACACATACAGCTAAAGAGGCTCTGGTGAGCCCAAAGTGCTCATTCCTGAGGATGTCTGCTGTGTCTCTCTGTGAGTCACTGACTTTTGAGTCAACCTCTGCTAGGGGTGGATTTGTCTTCTTCTCTGAATTGGGTGTTATTGGATTATTCAATCACTCCAGAGGCAGAAGGACAGTAACAAAATTATCTGGTTCCAGAGGAAGCTGCTACTTCTTCCAGAGTGAGAGGTTGGGGGGTGGGGAGAGAATGACTAGCCATTTTCCATTTGCATTGAAATTGCTCACTACCTCAATGTATTTATTGATTACATTACTACTAGTGCTGAGCTAACTAAAAGTTCCCATATGAGAAGTGTCTGGCTCAAATTTTAAGGGGTGGGAAGGAAAGGGGACAGAAGCTCTTGCAAATTTCAAATGCAGACATCATTTGGGGGGAGGGGGAACTCACCACTTCCCTTCCTTTAAAGCTCCTTCTGGTAACTGCTGGTTAGTAGCTGCCATCTTGTTTTGTCCCCAAAGCCCCCAGGAGTGACCCTCCGTGAAGTCATATGTTTTTAGGGGCTTTATGGATGAAAAGATGGCTGCTGCAAAGGAATTGCAGACAGAAGTGGTAAGTTTCCACCCAGCCTGAATTTTGAGGCTCCAGAAAACCAGTCAGGAGGCCCTCTCAATTTCACTGCTTGCAAACGGGAGGGGGGCTTTTTGGCTTATCCTTCTTTTTCTGTGGTGGAATTCAGGCAGTGTGCATGGGGCTCTCCCGTTTAGGCAATGGAGGCTGTTGGCTCCAATGTCAGTCGGGAATGAATCCACTCCGGGTTTCAGTCAGAAATGAGCCATTTAAGGTGTAAAATATGCCCAACATGGCTTGGATAGCTCCTTTAGAGTTCTGGTTGGTTCTGACTGAAACCTAGAACGGATTCACTACCCCACTGACATCGGAGCCATCAACCTCCTGTGCATTAGGTTTTGACCAGACATAAACCTCCTTAGTTTCAGCAAGGTGGCTGCCGTGTGGGTTTGTACACTCTATTCCTGGTGCAGGGCTAATGTTTTAACCCCTTCCCCCAATGCTGCCTGAGAGGCAAACAATTGTTGAGCTTTTTTACTGGTGTCATCTTCTGCAACATGTTTAGTCTGAAGCAACTCCTTGCTTTCTCACTTCAAATGCATAACAGCAAAATCCGCTTAGGCGATACTGCTGCAAAGACAGCATTCATTAATGCAAGCCTGCACATTGGCTGCTCTCTGTGGCAGCTTGTAAGTTACCTCTGGCTCCTTTCTTCGCTAATGGGAGGAATCCTCTTGAGAATCTGGAAGGTGCATCTCTGAACGTAGCCAAATGTGCGGATTGCTACAAATGGGATCCATCAACTCCTCACTCATGCATTTCACTGCTTGTGCAGTTTGAATGTCTCAGGTGAATGAAGGAAATGGGTGACAGTATCAGTTAACTAAAAAGACCACCTGGATTTCCATGGAGGCAGTTTAAAGCCTCTCCGCACATTTGTCTAAGTTAGCCTTTAGTTGAAGAAACAGTGTTTTATTCTTCCTGGGGGCGAGACTAGAAATGAGTGAGGCAGAGATGCTGCAGAAAACAGCGGCCACACACATAGGCTGAATTCAGACAACACAATAGTCAATGGTGGGGTAATAATCAACTTCACGGTTGTTCATCTAGGGGGTACCCCCCACACAACATGGTAATAAATAATCAACCGTGGTATGGATTAGGATCAGCACTGAGTTGACTATGGCAGCATTTGGACGACATGATAGTCAATACAACTGATGATTGTCCCCCGCCCCCCAGTTGCTTAACGTGTCGTCCGAATTCAGCCATAGTTTCCCTATCCTGCCATAGCGCCTAATAGAATTTATCTAATGTTGTGATGTCACAGCATCCTGTGTTTTTTCTCCCTTGCTCTATCTCAGCCTTTTCCAACTTCATGCCCTCCAGATGTTTTGGCCAATGGTCAGGAATGCTGGGAGTTTTTATTGATCAAAATATCTGCAAGGCAACAGGTTGGGGAAGCCTGATTGGCTATTGATGAGTGGAAGGCAGGGAAATGCAGAATGTTGTGACATTACAACACACGGTAAGTTCAACTAGACATCATGGAAGAGAACTTCCATACATGGTTGCCATTTTTGTTGGTAGGTAGCCGTCATGTCTTTACAGACATGCCAAATTTGCCCCTTCGTGCACACAAACTATGTCTCAAAACTGGCAAGATGAATTTGGAACATTCTTTCATGAACAAAAAATTTATTATTATTAAATTTATTTAATGAATTTATATACTGCTTACCATATAAAATGCCCAGAAACCAAAGGCATGATGGTCAAATACAGGGTTGGGGGAAGATTCAATAAGTGGTACTTTTTAATGAAATAGTATTTCTATTTAGTTCATAGGCATCCTTTCTAACATAGGTCATTTATGACATATAACAATACAAAATGTATTGGTATCATTCTTACCCAAGCAGTGGGAAGCTGAGGTTGCCTTTAAGGGTCAGAATCCTTCAGAGGATAGATGAGGGATGTTTATTTTGAAAAATATCTCTGGAGGATGACATTTTTATGAAAAAGCAATGTGTACATAGGCTTGGAAGAAATGAATGCCATTTAAATTAACAGGATTACACATTTTTCTTTTATGCTTTCCCACTGTTTCTCTTTCCCTACTTATTTCCTGTTCATTTATCTGTTGCTCTCCCCTTATTTATTGTCAGTGGTTGACAATAAATAAATATTTCCTTTTCTCCAGTGCAAATAAGATTTGGTTTCTTCTCTTAGACTAAATTGTTATTGATAATTGCAGATAGGCCACTGTATAAATGACAAAAACAACTGCAATCTCTTTGATGGATTCTGAGACACAAGCTATTCACATCATATAGGAATAAAATAATCACAAACATAAACCAAGGGGGACACATTTACTTAAGAAAAGGACACTGGAGAAATCAAGAGTAGAATAAAATAATAGCAGAATCCTTTGTATGCTTACTTAGAAGTTAGTCTGACGGTGTGCAGTGTGGCTTCTTAGTAAATGTGTTTAGGATTGCTGGCTAAAGGTGCTATCCTAGAGATATCTATCTGGGAGTAAGTTCCATTGAATACAGTGGGACAGCTGACTAGATATACATAAGACAGGGCTATTAAACTACAATATTTTCTTGGAAGTAATTCCCATTGAATTAATGGAACTTGCTTTTAAGATAACATGGTTAGGTTCAGGAATGTCATGTGTTTCTGTTCACAGTGATTTCTCCTTTTTGTTTGCTTTCCTGTCAGATGCAGTGTGATGCTAATGTGAGTAGATGTTACAACATAGGAGTGAAATCTATTATTTTTATGCAGGTGAGACCATGAACAATTATTTGATCATTAGTGCAACTGTCAGCAAATGAGAGAGAGAGAGAGAGAGAGAGAGAGAGTGCTTAAGCATGATTAAACGATAAGTCACATTAATCTTGTGGTGTCACGATGAACCGTACTTGTGGGGCCTTGAAAGCCGCATGCATTTGCATTTTTCTTTATATGGCAGAAGTTTCTCTTTCATCTTCACCACCCATTCACCCTTCCTTCCTTCCTTCCTTCCTTCCTTCCTTCCTTCCTTCCTTCCTTCCTTTAACCATTTAGGGCACAAATCTATGCATGTTTAGACAGAAAAAAAGTCCTATAACTCCCAGCATGGCTGGTGGGGAATGCTGAGGGTTACAGGATTTTTTTCTGTCTAAACATGCCTAGGATTGTGCCCTTAACTATGTTGCTTAAATCTTTGTGCTGCCACATGTTTAGGCAGACCATATGAAAAGGAGGACAGGGCTCATGTAACTTTAACAGTTGTAGAGAAAAGGGAATTTCAGCCGGTGTCATTTGTATGCAATTAGTTCCTGGTGAAATTCCCTCTTCATCACAATAGTTAAAGTTGCAGGGGCCCTGCCTTCTTTTGTATATGGTCACTCTAGTATAGTGCATGCACCTTTAACTGTTGTGATGAAGAGGGAATTTCAACAAGAACTAATTGCATACAAATGACACTGGCTGAAATTTCCTTTTCTCTGCAACTGTTAAAATTACATGAGCCCTGTCCTCCTTTTCATATGTTCAGCCTACACATGTTGGTCTGCAAATTACTCTCAGCCTCGTGTTCTCAACTGAAATATTTAGGCTGACCAGATAAAATCCAGGTCAGAGCTCAAGTAACTTTAACAGTTGTAGAGAAAAGGGAACTTCAGCCAGTGTCATTTGGATGCAATTAGTTCCTGGTGAAATCCCCCCTTCATCACAACAGTTAAAGGTGCATGCACTATACTAGAGTGACCATATACAAAAGAAGGCAGGGCCCCTGCAACTTTAACTGTTGTGATGAAGAGGGAATATCACCAGGAACTAATTGCATACAAATGACATTGGCTGAAATTCCCTTTTCTCTACAACTGTTAAAGTTACATGAGCCCTGACCTGGATTTTATCTGGTCACCCTAGAAATATTGATGTTGCTTCCATTTCAGAGGGAAAAAAGTCATTTGGCCATTGCACTCCCTAGGGGTAAAGCACAGACAGGTTCTTTTATCTGTCCTTATATAGACATCATACCATTTTTGCATCCAAAGCACCATCCTTCCACCCCTCAAGTCTCCATTTGTGTCTCTCTGTGTCTTTAAGAGAAAGTGAATGGTGCTTAACAAGATATGCAATTCATACATACCAGCCTTCAGCGTATCCCTTAACAACTTCCATGGTTATGCAGAAAATATGCCTGTTGCACTCGCAAGGGAGATCTGGGCATGAAAGTTATCCTATGCATTTCTAGCCAGTGCAGATACAGGTGTGCATCTTGAAATGCATACTTAATTGGATGTGCAAATTAATGTAAATATGATATGCATCTTGATGTGCAACCAATTCAAAGGGTATCCCAATGCAGATGTTCTTCTCCAAGTGCATCTCCACCTGCATCATAATGCCCATTCAAGCTCTACTCATCTGGCGACAGGCGTCTTTTGATGCAAGTGGGAATCTGCAACCACATTTGAGGCCACCAGGTGCTACACGTGACTAGTTGTTCACAATTACAGTTGGATCAGGGCCATCGGTTTTAATTTTAAGGATGGACAGGGTCTGCTTTAGGACTGAAACTTTCTTAGAGCTAGTTTAATTGGAGTTGAAAACAATGGAGCTCATCATTATTTTGATGTTTATAACTTGTATGACTGCTGGAATTTCTCAAAACTCGAAAGGCTGTGTCTTGAAAGTCTGAAGTCAGTTTTTTTTACAGAATGAAGATGAAGAATTGGGGTTGAGATGGGGGTTGGGTGAAGAAGCACAGCAGTGCACATCTGTGGGGCAAATGACCAGTTGAGATCTTCTCTGAACCACTAATAATAACTTGGTCCTCTTGCAGAAAAGCTTTATATTCTCCTCTATTATGTTTGTATTCCTGCCACCATTATGTTTCCAAATAATTTCACAGTGCTTTAGAAAGGCTTTCTTAGAACACAAAGATTCTCCAATCAATATAATTACTGGGTACCAAGCCAAATATACTTGTTACCATCTCAGTAAGTGATGCTGCTACAGTTTTAGTTTTTTTAAAATTAATGTAACATTTTTCAAAGATGGGTTAAACTGCAACAAAGACTTTCTGGAGGATTGCAACCATTTTTCCTGTTGTTGTCGTTTTTCTTCTTTCAAATCTTTTTGCAGATGGGTCTTCTGATTGCCTTCTATATATCAATATCAGTGTGCTGTTGACATCATTGTGGCTCAGTGAACAGGAAATGATCATGGGTCTGGAACATCTCCCATATGGGGAAAGGTAGGCTGACCATATGAAAAGGAGGACAGGGCTCATGTAACTTTAACAGTTGTAGAGAAAAGGGAATTTCAGCCAGTGTCATTTGAATGCAATTAGTATCTCGAGAAATCCCCTCTTCCTCACAACAATTAAAGTTGCAGGCACTATACTAGAGTGACCAGATACAAAAGAGGGCAGGGCCCCTGCAGCTTTAAGTGTTGTAATGAAGAGGGAATTTCACCAGGTACGAATTGCATACAAATGATGCCAGCTGAAATTCCCTTTTCTCTACAACTGTTAAAGTTACATGAGCCCTGTCCTCCTTTCCATATGGTCAGCCTAGGGAAAGGTTACAAACATTTGAGGCTTTTTAGCTTAAAAAATGGTGAGTAGGGGGCAGGGACATGATAGAGGTTAGACAATTATGCATGGTTCATACCAGAACCAACCTAAAAAAATGGTGAAGAGTATAAAAGAATATACATATTAGTAAAACCAGGGCCAGATCTACACTAAGCAGAATAAAACACTTTGAAAATGTTTTGAAAACTGTGTGTGGAATGTGTCCTGGGTCCCAACAGTTGTCAAAACCGTTATAAACCGTTTAAGGCAGTAGTATAGATCCTGCCCTGCTTGCAACTAAAACAGCAAATGTGTCTGCAAATCTTCAAGGTCTTTCCCTTTAACAAACAGTACTGAGGATTGGGGGGGAACTCTTACCGAGATGGCTGACTTTCTTCTGACCACAATACTCCAAATGCACTCATCTAAGAATATGGTTTTAATAAAAAGGGTGCAATCCAGCCAAGTTAAGCACTTGTACATCCCACTGATTTCACAGTAGGAATTAAGCAAGGTA
Source organism: Anniella stebbinsi (assembly GCA_029215795.1). Taxonomy (NCBI): domain Eukaryota; kingdom Metazoa; phylum Chordata; class Lepidosauria; order Squamata; family Anniellidae; genus Anniella; species Anniella stebbinsi. Next base: position 344,929,012 of record JARDYH010000001.1, on the reverse strand, counting down.
TCAGTGGGACTTCTGCCCAAAAACCTCATTGTAAAATCACTAAGATGGACAGATGCCCAAAGATGGTCTGGGCAACAAGCGAAGGCAGATGTTGAGCAGGTCATCTATAGCTGGATGATGCCACCATGTCTGGACAGGCAAATTCCTGGAGGAGAAGGCTATCAATCACTACTAGGTAGCTCTGAGGTACCTCCAGTATTAGGCAGTCTGCCTACATACTTCAGTTGCTGGGGAACATGGGTGGGAGGGTGCTGTCACACACATGTCCTTCTTGTGGGTTTCTTGTGGGCAGCTGCTTGACCAGTGTGTGAACAGAATGCTGGAATGGATGGACCCTTGACTAGGCTGACCATATGAAAAGGAGGACAGGGCTCATGTAACTTTAACAGTTGTAGAGAAAAGGGGATTTCAGCCAGTGTCATTTGTATGCAATTAGTTCCTGGTGAAATTCCATCTTCTTCACAACAGTTAAAGTTGCAGGGGCCCTGCCTTCTTTTGTATATGGTCACTCTAGTATAGTGCCTGCAACTTTAACTGTTGTGATGAAGAGGGAATTTCACCAGGGACTAATTGCATACAAATGACAACGGCTGAAATTCCCTTTTCTCTACAACTGTTAAAGTTACATGAGCCTGTCCTCCTTTTCATATGGTCAGCCTACCCTTGACCTGATCCAGCATGGCTCCCATCTAATTAAAAACCCCTTCAGCAACAGATCAGTTTATATGCCAGCAGAAGGACAATGCAGAGAGGGCCAACCTAGTCTCACTTAGCAGGAACTTCCAGAGCGAGATACTAAGCAAAGGTGTTTTCCTTAAAAAGGTGCATTCTGAACTCCGTCACAATTCATGTTGAAATCATTCACAAAACTGTATCACCTGTGGATCATCCTTTGAAGAAGCAACTTCAAAAGGTCACCTGATGGTAGAAGAAAACAAGTGAATCCACCCTGTCCTGCCCCTTGCATTTCAGAGAGTGATGCTGGTTAAACAGCGCTTTGCCACAATTCCTTATTGCATCCATAAGGCTTTGATCGACACAATCCATCATCGCAGAGAGGAAGAAGCAGCCATCAATAATGCAGTAGATTTCATGCATGGATTTTAGCACAATCTGATTTGCGACTCTAAGCACTCATCAACCTTCTCCCCTGCTCTTTAGTTGAAATTGCTGGAGGAAGTGGATCCTGTAAAACCATTTATCTTCCCCTCCACCTCCACCCCTTCCTTGTTGCTTATTTCACGACTTTAATTAGATGACCTCATTGTGCCAGAATACACTAATAATCCTTTATTGGCAATGTCCGGTCTATTCAGCATATTTTAACTGATTCTATCAGAAAACTTATCAGATCCATATGGTGAGTCTGGCTCAAGTGATTTATGTAGCTCGGTTCAGGAATTCTTTTAGGTCTGAAGCAGAAGTCTTTCTGAGATTTTCTATCTGAGATGCTCAAATTGTGGATTTTTAAAGGTGCAATCCTATGCATGTTTAGAGAGAAAAAAGTCCTACAACTCCCAGCATTCCCCAGGCAGCATAGCTGGCTGGGGAATGCTGGGAGCTGTAGGACTTTTTTCTGTCTAAATGTGCATAGGATTGCACTCCAAGTATCATCATCATCATCATCATCATCATTTATTTCTTACCCGCCTCTCCGTTTGAATCGAGGCGGGGAACAACAATATGATAAAATACATAAAACTGATTAAAATGTGGCATGCATTATTAAAACTGCATTAAAACATCATAAAAACATCCTAGAATACTTAGCCCTCCAAATACCCTCTGTTAAGGGCAAAGAGAGGCACTGATGGGAAATCAAAGGCAGACAATGCCTTCTTAGGTTCCTTTCTGAATATAAAATAACACAAGGTGGATGTGGGAAAGGAGACTGAGGGAGATGGGGGCAGGGAAGAGGAGAAGTCAATGCTGTTGGGAAAGGCCACCGGTGGCATGAATAAACAGGCAACCTGGGCCACCCACATACACCGCACGTTCATGTCCAGCTCTGCTCCCCTGGTACGGCACTACAGTCTTTGCTTGAACCAGGAGTGAGCAGCTGCCAGGCAGAGTGGAAAGTGAACAGGTGGTACAAGAGGACAGAGTTATGTGTGAACCTCTGAAGCTGCCCTGCGGCCCTCAAATGCAATGGAGGATGCTGCCCCATTGCCACTGTTCAAGTAAGATTCAACCTGGACAGCTCCTTTGGAGTTCAGGCTGCTTCTGACTGAAACCCAGAGTGGATTCATAGTCCCATTGAAATCAGAGCCACCAGCCACCCCTGGTTGCTGTTCATGAAATTGGGGGGGTGGGGCATCTGGTCATTCACATCAGGCCGCAAAATGTCTTAGGTGGCCCCTGCTTCCAAGATTTTTATCTGTGTGCACAGGGGGACAATAAACATTATGATTCCTCATACACTCCGCTGTCTCAGTCATATATTCCTCCATTCCCTTCTTGTTCAGCCTTTTAGAGCATTTCTACATGAGGCTTTTTTTGTCCGCTCATGATTGCTCACTCATGGGAATATGTGGATCCTTTACACTACATCCTCCTCCAGGGCCTCTCGCACTCTTTGCAACCATTTCCCCGGCCTTTGTTTAGATCAAGGAAAGTGTGGTATTATTTAGAAATGGTAAAATGAGATTCTTGAGTAATTGTGCAATTCCGCTATACCACAGTGCCACCTAGTGGTTGTATAATGGAACATACAGAAAGGCAGACAAAGAAAAAACTGGAAAAAAACATGTGTAAAGGAGCTGATCTTAATCTCACAATGAATCCGGAAGCAGAAGTCTCGGTAAAAGTGTGAGTTAAAAGCAAAGCCCATAAACCAGATTCTCCATCCAGCAAAAGATATTCAGGCAAGTTTGGGTTCACTGCAATGTGTTGAGTGTTAAACCCACCCAGCTGCTCCTCCTCCTAAAATTGCCTCATCTCCCTTGACACCAATGGTAGGTGTTTTTTTTCTTTAGCCCACCCCCCTCTGTGCGTATGTGGTGAGGAGGAATTTAGAATGGGCAAGTAGCTGGGTGGGAAGATTTAACCCCCCTACCCAAGCATGGTGGTCCTGATCCAGATTGGGATCCCATGCTGGTATGATTTAACTAACTGGATCATAGTAAAAATGTGCAATTGGATGTTTTTCAAAATATATTGAATAAAACATATCAATTGAGCTTTATGAATTGAATTCATAAAATATATGAATTAAAATTAATTCATCCATATTAACGGATGGAATTTGACCTCTGAATAGTTTAAGCACCAATCCCCATTTCTGGATGCAGCAGCATACAGTATGCAACCATGTATCAAGAGGAAATTGGTTCCGATAATAACACAAAGTGCCAACTTTGTTTATTGGCCCTCTGCTGCTTGGTAAAGAGCCTAATGGGAATGTTTTTATAAGTTGATTAAAACTTCAGAACTAGTACTTAATTTGGAAATATTTGTATACTTATCAGTATGGTGCCATTTAAAATCAACTCCCGATCTGATTTAAACAACAATTTCCACACAAAGAATATATCTTTTTAAAATCTCAAATAAAATGATATTGGACAATAGAGAAAAAATATTGTGGATTCCCCAATTCTTTTTAAAATTAAAATCTCATACCACAAAATAAATCCTTTCCATAGTTTTCTCCTCCTGGGCAGGTCTAAATGTACACCATGCTCACAACCGTATCTGTTAGGGTGACCAGATTTTGAGGATCAAAATCCCGGACCCCCCCCCGCCACCCCACCCACCCAAAACAACCCCCCCACCGTGCGCCCGCCCCGCCCTGCATCGCCCCTCGCCTGCATGCCTCGCGCCGCCGCCCACCCCGCGCCACCCCCCCGCACTGTGCCGCCCCCCCGCGCCGTGCCGCCCCCGTGCCATGCCGCCCCCGCGCTGCGCCGCCCCCCGTGCCGCACTGCCCCCCGTGCCGCGCCGCGCTGCGCCGCCCCACCCGCCCATCCCCCGCGCCGCGTTGCCCGCTTGCCCGCCCCGCACTGCCCGCCCCGCGCTCCTTACCGGCTGGGGCGTCTGCTTCCCTCCGGTGCTCAGAATCTACTGAGAAACAGGCTTCTTGTGTGATGTGTTTTGCTAAACCCTGCTCACTCACTAAACACTGTAAGACCTTTTGCAGCAGGGTTAGTGGCTCTGTCCATGACTTAAAGTGTTGTGTGTGACAGCACAGCTTGTGGTTAGTGCTCACCCCAAAGAACCACAGTTTCGCTATCCACAGAGCCTGAAGTGTCATCTGAACAGGCTCATTGTTTAGCTCAAAATGCTTAATCTAGGGTGACTAGTTAAAATCCAGGTCAGGGCTCATGTAACTTTAACAGTTGTAGAGAAAAGGGAATTTCAGCCAGAGTCATTTGTATGGAATTAGTTCCTGGTGAAATTCCCTCTTCATCACAACAGTTAAAGTTGCAGGGGCCCTGCCTTCTTTTGTATATGGTTGCTCTAGTATAGTGCATGCACCTTTAACTGTTGTGATGAAGAGGGAATTTCACCAGGAACTAATTCCATACAAATGACTCTGGCTGAAATTCCCTTTTCTCTACAACTGTTAAAGTTACATGAGCCCTGACCTGGATTTTATGTGGTCACCCTAGCTTAATCATCATGGTTTAACATATTGTTTGAACAGGGCCATTGTTGGCTTGCCAGGCCCAACTCCACCACAGCAATTCTGAAAGAGCACAAGAGCTGTATCATGAGTGCCATGTGTCCCTGATAATGAAGAGTTATCCTGGAAATCAAAATTATCAAGAGAACACTAGTTCCAGCCTTTTCAGTCATAGTTTCATAGTTTTCATTTCACCAAACCTGAAAAGAGATGAACCCATTAAATATGATTGCATATATCAATAAATGTTTGGACGCCATTTTTAAAAATGGTGGAAGGAGAGCTTTTCCATCAAAATTAATGCCATGTTGACCTCCTTGATCCAAAAAAACCCCCATAGTTTGAAGCCAAAATCACATCTGTAAGTTGATTTGTCAAGTAAATGAACAAATGAGACAACATTTCAGCGCCATCTTGGAAAATGGAGGAAGTACTCCAACAATTAAAATAACATATTCTTTGAGCTCCTTGACCCTGAAAACCTATAAATTTATATGAAACACAAGATTATAACTTCTGTGGTTGATGAAAACTAGCGACCTAAAGAAAACTGTCGGCCATTTTGAAAATAGCACCTTAAAAAGTTTCACACAAGAATTAGAATGTCTACCCAAATTATTGTGTTAATCCAAGACCTCAAGATCACATATCAGCAGAGAAAACCTCTGGACCTCAAAATTTTTACGGGGGTATATTGTGGGGACAGGATCATAAAACACAGGTGTTAACCCACATGGCCCATGCAAATCTGGCTCTCTCAGGGTTCCAACCTGGCCGTCTGGGGTTTCCCAGATGACTATCCTCCCTTCATCAGACCCTACCACCCCCTCTCCCTCTACTGCCAGTGATTTGTTGTTTTTCTGGCTTTTGCATCGCTCACCACCATTCTAAAACAGTTGAAATGCCCTTCTGTAATACATGGAAATAGTCAAGGATGCATTCTCTCAGGCTATCAGAAGGGGCAATAAAGAGCACAACACACTATGGTAAAGAAAGTACTGAAAACGGAATAAAGAAGTTGCCATTACAAAGATAAGATGGTGGCTGCCTGTTCGTGAGAGACCAGAGATAGAACGTCTGCTGGCAGTAACAGCTTTAAGCTAAAATATGCTGGTATTTATTTATTGTATTTTGGCCCTACCCCTTTTGCCTTTGGCCCTTCACCCTTGCCTCAGCTCCACCCACCAATGGAATGTGGCCCTTGAAGTGGCCCTGAAATTGAATTTGGCCCTTGAAGTGAAGGAAGTTCTGCACCTCTGTATTACCCAGTCTGTGAAGGGGACTAAATCTGTGGACCAAATCCGGCTTTCCTGGGGTCCCTTCCCCCAGTCCCATTTCCCCCAACCATTGATTGTTAAGGTTGAAATGCCTCTCCTGAAGCTTTGTTATGGGCAGAAACGAAAACATGTTGGTAGTTTTGGTATTTTGTCCCACCCCCTTTGCCTTTGGGCCTGCCCACTGCTGGAATGAGGAACCAAGAGCAACTTTCAAATTGAATTTGGCTCTTGGGCTGAAAGAGGCTCAACACCCTTGCTTTTAACATTTATGGTGGTTGAGAGGTGACCATCCTTCTAAAGTCTTGGTGCCACCAGACAGGAGATTGGCACAGTGTCCATGACAGCTTGATAGTCCCGTTGATGAATGTCCCCAGGCCCCAGCACCTTCTATTATTAGCCTTGATGAAACAGCAAATAAAAGGAGACTATGAAAGCGGGCACCTTCTACTCCTTCAACATTTATAGCTGCACTAAATTAGAAGCTTTCTTGCTATAAACGAAGGAGCGAACGCTTCACATCCCCCTTGTGTGTTTAATTCTACAATTGGATCGGATGCAGCATAAAAAGAAAAAGAAAATGCAATCCATGGGGTATGTAACATTGGATCCCCCCCACCTTACCCCTAGTTTTCCTTTAATAGAACTGCTGTGCCCTCAGATTACATTACCTTGTAGTTATTTCCTGAGTTTGAAATTGAGGCTAACACTGACTATGTAGAACTGTTTAACAGGGCCATAAATCAGCCCCTTCCAGCTGGTCCTTCTGCATGATGATTAATCACTTCTTAGGCGCAGGAGCAAAAGTCTCCAAAAGACAGTCCACTCTTTCGAGCTACTCATCATTGCCCTTCCCATTTCAAACAATTAAACAATACTTGTCATTATTGATTGGGGTGGAGCAGGAGGGAAATCCATTTGAAAATGATGAAATGTGATCTTCAACCCATCACTTTTGGTGCAGAAAGAATATTGTCCCCCCCCAGCCATAAAGGAAACATTTTTGCATCCGTAGGAAGGACTGGTTTCATGCATTGCATACATCAATTGTTGTTGAACCATCTTCAGCTTGAGGACTGAATCCCCTTTCAGAGAACTTCTTGGGGGCCACATTCCAGGTGGGGCTAACGCCAATCGAGGCAGGACCAAAAAAATGCAGAGGTAGAAAAAACACCCCAGAAAGTCCATCACATTTTCTGTGATCCATGGTTGGGGAGCAGAGAAAGGGAAAGGGGCATGGCCACCTTGGGAATCCTGGATTGGGACTCCAGGAGGACCAGATTTGGCCCCCAGCACCCCTGGTTTTGCACCCCTGGCTTATGTTATGTTTGGAGTAGTGAGCGCCAATTCATGTAACAGATAATTGGACCTGGACAAACATGGAGTCCATTGTGTGCGTTCAGATTGGTTTACAGCCTACAATGATGGACATTATGTGAATCTACAGTAGTGGAAACTTTAAATGAAGGAAGCTGAGAAATGAAGAAAAAAAATTACATGGAAATAGTACTGGCAGTAATAAATTGGGATATCACTTCTCAATGATAAAAAAGTTGCCAGTTCAAAGGTGCCCCCAAATTCAGGTGTACTGGTAGTCAGGTGTGGAAGTGAGTCTTAAGTTTGTGTGTCCTCTCTGCTCCACTATATGTAGACAAAACACATAGTAGTGGATCCCTGATGTGTGTATGGGTGTGTTTAACCACTATGATAAACTATATATCAATATGCTACAATCATGGAAAACTTATTAATATGTTGATAAACAGTATGGCTTACTAGACAATCATGTGTAATATTATACAGTGTTATTTATTAATGCAATTGAACACTTGGCAAAAGTACACAGTAACAGTACACAGATGAACACACGAGTATGCCCATACACTGATGCACACATGGGTGAACCTAACACGCACAGAGGCACACACAAAAATGTACATACACTGATGTACACACAGGTGAACAGACGCTTATACCGGTTCGTATTGAGCCGTTTCAAAATTCTTCTTCAGTGACTGTGCAATATGCCATTTATATCAATAATAATTATGCCACAGATTTTAGAAAAGATTCAATGTTAAAATGTAACATATAGTACAGATTTAACAATGTCCAATATGCCAACAAACTTAACATGTAGCAAAGTTATATCAAGGTTTCATTGTCCATATTTCAATCTGGATGCTTCTCCTCATTGGGATAGATGAATTGAGCTCATAGGACACCAAGAACAGACACAGCTTGATGTTCCGCCTACAATGGGGATTAAAGATTAAAATCCAGATTGAAATATGGACAATGAAACCTTGATATAACTTTGCTACATGTTAAGTTTGTTGGCATATTGGACATTGTTAAATCTATACTATATGTTAAGTTTTAACATTGAATCTTTTCTAAAATCTGTTGCATAATTATTATTGATATAAATGGCATATTGCACAGTCACTGAAGAAGAATTTTGAAACGGCTCAATACGAACCGGTATAAGCGTCTGTTCACCTGTGTGTACATCAGTGTATGTACATTTTTGTGTGTGCCTCTGTGCGTGTTAGGTTCACCCGTGTGTGCATCAGTGTATGGGCATACTCGTGTGTTCATCTGTGTACTGTTACTGTGTACTTTTGCCAAGTGTTCAATTGCATTAATAAATAACACTGTATAATATTACACATGATTGTCTAGTAAGCCATACTGTTTATCAACATATTAAGAAGTTTTCCATGATTGTAGCATATTGATATATAGTTTACCATAGTGGTTAAACACACCCATACACACATCAGGGATCCACTACTATGTGTTTTGTCTTAGTGTGAGGATTGCCTCTTCCTGTTTTGTGCCACTATATGTAGAAGCTTCAGAATAAACTGGAGCTTATACATGTGTATGAGCGACCCATCCCTAAATTTTATGAAGAAAATTAAGATTTTAAATAGGAGAAGATCTAAAGTGGCAAAACTGACTATGAAACTAATAGAACATACCCCTGGCTGCCAAAAAACAGAAATGGCGTAGATTCACTCACTCATTCATTCATTCATTCATTCTTCATTGAATGAAACTAGAATACAAGTAGCTTTACAGAAGTCCTCTTCAGGGATTATGGTCCATGCAATCACAATCACACGGACCTGGATCAGGGTTCTAAATCACACATGTACCACAGGCTCCTCACATCAGATCTTTGCCCCCAACATGTGAAAGGATGTGAGGACAGGGTCAGTGAGCAGCCCCACTCCCTGTCATGTAATCATGTGAAGGGCTGGACACCCAAATAGGACTAGAGTCAGATAGGCAATGTAGACCGCAGCAGGCTCCCAAGGAGCTTAGAATCTAAAATAGTAAGGGTGCAATTCTATGCATCACTGGTTGGAGACAGCTGGGAGTTGTAGGACATTTTGCTTTCTAAATATGCATAGGATTGCATCTTAAGTGAGGAAAACAGAATATGGGAGACAGAAATAAATAAATGTCTTTCTCTTTCTTTCTTTCTTTCCCTTCTTTCTTTCCTAAATTAGAAGCCTCTATCATTGAAGGAATTGACTCTGCCACTTCCTCTATGAAAGCTAACTTTATTTTTATTCATTTATTTAATTAATTACATTTATATACTGCCCCATAGCCAAAGTTCTCTGGGCGGTTTACAAAGGTTAGATTTGGATTAGATTCTTCTGCTATGTCATCTACTCTTTGGCTTGTTCAGATGTAATAATACACAAGCAGCCTTGAGTTCCATGTTTTGTTAGAAAAGCGGAGTACAAAATACATACATAACATACATCCATGCCTGACCCTTGGGATTGCGTGGTCTCCTTCCTCCCCTTCTTTGGCGTGGCCCTGAGAAGAAGATCAGAAGCTTTCACTTCTGATTTCAGTTAATCACAGTTTAGCATGCCAGTGGAACCTCTTTGCTTTCTAAAGCATAAGGGTGCAATCCTATGCCTGTTTAGATGGGGGGGGGGGATTCCTGCAACTCCCAGCATTTCCCAGCCAGCATGGTTGGCTGAGGAATACTGGGATTTTTAGGACTTTTTCTGACTAAACAGGCTTTTAGGATTGTGCTCTAAATGTCCTAACGAAAGCTCAGTGTTCTCTTCAAATGACATTTGCTCTCCTCTGTTCTTCTCCTTCCAGCCGTGTAGAATATGTATGGACAGCCTGCTGCCCCTGGGGGGGAAATGAAGATGTCCTTAGGGAAAGGTGATGATGCAACACAGCAGAAGCTTTCCTGTCTACCAAGCAGCTGCAGATGGTTTCCAGCTTCCTGCTCCTGGCTGGGGATTGCCTTTTACTGCTAGGTGAAAATATCTAGGAGCAGAAACCAAAATTAACTACATTGGGAAAACCTTAAATGGATTTTTTTCTGGACTGAAAGGAGGCTCTCTGTAATAATGTTTGTAATCATGCCTGAGAACTTCTGACGAGGAAATGTTCTTAACTAAAGACCTCCCTAAGAAGGGAAGTGGGCAGAATCCATCTTTTTCTTTTCTTTCTTTTTTATTTTAGGGCTGTGTGCAGCCCCCCCCCCCCCCCGAACTGGATCCGGATCTTGGTGATCCAGATCGAGATCCGGAGATCTTCCTTTTCCCCATAGACTTGAAAGTCTATGGGGAAAAGGACTCACCGCCCTCCCGCCTCTCCCCCCTCTCCCTCCGCCGTCCGCGCTGCCATCGCCACTGGGGAGAGGGGGGAGAGGGGGGAGAAGGAGGGGTTCCCCCCTCACCCACCGCAGTTCGCACTGCCTTCTGCCGCTGTCCTCTGCCATCCGCTGTACTGAGAAGCAGGCTTTCACAGCCTGGTTTCCCAGTAGAGCACCAGCAGATGGCAGAGGACAGCAGCAGACAGTGGTGGGAGAAGGGGGAGAGGGAGTTTCTATGCAACTGTTAAAGATACAGAAGCCCTGTCCTCCTTTTCATATGGTCACCCTATGCAGGAGCCCTGACCTCTTGATCAGATCCAAACGACCGCAGGGCTCCTGCAGCTTTAAATGTTGTGATGAAGAGAGAATTTCACCAGATTCAGCATGCATACAAATGACACCTGCTGAAATTCCCCTTTCTATACAAATGTTAAAGATACAGGAGCCCTGTCCTCCTTTCCATATGGTCACCCTAGGGTGGGGGAGAACACCTGCTTTGCATGCAGAAGATTCCAGGTTTGAACTCTGGCTTCTCCTGGTATGGCAAAGAAAAGAATCCCATCTGAAACCCCAGAAAGCTGCTACCAGCCAGTGTTGACAATACTGGGCTAAGATGGACCAATGGTCTGACTCAGTATACAGCAGCTTCCTATGAGAAAACCTGGGGAGTGGGATGGAATGGAGTGGCTGCAATCCTGAACAGCAGTGCTCCATGCAGCTTGTTCCAGGACCATCCCCACATGTGTTCCTTAATGAGGGAAGATTTGAACCCAAGTCGAAGATCTTGGCTCATGATTAAAACGAGGGCAGCTGCCTGGACAATAATATGCATATTATAATCATTATGCTCCCTGAGGCAAACAATCCCAAGCTTCATATATCTTCCTAGAGCTATGTTCATGGCATATACAAATTGAAAACAGCAAGGGCCTGTAGTTTGCTATACATGGCAATTACCTCAGGCCCTGAAGGAGCATAGGGTTTTTGGATTGCGGCCATAATTCTGAGACCACAAACATATCCATCATTTCAATGGGTCTGGGGATACTTAGAGTTTGGATTAGATTGCTTTCAGTTGTTTGTTTGCCTGAAGAACTATTAAAATAAAATTACAAAGACTTATTTTAAGTCGCCAGAAAAAACTGTGAAAAATAAAATAAAATGATATTCTCTGAATGGAATAAACTCAGGCACAAGACACAATATTTGCATATAGAACATGAGTAGAGCGTCAAGCCCAGATATATATTACTTGTGATATTATTAATTATTGACTGCTCCGAAAATGATTGAACAAGGAGAATCAGCCTCAAAGATAGATTTTGCACTTGGAATGATTTTGATTTCAGCAACTTGGGGTGCAATCCCATGCATCTTTAGACAGAAAAAAGCCCTACAACTCCCAGAATTCCCCAGCCAGCCTGGCTGGGAAATGTTGGGAATTGTAGAACTTTTTAAAAGTCTAAACATGCATAGGATTACACCATTATTTTCTTAGCACCCACTAAGATCAGTTCCTTCCTGGAGAAGGGCCATAGCTTGGGGTAGAGTGTATACTTTGCATGTGAAAAATCCCAGGCGGTCTGACATCTTCAGATAGGGTTGGGGAAGGCCCCTGTTTCTGCCAGTCACAATAGACAATACTAGGCTAGATGGACCAATGGGCTGCCCTGGTATAGATTGACCAATGGGCTGGCCTGGCAGCTTCTCATGTTCTGTGTTCTTAGCTTTTCTGAATTCTGTGCTGTCCTCCATTTTGCTTCTCTTTGTAACATCTGTGCAGCGCAGATACTAGACACTAACCTTTTGAAAAAGAAAAATATCGGGTCATGGATTCATTTTGGAAAATAAAGCCTATAATAATTCTAGAAATGGTAGGATAAATAGACCTGGCCAGATATAATCCAGTGGATAGAGGCACCTCTGGCAAGAGCTTCATTTGCTCTCAATTGTGAACATGGAACTCCTGCATGGATAGGAATCAGAGCTGCACACTCCATTGACGTAAATGGGGAGGAAAGTTCTCTCAGCTTAGGTAGTTCTATGTGCACAGTGGGGTTCTCTCAATCTGTAAGAAAACTTTGGAACATGACAATGTAATGCCAATGAACCTTCCTTGTGAAGCTAGAAGGCAATGTGTGTGTGTGTGTGTGTGTGTGGCCCTTTCTACATCATAGGGGTGTAGTGGGTGCAGCGTGGGCGATCCCAGAAGTAGCCACTTCTGGGATTGTCCCTTTCAATACACATCAGGGCATGATGTCCCGGGTCATCGGAGGTCACACCTGCCATTTTGTTTTTTTGTTTTTACCCAGGAAGAGCGCTCCTGCGCTCCAATGAAGAAGTACGATTTTTAAAAACAAAAACGCCATGCATGATCGCCTCCCCCTCCTCCCTGCCATCCTGGGGATGCCGATTTTGCTTCCCCCCTCTCCTGATGGCCTCAGAGCACCAGGGTGGGTGGGCACATTCTTCCGCGGTCCTGAGAACTTCCCAGGACCGTGGAAGAATCGGGATTTTTGTGGTTCCTGAGAACCAGGAAAGATCCCATGCCCCCCCCCCCCCGGGACTCCTTGTGCACCATTTGGATACACAGGAAGCAGCCGGAGGCCAACCCAGGCAAGAAGCCTGGTGTAGAAAGGGCCTGTGTGTGTGTGTGTGTGTGTGTGTGTGTGTGTGTGAGAGAGAGAGAGAGAGAGAGAGAGGGAGGGAAGGAATTCAGCCCTTTCCCAGAAATTTTTAAGGGGGGGGGGAATCCTCAGATATATAAGTCAGATATGGATCAAGATTAGAAAATCCAGCCCTTTGTAAATTCTCACTACCTGACTTAAAGCTCTGGGTTTCCATTAATTTATGTTTTAACCAGACCCACCAATTAATTAATTCCGTCATTATTACATGACTTGAACACTGCTTTTCCCAAAGATGTCAGCTTCAGCTGCCCTTTTTTGTTTTACCACATTTCACAAACGCAGACAGCTATATTTTCCCTCACATATTTTTGACAGTGTGGTTTCTGTGAGGAACACAGGAAGGTGCCTTGTATCAAGTCAGGTCACTGGCCCATCTATACTACACTAGCTCAGTATTGTCTACACTGACTCGCAGCAGCATTTCCAGACGGGCTTTTCCCAATTTTACCTGGAGATCACATACAGCCTATCCTATACACCAGGGGTGGGGAACCCCAGACATAGGGACCAAATTTGGCCGTCCTGGAACTTCTTCCCCCAGCCCCTTTCCTCCAACCACCAATTTTTAATATTGAAATACTTCTTCTGAAGCTATGTTACTGGCAATATGTAAGGACTGGGCTCAACATCTCTATAGAAGCTCTCCCAAAAGGCAAGGAAACAGATTCAGAGTCAGATGAGGAAGTGGGCAAAGAGGGGGTGCACTTATCAAGGTTGCAGGAGATGGAGCAAAGCCACAGTGGCAGAGAGGAGTCTTTCCATATGCCGGCTATTCAGCTGGATCAAAGCCAGCCAGATACCTCTCCATCCATGGGGATAACAGAGTGGGAGAGGAATTGGGAGTGATAGCTCCAAGAATTAGGTGTGGGGTGCAATGTCCGGACGTGAGGCATTCTAAAAGGTTGTCCACTCAAGAGGTCCCCAGGGGAAGGCTTGAGTACTACATCTAGTTCTGGGCACCACACATCAAGAAGGATGCAGACAAGCTGGAGGGGATTCAGAGGAGGGCAACAAGGGTGATCAGGGATCTGGAAACAAAGCCCTATGAGGAGAGACTGAAAGAACTGGGCATGTTTACCCAGGAGAAGAGAAGACAAGGGAGACACAATAGCACTCTTCAAGTACTTGAAAGGTTGTCGCACAAAGGAGGGACAGGATCTCTTCTCGAGCACCCCAGAGTGCAGGACATGGAATAATGGGCTCAAGTTACAGGAAGCCAGATTCTGGTTGGACATCAGGAAAAAACTCCTGACTGTTAGAGCAGTATGGCAATGGAACCAATGACCTAGGGAGGTCGTGGGCTCTTCCACACTAGAGGCATTCAAGAGGCAGCTGGACAACCATTTGTTAGGTATGCTTTAAGGTGGATTCCTGCATTGAGCAGGGGGTTGGACTCGATGACCTAGTAGGCCCCTTCCAACTCTTCTATGATTCTATGATCCTCCCTGAGGGTGAGATTGGAAAAGCTACTCAGGTTTTGTACAGTTGGCTGGCGTCAATTTTCGTTGCAACGTCCTATCATAGTGTCTTCATCAAAGGTCGCCTTTTGTAGTCTAATTAGTATTATACAAAGCTGACTAGAAAACTAGGATCTGTGATGCTGTATGCGGATCTGTGATGCTGTACTGCAAGCAACATGGGCAACCAACCAAGCTCCCAGGCAATGCAGTGTAGTCTGCTATGGCTAGGTCAAACCATGACTCTGAGATTAAGAGCCTTGCACTCTATCAGTTGTGGCAGTTCTGCAATACGTACCTACATCATTTCGTGACTTATTGTCAAGGAAATCTCAGCCTTGGCCAGATGCTGTTAAATCAACCTAAGACTTGGCTTCGTAGGGATAAATCTTTCCAAGAAATTAAGGCATGTCGTTAGGATGACTGGCTTCTCTACTTATCTCCATTTTGTAGTTAGTTAGTTTTTCATAATGACAAAGGAGCAGGATATTTCCGATGGATTAATGTTCCTTTGAGTTACCAAGGCGTCTGAGCTGAACATTAATCGCCAGGAAATGCCCTCTGACTGGATCGTTACTTAAAAAAACAAACTGTATGGAATCTCTAAATTAGATTTGGCTTTCGGCTGAAATGGCCCTTGTTAAAATTGCAGATGGTTGTCTTGGTTTTCAAATTAAAAGTCATAGGAGAAAGCTGCTTTATACCATGTCAGACTATCTGACTGCCAAAATCCAGCAATACCTGCTCTTTCAGGCAGCATCTTTCCAGGTCCTCATGGAGACAGCTTTCACAGGGTTGGGGAACCTCTTTCAGCCTGAGGGCTAAACTCAATTTCAGAGAAGCTTTCGAGGGCTGCATCCCAAAGGAAAAAGGGGCAGGCCCAGTCAAAAGGGGTGGGGCCAAAGTATGAAATATGAAAATATGAAAAAAAATACCAGCACATTGTAGCTTAAAACTTTTGGGGGCAGTAACTAAGCCTTAGGACAGACAATTCAACTTTTTAGAATGTTGAGGGGAAACCTGTACAGAAGACAGGAAAACACCAAAATATTGGTGTTCAGGGGAAGGGAGCTGGGCCATATGGGAAATCCTGGAGGGCCATATTGGGACCCCAGGGATGGATTTATCCCCCAGGCCTGAAGTTCTCCATCCCCATACTACTTATTCCTTTTTCACTGAAGATGCCAGGAACTGAATCTGGGACTTTCAACTTAGACTTAGATGCGTTTTTTTATTTGATCCTGCCCATCCTCTGCTTCCCCCCAGTATTACCCCCATGTGCCATAAAGCCAACTGAGGGACAAATCTGGGCAGGACCAGCCCTATCATTAGGCAGAATGAAGCAGTTGCTTCAGGCAGCAGATGCTGGGAGGTGGCAGCAAGGTGTTGAAGGAGAGACCTGTTCCCCCTAAGTTAGACTGCTGCTTTCAGGTGCAGTAGAAGATGCTGCCTCATCATGAGTGCTGAAGACAAATTAATCTGCCAGTCCAGGTGGCTTTTGTACATAGACTGCAAGGATGTGCTATCTTGTTCTTCACATCAGGCAGCAAAATGTCTTAGGCTGGCCCTGAGTCTGGTCTAAATTCAGTGAAATCCATCCAAAGCTATAATAATAATAATTAATAATAATAATAATAATAATAATAAAAAATATTTCTTACCCGCCTCTCCCTCTGGATCAAGGTGGGGAACAACATCAAATATAAAATACATAAAACTGATTAAAAGCACATAAAACTAATACATTAAAATACCAATTAAAACACCAATAAAACTCTTAAAATTCAACTGGGTAGGACTGCCGGAAGAGATAGGTCTTTATGGCTTTCTTAAAGTCAAAGAGACTTTAGGCTTGCATTGACCAAATGCTCTAAATGAAAATATCCTATCTAGGAACAAAGTTTCATAGCAGTTGTGTCCCTGGGCAGCAAAGTCAGAGACATCTCTTTATGGATTTATTTTGGATGTTACCATGGTCTTGATCCAGATGTAGTTGGATCAAGACTAACCTATGTCCCATTAATTTCAATGGGTCTACTCTAAGTGTGACTAAGTGGGCCTGTTCAGACAACATGCTAAGCCATGGTTAGGGCACTAACCATTTTACAGCAAATGTTTAAACAATGGTCATGTAGCCACCATGGTTAAGAATGGTTCACATTAAATCATGGTTCAGACGACACACTAAGCCATAATGTTTAGCTCAAAATGCTTACCCACCATGGCTTAGCATGTTGTCTGAACAGGGTCAGTCTGGATCCAAATCTATATCTCTTGAAGGAAAATGTGAAAAAGCCAATACTTTTCTAGGTTACATTTGATTCTGATTTTTAAGAACCATCCTCAAACAAGTCTATCCTGCAGAGATTTCCTTAACTTTGATTGAGAGTTCAGTAACAAGGACAGAGCAGATTGACCTTTACTTCTTAGCACATTACTTTTGATTGAATTTGACCTGGAGAGCACCAAGCGTAGGAACTAAAAGGAGAGATATAAAAGAGATATCTGGAGTGTTTGAGCTCACTGCCCTTGGATTCAATCACTGGTGTGTATATGAGCTGGGTTGCAATTCACTGTTTTCTGTGGAATTAAACTTACCATTTATTTGGGAAAGATTTTTTTTTCTAGTAGAGAGCTGGGGTTAAAATATGTTTTAGAAATCCTTGTTTCCTAAATGTGGATGACTAGGTGGCAACTTTCTAGGAAAGAAAAGGAGAGTTTCAGGAAGTGTCAAGTATTAGAATTCTCAGATGGTCACATTTAACAATTTACTTATGATAGGACCCCTTCAAAATGTTTTGGTTTAAAACTTTTATGTGCGATTGGAATCATTTGATATTGCTGCCTCCTGTTAAAAAAGATAGTTAGCAGAGAAAAACAAAAGTCAGAACTGAACAAGTGTTTACCAATCCCACATACACACAAGAGCCGGTGTGGTGAAGTCATTAGAGGACTGGACTGGAAGTAAGGAGATCCGGGTTCTAGTTCCCACTCAGCCATGGAAGCTCACTGGGTGACTTTGGGCCAGTCACAGATCCTCAGCCTAACCTACTTCACAGGGTTGTTGTTGTGAGGATAAAATGGAGAAGAGGAGGATTATGTATGCTGCCTTAGAGGAAAAAGGTGGGATATAAATGTAATAAAGAAGGCTAAAAAAAAGAAGCTACACCCTTCTTTAGTGAAGAAAAAGCAAAATGGTTTAGTCACAGTTTCTTGTATAAAATTGCAGGTACCGTGTGCAGTTTCAGAAGAAGTTTGTTCACTCCATTTCTTTGTGTTCTATAACACTGGCAGGAGCAAGAGAACGCAAACTGCTTCCAGCAATGGAAGAAGTCAGAAGAGAAAGAGGGGGAAGGAAGGGGAGGAGCAGGAAACCACACTGTAGGCTATAGAGATCCTAAGGTGAGCTGTGCCCAGAATTCCCATGCCTTAACTAGCTAACTGCAACACTGCCCGTTTCCTGTTACTTGCAGATGAAGTTGCAATCTTCCCAACAATGTGTACATTAGCAAGTAACAATTTATTACTTACCTAACCATAGGCCATAATAGGATGACCATATGGAAAGGAGGACAGGGCTCCTGTATTTTTAACAGTTGCATAGAAAAGGGAATTTCAGCAGGTGTCATTTGTATGCATGCAGCACCTGGTGAAATTCCCTCTTCATCAGAACAGTTAAAGCTGCAGGAGCCATGCCCTCTTTTGTATCTGGTCAAGAGGTCAGGGCTCCTGCAGCTTTAACAGTTGTGATGAAGATGCATACAAATAACACCTGCTGAAAATCCCTTTTCTATACAACTGTTAAAGATACAGGAGCCTGTCCTCCTTTTCATATCTTCACCCTACATAACAACACTCATTATACTAAATATTTTGTGGTGGCAGTGGCTGAGGGCACAGTGTTAGGAACATCACAAGTAAATATGAAACAACAAAAGCCTAAAATAACATTTTCACTCTGAAATAAGTGCTGCTTGCTAAAGCACTTGTCAGTCATCTTAGTTTCTTTTTTAAGTTATGCATATTTTTATTAAAAACAACAATAAAAACAGAAATCTCTGATTCATAAATTAGATTGCATCATCTAATGTCAGAACGAATCCTTGGTCAATTACATCACTGTATCTTTGCACTCATTGGCCAAATCACTGGAAGCTGAGCACAGGTATAGTTCTTACTTAAGCAGTTTTTAGAATAGTGAATTGAATCTAGACATAGTCAAACGTTTAGAAGGGATTAGGCAAATTCATGGCAGATAAGGCTATTAATGATGGCTATATATTACTTCCAGTATCAGGGGCACTATGGCTCTCATTATCAGTTGCTGGGAACACAATGGGACCTATTCCCAGGTGAGTATAGGATTTAGGTCTGAGTCCACAGAAGTAAGTCTTGTAGGGAATCAACACCCATAAACTTAGTATATATAAGTTTACCTTGACCTAAGTTAGGAGCCCTTTATAAATAAAAAGCCTCAAGCCTTAAGTAAAAGCAGGTTGCTAAAAAAGAGGAAACAGTGGCTGTATTCGGACAACACATTAGTCAATGGTGGGTTGAGTAGCCAACTCACAGGCTCAATTCGGACGACACAATAAACAACTGGTGTGGGGAAAACAATTGTCAGTTGTTTTTACTATCATGTCGTCCGAATTGAGCCACAGTTGGTTATTTTGTGGGTACTCCCCACACAACATATTCCTACACAACTGTGGGTGGTTGGGACTGGAGCTGAGTGGACTAATAGTCAATCCGGCATTTGACTGACTCAGCCCCTGCCCCTCTCCTCACCCTCCATCCTCCCTCAGTCCTCCCAGTTCTATCCCAGCAGCCTCGGCAAGTTGCACCAGTTGAAGCAGAGTGGCAGCCGCCGCTTTGGTCTCTCTTGCTGCCTGCCTCTATGGGCTTGTGTTTTAACCCACTCACCACACACCATTAACACACTCACCCCTCCGCACAAAACTTTAAACAACTGGTTTCGAGCTAAATAACTTGCAAGCCAGTTGTTTCTCTCAGTTGCTTATTTGGGTGGAATAGCATACTGTCAGTAGTTTGTGAGCGGTGTGTTACCCTTCACACAACACAATAAGTAACACAACTGATGATTGTTCCCCCCCTCAGTTGCTTAATGTATTATCTGAATGCAGCCAGTGACTCTGAGGACAAGAGACACAGAAAAAGAGAACCAGCAACTAACATGAAAGTACATGCGATCAAGAAATCAGGAAATATTGTGGTTTGTAAGCAGGCTATGCCAAACAGTACAAACATGTATCATCTTGCGGTTACGACTAGGATACATGAACATAGCCAGAATGCAATTCTCTTGGTATGGTGTGTGGTCTAACAACTGATGTCGAGAGGTGGTATGGATTGACGTAAAGCGGTGGGAGTAAAAGGGTACAACAGCCAATCACATCACATATCATGTTTAAGTGTAAAACTATAAAAGTAAAGAGAAGGTACTGAACAGGGAGTCATGTCTGCTAGTAGAAAGCTGTAGCAACTGTTAATGTGGTCCCCTAACAGCCACCAGAGGGGCTTCTGGGGAACATCTTGGTGAACTGCCACCATCTAACTCTCAGTGATGGCCCCGTCCACCCCCAACTGCCACCAGAAGAGTGTCTGAGGAAACATTTATCCTGAGGGGATGGAAGAAGAGGCAGGTATAACTTGGTGAGCTGCTACCATATAGCTTCCATTGGACTCTGCTCCCTTTCCCAACGGCCACCAGAAGGGCATTTGAGGAAACATCTTCTTGCCCCAAGGGAATGGGAGAAAACAAAAAAAGGAAAGACCTTGTTTGAGCTGCCTCCATTTAGCTCCCAGTGGTGGCCCCTAAGTAGGGATGGGTGAACAAGCAATGTGCATGTTCTGCCAGATTCTCCAAACCTCAGTGTGACGTTCTTCTCTTGTTTATTGTGGTAAAATCTTGTTTACCACAGCCATTTGCCATCTCTGTTCAATTTGCACGAATAAAAAAACTGCGCAAATCAAGTGAGATTGAAAAGGGAAATTGTGCAAAAACCTTGCATATTTTCCAAAGCTGTGCAACTTTCCCCCATAGACTAAAGCACGAAATTGTGCAATTTTAAAATTGAACATGTTCTCCCACTTGCGTCAGGAGTTGCAAACAGGAATTGTTGGACTGTTTCGTGAACACAAATGAGATTCCCATACACCCTTAGCCCCTGCCTCCCCCAACTGCCAGCAGAAGGGGGTCTGAGGAAACATCTCACCCATAGAGGATGGGGAGGAGGAACAGGTCAGGCCTGAATTCAAAAAAAGAAAAACTGCAGAAGAGAAGAAATAGAGGAACAGGCCAGTAAAGTACCATCCAGTCCAGATGGACAATAGACACAGAGCAAATCCGAGTTCAGCTGAGTTCAACTCCCTTTGGTTATACTTTAACAAATGGCAGGATCTCATATTTGCTGTTTGCAACAGTCCTTCTCCAGTCTTGTCTAATATTTCCACCCACTTCACTTTACACAAAATCCTTCATCTTCAAAAATTGCCTTCCCTTCATTTTCTCACATTGGTCATGCCTTGCATGTCTACAGAGCTTTATGCAGCATCACTGGTTTTACATATTTGTTTTCCAGTTGTGAACTTATTTCTCCAGCCTGCAGGCATTTCATTTCATAAATAAAGTATCTGCTTTGCCACGCTGCTCCTGCTTCTAATTTCTGTGGAGGATCTGTGTGTCCATCTTCCAGTTCTTTGCTTCCTATGTATTTAAATACTTGTCCTTGCTCAGTTTTCTTTCCTATAATATGTAGGAAGCTTTTCAGTTAGAAGAAGAAATATGGGAAATAATTGCCTTTCAGCAAAGTATTTTGAATGAAATGAAGTATCTTCTCACAGATAGGGATGGAAGCGAAATGTATTTGGTTCACATTTTAATATGGACTGCTCTAGTTTGCACTCCCCAAACTAACAAGTGAATATGAATTCAATTATCCTTCAGAGGGCAGGCCCAAGGCAGGTTGCCATCTGAAGCAATTCAGCACCCGCCCTGCCACCTCTGCCTCCCACCCAACAGCACCATTTTTTTTTTGGCATGCATACAGGCAGCCTGCCTCTGCCTGAACTCTCAAGAATCGTGAGACTTTCAAAACAAGGTGCGAGAGTCTCACGAGACTTCAGATGACTTCATCCCAGAAGTTGGATGAGACTCAAGCCTCGCAGGCGAGCAGGGAAGTGAGTGAGGGGCCAATTGCTTCTTGATCCCACCAGTGACCTGCATGGCTGGCTGGCTGGGCATGCAGGTGACTGGCCAGAAGAAGAAGCAGCAGGACCAAGAAGGTGAGTGCAGCTAGTGGGCTACCCAAGCAGTTCAGGTGGGTGGTAGGCATGCAGCTGAGAGGCCATTTCTTGAGCAGCCAGGAGGACCAAGAAGTGGCCACTCGCTTGCACACCTCCCACCCACCCAGACTCCAAGAAGCGGTGAGTATGCAGTCTGGGTGGGCAGGAGCTGGGAGGCGTGCAAGCGAGTGGCTGCTTCATGGTCTCGTCGGCCACCTGCCAGCGAGACCAAGAAGTGGAGCATGTGCCTGCGGGCACAGAGTGCTGGCTTGCCGCTCTCCCAATATTCTGCCGCCTGATGTGCCCACATGAGTCAATGTCATGGTAGGGCCAGCCCTGATCCTTCAATTACTTTAATTGCAGAGAAGCTCTCGGGGCCACGTTCCAGTGATGTGTCGGATGGAAGGAAAGAGGCTGAGCAAAAATACAAAAAAAAAATACCTGCATACTGTAGCTTAAAGCTCTTACTGCACAAAAGTTGGGAAACCTCCAAACTCTTGGAGCAGGGGAAAGAGAAATCACTTGCTCACATCATCAATAACACTCCTGCATTAGAGAAGATAGCATACAAACAGATATATACTGGATGAAACCTGCTGTGCAAAAATGTATATGAACTTTCATGTGGATTTAAAAAACACACATTTGCGAATGGATGCTGATCCAATTTTTGCTTGGGAGAAAAGATGCAAAAATTACGGAAAGCAACACTGACAGATCCATCCATTCCTAGTCACTGGCAGTGAGAAAGAGATCTAGATCACCAATACGGCAAGCATAAACTTTGGAAGTCATTTTTAAAAATCTTCCCGTACCCAACCAGTGACATCTGAATGGCCATTATGTTATGATGCCTCCAGTCTGGTTTTCCATCATGGGCAGGACAAAGGATGCAGTGGCTGAGCCATTGTTGCAATTGATCATCATGTGCTGCCGTGATATGTTTCCTAGGGTATTTCTAAACCAGAAAATGAGAATACTCTAAGCAGCCGTGTGGATGGCTGATTTTTAAAAGACCTTTCTGCTCATGCATCCACCCTCCCTCCCTCCCCTGCTTCCTGGTAAAATAATTCTAAAGGCCACTCAATACGGCAATGAATTGTCTATGATTGATAGTTGGTGGTCCTGCAGTTTCTCAGTTTCAACGTCTGTCCTAAATTTCTGCTATTCTTCTGGCACTATTATTCCTTCAATAATGATGTCGTTTCTCTGCAGTGCTTTAACGGAGTGTCATGCTGGTATAGACAGGCTATCTGATAATGAATAGCCTGGTGGGAGAACGGAAACACAGTAAAACTTGGACCTTCTCTGGATTCCATCTTTGAGTTGAAAGGCTCACGTATGTAATCAATAGATGATATATATTTTTAAAGTGGCAGCAGAGAGAATACCACACTACTTCTGTAATATAATGTAGAACCAGTGGTGTGTGTGTGTGTGTGTGTGTGTGTGTGTGTGTGTTTTAAACTGCTTGATGGCATTTGTTTCCATTGAGGCTGTCAAGAAAGATTTTTTTTGAAAAATAAATGTTTGAACTAATACATTTGACCAAACGAATTAAATATAAATAAAATTAGATGTCATTAACATTTCAATATCTGTTCCATTTTGAGATATTAAAAGAAGTGTGAGATAACTTACAATTTAAGAAATAACAGATACCATTTCTTGGTCAAAAGAAAAGCTATCGTTAGTATTTTTCCCCATTCTGCATTATAGCCAGGCAACAGAACCAAAGGAGCCTCCAAAAATACATGTGTTCCTTGAACTTGAAAGGTTGGATCCACACAAAAGTAGTCATGATTTAGTCCTACTGAAATTATTGAGATTTAAGTTAGTCCTGACTAACTTGACACAGTAATTTCCATTGGACGGAAGCATGACTAACATAGTTTGGGTCCAATTCACTGTCCCACTGGTAACAATTTTACTTCACTGACTGGCCTCCACCAGTTCATCAACTAAAGCCGGCCAAGTCCCTGGCTTCATGAGGTGCCCAGTGTCCCTAAGAACCTCAAGAGACTGGATTGGGGAGGCCAGTGGGCTGGATTGGACCCAGAGATTGGGAATTCTGCATCCCTGTTCTAAAGACAACAGCATTATTTTAGCAGCTTATAACAAAGGAACACTGCACGTTTTGATTGGAAACAGCCATAATCAAACACATAGATAAACATGATGTAGTCTGTCTGGGAAAATATTATGTTTTGCTTTTTTTATTATTATTAGTCAAGCATTATTAAATTGCAGTATGATGCCAAGTACACTCAAAACCCAAAACAGTTTTCTAGTTGAACTAAATCACAATTCCATATGGACCACACTCATGAGCTATGATGCGTCTATAAATGCAGATGTGTTTGTAACTCCTGGCTCTGAGTTGTCTACTGCTTCACTGAGACTCTCTATCCAGCTGTTTAATTAAATATTCTTCACTTGTCATCAAATGTGACATTTTTTGCCAGTGAAAAATGTTAATGGGTGTCACAGGACTGATACATTTATTAAAACTCATTGGAGACATCCCATATTTTGCAGGAAATGTTTCTGGAGTAGCCACATGAACAAAATACACCACTATAAGTGGGTGATTAATTTGAAATGAAAGCTAATTATGTGGTTCACATTTCATGATAGATACATTGTACTGCTGTTATATGAGAACAACACTTCTGATTCCTGAAAACTGTTTTTGCTTCTGAAAGTTTGAACGCTTGGAACTGTCCATGGTACTTCCACCATATTAGATTTAAGCAACGTAATGAGATCCAATTGAAAAGAAGCACATTCATTGTGAATTCATTTGTCTTAGACAGATCCTCTTTCTCTCTTTTTGTAATGACAGCTCTGCACAAAGAATAGAATAATGACCCAGGGAAGACCACTTGAGATTCTGAAGACAAATGTCTCATACCATTTTCCAAAATTTATAAATACGAGGAAATGTGTTGTGCTTAACAATTCTATGAAGCAGAGTTGCCTTTACAAGGAATAAGGATTCTAGCAATGAATGATAAATGAAGAATCCATGAGAAACACTTCTAAAAGCTTAGCAGAACATGTGCCTTTAAACACAATATACCTGGATCCAGGCAATGAAACACCTGCGGTAAAACAACAATGAGAATGTATTGATTTTCCTGAATTAAACCTATGGCACATCATCTAGTACACATTAAACATATATATTCAGTGACAAGCACATTAATCTGCTCATGTATCCTCCTGTTATTTTGACAGAGGTGCACGCCACAATAATGGAGAGAGGAACTGCCTGAAGCTTATCAGGATCTGAGTCTTTTTCACTCTGTTGCCAAAGATCTACAAATGATTATTTAGTGGCAGCAACCATGGTTGTCTGTGAGGTTAGAGAGTGAGCAGTTGGTTGAGTTCTGAAAATTCCCTGCCCTAACTATACAGACTGCACTGGAAATGTTGGAGAAGTAAAGCTTTTATTTTATTCAATGTCTTTGTAGTGTATTTTCTGTATGAATAGGCCCATACATTAAGCCCATTGGCAAAGTCCCCACTCCAAGCACTGCTATCATCAGAAGTCAGAGACTTTTCCATTGTGGCACCCACTTTGGAACCCCTTAACTGCCTCTACTTGATATGAGCCTATATCGCAAAGCTTTCCTTACTAATTAGAAAAGGTTAGGCTTTGAAATATGTATAGTTGTAATGATTTTACTCTTTGCTGCTGGTTTTAGCTTGGTTTTATCCTGTGCTGCTTTTATTTTTATTTTTGGTTTTAATATATGTACAGTATATTTTAATGTATTGTATGCCACCCAGAGAACTTCAGTTATCAGGTGGTTTAAGAGTTTAGTAAATAAATAAATAAATAAATTTGTAATAAAAATTGTTTATGGCCAACCAGTCATTGGTGACTTTTTTGGTTTTCTACACTGGAATGCCTGCATTGTTTCTTGAACTTTATTTGTTGTGTGTGTGTTTGTGTTTTACTGGACTGCCTTTATTTTGTAAGATCATTTGGAGACTCTGACAGGGTCAAAAGTAGAGTATACATATTTTAATAAATTAATTAAGTAGTGATGCAAATGCAAATTAATGATGGGTGGCTTGTTTGTAATTATTTCTGCCTTTTTGCATACCACCTTAACACAATGAGCCTGTTCAGACAACATACTAAGCCATGGTTAGGCTGCTAGCCCTTTTGCAACAAATGGTTTAGTGAGCATGTTTAAACTATGGATATGAGTCTACTATGGTTAGGAATGGCTCACACGGTGTGCTAAATCACAGTTCACATGTCATGCTATGCCATAATGTTTAGCTCAAAATGCTTAACCACCATGGCTTAGCATGTTATTTGAACAGGGTCTTAGATACCTTATGTTTTTTTCTTGCTGGCATTTTGCATGTTCATGGCATTGCCATATTTGAACCTCACCAGTTGCTGTTTGATTCTATTGTTAATAAGAAATCTCTCCAAGATTGACATTCCCCATCTGTTCGTGCTGTAGCTGCAAACTCCCATGCAAAGGATGCCTTTGATTTTTTTTAATCACCAACTTTAACCCTTATTTATGGTGAGCATTATGGACTATTTCTTTATCAGAAGAGTTCTATTGGTATGAACACTTGCCTTTCTTCTTCAGTATGTACGTCAGATCAGCATCAGTTATTTTTTCTCACCATACAAGCAACAGAACTTGCCTTGTACCATTGGTCCATCCAACCCAGTATTTTTGACTCAGACTAGCAGAAGCTCCCAAATGGCTCAGACAAGGGTCTTCCTTGACCTATTACCCAAGATCCTTTCAACCGGAAACTTAACCTGGGATTTTCTGTATGCAAAGACTGCAGTCTAGCATCATGGTATAGTTCATGCTATCTGATGCATGCATGTATTATGTGGTACTGTCAGTGTACATGGTACATTACAGCGCACAACAGGATATGTCCCTGCCCAAGGGACTAATAGGCTAAATCTACACCAAACAGGATATAGCGGTATGAAAGCGGTATATAAAAGGCAGGAGCCACATCAAGCAGGATATTGTGGTATATGGTATGTGTCAATGGGCCCGAACAGTTGTCAGTTCACTTCAATGCCGCTATAAAGCAGTAGTGTGGCTCCTGCCTTTTATATACCACTTTCATACGGTTTTCATACCGCTATATCCTGCTTGGTGTAGATCTGGCCATTATCTATAATTCAACATGAGGAAAATAACTGAGGGAGGGGAAGTAAGGGGAGGCAAGGTTAAAGAGGCACAGAATATGTGATCGATTCAGTTACACGTAGTGATGCTGAGTTATAGACTTACCTATAGAAGGGTGTGGGAACTCAGGGCTGTGCTTCATAGAAAATATGAGATTGGAAGGCAGTAAGAGAGCTGGTGTCATTGAGATATTCTGCGAGGCAGGCCCAAGCCTATGGGGAAGCAAAGGAGGGAGCTTTTGAGGGAGCAGGAGCCCTTCCCATCTCACTCATACCCATGGTGCTCACCAGTCTCCATGAGCCCTTGCGTCTCATGGCCAAGGATCTCATGAAACTCTAAAATACCCCATCAGATCTAAAAGTCCTAGTCAGTTGATTTGAAGAGTATGTTTCCTTCTGATGGTGGAGGGTAATGGATCTAGAGGAATGAAGAATCCAAGCATGGATTTCTTGGGATATAAGGGCAGAGAGAAATGGTGTATATATGAAAATCATGGAAGGCTTTGAAGGTAGAGTGTCAAGCAGTGGAGGTTGGTGGCTCTGATGTCAGTGTGTGTGTGTGTAAATCTGCTCTGGGTTTCAGTCAGAACCAGTCAGAACTATTTCTGACTGGTTCTGACTGAAACCTGGAGTGG
The DNA here is from genome assembly GCA_029215795.1 of Anniella stebbinsi. Classification (NCBI taxonomy): domain Eukaryota; kingdom Metazoa; phylum Chordata; class Lepidosauria; order Squamata; family Anniellidae; genus Anniella; species Anniella stebbinsi. Next base: position 344,901,197 of record JARDYH010000001.1, on the reverse strand, counting down.
ATTCACCACCACCCCTGACATCAGAGCCACCAGCCTCCACTGGTGTCAAGTGACTTCATAAAAATCAATCATGTCCAACTGAAGATCAAGCACAATTGTTCCAAGCATTGGACAATGTCACAATTGTTCCAAGCCATGGATATCATGCAAGGACCCTTTGCGGAGTGTAGGGTGCAAAATAAAGAGTCGAGACAAGGAAATTGGGTATAAAATGGGCCACTTTTATTCAAGATCTGCAGCAAGGGATAAGACCTATGCGGGCATCCTCTCTTGGCCTCTTCCAGGCCAAATCTTGGGAATGGGCGAACCATTCTCTGACCTCCGGGTGGCATCCCACGTTCGCCACCCCTTGGTCATACCTCATTTGGGGTTGGGAGGCCTTCCTTTGTCACAACACCCGTGCTGCAGTGCTCCGAGCGTGTGAGTAGAGTTGGCCTCAAAGGTAAACCTTATTCCCATGATCTGGTGCCGCGGGGCTCCCAGATGTGAGCGTCAGGTATTACCCTTTACCTCAACGGTTCCTGAGAATGTTCACCAGTTGAAAAAAGGCCCTAAGGATGCCCGCACCTCCCCCCACCCGCAAATATCATCCATCGCCCAATTGGGCTCTGGATTTCACTTCCCGGCCCAATAGGGCCTTGGGGTAGTATAATTGATCATGAAATAACTATTAAGTATTTCTTGTGTTACAAATATAGCCCCCCCCCCCGCACAAAGAAAAAGGGTTGCTTGACGATTTTTACCTTTTACTGTTTATGAATTGCTTGGAACAGACGGCAATATCCTTAATTTAATTAGGCTGCTTGACTTTCTCGGGGGAATAATTTTTGATCTCCAGATCAATCTAATTATGAAGATTAGAGTAAATATGCAACTCCTGTTGTGTCGGTTTCCTCACATGAAACCCGGTTTTGGATTGGATGCAACATGTAATAAGCCAGCCTTCAGTGATTTGTAGCCAATTCGTTTCAGCGCAATGTTTATTGGCATAGCTTGTAACACGCTCTCACCGCACAAATCGCAAACTTTCCAGCTGAGAGTACAATTTAAAAGTTGCTGCAGGAATGCATCTCAGCTCGTTTCCCTCCCTCCCTCCCTCCCTCCCTCCCTCCCTCCCTCCCCACATCAAGCATTTACAATGGCAAAGTTCCAATTCTGAAAGATTTGGACATGAGGCATAAACACTATTTTTCCTTTTAGGTTTGCGTATTTTCAGATTCCCCCCCCCCCACTTTCTCCACTGTTTGTTCACTGCTTGCTGAACAGATAGCTTCCAGCTCTTAACATACTTTTGGTGTGCTAACTCTTAAGAACATAAAAACATATGAAGAGCCATGCTGGATCAGACCACGGGTCCATCTAGTCCAGCACTCTGTTCACACTATAAAGCAGGAGTGGGGGAACTGGGTCCTTGAGATGTTGTTGCACTCCAATTCCCACCAGCTCCCACCAGCATGTGTCTTGTAGTCCAAGAACATCTGGAGGGCCAGGTTCCCCACCTATGCTGTAACACCCCCCCCCAACAACCCTGTATATCGACAGCGCCGTGTAACTGATTAATAACATGAAATTGTATTATACAAAAACAGTTTACTGGTCCATCTAGCCAAATACAATTTACTCCAGCCAGTGGTGGCTCTCAGGCACAGAATTTATCCCCACCCCACCTAACACATGCTGTTTTCAAGAAGGAGTTGTGAATCATTGAACCGGTGATCATCTGCATGCAACACATGTGCTCTATTAGCCCCTCTTCAGACTACATCAAGCCATCTTATACTGACCAAGTCAGACAATTGGCCTATGTAAGTCAATATCGTCTAGTCCCATTGGCAGTGGTTCTCCAAATTTTCAGGCAGAGGCCTTTATCAACACCTGCTACCTTACCCTTTATCTGGAGATGCCAGGCACTGACTTTTTGTGTACAAGGTATGTGCTCTATCATGGAAATTTGACCCCTCCCCATGTCATTATAAATGAGCATGGAGGATAAGGTTATCAATGGCTACTAGTCTTGGTGTCTAGAAAATACCTCCAGATTCAAAGACGGTGTGTCTCTGAATACTAGAGCACTGTTGATGCTTTTGCCATCATTCCAGCTTGTGGGCTTCCTAAGTGGCATGTGGTGGGGGGACTTTTGTAAACAGGACGTTAGACTAGATAGGATTTTCTAGTTGGACTCCTCTTGGGTTTTTTAGTCATCAAATCCAACATAAATGAAAGGCAGCACAGCTAAACAGGGTCTGTATTGCAAAATCCACACATTCGTTGCTACCTCTTCCTTGATGAACTTTCTTTCCAACTTCCAGTTTAATACAACAGTGCTGAATCAGTTGTAGGGAAAGCAGGCACTGGGAAGCAGTGATATCTTTTTATTAAAACCCACCTTGCTATTGATACCGCTTTACAGAATTTATCTTGTTTATTCATCCCTGAACCTTGTGAAGCTTTAGACAGAAAAAAGTCATACAGCTCCTTACATGCTGGCTGGGAAATGCTAGGAGTAGTAGGACTTTCGTTTTGTCTGAACATGCATAGAATTGCACCTGAAGTCCCACTGTACTCTGTGAATGTTCTTTTGAATAAATATGCTTAAGATCATGAGATAAATCCTGACAGTCATCAGTTGGCAGTCATCAGTTAACTCATAAATGAGAAAGAATTCAAATGTTCATTACCCAGGCCCTACACCAGAGATCTGTAGCGGATCCCAGAAGTAGCCGCTTCCGGGATCGGCGCTCTGAAGCCTCATCAGAAGTGCGACGGCCCGGGCTGCTCCCAGGCTGTCGCAAGTCATGGCTGCCTTTTTCTTTTTTGATCCACGGAGAGTGCATGAGTGCTCCTCCAAAAAAGTAAGTTTTTTTTTAAAAAAACAAGCACCTCGTGTGCACACCCCTCCCTGCCCTCTTGCGGGTGGCAAAACTGGTGCCCCCTCCCCTGTTGGGCACAGAGCCACGCAGTGCGGCTCAGTGCCCAGTTTGCTGCTGAACTTACTCGTGAGTAAATGCAGCAGCACCCGGAATGGGCAGCCACAACTTCGGTCCTGGGAACTTCCCGGGACTGCGGAAAAATCAGGATTTTTCAGGTTTCCCTCAAACCTGGAAAATCCTGTGGCCAACCCCTTCCCCCAACCCAAACCTGGGAGTCCCTGTGTGTCGTTTGGACTCACAGGGACCAGCTGGGGGCCAACCCAGGCGAAATACCAGTTGTAGAAAGGTCCTTGGTTTTACATGGGCTTATAAAAGGGAGAAAGCAAACAGTTAACTGTATTCCTGGTTTAATGTGATAGATTTTTGTCACGCCAGAAGTACATCTAATCCAAAGAATCGGATGCCATAGCTACAATACTTAAGATCAAATTACTTCCTGAAAGGAAACATGAGCTTTCTTTGCCCACTGCTAAAAATTAAAAGCATTCAAAGGAGTAAATGTAGTTGCCATGGTTACTTTCTTCATTTCAAACTACATTGGGCGAAGCTGACTTTTATAAAAAGTCGCTAAAATGAGAAAACGGGTTTGTATCAAAGCAACTGGGAACGGACTGATATTTTCAGAAGTACTGAAATGATTGCTATGTTTCACAAATTCTCCCTAATGTATGCATCACCACTGTCACCCACTTCTTTTTACAAGTTTTCTTTAAAACTAGATCTTATTATTTGGAGGTGGGACCCTCTTGACATGTAAAATGAAGGGTAGAAGAAATGCCAATTCACACTTTTTAAAAATAAAACGTACATGCTTAAGATGCCCAAAATGTGCACTTGAAAGTGTAAATGATTACATCAATATTTATTTCATCCTTCCTCAAATGAGCTGAGCAGCACATGTGGTCTCCCCTGCTCAAATTTTATTTCCCCAACAACCCTGAGAAGCAGGGTCTGCCCAAGACATTTTGCTGCCTGAGACAAAAGCCAGGAAGGCAACAACCCTGTTCAGACAACACGCTAAGCCACGGTGGTTAAGGATTTTCAGCTAAATGTTCTGGCTTAGCGTGTCATGTGAACCATTCCCAATCATGATGGCTACATAACCATGATTTAAACATGCTCACTAACAATTTGCTGCGAAAGGGTTAGCAGCCTAACCACGGCTTAGCATGTTGTCTGAACAGGCCCACTCTCTCCGTTCCACATACAGAATCCAACTGGAGTGGCAGTTGAATCGTACTTCAGCACTGGTAACAGGACAGTATCTCCACTAATGTAAGGGTAGCAGACTAATTTTGGGGGCACAGGCCAGGCTATGCGATACACACTGCTTTGTCCTCCAACATGGGCCCATGGAGGAGCCATCTTTTTTTCCTGAAAATAACACTATGTGAACATGTAGCATCATTTCCAAGGACATCCTTCTGGTCTGGTTTTGAAAGTATGTGGTGGGAGACATGCTTCCTAGTTACTTGATGTGGCTTTTATCTTTAAAGAAGGTAAAAAAAAACACTAAAGAAAAAAATGGAGAAAAAGTCTTCGACCTTCTACTATTCCTGTAAGCTATCTACTATCCCACATACCTGAAAGTCAAATTACTTCTATCACCACCCCCGAAATTCTTCTCTCACCTCCCTCAGAAATAAAGGTCCAATAAAGGTGGGGGATTTTTGAACAGCTTTGGTAACTCTGGTAAGATGTTTTGCCCTACAACTGCCATCAGCTGCAACCATCATGGCCAGTGGTCAGAGTTCATGGGAATTTTAGAACAAAACATCTAGAGGAAGCCACATTGGGGAAGGCTAGACAACGCCGTGAAGGTTCCCATTAGGCCAGAAAACTCTCACGGGTCAAGCAATCTGTTTACATTTTAACTGACTTTGTGGCCAGGCTTAACAGTTTAAAATGTTTTAAATGTCAGCTGTTTTATGTTTGTGATTTTAAATTTTGTATATTGTCTTTTTAGAGTTCAATCTTTCAATTTTTGTAAACCGCCCAGAGAGCTTTGGCTATGGGGCGGTATATAAATGTTAATAATAATAATAATAATAATAATAATAATAATAATACATTTGGACATCTTTCTTCAGTGATGCTTCCAAGTAGATTGAAATCAACAATTTGTGTAATGTTATTAAATTAATATGCCTATAGAATGTCAGATGTGGACCAGCAAGACTTGGGTTCTAATCTCCATGCTAGGGATGGGTGAGAATTTCATTCAGTTCTTAATAAGAACTTACAAAAATTCACAAATATCTTCATAAATGAGATGGAAAGAACTTGACATGTTAAAAATTCAAATGTGGAAGAAAGGGAAACATCCATCCAGGCAGAGGTCTTTGAGTTCTTGTTTCCTAAAATTTTGGTTTGAATACATGGGATTCAACAATGTTGGTGAATTAGGGTTAAGGCACTGATGTAACCCCAAAGTGAAGAGACGATATTCTCAGGTGCCTGAAAAAACATTTTATGATGCCCAATGCATTTCGGAAAGGAATTTCTTTCTTGGGGACGACTTATCTTTCTCCAAATGTGCCACAGAAAATCTTACCAATGCCTCCTCTATTTCAAAATGCCCCAAAGCGTTTTGAATTAGGGTTACCACCTCTTTTTTCTGACTGGCTCCTCATCTTTTAACACCTACTTGGCAGGCGGGTACAACATGGTCCACTCTATGCTGGGAATAGCTTAGGGATGCGTGAATCAGCAAGACTCAACCCCGAAAAGTTCTCCAAATTCCTTCTCAAAGCCCATTCAGACTTGAGTTCCTATCAGATTGCAAGTTTTGTTGTTTTCTTTTCATATGATGATCTGTGTGTATCTTTCCAAATGTATGCAGCCATCCACTGTCTGCATCTTTGAAATGTATGCATTCTTCTCCCATGGATTAAAGAACATCAGCATGCATTTTTCAAAAGTATGCAGGCTGTCAAACACATTTGTTTTGGTCTGCGAACCACATTGCAAGCTCAGAAATATATGGACTTCGACGTCTGATTGTGTTCGAGTCCGTGTTTGATCTGGAAGGGACGAACTGGGCAAATCCTGATCAAAAATGCACTGAGATGTACCTATTAAATTTGTACCTATTAAATTAGATGAGTGAGAATTTCGTTTGGTTCATTTTTTGTGATAAAAATTTATAGAACAGGATGGAAAGATGTTAAAAATGTGGATGTGGGAGAAAGGGAAGCTGACAGATTCTTCCATTCCTACCCCATGCGCCATGACACTCCTTGGGTGACTTCAGGCCAATCAACATCTCATAGCTCTCAGGACTGTTACTGTGAAAATGAATTGGGATAATGCCAAGCACACTTCCTTAGGCTCTTTGGAGAAAGGATAAAGCAGTGTTATTTGTATACTGTAGCAGATAGGTCAGTGAGCAAAAGCAAGTGAATCCTGGTAACCTATAGGTAAAATGGTGCAATATTTCATCCCTGGCCCTGCAGTTTGAAACATACATTTTTTTTTAAAGGGATTCATTTTCTATAAACCACAGCTGTTTTATCTTAGATCTTCTGCTATAGGAAATGTCATGGCAGATGCTGAGAGTCTGCTGTGGGACCTTCCTGTCCCTTGAGGTCTTTGCATATGGATAATAAAATGGTAATGGAAACAGAACATATTCAGTTTCGCATGAAAACACAGAATCTGCTGTGCTACTTGGAGAACAGTTCATTATTTCCTGAGCTCTGCCCTCTCTTCCTCCTGATTTCCTTGGGTACATACAGTAGGGAGACCATATGAAAAGGAGGACAGGGCTCATGTAACTTTAACAGTTGTAGAGAAAAGGGAATTTCAGCCAGTGTCATTTGTATGCAATTAGTTCCTGGTGAAATTCCCTCTTCATCACAATAGTTAAAGTTGCAGGGGCCCTGCCTTCTTTTGTATATGGTCACTCTAGTATAATGCCTGCAACTTTAACTGTTGTGATGAAGAGGGAATTTCACCAGGAACTAATTGCATACAAATGACACTGGCTGAAATTCCCTTTTCTCTACAACTGTTAAAGTTACATGAGCCCTGACCTCCTTTTCATATGGTCAGCCTAACATACAGGCATGTGTACATATATCCAGCTTTTTCTGCTCTCATCCTCAGGAGGGAAGTCCTTGGAAACTGGACTATGCCATCAACTGCCATACAGAAGAGATGGGTATACACAACTGTGTATTTTTAATAGCTTTTGTTGTATTGTTAGTCTAAATGAACTTTCAGGGATCCCTTACAGCCTAGTGACTCTAAGTCCTGGTTCACACAATCATTGCAGCCCACCGTGGCATATTACCTATGGTGGGTTACAGCACCTGTGTTGCCAATCCAAACACCTACCATGGTGGTTTCTCACTACATGCAGACCTGGCGAGGGTGGGTTGTTGGGATGGTTGACAATAGAGCTGTGTACCTCTTTTAGCCTGAACCCTAAATCCAAATTGGGCCAAGTCCTGCGGGACTTACCTGACCTGTCTGGCAGCCGCCTGTGCTCAACGAGAGCCACCATTTTAAACAAAGTTGGGGACTCTGTCATTTCCTAGATCTAAGGTTGCAAACTGGCCCTTTATGGCTTCAGAGAGGGAGTAAAAGGTGAGGCTGTGCAAATCCTGGGCCAGTGCCTAGACTCAGTAATTGTCAGGGAATAGTTTTGGCACTGCAGTGGGGCTTTGCAGTTTTTAGCTAAGATTTAATTACAAGTAGCCTGGAAGGGTTTGGGCCTATTCACCCTGTGGGATGTCAGAATCTGTGTGAGCTTCTCTCTGTCGGTGTTCTCAGAGCAGAGCCAGGGGGAGTTATTCTAGCTTCAGCCTTGGAAAGAAGAAATGCTCTGTGAGAATACAACAGTTTCCTGGCTTTACTGGGCTTGTGCCAACTTGAGATAGACTTAGTTCTGATTGAACTGTTTTTTGTTTTAATCATTGAATTTTTTGTTGACTAGGCTTTTCCTGATTTTACTCTTTAGCTCTGTGTCATGATGCTCACAGGTAAGATGAGTTATGTTGAGAAATGGATGGCGCTTTGTAAATATTTGAATGAGATGAAATGAAACCTTCCACCCAAAGTAAAATAAAATGCAGAGTATAAGCTAATGTGGCAGATAGGCTGTGGCCAATAAAATAATATTTGCTTTGATCCATAAATTCTTTGCTAAGCTAACATAGAAATGTTTTGAGCTATTTCCTTTTTTTAAAAAAAAGTAGTAATGTAGTGTCCCTTTCAAGAATACGTGTGGTGAAATGAAGTGAACTATTTAAACACATGATTAATATTTGCCTGGGGTTTTTTGCGGGGAAGTGGGGACCCAAATTTGACTTTGCATCCCTTGGGAGCTTCAACAAAAGCAATGACCTTAGATAATATATTTAATCCTCTAACTTTGATTTTTCATGCTTAAATAACTATCACTGTGGCGCTGCAACTATTTTTTCTAGCTTAATATTAAAATGGAAACAACAAACTCATAAACTGATTAAATGCTTGAACTTTAAAAGCTGAACTTCCATTTCATGAAGGTTAAATTCATTTTTTAAAAAGCCATAATGTTCAATTATAACAATGCCAAAGTGCCTTCTAGATATTTCAGTTTCCCCACTGCCTGCCCAAGGTGCATTTCAATATCGGTCTGAGGGTTGTGTTCATAGGATTCGTTTCCTTTTGATGAGAGATTACTGGAGACTTAAATGGTGTTAACTATGGAATTTGGTCCCACAAAAATTCATATAACCATCCAAGGAACTTTCACTATACAAATACAACAACAACAACAACAACGTAACAACAGATTCATGTAGGAAATATAATAAATTCCAACAAACAAAAGACCATGTAACAGAAGAATGTAAAATTTTGGCAGGAATGGACTATAAGAACAGACACAATACACCTGCAAAAATAATTCACCAAAAACTGGCCATCAAATTCAACTTCATCAAACAACCTACACCATGCTATAAATACTCATCTGAAACAATCTTGGAAAATGCAGACCATAAAGTATACTGGGACAGAACCATTCATATGGGCAAGACAATACCTTGCAATCAACCAGACATAACAGTTATAGACCAAACACCCCATACCTCAGCGACATAGCAATACATAATGACAAAATGTTGTAGAAAAAGAAGTAGTAATGGAAGTTAAAGAAATATGGCAACAGAAAAGAGTTACAATTATTCCATTAGTCACATCAGTCACTGGCATCACATCATTTTTTTAAAATTATTTTTTTTACAGAAAACCTTCAGAAACTGGGCCTACCAAAATACATCCACAGCAACATCCAGAAAGCAGTCCTACTTAAAACATGTTCAATAGTCAGGAAATTTCTGAATCAATAAAAGAAAGCATGACTTGGCAAAGCCCATCATGTCCATCTAGAAAAATAGAGATAATAATAATATTATTACTACTACTACTACTACTAATTTTATTTATTCAAAATACTTTTTAGGCTGCCTTTAAGGATAAAAAACTCAAGATGTATTGATGGCCACCATGTTGGATGGCTTTAATAGGGGATTAGACAAATCCATGGCTATCAGTGGGTACGAGTCCTGATGGTTATATATTCTTCAGTACCAGAGGCAGTATATCTCTCAATACAAGTTGCTGGAGAACATGAGCAGAAGGGTGTTATTGTGGTCATGTCCTGCTTGTAGGCTTCCAATGTGCAGCTGGTTGGCCAATGTGTGAGCAGAAAGCTGGCTTAGACAGGCCTTTGGTTCTTCTTGTGTTCTTATATTCTTATGAGCTGGAGGAATGAACATCACAGGCAGAGTTGTGTTTCTTTAGAAAGTCCTAGTGCCTAGGTGTCCCTACCAGGGATTATGCATGAATCAGTTTGAAAACAAGTATTCATTTAGCTTTCATTTCCATCTTATTGCTGGACAAAGAAAAGTCCCACAGTTGTAATTGCTGATTCCAACATATTTTAAATCTCATTTTCTCTTTACAAGGGCTGTGTCTACATCAGGCTTTTTTCCCTGGGGTCGTCTTCTGGGTAGCCCCTGTGTGTCCAAATGATGCACAGGGGATCCTGGGGGCAGGCAGGGATGATCCCTTCACTTCCCCGGGATAACTGGTTCTCCAGTTATCCCTATTTTCCCTGCAGTCCCGGGACCATCCCGAGGACTGTGGCTGGTGTGCTGTGCACTCCCAGGGCCTGAAATGGGCATGGAACCATGTGGGGTGGCGCTGTGCCCATGGGGGAAAGCAATTTTGCCATCCACAGGATGGTGGAGGGTTGGGGCATGGGTTTGTTTGTTTCTTTACCTTTTTTTTTTTTTTTTTGGTGGATCGGAGTCATGCTGGGCTCCTCTTCTGTAAAATAAAAATAGAAAAGGCAGTCATGACGTCCCTCTTTCCTTCCAGGATGTCACACTGCTTTCTAGATGCTGGGGGATGATCGCGGAAGCAGGTAAATCCATGATCTTCCCCATCCCTTCCTCTACACCCTTAGGTGTAGATGAGCCCAAGAAACTGTGTAGTGGGTTACTGTATCTAAGGCTGCCAAGGGAATGATTTGAACCAGATTTTCCTACATAACGTACCAGCCACAACAACATGCTGGGAGTTGAAGGCCTGTTTTCTGTCTAAACATGCATACAATTGTGCCTTACAAAGCTTGTTGTATTGTTATATTTTATTCTTCCTTTTTGATGCCTGTCTTTTCAACTTTCTGTCAAAATAAAATTCCATGTACAAAAACGCAGCTAAAGCAGCTAAAGCCTACCGTTTTTTTCAAAATCCCAAGGCCCGCCTATCATTGTTACAAAACCATTCGATGAGTGGGCAAAGCGTGCAATAATAGGTAGAATGTTGCGCATGTGCTGGGAAAGATCATGTTCTAACCTTGAAGACAGCGTGATCCAGAAAGGTAAAGACAGCAGAAGGGGAAGAGAAAGTGATATGTTGTAAAACAAGGTGATACATTTTAAAGCATGTGACTTACAGAGTACATCTTGGTTTCCTTCTGAGCATATTTAATTCCCACGTCTCTGGAAGATTCCCCCAAGGATAGTCATATGGCAAAGAACCTGGTCAAGCTTATATAGGGGAGCATGACAGATTTGAATGACCTTGTCTGATGAGTTTGTAATATGATGCTTCTCAGAGAATAGTTACCATCCATTTTATGCCTTGGCTGGGCTACTTTTCAGCAATACTTAGGCTGACCAGATAAAATCCAGGTCAGGGCTCCTGTAACTTTAACAGTTGTAGAGAAAAGGGAATTTCAGCCAGTGTCATTTGTATGCAATTAGTTCCTGGTGAAATTCCCTCTTCATCACAACTGTTAAAGGTGCAGGCACTATACTAGAATGACCATATACAAAAGAAGGCAGGGCCCCTGCAACTTTAACTGTTGTGATGAAGAGGAAATTTCACCAGGAACTAATTGCATACAAATGACACTGGCTGAAATTCCCTTTTCTCTACAACTGTTAAAGTTACAGGAGTCCTGACCTGGATTTTATCTGGTCACCCTAGCAATACTGATCAGGGATCTGGAAACAAAGCCCTATGAGGAGAGACTCAAAGAATTGGGAATGTTTAGTCTTGAGAAGAGAAGACATAGCACTCTTCAAGGGTAGACATGATAGCTCTCTTCAAGTACCTGAAAGGTTGTCATACAGAGGAGGGACAGGATATCTTCTCAATCATCCCAGAATGCAGGACACGGAATAATGGGCTCAATTTACAGGAAGCCAGATTCCGGCTGGACATCAGGAAAAAACTTCCTGACTGTTAGAGCAGCACGACAATAGAACCAATTACCTAAGGAGGTCATGAGCTCTCCCACACTAGAGACGTTCAAGATGCAGCTGAAAAGCCATCTGTCAAGTATGCTGTAATGTGGATTCCTACACTGAGCAGGGGGTTAGGCTCATAGGCTTTATAGGCCCCTTCAAACTCTATTATTCTATGATTCTATACTCCACCTGTCCCTGCTCTGGTATTTGTTGAGTTCTCCATTCCCCTTAATCCACTCTTCCCCATTTCTTTCAGACATACCAGCCCCTAACCCAGGGGTGCAGAACCTCTTTCACCCGACAGCCGAATTCCATTCCAGAGAAGCTTTCAGGGGCTGCATTCCAGTGGTAGGCAGTGCTAAAATTACCAAAAATACCAGCATATTGTAGCTTAAAGCTCTTATTGTCTGTAACTAATAATAATAATAATAATAATAATATATTTATTTATTTAATTCCCGCCTCTCCCTCCGGATCGAGGCAGGGAACAACATCAAGCATAAAATACACAAACTGATTAAAAGCACATAAAACCAATACATCATTAAAACACCAATAAAACACTTAAAACTAAGCCTTAGGAGAGGCATTTCAACCTATTGGAATGGAGAAAAAACTGTACAAAAGCCAGGAAACCACCAAATGATTGTTAGGTTGGGGGAAAGCGGGATGGGAAGGGGTGTGGCTTTCTGGGGACCTTAGGAAGGCCAGATTTGGCCCTCAGGCCTGAGGTTTTGCACCTCTTCTTCCTAAACTTTCTCCATGCACAGTATCTGAGGCTACTTATGCCTCCACCATAGTTCATTGCCCATCAACCTATATTTTGTCTACTTCAATGTTCTTCTGTCACCCCTCCAAGTTCATGGCAGAACCAGAGTGACTTCAACAGGCAAGCAGTATTGCTTCTTAGCTCCAGCTCGATTGTAGAGAACTCAACAGCACATGGAGGCTGAAAGTTCTGGTTAAAGAAAGGACCATTCTGCTTCCATCGTGCGTCTCACTTCTTGGAAGGTGAAATTCATGAGAGACTGTCCTGGACAATACTCTGTTTGCAGCATGCTTCCACCTTTCTAATTTTGCACTGTGTTTACCTGAGAGTTGCATCTACCCAAATAGCTTTGTCTTCAGACCGTCCACTAAAAGGATTGCTGCATGAGTTCACAATTTGCATAACTTCCATGAGAACTAGAAGCTTGCTATTTTTTTAAAGCAAACAAAAGCCAGATTTCTCAGATCCCAAACTATTTTTCCCAGAGATAGTGGTATAAATAAGACATACTCCCTGTTACCAGCATTCATTTTTCAGATGGTATGTAGTGTCAGTATAAATTTCTGAAACTGTATAAGCCTCTTCATTTTATCAGTGCCCTGCAGACTTCTCAGTCCTTTTTTTATGATTATTAATAATCCAGAGAGTATTTATGGGAACCTTAAAATTATATAGGGAGCACAGCAAAGCACCCAGTATTGGTTTTATCACATTTAAATCCTTTCTCTTCTTCGTGGAGCTCAAGATAGTGCATGTATTTTCCACCATTTTATCCTCACATCAACCCTGTGAGGTAGGTTGGGTTGAGAGATAGCGACTGGCCCAAGGTCACCTATTGGAGAAGGGGATTTGGACACTGACTCTCCTCCCTCATCGCCTGACATGCTAACCACTGCACACACTGGCTTGCAGTACAGTGATGGGCAAAAGGAATGAATTTGCAACACGCAAAATAACTTCCTGCAGCATCCGAAGAAAAGAAAAGCAAGGAAGGATTGTTTATCCCATTTCTCCCACATCATTTGTCTAGTCTCCAAAACTATTCCCCCTCCCCCCCCATATACAAACCCAAGAAGACAGAGAGGAGAAACTCATCATTGTTCTTCAGTGTCAGGTTACCAGTCAAAGGCTTTCTAGACGTCATGAAAAGCTTTCAGGCAATAGTTGAATGGGTGAAAGGACGGGTAATCACCTGAATAGGGAATAAATATTTTTATAGCCCGGGGAAAAGTAATCTAGCTAACATACATCCTTTTTTTTTAATGGTGCAGCATAAAGTATTCAAATTCCAAACAGAAAAGCATGGCTGTAAATTATCTGTGGCTATTGCCTCAGGCATCAGAGCAGCAAGAGAGCTTGCCTTGTTTGGTTTTTAGAATCGTTCCCATTATTGGATTGTGCTTATATACCTACACATCATTTTTATGGGTCTTGCATTACTGACTGCTAGAGGCAAATCAGTTTGTTTAGTTTCTGCTTTTAGCATCAAGTTCACCAAAAATTTTTTTTAACCTCACACAATACTTCATAAAATGTGTGTGTGTGTGTCTGTGTGTGTGAGAGAGAAAGAGAAAGAGAATGAGAAAGAGAGAGAGAGAGAGGCTGTAAGACCTACTGTCGAATTGGAGCACAAGAATTTGCCTTCTATAATGTCAGGTTATTTATCTATCTAATTCCCTATTGACTACTTTACTGGTAGTGGCTCATCAATATTTCTCTCAGGACCAAAGGACACATTACTTTATAGATGTAGCTAGGAGCTGTATCTTTTTTAAAAATAATGTTTTTACTCTAAAGTAAGTGAAGAGGCCCAAATCTTGATTTGGACACTAGTGGTCATGTTGGGGAAACTTTAACTTTTCCTCCTGCTGTGGTCCCAATCCAGATCAGAGCTCTCACATCTACAATTTTTATTGCAAAATAGTGATCTACTAAAGCAAAGCCCCTCTTCCTCCCCAAACTAGGTTTCTGATCCAGATCAGGCTCCCTTCACTTACTCTAGTAACAACAACAACAACAGCAATGGGGAGACATAGCTGTTAGCAACATCGTTAAATTTTAGGCAAACGTTTTTTCCATTCCTGCTGCTTGGTCCTTTAAACGGAGGTGTTTCTACTGTTAGAGACATGTGACATATAATGTCATGCCAGTTACACTTTGATCTATTAAATTGACTTTGTGGAGAAATCTAGATCTAAAAATTGGCAAGAAAGGTTTTTTGTGGTGGATATGGACAGATAAGGCAATTTTTACTTTGGATCATCTGGTGAGTGCTGATGATGAGTTCTTGTCATCCTGAACCTGGGACTTTCTGCATCTCATGTAAATTTATGTGAATACCTGAAATAGTGAAACATCACAGTGAAGGAACAGAGCTGTCCTCCATTTATGTATTTAGTTGGTTTTACAATCTTATGGAGTTAAAATTCTGTGTGTGTGTGTGTGTGTGTGTCTCTCTCTCTCTCTGTCTCTGTCTCAGGCCATGTCTACACCATGGTTTTCCCCTGGGTCGTCCCTGTAATTAGTTGGAATTGGGAAGGACTTTAAAAAAAGAAAAAGATAAAAGATAAAAGCCTATACAGAAAGGCAGGGGGGCAGAGAAGAAGGGAGAAAAAGTGAGAGAGACTCCTAGAAAGAAATAAGGACATTGACTTTTTCCAGTAAGATTTAAACTTTGTTATTTGAAACCTTGTGGTCTCTATTTGGGGGGCGCTGTTCATCCACCTCATGCCTAACAACCAACCCCCCATGTTACCTAAAGTAAATAGCTGCGATTCAGAGAGAGTTTTAAGACTGGCTTGGTGATGGCAGACAGAGAAAAAGATTCTCAACTGGTGGGGATGAAAAAGGCCACAGAAAGAGAAGGGCAAAAAGTAGTGTGGGCACACTATTTGCATGTTTTCCCTTCCACTCATGGAACAAGTTGTTAATGGTCCATCACAATCACCATGAAGTCATGTTACCCCATTATGCTCCTATTGTTATGATTATAGACCCGTTCTGTGAAGCTAATATTTAGCTGCATCATCAAAAATATTGGTTTTCAGACATTTTCAGAATATATGGAAGAATGATGGGAAAATGCCACCTTGTGGAGACAATCAATTTATTTACTTGTATTATTTATACTATTCCTGTTAGGAACAAACCCTCAAGAGGTGGCTTCCATCGTACAAGTATAAAATCTCAATATTTTATAAAACAAAATCACCACAAAACATCAAAAGTGCAATGCAAGAGGCAGCATGTCAGGACCAGGCCTGTTTTCCCTAGTGTGGGGGATGGGCTTTTGGGGCCTCAATGGTACTCAGAAGAAGTAGGAGAAGTACACCAGTCAAGACAGGAAGTGGGAGAAGAGATTCCTCAAGACTCTCCATGAGTCAAGGAGGAATCTTCCCAGGAGCTTATCACAGAAGATGCAGAGGCTGAGAGATCAACCCCTCCCCCCCCCGGGAACTCAGTCTTTATTGGAGGGGGAGGGAACACTGGAGTTGACGGACCCCAAAGTCTGCCACAGGGTCAAGCGGGTGTAGTTGAGAGGAGGTGGGTGGCGGTCCACTAGGTTGGCTACTCAGCAGAGTCTTCACCTTGAAGACACTCTCTGAAGGAGGGATTCAGTAAAAGCCTGTTGGGCACAGTGGAAAACTATCCATTTAGTTGATAGGTAACTGCCTTGCTTTGTTAGGCTAATTAAGCTTAGAAAATAGCTCCTAGCCTTCACACTCTCTTTAGGTGTAAAGAGATGTCTATTTGCTGACTAAAGCTTTGTGGAGTGAACGGCAGACCTCTTTCTTGTCTCACATCTCGGCAGGAGGGCTGGGAATCACGACACAGTGGTTTTACAGCATGGGCAGGTTGATAGGTGGTCTCTCAAGTAACCTGGTCCTTTACTTTTTATGGCTTTAAAGGTCGAACGACAACTTTGAACAGGGACTGGGAACTCACTGGCAACAAGTGCAGCTGCTACAATATTGATGTTGCTTGCTCTGACTGCCCTCCCCGCCACCCCCATCAGCATCTGGATGGCCATGTTCTGAGCTAGTTGAAGCTTCTGAACTGTCTTCAAAGGCCATCCCTTTCCTTCATCCCTTGTTTACAATAACCATAATCTGAGAAATGATTTCAAGGAGTTAGATTCCTCCTTTGAAAATCAGTAATTTGGCAGATATAATCCCTGAGTGGGCTTGTTTTACGCTAGAGTGAACTACTATGTGGTTCTGATTATTCCCTCTGTAATGCAGAGGTTGGAAGCTATGTCTTCCCAGTTGCAGCCCATCTGTTGCAGCAGAATAATAATTATGGATCAAAGCAATTCCAGTGATCATAACTAACGATAGTCAATAATACATTCTCAGCAGCAACAGAGGAGCTTGTGATCTAAAATGTTATGTAAAAGAGGCAACAGAGAGATGAGAGGAAGATGAAGGCAAGGCATGGGCCGGCCCTACCATTAGGCAACTTTTAATCAGCCCCTCAGGAAGCTGATTCTGGTGTCATGAAAGTGCAGCAATTTGTTAGTTATTTTAAAGTATTAGTAATATTATTATTGTATTTTTGCTTGCTGGGAGGTGAAGTGGAGTTTGTGGGATTTCTACCATTCTAAAGTAATGTGGGTGCCCTTTGGTACTATGCCTACTGACTTGCAATATGTGTGTGTGACATTTTGCTCCTCCTCCTCCTCCTCCTCCTCCTCCTCCTCTTCAGACAGCAAAATATCTTGGGGAGGCCCTGGGTGAGGGTTCGCTGCTTCACTTGACTCCCCTCCCTTTTACAGTGAAGGTTGTAGCCTGCACCCTCTCAGGATGTTAGTGAAGATAAGATCTTAATAAATCATTTCTCTAGTATCTTGAAAATAATTTGTCACAATAGATCTCTTCTATATTTAATAGATATCTTTTATATTTAATCTCATATATTATGATTACAATGTAATCTGCTTTATCTGTTGTATTTAATTGCCAAGAACGGAAAGCGATCTTAATAGCCAAGGACTGAAAATAATTTCTTGTGATGTAGTTTTCTGTTTATTTAATGTTTTACCATCCATTTGTTTATGTACACCTGCTTTGTCTGGGGACGTTTGTTCAAGATGTTAATTTGCCGAAACAACCTAGGTGGCAAAGAAGGATTCTACTGCTGGTTGGTTCCCTGAATTCCGAGTGTTTTGTGACTGCAAAGCTCATTGCACGTTGGAGGAAAATGGCTGTCTGAATTATGTATTGGAGTATGCATTAATGATGGCTTTAAACAAGGAACCTTTCTACTGTTCAAGCAATGCTAGAATAGGTGTTTTATTTATTTAGTACATTTATGTCTGTCTTTCCATCATGGAACTCAATGAGCTAACAAAAGGAGCACCCCATTACAGACCCCTCCACTGAGGGAAGAGGGTACAGCTTGCTTTCCTACAACAACATAAATTACTCCCCTATCCCTGCTAGGGCTAGCACCAGTGGAGGCTGGTGGCTCCAATTTTGGTGGGGCTATGAATCGATTCTGGGTTTAGTCAGAAACCAGCCAGAACTCTAAAGGATCTGTCCAAGGTGCTGAACCTATTTGGGGATCGGAGCCACCAGCTTCCACTGGCTAGTCCCTGCCCTTGCCTTCTACTGATGGGATATTTTCCAGTCGCAAAGACAGTGAACTGTGCATATGCTACTCCTTGGCAGAGCTAGTTTTGTGAGTGTGGGGGCAGATGGAAAACCCCTCCCCCAATTTTGATGCATACTCCAACCATGGCCCTCCCTGCCTTCCAGGAGGGACTCACTTTCCCCATCTCCCTTCTGCCATTTGGGTGTCTGGTGCATCTTCTCCCTGGGAACCCAGTTAAACCGTTGTATGTACTATTCCTATTAGAAATCATCTGCATTCCTAATAGAGGCAATTTAAGACCACGATGTTTTGAATGCCCTTGCAAATTATATCCCAGTACAAAACCTCGATACATGCCCTCCCTTTCCCTATCTTGCATACATCACTCAGTAATTTATACCGAGGTTGAATCTGAGAAGGACATATGGTCTCCTTAATCAATTAGTATTGACTCCTCCTCATTGGTCTGCAGTTGTACACACTACTGAAATACTTCTGAGGGACAAAAATAGAACTGATCAATAGGAGGTTACTGGGGTTATCAACTTGATTTGGTGATCATTTCCAGAAACATAAATCTTTTCAAGTTTAGCTTCAGACTTTGAGGTTTCAGGGTTGGCACTAACATCCCAAGGCAAGCTTCACTATTATTTCCTCTCAGATATGACATACCCTTCCATAATACGTCGGTTTTCTGGTTTTACATTCTTTGCAAGCCACCCTGGGGGTAGAAATACTGAAAGTCAGGATGCACATTTAAAATAAATAAATAACCAAATCAAGTTTTGGAAAGCTCCTTAGACAAAGGACTGGATTATTTCCCCAAACTGGACTCTTGGGCTTGCAGCAGCACATAGTAAATTTTGCCCTAATTTTATTTGTTCACTTTAACCAAACAAGGACTTAAGATCTTTGACTCTTCTTTTGAGATCGCAGCCTGCAGTGGCATGTTTGGTGGTGGCGTGAAACGGGGCCTTCTCGGTGGTCACCCCCAGGCTGTGGAACTTCCTGCTGAGGGAGGCTAGGTATGCTCCCTCTGTGAGGTCCTTCCACCAGCAGGCAAATACGTTTTTATTCAAGCAGGCCTTTGGCATGTAAGTGGATCTCATAGGTTGGATGTTATTGTTGTGTTTCAAATTCTTTTAATGGGTTTGTTTTATTATTGCTTTAATCAAATTTTATTTATGTCTGTAAGCCACTTTGAGTGCCATTTTTCTTGGTAGAAAGGTGGGATACAAATCAAATCAAATTAAATCAATTCAATCAATATTTCTCTCCAAGGCCAACATTGCTTGGCACCCCTGAGGTCCACTGCTGCTGACCCCTGGATTCTCCTGGCCTTGCTGTTCCTACCTGCCTTCTCTGAACATGCAAGCAGTGATAAGAGTGAGAGGGGGGAGCATCTGCATCCACTTTGGCTGCTCTATCATTAGGTAGCTGCCTCAGGCAGCAGAAGCTGTGGGATGGGAAGCAGCAATGAGATGTTGGAGGAACATAGGAGGCTGCCTTATGCTGAGTCAGAACATTGGTCCATCTAGCCCAGTATTGTTGACACTGACTGGCAGCAGTTCTCTAGGGTTTCAGTCAGGATTCTTTCCTTGCCTTATTTAGAGAAGCTGGGGATCGAGCCTGGGACCTTCTGCATGCAAAGCATGTGTATCACACTGAACTGTGGCCCCTCCCTTGGAGGACAGGGCAGTGTGTACCGTGAAGCTTGCCCCATGGAATTTAGCCAGCCTGCTGCTCTCAGGTGTGTTGTCCCATTGCCAATGTTGAAGTAAGATCAACTGTCAATATGTAGACGTCTGTATGAGGAATGTTGGGGGCACCTTGTTCTTCATCTCAGGATCCAAAATGTCTTGGGACAGCTCTGCTTTGATTGGATGATAAGGTTCAGAGGACTGGGTTGGATTGATAATTTCTCCTGTCTCTCTCCTACAGCTGATGGGGAGTGGAGTGTGTATGCCTTATTTCCTGTCCATTCTCATGCGCAACTTTGTTCTGTAAGATGCCTAGGGAGCATATGTTGATGGGTGGCCATACATATTTAGTAAATAGACATTAAGTAAAGAAATGAATGGAGAATCGTTCAAAAGAGGCCTACATGCATATTGTCCAGTGCACACGGGCCCATTTCACATGGTTGTTTTCCCAGGCAAAATCCAGGAATCACCTGCACAAGCTGAGCTTATAGGCACTGCACTGTAAACGTGAAGGCACCACTAGAACATTACAGTCCCATGTAAGTGGCTGGTTGTGTTGGAGGTGGAGAAAGGCAGGTGTGCCAAGTGGGTTGTGAGCTCTCCATTGCTGGAGGTGTTCAAGCAAAGACTGGACAGCTGTCTGCAGGGGATGCTTTAAACTGGATTCCCGCACTGAGCAGGGGGTTGGACTTGATGGTTTAAATGGACCCTTCCAACTCTATGATGCTATCATTGTAAAGCTAGCTCTTGCTTCCCACCATGCATATGGGAGCACAATCATCCTATCTTGTACACACTTCATTGTGTTTTCTCTTTGCTCTTGGAATCGGCTTGACATAAATAATAATTAGCATGGGTTTATAAATATGTTGCCATTTTTTGTTTAGCTGCACGACAATATCATCTGAATCTGCAAAGAAAGGACAAAAGTGATTTCCCCCTTTTCTCTGTTCAGCTGTTGGCCACTTGAGATTCCATGCGAAAAGCTGTCAAAGCGCTAGCAATGCCTACAAAGCAACCATTAAATATATTGCATGCTGACATTACAATATATCTTTGAGTTTTTATGTTTTAAAAAACTGAACTCGTATTCCCACTTCAATCTCGGGAGACATTAATCTGTTTGCCACAATACTTAGCCTTGCTTAGCATATTCATGGACATGTTGTCACGAAAGAGAAAAAGTAGCCTTATTTTCTCTCAGATAAGCTCCTAATTTCCCTAGTGATCAATAAACCTCATGAACAATGCCAGAGAGTAGAGTCAAATGGACTGAAGACATTGGCTACTGGGGGAAAGAAGAACTACAGTTTGATTTGAACTGGGGACCAATATTTAGCTGTAGTACAAGAGTTTGCTCAAATTAACGTTGTGAGGAGGAACCTCTTTCACATGATAAGGTTCTTTCCTGTGTAGTAGTGGCTCCATGTTTGTGGTGGGTGCAGGAGTTAAGGGGTAAAGAATGGCTTTAGTTAGAATTTTATAGTTTCGGAATGGGGGAGACCTGGCCTGAGGATTTACCACCCTGGATATGTGGGGGCTATCTTCATGGCACCGAGTTGGAGCCGCCTTCCCTCAAAACTTTGTGGTTTCCCTTACCTGGGGTGGTGTCGGGTAATCCCGATGCCAAGGAGGGAGTGCGGGGTTTCTGGTGGTCATTCAGGTACCAGAGCTGCCCCACTCGCCCTCTTCCTGGTTTCTGGTGACCAATCGCTAGGTGCCTTCCACCAGGACCATGCCCCCCAGATTGGCCCCAGGGCAAAGTCAGATGGCAGAAGAGCTGTACTGACCACACTCCCACCAAAGAAGTAAAGGTAAGTTGAGGGGGGGAACCTCTACTGCCTCCAATGGAGACTTTCCCCCCTTTAACCTCTCCTCAGGGGTGTGTGTGGCATTTCAGAGGAGAAATAGATGGGGCAGAAGGATTAACCCCCCCCTCCGAGAGTGCCATGTTCCCAATTCTAATTGAGGCTGCATGCACTTACGTAGGAGTAGGGTGACTATATGAAAAGAAAGACACCTGTATCTTTAATAGTTGTATAGAAAAGGGAATTTCAGCAGGTGTCATTTGTATGCATGCAGCACCTGGTGAAATTCCCTCTTCAGCACAACAGTTATGGTTGTGCTTTTATACTGTATTTTAAAGTATGTTTTTATACTGTCGTTTTAGATTTTGAATGGTTTTTATGGTTTTAATTTTGTAAACCGCCCAAATAGCTCCAGCTATTGGGTGGTATAGAAATGCAGTAAATTAATTAAATAAATAAATAAATAAATAAAGCTAGCTTCAGGAGCCCTGTCCTCTTGACCAGATACAAAAGCCGACAGAGCTCCTGCAGCTTTAGCTGTTGTGCTAATCCAAACTTTATTAATGGTCAACAAACCATTTGACAACAATTTTTTAAAAATATATATATACAGCTGTTAAGATATTAATAGACAGAAAAATAATAAATTATAGCTGTTGTGATGAAGAGGGGATTCCACCAGGTGCTGCATGCATAAAAATGACACCTGCTGAAATTACCTTTTCTATACAACTATTAAAGATACAGGAACCCTCTCCTCTTTTCCATATGGTCACCCTACTCAGGAGTAAGTAAAACTTTTGTACATAGCTACCCTATGCGTGATTAGGAGAACATTTAATTTGGCTCCTACATGCTGTTGTTTCTGGGGGAGGGGGAAATAAAAATAAACTCTGGTGCTTTTCCCTGGTGTGTGTGTGTGTGTGTGTGTGTGTGTGTGTGTGTGTGTCTATATATATATATATATATATATATATGAACACATCCATGTGCCTCTACTGTGCCACTACTCAAGGAAGGCACTGGGCCATATACTGAAGTGCTATTCTTTTTTCCCCTACCCCTCTGTCTTACGTTATCCAAAGGGGCACTAAATCAGATTTATGAATCATTCTCAGCAAGGTTGTATCCTTCTGAATGTAAGATATAGACAGTGGACTAATCACAGCTACCAGAAACCATTTATTTTGCAATAAGAGCACTGCAAGCAACCATACTACTGCTTCACACCTTTTTTAGAGCACGTTATTGACCTTTCAGGAAAAATGGATAGCCTGGAAGGCTAAGCTTTGCTGGCATAAGGTGGGAAATGGGATTACAAAGGAGCAATTGAATTTCTGCCTGATACGACTGGAAATCAATCTGAAGCAGAGATGGGGCAGTTGAAAATATAGGGCTTCAGTCATTTTATCTAATGTTTAATTTTGAGAGAGAGAGAAAGAGCAAAGTGGCTGAGTTACAGCTGTCTGTTTGGTGAAAATGAATGTGTTGGATTTCATATTCCCAGTGTTCTTCTAGGGTAGCCATTTACACTTCGTCATCCTGCATCACCAGGAAGGACAAGAGATTATGCCCAGATTTACATTATATATATATATATATATATATATATATATATATATATATATAATTTCACACAAACACAGAGAAAGAGAGGGAGGGAGAGGGAGAGAGAGGGAGAGAGAAATAATTACTATAATTTAAATAAAAATACACGACAACCAGGGCTGGCTCCACCATTACACAGGGTCAAGTGTCTTCATCAGGTGGTGCAGCAGGAAAGAGTGGCAAGTTAAGACCATAAGAACATAAGAAGAACCCTGCTGGATCAGACAGAGGGTCCATCTAGTCCAGCACTCTGTTTACACAGTGGCCAACCAGCTGTTGACCAGGGATCAACAAAGCAGGATATGGATGCAACACCCATGTTCCCCAGCAACTGGTGCACACAGGCTTACTGCCTCGGATACTGGAGGGAGCACATAGTCATCAGGGCTAATAGCAATTGATGGCATTCTCCTCCAGGAATTTAATCAACCTCTGCTTTCTGTTCTTTAACTAGTTACTGATCCATAAGAGGACCTCTCCTCTTATTCTATTACTGCTAAGTTTGTTTAGGAGTCTTTGGTGAGGGACTTTATCAAAAGCCTTTTGGAAGTCCAAATAAACAATGTCCACCCGATCTCTCCTGTCTACATGTTTGTTGACACTCTCAAAGAATTCTAGAAGATTAGTGACATAGGACTTGCCTTTGTGGAAGCAGTGTTGATTCTTCTTCAGCAGGACATGCCCTTCTATATGCTTACTAATTTTATCTTTAATAATGCTTTCAACCAATTTACCTAGAACAGATGTCAAGCTAACTGGCCTGTAATTTCCCAGATCCCCTCTGGATCCCTTTTTAAAAATTGGTGTTACATTGGCCATCTTCCAGTCGTCTGGTACAGAGGCTGAGCTTAGGGACCTGTTGCATATTTTTGTTAGAAGGTCCGCAATGTCATATTTGAGTTCTTTGAGAACTCTAGGATGGATACCATCTGGGCCTGGTGATTTATTTGCTTTCAACTGTGCTGCTCTCCCCACTCCGCCCCGACCAGGAGAATGTGCAACTACTTTCTATCGCATGTAGCTGTGGGTGGCCGTGGCTGGGATCACCAGATGCCCACTTACTTGGACAGCCGCTCCCTCAGTTGCTCAGGTAGCCAGCTGGCCATTTGCTCCTACCTGCCCGATTGCTCCTGCCTTGTCCCTCAGCCACCTGCAGGGCTCATACA
Organism: Anniella stebbinsi; assembly: GCA_029215795.1. Classification (NCBI taxonomy): domain Eukaryota; kingdom Metazoa; phylum Chordata; class Lepidosauria; order Squamata; family Anniellidae; genus Anniella; species Anniella stebbinsi. The sequence goes on along the minus strand of JARDYH010000001.1, from coordinate 344,876,868 downwards.
AGCTATCCTGAGAGGCTAGCCATGGCCGACCTCTTCTGGGAGTTTGCTGGATCTATCACAATTGTTGGTGCATAAGGCAGGAGCAGTGGCCACGCTGGCAGGGACAAGCAACCAGCTGAGCCAGCTGCTCAAGCAAGTGAGGGAGAGGCCGGCTGGTGGGGTGGAAAGAACATATGCAGGAGAGCAAGTGGTGGTGGTGGTGCCACCACTTCCAAGAACAGTAGTAGGCTGGCCAGCTGTGTGTGTGTGTGTGGCACTGCCACCTCGCTTCAGGCGGCAGGATTCCCTGGGCTGTGCATGATTGCAACTCAGCATAGCAGGGGAGAGTGTGACCAGGTGACTGCTCAGTCTGCTGTCCCAGTGCTTATTGGAGCAACTTCAAGGACTCTGCTTTCCCTTCTCATGGTTCCTTATCATTAAAGCAGACTTGGACTGGATGGCCCTTCTAACAGAGGATGCCTTCAAATAGGCATCTGTAAAGTAGGCTACATGGCCACCTTATTATCCTCTGATACTGAAAATAAAAGGGTCATAGGAAACTAGAATGTCCTCTTCATGTGTGCAGTAAAGGAGTAACAAAGAGCCTATCTACACCAAGCAGGATAAAACACTTTGAAAATGTTTTGAAAACTGTATATGGAGTGTGTCCTGGGCCCCAACAGTTGTCACTACTGTTATAAACCGTTTTAAACCATTTTAAACAATTTTAAAGCAGTAGTGCAGATAGGCTCAAAGTTGTAAGAAGGAGAAAGGGAGGGTTATTAAGCTGTGACTTACTTTATATATGGGCCTCTTCAATTTCTCAGTGGCTATTAAATGGAACTTGCATGTTTAGAGGCACTGAATACCAGATGCTGGGCATGAAGAATTACAGGTGGACATTATTTTCCTGCCCTGCATATCGCTACTGTTGGAAACAGAATGCTAGACTAGACAAATCTTTGTCCAATGCATGAAGGCAAGTCTTGGTGCTTTTTTTTTTTTACAAGAGCAGCAACAAAATATTTTGACTGATTTTAGTCTAAGAATTATTCACAATTCAAGTGAGTTGTTTAAATGTAGCAAAAGAACCATAATCCATAAATGTAGCAAAAGAACATATTCTTGTAGAAGGTAGCAATGTTTTTATCAAAGTAGTTTCATAGTCACTATTTAAGCCTGTTATCCTCTCTCTCTCTCTCTCTCTCTCTCTCTCTCTCTCTCCTATTTAGTCTTACTGGGCCTGATTCAGAGAAATTGAGGTGAAGCTTTCCCCATCACTTTATCATCAAGCCAAAAATTGTTAAAGGCACAGGAGCAAGAAGCAGCAGCAGCAGAGATAACAACTCTACCAACCCATAATGTGCTATTTGCAAAAACATTGCTAAGGAAACCTCAGCACAATGACAAAGAGTCTATGATGAAGAGGAAGAAAACACAGGCTACAGTGTGTCACATGTTTTGACCTCAAAATTAGGTTTGCAAAGTTCAGTTGATTGATCAGTACATTCTGGCAGCTGCATTCTGGACCAATTGATGCTTTCAGACCTCTTTTCAAGGAGCTCCCCCTATGGAAAAAGCAGTATAGCGAGCGTGCAGAACCTTAGTCCCAGGGGCCAAATCTAGCTCATGGGGTTCCAATCTGGCCCTCCTAGGAGGGCCTTTTCCCCACCCACCAAACGTTTGGTGCTTTCCTGAGTTTTGTACAGTTTCTTCCCCATTCTAAAAGGTTGAAATGCCTCTCCTAAGGCTGAGTTACTGGCTGTAAGAGCGATAAGATAAAATATGCTGGTAGTTTTTGTCTAACCTATTTTGCCTTTAGACTCATCCTGTTTGCCTCCAGCCCCACTCACTACTGAAATGTGGCCCGAGACCTTCTTTGGAATGGAATCTGGGCCTCGGCCTGAAAAAAGTTCAACACTCCTGCATTATAGTAATCCAATTAAGTCTGATTTTTCCAGGAAAGAAGTCGTGTGTCTCTGCACAAGTGATTTACTCATGGAAGTTTGCGGCTCCTTTACATGATGTCGTCAATCTCCAGGAAATCTCCCATACATTTCCTCCTTTGTCCACTTTCAAAAAGCTAGCAATAAAAGTTAATGGTGCCATATCAGTAGCATGTAATGCTGGTGCAACGCTATGAACTTGCCGAGGAAGGACTTTCCTCAAGCCAAAACTCATGCCTGCCATTTAAATGCTTGAGCACATTTCTTGATCACAGGCCAATTGGAGGGAGAAGAGAGTAAAATGCCTCCCTGCAATGAAGGGAGACAGATCTGATCCCCCAATCCCACCAAGCTCAGAATCAACGTCCACTGTCCCATCCCATAAGTTCAATGGGCAATATTCCCAAGCAAGTGTGCCAAGGATTGCAGACTTACAGCATGATCCTATGTCTATTCAGAAGTAAGTCCCACTAAGTTCAATGGGGCTTACTCCCAAGTAAGTGTGCCAAGGGATGCAGACTTATAGCACAATCTTACATCTACTCAGAAGTAAGTTGTAGCTTTCCTGGGGCTGTGAGGAAATAATACAGCACAAGTTAAGGGATGAAGACTTTCCCCTCCCTCCCTCCTTTGCACACATGCCAGGGAGGAAGGAAGGTGCTCCCTTGATTCAAAACACATATCGGTTGTGTAAAGAAGTTCCTCCTAAACTTGCAAAACCACCAAAAGCAGAAAGCCCCAGTAAGGATGTGGTTTTTTTGCTTAATGTAGAGACACCCTTCATCTTTCTTAAACTGTAGTGCCCAGAACTGGACATAGTACTCAAGGTGAGGTCTGACCAAAGCAAAATAGAGTGTTACCATTATGATTCATGATTGGGACAAGATGCTTCTGTTGATGCACCCTAGAATTTAATTAGCCCCTTTCACCACTGAATCACACTAGTGGCTCATGTTTAACTTCTGGTCTACTAAAATCTTGGGATCCTTTTCACATTTACTGCTGTCAAGCCAGGTGTCACCCACTCTATATTCGTTCATTTTGGCCTAGTTCTCCAGCCTGTTGAGATCATACCAAATCCTGTTTCTACCTTCTAAGATATTAGCTACCCTTCCCGATTTGGTGTCTTCTGCAAATTTGGGTTCTCCCTTTGTCTTTGTTCAAGCCTAGCGACCTTAAGAGTGTCCTGGGCGATTAAAATGTTCTTCTATCAGTTTCTTAATACTGCTTATTCTGTAGTCAGACTTGTTTCTGTTGATTCTTTTGCATAGAGACTGATGTGTTTGTCTCATGTAGATGCAGAAGGCCATGGCTGGCAGATGATAGCATAAATCACACTGGGAGGACAACAGGTGAATGCACCTTTGATATTGTGGCTGACAGTATTAGGTGCTGTATTGGTCAAGTAGATATGGGGACAGAGTTGTCTTCTGGAATTTGTTGCAAGTTCTGGTCCCTGTTTGTGTTTCTGCCATGTGGCCTGTTGTTGCTGGCCAGTAACTGTTCTAGTTTAGGAACTGCCATAAGCCAGGACTAGCCTGCCACCCAGGGTGTTGTGCGAGGGACGTATTATCTAAGATGAGCTGTAGATCAAAGCAAGAGTTGATCTCCATATTCTGACATTTTCCCCTTGAGTTAATCTTACTGAGCATGGCAGAAATGCATCCATTAGTGTGACAGATGTGCTTAGGCAGAGAAATCTCTCCCCTGCTACATTTCCATTAGGCCCAATTGGCCTTATTTACATGTGCTGCACATGTGCAAGTAGTGGAAGGTAATTGATCTTCATTCATTTTCAGAGTATTACCGTTCCTTTTGAATGTTTCCCTGGAGACAGCACATTCACAGTGATGGATCCATTCACAAAATAATCACGAGATACCAGAGGCTAAATCATACGTTGTGTGTGTGTGTATTTTTAAATGCTTTGCTTTTTCACTGCCATTAAGAAGGATCAATAATAACTTATTTCGAAACAAGCCGTTTAGCTCTTGAATGTGCACCTTTGTGTGACACTTGACTTTTCCAATACAGATGTGCTATTTTGTTGACCTAAGGATAAAAAGACCAGACAGTTCAGAGTTTCTTGGAAGATAACAACCTTAGAATTTGAAATGCCATTCTACTTGTGTAGGCCCCAGTCCAAAAATCATGTGAATGGCTTCACATTGATCTGTGTATATTTTGGATAGAAGCATGGTTGGAATTTGGTTCCAGAAATTCAGCCCGTTAAACTTCAGTCAGTTAATTTTAGATAAAGTTACCAGGTCCAGACCCAGAGAAGATTGTTTTGTCTTTAAAGGTTGCACAGGTAGCAGATTTTCACCAGGTATGGCTATATAGGATGCTGTGTGGTTAAGAGGCAACAGTTCCTTTTAGGATTAAAAAACAATGAACACGAACTAATGGGTGAAGGAAATATCTTATTAAGCAGGAAGTTAGAAAGAAAAACATTATAAGGCAATGATTGCAGCAAGAAACTATAGAGCAAGACTGCAATGCTTATGTCCCTATAGCCACTGGGGCCCTCCTTAGAATCAGTGATGGATGGACCCCAATAATGGTGTGATATGCAGTGTCTTCTGGATGTAGCTCGTTTTACACTGCCATTTTAACTTTTTAATGTTTAAACTTATATTGTTATTCCTATGGTTTTTAATTGTGCACTGCCCAGAGAGCTTCGGCTGATGGGCAGTATAAAGATGTAATAAAATAAATAAATAAATCTCAACCTACATCAAGGTTATGAATTAGGAGGGTCCCAGGCATATATATTTACTATGCTCACATTGACTGGGTTCGGACAACATGATAACCCACAATGGGTTAAATAAATTGTCTGAATTTGCATTTACACGAATTTGTACCTATGCAATTGTACACTTTAGGCTATGGGAGAAATGCACATTTTTGGCTGTTTTCTTTCTTTTTTCTTATTTTCCAAAGGTTTATTTGTGCCACCCATCTTTTTGTAACGCACCCCAGATTTTATTGTGCAGGGTTTCGTTGTTGGATCAGGTACCTTCTGATTAGGAGAGGCTGTGTGTGAAGTGTTGTCCTAATCATGCAAAGCCCCAAGGTTTTATACTCATCATCCCTTTGTAGGTGCGCTTGGGATTTTTGCTCCTTGGTGTGTAGTCACGTGGGGTTTTGTTGCTGTATTGAGTGACTCCTAACTGCAAACTTCCAGCACTTTAGAGGTGAAACAGCATCACTGCTCAGGTGGGAGTACTGTAGCAGGACAGGTGAGGGGGGTTTGAATTAAATTAGTTCAATTGTGTGGTGGAGGATCGTGGGCTATTTAAAAAATAAGCTACTGTGTATAGCTTATTAACACATCATGGGCTAGTGTGATGTCCGAGAATGGCACCTATATTTTGGGCACACTCCAATAACCTTGAGAATGTTATGAATTCTTGCCAATGAAAGGATTAGTCTGGACAAGTGACAAGCAGCCAGTACAGATAACTTCTATGACCATCTTTGGCCCTTTCCACACTAGGCAAAAAGTCTGGGATGGACCCCGGTTGCTCCCTGTGAGTTTGCATGATGCACAGGGAGTACTAAGGGTGGGGCGGGCACAGGATTTTTCCTGGTTTCCCAAAACCAGAAAAATCCTGAATTTTTCCGCGGTCCCGGGAAGTTCCCAGGACTGCGGAAGATGTAGTTGTCTGCCCCGGTGCAGCCGCGCTTACTCACGAGTAAGCGCAGTTGCAACGATGGCCACAGAGCCGCAACGTGCGGTTCCAAGGCCATTAGGAGAGGGGTGAAATGGAATCGCCATCCCCAGGATGGTGGGGGGGAGGGGGTTTGGATGATGTGTGAGTTTTTGCTTAAACTTACTTTGTTCACTAGAGTGCTCGTGCACTCTTTTCTGTTTTTAAAAAATGGCAGGCGTGACGGCGCTACAGCCCAGGAACAGCCCAGGTTGTCGCGCCAGTGATATGAATTCATCACGACGAACCTGGAAGTAGCGACTTCCGGGTTCACCGCCCCTCTGGCCTGTTACATCCCATGGTGTGGAAAGGGCCCTAGACACTCCCACCTGAACTAGGTGGTAGACCTTGAGATCTGGCCAAGGGCTATCTAAAGGGAAATAATAGCCTTTCCATTCATACCATCTCGGACAGATAGCTGCCTCTGACAAATAATTAGAAAAAACAAACATTGCTAGCTACTTAAAGCAACAGGCACAGGAAGGAGCAACTGTTGTTCACCATAAATGCCTTGGAATGACAACAGACTTCCACATTTCCACTGCAGAAACATGCTCACCATTACATCCAGTCAGCATATTGGCACCAGGGCCAAAGCATCCGGTTTTGGGGGGCCCTCCCACACACATATCGTGATCCCAGATACATCATCTAAAGAGCTATGAAAGAAATATTTTATTTTTTATTTTGGAATGATATGTTCTATATTTCCAAAATTATAGAAAGGCAAGCCTGGGCCCACAACTTACGGTTCAGAAGAAATGCTCCTTCCTTTGCTCTAATACTGCTTCTGATTGGCTCCAACGTATCTCACAAGATCTGGACAATACAGGTAGGTGAATACAGGGAAAATAGTTTTCATAAATATGTAAAAGCATGAGATACAATTTAGCCTCAATTTCTCCCACCCCTCAAGGTCATGGAGTGCACTTCTACTGGATCTCTGGACCCTAGTAGAGTGTACCTCCCTCACCCCAAGCTTTGAGCCCAATTGAGTGCGCAATCCTATGTAAGTTTCGGCAAACAGACAGCTGACTGGGACACGATGGGAGTTGTAGGACTTTTTTTTTCCTGTCAGGACATGCATAGGATCGAACTCTTCAAGAATTTGCATAAGTACACAGCCAGTGAAACCCTATGGCAGCACCCATGCAAGGTCTTAGATGGCCAACAGCATGTTTGTGTCCCTCATAGGGCGTGATGGATTCACTAGCAGGGGGAGCAAGAGTTAGGCCAGCTAAAACCTAGACCTCAGAAGAGGGCCTCACCTCTGCCCTGTTCCATTCCTGTTGAAATAACTCCACACAACAACAAACGTGTTTGGAGTTTCTTTTGCTACCTCTAACCACCACAAAAACGACTGCCGTATTTCTCTTTGCACATGTCATGTTTGACTTTTGCATCAGCGCTCTCCATGTCAATATTTTCTCTTTGCAAAACCAAGTGAGCCTTGATTGACTTTGATAGAAGATTTTGAAAAGGGGCACAGTGACCACTTCGGAAAATCTGCAGGCTGCATATCTGTGGCCAATCGAAACCGCCCCCTTTCCCTCCTGCATTTCCCCCCAACCCCATCTTCCAGTTTACATATCAGCAGTACTTTTGATACGTACCTGAAAAATCAGAACTCTTGCTTTGATTCCAGTAAATTAACATATCTATTAATTGATCCTCATACCTCATTTATACATAAATTTAACCAACAAATATTGGGACTCATATTTAATGCAAAAGGCTATCGAGAGGCTTAATTTGTCAGTTGTTAGGAGAGGCCATTATATTGGCATCATGCTGCCTTTTTTATTATGACTGAACGAACAGCGGTCTCTTTTCTAATGATCTCCAGTGGACTGGATTACCACCTAACACGGCATGTGGTGCTATGGGAAACATTAAATACTGTCCATTTCTTCTTTCCTTTGGTTGCAGCGGTTGTTTTGCTAGTGGCATCCACTCTGCCTTGTTGTTCATTCAATGCAGACTCTCCCAGGATAATTCTCTTCCAAAAGTACCACTGAAAAGCCTGTGCTGCCTTAAAAGTACAGGGCTTCCCAATCCCAATAGTTCTGGAAAGAGGTAATTAAGAGGCTTGATGATATGTTGCAGATGCAAATACCCTATGATCCTAATAATTCTATTACGTTTGTTTTTAAGGATTAGGAAATAGACAAATAACAGAGATAATGACTCAGTTTGCATGATCGCAGCTGTTGTAAATCAGCCACAATGGCTTATTTCCCCTGCCGCGTGTGCTGGTTGTATGCCAGGGGGAGGGATTCACATGATTTCCCTCAGCAGCGTGGCTCATGGTGTCATGTGAACCTGGCAATGGTGGTTTGTTGCTGTAGTATCCAGCCACCCAGAACCCATGGGCTGTTGTAGGGGTCTGGGTGGCCTGAGCAGCAAGCCAACCGGCTCAGGTTCACATGACGCAACAAGCTGCGCTGCCGAGGGGAATTATGCTAATTCCTATGGCACGTGACCACCACATGCAGATTAATTAACAAGGCTTATTAACCACCAGAGCAGGACAGATCAACGAAGCTCCTTTCTGCAAATTCTGCTTAGGTGACAGGGGAAGAGGGTTTCATCAGGGGATCCATGCCCCACTGCTGCTGTGCACTTGGTTAGCATGTGAAGCGGCCATGTAGAAAGATATTCACGTAGAACTTGCTCATACTGAATTTTTCTCCAGATCAAGATGTTTTTAAAAGCTATGGAGCAGGGACAAACTTACTTTGGCTAGATCTACACTACTGCTTTATAGCAGTATTGAAGTGCACTGATGACTGTTGGGGCAAAATCCACATTCCATATACCATTTTCATAGCATTATATCCTACTTTTTATTCCACATTTGGAATGATTTGACACATGTCTACACTAGCCTTTTATCCCGGGGTCATCCCAAAGTCATCCCTGTGCATCTATATGGAGAGGGTGGAGAGACAGAGAGGCGAGAACACCGGATGAAGAGGGAGAGAGAGAGCTGCGCGTAGAGGCTCCCTGCGTCTCCTCCAGCGCAGCCCCGGCCCACCTGTGGAGAGGCGAGAACACCGGCTGGAGAGGGAGAGAGAGAGCTGCACGTAGGGGCTCCCAGTGTCTCCTCCAGCGCAGCCCCGGCCCTCCTGCAGAGAGGTGGAGAACACTGGTCTAGTCCACCCCTCTGACACGCTTGAGGTGGCTGGGAGTGCAGTTGAATTGAAATGTGTCTGGGAATGGCAATATCTGTTGTGCAGGGCAAGGGGAGATATGGCGATAGCAGGGTGATGTGCCATTATAGGGAAAGGAGAGATAGATATTTAACACCCATCTTACCTTCCAGTCACCCTGCTACCCCGGGGATCTTGGAGAACGAACCAGGCCACCCACAGAACCTCTCCTTGCTCCTATGCAATGCCAAGTCGGTTAAAAATAAAACAAATATCATCTATGACCTCCTTATAGATGAGGAGGCCAACCTGGCATGCTTAACAGAAACCTGGCTGGGAGATGATAGTGGGCCGACATGGGCTCAGGCTCCTCCAGCTGGGTAATGTTAGTGAGCAGGTGAGGGAAAGTGGGCGGGGGGGGCGGAGTAGCTGTGGTCTACAAAGACAATCTTAATCTGACCAGACTTCCTGTCCGGCAATTGAAGCACATCGAGTGTGTGTACCTGAGTCTAAAGGCCAGGGATAGACTAGGGATTCTGTTAGTGTACTGGCCACCCCGCTGCCTATCAGACTCCCTGGCCGAGCTCACAGAACTGGTCTCGGAGTTGGTGTTGGATTCGCCCAAGCTTTTGGTCCTGGGCGATTTCAACATCCCATTCAAGGCTGGTTTGTCAGGTGCAGCTCGGGAGTTCATGGCATCCATGACAACCATGGGCCTATCCCAATTGGTCTCTGGACCTACACATTCAGCAGGTCACACCCTCAATGCTGTCTTCAGTTCCAAACAGACAGATCTGTGGGCGGAGGTAACAAATACCTCTGCATTGTCATGGACAGACCACTTTCTGGTCAGGGTTAGTATCACAGCTACCACCCGCTCCAGCAGGGATGGCGGACCTATTAAGATGGTCCGCCCTCGAAGGCTGATGGATCCTTTTGGATTCCAGAAGGCCTTGGAGGGATCTATGGCTGGTATCGTCGACGATCCTGTAGAAGCCCTGGTCAATAGATGGAATCAAGACCTAACTAGGGCTATCGACACGATCATCCCCAAACGTCCTCTCCAACCCGCTTCTAATCGGGTGCCCTGGTATACAGAAGATCTCAGGGAGTTGAAGCGGAAAGGACGACGACTGGAGCACTGATGGCGGAAAACTCGACTTATATCCGATAAGACATGACATAGAGAACATCTTCGTTCCTATGGGGTGGCAATACGTGCAGCGAAGAAAGCTTACTTCTCTGCACGCATTGCGTCTGCGAATTCGCGTCCAGCAGAACTGTTCAGGGTGGTCAGGGGTCTAACTCGGGCACCCTCCCCCCTGAACCCGATGTTAGAGCCTTCGGTAGTTCGCTGTGATGCCTTTAACAATCATTTCACAGATAAAAACTCTGAGATAAGAGCCAACTTAGATGCTGTCGTCTGACAATGGAGTGTCCAGCAACTCCGCGAGTAGAATTACACTGGATCAGTTTCAGTTGGTGAGTACCGAGGACGTGGACAAGCTGCTTGGTCGAGTAAGGAGGACGACTTGCCCTCTCGATCCCTGTCCTTCTTGGCTGGTCGCCCAGGGAGGAGATGCAGTTAGATCACAATTACAATATATTATTAATGCATCTCTCAGGGAGGGGAGTTTTCCATCATGTTTAAAAGAAGCGGTAGTACGGCCGCTTCTAAAAAAGCCCTCCCTGGATCCCCTGGACTTTAATAACTATAGGCCAGTATCAAATCTTCCATTTTTGGGCAAGGTGATCGAGAGGGCGGTTGCCTTCCAACTGCAAGCAGTTTTGGATGATACAGATTTTCTAGACCCATTTCAAACTGGCTTCAGAGCAGGATATGGAGTTGAGTCTGCTATGGTCGCCTTAGTGGATGATCTACGCTTAAGTATTGACAGGGGGAGTGTGTCCCTGTTGGTACTCCTGGACCTCTCAGCGGCTTTTGATACCATCGACCATGGTATCCTTCTGGAACGCCTGAGGGAATTGGGGCTCAGGGGCACTGTGCTTCAGTGGTTCCGGTCCTACCTCTCGGGCAGGTTTCAGATGGTGATGCTTGGGGATAGTTGCTCTTCAAAGAAGGAGCAGCTATGTGGTGTACCACAAGGTGCCATCCTATCCCCAATGCTGTTTAATATATACATGAAACCGCTGGGAGAGATCATCCGGAGGCATGGGGCGGGGTGCTATCAGTATGCTGATGACACCCAAACATATTTCTCTATGCCTTTGACAACAGCATCAGCTAAGGATAGTGTGTCTCCTCTGAATGAATGCTTGGAGGCAGTAATGGGCTGGATGAGGAAAAACAAACTGAAGCTGAATCCAGACAAGACGGAGGTGCTTACTGTCAAGGGCCACAACCTGGGGTTGGAGGTGTGTCAACCAGTTCTGGATGGGGTTACACTCCCCCTGAAAGACTGTGTTCACAGCTTGGGGGTACTCCTGGATCCGTCGCTCCAAATGACAGCTCAGATAGATGCGACTGCTAGGAGTGCCTACTATGAGCTTCGGCTGATACGCCAGCTGTGCCCCTTCCTAGAGTTGGAAGACCTAAAATCAGTAGTGCACGCGCTGGTAACTTCGAGGCTCGACTTCTGCAATGCGCTGTACATAGGGCTACCTCTGTGCCTAGTCCGGAAACTTCAACTAGTTCAAAATATGGCAGCCAGGTTGGTCACCGGTACATCTAGGGGTGACCACATTACACCAGTTTTAAAATCTCTTCACTGGCTGCCAATCAGTTTCCGGGCGAAGTACGAAGTGTTGGTTATTACCTTTAAAGCCCTACATGGTTTGGGTCCAGGTTACCTACAGGATCACCTTCTCCCATACAATCCGCCCCGCATGCTCAGGTCCTCTGGGAAGAATTTATTACAGTCAACAAGAACTAGACTGACAACCGTTACCCAGAGGACCTTCTCTTCTGCCGCTCCCAGATTGTGGAATGACCTGCCGGGAGAGATTCGCCAACTTACTAGTCTTCAGGAATTTAAAAGATCTATAAAGACTGATCTCTTCCGGCAGGCCTACCTAGATGAATTTTAAAGTGTTTTATTGGTGTTTTATTGGTATTTTAATGATGTACTGGTTTTATCTGCTTGTAATCAGTTTTTGTATTTTGTGTTTGGTGTTGTTCCTCGCCTCGATCCGTTGGGAGAGGTAGGTGATAAATAAATATATTATTATTATTATTATTATTATTATTATTATTAATTATCCCAGGATCAACTGGTGTCGTTAGCAGGCCCTTTCCCTAGGCTTTCCTTCATGAACTGTGGCAAACTGACAAGACACTCACATCGGTGAGACTTCTTTTATTGATGAAATCACATGGTTACAAGCATAACGGTTTCATTTTTTTGACACCCAAACCACTTAAAGCTGATAATGGTCAGAAAGCTTTAGGTTCCAGTCTTGACGCGATCCTTTGGGCAATCACTTGGGGGAGAGAAGTGTAGGGTTAGCCCTTATCCTATCTTAGCATATCCAGACATCACATACACTGACTCTTCAAAGAACATGGCCAGAGCCCAAGGGAAATGCTCCAGAGAGCCTGGCAGAGACAGATCGATCCCGCACCAGTCATACCCAGCCTGCTGGAAACACTGAGCTGATCAAGGTAAGCAAGACCCCAGGGAACAAACCTCATAGGCCTAGGAAACCTCCCCTGCATGTACTTTAGCTCCGGAGAAGCTCTCTCACAGGCCATCCACACACAATCCAGAACAAATGCAAGTCCAAGTCTATGAAAAGCCTCAGAGCACTTTCCATGGCACAATCCTTAGAAATTCAGAATCCAAATAGCAAATAAGCGAGCATGTACTGAGTGCTTCCAAAATCTCCAAACAGGTAGAATAAAAAAAAACATGAGGGGTTTCAAGCCAAGCGTCGAAAGATGATCTCTAGCAAGGGTTCTTCACCCTTGCTCCCCCCTCTTATAGACTGGAGGCCTGGCTTATTCCAAGCCACTTGACAGACAGGTCCTCTGACCTGTAAACTACGCCCATGTGCCAACAGGGCGGCACATTTCAACCTCCTTTTGATGATGCTACAAAGTGAGTGACAGCTTGTAAGAGTGGCCCCCTCCTTTTCCAAACATTCCCTATTCCCAGGGAAACTGTCTACTTCAAAGCCTCTGCTAGCAAACTCCCGTGGGTAATAGAGACCGAGATAAGCTCACAGAGAAACAGACTTTCTTAAAACAATCCCAAATTCTTCAACTTTCAATCCACAAGGCCTCTGGCCTTGTGATACACCTGACAACTGGGGATGACCTAGGGATGACCCTGGGATAACGGAAACCAGGGATATCCCAGTTTTCTTGTGGCCTCGGAACCATCCCGAGGACTAGGGCTGGTGTGCTGTGTGCTCTTAAAATAGGCACAGAGATGTGTGGGAGCAGTCTGTGCCCATTGGGGGTAGTTGGGGGGAACAGTTCAAAGGTTCTTCTTTTTTATTATTTACAGGTGCTGGATAGCAATTGTGCGACCGGCTCCGCTCTTCTAAAAAAAAAGAAAAAAGAATGCTGGCTGCGATGTCCCCCTTGCTTTCCAGGATGTTGCGCAGGCATCTAGACGCTGGGGGAGGATCACAGAAGCAGGAAAGTCTGCGATCCTACCCCCTCCTTCCCTCTACACCCTTCGGTGTAGATGAGCCCAAGGTGTAGATCTGTTTTCCTGATTAATTGGCACCCGTAATTCAGCATGGATTAGCAATGTTATTGAAGATTTATTTCTGTCTGTTAAAGTGTGTGGGCACTACCACCTTACTTCCAATTTCATGTTCCAGCTACCACAGTTGGGAGTTTATACTTCCCGAGAGATAGTCTGGTATTAACACAAACAGTTCTTACTGGAAGATAAAGCTGTAATTGCAAGCATCCCACAGGAATCAGCAGTAAAGGTTCAGATAACTAATCCTGGCTTCCACATGGAGATAGTTCGCTAGGTAGGGCTACACATTTCTTTGGGAGTAGGTACCATCAAAATCAGTGGAACTAATTTCCAAGCAAATTGCTTAGACTGAAGCTGCAGGCATGATCAAATGAAGCATCTCCCTTTCTTTATAACTCTGTGCGGGAGAAAAAAGGAAGCCGTTCCTGAATGTGAAGTAAAATTAGCAAAAATGGGAAGGAATTACAGTGTGCATACAAAAAACAAAAACAACCCAAAGACGTTAACCCAGCTACACTAAGATGTATATTCTCTGAGGAAAAGATGTGTATAAAACCCACACTGAATGTGTGGTGTACTGCAGCCTGATCCTACACATGTTTATTGGTAAATAAGTTCCATTGAGTTCAATGTTTTAATCAGTTTTATGTATTTTATATTTGATGTCGTTCCCACCTCCATCCAGAGGGAGAGGCAGGTAAGAAATAAATAAATATTATTATTATTATTATTGGGTTATGCTCTCAAAGAAATGTTCACAGGATTGTTCACAGAAAAAATATGTCATTTTTCAGAGAGGGAACAAATTTAAATGTGAAATATAAGATAAAATTCAATAATGTACAAAGAACAAAACAGAAGCATGGAAATCCTGATCATAAAAACAGCAAGTAACTATAAAAAGCTCTTTAAAAAAAAGAACATAAGAACATATGCAGGATCAGACTAAGGGTCCATCTAGTCCAGCACTCTGTTCACACAGTGGCCAACCAGCTGTTGACCAGGGACCCACAAGCAGGACACACATGCAACAGCACCCTCACACCCATGTTCCCCAGCAACTACTGTATACTAGGGATTTGCATGGACCCCCCGGATTGGATCAGGACCCGGATCGGGACATCCAATGTTGTCCTGGATTGGTTCAGACAAAATCAGAGGTCCCTCAGATCAGACTCGATCCCGATCCAAAAATCGGACTTCCGATTTTCGGATCGGACGCCAGTTTTGGTGTTTTCACCATAGGCTTGCATTGGGGGAAAGAAAGCTTTCCCCCAATGCAAGCCTATATGGAAAACATGGTGGTGGGTGGGTGAGTGAGGGCCTAACTCCTCCCCTCTCGCACTCCTTACCTGCCGGGGCACCCGCTTCTGTCTGCTGCTGCGATCTACTGAAAAACAAGCTTCGCGGCTTAGTTCTCAGTAGAGCGCCGGGTGATCACCTGGCGCTCTACTGAGAACTAGGCCACGAAGCCTGTTTCTCAGTAGATCGCAGCAGTGGATGGAAGCGGGTACCCTGGCAGGTAAGTGGGGCCCTCCCCCTCCTCTCCCTCACACTCCATACCTGCCGGGGCCATCCGCTGCCATCTGCTGCCCCCGTCTACTGAGAAACAGGCTTTGCAGCCTGCCTCTCAGTAGTACGCTGGGTGACGTCATCACCCGGCGTGCTACTGAGAGGCAGGCCGCGAAGCCTGTTTCTTAGTAGAAGGGGGCAGCGGACAGCAGTGGATGACCCCGGCAGGTAAGGAGTACAAGGGGGAGGAGGAGATCAGAACAGTTTGGATCAGATTGGACGATCCAGAAGTCGGGATCGGAATCGGATAATTTTATCCGATTTCGGTTGGATCAGCTCCGGATCGTGGATCGGACCCGATCCGATGCACACCCCTAGTGTATTTAGGCTAACTGCCTCTGATACTGGAGGTAGCATGTAGCCATCAGGACTAGTAGCCATTGATACTTCTCCATGAATTTGGCCAATCCCCCTTTAAAGCCATCCAAAGTGGTGGCAATCACTACATCTTGTGGTAGCCATAATTCCATAATTTAATTATGCGCTTTGTGAAGAAGTAGTTTCTTTTATCTCCCACCAATCTGCTTCAAGAGTGACCCCGGGTTCTAGTATATCGAGAGGGAGAAAAATGTTGCTGTTGTAACCTTTCCTCATAGGGGAGATGCTCCAGACCCTTAATCAATTAAGTTGCCCTTTTCTATACTTTTCCCAGCTATATAATATCTTTTTTTTAAGGTATGATGACCAGAAGTATAAGTGTAGTTGCACCATCGATGTGCATAGAAGCAGTATGAGATTGGCAGTTTTATTTCCAATCCTTTTCTAATTATGGCTAACATGGAGTTTGCCTTTTTTACAGCAGCCGCACACTGGGTTGACATTTTCATCAAGAACTTGGCATTTGTATAAAGAATATTGTTTAAATCTTCAGAAACATTAACCTGATAATATTTACAACTGCCCTATAATGTAGGACAGTAACACCCCCAATATTACAGATCTGAAGTTTAGACTGAGAATAGTTGCTTGCTAAAGGCCATCTAGCCATATTGTTGATGAGTTGCTATTTGAATGTAGACTCTGCAACCCAACTCTATGCATGTTTCCTTATTATATATATATAAGAAGTTCCACTAAAGGGCTTAATTTCAAGTAAGACTGAAGACTGTCGCTTCAGTCACAATTTTACACCACTTGCCACTATGGGATATCAAGATGCATTTAAAGGAACTGTGTGGATAGTGTCATTATATATTTTAGTCACTAGGTAGCACTGGACTTAAGTGATTTTGTGTGCAGTGGCTTTTTGATACAGCACTTAAAATCTATATCTTCAGTGTCTAGGACTGCAAATCCCCCCTCCCCGCCCTAAAACACATTGCTACATTACCATGTCGAGAAAAGCTGCACTGTTTGTACTGATAATTATATATTGAATTTAATCTTTAAATTAGTCTTATCTAAAGCTCAGATCAAAGTTATTCTTTGAAGGTCTGAAATTCATAGATCTCATGCCTGTGAAAAGTATGGGTCATAATTAGGCTGAACCGCAAAAGAGCAAAATTAGTATCTTTCACAGCACAATGCCAACCGTCTCGTAGTAAACAAAATGATGTTTTAATTTATTCAGACTAACATTAATTGGACTTGCATTGCTAAGCTGAGTGGTCACAAGGTTATAGTTTCTTCCTAGAGGCATGGCAGTGAATACTAAGCAGGTACCTATGCCAGCTCTTTGACTTGCTGGTGGTGAAAATTTCCTTCCTTGTCAAGCCTCATAATCACATTATCATTTGAGGAATCACACCCCGAAAGGCCTTTTAAAGGAATGAATATATTAAGATGGTTCTAGTCCGTTATAAACATTTACTGGAAGATCAAATCAGGGAACATGAAGACTTGTGAGCCACACAAAATGATTTGCAATAAAGGAAAAGCCTTGCCTTATAAGGTTTGAAGGAACAGGATTCTCTATTGCTTATCTAAAAGGGAGCAGCAGTGGGACCAGGCTTGATAGCTATTCCAGATTTTGGTAGGGTGGATGCTTCTGCATCCCAAAAAGGAGGAAATGCATTATAAAAAGGTGGGCAAAATGTTTGCATAAAACTTTATTTACATAAAATTTGCATAAAATTTTATTTGCATAAATTTTTACTTATTTGTGTACAATCTGTATATGCTAATTAATGCACATTTAGACATCACTGCTATAATTTAAATAGAAATACAATACATCTCACCATAGTGGGGAAGACTGACTAGGTGACCTGTGTGCCTGTTCAATCTGCTGTTCAGGTGCTAACTGATGGATAACTTTAAGGAGCCTGCTCTCCCCTTCTATAGTTCCTTATCTTTACTACTACTATTATTATTAGTAGGAATGGCCCAAGACATTTTTGCTCCATGAAGCAGAAAACAAGATGGTGCCTCCTCCCGTCCTATGCCCAAAAGCCGAATGGACTGTCAAATGAATCTGTCTTCAACGCTGATGATGGGACAGCATCTTCCTCCTTAGCAGAAGGCAGCAGACTAACTTAGGGGACAAAAAGCAATCTGCACAGCCCACATTTCTCTTTTCCAAACACCTTGCTGCCAGCTCCCAGCACCTGCTGCCTGAGGCAACTTCTTTGCTTTGCCTAAGGGTAGGGCCGGTGCTGTTTAGTGGTTTTATAGTGGTTGGTTTAGCAGTTTACTTTTAGCAGCTTGAGTGGAGAGGAAAGGGAAGCCCTACTGACTAGTTTATACTGATTATATTTAGCAAAGAAGATGGAATATAAATGTTAATAATAAATAACTATAAACTAACGTAGACAGTAGTGCAGCTAAGTAATTTTAGACCCTGGCATTAATAGGGAGTGGTGGGGCGGGGCTTTAGATAGCGATGTCTACTACTCCAGTTGGAAAGCACACAAGTTACAGTTAATTTCTCTCCCGCTCTCTCCTGCTATCTATGGACTCACCTATACCTTAGGTTGTAGAGGGAGGGGGGAGGATTGTGGACTTACTTGCTTCCGCCATGTCCTTCCGGGACAGCTACACGATGTCCCGGAAGGGAAGAGGAATGTTGCGGCTGCCATTTTTTTAAAGAAGAGGAGTCCTGATATGGCAAGAAAAAGGTAAAAAATAAACCAAAAACCCATGTCCCAACCCACCCGCCATCCTGGGGATGGCAAAATTGCTGCCCCTCCTGGGCACGGAGCCACCCCCGCACGACTACGTGCCTGTTTTAGGACCCAGGATGCCGTGCCACACCAGGCACGGTCCTCGGGATGGTCCTGGGACAGCAGAAAACCCGGGATATCCCTGGTTTCCGTTATCCCAGGGTCATCCCTAGGTCATCCCCGGTTGATCCTGGGATCCCCTATGCATCATATGGACACACAGGGACGACCTAGGAATGACCCTGAGGTAAATGCCTGGTGTAGACATGGCCTATCATTATTCCACACTTTGTAACTGCTTCTACATTCCTGACATATTACCACCTCAACCCGTCCTCCTGTAGTTCTTCGTTTTAAACTCACTGAAATCATAGTGCCATGGAGACTACAGGAATACAATGAAGTTTACTTCTGCTGCCCTTGGGAATAAGCCCCATCTTGATGTAGAAAAGAATAATCAAGTAAAAATAATAAAATGAGCATTTGTAATAAGACAAGCATTTGTAACCATCCACTCCCTGACTATAAAATGATTTTAAAAATAAGAGGCGAACAGAGTAAGCCCAAGCATGACAAAGTTGGAACAGGTTCTGACACTGGGCTTGTTTTCCAGTGCCACATCATCGACCTCCCTGAGTAGTCATTTGGGGCCCTCCTGGGCTGCAAGGCCCAGGTCTTCGACTTCTAACCGCACCACTGAAGGTGCAATCCTATGCATGCTGAGACAGAAAAAAAAATCCAACAACTCTCACCATTCCTCAGCCAGCTGGCTGAGGCATGCTGGGAGTTGTAGGACTCCCCCCCTTTCTAGACATGCATAGGATTGCACCCTGAATGTATTAGCAGTATGTCAGGGCAACTAACTTACACGATTCCTTCTTAAACAGTAATCAACCAGCTCAAGAAATCCCTGTTCAGGCATTGTAAAAGTGTGCAAGGTCTATACGCAAGGAGTGGGAGTAGAGACAAGTGTGTAGTTCCTCATGAGATTATTTAGTATGATGTCTCATATTAGAAAGGCAATTAGCAGGGGGGTGGAAGCAAAACAGAACTGTAGGAATTTTTTATTATTTGCTTTTCTGTCATTATTATAGTCCTGGGGCACAGGGGGCGTGGGGGGAGGTTATTGAGTGTTGGGGTGGAGGAACAAAGGGGCGAGTAGGCAAACACACATGGAACACTGTTATCAAGGGTTAGATGCTTCATTTTAGATTGGATCTGATAAAAGCATGATTTGGAAATATGATTGCTCGGAGGTCGGCAACAAGAGAGAGGGCCTTCTCTGTGGTGGCTCCCCAATTGTGGAACGATCTCCCCGACGAGGTCCGCCTGGCGCCAACATTGTTATCTTTTCGGCGCCAGGTCAAGACTTTCCTCTTCTCTCAGGCATTTGGCAATATCTGAGGAGCCTGGGTCTGTTTTGTTTTGTTTGTGTAGTTTTTTTTTTTTGAAGTGTTGAAGTGGTTTTTAAATGTACAGATTGTGCGTATGTTGTATGTTTTTGCTGTTTTAATTTTTGTATATTGCTTTTAATTGTTTTTAATCCTATGTAAACCGCCCAGAGAGCTTCGGCTATGGGGCGTTATACAAATGTAATAAATAAATAAATAAATAAATAAATTACTCATAAGGACAACTATGTTGCTTAAGGACTTGTGACTCATGAAAGATATGTGACATGGTATTATGCAAAGATACTAGTCATATAAATTTGTGACTTATATCAACTTTATATATTCCTTTGAAGGAAACTAAGTGATAGGTCCAGGGGCAAGAACAAGTGAAGTTGTGGTTAGAAAATCCCCATGTCCAGGAGAACAGAGAAGTAAATCAGACAGGCCCCCTCTACAAGAGGTCACTTTTACACCTGATTCTCCGATTGTGCACATTTCCTGATAAGCGTGTTTACACCTAATACCTATACACGAGAGACATGGAAGCGTATGACGGGCTCTCTGCAAGGTGCTTTAAAGTTGTTTACATGTGGAGAATCGCTTTATCAATGAAGCATAGATAGAGGCTTGGACAAGGAAATGTTGCTGAAAGTACCGCGCTGTTTCCTGGAGGAACTGCCCCCTTGGGTTCCCGCCGTTTGCTAACCCCGCCCACCAGAATCTCCCACCTTTGCTTACTTGGGTTACCTGCCGGTAATCACCTGGTTAACCTGTTCCCTCCAGCACCCTTTAAAAAAAAATTTTCAGCTGCCTCTCTCCCTCCCTTTTGCCCGATTGCCATTTGAAGGTGTCCCCCATCCCAGAACTGCTCAGGAGTAAATGGGACTGTGCCTCGCCAGCTTCCCCTCCAGCCCCCTTTTGAAAAATAATTTCTGTCACGGCTGCCTCCTTCCGCCCCGTAGGATTTGGGATTTGGGGAAAAGTGGGAGGTGTTCCCGTTGAAGGGGCAGTTCTCTTCATGCATGACATCACAAGCATGATGTCCACTATTATCGTTAATGCGACTTCTCAGATGTTGATTATACTACGATAAGGCGCGGTAAGTGCGGAGGAAAAATAAAAGTCACTATTTAACACAAATGTGAAAATGCGCATAAAAGGAGATAAAAGTCGCCTGTACACCTGTTATGCGCTCTGCTCTTGTAGAGGTAAAATCGTTAATGCGCCGTGAAAGTGCCTTAAATCGATCGTGTAGAGGAAGCCACAGTTGACCACAAAAAAAAGGGAATTTGACCTTTCGTTGTCACAAACACCTACGTCAGAAGAGGAAGGTATATTCTGAGAAGGATAGTCTAAATTATGACATGGACCAATAGGTTTGGCCACTTCAGAATAAATTAATATATAATAAGAAGGAGGTCTTTGTCTTTGGAAAGAGTATTTAAGTCTAGTCAGCAAGAACCATGAGGTATTTCCTTTCCCTCAGGAATGGCATCCAGGATGTTGCTCTGAGCCTAACATGTACGTAGGTCTCAGTGACTCCTTGGTTGCCTAGGAGAAATGGAAGTCCCTCTGCGGAGTAGAGCTTCTTCACAGAATTGTACGAATGTGATTGTCAGTGTCTATGTTTGTCTATGTGCTTAAGAAATCTTCCAGACTTGTGAGTATATCCCTTTAATTTGCTTTGCTGAATGGAGGGGTTTGTGTGTTTGTTTAATTTTAACTTCCTTAAATTGTTTTAATAAATGTTTTAAAGCAATAACAGTTTCATTGAGTTCGTGAGTATGAGTAAAATCAATCATTCTGAGTGTCCATATCCTCATCTCCTCCTTTTCACCTACTGGGTTTGAGGAGCATTGATGTAAGGACTGCAGCCTGTAGTCACCTGAAAAATCCCCCTACAGAACGAGCATTTACTAGTCTCACATGCACACAGGCTACTTTAGCACAATAAAAAGAGACCACGCTCTTCTTCAGTGTGTTCTTGCACATACAATGTAAAGTTTCAAAAGAGTTTGTTCAGTCTACCTTGTGTTCTATTACACAGGCAGGAACAAGGGAGAAAGCATATGTGCTCTCAGCAGTGGAGGAGGTCCCAGAAAGAGGGGTGGGGAAGGAAGGGGAGGAGTACAAGGAAACAATGACAGGAAACTCCACTGGGCCTGGTCAGATGACACTTCAGTCTCTGTGGTTAGAGAAAGGGTGGTTCTCTGGGGTTAGCACTAACCACAAGCCATGCTGTCGCACACAACACTTTAAGCCACGGTTAAAGCTGCTAACCCTGCTGCAGACGGTCTGACTGTGGTTAGTGAGTGAGCAGGGTTTAGGAAAACGCATCACACAAGGCACCTTAAACCCTGCTGCTTAACCAAAAGCCTTAAACAGCAGGGGTTAAGGTGTTTTCTGAACAGGTCTAAAGCAGGCTATAGAGATCCTAAGGCTAGCTATGCTTAAAATTCCCATGAATTAACTAACTGCAACACTGTCCTCTTTCTGTAACTTGCAGAGGAGGTTGCAATATTCCAAACAGTTCTGCCCCCCTCCCCCATCGCTGTTCTCGTCCATGTGTAAGGAGTGACTGTGTGCAGTGGGAGTCTCCTTGATCCATGGAGGCTGTCCATGTGATTTAGGGCTCCTCTTCCTTGTGTGTAGACCTCACACTCTTTTATAATGCCTGAAGCGGGCTAAAGAGAAGTGGAGCTCTTGCATAACATCATGACTTTGTGCACAGATTGCTTATATACGTGTCAGGTGAAGCAACATGTTTGCAGGCATTCTCTGAAGGAAGGGAGAAAGGAGTCTTTTCAGCAGGTATTGCTTTTCAACTGGTAATGAAGAGAATTACCACCACCACCCTTCCCTGAATAAGATTCCTCTCAGTATCTGACTTTCTTTACTACATGGAGCTAAGCTGCCCTCTAGTGAAAAAAAATATATATAGGTTAAACAACCGTTTAACCCCAGTAAGATATATTATAAAAGAACAACTGCAGGCCAGGCACATAAGAGTCACACAAGCTAGGAAACCCTCTAACTACAGTGGCTAGTTTGTGTGGCTAGTGACTTTATACATTTATTTTTTGACTTATTGCCATATATATATATATATATATATCCTCCCTTTAGCAGTGTTTCTCCCAAGGCAGTTGTCAAAGATATTACTACATATTAATGGTAAAATTTAAAAAGAAAAGCTATAGCAATACAAAACATAAGATAGCAGCATATTGAATCCTTAAGAAAAGCCCTCCACCTTATATCAAAAGGTCACAAATTTAAACACCCAGGAAACATATGTTGTCTTGATCTGTTCTCCACCCTGCCACCATCAATTCCCACCCAACATAGCGTCAGAGTACTTGTTTAAATATTGTTTGGAGTTCAAGTTCACTGTGTAGAACTTTAGGGTAAGTCTGAAGTTGCTCTTTAGTTTGTGTTCAGTATCTCTAGGATCTTTCCCTGCTGTGCTGCACACAATATTGTTACGCACATGTACCCCATTTCTCAGCAGTGAGACATTTAAGAACTATGGTGCTCCCACAGAGTTCATTTTTCTTTGGAAGACGTCACAGGAGGCTTCTGGCATTCTGTAATATTTATGAGTGAAAAAGAGACACAAGATATATAAAAATAAAAAATAAAGTTTTATTCCTTGGAGTAGCCCAACACGTTCAGCCTTGTACCATCTATTTTTAAACAGCTTGTTAAACTGCATATACATATTGCAACGTGCCTATGTATACTTACTGGGTTTTTAAATGTAGCCTGCAGAGATCTCTGAAAAATTTATGTCTCCAAAATTAGCATAATGAGCAAACAGCAGTTTATATAGAATCCCTTAACTCATTGCAACTCCTAGGCACAGTTGCAATATAAATATACAGAGAGAGAGAGTTTAATTAGATATTTATTTATTTATTGTTTATAAATGTGCTTTATTGTCCACTTTTTGTGCCATCCCAGGAATATATGGCACAGGGCCAAAATGCATTAATTACTCCAAGGAATAAAACATTATTTTCTACATCCTGGAACTTGTCTCTCTTTTTCACTGTGTGGTTTTAGATGTTTTCCAGTTTTGTTTGACTTTGATTCTGTAATATCTGCATTTATTTACAAATACATAATTTAAGTATAAAGTGGGAGGGGCTCATAACATTAACAGCAACAGAGGTCCCAAAGTTCGCTGCTTTCCCATCAGATTTCTAGGGGGGCATCCCCCAAAATACTGTTAGCTTCCAGAGTCTAAAACTCAGCCTTTCTGTGTGCCTCTTTCTGACTCATTCCAAAAGCTGGTTTCTCCTTTGTATTTTGGTTAAACACAGACCTAACTAGTGTGTGGGGAATAAGAATGAGTCACTTCTGCTTCATAAGTCATCATTTATGCCTTTTTGGGCCATTTTAACTCCCACTATGACCCCTACTCTCAAAGTTGAGTATGGGTTGAGTGTGGTTTGAGTTGTTGTTGAAGTGTTGGTTCTTATATTGTATGAACCCAGGCGCACTAACAAATCATGGTTTGTTAACCATAAACAACCCACCAAGAGAACCAATGCTTTGTTGTTGGGTTGTGAACTGTGGTTTGTTTGTGGTTAACAAACCATGGTTTGCTAGCATGGTTGGGTTCATAGAAAATAACAACAGCCCCTGCTTCAAGAACAACACATGCTTCAAGCAAAAATCCACACACAACCCATACTCAACCTTGAATGTGGGTTTCTGTGTATTGTGTCTATTAACAGTCTATTGTCAGGTCTAATATCTCTACTCTCAGAAACGTAGAGTCAAGAATGAGAGAGTTGGAAGGGATCCTTCAAAGGACATCCAATACCCCAAACATTCAACAATATTTTAGGTAATCAGTCTATGAAAAGGTAATGCTGGCAAATATAATGCCTACTCAGTTATTGCAGAGGTGTGATGAAACTATAAGAAGTATCTTACTTGGAGCTATTTAGTCTTGCATCCTTCTTTCCACACTGTCTACCCAGATACCTCTGGTAAACCCACAAATAGGAAAGAAGGGCAGTAGCCCTCTCTCTTTGCTCCTCAGTAACTGTTGATAAGAAGCTGGGTTTCTTGTTTTCCTTGTCCCTCCTCCCCACTTTTCCTTTTGCATCCTGTCTTTTTAGATGTTAAGCCTGAGGGTAGGGAGTGTCTTGTTTTTATTGGTCTGTAAGCCACTCTGGGAGCTGCTATGGCTGAAGAGCAGTGTATAAATAAAAAGAAGAAGCTGCCTTATATCAAGTTTCAACATCGGTCCATCTAGCTTGGCATTGTCAGCACTGACTGGGAGCAGGTCTCTATAGAGTTTAAGAGGAGCCTTTCCCAGCCTACCTGTAGTTGCCAGGGATTGAACCTGGAACCTCCTGCATGCAAATCATGTGCTCTTCCATGAGGCCAAAGCCCTTCCCGAAGGTATTTACTTAGAGGCAGGCTGCCTGTGGTTCTGGAGGTAGCATATAGCCATCATGGCCAGCAGCCATTGATTGTCTTATTCTCCATGAACTTGTTTAACCCTCTTTTAAAGCCACCTAAGTTGGGGGCCATCACCATAGCTTGTGACGATGAATTGTGTAGTCTATGGGATATGTAAAAAAGTACTTCTGTGAGAAATACAGAAGTGAGACTCAGCATCTCCACTATGTCATCTATTGAAGCCTTTGAACTGGATAGATCCTAAATAGATTGTACAGTTTAGGGAAAAGAGATGTGTTCAGAACAATGCTTTGATGAATGTAGGTTTTGCTTAGGATGGAGCAAGATGTGACATGGTATATGTGTGACTGGAACCCCCCAGTGTCTTTTTCTTTGGTTAAAAGTATCTGGGTGGTTGTGGGGAAGGAGGCCAGCTTGGATCAGGGTTATGGTACTGGGGGGAATGGATTATTTAACCCTTTCCTTTCTTGCCCCCAGCGGTCTTATATGCAGGAGGCTGTCTTATACTGAGTCAAACCATGGGTCTATCTAACTCGGAATTGTATATTATTTAGCAGCTGTTCTCCAGAGTTTCACTTGGGAGTCTTTCTTAATCTAGAGAGACTAGGGATTGAACCTTTTGCATGCAAAGCATGTGCTCTACCACTGATCACCCCAGAAGCTGCTATTACCCATTGCTCTAGGGGGGAGGAGCTTCTTTTTTCATTTATATCCCACTCTTCAGCCCACAAGGCTCCTGCAGTGGCTTGCAGATAGGAGGCTAGGAGACACTTTGCCCCAGTATATTTTGAAGTTAAGCCTGGCATCCTGTGAAGAGAAGGATCTGGAAAGTATGCATCTCCAGTTGGAACGGGCGAAAAGGCCCAAGCAAGCAATTGTGTCATGAGGTCATGGATTTTTGGTCAAATACCAAGAGTAAGATTTAGAAATGTGACCTCATTGGTAACACTAAAACCAAATGTCTCAGAATCATTAGCTGGAGGAAGCACTCCTATGCCCCCTCCTCAAGACAACAGCTTGTGGGGAGCATAGAATGGTTTGCTTTCCTGGCTCCAAGACTGAAGACAGGGTTCTGACCTCAGAGCCAGGAAACCATGCTCCCCTTTCCCTCATAGCTAGTGTGGAAAGAATCGCACCACATATGTCTTCATGTTTGGAAAATGGAGCATGGATATGGGGAAAAGGGGGCATTCCTGGGGGAGGGGAGGGGAGGAGACCAGGCCAGCTGTGATACAATGTATCCTATGGCCACCCCAGCCTCCTCTCCTCTCCCTCTGAGGCACTGCCACTAGACGGGGAAAATCGCTTATTTAGCAAAAATGCAGGCTGGCTGGAGCTTGTTGGTGAAGGTCACCTCCATTGTCCTCCTGCCCTACATTGGATATTCAGCCTCCAAGCTTGGAGGCTGCTGGCAATCCACATAGGATTGTGCTCTAAGGTACATTGATCAGGAACTGGGCGTGAATACACCACAGGCAAAGAGCTGCATAGCCCCCAAGATGTTGCGGAGATCTCTGCTCTTTACAGCAATAGCGGAGGAGTCCCACCTGGCTTAGATTTGGACAAAATACCTCTGATGTGTCAAAAGTGGTAGTCTTTCAGGATTCTCTCCATCCAGGGACATATTTCCTTTTGTCTAAATGCTATAAAAGCTCAGG
The DNA here is from genome assembly GCA_029215795.1 of Anniella stebbinsi. NCBI lineage: Eukaryota > Metazoa > Chordata > Lepidosauria > Squamata > Anniellidae > Anniella > Anniella stebbinsi. The sequence goes on along the minus strand of JARDYH010000001.1, from coordinate 344,850,235 downwards.
GCTCAAATGCCTGTTGATCCTGGCCTCCCTAAATATCTGGGCATCACATCTGTGCTTCACATCTAGGCCCTTTCTACACCATGGGGTGTAGAGGGCTGGAGGGGTAGCGATCTCGGAAGCAGCCATTTCAGGGATCATCGTCATCAATTTACATCAGAAGTGAGATGACCCAGGCTGCTCCCAGGCTGTTGTGGCGGCATGGCCACCATTTTTTTAACATCGGAGAAGAGCTCTTCAGTGCTCCAGTGAACCTTAAGTTTAAAAAATGCATGGGAAAACGGGGGGCCCTCACCCACCATCCTGGGAATGGGCAAACTTCACCCCCCTCCCCTGATGGGCACGGAGCTACGCAGTGCAGCTTCGTGCCCATTTGTGCTGCCGCGCTTACGGGACCGCGGAAGATTCAGGATTTTTCAGGTATCTGTTATCCCAGAGAAATCCCGTGGCCACCCCCCACCCCCAGGAGCCCTGTGCATCATATGGACTCACAGGGACTAGCCGGAGGCCATCCCCACAAAAAAAACCAGGCCCATGTAGAAATGGCCCTAGTCATCCCACCAAACATCTGGGCATCATATCTGGATAATTGCTCTAACATCTGGGCACGACACCTAGACATTCTCCCTAAACATGTGGACATCACATCTGGGCATTCTCTCTAAACACCTGGGTACAACATCTGGGCATTCTCCCTAAACATCTGGGCATCACATGTTTCCCCAACTCCTGGCAAGCTCTGTGTTCCTGGGCACATTTGTAGGCTCTTGCTCCATTTGCTGAAATCACTCTCAAATCATGGAACCCAGGGTTTTGTCAGAATGCCTTGTCAACCTTTCCACTTGAGAAAACCATGTTCTGGCCCTCTATGTTCCCACTGCTGGTGGAACGATGACCCCCACATGGTGTTTTTCTTTTTTTTCCAATTTAATTTTTAAATTATTTTCAAACAAAGATAAAACTTACAAAAATGTACAACATTAAAATGGACCCCCTACCCTCACCACAGCATAATATAAAAGCCACAATTTCTTCTGCAGAAATTTTTAATCACAATTTTTTCCCTCTTCTTCCACCTCCTGTTAAAACTAAAGTAAATACATTTTCTTTTCTATTCTTATATTTTTTCCCCACTCCTCTTGCTTTTAACCAAACTTTTTACTTGAATCCCCAGATGAACCATTCATTTTATATGAAATTTACACATACATATTACTTTTTAATTCATTATTAACATATTAATTTCTTTGCCCCTCTCACGCCCCAAACTCCAACTTTTTTTACCTTCTTTTTTTACAACAACATTAAGTTTAACCTTATTCTGGTTATAAATGTATATTAAAGTTTCCGCAAATTTTTATCGCACTGAAAAGAACAAAACAACGAGAAAATAAAACTTCCAGCTTCACTTCTATATCCAGACCATAATTAAATGTCCTTTTATCCGGCCAAATTCTCAAAGCTTTTTTTAAAAATCTGTTTCAAAAGGGAATTCATTTTTAAGTTTTTCTGCCAGTTCCTTCAACTTTCACATTGGAATCCCTTTACCTCTCCCCTTGAGTTTCAGAGTCACCCATCAAAGCATTTTTCTCTGCTTTACTTTTGAACTCACAACCTCTTGTCTGACAATCCTTTTTTTCTTACTTTTGCTTGAACCGGCTTTTCAGCTATTGCTCCATCACGGAATTCTTTCAAAGTAATCACCCTTTGATATCTTTTATCTTTGTTGACCAAAAAGCCTTTCACTTAATTAGACACTTGTTTAGTAGTAATGTCCAAGTTTTTTCTTTCTTGAGTTTTCTCTCGTTCTTGTTCTTTGTCTTTGGCCCCCTCCACAAGAATGCGCCTTTGCGCCTGGTTCCGCGATTATGCGCATTATCGCGGAGGCGCATTTACTCACAATCCCTCTGCACGGGAGGCGGCGAGAAGCGGCGAAGCGCATTAAAAGATGCCCAAAAAGCGCTTTCCAGGTAGTTAATGCGCATAATCGCTTGTTCACACAGCGAAAATGCGCTTTAACGGCCGGAGCAAAATAAAAGTCGCTATTTAACGCGCGTTCGAAAATGCGCATTATCGGGGAGATAACGCGCCTGTACGCCCGTTTTGCGCTCCGCTCGTGTGTAGGTAAAATTTATAATGAGCCTTCAAGGCTCATTAAACGCCCCGTGTGGAGGAGGCCTTTGTCTTCATCCGCCATGTTTGTCCCCCGTGCTTCCCATTTCGCTGCAATAAGATCCAATTTATCACATAATTGTTGAATGCACTTTTGCATTAATAATTGTAAATCCTGGATTCCGGTCATTATTTCCACAGATTTCCACAGATGTCACCCTAGACACGGCTCCTGTATCTTCAACAGTTGTGTTGAAAAGGGAATTTAAGCAGGTGTAATTTGTCTGCATGCAGCACCTGGTGAAATTCCCTCTTCATCACAACAGTTGCAGGAGCCCTGTCTTTGTTTGTATCTAGACAGGGTTCTTAATCGTTGTGATGAAGAGGGAATTTCACCAGGTGCTGCATGCATAACAATAACACCTGCTGAAATTCCCTTTTCAATACAACTGTTAAAGATACAGAAGCTGTGTCCTCCTTTTCATATGGTCACTCTAGCCCTAACTCTACATCAGAGAACAGAATTAACGCAGCTCCCAACTCTGGAGCTGTGCAGCTCTCAAACTAACTCCACATCAGAGAAGCAGATTATACACAGCTCCCAGTTTGTAACTCTGGAGCTGCACAGCTCTGGAGTTAACACTACATCAGAGAAGCAAATTAATGCAGCAATAAGGAAGCACATAGATGTCTCAATGGGAATGCTAGTAAAAGGAGTGAATGGGGGAAGGGGCATCCCACAATACAGCCAGGGCACAGGTATGCCCATGATTTAATGCAGAGGCATGGGGGAACATTGCAAAGCAAGCGCCTGGGAACTGCTTTAACGAAAAAGAACAGAGTAAAAGAACTCTTAGACACTGAGACTTTTTCAGAGAGAAGTGGCTGGTTGGGAACGTGCTGGCCATGATGTCATGTGCTGCAAACGACTTCACAATGCAACCAAGCCGCAGGAAAAACCCCATGAAGACACATACACACCTGTCTTAGATATAACAGAAAGTACAGAAATTACAAAAACACTGAAGACACTAACTTTTCTGGGATTACATCCTCCAGTTACCAGAAATTGTTCAGGCAAGGGAAATTCTAACTGGGGGACCTGACTCTCTGAGCACCAGTTGGTAGAAAAGTATATAGCTTCAATTGTATTTACTGGCTATGAGTTATTTCAAAAGTACTTTGAGCAGAAGGGAGACAGCCACCTTAATTCTCCAAATCTTTGTTTAGGTTCTAATGGAAGACTTCATATAATGGTATATAACAGGTAGCTACTGTAGCAGTCCTTATGTTTTCATTCCCCCTAGGAATATCTTTCAGTTTAGTGGTATAGTGGACCCAGGTTCATAGGGATGCTACAGGAATGCTGATGACATCTGCCAATCCTCTCAAGACTTCCCTCTGAGCTTAGCTCCAATCCTCACCTGCAATGAATTTCCTTAGAAACACTATAGTGTTCCCTGTTTTAATGCCAAGTATTTTCAGTGGCATGATCTTGAATGGCCAATTAAGTCCCATTCGCTTTACATAAGATGGAGATGAAAATTGCTAAGAATGGTTTGTTGATGTAGATTAACACAGCTACCTGCATTTTTGGACTCTTCGGGGAGGGGTGCTATGGGAACTGTCATGATGAGCGACTGCACTTCAAAATTGACCACTACTCCACTAGATTTAGTTCAACCTTTCTGTCACAATGATCTAGCACCAGCTATACAGTAGCCTCTCTGCGAGCAGAGGACATTTTACTTTATAAAACAAAATTGTCTTTATGAATAATTTCATACCCCGTTTTCAGCCATGATTGTATCCCAAAGCAGTTTACAATAATGAAACTCCATCACAAAGATGCAATGTAAAACATTAAGGATCACTGATGTTTGTACGGTCTTCCCTTCCAGCTATTGGCAGATGATGAGACGTAGTCCAAGTTCCAGGCTCTTCCCTCCTGAGAGAGGGCAGAAAAAGCTGCAGGTGGACTTAGTGGCTTAAAGACGTATCAACCTACAGAAGCAGCCCCTCTGGTTTGGACCCAATCCCACAAAAATGGAGAGAATGAGACCTCTCTGTGTGTTGCGTGAAGGCCTATATGAACGTTTCTGTTTCTGGAACCTTTGTGGTTCTGTCTTGTGAACTATTGGTCCCAGCAGCATTTTGTGATCGCCGTGTATCTGTTTGGCTCACAGTGGAGCCACACTTGAGCATGTTCCAGATATCCGTTCTTCCAGTTTCACTCACAAAGCAATAAAGAATTGGGTCAGCTATACAATTTATGCTTGTCAATGCTGTTGTAATCCTATAGGGGGCAAACATAGTTTGGGCAAAACAGCAGTTCAACGGTTCAAAGAGACTGCGGATCAGCAGAACTACATGATAGGGAGTGAAGCATAAAAAGAATGTGACAACAATACTCAACAGTAAGTGGTTGATTCTCTTCTTGTCGCTGTTTTGGGTCGCTTGATTATGCTTCACAGCTTGGTATATTTTCTGGTAGCAGAACACCATGACAGCCAAAGGGATGGCATACCCCACACCAATCCGATAAAAATTGAACCTAGCTTGCCATTGTTCTAGAGGGTATGTATCATAGCACAAAGTATGGCTGTCATTGCTTGTGAAAGTATGATTAAATAGTTCATGTTGTGTTAGAATCTGAGAGTTTGAGATTATTTCGAAGGCCCAAACTAAGCCAGAGATCAGCATGGCAAATCTTCTCGTTCGCAAATAATGGAACCTCAATGGGTAGGCTACAGCTAAGTATCTATCAAGGGAAATGCAGGTGAGAAATCCTGAGCTGGTGTAATAATTCAGGTACTTGAGGAATGCAGACATCTTGCAAAGTTCTTCAGAAAGTGTCCAGTTATCTCCATTCTGAGCGTAATAAATCCACAGAGGCAGGGTCAACGTGTAGAGGAGGTCAGCTAAAGTTAAACTGAGGAGATAGATGCCCAGCTCATTTTTTTTCTTTATTTGGCAGGAAGATATGTAAAGGGCTGTGCAATTCGCAGGAATGCTGATAATAATCAAAATGCTGTAGAGAACAGGAAACAAATATTTATCTAGGTTGTGAGATACCTCACATGTAGCATTACGTTCAGTAGAGTTCATTGTTTCTGTCAGAACTGGCTGACTCCAGCTAGGCAGGTACGGATGTTTATGGGTTCTTATTCCCAGTCCAGTTGGGATACAATAGAACATATGATAAGTTCTTCATCAAAAAGCAAGGACTCCATTAATTGATTTCCTCCCCATTCCGCTGCAAGGGGGAAAAGATAGAATTAGAATTGCTACAGAAACTCAAAGCAAAAGTAGAAGTAAAGTGATGGAAATAATGAATGGACTGCATCTGACATTTCTGATGACTTCACTTCAATCCAGCTTTCCCTGTTTTAAAAGTCTAAAAGGAAGGAGGCCTAGAGCATGAAGGCTTAGTTGCTGGGTTTCAAAAGAACTAGAATAGAAGTATCCAGCCAAGAAAAAAAATCAAGAGCAGTATTACATTCCATTTGGTCTCAAACCCAGGATTCTAGGGGGCTGTGCTGGGTTGGTGCTGCTCCACCACCAAACCCTGCGCTCTTGCTGGTGTGCAGTAGCGGCAACTTGTCCTAACAAGGGGACACAGCATGGGCTTTCCGGTAACCGTTAGGCTCACTGCTCCCGCTCCCTCCCCCTCCCGTGGCTTCCAGTGACCAATAGGAGGTTGCCTTCCACCCGGGAACAGCCCCAGAGTGGCTCTAAGCGAGGGCAGACCAGCAGAAGAGCCGGGCTGACCTCGCTCTGGCTGGAAAAATTGGGGTAAGTCCCCAACTTTTCAGCCTCTTTGCCTCAGGGTGGCCTTGAATCTGCAGCTGAGTCAGATGCAGTGCTAATTCGCAGCCACCCCAGGGCAAAGGCAACACCAAGACAGTGCCTAGCAACTAGAGAGAGAGAGAGAGAGAGAGAGAGAGAGAGAGAGAGAGAGAGAGTGTAAAGAAGACATTGTAGAAAATTTTGAGATGTTAACAGAAGAAAACCTGCTGAAACAGACGGGAAATGCCGTTAGCTTCCTGTTTCCAAAAATAGCCGGTTAGATGCTGTCTGGAAGCCCTAGAGCAGGAGAACTTCAGGTCCAGGGGTCAAATTCAGCCCACCTGTGGTCCTAAATCCAGCCCTCCAGGGGTTCCCTAGATTGCCATGCCCCTTTCCCTTGGCCCAATGGCTGTTCCTCTGGACTGTTAGGTGGTTTCCCAGGGTTTGTAGGTTTGTTTTAATCATTCTGAAAGGTTCTCTCCTACAGCTTAGTGACTGCAGTAAGAGGTTTAAGCTTATGCTAGTTAGGACTAACTTAAGTTCCATCAATTTCAATGGGTCTACTGTACATATGATTAAGTGTTTAAGTTTTTTTATTGATATTTTATTGGTATTTTAATGATGTATTGGTTTTATGTGCTTTTAATCGGTTTTGTGTATTTTATGTTTGATGTTGTTCCCCACCTCGATCCGGAGGGAGAGGTGGGTAATAAATAGGGGTGTGCACTGGATCGGGTCCGATCCACGATCCGGATCCGATCCAGGGGAAATCGGATACAATTATCCGATTTCTGATCACCCCGCTGGATCGTTTGATCCAATCCTATCTGATCCGGAAAAGACCCGATCCAGATCAGAATGGTTCGGAGGATCAGCAGGTGCCCACTGGTGCCCGCCGCCGCTTCCATTGGCGGGCTCCAGCGGGTGCCCGCCGATGGAAGCGGACAGCAGGGGGGGGCCTTCCCTGGTGGGGCTGTCTGCTTCCATCAGCGGGCGCCAGTGGGCACCCGCCGATGGAAGCGGACAACGGGGGCAGGGGGCTTACTTTCCGGGGACATTCGCTCCCCTCCATCATCACCTGGCGCGCTACTCAGGAGCAGGCCACGAAGCCTGCTCGCAGTAGCGGCCAGCGGCGGAGGGGAGCGGACAGCCCCGGAAGGTAAGCGGGGGGGAGGAGGGGGCTTCGTGGCCTGCCCCTAGGTAGTGCGCCAGGTGATGTCATCACCTGGCGCGCTACTCAGGGGCAGGCTGCGAAGCCTGCTCGCAGTAGCGGCCAGCGGCGGAGGGGAGTGGATGGCCCCGGCAGGCAAGCAGGGGGAGGTGGAGGGGGCTTACCCCCCGGGGCCGTCCGCTGCCTTCCGCTGGCATCCACGGGAGATAAGAACCGCGAGGGGGGGAAGAGGGAGTTAGGCCCCCCTCACCCACCCGCCGCCATTTTTTCCCCATACACTTGCATTGGGGGAAAGCTTTCTTTCCCCCAATGCAAGTCTATGGGGAAAACAAAAATGGCGGCTGATCCAAAAATCAGATGTCCGATTTTTGGATTGGGATCAGGCCTGATCTGGTCTGGGGGGCCTCCGATTTTGTCTGATCTGATCCGGGACAAAAGTGGAGGTCCCGATCCGGGTCCCGATCCGATCCAGGGGGTCCGTGTTTACCCCTAGTAATAAATAAATATATTATTATTATTGTTATTATTAAGTCTGAATACAACACAATGTATGTATTTTATTAATTTAACATTATTTTAAATACATATTTAAATAACATAAAAAATATCTATCTTCTGAAGAGAAACTAAAGCAGCTATGAAGGAAACATTTAAAGCCAAATAAATAAATAACCAGATGCAATAAAAACAAAACAATAAAAATACCGAACTACAATATTCATAGAGCACTGAAATCCGTAAATAATCAGAGATGCTCTCCTGGCTCTTCTTCAGTGGTCTTTTTTTTGGCAAAAGGTGACAATCGATTTATTTTCCCACACTTTTTTTTTTTAAAAAAAACTTTTTTGTGTTTTTACGTCTTTATGCTGCTCCTGGTTTTTACTCTGATTTTTACTCTGGTTTTATTTTGTTTTAATTTTTTAAAGGTTTTATATTATGTTCTATCATTTGTATTTTATGGTTTAAATTTTGGTGACCTACCCAGAGAGCATTGGCTATTGGGCAGTAGTATAGAAATCTAATAACAATAAATGTTAACACCATAAAAACACAGACATAATATACTCATGGAGCAATAAAAGGCAAATAATCAGGGCAGAACTCATCCAATGTATGTACTCAGCAGTAGTAGGAAATTCTTTTTTCACTTGTCCCCATAAAGCAGGGCCCCCCTGCAGCCCCTTGGTCTATAGTATGGTCCCCACCACCGAAATCAATAGTGTACGATTGAATTTCAGTGGCAAATCACAAATGTTGGCTGAAAAGAGACAAATCTAGCTTGAAAACAAGCTAGATTTGTCCCTTTTCAGCCTCTGTAACAGTTTGCTGCTGAATTTTGGTGGCCGCTTTGGAGATATAATATCTAAAGCAGGCCCAGGACCCCCAGAAGTCTCTGGCCCCTTCGTCTGGCCTCACACTGCCTTTACAAAATTACCAATAGTTTGGTGGTTTCCTGACTTTTGTGTAGTTTTTTCCCCTTCTAAAAAGTTGAAATGCGTCTCTCAAAGCTTAGTTACTGGCAGTAAAAGCTTTAAGCTAAAATATGCTGTTTGGCTTTTGGCTCATTTACCACTGGAATGCAGCCCCAGAGCACTTCTCCAAAATGCATTTTGACCCTAGGGTAGGGTGACCAGATAAAATCCAGGTCAGGGCTCATGTAACTTTAACAGTTGTAGAGAAAAGGGAATTTCAGCCAGAGTCATTTGTATGCAATTGGTTCCTGGTGAAATTCCCTCTTCATCACAACAGTTAAAGGTGCAGGCACTATACTAGAGTGACCGTATACAAAAGAAGGCAGGCCCCCTGCAACTTTAACTGTTGTGATGAAGAGGGAATATCACCAGGAACTAATTGCATACAAATAACACTGGCTGAAATTTCCTTTTCTCTACAACTGTTAAAGTTACATGAGCCCTGACCTGGATTTTATCTGGTCACCCTACCCTAGGACAGAAAGAGGTTCTGCACCCCTGATTGAAAGAGTAGAAGGAGCGTTGAAACCTGAAGTGCTCTATTGCATACGTGTGTATGCACACTAACAACATTTTGAAAAGGCATGTTCTAAGGGCAGTGCTTTTACCAGGAAAAATTACCAGTAAATAGGAGCTCACAAAGCTTGACCCAACTGATTGGATGTTAGGATCCTACAATTAGAGTGACCAACTGTCCGAATTTCCCCAGATTTGTCTGGGTTTTCATTCTATCCTGGGTGTCAGGGGGGATTTTCTGTAATGTCCGGAAATGACACGCTTTCCCCATTAAGGCCGCCATTAGCGTGGTGGGGGTGGGGGCGGGGGGGAATGACCCCAACTGGAGCAGTGGAGCAGGAATGACATGCTTGCCACTCCTCTGTCATTAGCATGGTGGCATGGGAGGGGGGATGACATGCTTTCTGGAGGTCCTGTCCGCCCTATTTGTGTCCTCTTTTTTGGTTTCCCAAATATGATCAACCTATGCCATCACTGGATTCCAAAACCATTTACTAGGAGGACCCATTAATGGCTGTTCATCTGCCCATATCAAACCCTGGCCAAGAAAAAGGGCAGCTTGCTCCTTCTGTCATTCTCTGTCTTTGACTTTCACTGTTGATAGGTAGCCAGTGTACTCACTCTTCTTCTTCTTCTTCTTCTTCTTCTTCTTCTTCTTCTTCTTCTTCTTCTTCTTCTTCTTCTTCTTCTTCTTCATTTTTGTACCACCCAATAGTTGAAGCTCTCTGGGAACTCAAGGCTCCAATGATGGGTCCTAGTCCAGGTTGATCTCCAGTTGTGTTGGGACTTCAGCTCCCAGCATTCCTGATCACTAGCTATCTTGGCAGAGGCTTCTGGGAGTTAAAACTCCAAAGCATCTGGAACCTACTTTCTGTCCACCCCTGTCCTAGGCAATCAATTATACATCACAAATCTCCTTGTTTATTTATTGCTTTTAAAAGTCACCATTTCATCCCAAGCAATATATTAAAAAAAGATTAAAACATCTCATTTGTAATAGACTGTGTCATTGTCTGGCAAGAGGGAACCTTTTGGCTCATCTTTTTGTATGATGGTATTAAACAGACTTCTCTATCTCACACTTTATGCAGTATGATCTTTTAGTTAAAAACCCTCAGGAGGGTTCAATTAAATATTACCAACCAACGGTGTTGTTGTCTCTTTCTGTATCTTACAAGCACTGGGGCTTACCTTTCATGCCTTGCGGTCCTGCTCTGTTGCTTCTCCTTTAGACACTTCACCTTGAGAAGACAATGTGCTCTGATTAGAACCAGCTCTCCGACAGAAACAGGAAATTGTTGCCAAAGTTTGCACTGAAAAATGACAAAGAGGAAATAACTTCACAGATATTGGTGGCGATGGGAAGAGGTCATTGGTTGGTTTCCATCTAGGCTATTTTGGTCTTAAAACTGTTTTCGTTAATTCTGATTTCATAGAGAAAGGGGTTGTGTGATTCGAGGAGACTTTGCCCATCAAAGATGTCACTAAAAATATTTCAGGCTGGAGTTAATTAGGGGGAAATAATGCACAGCTTAGACTCTGCAATGCAGGTACTGTCTGATTTAAAGTAACAGATTTATATATGTGCAGGATGATTTAAAAAATAAAAACCTCAGTGGTGTAATGGCAAATCATCATCATAGCCCCTATAGCCATGCTCCCAAGGAGAGTCCAAAAACACAGGGAGCTATGTTTATTCCATGTATTTCAATAACCCTGGTCCTCTGGCAGATTATGCTATTGCTCCTGCGTTGAAAAGTCCTCCCCCCATTGCACCACTGAACCCCCCCCCCCCAATATTGTCACTGACCAGGCTTGGTTTGGCAACAAATTCGGTCTCAAATCTTTTTTCCCAAGAGGTGGTTGCCCAGGCAGGCTGACAAATGAAGACATCCTCTTTCTGACCACAATCCAACAACAGAAACGGGCATGTTAAATCCCAATTTAAACCAATGGACTTAAAACTGAATCTAATTCTATGTTAGATTGTGGGCTTTCTCTTTGAGAGTTAGAGTACTGCATCTTTTAAAAACCACCACAGTTCCAATAATTTGTGACCATGGGTGGGAGTAATTCAGTAGTTCTGCTTTACAGAAGTAACACAATTTCAGCCAGCATTTCACACAAGATGAAAGCAGAAGCACTTTTTTGCTGTCTGTTTAATCATTTCCAGGCATCTGGTTTTGCAACCGAAACATGAAACCCGAGACTTGCTAAAATTCAAACTGGGTTATCAGAGTGGTCTATCAATTGCTGTTAATCATGATAAATGAGATCTGCAACAAAATGCTGCAGCATGGGATGCTCTTATTCAGAATATTCAGTTTCATGCCTCCACCTTTTCAGTTTTTCATCCCTCCACCAAATCACTGAGTTTTCCTTGGCCACTAACACACAGAGTGCTCTTTAGACTGTATTTGGAATTTATCCTTAGGTCCCCTGCCTCCCACATTATTTTCCATACTTCTGCACACTTTAGGGTAGCAGGGGCAACCCATGCTCTCCAGATCTTTTGGCCTACAGTGGTGCAATGGTGGGGGCTGATGGGAGTTGTAGACTAAAAAAATAATAATCTGGTGGTCCACAAGTTGCCCATGCTTAGTCCTGCAATATATGGAGGTAGCAGCAGGGTAAGAGCCTTCGGGAGCAGGGTGAGAACCAGTTGCTCAGTTTTTGTTGCAATTGGGTTGAAGGAAATAGAGCTATATTTTGATGTTGCGGAGAAAATAGATTGGTTTGTCAAGCACAATAATGAGCTCCGTTAAGAAGGGGGAGAGAAGTTCTTCTATCCTACTCTTACCATTATGGTAGCTCCAACGTTTTTTGGAAGGATCTCTTCAGGCATCGATAACTAGAAGTCCCATAGCTAAATCCATCCTCCCGAGGAGTATCAGTGGATCCTCAATTGCCAACCCAGCAGCAATGGTTTCCGGGAGTCCACTCTGAGGATTTGAGTAGGAGGGGCTGACACCAAATGTTTCATCCCTTCCTTATAGGGATAAAACTAGTTGCCATGATCTAGCCTAGGGTGACCAGTTAAAATCCAGGTCAAGGTTCATGTAACTTTAACAGTTGTAGAGAAAACTGTTTGCAATTGCAATTTGTATGGAATTAGTTCCTGCTGAAATTCCCTCTTCATCACCACAGTTAAAGGTGAAGGCATTATACTAGAGTGACCATATACAAAAGAAGGCAGGGCCCCTGCAACTTTAACAGTTGTGATGAAGAGGGAATATCACCAGGAACTAACTGCATACAAATGACACTGGCTGAAATTCCCTTTTCTCCACAACGGTTAAGGTTACATGAGCCCTGACCTGGATTATATCTGGTCACCCTAACCTAGCCAGTACTCCATTTTGCAAACTGGTCCAGTCCAGGTTTTGTACATAGGACTACTTTTGCGATTTCTGAATTGTAACCTGAGACATTAAGATCTGCTGTTATAGCTGATCTAAAGCACAAGGGTCCTCATTTCGAGTTTTGCAAGCATGTTGTGGGTAGGGATGCTGAACAAATCTGTCCAGGACAAGCTTCCATCAGTTCAGCCCCCAGACTTTGGTCCATTTTTATCATGCGGAGCCGGGCAAGTTTGCATTTGTCTAGATTTTTTAACTTGCACAAATTGCGGCTGCAAATCTCGATTTATGCAAATTACGGCTTGCTCGACAGAGTTCAGGGAAAAGGACATGGCTTGGCCCGAAAAAGGCAAGTGAAGCCGGGCATGCCATGGAGCTCACTTTTGGCTCAATGGAGTTCCAAGCCACAGATATCTCCAGTTGTGGGTGCTCTCACAAAATGGCTGCCATTGGGGGTGAGGCTTGCCCATAAAATGGCTGCCATGGTAGGCATAGCCTGCTACGAAACACTAATTTCCCAGAAGGCAAACTGGTGGAACTAAAATTAAAAAAGGACCTTAAGTACAAGGCAGAGATGTGAGCTGAGTTTTAAATCAAAAACTACTCTTATCAACCCAAATAAGGGTGATACCAGAGGGTAAGACTTCACTTTGTGGCATGCTAGCCTCCCAGTGAAAAACCTTTTTTTCAATTATAAAACCCATAGGAAATAAAATAAAAATCAGGGAGGGGCAGCGAGAAGGACACACAGAGGGTTTATAACCAAGAACTTTAATAGAGAGGCTTATAGAGAACACACACACATCTGGTGCTGGAAATACAGAAGTGAAAACTGAAAGCACAGTGCCTGAGAACTAAAAGCACAGTGCCCGTGAGTTGGCCTGAGGGAACTACCTGGAATGGGTACACTAGAATACCAGAGGCCTGGTTCATGAGGCAGAAAATCCCACAAGTGTTTCCACATGGACACAAAAATAAAAATAAATGAAATTAAGAATACAACACCAACTCAGCTGTATAAAGTGGCTGCCTCACTTTGCCTGAGGTCAGCCCTGATGTGAGGTGATTTGAAACTTCTGTACATGATCCATGTCAGCTCATTCACACATACAGGTCACCACCTGATGCATCATCCATGAACCCAGCCAAATGACAGGAATTCCTCGTGTAATTTGCTTTATATATCTCGTTATATCAGGGATGGAGAACCTCAGGCTTCATAAAAGTTGAGTAATGAATCCACTGCACATGACCTCCTGCCACATATTCATTCAGTGAAAGAGATCCACATCCAGCCCAGTGACACCCCAATGGAGGCTCCTTCCCTTCTCTGAAACACCTCTCCTGAAGCTCCATCTGTCAGAGAAGGGCATTCTGGGAAATGCAATCAATCTGGCTATGGAGAAAAAGACTGGGGTGTAGAGGCGCGTTTTCTCTCCGATTATGCGCATTATCGAATGCGCGTTAAATAGCGAGTTTTATTTTGCTCCGGCCGTTAAAGCGCATTTTGCCTATGTGAACGAGCAATTTTCTGCATAAACTACCTGTAAAGCGCATTTGAAACAACTGGTAAGGTCACCTGTTGAGTGCTCAATTACCTCCTGCATACAAGCATTTACGATAAAGCGCTTCAGTGAATATGTGCATAATCGGCTAACCAGGCGTAAAACCGAATTCTTGTAGATGAGGCCTGGGTCTCTTCCCCCATAGCCAGGTCACCCACTTTTATTTGTGCACAGAGAAAGGGGCTGCCCCTTTCTCCATCAGTCACACAGACATACTATTTCCTGTGGCATGTATGCACGTACACACAGCTGTCACACAGCCTATTCACACATACCACACATACCCCATTCATACACATGCTGTGTGTGTGTGTGTGTGTGTGTGTGAGAGAGAGAGAGAGAGAGAGAGAGAGAGAATGGAAGTGCACCACCAAGTTTGGATTGCAGTCACCAACATGCTTCTGGGTGCCAATGAGGCCCTCATGGCAAAAATAGATCCCCAACCCCCTTAATTAATATGATTCAAGCAATTTCTTACATCTGTCTCAGGCCCAATCTACACTGGAGATTTAGTGTTGAGCGAGAGCACATCAGGGCCATTCACAACACATAGACTCAATTCGGACAACACGTTTAACAACTGTGGGTTGAGTTGTTAAACATGTCGTCCGAATTCAGCCACACAATGGAGCAACAACCCACAGTTGTTAAAGGAACAACCGAGATGAACAACTCATTTGTGAGTTGTTGGGGAATTTGTCAATTGACAAACGTGTTGTCCGAATTGGGGCGTTGTTGAAGCAACAACCGTGAGTTGTTGAGCAAGGAAAATCAGAGAGCAGAGCGGCAAGAGAGGCAGAAAGCGGCCGGCCGCTCAAGCACGCTCGCAACAGAGACCTGGCTTCGCTGCCATAGCAACCAGGATTGCTATCCCCCACCAGGCAGCCAGCACGGAGCTCAACAAGGGGCTAGCTCCTGCAAGCACTCACGCAGGGTGCCCAGTCAGCTACCCAAACGGACAGCGAAGCGCACCAGAAGGGCGCTACAGCAAAGGGGGGGAGGGGGAGACGGAATAAGCAACAACCCCAGGCGCCCTGGAGCAAGGGGCAGCCCCCCCCACACCAAGAGGGAGAACAACACCCCATCCAAAGCAGACCCCCACTGCACCACCACTTCCACCCTCGCATCACCCAGAAGGATGAGGGCAGGGGAAGTGGCAACCAGAGAGCCCCCTCCTCATCCGCCCAACACGGCTGGACAGCGAGCCATTGCCAGGCCCCGAGAATCCCATTGGGGAGTGTCACGCCCGTGCGGAGGCGTCCTGGGTGCGTGAATGCATCAGTGCCTGGATCTGGCTGCGCTACCCCCACCCCCTGTGAGCGTCGGCTGTGGAGTTCCATCTCTGGACTGGCATCCCTCCCTGGCATGCCGCCCCTCTCCACCTCATCCCCTTGGCACGTTCTGTGCTTGGCTCCCTGGGGGTGTGGCCTCGGCCGTCCCCTCTTCACTGCTGTGCCTTCCAGCCGCCTCTTCCCTTCCTGGGGGCAACTGTCCTTTCCGTAGGTTCTGCTCTGGCATAGTGGTGCCCATGTGCCTTATTGCCCATGTCTGGTCTCCCTGCTGAATAAAGTTTTCTATGCCACCTCACTCTCGCCTTCTTTCCTGTGTGTGCGGAAGATGCTCTAGGAGGGAGGTGGGGGGGTTGGGGGCTGGGGCGTGGGTGCCAACATTGGAATTGCAGCGCTGGGCATGGGGTGCGACTGTTGTATTAGTGCTGCTGTCCCTCCTGGCTGTGCCTCTTTGCCCGAGGCTGCTGAGTTCCGCCCACTGACTGAGGCAGCCAATGGGGTTTGGGAGGCGTGTCCTGCATCAGCTTTAATGGCGGCACCCATGGTTTTCGGCCGCAGTGCCTTCTGGGATACCTGCTGGAGGACCAACGGAGTTTGGTGAGCGGGGAAAATGGCGGCCAAGCTGTCAGTCAGAGCCGAGTAGGCAATTTGCAACCGGGGTGGTAGCTGATTCCTTGCAGCGCCTGCTGCAGCGTGTTGTCTGAGGATACCACCTTTTTCAACAACCGTCAGTAGGTAACTCAACAACCGAGGCTGAGCGTGTTGTCCAAATTGAGCCATAATGTTATCGCCATTCCAAGCAACCTCGCAGTTTTCCCCTGAAAAAGGTGCATTTTGGAAAGTCGTTTTATGGTGCATTTTTTCCTTAATGCGGCTCCCGTGTGGTTTATGTGCATTGTGCCCCATTCCCCTGAATTAAATCCTGCATACTGGGTGTGCCTAGGGGTGTATTTGTGAATTGGCTGTGTTCTGGTCAGGGGTGGGGCTGCCCCTTTTTTCTTTCAATCATTTTCTTCCCCCACTAGCAGTAACATGCTTTTTGTACATAGGCTTAGATATTTTTTCCCCACCAGTTAGCAGTAATTCACAGTAGCGCTATTTTGCAATAGCGTTGTTTCACTCTTTTGCTACTACCACTGCCCTTTGCCTTCTTTCATGTTTGTTTTTACTTTACACTATTTCACAGTAACGATATTTCACAGATACTTCCTACTATGTGTGCATGGAATTGCAGTTGTGCAGCCCGATTCTACAGACTTTTACTTGGAGGTACATCTCACTTTATTCACTGGGGCTTGCTTCCAAATACGTATGCAAAGGATTGCTGCCAAATAGTCTGATCCTATGGAAAGTGAGCATGTTTAATCCCATCAATTTCAATGTGTCTAACAGTTTAATTCTATGCATGTGTATTAAGAGGCAAGTTCCACTGAGATTAATGAGTCTTACTCCCCGGAACGTGTTCATGGGATTGCACTCTAAGGGTGCTTCCAGATGAGGCTTGCCTCATCACAGCATTTTGGGAGTGGGGTGGGTCCAGACATTGTTATCGTTCGTTTGTAACTTTCCCGTGTTTTTATGCTGCTTCTTCCATCTTTTTTCTCACCAGAAAAGTACACGTTAAGGGGGGGGGGAGGTAAAGATAGAATAGCTGCACAAGGCCTTTTGATTGGTAGTGCTAAGGCTGCAATCCCATTCACGCTTAAATGGGAGTAAGCCCCATTGAAAACTATGAGTAAACATGCATTGGCTTGCACTGTGTCACTAACTGGAGACTTCCTTCTGAGTAGGCACACAGAGGCTTGCATTGTGTCATTAACAGTGAAGAGGATCAGGCTGTTAGGCTCTCAACTTATAAAAGAGAAAAAATGTTTTCAAGGTAGGTTGTACAAGGTAAGGGTGGATCTTATACAAGACTTAAGTAGTAGGAGTAATTAAACACAGGAAACAAAATCACCCTTTCGGCATTTAGGTTTGCCTGACTCATCCTTGATCATTGTCAAGATACAAACATATACAATTGTTAGTACTAGATTAGAAGCAATTATCTATCATGCATTGACACAACATCAATGTATGACTTCAGGCAATCTCACTGAACCATTTGCCTTGGTTAAAATGGAACACCCAATTTGTACATTAATTAACACCTCTCCTTTGTCTAACTATACCTTAACTATGAAAATGTCTAGTGGGCACCACAACAAACAACCCTTCACAGAATATCTACTTTAGAATAAGGGCAAACTAAATCCAGGAAAAATATATGATACTAGAATACAGCCTAAATAAGATTGACAACTTTAGAAAGACAAAACGCTGGTGGATTGGTCTGAACCTAGGAGAGGGTGAAAGGGAAGAACCTAACATGTCAGGGGAAATAGCCTGTTGATGGTAGGGGGCAGTAGTAAAGGGACAGAGCTTGTGTGTCCAGTAGCCGGGCCCATAGAAAATTTCCCTTCACTAACCACCAATCATTTGGCAGTTCCCAGCTTTTGTGCTCCCCCTTGCTCAAATTTCTAAAAAGTTGAAATGGTCCCATCCCTTTTGATTTTGGTCCCACCCCCCACTGGAATGCAGTTCCCAGCAGCTTCTCCAAAATAGAATTTGGCCTTTGGGCTAAAAGAGCTTCTGCCCCCCTGATCTACTGTGTGTAGCTATTGGACTTGCTTACAAGCCCCCTGTCCCTAAGCAAAGCTATCCACACATAGGCCACCAGAGATCATCCTAAAACTATCCAGACCACTGACACCCTTAGAAAGGAAATGCACTTAGAATTTCTAGAAAACATGGACCCATTTTTATAGGTGGGGTATACTGAGGTTGAGCCAATGCCCAAGGACATGAGTGAATGTCTAGCAGTGTAGCTAAAAGCAGATCACTCAAGAGGTTAAGTCAGAGTAGGTCAAATCAGACATGTAGGTCAAGGAATTAAGAGTGTAGGCGAGACCTGGCTTGCAGGAAGGTAGATGCTGTCTTAGTGAGTATCAGTATTAGCTCAAAAGAATGCAAAGTAAAGCAAGCCAGGCAACACAGCTCTTCTACCCCTTTTCTTTCTTGAGTGACTGACAGCTGCAGCCACCATCTTTGCCACTGAGTGAGTGAGATACCCAGCTTAGCTCCTTCTCGCTGCCTTTGGAGGCCCAGGATTTAAGCCATAGCTGGGCACAGTAAGTGGTTATCTCCTATTTAGTATACAAGGAGGAGTGGTGCACACACGACACACATCTGTGGTTCCTTCCTCTCCCCGATATACAATATTATCAGTGTGCATGCATGCACAATACACCCTCGTGCAACATAATCAGTCCCAAAATAAATGTTACACATTACATTTCTGAGATATTATCAGGATGCATCACAGTTATTTTAATGTAGCCTTCCCCAACCTGGTGCCCTCCAGATGTTTTGAACTACAATTCTCATCAGCCCTAGTCAGCATGGCCAATAATGCTGGGAATTTTAGTCCAACACATCTGGAGGGCACCAGGTTGGGGAGAGCTGAATATTACAGCAATTTCATCTGAAATGGAATTTCTCACTGTTATTATTCTGGAAGTGCAGACAATACCTGTATCATTTATTTATTTATTTATTTATTTATTAGATTTCTATACCCCCAGAGCCAATGCTATCTCGGCAGTTTACAAAAGATTAAAACATTAAAAACGAAATACAAAATTTAAAACCATAAAAACACATAACAGACAGTAAATACAAAGATAATGTACATCTAAAAACAACTTTGAGCACTGTTATGGGACACTAGCCACACTGCTAAGAAAAATGTGCAAAACTCACAAAGGAGTGAGTGCTAATAATAGATTTATCAACTTGTGACATTTGAAGCACAGCAGATCAAAACCTGACTTTTCCAAGAGATTGTAACATGCATGTCAGTTGTTGGCCAATGTGCATGTTATAAGACCTTTGTAGTTACTGCATGATTCATGATGGTGTGCAATTCCAAGTATTTACATTACATTTTTTTTTAGCAGCTGAATGAGACTCAGCTGACTGTACACGTTTGTAATTTAAAATCATGAAGCTGTGGGTGGAAGAATTGGTCTGAGGTTCCTTTTCCTGAAATTACCCCATGCCATCACTTCTCAAAAATTCTTACTCTGGCAGGATAAATAACCCCTCAGGTTCTAATATGCAACAGATGGAATGTAGTTCATTGAACAGAAGCATTCCATTAAGGTTGCACAATGTTAAACATTTCCCACACAAAAATAGGACACTCTTGTGTATTTGTATCTCCTCTGTTCACATTCCAAAGATAAGAACTGCCCCCTTCCGCCATTACTCATTGCTGGAGGCTCTTTTCCATGTGCTGTATGCTGTAATTTTCAATAGCGTATCCTGTATAGGCTTCTGAAACAGGCCTTATTAGTAAACTAACTCTTATGTTTTCGCTAAAAAACACCACACTTTAACCTTAATGGACCCACGTTATCAGTCTCAGCCTTCAAAACAGAGGATGGCATCCGTCAACCCTTCAAATATAGGACTGTCCTCTGTAAATGAGGACAATGGCCACCGTAGGCTGCTGCTCTTTCTCCTTGCTTCTGTTACAATCCACATGCCCAGAGATGGCAGGAGAGGAGAAGCAATTGCAGGGTGAAGAGGCTCGAGGGATTGGTGGTGGGGTGCCTGCTAGTGTGTGGGCCTCAGCAGGTGACCAGCGATGCCAATCCTTGATGCCAGGCCTAGTTATTATGGAGTAGCTGCATGAGATTGTGCCTCAAGAGTCTTGTGGCACCTTAAAGACTAACAAATTGATTCTGGCATAAGCTTTAGGGGCAATCGTATGCATGTTTTGCACCTGTTTTTTTATGTCTAAACACGCACAGTATTATGCTCTTTGTCGAATATGTAGCCCACTTTATAAGATTTATGGAATGTTACATCTAATGAATTATTATCTATTAATTATTTATTACATTTCTATACCGCCCAATAGCTGAAGTTATGTTGTTAGTCTTTAAGGTGCTGCAAGACTTGGTTGTTTTTGCTGCAACAGACTAACCTTTGGAAAGAGGACTAAAGAAACTTGAGTTAGCTTGGGAAAAGGGAGACATGGTATAGGTGAACAAAACTATGCATGGTGTGGAGAATGTGGCTAGGGAGACATTTTTCTCCCTCTCTGATAATGCTAGAGCCTGGGGTCATCCCATGAAGCAGATTGGTGGGAGGTTCAGGACAGATAAACAGAAGTACTTCTTCACACAGCGCGTAAATTATGGAATTCGCTACCACAAGATGTGGCGATGGCCACCAATTTAGACGGGTTTAAAAGGGGATGAGACAAATTCCTGGAGAAGGCTATCAATGGCTACATGCTACCTCCAGTATCCGACGCAGTAAGCCTAGATACACCAATTGCTGAAGAACATGGGCAGGAGGGTGCTGTTGCATCTGTGTCCTGCTTGTGGGTTCCTGGTTGACCACTATGTGAACAGAGTGCTGCACTAGATGGACCCTCGGTCTGATCCAGCATGGCGCTTGCGTTCTTATGAGTTCAAATCGCATCAGCCCTGAAGCTCACGGGAGACCAGCCATTCTCTTTCACCTTAACCTACCTTACAGAGTTGTTCTGAAAACAACATTTAAAAGGCAGGGGAAAATACGCATGTTGCCCTAAACCAGCCTTCCCCAACATGGTTCCCCCACCAGACGTGTGGGACCACAACTCCCATAATCCTCCAGCCATCTGGGGATTATGGGAGTTGTAGTCCCACACCTCCGGTGGGGGAACCACTTTGGGGAAGACTCCCCTAAGCTCTTTGGAGGAAGGGCGAAACACGCAAACGAGGGCAAAAAACCCCATGCTTCTTCAGCATTCTCGGTCTGCAGAATCCCACCGCGCCTCCTCCACGCCAACCTTCCTAGCAGAGCGTGAACAGCAAGAACTGTGGCGTGCGGCCGCCTTCGAGGTTCCCGTCACGTGACATCGAACGGGATGACGCGTCATCAAGTTGACCCGAAAGGGAAAAAAACAGAAAGGAAAAAAAAAGGGAGGCTCAACTGCCTTCCCGGCTCCCAAACCCGCCCGCCGTTTTCTTTTGTTTTGTGCAGCTTGTTCCTGGGCTTGTCAGGTGACCGTTAGTCACATGACCGTGCTGGGAGGTGGACTGCTGCAACCGCCGCAGCTTGTCCCTGAACTTTTTGCTATAGCAACGAGGAGGAGCGCTGATGTGTCGGCTGCTGCTGCCTCCGTTTATCCCGCTGCCTCAGGCGACTGCCGCTGCGGCTCTTGCTTCTCTCGCTTCCTCAGGCAGGAAGCGCAGCCACCCTCTCTCGCTCCCTGCCGTTCATCCTCACGCCGGCGCCTCACTAACCAGCAAGGATGTGGCGGTTGTGGCTCTTGGCGTCGCTGGGCTGGAGCGTGGCTTTGTCCGCCGCCGGTGCCTGGAGGAGCGGGACTTACTGGCTGGATGATGCGGTCGGGCTGGCCCGGGAGTTCGACGGCATCGGCGCTGTCAGCGGCGGCGGGGTAGGTGATCCGCCCTGACCACTTACAGCAGCCTCCCCCAACCTGATTCCCTGGTTTGGACTACTAGTCCCATCGGGCGCAGCCGCAATGGCGAATGGTCAGGGCTGATGGGAGCTGTAGCCACAAACCATTGGTGGGTCCCTAGCCCAGGAGTTATCAGAGGTAGGCGACCTCGTTCCCTCCGGCAGTTTTGGACTACATCTCTCATCAGCCCCAGCTAGCATGGTATTAGGGAAGTTCTAGTCCTCATGGCAATATCCTACCTCCAGTAGGGTGACTATATGGAAAGGAAGACAGGGCTCTTGTATCTTCAACAGTTGTATTGAAAAGGGAATTTCAGCAGGTGTTAACTGTATGCATGCAGCACCTGGTGAAATTCCTTCTTCATCACAACAGTTAAAGCTGCAGGGGCCCTGCCCTCTTGACCAGATTCAAAAGAGGGCTGAGCTCCTGCAGCTTTAACTGTTGTGATGAAGAGGGGATTTCACCAGGTGCTGCATGCATACAACTAACGCCCGCTGAAATTCTCCTTTCAGTACAACTGTTAAAGATATAAGAGCCCTGTCCTCCTTTTCATATGGTCACCCTACAGTAATAGAGGTAGTATGGCTATGTGCACTGGGTTATTGAGAAACATGGGCAGGAGAGTGCTGTTGCACTCATGTCCTGCTTATGGTTTTTCTATGGGCATCTGGTTGGACATTGTGTGAAATGGACCCTTTGTCTGTTCCTATGTAGTCCAACACATCTGGAGGACACAAGGTTGCCTAGACCTGAGTTACACTGACTGGCAGAGGCTCTTTTTAACTGAGATGCATGCAAAACACTGGGTTTAGAGTACCTAAGAGGGACAGCTACGAGATGTTCATATTACTCATTTGTTCATTCTCTCTATACACGTAAGCGTATGAATATATTATTTATAAATAGCCTCAAGCGCTAGTCACCAGGTTGAATTGCATTTATACTTTGTTTTTCCTTGCAGGAGCTTGTGACAGTATACATAAGGCACTCTGAAGCAATGATATTATAGCACCTGAAGTACAAGCCAAGTTATTTTGGCAGAAGCTTCCATGGACTGGAGTCTGCCAGATGCAAAGGGGTGGGGGGAGGTAGTTGTGCTCCCAGTTAATTCACCTTCCAAGTACTGGTCATCCCCAGATCTGTCTTAGCTTCTGCAAGTTCATTGCATCCCATATAGAGGGGTAGTAGTGGAGGAAAAGACCCACTTTTTTCTGGTAGAACTTTTGCAGCTGTAAGAAGTTTTTGCCAGTCAAGTTCAATAGGTGAAGCTCCTCCCCACCCTTGCTGTTGAATTTCTGGTTGCTTGATTGCTGGTGAAGACACAGGAGCCCTGTCAGGTGGGTGGTGGGAAGGAGAGGGGATAGGAACTGAGGGGACTAGTCAATGGTGAGATGGCTGTAGGTGGGGCTGTGCACAGGTGGCTGTGAAGCACAGCAGTAAGCAAGCAGGGATACATAGGGAGGTTGCTGTGAGGACCTGGGCTGAAGAGACCAGTAAGGGGAGGCTGTAGAGAAGACAAGTGGTGTAAAATGAAAGGTATGATAATAAGCAAGTGTGAGAAAAATGGTGCGTTTGCAGGGGAAGACATGAAGTCAATGGGACTGGTAGAAAGGATGTTGCCAGGAAAACAGGGATGAGATAACGAAAGGTTGTTGGAGCCTTGGGAAGTCAGAGGAAGTGTAAATGTATGTGCCATAGACATATTTCTGATTAGCTGTTTGAAAACAGTATTTGTTCAGCATTTAACAGTATAAATACATATGAAAGATCATGCCAAACCCTTTCCTTCCCCCAGGCTACTTCCCGGCTTTTGGTGAACTATCCAGAACCATATCGCTCTCAGATTTTAGATTATCTTTTTAAGGTAAATATTACTTTGCTGTTCCTAAAATGCCCTAAACTTGACCTTTACTTCTTAATGTGCTGGCAGTGAATTCTTTTACAGCCTTATATTTTTCCAAAACATGTATGCTGTGCTTCTAACTTGAACACTTGTCTTGTTGAAATGTTCTCTACCATTGCATATGGTGAATGTTTACTTTATTTAACTAGCAAATGAGATCTCAGAGTTTGAGCAGCTTCTTAGCACCCCCCCCCCCCCTCCTAACTTGCAGGTTGGCACTGGGAAGATAACTTAAGTGATCTTGTGAAAGCCTAAGCTGCTGAAATGTGATCTGGCTCCATAATACGTATTTCTCTTTGCGTTTTTAAGCATTACAAAAATGGGCTTAACCAGAGCTTGAAAGTCTTGTTCTGCGAAACTGAGGGCCAATGTAGATGTCATGTTTATCAGTTGTCATTTAATTTGCTCTTACATAGCAAACTACACTGTTTCAAAGGTAAATAGCTGGTATGGGAGAGTGAGCTGGATTACAGTCATGTGGTGGTGGTGGTTGGTGGGGGCTTTACTCCCCCTTCTGTTATCCCAGTTGAAATTGCCTCTCCCCATTCCCATTGTGTTGCTTTCCTTCCATTGCATATAGCAGAGGAGGGTAGCAGTGTCCAATTCTAATTGGAGGCAAACTGTTAATCCTTCTCAGGCCACAGTCCTAATTTGGCTCACTCCTGTAACATTATTATTATTATTATTATTATTAAAAGCAAGCAGCTATGGAAGGGCAAACTCTGTGATAAAAGTCATATCTAAATTGTCCCTGAAAGGGAGCTTTCACTTGCTCCTTAATAATGTTGACTATATATTATAGCCCAACACATCTGGAGGGCATCAGGTTGGGGAAGGTTGGACTAGTCCAAAGTAGCTGCGTGTTTCAGGTACAAAATTCTCAGAGGGTGATGATGAGTGGTGCTTATGGCCCTGTGGATTTCTATTTTGTTTTTCAATGTGTGTATAGAAATGCTAGGTGAAATTGTGAGTTTTGTTGCTGATGACACTCAAGCTCTACTTCTTTTTCTCTCTCCCCCACCCCTGCCCCATCTGACCCTGGTTGTTGATCCCAAAACCAGGTTGATGATTGGAAAGTCTTGTGATGTGGTGGTGGTGGTGGGCAGGATTTGGACATCCACAATTGATGTACTACACTCTGCATGGGTCTGCTCTTCATAACTGGTTGCTCTTCAATTTATTTATTTATTTATTTTTATTTATTTATTACATTTGTATACCACTCCATAGCCGAAGCTCTCTGGGCGGTTTACATAGGATAAAAACAATTAAAAACAATATACAAAAATTAAAACAGCAAAAACATACACACAATCTGTACATTTAAAACCACTACAACACCCCAAAAAGCCTGAGAGAAGAGGAAAGTCTTGACCTGGTGCCGAAAAGATAACAAAGTTGGCGCCAGGCGGGCCTCGTCAGGGAGATCGTTCCACAATTGGGGGGCTACCACAGAGAAAGCCCTCTCTCTTGTTGCCGACCTCCGAGCTTCCCTCGGAGGGCCTTAGATGTTGAACGTAGTGTTCGGGTAGGTTCATGTCGGGAAAGGAGTTCCATCAGGTATTGTGGTCCCAAGCCGTGTAAGGCTTTATAGGTTAAAACCAGCACCTTGAATCGGGCTCGGAAACATACAGGCAGCCAATGCAAGTGGGCCAGAGTAGGTCTTATATGCTCGAACCTACTGCTCCCGGTTATCAATCTGGCTGCTGCATTTTGCACAAGCTGCAGCTTCCGAACCACCTTCAAAGGCAGCCCCACGTAGAGTGCATTGCAGTAATCTAACTTGGAGGTTACCAGAGCATGGACAACTGAAGCCAGGTTATCCCTGTCCAGATAGGGACGTAGCTGGGCCACCAGCCGAAGTTGGTAGAAGGCACTCCGTGCCACTGAGGCCACCTGCGCCTCAAGTGACAGAGATGGTTCTAGGAGAACCCCCAAGCTACGAACCCGCTCCCTCAAGGGGAGTGCAATCCCATCCAGAACAGGTTGAACACCCTCCATCCGGTCAGTGGAACCACCCACTAACAGAGTCTCAGTCTTGTCTGGATTGAGTTTCAGTTTATTAGCCCTCATCCAGTCCGTTGTCGCAGCCAGGCGCTGGTTCAGCACGTCCACAGCCTCACCTGATGAAGATGAAAAGGAGAAATAGAGCTGCGTGTCATCAGCGTACTGATGACAACACACTCCAAAACTCTGGATGACTGCACTCAAAGGTTTCATGTAGATGTTGAACAATAGCCCACAGCAGTTGGAATAGGTTGTAGAAGAACATGTTATGCCAGTACTCCAGTGTCTGCACTGGCTTCTTAATTACTTTCCAGGTGCAAAGTGTTCAATTTGACACGTATCCCTTAGTAATTTAGGCCTGGCACATCTCAAGATTCCCTCCTTTAACTCATCATGACTTTAAATCAACAGAACACTACTTGGATACTACTCAGTTGCCAAGCAGTACACCTATGTTCTGTGTGCAAATAGCAGTGCATATAGAGAGGCAGTTTTGGTGGCTGTTGCACCATTGTAGAATGTCCGTTCTTTCACGTTCTGTGAAGGTCCTAACCCAAGTGGTGCCTTGCGGAACCATTGCAAGATTTCCCTTTTGGGATGATGTTTAGTGTCCAGAGTTCATCGGGCATGGGGAGAACTTGATTGTATTTCTTGTATTTCTTTAGCCATTACCTGCTCCTAAGGAAAAAATGGGATAAAAGAGGGAATAATTGGGAAACTGAAAAAATGAAGGGAAGACATAGGAACTGGGATCGTCTATTTTCCCCTGATTTCAAGTGATAATTGCACTGTTGATGACTTTCAATGGAACACTACACTTCTGTGAATAATAAAAGATTGATGGGTTTTTCTTTCTTGCAACTTATCTGGGATTATTGGCAGTTCTGTATGAATTTAAAATAGTGCCTTTGCAGAAGAAATTCACCTGTAATACATAAGATTTTGTAGAATGTGACTTCTTAATGGGCCTGCTCAGATGACATGCTAAGCCATGGTTAGGATGCTAATCCTTTTACAGCAAATGGTTAGTGAGCATTTTAAACTGTAGTTATGTAGCCACCATGGTTAGGAATTGTTGGGGAAGCAATCAAGCGCTGCCTGCGCTTGTGTGAGCAATAAGTCCAGTTAAATCCTGAAGTTGAATAAATACTCACATACAGTAAGTTGTGTATAATACAAGTCGTTTACTTGTGTTCCAATATAGAAATATATACAAGCCACAACTGGTTCCTCCAGATATATACACAGGCTCCAAATATATACAGTCCTCCGTCCAATATCTCTCATACACAGTCTCCGTCCAAAATACTCCAGTCTGACTCCCCACACAGCCATTGAAAATTAGAGCTATCTTTATACCTATCTGTACCCTAGCTCTGCCCAGATCAATTACCTTATCATAGTAGAAACATTACCACTATCAGTTTGACCTTTACAATTTCAGCCTAGAAAAAACTCTTTCCTGCTTATTGTATTCAGCTGGCTGTTCTGTCCTTCTGGACACTAAAACTTTTGTCCAATCAACTTAGACTTAGAATTTTCCTCAACAGGAATGGTTCACACAACACGCTAAGCCATAATGTTTAGCTCAAAATGCTTAACCACCATGGCTTAGCGTGTCATCTGAACAGGGTCAGTAGGATGAAATAAATTGGAGATAAAGTTAGCTTATTGCCTCTGGTGAGCGGCACCCTAATGATCCTTTCCATGGCACAAGGTATTGATGTGAATAGTTCTTCCCAGCCTGGAGAAAGAACTGTGTGGTGCTATTATAGCAGTGTGGCCTGCCTCCCTTCCCACTTAAAACTGAGAAGAGGCTGGATATACAGCCAGTATATTACTGAGGTGTCTTCTTCCCTTATCAGGGTAATCACTGTGATACAACTGCATCTGTCTTTCTGGCCCTTGGCTTGCATTATTGTGCTTTCATTCCAAGATATTTTGTGAAGAGGTCTTCAAATCCCTTTCCCAATGCTGGAGTTGCTGGGTAACTAGTTCCCTTAGTACTACAGAACTGGTCTTCTGAGGGATACGGCTAGTGTATTGGCTGGCAAAGATTCAAAGGCTCTAAACCTGACTATCAAGTCAGTCTTCCTGTGTCTTTTTCCTCTCTAGTTCTCCTGGGGCAGAGGCATTTTGGGTTGCTTTTTCTGAGGCGATGGGATACAGAAGAAGCAAACTAAACTTATTACTGCCCTCTCACAGAGTTTTCTGGTACCTCCCCTGCCTAGTTTGGCAAAGTGATTCATTAGGAGAAGGTTAGATAGAAGCAAAGTATGTTATATGGATTAAAAGCAGGCCCTAAGA
Organism: Anniella stebbinsi; assembly: GCA_029215795.1. Classification (NCBI taxonomy): domain Eukaryota; kingdom Metazoa; phylum Chordata; class Lepidosauria; order Squamata; family Anniellidae; genus Anniella; species Anniella stebbinsi. Next base: position 344,822,225 of record JARDYH010000001.1, on the reverse strand, counting down.
ACCGTGGAGGAAAATAGCAGAACAAGATGTTGTTTCTATATAACTTTTCCTAAGCCTTTAGAAACAGAACAAGTCCAAAAATGACATAAAACATCTGTGTATTAGTAACAAAAAGTCTCCCCATTTGGGTTTTTCTTTTCAGGTCTCTTATTTTGGATTGATGCCATTGGCACCTTTTCGCTTCCAAATGTTGTTGGGCTCCAAATCCCATCAGCCCTAGCTAGCGTGGCTAGTGATGTTGGGAGTTGTAGTTCAACAATACCTGGAGGGCCACAGGTTCACCAACCCTGCTTTAGATTATCCTGATAGTCCTCATGAGGAGAAGAAGAAACAAATTAATGTACAGTGCTATCACCTTGCACAAATTGAAGAAAGAACAGCAGTTCATAGTAATAGATGAACAGTAATTAAAATAGGTGTGATAGTAAGTTAGTTTCTATTTACATGACACCGTACATTGCCTCAATAACAGGAATATTAACGGTTCTTCCTTTCCCCCCCCCCCTTAAAGCCAAATTTTGGTGCTGCTTTGCAAATCCTCAAAGTGGAGATTGGTGGTGATGCACAAACTACAGGTATGAGCTGTTTGGGGAGTGGATTTAGCTGCAAAGACCTGTTGCAATGTTGCAGTTATGGGTTTCTTAACTCTAAATACTTACTGCCAAATGTGTACCTTGGCTTTGTGTGACATCCCAGTTCTCCCCCGCCTCAGCGTTCTGTAAAATTAACTTTGTAGTTTGAACAAAATAGTAGTGTACTAAATAGAGACTGATTTCTGTAAGCGAAGTTCATGCAAACAGCTGGAGTTATAGGGTTCTTTCTTGGAACTGATTTATTCCAGTTACTTATTTTTCATTTCATTTATTATAGTTCTGTACCACCCCATAGCCGTAATTCTTTGGGCGGTTCACAAAAATTTAAAAGTTATGAGTTGAGAAAGTAAGAAAACCTGTCTAGTCTATATAAAAGCAAACAAAACATCAAGACAGGCGTAGTATCTGCTAGTCTTAAGGATCCTACTTAGGATCACAGAGTTCAATGAGTAGGCAGGAGTGTAAGCTTAATTTGCTTTCTCCTGAGGATATGTAAAATGTATTTTGAGGTGATGTTTTTTAAATGTGTGTTTAGGATGGAGGCAATAGATTTATGTATCAGGAATATTTAGAATTTTAAAAAATGTTATAGCTGTTCTTGCATGACCTATTTCTGACTTAAAAACATCGCTTTCCATTCCCAATTTTAAAAACATAGTTTCAAACTCAGCATATTTTCTAATCTGTGATTATAGATTAGACTATTTTTATTTACAGAAGGCGAAGGTTTATACACGTGTATGAGTACAGAGATAACTGTATTCATTATTAATCTGGTTCTGCCCTTGTTGTTAACCAGTGGGCTTAAATTGATGTAAAAATAATGTTCCATTGCACATTTCATATCTATTCTGGGAAATATGTTGGGTACCATGGCAAACGTAGTATTGTTAAAATGATTTTATCTGTATGCAGCCCTGAGATCTTAAGGCTATAGAGCAGGATACAAATGTTTTAAATTAATAAATAGTAACCTTTGAATTGAACTGAGCTGTAGAGAGAATTTTGTTTTCCTTTTATAGATGGAACTGAACCATCTCACATGCATTATGAAGATGATGAAAATTATTTCCGGGGCTATGAATGGTGGCTGATGAAAGAAGCTAAAAGGAGGAACCCTAATATTAAATTGATTGGTAAGAACTGTAGACCTCTGATGTTTCAGCATTCTGACCTTGTAATTTAAAAATACCTCTGATTCATTTTTAACTACAGCAGTCCAATACCTAGTGTAATATGCAGCTTGCTTTATAAAGAATTATATTTTGTAATAGTGTGAAAGCTTATCCGGTGTCCCAGATGCAAAATATTCTTCTTCTGTGTGTGTATGTGTATGTTTAGGATTAATTAACCAAACTGTATTGTTTGGTTTCTTAACAGCTGTCACCTTTATTCATTTAATTTTTATGGAGAATCCAATTTGTTTTTTTTTTAAATCACTTACAAAGCACCTAGAATTTACTAAATGTTTAACACAGATCAAAACCAAGATGGTTTCTGCCTGCAACGGCAAAGGAAAAAGGGATGGGGAGGGAAGAGGAAAAACTGTCCAGTTTGGATTATTGAGGCTTTTCAGCGAATCTGTTCCTTTAAGTAAAAGGTTCTCCTGGGGGCTTCTCCCTACTTGATTCCTGCTTTTCATTATAAAATAATCCAAAAGTGGTGTACAAAACCAATTAGACAATAAAATCATGTAGCACCAACCAATAAAACAACAAAACTGGGAAGAGCAGCAGCACAGAGAAGTAAGTTGACAAGATGGAGCAACATAAAATCAGTCAAAAACCGGGGTGAAAAAATAGGTGTTTAGTTAGTGTCGAAAGCTTGTAAGTCTCATTATCGCACTAAATGAGGTGGGAGGGAGTTCCACAATCCCTTTTTGTTAATTGCCTCCTGTTTCTTAGGAGGATGAACTATATTGAAATTGGGCTGTAACTGACTTGCGCCAGTTGTCTTTAGTGACTTTATCTTTAATGGGCACATTCCCTTTGCAGCCAGCAATAGCTCATTTTTAATTTTTACAAGTGTGAATTATAATAATAATAATAATAATAACAACAACAATTTATTTCTTACTTGCCTCTCCGTCTGGATCAAGGCGGGGAACAACAACATGATAAAATACATAAAACTGATTAAAACATGACACATATTATTAAAACTGCATAAAAATCCTAAAGCATCCTAAAAACATCCTTAAAACATTCTAAAATTCCACTGGATATGCCTGCCGGAAGAGAACAGTCTTTATGGCTTTCTTAAATTCTAAAAGACTGTTAAGTTGACGAGTCTCCTCCGGCAGATCATTCCACAGTCTGGGAGCGGCAGAAGAGAAGGTCCTCTGGGTAACGGTTGTCAGCCTAGTCTTGGCCGACTGCAGTAAGGCAGAAGGCAGAAAGAGTCAGTGGCAAGTTGGAAGTCTTGAACTTGGTGGGCTGAGTGGTGGGGGGCTCGGAGATGGGACTATTTTTGAGGGCATGGGGGGAGGTAATGCAACCTAAACCCCTACGTCGTGGGCTACTAGACTCTGTCCTTATGTGTATTACTGTTTGTGGCTGTCTGGATTGCACTTGGCTGCCCATACTCAGTGGGCTTTGGGAAGGGCCTGAGTAGTTGGCAGCTGGAAATGGCAGAGGCAGTGAAATCTGTTGTGTAGTGCTGCAGGAACTCTCTGCAGGTGCTTCTGTATGTCTTTGTGTAGACTAGTAGAGGCATCTCTGAGCGGATCCTGTGAGTGGGGAGAGCCCTATCTACGCTCTTCCAGCTGCTGCCCTTCTAGGGATGGGGAAAGTTAAGCATACTCTTTGGACTACATTCTCTCTCTCTCTCTCTCTCTGTGTGTGTGATTCTGCTCTAGGCACCATGACCCAGTCCAGCCATGGAGCGAAGGCAGCTTTGGGTGATAACTCACTGCTTGCCCTTCTTGTCCTCTGCAACCACAGGCTGGAAAAGGCTGCAATCCTAAGCACATTTCTTATGGCCGCCTTCTCCAAAACAGTGCCCTCTGGATGTTTTGGATGACAACTCCCAGCATTCCTGACCATCGGCCAGGCTTGCTGGGGCTAATGAGAGTTGAAGTCCCAAACATCTGAAGTTCAAAATGGCCTCTGTTTTTTTTTTTAACGGTGTAGTTGTCTCAGGACATCATCCCAATAGTAATGAGTCATCCATAAGTGAAGTTTCCTTGAAAAATATATAAAAATTGCAGCGCATTTCTGTGCTATTAACAGTTAATAAAAGGTCTTGAATCTGAAACTAGGGATTAGGAGCAGATGATAATGGATTCTTGCTATAACAACAAAGTTTATATACTAATGTTTTGTTAATAATGTTGTAGATTCTTTCCCACGGTAGAGTTAGGCTAGCCTGATTCCCAATACATCATACCGTCTTCCTCTTTCTGGACTGTTGGTTGCAACAACTAGTTGTCTTCCTCTTTTTGTGTTTGTCATTTCCTGATTTTCTTTCTTTGTTCTGGGCACTTAGTATGCCCCTGGCTGGAGATAGTAGTACTGAAGATGTGCACAAGCAGAGAACGAAGGAAGCCAGAGGACAGTCTAGGGCAGTGCTTTTCAACAAATGTGGCTCGTATCTCCTGACAAGTTGTGAAGTACCACTGATTGGAGACCACTGGTCCAGGGGCATACATTGTTGGAGAGAATGAAAAGCGAACAGTTTGTAAGATAATGAGGGGGGAAAGGATGGAATAAAATTAAACTAGAGCAAGAGAAAACAGAGATGCCACATTCAGATGATCATATCTTAGCTTAATAAACCAAGGTATGAATAAATCTTTTGCCCACAAATACAACTCATTTGCAGCTTGAGCAAGCAAGCAAGGAAATCCAACTAACCATAGTTTCCTGTTTCATCTGAACCAGAAAAGTATGGTTATCTTCAGAACAAGCAGGATATTAAACAATGGTTTGAGATTGGTCTAATATCTTGGCTTGTTCCAAAGCTGGTAAACCATAGTTTCCCAGTTGGGATGAAATGGGAAACTGTGGTCAATTTGAGGCTTCCTGGTTAACTTGCAATTTGTGTGAGGGGAGGAGCAGACGGGCTGCAAACATGGGGGAGGGGGGAGAAACCTGTTCATATCTTAGCCTATTAAGCCAAGATATGATTTTCTGAACCAGCTCAGAGGCTTTGTGCAACTATAATACTGCTTGATACCCTAATCAACTTTGGTTTTGTTAGTAATTTGGAGTCTCCTGTGGGCTCCTTTCTTCCTCTCCATTCCCCGGTCATCTCTTGTGTGGGTGTTGCATTTCTGGATTCACAGCTAATTAGGATGTAATGTTGGTCCAGATGTAACATCAGTGTTAGAAATCTCTGAAATTTAAATGGAGGAAGGAGTGCTTGTATGATTGGCTTGACAAAATTTAAAAACGGAATTGTAGGAAAAACTAAAGGATGGGTGTAAAAGCCTTTTTCCTTTGCTCCTGTCTGTGGCTTAACAAATAAGACACGTTCAGTATAATCTCTCGAATCAGAAACGGATGCTGCCTCACAGCTTATTGAATTATCCGAATTCAGGAAGAGGGGCTGAATATTATGTTGGAAATGGTACACTGCAGGAATGAATTCATATTTGTCAAAGCAAGTTTGAATCTTTCCAGTTCAGTTATCTTTTTTCTAAATTCATGATCTGTCAGTCACGAATTCTTGAATTGAGTGGATGACTACTTTGCAGGTCAGTCCTAAGTTCTTCAGCATTGCTCAGTACATGCTTAGGATGGGTGTGTTGTATCTAAGGATTCTCTCTAAAGTCCTTGCTCCAGAGTTCATTGGGTAAGACACTTGGCTGGTCCATTAAGTCCAAACTTCCCTAATATCCCTCAAAATAATGTGCTTCCACCAGTACTGATTTGCAGAGAGCATTAGAACTCCCCCTTTTATATATACTGAACGTATCAAGGCCAGCTGGTGCTTATCCACTCAGGCCAGAACAAAGGTAGATCAATTAGTAAAATATTTTTACTTATGGAATATAACATCCATTACAAGGAGTCATCTGATAAAGAAAAATAAATAACAGTTCTATCTAATATCCCAACCTAACATCCTTGGGCTGCACCCAGAGTCACACAAACAGTCTTACGCTCATGAAGTGGGACTTGCCCTTTTTCTCGTCCAACCCTGCACTTCATGCCCCTAACTTTCTAGAGGGTCCCCCAACCCTCTGGAGCAGAGTTTTTTTTGGGGGGGGGGGAGAATGCAGGGAACTGCAGTGGGGAGGGGGAATCCATTTTGCTGGTGGTTGGCCACCATTGGAGACAATCCACTGATCCCCTCTTTAACATCTTTTCTTGCCACCAGTCTTTTACTTATGTCTTCTTTCTCTCTGATTCCATTCATTCAACTATGTATATTCTCAGGCATTAACTCTTAAATCCGATACCTAATCCTTTTCACTGTCCCTCCATCTTAACTCATCTGACTCTCCGCGGTCTCTAACCAACTGTCTTTGCCCCCCCCTTTTAACTTTTAACTCCACCCATCAATCCATACGGGCCCCTGCTGCCAATCATTCCTCCACTCGTTCTTCTGTTACAGTGGGGTATGCCTGCCACGCCATTATCGATAGTGTAAACTGTGATGATACTATTGCAGAGGAGCATATTTATTTAGTAAAGAAATGTATTCAATGTAAGTTTTTTTTTTTTTTGCAGGAATATAGTGCAGTTTTAGCAATAAACCTATTGAAGCATGTTCTCTGCAGATGTGGATAATCTCTGAGTGCTTTCTAGAAGTCTCCCATAACTTTGACCACTTGGAATTTGGGTACTTTTCCTAGCAGGCAGTACACAGGTAGTCATTTGTCTAGAAGTATGAGTTTAGTATACTAATCTTAATTAATTGTCTTTTGTGTGCATATGTGTGTTTTGTTTCTCATTACAGGGTTGCCCTGGGCTTTTCCAGGATGGGTTGGGAAGGGTAAGAACTGGCCATATGATCATCCGGATGTCACTGCCTATTATATTGTCTCCTGGATTATAGGCGCTAAAAGATTTCATGATTTGGACATTGACTATGTTGGGGTTAGTAAAGGAGCTTCTTTTAAATCTTTGCTTTTTTTCTTTGAACATAATTTGTCTTTGAGATCTCTCTAAAGTTACTCGACGCAAATGTGTTACCATTATTTTTCTTTTTAGGAAAACACAGACCTTTTTTCTGCATTCTGCAGTCTGCATTATATCAGTAGAGTGGTGTTCTCGTAGAGCAGTGCTGTTAAACAATCCAAGTAGTAGCATGACTTTGAGCTGTACTTAAAATGCACTTGGCCTGTGCTTTTATATTGTATTTTATACTATGTTTTTATACTGTTTGTTTTATATTTTGAATGGTTTTCATACATTTAATTTTGGTAAACTGCCCAGAGAGCTTCGGCTATTGGGCAGTATAGAAATGCAATAAATAAATAAATACATTGTTTAGGATGAATTCAGATGAGATCTGTGCTCTATTAAGACACAGGCTTTTCTTGATGTTTGCGGAGCTGTAGCTATTTAAAGCAGCCCATAAAAGTTACTAGTGTGCACATTGTTTTTACTAGTCCATGAAGTGTTTGGTTTAAAAAAACCCCACCACCTCTGTGTGCCTCCTTCACTAGCTCTCTCACTTGCCTACACGGATTTCCACCTGTGGTGACTATGCAAATTGTTTAATACAAGGTGACATAAGGCTTGCATTTGGATCACTCATTGTGGAGATTTATTTATTTGATTTGTATCCCACCTTTCTACCAAAATGCCACACAAGGTGGCTAACAATCACTGATAAAAACAATAAGTAAATCCATTAAAACACAATTAAAATGCAACAACAGAGTAAAAACAGCATCTAGCTTAAAAGACCCACTTACATACCGAAGGCTCACTTTGATAAAGCGGTCTTTGACTGCTGGCGGAAGGATAGCAGAGAGGGAGCAAATCTAGCCTCCCTCAGCATGGAGTTCTGCAGCCAGGGAGTGGCCACCGAGAAGGCCTGCTTTTGCATTGTCACTAAACAGGCCTCTAAAGTTCACAGTCTCGAAAGAAGGGCCTCTCCTGAAGATCTTAACATTTATGTTTGGAGAATGCAACAGGCAGCACTCTACTTTGTGCCAGGTCTAGTATATTATTGGATTGGAGTATTATGGATGTGTGTGTCCCTTTTGCTCCTGAGCTTACAGAAAACAACATACTTTTGACATTTTTCTGGATGTAAATGATCGCTCATCTCTCAGGAAGCCAAATTTTGTGCTATGTTCCAGAATGATAGTTGGAAAACAGGCAAAGCCAAGGAAAAGGGGTTCCTCTGACTAAGATTTATGGTCTGTGGAGGAAATCTGTTCCTTCCTTTGTTTTATGGTGAGGTGGCCCCATCCTGTGTGCAGGCCCAGAATGTGGAAACTCACAATATGATGATGACAAGTGGTACTAATTGTTACAGCTTGTGGAAGGAGCTTACTCTTATTGGCAGCATCCAGTGGAGTATGAACGCTTCATTACTAAACCCCCAGGATCCACTAACCCAAACCTGGTGCAAAAGACTTAAAATTAAAGAATTTTGAGCCCAAGAAAGGTTCAAAATTCTGTATGGAACGGTGGTGAGTTATGTTCAGTCCTGATATTCAAAACACAGGTAATAGGGAAGATGTCAACTGGTTGCTGCTATTATTAAATAATTGGCAGTTTAAAATCCTTGCTGATCTGCTGCAGATTACACAGGGATCTGCTAATAGATCTAGATCTACCTTCTGCCCATCCTTGCTACAGACAACTGGAGAAGTCAATGTTGTGCTTCCCAGCTTTTCACAGTGAATGCCGCTCTCTGATTTTATCAATTAATCCCTGGTTTTATTGTACAATTTTTTTTCCAGCTTTTTGGTAGTTCATGTATTTTAGCCTTGTTTATATATTTTATGCTTGTTTATGTTTTTTATCACCTTGCGCAATTGCTAGGATCTTTTGCACTTCAGGCTCCAGCTTTTAGCCCTGCAGTTCTGGTGTCTAGAAATGGATTTGGAAGTGATCTTCCAGATCCCTGGACCAGTCTTAAAAATGAATACTTTGTTACTTCTGCTTAAGCAAATTCGTAACACTTCTAAATTTGTGTTCTTTTTATTTTCTTGTTAAAGATCTGGAATGAACGACCTTATAACAGCAAATATATCAAGGTAGGTCAACTGACGACATTTGCTTATTTCATGAAATATGATTGTGGCATGGATTACATCTAGCTAAAAGTTTTTTAGCAGAGTGGGGCAGTAGGCATACTTCACTGCAGCTAAACCACTCAGTAGGAGCTGCATGGCTTCATGTGTGCCAAGACTATGTTTGCAGTTGTAGACTCAATACTGACATTTTTTTTGTTACTGCTGTGTAAACATTTCAGGCTATTTTTGTCAGCCATGTTTTAAGTCAGTACATGGAGACTGAAAGCAAAGTAAAATGAGACACTTCTTTGTGACATTTGAGTTCATATATCATTAATTTAGATGTTTCTTATACTTATTCCCCAGAGTAGGTTACAAAATATCAGGGGTGGGCAACATGTGGCCTCACTAGAGATTTTGGCCTGCAGTTTCCATCAACCCTGGGCAGCATAACCAATGGTGAGGGATCATGGGAATTGTAGGCCAAAACCTCTATCTAGAGTTCATGGCCTGTTGCAGTCAACAGTCCCAGTCCAATAAAACATGATTTCTTTAAAACACAGTTTCCCATTATCTCTGAATCAGGAAACTGTGGCAAGACCCTTGTTTCCTTACCTGGTTTACATGAAGTGTGTAAACCATATTGCCACTAAACTGTTGTTTAAGAAACTGGAAAATCTTCACAAAAGTCTGGCATCTGAGGAGGAGAGAAGGACAGGGGCAAGGAGTAGATCTGTGGGCACATGGTTCGTTCCTGATCCAATAATTATTGGACCAGAATGGTTGCATCTGAATCGAGCCACTATCACTATAGTCCAGAGGACATATGTTGACTACTTAGCTAGAACTAGCATTTTATGCAATTTGGGTAAATTGGTAGAGATAAATTTGGAAGTGAACTCATATAATGGCATTGCAAATATCTTCAGACTTCTGATTCTACAACATAAACAAGATTCTTGCCTACAATACAGCAATACAGCACAGAATCTATCATACTTAGTTCATAGTATTTATATGTCACTTCCCTGTTGTCATTTCTCAATTGTAATTTCAGCTGTTACCATGATTTGGCTTTTCTGAAGGATACAACAGGTACTTTAATATCAAGTCTGTTGTTAGACATGGTTTGATGATCTACCATTCAGTTTCACAGAATCTGTGCACTTAAACATGATTGAGCCGGTGTTACATTTGTGCACTGGAGCTGATGCTTAGTCTTAGCTGCTTAAAGGCACAATCCTATGCATTTTTAGAAAGAAATAAAGTCCTACAGTCCCCAGCATTTCCCAGCACAGCCATCTGGGGAATGCTGGGACTTGCAGGACTTTTTCTGTCTAAACATGCATAGGATGATTGCGCCCTAAAGTGCATTTGATAGTATATTTTTCTACGTAGCTAGTGTTCATTGACTAAGAACACCTTGGTGCACAGGGTCAATTGACATGAGCTCCAGTGCTGCTCTTGTAATGCAGTGCTACACAATATATAAACTCTGTGTATGAGTGTGTGTGTGTGTGTGTGTGTGTATGTGTGTGCATATTCTCCCTGCCCTTGCATTTGCCAGAATTGCATCCCAGTGGGGCTTGCTCCTAATTAAGTGTATAGGATTCTTTATAGTTAACAAAGTTATCCTCTTTTTTAAAAAAAGCATTTATGAAATGAACTTTACTTAGAGTTTTTAGCTTTGTTCAATTTAGAAACATTGACACAATTCTTAGAAAGTCTTATCTGTAGGTGGCAAATCATCGCTAAGAAATTGACTGCCTAGTCAGTATGTTTAATGTGCTTTACTTTTTAGGAATGACTTTTACATTACGTAGAATGGAAGTTTGTAAGATTGTTAATTTTCTGGAAGTACTGTGCTGATTGCTGTTTCGTTCAAGTTCTATATTAAAGCAAGCTACTTAATATTGACTACTGTATCGTTAAAAAAAAGTAGTAAGTTTGAGGCTGCAATCCTGTACATGCTTATTTGGAAGTAAGCCTCATTGAACTCAATGGGACTTGTTTCTGTGTAGCAGAACCTGCCCTTCCAGAATCAAGCATTTTTTCTTGTTTTGGTGCTTGCCTCTGGAATCTCTACAATGTGTCTGTGTATGGACTGGCTTGGTGAGGCTGGATATGTGCGGACAGGTCAGCGAGGCTGGCCATGTGTGCAAGGTCCCAATTGGATCAAACCATGAAAGTCATACTTCAGCCTTATGGACTGACATAATTCATGTGTATCTAGGGGTGTGCAGAGTGGGACTGCTCCTCCATGAAATTCGGGGTGGAGCTCCACTGAGCGGGTTCTCCACTCCGATTTTCGGAGGGGGGCCGTCTCTCTGCAGTGCCTCATTACTCGCCGGAAAACCGCTCCGTTTTTGGATAACCACGCTATTATTGTCAATGGGAAATAACAAAAATGCATACATCCCCGTCATTTTTAGAGATAAAGATATGAAACTTGGCACTCTGGTAGCTTGTAAGTAGGGCTTTAGCCATGCCAAGTTTAAAGCAGATCCCTTTATCCCTTGATTTTTAGGAATTTTCTTTAAAAAATCCCTGTTAACCCCCCTCCCCCCCTCACTCACCAACAAAGCAGGAGTGAGGGGTGGGATGCTTTGAAGCAACTTGGATTTCAGTAAGAACAAACATTGATGGAGACACACAGACTGGGATTTAAAGAAAGGTTGGAAAGATAAAGAACTTTTCTTAATTTCTTTTTAAATTTCTCAGTGAGGGTAATATGGTAGAACAAGAACACACATGCACACTCAGTAATGGGGGAGTACTACAAGAAGCAAATAAAAGCAGTCCAGACACAGAAAGAAGCAAACCCACTCAACAAAAAATAATAATAATAAGGAAGCAGGAGGTATCAGGCAGCGAAGAGGTATCTCTTGCTGCCTGAGCAGCAGCTAAAAATCAAGAAGACAGAGTAGGTAGTAAACACATTTTTGCTTCCTAGACCTCCCCATGCCCCCTTCCCCGTTCCCCTCAAATGGCAACCATAGTGGCTACAAAGTTTCCAAAGGGATTTGTTTTGATGCCTTTGGGGTTCTGTAGTGGCTATAGACACCATTTCTCCCCCCCCCCCTTTTGTTTTTACTGAATTTAGGGGCGGTGGGGGCTGCGTGCGGGCTACATGTTGCCTACCCTGGTATAGAGGATTCATAGAATCATAGAATAGTAGAGTTGGAAGGGGCCTATAAAGCCATCGAGTCCAACCCCCTACTCAATGCAAGAATCCCCCTTAAAGCATGCCTGACAGATGGTTGTCCTGCTGCCTCTTGAAAGCCTCTAGTGTGGGAGAGCCCACGACCTCCCTTCCTGTTGAAAACCATGGAGGTTATTTATTTATTTTATTTGTTTACAATACTTATATGCCACGGATTTTGGAGGATTTCGGAGCGGTGAACAAATAGAATTAAAGAATAAAAACATATTAAAAGACATTTTTAAAAGAAACAATGCATAGGATCTTAGCGTTTTAAACATTTCATTTGGGAAGCAGATTGCCTTGCCCTCACCCTCTTAATTTGCCCTGTTATGATAATGTCATGCCTTGCAGATGTTGAAAGCTGTACTACAAGTAATTTTATCTGTTACCAAGGTGCTTCGCAAAACTATGGACAGAGTGGGTTTAAAAGACATTGGCATCATTGCTGCGGATGGAGAGTGGGACATTGCAAGTGAAATGCTAGTCGATCCCTATCTTAATGATGCAATTGAGATAGTAGGGTAAGTCATGGGGACACAGGGGAGCAGGGATAAGCTTGGCCACTCTGCATCTTACTCTTCACAATAAAATCCTTGCATGGGGCTACACTGCCACTTTTGCCAGCTCTGCTTCTGCAGTAGTCTAATGACACTAGTGCAGCTCATTTTGACACTTGCATCCCTTTGCTGTCTTCTACACTTGAGCTGTGTAGGGCAAGCATGGGCAAATTGTGCCTTAGAGCCACATGCAGCCCCAATCCTAATTTCAAAAGCCTAATTTCAAATCAGTTCAGACCTGGCAAGAGTAATCTTTTCTGGCAGTTCTAGAGAGACAGAGGGAGAAGAGTGGCAGGAAGAGAAAAAGGGGTGTCTCACCCACTTTTGGCTCTAGCGTTTCCCGCTGCTGACTTGAGCCCCGCTCACACATGAGGGAGTACGGCCTTCGACAGAAAAATGGTTGACCATCCCTGCCTTGGGGGACCCTGGGAATCGAAAAGCTCCATACCTCTAATAGAGGATTCTCAATACCTTCACCATGCTTCAACTCCCAGGATTTTTGGAAGCCATGACAGTTCATGATATAAAATCTGGTTTGCATATATGCCCATAAATGTAGGCTTCTTACACACATTACTGGTTAATAATAATAATAATAATAATAATAATAATATATTTATTTATTTCTAACCTGCCTTTCCCTCTGGATCGAGGCAGGGAACAACAATGATATAAATACAAAGACCATAAAATAGATAAAACATTAAAAACAAATCAAACTAATACATTATTAAAACATCTTAAAATTCAACTAGGTAGGCCTGCTGGAAGAGATTAGTCTTCACAACTCTCTTAAATTCAAGAAGACTACTAGTTGTCTAATCTCTCCCAGCAGGCCATTCCACAGTCTGGGAGCGACAGAAGAAAAGGTCCTCTGGGTTACACTTGTTAGCCTAGTTCTGGCTGATTGAAGTAAATTATTCCCAGAGGACCTAAGAATGAGGGGCGGATTATACGGGAGAAGGCAATCCCGCAGATAACCTGGTCCCAAACCATGTAGGGCTTTAAAGGTAATAACCAACACGTTATACTTCGCCCGGAAAGTAATTGGCAGCCAGTGGAGTGATTTTAAGACTGTAGTGTGGTCACCCCTAGGTGAACTGGTGGCCAACCTGGTTGCCATATTCTGAACTAGTTGAAGTTTCCAGGCTAGGCACAAAGGTAGCCCTATGTACAGCGCATTGCAGAAGTCGAGCCTCGAAGTTACCAGTGCGTGCACTACTGTCTTTAGGTCTTCCAACTCTAGGAAGGGGTGCAGCTGGTATATCTGCCGAAGCTGATAGTAGGCATTCCTGGCCACCGCATCTATCTGAGCTGTCATTTGGAGCGACAGTTCCAGGAGTACCCCCAAGCTGCGAACACAGTCTTTCAGGGGGAGTGTTACCCCATCCAGAACTGGTTGACACACCTCCAAACCCAGGTTGTGGCCTTTGACAGCAAACACCTCCATCTTGTCTGGATTCAGCTTCAGTTTGTTTTTCCTCATCCAGCCCATTACTGCCTCCAAGCATACATTCAGAGGAGACACACTATCCTTAGCTAACGCTGTTGTCGAAGGCATACAGAAATATATTTGGGTGTCATCAGCATACTGATAGCACCCCGCTCCATGCCTCCGGATGATCTCTCCCAACGGTTTCATATAAATGTTAAACAGCATTGGGGAAAGGATGGCACCTTGTGGTACACCACATAGTAGCTCCTTCTTTGAAGAGCAGCTATCCCCAAGCATCACCATCTGGAACCTGCCTGAGAGATAGGACTGGAACCACTGAAGCACAGTGCCCCCGATTCCCAATCTCCTCAGGTGTTCCAGAAGGATACCATGGTCGATGGTATCGAAAGCCGTTGAGAAGTCCAGGAGTACCAACAGGGACACACTCCCCCTGTCAATACTCAGGTGTAGATCATCCACTAAGGCGACCATAGCGGTCTCAACTCCAGGCTTTCAGATCTGCTTTGATGATGCAGGCCTCTATCTATGGCTTGTTGGGTGAATGAACATGCAAAACTGGGTCTTTTTGGTGGTGATGTGTCTTTGGAATACCCTCCATGTGGAAAAGATATTTGGCATTACCTCTGGCTTCTCCCCCCCCCCCCCTTTCAATCTGAAATTTCTCAACAAGCATTTAATATTTTAAAAAATATTGCTACTGGTTTTTAAATTGTATTTTAGGTTGCTGCTTTTTAGTTTATTTGTGGAAGCATGTTTAATCCATGTCTTTTGCTTTTTCTTATATGTTTTTGTTGTATACCTCTTGGTGGTTAAGCTGCTCTACCTATTGGCAGAAGAGTGGGGTATAAATTACTTCTGCTTTGTAAAGAATGCACACATCACGTGAAGATGACTAGTGACAATTTATATGCCATTTTCGTGCCTTTCCTATTTTATTTATTTATTTATTTTGTTCCATTTATATACTGCCCCATAGCCAAATGGAAGTGCAGACCATGGAAGGGCAGACCATTTCATGTGTCCCTTTAAAAGGAAATTTATTTTAAAATCTGATATTACTGGAAAGAGTAATCTGATATATATGTGTATGTTCCATTATTATGTCTTTGTTCTTTCCATTTTCCTTGGGTTAGTGATATTTGCTAGATGTGTGAAATAAACTTATGGAAGCGTCATTAAAAAAAATGAAAGCCATGTTCACGTATAGGTATTTCTATGCAAAGGGGTAGGGTCTTCCTCAGAAATACCTGGCTCCAAATCTAATTTAGTGCTAGGATCGTGCCATTGTTTCCAAGACCAGAACGCTCAGGGTGACCTTGAGATGGAAAACAAAATTAGGGAGGCCTCCAAATAAGGAAGTGTTGTAACAATGGGTGACTTCAATTACCCCCACATTGACTGGATAAATGTATATTCCATTCATGGCAAAGAGGTTAAATTTCTTGAATAGTTGGTTATGGAACTAACCAGAGGGACCCTGGATTTAATGTTGTAGCCCAGAACCTAGTACAAGATGTAAATGTTGTTGAGACAGTTGGAAACAGTGGCCACAGTGCTATCATATTTAATATATATTTAAGTGGAAAATTGCCTAGGAAGTCCAACACAGTCACATTTTACTTCAAAACAGGATTTTTTTCTAAAATGATGGAACTGGTGAAAAGGAGAGGGAGAGTCAAGAGGGTTTAATCCCTTCAAAAACCTTGGAGGTGAGTCAAAACCACAATAATAGACGCTCAGCTAAAAAGTGTATGACAGGTTAAGTCCAAGTCCAAGAGGTCGCCAGCATGGTTAATAAGCAGTATCAAGGAAGCTACTAGAGAAAAGAGAGCTTCCTCCAGAAAATGGAAGTCTTGCCCAAGTGAGGAAAACAAAACAGAGCACAAGCTTGCACAAAGGTGACGCAAGCAGTCAATAAGAAATGTAAAAAAGCATTCTGAAGAGCATATTGCTAATAACATCAAGGCCATCAATAAAGAATTCTTTAAACATACCAGAAACAGGAAACCAGCTAAGGAGGCAGTTGAACCATTGGATGACAGTGGAGTTAAAGGAGTACTGAAGGTGAACAAGGAGATTCCAGAGAAAGTGAATGAATTCTTCTCATTGGTCTTCACTGCAGAAGATATAGGACAGATACTTGTACCTGAAATGATGTTTTCAAGAAGGTAGTCTGAGGAACTGAGGCAAATAGTGATGACAGAAGATGAAGTTCTCAACCTTATTGATAAATTGAAAGTAAACAAATCACTGGGCCCAGTTGTATCCATCCAAGAGTTCTCAAAGAACTGAAGTTTGAAATTGCTGATCTCCTAACCAAAATATGCAGTATGTCCCTAAGATCAGGCTCTGTACCAGTAAACATATAGACAGGAGTGATCTGGTGGACATCGTTTACTTGGACTTCCAAAAGGCTTTTGACAAAGTCCCTCACCAAAGACTCCTGAGAGAATGGGCAAATGTAAGCAAGAGTAAAGTGATGCACATTGGGTCAAAAAATCCCCACTACAAGTATAACCTGATGGAATCTGAGCTAGCTGTGACTGACCAAGAAAAAGATCTTGTCTTAGGGTCCTCTAAAATCTGGAGCTGGCACTGCCAGGTAGTGTGCCTTCATGTAGCCTTGGCTCTAGCCAATATATTAAGAAGCAAGATAAATGTTTAGTTTAGCTCTGTGTCCATTCAAGAATCCCAGTCATTTGTATAGACAAGTTACTGAAGTAGGGGGAAATTATTTTATTCTGTTCTTTTAAGTGGTACATGTTTCTCAGATGTATACACTAGGTTGGGTTCTAAATCTGTTTTGTGGAAGGTGATGAAATGCTACCTGAAAGTTTCTACTTTTAGCCTCAAAACAGGAGAGTGAACTGTTTGAGAAATGAATTAGACAATATTTTTAGATCATCTTATTTATTTATTTATTAAAACATTTGCATCCCACCCTATATCGCTGGGATCTCAGGGCGGCGTACAGATAAAATCAGAACAATGTAAACATGAATAATTAACACAGCTAAAAACATATTAAATTGTTAACAAATTAAAACCCGTAGAAGATTTTTAAAAGCAATAAAAACAATTAAAAACAATTAAAGCTATGTGTGACCATGGAGAATTTAGCCCTCAAAGGCTTCAGTAAAGACCCATGTTTTAACTTGACGCTGAAATGAAGCCAGTGTTGGGGAGGGTATTCCACAACTGGGGTGCCATAATAGAGAAAGCCCTCTCGCATGTCTCACCATAATGTATGACTTGTGTTGGTGGGACGCAGAGGAGGGCTTCTCCAACAGATCTCAAATCTCAGGCAGGCATATATAGGGAGAGGTGCTCCCTCAATTCCTGAGGTCCCAAGCTGTTTAGGGCTTTAAATCTCATTGCCAACACTTTGAATTCCAACCAGAAGCAATAAGGCAGCCAATGCAATTCTTTTAAGACCAGTGGCATATGGTCTTTATAGGATGTTCTGGTGAGCAGTCTAGCTGGTGCATTTTGCATTAGCTGCGTGTTTCCCCTGATTCATCTTTGATTTTCTATTTTTTGAAAGTTTTGTGCAAATATACTGTTGGATCTGGTGCTACAGCAATGGTTTTGTATGTCTGTGTTGATTTAGCAGTTCCATTCCCAACTATCATACTTAGATCATAATGTCTTCCTTAATGGCTTGCCAATTTTGTTGTTATCTGCAACACCCCTGATTTGCTGAACTGGTCCATGCCCTGTCAATGGATCCTACAACTTCCTGTTCCATAGTGTTGTCTAGCGACAGTTAATTGTCCCAGCACCAGTGAACTAATTTCTGACTAATTGAAAAGCAATTCTGCTAGTAGTTGTCATTGACCCAATTATGGGTTCATCGAACAGAATGATCAGGCCTGCTAATAACATTACAAATTGATGCACAAATGTCCTGATTTGGCTTTTCAAAATGATTAAATATCATAGAATTGCTTTTTATTATTTTAAAATGGGTTTAACCAGGCATTGGGGGCAAATCTTCAAAGAATAACCCAAAACTTTATACTTTGGTGTGGTGCTGAAGATTATAGCATATATGAGATGTATATCTTTCTGCTTTGCACACAGTCTCTTGGGACTTAGAGCAACTACTTAGTGCCACTTAAAAGCCAGCCTAATGCTAAGTCCTCCTAACCTTCATTTCATAATATTGTCTTGACCTATGTTTTAAATGCATGTGTGTCAGGCTCAAAATAGATGTGACTGGAATTCTTAATCATAGTTTTTCTTTTACAGAAGGCAGATATGGGGAGCCCTGATCCAGACTTAGATCATGGTTTAAGGGCAGGGTGTTTAAGTCTTCGCCATTTTCCCACTGAAAATCTCCCTTCTCCCAAGCTTTTTGCTCTAATTGGAAAAACATATGGGCACACAGGCCTCATTAGTGTTGATTAGTGATGGGTGAACTTACCCTGAGTAAGTAACAGATTCACCTATGTAGACTCGGAGGAGAGTTCTCCTTCACAGCAAACTCTATTTCCATGAAAATGAGCTTTTGAATGATTAAAAATTTAGGGGGCGGGGTGCTGCCAAGGCCTTCTCACAAAGCATGAACGTTGACGAGGGATGCGGCATGGGATTAGGCAAGGATAGGGTTAATCCAACCCATGCAACCCATGCACAGAAATTGCATTGTTTAGATGACCCTCCACATGCTCAGAAGCTTGTGATCAATTTTGAACTTATTAGTGAATTTGTAAACCACCGTTCCATGCTCGTTAAAAAGGTGAGCATTACAAACAGGAGAGGTTCATCCAGCAGGCAGAATAATTATAAAATCTGGCAGCATCAGTTGTATTGATAGGTTATGTTTTCCACAGAAGAAGGAAGCTGTGCATCCTTGTTGGCAAATGGTGGCTTCTCCCCACCCCCAGATATTCACTGCAGAGGGGCAGAGCATGTGTTGCTTTCGTCACCACTGTTAGTTAAGGTTCAGGTTAGTGGTGACTGTACAAGTAGGTGCACAATAACTTGCTAGTTGGCTAGGCTGAACTTTGGATGTGAAAGAAAGGGGAAATACCTAGGAATGAACATGTGGTTTTGTCCTCCTATCCATACAATTTTGCTTACTTTCTCTTCCCATCTCATCAAAAGTTAACCCTTACTCAGCTGACATGGCATGAAGTTGGCTGGGAAAGTTGTGGTGCTGCCTACCATCACAGTTCCTGCTGTTGTCCTTTTAATTTTACGAAGATCCTTCTAGGGCAGGGGTGGGTAAACTCAGGGGTTCTTAGAATCATAGAATAGTAGAGTTGGAAGGGGCCTATAAGGCCATTGTGTCCAACTCCCTTCTCAATGCAGGGTCATTTTCAACTCACAGGGCCCCTGCATGAGACACACTTCTGGTGCTGTCCCGTCAAATTTGGCGGCATTGGCAAAAAAGCAACAAGTCCTGCTGGTGGCAGACAGGTACAGAGCTTTAGAAGGGACAAATTTAGCTTGAAAACAGATTGCCATTTTCTTTTACCCCCGTCGAATTCGACATAGCAGTGGTGGTGCGAGAGGGCAGGGCCACGTATGGACCAGGGATGGCGTGTTGCCTGCCCCTCTTCTAGGGGTATCTGATAGCCTTCTGGAAGCTGGGATCTGCCTCCATTCCTTATTGTTCATTCTTAGTATTGACTCCGTGACTAAATGATTGTCCGGCACATAAAGGTGCATATTTGCCCCAATCCGTTTGGGCTGTACTGATCAATCCATGGGTCTATCCAGTTTAGGATTGCTTACACTATCTAGCTGCTCTCCAGGAACTTATGCATATAAAGTCTGTGCTCTAGCGCTGAGCTATGGGCCCTCCCTGAAACTGGGCAGAGTTTGGCACCAGCCCTAATTATGTTATCATTTGTGGTGCAACTGGGCTATGAGTCACTCTGCACTCCATACCTTTCTGCTGCTGCCAGTGGAATTTGTAGGCTATTGCACTGCCTTTCCTTCTTCCTTAAAGGAGCCTTGTTCTAAAAGACTGGGATGAGAAACAATTCCATGGTGTGGCCACATCTAGATCTGAGATGTTACATACATGTTTGAGGGTGGGCAAATTGATAAACAACAACTGTCCCTGTTCTCCTCATTTTACATACCCTCCCTCCAAACTCTCCAGGGGACCATTAATGTGGGGAAAGGGAAACTTCTTTCGTTTGTTACTTCAATGAAGTTGCCTTGGGAGCAACCTCTTCTTGCCCTTGCTTAGAGATATGCAGGGTTGGAGGATAAAAAAATGGGGTGGGGGAGGGGGAACCAGAAAATTCAAGAAAAATCCATCAAATTTTGCAAACATGGAAAAAATGGGGGAACGTGTGTGGTTTTTTTTAATGGTCCCCCCACTTTTCCTGGTTAATTTTTAGTCCCCCTTTAAAAAAAGATTGTTAAGTAAATACTGACTGCTTATTTCTCCTCAAGTTGCTTTCCTGGCGTCTGATAAAGTAGGTTCTTGCCTACGAAAGACTGTGATCATGTTCAAACAGCATGCTAAGCCATGGTGGTTAAGCATTTGGAGCTCAACTTTGTGGCTTAGTGTGTTGTGTGAACCATTCCTAATCACGGTGGCTATGTAATCACAGTTTAAACATGCTCACTAACCATTTGCTGCAAAAGGCTTAGCGGCCTAACCATGGCTTAGCATGTTGTCTGAACAGGACCTCCTTGTCTTTACTGCAACAGATGGTTGCAGCTATTTTTCTGGAATCAGCCCTGTCTCTTTGTTTCCCTTGTATATGTCTACTTAGGCATGTTCTCTTGCATCTCTTGCTCCTGTGAACTTTGTTCAATTGCATCTTTAGAAATCAGGCAGATAACTAGAGATAGTGGCACTTCATCACTCTTTAATCTGCTTTAAATCTGTCCACTCAGTCTCTTTGGCTTTGCCCTATACTTGTCTGCGGCTTTTGTAAACTTGCATTGGCACTGATGTCTTGCAGGGGAGAAAGCGGTCTTGGCACAGCAGAACAAAGCTGTAACTTGGGCGCCCTTCTCCACTAAAGGAACACAAACCTGTCCAATATCTCCACAAAACTCTGCTTAAAGTAACATCGGCACAAATTCTCAATCCAGCCTTCCCCAATCTGATGTCCCTCCAGATGTGTTGCACTACAACTCCCACCAAACCTAGTGAGCATGCTGGCTAGGGAGAATAGGAATTGTAGTTTGGGACATCTGCTCAGGTTGGGGACGCCTGCCTCGAACCCACATTTTGTATGTGGCTAATATCATAAGAACATAAGAAGGGCATGCTGTATCAGACCAAGGGTCCATCTAGTTCAGCACTCTGTTCACATGGTGACCAACCAGCTGGCCAGGACTGTTGCATTGACAGATGGTTGACTTTTTGGTTGTTGCTTTTGTCTTTTTTATTTTTGTGACCTATGAATGTGAGTGGATGAAACCAGGATGCTTTTTCCCCATCTCCCAAGGCTTGTGCTGAGCACACTTCGAAAAAAGCCAGTCAAGGGGCTCGATTGTGGCTGTGTACTTTCCAGACTTCAACTTCTCTGTACTGAAAGAAGCACAGCAACCTTTATTTATTATTTTACAAATGCGGGGGAACATGCAACTTTTTCATCTCTTTATTTCCCAAGCTTTTAAGATACACTTTGGATAAGCAAGAGCTTCGGCGGGTGAAGATCGTAGCCAGCGATAACCTCTGGGAGCCCATTTCATTCTCCATCTTGCTCGACCATGAGCTCTGTGAAGTGATCGATGTTATTGGGTAGGGCATCTCTTCAAACCCAATCCTTTTCCCATCATCCCTTATGATAACTCCTGGTACATCCTGGAAATGAATGACATTTGAAAAGTGTTCCTTTCTGGAATTTTAAGAGGGCAGTTATAAACATTTGTTCCAGTGCCTCTTTATAGATTTCAAAAGAGCCAGATATGTGCAGATGTGCATAATTGGACCCCGAGAGCCTTTCCCCTCCAGAGAAACATAGGAAGCTGTCTTATGCTGAGCCAGACCCTTGGTCCTTGTAGCCTAGTATTGCCCACGCTGACTGACAGCGGCTCTCCAGGGTTTTAGGCAGGAGTTTTTCCAGCCCTACCTGGAGATGCTGGGGATCGAACCTGGGACCTTCTGCATTTCAAAGCAACTGTGGTGTGTGTGTTTAAAGCTTTTCCCTCCCCAAATTGGGCCTCCCCGTGCTGCTTTCTCTTCTGTGAGGTTCAAAACGTGGTTATAAGGTTAAATATGTGTATGGTACTCCTGCAGGGAGGCAGAAGCACGGGGAGGCATTGGGAGCAGAAAAGAGAGTGGGTAGAGCCCACTCTCCCTCTTGCCACTTTCTGCTCGAAATCGCCTCCTCCCAAAGCAGTTACTTCCCCCCTTTTTCCTGTACAGTGCTTGCATAGGAAGGCCAGTCCACAGTCTGGTTACATATCTTTGTATTTCAAGTGTAGTCAATTCAGAGTTCTAGGTCAGCCTTCCCTAATGTGGCACCATTCCAGATGTTTTGGGCTATGCTCCCATCATCCCCAGCCAGCATGGACAAAGGGAAGTCATGACGGCAGCCCAAAACAGGGCACCAGCTTTAGGTAAGGTTGTTCTAGATAGTAATCTGATTCAGATAATAGTGGGGAGAGATACCTTTTCAAGTGTCGGTAGAATGAGTTTTATTGCCTTATAAAGTTTGGCTTGATTAGCCTAGGGCGGTGTCCATGGATTGGAGGCAAGACTTGGCTGTTCACTGGCTAAAAGTTGCCTTGTCTGTCTCTTTAAAAGCTTTGTGTAGTGGTGATCTCCAGCCATTTCATTTGACAAAACTTGTCCAGTTTCTCAGTGAATGTCTTAGGGCACAGTCTTATGTGTATTTAGACAGAAAATGTCCTACAACGCCAAGCATTCCCTAGCCAGCCAGGACTTTTTTTGGCCTGATTATGCACACGAATGTGCCTTTAAGACAGGAATCATCTGTCTGTGGGTTACAGAAGGGCTTCCTGTTACACCGAGAAGACTGCCACTGGAAGACACTTAGGTACATAGCTCTAGACTTTAGATTAGAAGATAGTGGGTTTTTAGAGAGAGATTTCCTTAGCAGTTCTGTGTTTCAAAAGCATCTTGGTGTGCAACGCAGTGAGGCTGCTGTTGAGCAGCCTTAGTCATTCAGGTCTTTTGCATTTTGGGTAGGAATAACCACTGAGAGCTACTATAGCAGCAAAAAGACTGACCTGTGAACCAGGACGTGTCTAATTTAAATCTTTTCTCTCCTCCGAACTCACTAGGAAGCCAAAGGGGAGGCTGAAATTAAGAAAGAGTATGGAAAGGCTTGCCAAGTGCAGTATGGGAATGATAATGATAATACTGACCTCCTTATAACGTTGTTGCAATGATTACCAGGATAATGTATGTGAAGCACTTTAGAATGTTCAGAGTGCTATGTAAATATGAAGCACTGGCATTACTTTTCCCTATTAAAATGTGTGGGGTGTAAATGGCAGCCTTCGATAGTGTTCATAAGTCCATGAAATGTGCTTGGGTCTTCTGGGTCATGGATTGACTGTGTGCTGCATTCAAATAGGTTGATATAAACCAAGGGTGGAGAACCTCTGGCCCGGGGGCCAAATCCAGCCTCTGGTGCTCTCAAGATGGATGGGGTTTCACTCCCCCTGAAGACACAGGTCCACAGCTTGGGTGTACTCCTGGATTCAGCCCTGAGCCTGGATGTCCAGGTTTCGACGATGGCCAGGAGTGCATTTGCACAGTTAAAGCTTGTGTGCCAGCTGCACCCATTCCTTGAGATGTTAGTTACATCCCGTTTGGATTACTTTAATGTGCTCTACGTAGGGCTGCCTTTGAAGAGTGTTTGGAAACTTCAGCTGGTTCAAAGAGCTGCGGCCAGATTGTTGACCAGGGCTGGCTAAAGGGAGCATACAATGCCCCTGTTAAAACAGCTCCACTGGCTTCCAGTCTGTTTCCGGGCACAATTCAAAGTGCTGGTTATGACCTACAAAGCCCTATACGGCTCGGGTCCAGGATATCTGAAAGACCGTATTCTCCCTTATGAGCCTGCCCATCCCCTGAGGTCTTCAAGGGAGGCCCTTCTATCTGTCCCACCACCATCACAGGCACGCCTGGTGGGAATGCGGGAGAGGGTCTTCTCGGTGGCTGCCTGGGGGTTCTGGAACTCTCTTCCCAGGGAAGCTAGACTGGCTCCCTCGGTGTGCTTTCAGAGGCAGGCTAAAACTTTTCTATTTCAGCAGGCCTTTGGGGAGTAGTTCAGACCTTTGTGGATATACTTCTTATAGTTTGGATTTTTTAATTATGTGTATTTAAAATGTTTAAAATATTTTAAAGTTGTACTATGTTTAATTATATTTTAAATTTTTGTATATCTCTATTTGTTTTAACTGTACATGTTTTAATTTGTAAGCCGCCTTGGGTCCCAGTATTGGGTAAAAGGCGAGATATAAATAAATATAAATATAATAATATTAATAATAATAATAATAATGGTCATGCCCTTTTCCTCTATTCCGATTCCTGTTTCCCCAAACACCAGTCATTGGGTGTCTTCCTGGCTTTTGTGCTTCTCCTAAGGCTTAGTTACTGGCAGTAAGAGCTTTAAGCTAAAATATGCAGGTATTTTTTGGGGTAATTTTTGGCCCCACCCTATTTGCCTTCAGCCCTGGGACGCGGCCCCTAAAAGTTTATCCATAATTGAATTTCACTGAAAGAACTTTCCCTATCCCTGAAATAAACAAATAAGAAAAGTTCTAAAACCAGTGGATGTTCATTTATTTATTAAACTCTTTCCAGAGGTGCTTTGAGCAGGAGACCTTCTTTAGGGGAAAAAGGCTAACAAAAATTATCACTGCAAAAAAAGGCGTGATGCTCTGCCATTCTGAAAAAAAGTTTAATTCTAATTTAATAAAATGTATGTAGAGTGCTTGCTTGGAATTAAAATGACTTCTTCTCTCTCCCTCTCTCTTTGGGATTATGCAGAGCTCACTACCCAGGCACAACAACGGTGCCTTCTGCCTTGTTAACCCAGAAGAAACTCTGGTCTTCAGAGGACTACAGCACTTTCAACGATGAATTGGGTGCCGGATGCTGGGCTCGAATCCTGAACCAAAATTTCGTGGAAGGGAGCATGACTGCGTATGTCTTGGCATGCTTGGTGATATAGATGTGTATATATAGCTAGTACTGTGACATGCATGTTGTCTAATAAAGATTTGTCTAATTTCCTGTTATTAGAAGTAGTAGCTGTTGGATTAGTATTTCTAACTAACTAAGAGATTGGAGCCCCCTTGTCTATCTTCTGCTCTTCCGACCATAGCCTGGCAAGGTTGGAGGAGGATGGAAGGATTTTGCCACCTATTTTTCCTCCTCCACAAAATAAAAAAGTCAGACAGACAGCCCCTTGAGCTCATCTAACTCACTTACTGGTATGGACAGGTGACAGAGTGACCATAGGAAACCTGTGAATACTGCCTTCTGCACTCCCCTCCATCCCCCACCGACCAGAATTCCCCCCCTCCAATCTATGGGCCTCTATGGGCTGTCTGAGGTTGCTGTTTTGAACTTGGAAAGCACCCAGGGCCGTAGGAGTGACTATGGCCTCTGGAAGGGAATCTGAAACATCAAATGGTCCCTGGGATGCCCTGAGCAATCTCAACCCCTGACTCAGGAAAACAGTCAGATCAACTTTTACTTTTCCTCCCACTGCCAGCTGTGGGATGGACTGATTTTTCCTCCGTCTGTGGACAGAGGAAAAGTAGTGGAAGCTGTGCTTCCCACCGCATGTTCGCCATGTCTGCTTTTGCCAATATTGGACTGTTCTTTAAATCCCTGTAGGTTTAAAACTTGTATTTCTTGACAACCAGGTTAGATTTTCTCCAAAATGGAAATGGTTGCAAGCAGAGGATATTATTGCTCTGATATGATCTTACTTCTGCTAGAACATTTCTTTGCGTAACTCTGATTTTCTCCCCGCTCCCCGCTCCCCCCATCCCCCTTCAGCACTATTGCTTGGAATTTAGTGGCCAGTTACTATGAAGCGTTGCCCTTCGGCCGGAGCAGTTTGATGACAGCACAAGAACCGTGGAGTGGGCATTACACTGTGAATTCTCCCATATGGATCACCGGTACATTTCTGAAATTGGGATATACCTTTTTCAATTGTGTCTTTTCTTAGATATTAAATGCATTTTCATTCACTGCTTGGCAACATTTTGCTGCTTATGATATAATAGCTTAAGTTTATTGAACCATCCATTCTTTGTAATAGGAATGACCATCCCATGTACGTTGAGACAGAAATTTGGATTGCACCCTTAGTTACTTGTTAAGAGTTGGAACCTAGTTTGTTTCAAGCTGTATGTTGAAGCTTGCATGAGCACTGTAGTCTTTTAGAACCACAACTGATTTTAAAAAATGGACACATTTTCCATGAGAAACGCTTGCTGTTTAAAGATTTGAAACTTTTTGTCCTCTCAAGGTTGAGAAAGTATACTGTCCTCTTTCTCATTCCCAGGGGCTGATTTCTGGTTTAGCCAATTCTGAATGGGAAGAAATTAAGATTTACTTTTAGGGCACAATCCTATGCACGTTTAGACAGAAAAAAGTCCTACAATTCCCAGCATTTCCTAGCCAGCAATGTCTTCAAATTATTCCAACATAGGGACTTCCTTATGACCAGCACCCAATGACAATTTGAAATTAACAGTGCTATCCTAAGCGTGTCTACTCAGAAATATGTTTGTTTGAATTCAATGGGGCTGAGTCTCAGGCAACTGATTATAAGGTTGCAGCCTAAGTAGGGGAATATACACTGATGCACACTGGGGAATTTTGCATTTTCTTTTTTCCAGCGTAGCTCTTTTCTGCTTCATTCTGTCTTGGCCCAGCCTTGCCCTCACAGGAAATTAAAAATGAAGATGTCCATGATAGATAGGTCAAAGCAAGAATTAAAAATGAGGTGTCCATGTTAGATAGGTCAAAGCAGACTAGAACAGTTTATTTTCATAAGGTGAACATGAAATGCCTATGTTTGGGTGCAGCAGGTGTAGGCAATTTGTGGCTCTCCAGATATTTTGGCCTATAAATCCCATCAGCCCTAGCCAGCATAGCCTATGGTAAGAGATGATGGGAACTGGAGGCCAAAACATATGGAGGGTTGCAAATTTCTCAAATGGAGTGTAACTATTCATATTTGAGGAATGGTCGGATGTTCATTTGGATAGAGAAAAGCCTCCTTTAACACGATGTGTCTAGTAGAGGGATTAATTCACTTTACAGATTAACTGTATGTCTGATATACTTATATCCAGATTATTTAAGGTCAGCCTAATTGTTATTTAAGAGAAATTTAGTAATTGCATTTAAAAAAAAATATGAATTATTTTTTTTATAAATAAAACACCTTCTTCTTTTTTGGACATAGCACACACAACCCAGTTCACACAACCAGGCTGGCACTACTTGAAGGTAGATGGGCATCTGGAAGCAGGTGGCAGCTATGTGGCTCTTACTGATGGACAAGGCAATCTTACTATCATCATTGAAACAATGGTAATGTTCTTTGTCAAACCCACCTAATTCAGAACTGATTTCCAGCCTTAATAGCTGTGGTTGTGTAATAGCACGAGCATTTTGGAACTATATGCTTCTGATTACATATATAGCTGTTGATTCAATGAGGCTTTTTGCACAACACGTGCACAACTCAGTGGTTGAATGTGGGTTGCTTTGAATTATGGGTTGTTTGTTGAACCCTGAATGCAGATAGCATAGCTTGTGGCTTTTTTTTTTTTTAACAAGCCATCTTGAGAACCCACAGTTTGTTGTTGGGTTGTTCAGAGTGGTTAGGCCACCCTGCTTGCATTCGGACAACATGCTAACAACCCTGCAGAAAATGTGCTACATTCAGACAACACACTAACCCATGGTTCAATAAACAACCCATGGTTCAAAACAACCCACACTGAACCGCTGAGTATGGGTTAGTATGTTGTGTGAACAGCTCACCGGAAAGGGCAACAGTTTAAAAGTCTTTGCATTTTAAGTATGTTTGGCATTGTCACTGAAATTGAACTATGACTTTAGACAAGTTGCTGTCTTCTAGTGTCAGCTGCTGCGTCTGCACTATGGGGATAAGTTAGTACTGTACAGTGTTACCGGGAATCATTCGGAAAGGAATTGAAAATAAAACTTCCAATATCAGAATGCTTTTATATAAATATGTGGTGTGACCATACTTGGAGTAAGGTGTACAGTTCTGGTTACCACACATCAAATGATACTGTAGAGTTGGAGAAAGTGCAGGAAAGGACAACCAAAAGGATCCAAGGAGCTGGTTGAGGAAAGGTTATGTCTGGAAAAGTTTAGTTTAGAAAAAGAGGAGAGTGAGCGGGGACATGATAAGAGGCATATAAAATTATGCATGGTGTGGAGAAAGTCTCTTAGTACTTGAACTTGGGGTCATCTAATAAATCTGAATGGTGGGAGATTCAGAATGGACACAAGGAAGTACTTTTCCACTCAGTGTGAAGTTAAACTATTGAATTTGTTAGGAAAAGATGAAGTGATGGCTGCCAATTTGGATAGCTTTAAAAAGGGGTTAGGCAAATTCATGTAGGATAAAAAGCTATCAATGGCTACTAGTCATGTTGTTTATATATTTCCTCCAGTAACAGAGGCGGTATGATTCTGTATACCAATTGCTCTGAAACACAGGCGGCTGGGTTTTGCACTCATGTGCTCCTAGTGGGCTGCCTGCAGGCAGGTGGTTGGCCGCTGTGGGAACAGAATGGTGGAGTAGATAGGCCTCTGGTCTCATCTGGGACAGCTCTGATCTTGAGCAGAGCATATATACCACTGCAATAAGGTATGTGAAGTGCTTTGGGCTCTCCAAAGTGCTGTACTAATGCTAAGCATGATTATAAAAGCACTATGTCTATACCTGGCACTTTTCAAGGAATGAGAAGACCACATGGGGCTTATGAACATTTATTTTTCCATGGCCAGTGTTGGTTCCTTATTGTGTTCTTCAGGAAATAAGGCCTTTCATTGTGATCTGTGGACTGCATAACATTGAATTCTGTGGTCAGTAGCACAAAGCTGGGTTGTATTTGTGCTAAATTATATGGTTTGAGGAGGCTTGTAGGCATGATGTCCTCTCCCCATTCTCAATATTTATTTATTTATTGCATTTATATCCCACCTTTTTTCCTCCAAGGAACCCAAGGCAGTGTACATAATCCTCCTCTTTTCCATTTTATCCTCACAACAACAACCCTGTGAGGTAGGTTGGGCTGAGAGTCAGTCCAAAACCACCCGGTGAGCTTCCATGGCCAAGTGGGGACTAGACTCCCAGTTCAGCACTGTTGACCACTACACCACACTGGTTCTAGGCAAGGAGTCTAGTTTCTTCTTCTTTGCTGGTTCAGACCATCATGGATTTTAGCCAATTTCCAAGAACCTTTCCCCTTCCAAACAGCTAGTGCCTCCAAGATGGAGTTCTAATCATGATGTTGATATGAGATACTCTTGAACAGGGGTGTTTGGCCTCAGAGGTGTTCCAGTTAGCTACGTCCCCTTCCCCTGGCTCCACCCCCTTCTCCCAACCAACGGATTGTTTGATGGTCTCCTGGCTTTTGCACATTTTCCCCCAGTGTAGAAGACTGAAGTGCCGCTAAGGCTTAGTTACTGGCACTAAAAGCTTTAGGCTAAAATATGATGTCACTTTTGGCCCTGATCCTTCACTGGAACCGTCAAGAGCCTCTCCGAAATTGAACTGGCCGTCCGGCTGAAAGTGCAACTTCCCTGCTCTTAGACATTATTTGGATACATGTGGAGGTTCAGGATTCCAGCCACTCCATTCCATTCCCTCCTACATCAGTGAGTCAGGAAGTATTCCATGGCCAATAAACATGTTCAGGCATTTTGTGAATTTATCCCATCTCCCTTTAGTCCCCCCCCCCACCTTTTTTTTTTTTTGGTATTTCCACAAACTCTCTAGCTTCAATAAAGCCTGCTAATGCCTCCCCTTTTGCATGTGGTGCCATTTTAGATGCATAAGCTAAGGCACCTGCAGCCTGAATGTTGAAAATAAAAGGAATTATGATGCTATCTTGAATGGTGATGTTCCTTACCGTTCATTTTCAGACTCACAGCCACTCCAAGTGCATCAGGCCACCACTAGTCCCCTTCTCTGTGTTTCCCCAGAAAGCATCTTTCCACCTCAAAGGATCCTTTGTAAGTAAATGGCAGGCACTTCCTTTGGTGCCTGTCTCATTTGTGTACTGTCACTATACTGTGCACACTAGGAAAGACAATCAGAATGATATCATGTCATGATTTGTGCTTGTATGTGCATATGTAAGAATTATATTGATCTGGTTTTATGAAGTTCTACCGAAAAGTAAAATGAGGGTAGACTTACAGTCCTCCATGCTTGGTTTCTGTGTGTGTGTGTGGAATTCAAAACCAGAAATATCTGCTGAGTCTGTTTTTAGGACTCCCCCTCCTTTGACAACTGTCTAACGTAGCCACAGCTAAGAAAAAAAGGAAGCAAAAAATGGGTGGTGTGCACTTTTATATGAAAAAAGGGTGCTGCTGACTTGAAGGGGGGCACCCTCAATGGTTGGGTGAGGCCTTGAAACTGTGTGGATCATGTGAGTCAGTGGGTGATCTTGGGCACTTTTCCTCACCTGTCAAACTCTTACCCTGGTGATCTCCAGGATTTAAAGGGTTGCCCCTACCCTTGGGAATCCCCCCTTCTAGTGCACCCACCCCCGAGTCAGCACCAACAGTTTTTGATAGAAAAGGGCACACCACCCTGTTTTTCACTCCCAGTCACATTAACGGCTTCTAGTTTGACAGCTGGAAGCACTTACTGCGTTTGGGTAGCAAAAAAATGGGGTGGTGTGTTGGGCACCCTGAAAAACTGTTGCTGGGGGTTCAGGCAAGTGGATATTCTTAGCAAAGCACCCCCAGGGGTCCAGTCAACCTTTTGAACCCTGGGAATAACCCTGCTAATAGGTGATCTACACCCCATTTCCCTACATGTCAACTGCCAAAGGCTGCCAAACCAGCCTCTATATAGTCTAGCCTTGCCTGCTTCCTTGTATGGTTGACAGCTCCAACATACAGTAATCTAGCCAAGGCAAGCCTCTATAGTTTGGATAGCAGCAGCAGTTGCGCAACTGTGAATAACACTTAAAAAAGGATGTATGTGTATGGCGGTGGGGTTGTGCATATTCCACAGGGCTGGGAAAAGGCCCAAAAAAATTTCCAACCTCCATTTTTGTTAAATAAATAAATAAAAATAAAACTCTGACAGCGATCAGAATCACACATGGAATGGGGATGGGGGACTTGGTGGCAGATAAGAGGAGTTCTGCTGACAAATCCCTTTGGATACCGGGTAGAGCTGGCTGGAGGACCCAGGAGAAAGGAGGGGGGAACAACTCTTGACAAACCAACAATGTGCAGCTTGTCACCCATGATGGCTTGGTGTCTCATGCGGATGTGCCCCTTGACTAAAATGGTAATCTCATGCTGTGCTAGATGTTTCTGAGGGGATGAATTGGTAGTTATTGACATTCTTTAGTAAATTCTTGGGCTGTTATAAGGTGAATCTAATGTATGTGTTCTCTCTCTCTCTCTTCTCAGAGCAAACTGAAATCTCTTCAGATGTGGTATTCTAAGCTGGAATTTACATCTGCCAACTTCACTTTGTTTGAGTACCTTGGGCCCAAAAATGTGAGGGTACCTTAATTTATAGGGCAAACATTTTTAACTGCAGAATGGACTTGCATTGTCTACTGTATATGTAGCATTAAATGTATACAAGTAAAGAGTGTTTCACTTCCCTGGGTGTTACCTTGTATAGAACTATACCTATAGTATAAAGGGAAAGAGGAGGCAGTTCTGTTCAATGCGTGCCATGAGATGTACCCAGATCTGGAGGGTTTTCACCTCTGTCATGTCATTGCAGAGGAGATGGAATGTTTGTGGTTTTAGTGAGGCATCTGAAATGGGAAGGAGACTTGCAAGTCTGAGTTCCGCCCCCATCTTCACTGTCATATCTGACCTGTGCTTGGTGCCTTATGCTTTTATGAGCAGCTGCAGTTCTGCCTCTGTATATTTAACATTTGGAGAGTAATTTACCTTTAACAAAACACATGATGAGTACCTTGGGTCCCAGTATTGTGAAAAAGGTGAGATATAAATAATAATAATAATAATAATAATAATAATAATAATACACAAAGTATTTACAAGGCAAATGCTGCAATTCTTAGCACTTTTAAAACTTGAGTAGTCCTATCAATAAACATTGCCCCAACATAATCAGATGCCAAATGCTGCCCCTGTTTACTGTATAACTAATTCACTGATGTCTCATGACTGACATTTAATGTGTCTTTAAACTTGTCTAATACATTGTAGTTTAGCAGCAAACTGTTGTGTTTAGAGGTGTAGCTTAAGCTTAGTAAACCTGTTTAGAATATTGTATTGGATCCAGACTTTTTAACGTTTTATTCATTTTATTTATTTTTAAATCAGTTATAAGTAAATCACTTAAAATGACACATTCAAATTAAGCAAATTTAAAATTTTATTTTTTGTTTTGAACTTTAAAAACAATTAAAAACCTTTAGAACGTCACTACCAGCAGAATAAATGTCAGGAGAGAATTTTAAAAGCAGAGTGTGGGGTAATGCAACTAATATACTAAAAAGACACGTGGAACACTTTTTTTAACACCCCGCCTAAAACTGAACAAAAACAGAGGTCAGACTAACTTACTTTGAGAGAGAGAAAGCCGCATAGGTTTATTATTTATTTATTATAAATAAAATGAACGCTAATTTTTTTTTAATTGGGGTACTGCCACAGAGAAAGCCCTATCCCATGTTCCCACCAACTTAACTACTCATAGTGCTGGAACGTGCAGATGAGCATCCAAAACAGATATTGAACTATAGGCAGATGGCAGTCTTTCAGACTTTTGTTATATTTAGAGTAGACTCATTGAAATATATTTAGAGTAGACTCATGGCAAGTAAGCCATGACTGAGGTACCATTGGTTTCAGTAGTCTACTATAAGCATGCTGGCTTAGGCATGCTGGGGATTGTAGGACTTTTTTTCCCCTTGTTCTAAACATGCTTGGGATTGTGCCCTAAATCTGGATCCAATCCATTAGTCCGAAGCAGGATTCCTGTGTTACTTTGTCAATCCATGGTGTGCTCCCAAGATGAAAGATTTCTCTGTATTTTCTGCCTCTAATGAATCATTCACTCACCCTCTTTCTATGCAGGTCTGTGAAGGGGTCTTGACTCTAAATCTAGATCTGGATGAGGTCTATACGTTGACAACCCTGACAACAGGCCAAAAAAAGCCTTTCTCAGATCCGCCACCATCCCAATCTTTTCCGTCCAATTACAAGGATGATTTCAATATCCGTAAGTCGGTACTTGAAGCCATTTGGGTGGAATTCCTTAAATTAGGAGTATTGTTTAGTGTGTTGGGCTTTGTCTAGGACAGGGCTTTTATCAATAGCATTAATTCTCATGCAGACATGATAAAGGACAATTGGAAACCTACAACAGTAAATGTGATCGACCTGGAATGGACAATCCATGCCCAACCGCTGCTGAATTTCTTTCTGCAGACTTCCAGCTTTGGAAAATACTTTTCTGATCTCATGAGGTCACAAACGGTCATAAGTGATGGGATTTTTATCCACCAGAGCCTTTATAGTCACCTGAAAATTAGGAATGAGGATCCTCAAAGGACTTCAGTTGACCTTTCCTGGGGGGTTTTCTGGTGTGCCCTTCAGCTTGATGACTGATAAAGAAACACTGAGTTAAGACAAGCAATGTGAAGCCTTGGGACCCCCCCCCCCCCCCCATTGAAAAAATGGAGAAAAAAAACTATTTTTAAAGGGTTTTTTCTTGAATTCTCGCCCCCTGGGATTTTTGGAAAATTGGATAAAACTGTTCCCCCCCTTCCCTCCCCAACACTTCACATGTTTAGTTTAAGACAATCTGTTGCCAAATTGGGGGAGACTGGCAAACCAGTTTTGCAGTAGATCTGGGGCTGTGGCCTGTAGTCACTTGGAAAATGTTTGTTTGTGGGGTTGAGAAAATATATTGTTTCTCTGAAGCGGAAACATTTGTGGATGTGAGGGACTGAAATAATGAATTATCTGTTCTCCATCTAGGAAACCCACCTTTCAGTGAGGCTCCAAACTTTGCTGATCAAACTGGTGTGTTTGAGTACTTTGTAAACGCTTCTGCTCCGGAGGAGCACGTCTTTACTCTCCGACAGGTGGTCACTCAGAGGCCGATAACCTGGGTTGCTGATGCAGACAACACCCTCACCGTTATAGGCAACTATAAGTGGTATGCAATGGAGTGCAGCTCGATGCGTTGAATTTACAGTTTCGAGCAAAGTTTGCCATGGAATCTGATAATAGCAATGAGCTAGTTAATTGCAGTATGCAACTTCTCAACTTACCTGAATGCAAATGGGAATTCTTTGCTGTTCAGTTATAGGTTCTTTTCCCCCTTTGTTTGCGCTGTTATTGTGCCCACATAAACCAAGCGTTACATGCCGACAAATTCAATGTAATCCAAGACTGCCACCTGCTGCCCACTTCTATGGAAAGAGTATCTGACGAAAGCAATATGTTGGATAAAGAGAACTGAACATGAGTCATTTTACTTAGAGAAAACGGCCTTGGGCTATGGTTTTGGAATTGAGTGTGTTACAGGAATGTAGCTTTTTCCCCCCCTCAACAGGATCAAATCTCGTTTATCTGTGAGTGTTGCAGGCTTGTAAATAAACCTGCTGTATCTGCTCATCCTGTCGCACTACAATTAATTTATTTTTAAAGTATGTGTTGTAAAAATATTTTCTGGGTGGCTTGCAATCAAATATAGTAGGACAGGGGCTACAGCTTCACAGTCGTAGGACTTTTTTCTGTCTAAACATGCATAGGATTACACCCTTAACATATCTTGGGATGCCAAGAAGAATGTAGTTATGTTGGCTATATATTGATAATTGTCAGTATAATGATCAAGCGGAGTAGTATGTTTTATTTCTTGAATCGACCATGGCATGTGTTACATCACAGTTTTTCTCCTGTGCTTTTTATTTCTCTGTTAAGAAATAGCATCTGTGTGTATGGGGGAAAAGGTGATGGCCCACCAGGGGAGAGGTTTGATCCTTTCTCCCTTTGCTATTTTCTGTTGAGAAACACCCCCTCCCCTGCAATAAATGTAACCTTCGAGGGGGAAATAGCAAATTGGTGGGGTATTTTCAATGGGAAACTAACTCCCAAGGATTGACCCCACCCCAGGGCCCCACAGTCATGATCCAGATCACGTTCTCCCTCTTTCCCTCCCCTCCTCACACCCATGGGGACAATTTCTAAAAGCAAAAACAAGCATGGGAGAGACTATCACTTCATTAACCTATCATATATTAGGGCCTTATTAGTCAAAGATGCATACACGTAGAACTCTCTCTCTCTCTCTCTCTCTCTCTCTCTCACACACACACACACACACACACACACACACACACCCCTTTCAAAATTTGACCCTTCATTCTCCCTGTGTTGATAACTACATTGTCTTTTGCAGGGTAAACCTAACAATAACTTGCGACATTTATATAGAATCGGATAAAGGAGGCGCGTTTGTTGCAGGGAGAGTTAACAAAGCTGGGACATACGTCAGAGGGGCCAGAGGTGTTTTCTTCTGGGTACTTCCTGATGGCACATATCGAGTCACTGGTGATCTCTGTGAGTAACGTTTGAATCTATTTTACATGCCTATTAGATAGCTGCAGTTGGCACTTTATCCTGAGTTCATGCAGAGTGGCATTCTTAGGTGCTTGATGCTTGGACTGCCAATCCATTATGCAATAGTTTGAATTACTAGTGTTGCTATATCGTAGATCAGGAATAGGTTTCTCTTTGGATTTTTTCTCCAGCTTGGTTTCAAGCCAAAATGCTTTTGCTAGGTTATCCAATGGCAATTATAACTGGTTCAGAGGCCATCAAATCCAAGTCAACCTAGAACTGTTCTGAATGGTTCTTATTTGTAATCTTAAGCACCCAAGTGTTAAGGGAAGACTAACATTTAAAATAGCAGGTTACGTTTTCCTTGGTCAAAAAACCTTCCCATATGGTTTAGCATTCAGCCTAGAGAGGGATGAATCCGTCAAGCTCAGATTTGCTTCTGTTCTAAATTTTTCAAGTTCTGTTTTGTCCCCGCATTGGGTTTTGAAAAAAATGGTTTGGATTTTTGAAAAGAAAATGCTTTTGTGTATGCATTTTTAAAAAGCGATTTTCCAGGGAATAAAGCATTTTTGTGTATTGTTTCTTTACTATATACTTTATTGTAGGCATTTTTGAAAATGTGCACGTTTTTTGTGCGCACTTTCCCCTTCTGAACTACATTGCAAACTTTAAAAATGTACAGATTTTGATGGTAAGCTGTGTTCTGGTTTGCATTTAGGTTCAGGGTGCGAATTAGGGAAGTGTGAATTTGGGACATTAGCATTAAAATGCAATCCCAACTAAATGCGAACCCAATGAATGCCTCACTTATCCCAATGAATACCTCACCCATCTCTAGTTTATTTATTAATTATCTATTACATGTATATCCTACCTTTTTTGCTCCAAGGAACTCAAGGCGGCATACATAATCCCTCTCCATTTTATCTTCACAACAACCACCCTGTGAGGTAGGTTGGGCTGAGAGTCTGTGACTGGCACAGAGCCACCCAGTGAGCTTCCATGGCTGAGTGGGGACAAGAACTCGGATCTCCTGACTCCCAGTCCAACACTCTAGCCACTACACCTCGCTGGTGTAAAAGTATGGTGAGGGGCATGTGTACAAACCCGTCCTCCAACTTCTCTGTGCATCTGGCTCCTCTAAAGACCTTTGCACGTTTAGCATTAACATTTGAAGGGGGCTTGTAAACACGTTCAGCTGATGTGCTTTCAAACTTCCCCGCCATTGGGAGCCCTGGTAAAGCCTAGATAAGCAGGGGAAGAATATGTGGTTATTTCAAGTACATATACTTTGGCGGAGTTTACAATAAGCTTTAGAGACCAGGCGAATGATCCAAAGGCTTCCTGGAAAAGGTGAGTTTTGAGGAGGGACTGAAAGGAAATAAAAAGTGGAAGCATAAGTGGCAGAAAGGTAAAATGGCTGGAGTCGTTTCAAGGATCAGGAGAGTTGGATGGCAGAGGGTCATGGAGCTGGGCAAGCGAAGGTCCCAGGAAGGGATGTGTCAGGATATAAGCGCAGAGAGGCATGGTCAGGCAACGTTGTCAAAGTGGTGACCGTATGCGCAGAAATCCCAAGCCTTGCGAAGCTTAAGAAGTGGAATGGATTCTGTAAAAGTATGTAGGCAGTATCTCTGGTTGGAATCTCTACTCAGCCAGGAGCCTAAGTGAGTGACCTTGCACAAGTATGTTTCTCTCTCTCTCTTTCTCAGCCTAACCTAACTCACAGGTTGTTGTAAGGATAAAATAGGGGAAACCACAATGTGCCACTCTGAGTTCTTTCAAGGGATGATGATGATAAATAATATGAAGGGTATGCCAAATATTTCTGCTCTTTCAGTTTAATTTTAATAACATGAAATTATATACACAAACATGCACACACTTAAGGCACAATCCTATGCATGTTTAGACAGAAAAACGGCCTACAACTCCCAGCATGTCCTAGACGGCTGTCTGCCTGCCTAAATTTGCAAAGGATCGTGCCCTTAAAAATCAGTACAAGAGTACACAGACTATTACAACTGCAGTGTCATGTAAATGTGGAAAAACAAGTCAATTAATGAGACTCTGCTCGTTATCAATATTTAGAAAAATACATTTTCTTGAATATGATGTATTATTTGGTTTATACCTCCATGTGAAGGAACAGGCATCATAATGTTTTTTTTTCTGCACCCAGGTCCTGGAACTTAAGTGAAGTAATAATTCCTGTATATGGGTCCAGTCGAGATTTAACTAAGTCACGTCTTATTTATTTCAGTAGGTCTACTGTGAGTCTGACAGTCTGGATCCAGCCTAGTAACTCAAGGGTAGGCAAACTGGTATCCTAAAGACATTTTGGACTACAACTACCATAACCTCTGACTATTGGCCATGCTGGCTGGGGCTGGTGGAAGTTAAATTTCCAAAACATCTAAAAGGCACCAGGTGGCCTAACCCTGCTATAACTCCAAGTAAAATTTATGGCCATTTGACCTGTTCATAAATGAACTATCAGTTCTAAATCCTCAGGTAGAGCTTTATATTTAACAGCACAGGATGGAATAACTAACTGGATCCAAAGGTATATCGTATCCTCTCATGTTTTTAAGGTTGTTCACAATAGAGTTCCGTGATCAGATAATTTCAGGGCATGTCCAGAATACAGCTAATGTTTTAAAGTATAATTTGTTTGCAGTGGGTGAAGATGTCTTGATGAAAGGGCTATCTGGAGTGCGGCCTAAAGCGTGGCATACACTCACCCTGATTCTTACGGTAAGCACTGACAGTAGAGTAAAATTAATTTTGGAAGATGGCAAGAGATTATGACACTTGAACTCTAAAATATGTATAGTCCTCAGGAACTCCCTGTGAAAAGCAATTATTCTCTTACAGATGGAAAATCTGTGTCAAAGTGGGGGCAACCCTTTTGAGAGTACTAGCAAGGGTTGAGTAATAACAAGTGGGAACAGCAGCAAAACGTTGCAGCAAAATGTTCCTGTGTCTTTTTTTCAGGATACCCCACTCTATTCTCTAACGCACATCTGTGCTCATGAACAGTTTTCCTTCATTTTTTTGACTGCTGAGCTTGCTTTGTCCTT
Source organism: Anniella stebbinsi (assembly GCA_029215795.1). Taxonomy (NCBI): domain Eukaryota; kingdom Metazoa; phylum Chordata; class Lepidosauria; order Squamata; family Anniellidae; genus Anniella; species Anniella stebbinsi. The sequence continues at coordinate 344,783,419 of JARDYH010000001.1, read as the reverse complement.
ATGTTTTGGAATTCACCCCTCCCCACTTAGGATTTCCTTCCCCTGATGTGTTTATGTGTCTGGAAACCATGAGGTCTCCCTAAGCCTGCTAATACATGGAATTGGATCAGCGAATCACCACCAAACTTAACAGCTAAAGCCAAGACTCGTGTGTGCAGATGGTGCCGTTTCTACAAATGAGTTTGATATTAATATACAGGATTTCCATGGGGAAATGCTCATCTGTTGCGGCAAAAGCAACCCTAGAGCTTTGTGGCACCTTAAAGTCTAACATGTATTATAGCATAAGCTATTATTATCTTCTAGAGCCCAGTTTATCAGAAGTATGAAGTTGGCAAGTGCATATGGCTGTAGATGGGGGTGGATGAAAGCAGTAAGATCAGAGGGGAAGTGAAATACAAAAAGACTGACAACTAAATTTAAAATTGTTACACTGACCATTCACAAGCTGCTGGTAATGCAAATATCCAGGCACTTGTAAGCTAATCAACACCTATAAAGACCCATTATTTTGATTAATACCACTGGTGATAGAACTGAACTACTTGATAAATTGTAATTCAACATTTTTTATGCTTGAGTTTCTGTTTGTTTGAAATTCTTTTGTTCAAGAATGACCTCATTAAGGTCAATAAAAGTATATCCTTGGGGTGCAGCCTAGGAGTAATTCCCATGTTTCTTTCTAAAACCTGGCTCATGCAACCTGCAATGTCGCATTTGAGCTAAGTAGCCTTGTGGCCTTTTTTCTTTACATTCTAACCTTCTAAAATTGAACGAGCAATGCTGGGTTGTCCAGGGGGTGGGGAGGGGGACAACAGCATTTGGAGGTTTTGTGCTTAACTTGCCTTGCAAGATTTTTTCTTCTCATGCTTAAAAGGAATGCTGAGCATCCCAAACTTTTGTGTGGTGTGAGGAATCTCAGTGGGCCCAAGGCACTTGATTATTTGATATGTACAATTTGTGCTGCACCAGATCCTGGAAGGGAAAGTAACTTAATTTTGTTTAGAAGATCAGATAAAGTGAAATGAATCTGAAATGTTAGTATACTTGGTGCAAGTCTCTACGTTTTAATGGGGCCAGACATAAGTTTGGCAAAGTACTCCCTTTGGCTTTGAATTTGGTAGTGATTTGGGTTCCAGCTCCATCTATGTAATGTCAAGCAAACATCTTGGAGTCTCAGTCAACATTCTGTAAATTGGAAGAAGCAAGGCTCCCCCACCCCTGCCCCTCATCATTTCATTTCATTTCTATACCAGCCAATAGCCAAAGCTTTCTGGGCAGTTTACAACAATTCATAAGATAATAAACTACGGCATAAAAATATAAATATACAAATAGTTTCAATAGAATACTAGACCTATTGCAATGGGTGGCATAAACTCCCCATCATATGCCATTAAATGCTTTGTAGTAGAAGGCAGTCTTAGCCTGATGCCAAAAAGATGACAGTATTGGTTTGAGGTGGGCCTGATGGGGAGCACGTTCCACAGTTGGGGTGCCACCACTGAGAAGACCCTTTCTCTTGTTGCCACCCTCCGAGCCTCCCTAGGAGGTAGCACTCAGAGGGGGCCCTGAGAATCTTGATCATAGTATATTCTGGTCGGGAGAAGCATTCTGTATTGCGTTTCTGAACTGTATAAGGCTTTATAGGTTAAAACCAGCACCTAGAATTGGGCTCGGAAGCATACTGGCAGCCAATACAAGCGAGCTAGAATTGGTCTTATGTGCTCAGATCTTCTGGTCCCAGTTATTAATCTGGCTGCTGCATTTTGCACAAGCTGCAGCTTCTGAACATTCTTCAAGGGCATTGCAGTAATCTAACTTGGAGTTTACCAGGTTGTTCTTGTCCAGCTAAGGGCATAGCTGGGCCACCAGCTGAAGCTGGTAGAGGCACTCTGAGCCACCAAGGCCACCTAAGCCTCAAGTGATAGAGATGGCTCCAGGAGAACGCCCCCACACCCAGCTACAAACCTGCTCCTTCAAGAGCAGTTCAACCCCATCCAGAACAGGCTGAGCACCCTCCATCCGGTCACAAGAACCACCCGCTAACTGCATCTCAGTCTTGTCTGGATTATGTTGTCAGCTACATTAGCCTTCTTTGATTTCATCCTGATACAAATTATACCAGAACAAAAAGTCGGGCTTGTGTGGGACCTTTCACAAAATCAGAAATCTTTTCGAATCCATAGAATTCTTTTCTGCCATTTGAAGTCCTTCAGAAGGCAAGTCTGGCGAAACAACACATTCCAACTTCTGTAACTGGGTGAAAACTTTGCCCCTCAGTGCTTTCACATACCAACCTACTACGGCTGAACTACCACTGTTTTTAATGTTTCAGGTTACTGAATAGTTTTGTGGCCCTCATGCTTGATGAATCTGTCTAGTGTATTCATATCAGGCCTTGTTATGTTGACATTCTCTCCTTACTTTTGGCAGGGCTCTAATGCTTCCGGCATGTTAAATGGCTACCCTCTCTGGGAGAATGTCACCGTATACTATCCAAGGAACGGCTGGGCAGCTATTGGGACGCACTCTTTTGAACTGACCCAATTCGACAACTTTCAGATTCAGGCCAGCTGAGGCTTCTGTCACACTTGGTCAAGTCCACTCTTTTCTCCTTTGAACTAGAGCCAATTCAAACGTTGAATATTTTACTTATCTGTAAATGACATTGGAACTGAAGTTTTCTTTCTTTCTCATTGGTTTTTAAGAAAGCATTCAACTTTCTTCTAAAATGTAAATATATCTGTATCTTCCTAATTAGGAATTTCTCAAATTCACTTTTATCTCCTGGGTAGAAATAATTAGTTCCACAAAGTCCTTTTCTCTTTCTTTTGCAAGCCATAAATGGAACTGTTACACGTTCCTAGCCTTTTAATTGCTGGAAATTGAAACAGCCTAGCATTAATTTAAGAAATGTTCTACAGAGACCTCACCAAACTGACATTTTCAAAACTTCCTGTAGCTATTAAGTCCACTCCTTTCACTAAGATTTATCTTTCAGTCAGATAATGTATGGATGTGGCTATTATGATACGCTGTAATTTTAAAGATATTTTGCCTCTTTTGTATTTTATCTGAAGTGATGGAATAAAGGACTCCGTGGATTTAAAATGCCTTCTCCTAGGAAATGAGAACCTTCTAATGTCTTAATCCAGCCATCTATTTATAACGAATAAGAAACTAGCTGATGACTGGCTTATGAAATGCCTTATTTTAAACTACCTCTGCTATTGAAAGTGCCTGCCCCTTATTCTAAAGTTGATAGCCCCACAACTTGCCTTGTCTTTTAGCTTTTCCTCTGCTTGTCTAGGTAAAAGGAAGGAGAAAATGTCTTTAAAGGATTGCTGATGAAAATCCATGGCCAGTTCACACATGAAGGTGCCCCCACACAATAACTTTGAGAGCATTCGAGGTTGCCAGGTTTACAGCTCACGCATTTGTGTGAACATTCCTCTCCACATGGGTGTCTGAGCTTTCATGATGCTGGTGATAATGGGTTGGATCCAACCCTCACACGAGTGACTTCTGCTTGCGCAGTGGGACTTCTTTGTTCTCTCTTCCACCTTCTGCCCCCGTGCCCCAAATCTGCTTCGAAGGGTCTCTCAACACTCTAAACAGATTTGGGGGGCACACAGGGGGAGGGGAAATCCAATCCACCAGCAGTTTCCTTCTGCAGGCTGAACGAGGCCATTGACCATGGGCCACTATCTGCAGGGTGGAACTGGTTCGTACAATATCTCCTCCATGTGAGCCTGGTTACAGAACCAGGGTGGCTCCTGCATTTCCACTGAAACCCGTTGAGAACTGACCTTGAGGTATAGAAGGTTTGCATTGACTGCTGATCTGCTTACAGGGGTGGACAGACTCAAGCAATCTATTTTGTTTGTTACTTAGAACGTTGAGGTCTATCAGCTGGAGCCAGGTGCAAAACGTTGAAGGGAAGAACCGAATACCACAATTATGGCTTGGGGTAGAGCTGGATGCCTACTGCTAGCTCAGGAGGCATACACTAATCTACCTATAAAAGTTCAAAGCAATATCTGAGTTACTACAGATGAAGTATCCTAATGATAAAACTGCTGAATAGAACTGCACAAAAGCCTTGTCAAAGGCAGCCATTATTTTTAGGCAAGAAACACTGAAGCTGAGAGATAAACAATTAACACAAGACAAGCCATGTCAGACAGTTTTTTTTTAAAAAAAACTTGCCATTGTTAAGCTGTTGGCCATCAGAAGCTCTTGCCAATCTACTGTAAACCACTCAGATATCTACCAATAGGTCCTGATCCATTTTCTGACTGCCTTTCATCTTCACAAATCCTCTCGTGTTCCTTCCTCTTCCTAAGTTGCTAAGTGACGAAATGCTGGGTTTTTTGAAATAAGCGGCCAGGTTCTTAAAACCACACTACTTTGTAATGAAATAGTCCAGTTTATTGTCTCTTTTGATTTCTTTCTCGGGGTTGCCAACTTGCCATACGCTCTGCAGAAAGCTAAGCTGTTAGTTCAACTGTATGCTGACCTACATGAAGTTGATTGTTACAGAAAATGTCCCCATTAAGCAATAGACTTCTCTCCCTCCCCCCCCCCCCCCTTTCCATTTGAAGTAGATTTCTGAGACAGACTGCTAGTTCAGACTATCATATCATGGCTTAATTGGCCAAGCTGTATACAAGCCTTTTGCTTGTGGTCTTCACTGTTAAACCAGGAAGCCTCATAGTTTCCATTTCATCCAAACTGGTTATTAGCTTTGGAACAGGCCAGGATATTAAATCAACTTCAAACTAGGGCTTGATATGCTAGCTTGTTCCAAAGCAGGTAATCGTAGCTTACTGTTTCAGATGAAATAGGAAACTGTGTTTAAAGGAAAGGGGCTGTGTGTGCAGGTAAAAGGTTTGTACATGTCTTAGCATAATAAGCCGCAATAGAATTGTCTGAATGGAACCACTATTAAATATGCTTTCAGTTTGGCTAATTGAAGTTACCTTATAAAGATCAGTATTTTGAGGCTCTGTCCTGCTTGTGAGTGTGGCTGTTTATGGTACATCAAAATTAAACCGTTTATCCTTTTAAGGGAAAATGTTTATCAGGGTGTATTGCGTACTAAATCTTTAGAACCTAAATAAATGGGGAACCTTCTGAAGGATATTCATATGTGTCTTACATGAAATTGGATGCTTTATGCTAGTTCTGATATTGTCCAAACTTGCTGGTCAGATCAGATTCCAAAGTGGAAATTGAGTTGTTTATTATAGCATTTCATTCTTGGTACCCTGTAGATGTAAGGACATGATTGACTGTATCTGTTCCAAAGAATAAATTTTTTAAAATCCTTTTTGCACTAGATTAACAGATGGTTCTATTTTTGCATTGTGTACTAAATGTTAGCATAATCAAGAGTTCAGTTTCTTGTTAATTTATGAAATAGTAAATGTAGAGATACTGTATTGTGAATGTGTTTAATGGGTTAATGTTTGCTGTATGGTTGGCTTTCCTAATTCTTAACAAGCTGCCTTGATGTTTCAATAAAAGACTAATGTATGCGACTGGAAAAACCTAATGTTTCAAACTAAAAAAATAAATAAACGCTGTTTAAAACCTTTATCTGTGCAGAAAACTGTCTCTTTCTGAGGGATCTGAGATAGATTTTCCTCTATGATTTCGGACCCAAAGAGTCTGGCAGCGCAATGCTTTATATGTCTACTCAAAAGTAGGTAGGTGTGTTACCGAAACTGCTGCTATGTGTCCTTGATCACACATGTATGCAGATGCACATCTATACACATGGTCTCAATAAGCATGGAAATACAAGGATCTTTGAGAGAAGCATGGCACAGATGGGTAGAGATTGTACATTGCTGTTGGGCTAGTGGGGAAATTAAAGCAAGAATACTGGCAAAGCTGAAGTGTAAAGTTTTTCTAAGGAACCTCCTTTCTTGCTATAAATATGTCCAGGTATTAAGATCTGTAGGAGATAGGCCCTTTGAGGGCACCATTCCCTTCAGAGGCCTGTTTACTATGTTTGAAAGGGTTTTATTGCGTATTGCTCCCAAACTATGGAATGCGCTCCCTGAGTAATTATATTTGGCCCCTACTTTCTTGGCTTTAAGAAAGAGTGTAAAGGCACATCTTTTAGAATGTGTAGTTTAATATTTTAATATTTTTACCATCTTAATGTTCTTGTTTTTGTTGTTTAATGGTCTTACTGTTTTAAATTGTTGTATACTGCCATGATGGCTTTTTAGCAGATAAGGTGGTTATTAAATTATAATAAAGGAAGAATGCACATACTATTTTACCACAACTTTGCCTTCTATATTCTTATTCCTGTTGGTATAGTGAATTGGATAGAGTTACGGACTTGGTCTGGCTTCAGAGATCCTTACTTAGCCATGAAGCTCACTGGGTGATCCTGGGCCAATCACTCTCAGCCTAACCTACTTTATGGTTATTTTGATAAACTGGAATTAATTTCCATTAAAGCCACCCTGAGCTCCTTGGAAGAAGAACAGGCTACAAATGTGATAAATTGTAGTCAATATATGGAGACCAGAGTCTCACATTTCGTAAGTGTGTTGAGTTCCACACAGAGTGCCTCCTTAGGGAAATAAATATGGTGCCAATATTTAAATTTCTCAGAGAGTTGTAATTGGCCGTTAACACAACAGTCCAAATGGTTCAGCAAGATTGGAAGCAGATTTCACCTTGAACACTGAAATATGGAGCAAGATTCTATTACAAAGTTTGGGTGTGCCAGAAGGGGAGAGTAGTGAAAGAATAAATCCTGGGCAACATTGCTTACGCTCCACTTGGAACAGATGTACATGGAGGGTTGAAATCTTTATTTGCTCTGCATTACATTAGTAGACATTATGCATTACTCTCTGTCAAGTGTAGCAGCAAAATAGGAAATGGGAAAGGTCTACTTAAATTACGGATGTGAAAAAACTCAATTTTGGGGGTCGGGGATAGGGTTAAAAGATCTTGAAGCTGTAGAATGGGGGAGGAGCATGATGGTAATTAGGAAAACTATTCAAGCAGCTAGATTCATTCATCACAGTCAAAACTTTCATCTTTGGATGCATGTACAATCAATGCATGGAGGGGAGAAGGGATTATACCCATGGTCCATGCCCTTCCCCAAGTAACAGGATAATTTCTTGGGAATGTTCTTAAGCAATTGACTTCTGCCATCTCCACCTATGTGTTGGCCTTAATGGTAGAGTGGCCACATTGCCTAAAAAGAGGGTGCTGGTTCGCATAATATTTACATGTGCTAATTAATATGTATAGACACATATTTACAAATAATTATAATTTAAATAGATTTACAGCACAACTCACCATAGTAGGGAAGACTGTGACCAGGTGATCTGCTGTCCAGGAGCTAACTGTTATGGACAACTTCAGGGTTCCTCTCCTCATACCGACATACATGTGTAGATCTCCAGGCAACAGGAGATCCTGATATGTCCTCTTGCCATGGCTACTCAATGTATATCCAGTGGGGTGTGTGGCTGGCATGTTAGCAGCAGTGGGATCGGGCTGGAAGGTCTGACCCAGCTTTACACTTGAGGGTTTTTTGTTTGAACATCCCTATTATTTATGCTGCAAATACTGAATTACCAAGAAATGATTTCTGTTTGCTATACTTTGAAATGAGTTCATGACTGAACAGTTCCGAAAGAACAAGAACTAAAGAAAAGTTTGTTTACAGTCTGGCCAATCCTTTTGGGGGAAAGAACTGATAAATTACAAAATAAAAATGGCTACCTCTGGATTCTGATTAAACTGGTGTGTAATATATTGGATGCAACATTTTGCCTAAAAACCTCTCCTTCTCAGTGGCAAATATGCAGCAGAGCATTCAGCATGGGACCAAATTCACTGCTATACTCTTGTCTAGCTTGACTGACAACTTAGGCCCAAATTAGGTATGATGGGAGACAGGTGCAGCATATCCAAATGGCTTTTGGTTTGGTGGGCACTTTGAATTTGTTTGAGGATTTGGATGTGTGTGTGTTTAACCTTTTCTCCACAAGCCATTTTCCAGATCAAACTCACTACTGAGCTGCTTTTCTCCCCACATGGGAAAAATACATGCAGTACAGAAAAAAAAAAAAAAATGCGCAGGAAATGCACTAATTTCCTGCTTCACATCTACTTTGGACCGTAAGCTCCACAACCAGGTTCAAACCTCTCCCTGGTCCTTGGAACAGGCTGGGGAAATATTCCCTGTCTAGCCCTAACCCACTGCCAAAGCTACCGCACATCATGTTTCTGATGGTCAACCTGCCCACATACAGGGCAGCTGGTCTAAGACATTTTGATGCCTATGGTGAAGATGGTGCCTCCTATTCCACATACAGATGCTGGCTGCACTGGCACTTGAATTGCAGTGATGGGAAAGTTCCCTGCCAAACAGCATCTGCCACCTGAGGGAGTTACGTGACTCTGCTTAATGGCAGGGTTGATCTTGCTCACATGACCATATCACGTGATGTTAAAAGTGTATTACCAATTGCATTGAAGAATATGTTGCAACCTCTTATTGTAGTGGAGATCAATCTTTTCAGAATGACCATATGAAACCAAGTGCTTTTGCATACAAAATTAAAAATTTCATGACGGTAAAACTGTGAACCTGTCTGAAACTAGCTCTCGCATTTTACCGCACACAGAGTCTACATCCTGGGGACTTGCGTGAACTTCAGCTATTAATAGGGATGTCTATCCCCAAAGAATCAAGCATGTTGAGGTATCAATCACCAGGTTCTTTATCCTGGTTCATATCTAGCTTCTGTGTATTATTTCTGCCGTTTCGCCATCACAATCTTTCACAAGCTCCTAGCCTAGCATGTTTAACTGAGCTCCGTCCAGCAAAGGGTGCTGCATTTTGTTTTTCATTACAAAGATGGATTGCAGCAATTCTTTGCTGTCCTGCCTCCCTGATGAGGCCTTTCAGCATCCACAGATGCTCCTGCTGCAGGGTACTTAGTCTTATTAGGTTGTCTCAAAAGCAAGCTACTTTCAAGATGTTCCTGGGCGTTACATGAAGCACCATGTCACGAATTCACTTGGCATGACCGGATAGATTTCCTTTTAACCTATATGGCTGCTGTGGCTAGCAAACAGTTTATTAGAGACTGTATCAACTTCAAGATTTGTGGATATTCTGTACAAAAGAAAATCCAACAGTGAAACGCAGACGTGAAATTATATGCAGCTCTAATGTTTTTTGCAAGAGGCCAGGCACAGAGTTTGAAATGTCATTGATTGCAATGCAACGGTGTAAAGAAGTGCTTGATTTCCATCACAAAGACTTTAGCGTGTGTTTGACTCTCTAACATGAAAACCAGTTAGAAATAAAGTGGCTTAGCTTTGGATGGATTAGGCCCAAAGTTTTTAGTTGGCTTGCACTGAAATATGGGACTGTTCTGCCTCAAGGAAACACATGTACTTTTTAAACACCCCACCCACAATGAAATGAGAACAATCACATTTTCTCAAATTGCAGTCCATATCCTGTGTTATAGAATGCTCAGATATGCTTTTTTGCCCGATGAAGAGTTATGGAAACACAAAAGCTTGCATGATTTTGTGGAATTTTGGTTATTCCTAATAAAGGTATTGCCCAACTGTGGATATTAGTGTGTGTGTTTTTTCTCATGCTTTGCTTAAGAATGTTATTGTCTCCTTTAAACCAGAACTGAAAAGCTATATGAAACTGATATAAGAAACTCAAAACCATACCCAGATCCAATTAAATCCTTGTGACTAAACCAGACTTCCCCAACCTGGGGCCCTCCAGATGTGTTGGATTACAATTCCCATCATCCCCAACCAGCACCAGGTTGGGGAAGGCTGGGCTAAACCATATAATGACATCTCTTCCATGTATCAATGTGGTTAATAAAGAAATAATAACTAAGTGTCAAGTTGTGAAGGGTAATGTAACCTGCTTTCTACAAGACAAAGATGGCCATTCTCCTAGATCACACCTATTTCCACCTCTTCTGAAAGGGGCAAATTTGTCTCATTTCTGAGTTTCGATCACTTGCTGGCCAAACCACTACTACCTATGTGCCACCATGTTCATTCATTTCATTTATTACGGTAATGTAAGTCATGTTAAAGATAATTAAAAAGTAAGATAACAAAATATAGTTTTATAGAATTCCTTCAGCCATATTAGTTTTCATTGGATATGTTTAATGTGGTGGTGTGAAGAAACTGCTTTTGTGAGGTAAAAGTTTTATATGTTCAACTGTTATGGTTTGTTTCAAAAACAGATGAAGGGAGGATTAACCATAAAAGGGGGGAAAAGGTGTGCCCTTTACTAGAGGCTTGTGCCTGAGGGGTGTGAGAGGGAAAGAGAAGGCCAGGTTATCTGTCTCATAGTTAGGAAGGTTGGATTGAAACTGGTGCCATCTGATTGGAGGATAGCAGAACACTAGCTTAAACAGAGGTGGTGTGATGGAATGTTGGCCACACCAAAGCTGATTGGCTGGAGGATTCTGACCGGAGCCAATATAAGGAGCAATTGAGAGGCATCTAGGGAAATTTGGGGAGCTTTTTGTCAGGAGGTAGTTTGTCTTAGGAAGTTCACCTCAGAGCGTCACTAGGGAAGGGTGGCAATGGAAGAGTGTCTTCAAGAGAGGCTGAGGAAGCCACGCTGGATGTGGGCAAGGCACAAAAAGGCTAGCAAGTATGAAGAGGAAGATTCCAAAAGTAGCCTTTAGGGAGCACCAAGCGACGGGTAACAGTTTGTGGAGACCTGAAGAGAGAACAGCTGCTGGATCAGATATAAGACTCCAAGGAAAAGTCTGCTAAACCACCATTAGACAATAATAATAATAATAATAATAATAATAATAATAATAATAATAATATTTATAACCCGCCTCTCCCTACGGATCGAGGCGGGGAACACAATGCAAATACAAGCATAATAGAGTTTAAAAATTTAAAACAAGAGAAACACATCATTAAAACATTTAAAATTCCTCCGGATTCCTCATTGCCAGCCTGTGTATTAACTGGGGTGGAACTCAATAGGGGGAATTGGTTTAAGTTTGATAAGGGTTAGGGACTGCAACTTATGTAACCAGATTGGTGGAACAAAATAGAAACCTTGTTCTTAAAGAAACAGTAATCATAAATAAGATTTCTTGTTTTATTCCCTTTAAATAAATCTTTGATTACTTTCCTTGTATCTCCGAGTTTTTTGTCTCACATCTAATGGCCAGCTTCCTGAGGTTAAAAGGCTATATTGAAGAATGGGGTATAGTTTTTATATATATATATATAGTGGCAGTGGAAATGAATGATGGGATAAACCTACACAAGGTCTCTCCATTTTGGTGTTAGCTGCAGTGGGATTGCCCAGTAGTGAGGGGTGATTTTCTACAGGCTGTATCCTGATTTTACCTCACTGATAATAATAATAATTGCAGCAGAATTACAGGGGGAAAGTCACATTATGGTCCCATTTCCTTGTGCAAAATACTTCATATTGCGACACCTTGCACCTTTCCTAGAAATTCATAAGCAAGCAAACTATTGTGGTGGAGCAGTAAATGTATTGAGTGGCTTAGTTGTGGGAGAGTAAGTTCTGCTGAGCTATGGAAACTCACTGGGTGGCCATGAGCAAGTCACTACTCATTCATTAGCCCTCCATAGCTTTGGTATACCTGTGGAAGGTTTAGGGACAGAGTTTCAGTTTGGTCCCACTCCCTGCTTTATGCATAAAACATGCTTATGAGGAAGGTTAACAAATGAATTTATTTATTACATTTTGATCCCGCCTTTCCACCAGAAATGGTGCTCAAGGTGGCTGAACAAAGAGAAGGGCAGCAGTTGCTAAATAACATGAAGAAATGCTATAAAACAGTGGTCTTCAACTGGTGAGTCGTGATCCAAAAGTAGGTCGTGAGATCAATCCAGATGGGTAGTGGCAAAGCTGTTGCCGCCATGTTGGAGAAAGTGGGTCCTATATTGTAGGTTGGGAGTCCAAGGTGGGTCTTAGGTCTGGACCAGTTGAAAACCACTGGTATAAAACACTCAACTGTTATGTATAACAATTTCACATGAGCATTTTATTATACCATAAAATAAAATCTACTGTGCATAGTCAAGCAAAACAAGACCATTAAAAATTGGGAAGGATACAATGAAACCTGGACTGAACTTACAAAATGCACAGGAGATACATTCTAAGAATACACAAGTCTAAGAAGATACAGGGATGGACATCCAGTGGAGTACTCGCTTTGTGGATCTTCATCAGAAGTTATGAAGTGGTAATGTGAATTCTTCCTCCATGAGAACAATCATAGTTAAGCCAACAATTTGAGTTCAATCAAGGCCAAATACGGTCAATTGTTTTAACTGCAAACATCTCATATATTGGCTTGTCAGTCATTTCTTTTTTTTATGCCAGAAGATCTTAAGGACATTAGATAAAAGCTCAAACTAGGTGCCCAAATAAAAATGTATTCACTGGGTGGTGGAAGGACAAGAGGAAGCCAATCTAACTTTCCTCAGTATGTAGAAGAGCCCATTTTGAGTCCCCACCAAAGGTGTCTCCAATAGTGGTGGGAATGAGAGAAGGGCTTCCTCTAAAGATCTTAAAACCCAGGAGGGCTCATATGTGAGAATGCAGTCCTTCAAATAGCCTAGATCCAAATCGGATCTTATGAGAGGGAGTCAGGAGACGCAACCAGTTTGTGAAGCAAGCAAAAGGATTTATTGAGGGGAATTGGGGAAAGGGGAGTAGCAACGAATATAACAATACAAGAAAATCAAGCACAAGTATTTCACAGAGAGTCTCACACTCCCTCTGGGTAAGAACCTTAGTTGCAGAACACTCACAAAGTTACACAAACTCTATGAGGTCAGAAATGCTTTGGAATTGTGCAAGCCCAGTCAATCAGGAAGTGGGAAACAGAGCTATCTGGAATGCTATTTTGTTTTCAATGGGCAAGAGGAGATTCATGCCAGAGTCACCCCTCTAACCCTCCTTCCGATCAGGAGCATAACCCCCATTGAGTTGCACCAATCCACCCAACTGAGTCTTGGTAGCAGAGCCTCCTGGATTGTCCCTTGCTTTCAATGGGCAAGAGGAGATTCATATTTATTATTTATTTATTTATTTATTTATTGCATTTTTATACCGCCCTATAGCCGAAGCTCTCTGGGCGGTTCACAAAAATTAAAACCATAAAATCATTTTAAAAATATAAAACAAGCCACAATCCAAAAACAACAAATAACATACAATCTAAAAACACAACCAGACAAAAAATCTCTCCTTGTCCCTCAGTTGGTAGTGCAGCTCCTAAGGAGCCTGTTTGCTCCCAGTTACCATAGCACTGGTTTGTCCAGTTGTCTCTGTTGGAGTATACGATCTCTGCCAGCTGAGTCTTGGGACGATACCTCTTGGATCCAGCCCGCCCAGAGGTGGGAAGGATGCACGCCAAGGAGGGTACTTCCCTCATCCCTCAACTGGATATATAGTCTGGTATAATAATTTGTGTAGTATGACAGAGGCAAGACGGTGCACCCTTATCTTTGCCCTGGATGATAAATCCCACTCCTGAAATTCACCCACAACATACTCACGGATTTTCAGATAATTCCTCTAGGCCAGAGAGGAAGCCAGCATCGAAAAAAGTTTGGATGGAGGTTTTATTCTCAGGTGCCCCTGGAACCATCCCCCCCCCAATAAAATGCCACAACCTCTCCGAGATAAAGGAAGACCAGGCTTTGTACTTTTGTTTCCTCGTTGGGGCTTATGGCCATGGGGGAGATGCTGGGGTGCTCTTTTGTTTATAATACGTCATGTCCAGTCCTGGGATGGAATGCTTTGTTTTTATGGATTGACAGCATCTCCTGACGGCAGATCCTGACTCCCCGGAATTTCCCAAGGCTGGTTTAGGGCTTTAGGTGCCTTTTGTCTGATGTTATTGAGAACATTTGGCACCTTTGTGCCCTGTTCAGGGAATTTAAGGTGCCAGGCTCGTATCTTGTTTCCTCCCAGAGCTTTGAGGCCATCTTATTTACCTTCTTCCACCCACCAGGGCAATTTACTTTAAGGTTGCGACCTCACCTCTGCCATCCCACTCTCTTGAGATATTCCATTGACATCTAAGTATTTTGGTAACACAGAGCCAATCAGTTTATTTACAATTCAGTTATGTCTGAGGTCACGCTAGCACATATATCTTTTACATTACATCATAATTGTTACATTTCAGACAAAGGTTGCGGGGCCTGTGTTTACATTAAGGAGAGGAAGAGTATAGGCTGAAGTTCCCTTCACAAGGTCATAAAAGCAGGCAACTTTATTCAAGTAATAAGGGGGAAGACAGACAGAGGTGGTGGTGATAGGTTGAAGGTACAGAGAAAGAAAGCAGTCTTTATTGATAACAGGCTGAATACAAGAAAGGCAACGGGAGTGGGGGGTTAGAGAGAAAATCTTAAAGTCAGCAACTAAAGGCATACAGTAAAAGGCACATTCTGGCACAATATGGGACCCAAATCTGTCAATCTAGCCTTCCTTTCTTAGCTTAATTTAAATGATGTGATTGTTGGGACGATTAAAAGGAGGTCTGCACTCCTTGAAGGAAGGTTCAGATTAAAATGTTAATAAACATGAGCAGTGCCTCTAGACCAGCCGTTCCTGACCTGGGGCAATATCCAACTGTATCATTCTATTAGTGCAAATGAAACTGTGCTAGTAGAAACTAGGTTCTGAACTATGCACAAGCAAACTATCCAACTAAAGTTATGTTTGTGAAAGTGGTTACACAAGTAATTTTATATTATGCTTGTGCAACCTGTTGTGCAACCCAGTGCATTTCACTGGTTGTGGAATTGCTTTCCACCTGTTGTGCAATCTTTTGTGCACCCGGTTTGCACAACCGGTCGTGCTATTTGAGTTTGCAGAATTTCACCAATGGATACTGCCCCTGGTGTCCTCCAGATGTTTTGGATTTCAACTCCCATCAGTCCCAGCCAGTGTGGCCAATAGATCAAGAATGCTGGGAGTTGTATGTTTTGGAATGGGTGCCAGCAGGTTGGCAGCAGGAATGGCTGCTCAAGACACCGGCCTTTCCCAAGGTAACATGAACTCTGTTTAACACAACCCTCTATCCATCAGAATGAGCTGCAATTTCCATTTGCTCTGACCTATTGTTTCCTCAATATGAAATAATTCTGGGTCTACTCTCCTCCTCTTCTTTACCAGGGTCCTCTTCTTGTCAGCTATGGAGAACTTCAGTAAGACATGCTGCTTTGTCTTCCGCAAGATGGCTGCCCAGTGGCAACAAGCACTTCCTTTCAGGAAGACCAGCTTTTCTTTCGTGTGATTCATTCCTTTCAAAATTACTTTCAAGGGAGCCATACAGAATGAAGTTCCAAATAGCCAAAGTGATGTTTAAGTGACCGTGCTTTATTATACCACAAAGTCCTGTGTCATAGTGAAATTTATGGCTATATCGTTTGCGTTCATGTAACTTATCACACTACTTGGCTGGTCTTGCAAGTTAGCACTCGCTTAAAGAAAGAAGAAAAAAATCTGACTACTGAAACAAAGCTGTTACACACACACACACACACACACACACACACACACACACACACACTTGAGGCAGGAGAAGAAGAATTATGGAAGTCTCCATGCCTGGGTAATATTCTTGGCACTGTTTAATTTTCAAGTACTAGAGTTTTCCTCAAAGCAAAATAGGCATAATAAAGAAGCTATCACAGCACATAACTTCTTTATGATAGGCCCATTTTACTATGGTATTTCTCTGTATAATTAGAGAAGTTTATTTTCAGAAAGGGCAAGAGTATTTAGCAGCAACAAAGGACAATGTTTTGTACAAGGGGTGGGGAACATTACCTCTTCAGGATCAATTTGTCAGGCTCCACATGAACCTCACAATGAACCTCACAATGGATGAGGCCTGAATCAAAATGGGTGGGGCAATCTCCTCATTCAATGGCTCAATTCAGACTACACGATAGTCAATGGTGGGGTAATAATCAACTTTACAGTTGTTCAACTAGGGGGTACTCCCCACACAACATGGTAATAAATAATCAACTGTGGTGAGGATTAGGATCAGTGCTGAGTTGACTATGGCAGCATTTGGATGACACAATAGTCAAAACAACTGACGATTGTTTTCCCCACACCAGTTGTTTATTGTGTTGTCCGAATTGAGGCAATTTCTCTCTCTCATTCTCTCTCTCTCTCTCTCTCTCTCTTTCTTTCTGACACCATCTTCTTTCTCTCCTTCTCCCTCTTCCTCTATGCCTAGCGGGGTTGCCAGAAGCCTGATAGGATTGATTGCTAAGGACTTTTGAAATTAGGCCAAGTGCATCGGAGATTGCCCACCCTTGAGCTATAGACATAGCAAATATCTTTTGAAGTATCTTGTCCAGTGTGTCTTAAACTTCTGATAACTGATAAGGCCCACTTTATTTCTGGATTAAAGCAGAAGCCCAAAGGGTTTGCTTTTAGAATGTAGGTATGGGTGTATTTACCACTCTCAGAAGAGCTCATCAGCTGTATTTTTACCAGGCCCAAATTATGGAAAATTATTTAGGTGCCACCTGCTTGCTAGTTGAAACCTGTGTGAATTGATAGCATTGCATGAGCATTTCTCTACTCCTACCCACAAGTGGCAACAAATCAAGCTGTACTAGGCAAGCCTGAAAGGAGGAAAATTCAAAGTAGTAACTCACATAGAGACATAATGGGCACACTCCTCTGCTTCACCATCTCTGTCTGCACTGGGAGCAACTGGATGATTCATATTGCAGAGACCTGGCAGAATTATATCCTCAGTGGAGGCTGATTGGAAGAAGGCAAAAACTCATGCAGAGCCACAGTAGGAAGCCTCTGGAGTGGCTTCTTTAGTCTAACAGGAGATAAAATATTATTTCTCATGGCACGTTTAAAGGGAATTTAAACGTGCATTAAATCAATGCAATTGGGCCTTCATTTTAAGCAAGTTTCCACCGCCATCTCCTTTATAATCTGCAATTTTCTTTTCATTGTTTATTAGGGTCAAACTAGATGCCTGCATTAAGCAGGGAATTGAATTTTATGTTCACCGAGGGACCCTTCTAATTTTTAAAATTCTATTATTCTATAGGTGATCTGAAAGATCCAAGATTGGGATCTCTTCCTGCAGTTTTTGAATTCCTTTGAAGACTGGGGAAGTAGGATTTTGGGAGGAGGCATTCAACTCTTACACTGGGGAAAGGGCCTGAGAAGAACTCACCAGACTTGAACCAGACAGCTTTTAAAACAGAGGACACTTTCAAATAGAGGACTGTTCTCCAACATTCCTTTAAATAGAGGACTGTCCTCCAACAGTCCTTCAAAAAGAGGACTGTCCTTCAACAGTCTTTCAAACAGAAGATGGTCCACCAACAATCCCTCAAACAGAGGATGGTCCTCCACCAGTGCTTCAAACAGAGGATGGTCCTCCAACTTTCCTTCAAAGACAGAACGGCCCTCTGTAAAGTGGGACACATGCCCCCTCCAGCAGCAAATGGCTCTCCCCACAAGTCATGGTGCATAATAATACCTGAAAACAAGGAGTGCCTCTCCTTGTCCCTGTCAGTAAAACTACAACAATAATAAATTACATACGTAATAATTTGCTGCCCTTTCATGAGACTCAACATCATCTCCCTCACTCTGCCTAATGATTGGACTGGCTGTGTGTGTCCTTTAGTTATGTAAAGAGCGGAGTAGGGGTAACACTGTTGAACTATATTTGACTGAACAAATGGTTAAATATCACTTATGTAACAGCGACTGCTGAACAGCTCTTATGTAACACCATAAGAGCAACAAAAACCAACGCCACAAAAAAGGGCCTCGTTGACACATTTATGCAAGTGGCCTAATTTAACATCTACATCTGATAGCAGTTAATGACACATAATGGGTTTTTTATTGCTACACCTTTCCATGGGCTGCCCTCTTTCATAAGTGCCTTAGCTCCAGCTATTGAGACATGAAGGGTTAAATTTTGAATTTTGTTTGCTATTAACAGATTGGCAGCGAAGCAGCTCCAGTCCATTGAGTGTGACTGACGCTGGGCCTGTTCAGATGACACGCTAAGCCATGGTTAGGCCGCTAACCCTTTTGAAGCAAATGGTTAGTGACTGTGTTTAAACTGTAGATATGTAGCCACTATGGTTAGGGAATGGTTCACACGACATGCTAAGCCAAAATGCTTAGCTCAAAATGCTTAACCACCGTGGCTTAGCGTGTCGTCTCAATAGGGTCACCATGTTTGAAAAGGGCACAGTGCCAAGGCTGTCAATGGGGCTATAAGGAAAGAAAAGAAAGCTCCCTCTCAGTCTTATTAAAGCAGGCTTGATCAGTTCTTTAAAAGAAAAAAAAAAGTTCTGTACAGATATTGCAAAGTTCAGTCTCCAAAATGACAAATAGAAGGTTGGCATGAACCATGTGATTCCCCCTCCCCCATTTTTTTAAAAAATTAACCTTTTTGACAAGCCTATGCAGTAGAACAATAGGTCACTAGATGGCAGTGTTACTATGGTTAAGGAAGCATGCAGCCCCTTTTAGAGGTTTTTCTGCTTTCCTCTCAGGCATGGGAAAGAGATTTTATTTATGGCTGCTTTGAGACTTCGTGTTTTTCCAGTAGCCTTTGAGATAAACATGAGTCCGAAATGCTTGACTGGAAGAAGGTGGACCAGTGATGATATAACAAGTATTAGTCAATGCATTATAGTGGCCAGGGGTCTGTGGGGGCTTCTTAGTGTTGAGTATGTGTGTGTGAGTGGATATGGAGAGTTGGCTGAGAGGAGGAGAAAGGGGAGCTTACTTTCATCTCTCTGCTTGCCACACAGCTTTTCATGGAAATAGTTGCCCTTGGCAATAATTCCTGGAGAATCCAGAAGAAACTTCCTTCACAGGTTTGGTGGATGGATATTTATTTGAAGTATTATTTTTTTTTGCTGCTCCTCAGTCAAAAAGCCTCCTGGAATGACTTACATATAATCAAACAGGGCAGTCTCTGCCTGCAGATGTACAATCTAAAAAGGCACAGCACACAAGGAAAAAGGAATGGGGAAGGAAGAGGGGGGGGAACCATTCTTTCAACAATGGTGGTGGATAGGGTGACCATATTTTGGAAACCAAAAAGGAGGACAACATGCTTGGCCCCCATGGGTGCATCCCCATCAACATGTCTGCCCCCAGGGGGCGTGTCCAACACCAAGGGGGGGGGGCCCACCTGAACATAGCCTTGGTCACATGTCTGATTTTACAGCACACAATTAAGACAAATCTGTCCTACATAACATCTTAATGTTAAAATCTCTGGAAGAACAAGTGAAACATCCAATGTATCCAAAATTAACTTCACTCACTCCTACTTTTGTAGCTTTTGCTGTACTTTGTTGCTATACTCTGTGTAATACATTGTCCCCTTCCCTCAAATATATTTTCTGATTGTATCCTCTCTCTGCTGCAAGCTGTTGCTTAACAGGGTTTGCTGCTGGCTGGCTAGCTGGCTTTTTTATTTTATTTTTAATTTTAAAGTTCAATTTTGTTTTGAAACTTGCTAAAAATCAACAGATGAGCAGATCTGCTTGAAACTTGGCATGGCTAAAGCCCTACTTAAGATCTATCATGATGCCAAGTTTCATCTCCTTATCTTTAAAAATGATGATTTTTAAAAAAAGAATAATTTTAAAACCTCACATTTTAAAAAAATAATCCTAAAAATCACTGGATGAATGGATCTGCTTCAAACATGGAATGGCTAAAGCCCTACATAGGAGCTATCTAAGTGTCAAGTTTAATTGCTTTATCTTTAAAAAATGACATTTTAAAAAAATTTAAAATCTCAAACTTTAAAAAAATTCCTAAAAATCAACAGATGAATGGATCTGCTTCAAATTTGGCATGGCTAAAGTACTACCTAAGTGCTATCATGTTGCCAAATTTCATATCTGTATCTTTAAAAATGACGGAGATGTAAGCATTTTTGTTAATTCCCATTGACTATAAAGTAGAGCCGCCTTTGGGTGGGGGGAGGATGGAAAAGATCCGGATTTTTCTTCAAATTTCATAATTTCCCCACTTTCCTGGATTTGTTATCAAAAATCCTGATATGTCCTGGTTTTTCCTGACATATGGCCACCCTCAGCCTGCTGAAAATGATGCTTCCTTGTGTACCTTTTCTTTTCAAGTTGGTCACATGTTGTGTGGGAATGTTTTATAGCCCATATGGCTATAAATCTTATATCATAGTATAGTATAAAGAATCCATCGTTGGGGCAGAGTGGATAGGACTCAGGGTAGGCCATGCCTGGGTCTCCCCGGCATTGCCTTCCATGCAGGACAGATAAAAGCAAGTACTTCTTCACACTAACTATTGAATTCACTACCACAAGATGTAGTGATGGCCACCAATTTGGATGGTTTCAAAAAGGGGTTAGCCAAATTCTTTGAGAAGGCTATCGATGGCTACTAGTCCTGATGGCTATATGCTACCTCCAGTATTAGAGGCAGTAAGCATGCATACACCAGTTGCTGGGGAACATGGATGGAAGGGTGCTATCGCACCCATGTCCTGCATGTGGGCTTCTCGTGGGCAGCTGGTTGGCCACTGTGTGAACATAAAGCTGGACTAGGACCTTTGGTCTGATCCAGCATGGCACTTCTTAATTATACGCTATGGCAAACGGTGTTTTTTTCTCTGTTTTCTCTCTAATATTTCAGGACTGTAGGAGCAGTTGTATAGCATGGAATGGCTGAGGAGGGGTGGGTGGGGATGGAGCTGGAGTAACACACGTGGCCCATCTAAAGGAAGTCTATGGTCTAAAATTACCTAGCTGCACCACTGTGTAGCATGAGGATAACTCTCCTTGCTTCTTCGTGGTCTCCTGGGGAATAATATACTTCACTCCATGTGCTTGCGGAGTCTGAATACTGCATTCCTTTCAGAGTGCTTTTGGTAAGACTTTGTACAGTAGGAAGTGCTTACTCACCTAGAACTGACTGCAACTGCAGGAATAGGTTTCTATTTAATGTAGACTTAGGGGAAAAAATACCCACCCCTGAACGAAACAAAAGGAAAGGCAAGTTCCATACGGTTTGCTAGTTTTTGTGGCAACCTTTTGGCTAAAGAAATTTCAAGGATATTTCTTTGTTCCAGTTGTTTTGAGATGTTATGTGTTGCATTCTGAGACTGCAGCACAAAAGGAGATCAGATCTGAAAGCAGACCAAAGAAGTTGGGCTGGGATGAAGAGGAAGAGATGGCATTGTTTAATCACTTCAGAGAGATTCAGATGTTTGAAAAACCTACTCTGAAAGCTTCCAAATGAAATTTTGCTTAGTCTCAAAGAAACCAAAATAAACATTTTTATTTTGTTAGTCTTTGTTCAAGATTTGTATCCCAACAAAGACATTATAAAATGATTATTATGTGTAGCCTTCAATTTAAAATGTGAATGCACAAACAGTGTTCTTATCTATACCAGATCTAAATTATCAGAAACAATTCTTGTGTTCCTTCCTTAATTTGTTCTGGTGGGTTGACTTTTTTCCCTTTTCTTTTTAAACTAAGACTGCTGTGAGAAATTCACTGCAGAGCCCACCCTTTCATTCTCCATGCCTAGGAATTTCAATTAGGTCCAATTTTCTACCTTGATGGAGAACCATATGATCATAGGTGTGCGCAGCTCATTTCATTAGGGTGTGCACCTTAAAGGCCCCTATTGGAGCGAAGGAGGGGAAAGTGTGTTTTCCAGGGCCTCCAGAAAGTGCGTAGTTCCCCCAGGGATGCTAATGGCAGATTTCCGGAGGCTTTCCCATCCTTTTAAAAGCTCAGATTCAAGCGGGGGGGGGGGGCAGGAAAGCAGAGGTGCCCTGGGAAATTAGGGTGTGCCTGGGCACAGCCAGCACACCCTGTGCACACACACCTACGTATATGGTGTTCCTTTCCCCCCTTTTCTTTTTTTAAAAGAGAATTCACTCTGTTTCTGTTTTATATCATCTAAATTATTTTAAAGATGCAATATTCTAAATATTTTATGTCTCTGCCATGTTGTAAAAATCTGCACGTTACTTTTTGGTACCATTTTGCCCAAGGTCACATCGGAGAGAAAAAAGAAAGCTTCACTTTATCCATCAGAAATAAATACTTTAAAAAAAGGAAGGCATGTTGGGGCTAAGCATGGATGAAAGAGCACCGCTCATGATACAAACAGTTCAGCAGGGTTTTTGGCCACTCAAGGAGCTTTGAAACATTTTAACAAGCACACAAGCTGGGAGAAGAGTGTATCCATGCATACCAATGATGCTTTTGCACTTGTATCTTGGCACAAACGTGCTCAATAGTTTGAAACACTAAACATCAAATTAGGTGAGCTCTGCCAAAGCTCTCACCCAGTCAACATACCTTTCATGCTCTCGCTGCTTTAGTAGGAGTGTGTCTCCTTAGAAGCAGGTGTCTGGACCATGTTCTCTGACCCAGCTCTCCATTTCCTGCGGCAGGATGGTCAGGAACTAATCCAGGTTTGCTAGCTCAAGGATCTACTCTTTAGTGCAGCATTTAGGCTTTGGACACCAAAGGCAAACTTCTCAGAGCCTGCTGCAAACCTCTTGCCCCCCCCCTCCCCCAATCTTCTTTACAAAATAGGGATGTTGAACCTCTTTCAACCTATGTGCCCAATTCAATTTTGGAGAAGTCTTCAGGGGCCAGATTCCAGCGGTGGCTGTTCTATCTCTGGTCTTTCAGAAACAGGCTGAAACCATCTTGCCTTCTTAACAATCACAGCCTTTTTATTAACCCTGTTCCAACGACACACTAAGCCATGGTGGTTGAACATTTTGAGCTAAACATTATGGCTTAGCATGGCGTGTAGGGTGACCATATGGAAAGGAGGACAGGGCTCCTGTATCTTTAACAGTTGCATAGAAAAGGGAATTTTAGCAGATGTCATTTATATACATAAAGCACCTGGTGAAATTTCCTCTTCATCACAACAGTTAAAGCTGCAGGAGCCCTGTCCTCTTTTGTATCTAGTCACTCTACAAAAGAGGGCAGGGCTGTTTATCACTGATGTCTTATCATCTGATGACTCTCAATTAAATAGTTCAAACTGGTTCTGTGTTGTGTTTGGCCTGATGTTAGGTGAAATGAAATTTGAACTGTGATCATATAATCTGTGATGGCTGATTCAGACATGTAACAGAGTCATCACTTGATTAGGGTGACCAGATAAAATCCAGGTCAGGGCTCATGTAACTTTAACAGTTGTTGAGAAAAGGGAATTTCAGCCAGTGTCATTTGTATGCAATTAGTTCCTGGTGAAATTCCCTCTTCATCACAACAGTTAAAGTTGCAGGGGCCCTGCCTTCTTTTGTATATGGTCACTCTAGTACAGTGCCTGCAACTTTAACTGTTGTTTTCTCTACAACTGTTAAAGTTACATGAGCCCTGACCTGGATTTTATCTGGTCAGCCTACACTTGATGCTAGATTCCATGAATAAACATCCCATATGCAAACTAGCCCTCTGTCTGGTTAAAAAGCTGGGTATAGATTATTAACCTGAAATAGCTGTCAGACATGAGAAACCTGACTAGGACAGAGGTAGACATATACTAGGTTTGCTGAATCTACTTTTGTTTTTTAGCAGAGCCCTGGGGACCACTGATCAAAGACAGTCACATAATGTTGACTTGGACTGGAGCTGATACTACTGGTACATAACTATTTGGTACACCAGGGTCCTCTGCATATATACAAAAACAACTCCAGATCTATTACTCTTTAGGTCAGGAAGTCTAACAAGGAGTCTGAACATACAACAGGCAACCGATTAATAGTCCAATTTTACAGATGGGAAACACAGAACCTATCAACACTACTGCTTTAAAATGGTTTATAACAGTTTTAAACCGGTTAATAACCGTTACTAACCAATTTAAAACTGTTATAAACCATTTTAAAGCAGTATTGTAGATAAGCTTACAGACTGAGGCTAGTCATGAAGACCTTCTTTAAATCCATGGTAGAGAACATGCAGAGCAGATAGCCTACTGTATATATTCCAATATTGGAATAATAACCAAGTGCATAAATGTCAGAAAGGGTCTTTCTAAGGTAAACAAACAAAAAGTGCCAGAGCAGCAAGAAACTGAAAGAATAAATGCAGATAGGCACGACAAAGTGTGGAAAAATGTTGAAAGTATGGGGGGGGGGGAGTTGTGAACATTATTGCACACATACACACATACCAAAATGTCAGCTTTCACCACAAAAACTGAACTTCATGAAAATCTAGCATGGTACGAAGAACAACTATGATCGGATATAATATAAATGAGGTTTTCTGATCCCGGGTAAGCTGTTAGCCTATTAATTTATGAATCACAGAGTTCTCCCTAATAGTTTGCTTGTTTTCTTGAAATACATATTGTATTCATTTTTAAATGTTTTAATGTTTTTTTAAAATATTCTGTCAGTCGGAGTCAACGCCCCAATTCTTTTCTTTTCTTTTCTTTTGATACAGATTCTTTGGGAAGTGTGTGTGAACATCATTCATCACATGAAGGAAAATCACGCACACCCTATTCTAACTTTTTGTGACTTATTGACTATGAATGTAAAAGAGCCAGGAAAGCAAAATATGCCATTAAGCTGTGAGGCGCCGAAATATGATCATTAAATCTTGATGGGCATTTTCCTTCTGCTTCCCAAGACCAATTGCTTACCAGAACAGTGTAGGTGAAAGAAGAATATGCAACGAGGTGGAAGAGAGATCCCAAGGCATCTTAGGACCTGCAGAGAAGAGTGCTTACTAGAAGCATTTTTGAAGCAAGTGAAATCTCTCTCTCTCTCCCCCCCCCTCCTCTTTCTGTAAGCAAGATATCATCAGGATACCAATCTTTATTATAGTGGATTTTTTTCCTGTGTAGTCAGCATGCTTAGGCAGCTTGGCAGTGAGTGCTTCTGAGGTTTGAGATGCACTGGGTGGATTATTTAGTGGAGGAATTTACTTAAGAAAGAAAGAACAGTAATTAAGCAGCGAGAGAACTCTGAGATGCCAACTTGTTTTGGATGAGGCTGCACTTCCCTTAAAAGGTCAGGTTCATAGCTCAGGAGCAATCTCTAGCCCAGTCCTATTATTAAACATTCAGACATTTGCTGTGTCTGGTTGTGCTTTTGCCCAAATTCAGCTGATGTACCAGTGGTCCTAACATGTACAAATTGCATCTTGGTCAGGGTATTGTCATGTGCTCCATGTGGGGTTGCCCTAGTAAACCACTTGGAAACTTTAACTAGTGCAGAATGCTGCTGCTAGATGTTCAAAGTATCCAATGTTAATCTAATTTAATTCCCATTCATTTCATTGGGTCTTCTCTGAGCAGGATGAACACTGGGTACAACCCCATGTGACCCCTTTATGATATCAGCTGCACTTGCTGCCAGTTCATTTCCATGTGCAATTCAAGGTGCTGGTTATCACCTTTAAAATTTTGAATGGTTTGGGGACTGGCTCCATGAAGGACTGTCTCCTCCCATGTGAACTGGTCCATCAGCTGTTGTGCTTTCATTCCTCAGAAGTTGAATAAGGTCGTTATCACATGGGTGGTTTTAAGCACACCCACCTCGACTTTGCTCCACTTCTTCAGTGCTGGACTGAATGGGCAAAGTCTGAAACAGGCAAAGTTCAATAGGCCAAGCTGAGGTATCGCAGCAATACCGACCACGTGTGATTCAAAATGCTAGACTCAAATACGAAACGGAGGGGGAAATCGCAGAAGCAACCCAGGGGAAAAATAGTAGGTATGATAAAGCTCTAAATATCCTCTTGAACCATGGATGAACCTCATAGGCATCTGAGTTTGTGATGGGCATGTAGACTGCATAGTAAATTGCCTGCTTAGTGTGAACGTTGTGGATATTGCACAACTGTTTAGAAAGATTTGTAGATAGTGCTGCAGAGGTCATGGTCCATGTTGGTACCACTGATATGGGGAAATGTAGTTCTGGAAGCCAAATTTAGGTTGCTAGGTAGGAGATTGAAATCCTACCAGTTCCATGGACAGGGCCAGCTAGACGGGAAAAGTGTAGGAGTCTCAATGCATGGATGAGATAGCGGTGTAGGTGGAGGGTTCAGATTGGTTAGGTACTGGTGAACATTTTGGGATAAGGCAAGCCTGCACAAGGGGGACAGGCTCCACTTGAACCAAAATGGACCCAGAGTGCTGGTGCTTAACATAAAAAGGTGGCAGAGCAACTTGCTGGGAGACTTCTGTTACTGCCTGAGGGAATAGTCCTGCAGGATTCCATCTTGTCTCTCTTACATTTTTAAAAAAATTCTGAGTGCAGGTTATTCTTTGATTACATCTTTCCAAACTAGTGCATCAACTACCTTATATATTGGCTCAATCCATCAATTAAAATATGTACAAAGAAAATAGTCAAACACAGTCGAACTCATGGCCTCAAATAGTAAATAACGTTGAATCCTGAACTTTCTCAACTCAATACAAAATCAAAAGACTCAATTTTTCTATAAAAGAATGATTTACTAACAGTCCTTTTCTGGCTCTAAATGTTGGAGGGCTAACTCTTCTACCTAGAGCACAGGTGCTAAACCTATTGCAGCACAAGAGCCGGATTTGATTCAGAGAAGCTCTTGGGAGCTGCCTTGTGGGGGTGGGTGGGGCCAAACTGCTAGCATATTATAGTTTAAAGCTCTTACTGTCACCATAGAAGAGCCATCACAACCTTTTACAATGGGGAAAAATGCACAAAAGCCAGGAAGCCACCAAATTATTGGTTGCTGGAGGAAAGGGGTGTGGCTTTCAGTGGACCCTGAGAAGGCCAGATTGGGAACTCCAGCGGGGCAGATAAGGCCCCAGAGCCTGACGTTCTGCACCCCTGACGTAAAACATATTGCCATACAGGCAGGTATGAGTAAATGAATAGTTGTTTCCACTCTGATAGTGGAAATGTCTCCTGTGGCTTTTAACGTCTTCATGAAACTGCTGGCTGAGGCTGATTGATGGCTGGGAGCGCAGAGCCCTGGCACATAATATATCATATAAAACCCAGCAGATTCATATATGCAGCTCTCAGGAACATCAGCCAGAAAACAGCAAGTAGATTTCCATACTTGCAGTAGGACTTTCCTGTCTCCTCCCCTGAGGAGTCACTCCAGCAGGTGGAGGGACCATTATGGAATGGTATAGGGATGTGATAAGTGGGGTGGGGGCTTCACTAATGGGGTGGATAGAAATTGGATTCCCCCTGCTCCTTCTGAGTAGAAGTGCCCTAGGGTGACCATATGGACAAGAAGACAGGGTTCCTGTATGTTTAACAGTTGTATTGAAACGGGAATTTCAACAGTTGTCATTTGTATGTATGCAAATTCCCTCTTCATCACAACAATTAAAGCTGCAGGAGCCGTGCCCCCTTTTGTATCTGGTCACCCTGCAAAAGAGGGCAGGGATCCTGCAGCTTTAACTGTTGTGATGAAGGGGGAATTTCACCAGGTGCTGCATGCATAGAAATGACACCGGCTGAAAATCCCTTTTCAATACAACTCTTAAAGATACAGGAGCCCTGTCCTCCTTTCCATATGGTTATCCTACTTGAAGTGCTTTCCTCTCATTCTAGAAATTCCCTGGCTCTCACCCAGTGAATACTTTGCCCTCTGCTTCATTCCAAGACAAGGCAGAACAGGTTAACAAGCAAACACCTTATTACTGGTGATAATATTTGTGGCCATCATTACCTCTAGGTGTGGGTGGGATCATATTTAGGTCAACCTCCCTCCGGTTAACAGTAAATGGAAGGAATGTTTTAGTGGTGCATTTTGCACCTGAACAAATTAATGAAATAAACCAGCTCTAGAGTGTTTCGAAATGGCTTTTGAAGATGCTTTATTAAAAGCTATACATCAAGTAGTGTGATGGAAATGATCTAATTGCATCCATCCAACGTGTTGTCTTTTTCCTCCTTTGAAATTTCTCTCCTCATATTAATGACTTTGAAACAAAGAGCTGGATTTAATACTTTGCAACAATTTAATCTAGCACAAAATATGGTGGGAGAGTTTACTGAAATGAGCTTTAGTTTATCATTATGTAAGGCTACTTTTTATGGGTTTTACAATAAAGAGGGTTTTAACGCATTTGATTCAACGACTCCCTTTCCTTCCCCAATCTGGTTGAGTTTATAAATATTTGTTCAACCAAGAAAGCATCTTGAAGCATATTAAAACAGCAACTTATTCATAGGTCATTATGCCATATTCAAAATGTTAGTAAAGGCGTAAAATATTCACAAGAATGGCTATACACTTGAATGCAGTGTGAGCCAATGGAAACAACAGCATTTAAAAGGCAATATGATTTCTGCAGATAGTTAAAATAGCCAAATTTATAACATTGATATATCTACTAAAATAACTATGCTTATTCATTTTGCATTTCTTGTGAATCCCACTGAAAACAAAGATCTGCACCTTGGACACCGTATAACCTGCAGTTACATATGTGAGATTTAGGCTTACAATAACCAGCTTAAGACAGTAAAAAAGCACTGTGTGCAAAATACTTCAGTCCTAATTACATCATTGATCTTAACCACATTGATAATATTCCCATTTTATAGATGAGAAACTGAGAGTGGCCAGGGCCATCTAGAGCTTTTTGTAATCCAGTAATATCATTCAAGGCCAACGTTATTTCCATGTTTGATACAACACTGGCTCTCAACAGTGAAAGACAACCGGTATGTGTTAAATGTGCAGAAGAAATTCCTTTTAAGATTCTGTTTTCTATCCTCGAACAACACATTTCTGTGTCTGCTCATTTGAATTATGATCAGTTCTATTTGTACTGCCATTCCACAAACCTCACTTCATATAGGGTGACCATATGGAAAGGAGGACAGGGCTCCTGTATCTTTAACAGTTTCATTGAAAAGGGGATTTCAGCAGGTGTCATTTGTATGCATGCAGTACCTAATGAAATTCCCTCTTCATCACGATAGTCAAAGCTGCAGGAGCCCTGCCCACTTTTGTATCTGGTCACTCTACAAAAGAGGGCAGGGCTCTTTTAGCTTTAACTGTTGTGATGAAAAGGGAATTTTACCAGGTGCTGCATGCATACAAAGGACACCTGCTGAAAATCCCTTTTCTATACAACTGTTAAAGATACAGGAGCCCTGTCCTCCTTTCCATGTGGTCGCCCTAACTTCATATCCGTGAGCTTGGATGTTTCCATGCATGCATGTTTCACTTGCAGCCAGACTACATCATGGGTTTCATGGTTTCAGGCAGTTGCTTGTATGGCCTAGTCAGTGGAGGCTTGTGGCTCCAATGCCAGCGTGGCAGTGAATCTGCTCTGGGTTTCAGTCAGAACCACATGAAACTATAAAGGAGCTATCCAAGGTGAGAAGCTCGAATACAGGGCATTTCTACCTGAAATGTGGTGGGTTGCAAGAGGATTTTAACCTGTCACTTTACTGAGGCTTCTGCTTCTGGATTCTTTGTGGGATTAAAATTGGCTCATTCACAAATGTTTGTTTCTGTTGTAAAGTGTGTTCACTTCCTCCAGGGGAACATTTCATTTCCCATCACTTTCATTATTTAGATTATTATCAAATAATCAACTTGACCAGCTGAATATAAACCACCACAAACTTTATTAAGCCTTTGTTATTCCACAGAAGTCATTAAAGTCAGTTGTTGCAGAATCAGGACCACTGCTTGGCTTTACTATGTAAGCACTCACAGGATCAGGTTGCCTTTCTGTGTGCCGATAATGGGAAGTACCTGAAGGACCAGGATGGCCATTCAGTGATGCTCCAGATTTGCAGGTGGTACAGGTAAGTATTGGCAGGAGCAGGAGGCCAATTTACTGAATGCGGGCTAGTGGGTACATGATGAAGCTGAAGACCCCAAAGGCAACATGGTTAAATCATTGCCTACTGTGATGTTCTACTGTTTGTGGTTGTAAATATATTGCAGAGCTTATTGTTTGTGATATGCATTTGTTTATATCTTTAAAAAGGGTTAGAACAATAACAGGTAAAGTAAATAACTAGGCTGAAATGTACTTACTGTTTGTGGTTATAGGTTATAGGTTATAGGTGAGAGCGAGCGAGAGAGAGAGCCTTTTAAAGAGCCCTTGTCCTGACTTCCTTATGATCTGATCACTTAGCTTTAACTGTTGCAGGCTCTCCTGACTATAAATCTGAGAACACTTGTGGTCCTACATGGCAACCCCTGAGTTCCTCACAGTTCCATTACACAACCACTAGGTGATACTGTGGTATAGTAGAATTGCACAAATACACCAGGGTTTCATGCTGCCATTTACACAAATACCAGACTTTTCTTGTAACCCCCCCCCCCCCCACTATAATGGTGGCAAAGAACAGGAGAGGCCCTGGAAGATGACGACGTTGTGTAAAATGCCCACAATCTTCCATGAGCGAGAAATCACAAGTGCCCAATAAATGCCTCATGTAGAAAGGCTCACAGTGAGCCACAGCAGCATTAAAAAAAGGCCCATAAAGACTCTTTAAGCTATTAGAGGGGAGATTCTGATGGAAGTGGTCTTACAAACTGATGTTCTTTTTCAGACTCAGGTTGACATTCTATGAATACTTTTCTAGGAGTAAGCCCCATTGACCAGAGTGGGATTTACTTCTGAGTCAAGATGCATTATTTTGTGTATGTTTTATTATGTTGAAATTAATA
This sequence comes from Anniella stebbinsi, assembly GCA_029215795.1. NCBI lineage: Eukaryota > Metazoa > Chordata > Lepidosauria > Squamata > Anniellidae > Anniella > Anniella stebbinsi. Next base: position 344,752,627 of record JARDYH010000001.1, on the reverse strand, counting down.
AAAATTATTACAAAAAAAAAAAAGATGCATAGAATTGCACTCACAAAAGCAATGATGCAATCATCTACTAGGTGAAACCTAACAGATTCAAGTTTGAATGAAATCTAGAATCCAGGCACACATTATGCAGTGCAACAATGGATTAGGATGGACTGTCTTGCCCTCGTCACTTTAAATCCATACAGAATTTTGGATGAAGGCTCAGAGCCTTTATACCTCCAGCTTTAAAATAATGTCAATATCACTCTCCATCATCTCTCATTCATTTTTCTCTTTTCTCTTTTCCTTAGATCTGTGGATTAGAGTTACTAGCATTTTATTTAAACTATGCCAGCCAGCTTTTTTTTTTTTTTAAAAAATAATAATCCTAAAGCCTGTCTTTCATATACCACAAGCTGCAAAGAAATCAGACGTTCTTCTTGCATGAATTCCAATGGCTTCCTTTCCCTTCCCTCTTTCTCCTTCAGTGTTCTTCTCCTGTTTGCATCTCTTGCAGCATAGCTACAATCACCTCTGGTTTGGCTTTTCATGCAAACAGCGAAGGCAGCAATATGTCTCAGGCAGTGCTGTGGTGGTACATTTTAAAGTGCAGGTGATCCTCGTAACAGTTCCTGTAGCCACGCCCCAAGCCCCCCCCCCCCCAAATAACAGACAGCTGTGTCAATCCGTTATCAACAAACCAGTTCTAGGAATTTCTCCCTGCTAGAAGCAGGTCTTTGGTAAAGCGAATGGGGGGGGGGTGTCTATATCCTGCCGTTTTGCAACTCCTTACCCCCCTCGCAAACTGTGCAGCATCGCTGCTGCAGGGTGAGAACTCTAAATCTAGAAGGCAGAAGATTTAGTGCGGGCTATTCAGCGGCCATCCTGCTTGCCAAGCCTGCCCCTGCCCGATGCCTTGCATTCACGGGTTTACCCTGCACTGGGAACCACCCCAGGAATGCCCCTGATCCGAAGCCACCACTGACAGATGGGAGAAACAACATCATGGCATCGGAACAAACAGAAAAGTCATGGTAAGAAGATACCATGAGAAAACGCAGTTTTGAAGGTAAACCTCAATGTGGCTGCACGTTGGTGGCTGAGTCATGTAAACAACGCAGCGCCACTGCACAGCCACTATGAGCTATATAGGGCGTGTAGACAAACCCTGGGTCTTAACTTTCCATTCAAGACCAAGACACCCCAAAATGTGTTACATTACATCAAGGAGCGTTATATTGTTGCTGGGAAAATTCATCCCTGGCCCCAAGTTCTACTGTGAAGACTGCAGCTATGCTCAGAGGGAACAGGGAATTCTGTGCAAGGTGGCAGATGCTGCTAATAAAAATAGTGCTGGGTCTCATCTTGATGAACATGGGAAGAAAGCACATTGTTCTTATTCTCTGCAGTATGATGAAATAGGCTCTGCTGTGTCAAAGTTACACAGTCGAACTAGCCATCTCTAAAATCTGGTTTTTCAGTGCTGGGAAAAAGCATACTTCTGGGGGCCGGGGTTGAGGGAGATAGAACCAATGTTATCAATGAGAGAGACTTGTTAACCACCCCTCCCCAGGCTACATTGTATGACTGGAAATGGGAATGGGAAGGAACTAATGTAGGGTGACCAGATTTTGGAAACCAAAATCCTGGTCCCCCCCCCCCAAAACAACCCCCCTCCACCAAGCCACCCCCCCCCCCAAAAACACCATCCTGGACCTACCGGGTTCTCTTCCTCTGCCGCCTGTGCCGGGTCCTCCGCTGCCACCCCCACCGGGTCAGCCGCCGCCCCCAGGTCCCCCGCCGCTGGGTCTTCCTCCACCACTGCCAGGTCCTTCGCTGCCGCCGCCGGGCTCGTAACACCAGAGGCCGCGCGGAAGAGGGCTGATTATATCATTTCCAGATCCGGCCCTCTCCCGTCTCTTCTGCGCGGCCTCTGGCCTCCTTGGGGCTCCAAGGAGGCCAGAGGCCACGCAGAAGAGACGGGAGAGGGCCGGATCCGGAAGTGATGTAATCGGCCCTCTCCTGCCTCTTCCGTGCGGCCTCTGGCTGCACGAGCCCGGCAGCGGCGGCGAAGGACCTGGCGGTGGTGGAGGACCCGGCGGCGAAGGACCCGGCGGTGGTGGCGGAGGAGGAGCCCGGGAAGTGGCCGCCCCAGCAGGTAAGTGCCCCCCCTCACGCCTCACGCTCCGGAGGGAAGCGGACGATCCTGCAGGTAAGGAGCGCGAGGCGCAAGGGGGGGCACTTACCTGCTGGGGCGGCCACTTCCCGGGCTTCTTCGCAGCCACCGCCGCTGGGTCTACCGCCGCTTGTCGCTGCTCGCTGTCCCCCCGCCCCCCCAGTTTCCCCCCCCCCGGTTGGCCCAGATCGGCCTAGGTTTCCCGGTTAGGACCGGGAAACCCCGGGCAATCTGGACACCCTAAACAAATGCAGCAGATCTGTATTGTTATAAACTGGAGATGCACAGCTGTGCAACAGCAACGTAAAGAATAAAAGCTCCCTCCAGAAATGTGCAGTTTCAGATATAGTTTGGGGTGAACTAATGCAGCATCAGAGAAGCTAATGAACACAACAGAGAAACAACAACAACAAAAAGGCAGCAATAAGGAAGCACCTAATTACGGCTCTCAGTGGAAAAGGCTAGGAAAAGGAGTGATGGGGGAGGAGCAGCTCTACCCCTTGACCATATCATGGCCAGGTCATAGGCATGCCCAGGATTTAATGTGGAGGAATGGGGGAACACTGCAGAGCAAGCGCAGGGAAGCAGCTTCAGCTAAAAAGAACGCAATGAAACAACTCTGTGATACTGTGAGTTTTCGAGGTGGGAGTGATGTCATGTGCAGCAAAGGACCTCATATTGCACCCAAGCTGAAGACAACCCCCATGAAGACAACCCCCTGGTGCTGTGTTCCTACAAACCCTGGCTCCAGGACACCTCTGGTCTCAGGTGGTGTGTCTCCTCCTCACACATAAGTACAACCCCCCCCCCAACCCTTTCCTCAAGTGAAAGAGAATACTGTACTATAACAAACTATACCATACCACTGATGTCAGCATACTGTTCCATTTCCTGGGCTATAGAATAATATTGCTTTCTATATCAAGAGCACCTTCTGCCTGAGCAACTCCAAGACCTGTACTAATTTTAATTAACCAAACCCATGAGGCGAAGTAGTACTCTCATTGGCATGGGATATTAAATATTATTTTCCACAGAGAAAGGAAGTTGAATGTTAGCTCCTGTACAATGTTACCTTACCTCCAGCATACAGGAAAGGCAAGCGATAGATTCAAGACTACAGATGAATCTGTGGCAGACTTAACCATATTCTTTCCTCGCCATGGATGCTCATTCTATTCCCACTCTCCAACCAGGAGCAATAGCCCACTTTTGTGTCTGGGAAACTCAAAGCTATTATTATTGTTATTATTATTGTTATTGATCACTTTCTCGCTCATGGTGGTTTTTCTAGACGGACATGAGGGGCTTTGCTAAGTCATGCTGTCTTTTACAGATTCAGGAATGTCTTGACAATTGAGTATGTTTTAATTATGGCTGCTTCTGGAAGTTGGTATGGATGTATTTTGGTAGGTCCAGTTTCTGAAGGTTTTCTGTATAGTTAGTTTTATGATGTGATGCCGGTGACTGATGTGATGATGATGATTTGTATCCCACCCTTTTTCCCCCTTGCAAGAAACCCAAGGTGGCTTACATTTTATCCTCACAATAATCCTATGAGGTAGGATATGCTGAGAGTCAGTGACTGGCCCAAAGTTACCCAGTGAATTTCATGACCAAGTGGGGTCTAGAAACCGGATCTCCTGAGTCCCAGTCCAACACTAACCACTACATCTCACTGGCTTTTTCAGAGGTGATGAAAGGCAATGAGAGGTAATGAGGAAAAAACAAAAAAAGGTAACAGTGCCTAGTTCATGTTTTTGGAGCCACAATAAAAGCCTTTTATTTCTATGTACCAGTGGATCTTTCCCCATGAATAGGTGATACCTGGTGCAGAAGGTCTTCCCTGGGCTTCAAACAGTAGACGTAGTGGTGGGATTAGAAAGGAGTCATGTAGAATTTGAATCACCATTAGCTCTAACAATGGTGAGAAGCTAACAATCAGTCAGTACTCTCTTTTGTTGCAATCCCATGTACACTTACTCAGGAGCAAGCCTGGATGAATTCCAGCATGACGTCCTTTCAAGAAAATACACATAACAGGGGGTGGGCCTCATGTGACCCCCTTGGCCTTGTTTTTGCAGCCCACCTCCAGGAACCATCAAATTGTCACTGAATTTTGGCAGGGCAGTGGTGGCAAGGAAAACCACATGTTCACTTTCAAACAATGTGTCTGCATGCCTGGTTTTAATGCAAATTCACATTCCCTGGACCAGGAGCACAATTTTACATTAAAGCAAGACAGGCACTTCTTTATACACCTTGTTTTAAAGTAGAAACACACCATTTGGGTCACTGTTGAATTTGGTGGTAGTGGCAATTTTGGCAGGGAGGGGTCTGCAACTTCTGGACCCCCTGAAACTGCCTGCTCCTGGTATATAGCAGAAGCAGAATGCCTATGTACAGCAGTTGCTGGGGGACATGATCAAGAAGACGCTATTGTCCTACTTGTGGGCTTCTTATGGTCAACTATGAAAATGCTGGTCTAGATGGACCCTTGGCCTGATCCAGTATGGCTGTTCTTATGTTCTTATGAACTCAACATGAAAGGAAGTGAGGTGCTTCATTTTTCACTAATGGCAACTTCCACATATTCTTAAAGGGCTGCCCATATGCAGTCTAGGTTCTGGATTCCAGCGCTAAGGTGCTCAGGGCCAGAGGCCTTCCACCCAGCAATGACAACATGGTAACTCCAATTTAATGGTGCTTTGTGAGAGTAGAGATGTGGTACTGTATGAAACAGATGTGCCCTGAAATAAACATCAACAAGGAGTCTCCTCTTGCATGTTATGGCTATTTGCCTCCACTGGGATGGGTCCAGGCATCTCTGTTGGTGAGTGGAAGGTGTCTTTCTATTCACTGACTGGTCTCTGATCCAGAGGAGGCTCCTATTCCGCTTACTAGATACTCCCAACCCTCTGAAATAATTTCAGGGGTGGGTGGAAGTATAGAGCGCTGCAGGAAGAAGGAAGCATCACCCCAAATCACTGCCCATGCAAGCATCGAGTTAGTGGAGTTCTGCTGCAGGCAAGATTGGATGCAACCCACTTCCTACAATTTCTTCTTTATGACCGTGTATGTCTATATCTGCTACCTCAGGGTAATGCTTCATGCACTGGGTTTGTAAAAGGTTATGTTTTACTTTTACGACTCTTTTGCTCCATTTCCTGCAACAAACTAATGTGGCTACCACTGTGGATGGAATGGTACCCTAGCCGGGGGTGGGGGGGTGGGGGTGGGTTAGACAGGATAATTTGAAATATATGATGGAGTTTGGTAAAAAAAAAAAAAAAGAAAAAGAAAAAGAACGGCTTCCTTTTGAGAGTGACAAAGTTTGGCAAGGAGGTAACTGTATTGTCATAGAAGTTGCAAACTGTCCAGTGGAGGCTGGTAGCTCCGATTTTAGCAGGGCTGTGAATCCATTCTGGGTTTCAGCCAGAACCAGCTATTTTGGGGATATGATTCAGCTCCTTGGATAGCTCCTTTAGAGTTCTAGCTGGGTCTGACTGACACCCAGAATGGATTCACAGCCCCACTGAATTTGGAGCCACCAGCCTTCAGTGCAATTTCCCCTATTCTCTATACTAGAGCACCTCAGGCATCATTTTGGGCTGCTGCTATGGCTTTTCCCTGTGTACATCCGCAGGAGCAGGTGATATGGGAAACAGATGTACATTTGGATGTGGATTCCCACCTGGGGGCCATTCGTAGCTGTGCTTGACTGCATTTCAGACAGCAACATGGAACCCATCTTTTGGCTCATCCACATGCTTTCCTATCAGAAACCTGCCATGAGAATAGGGCCAGGCTGGATCTCAGATAGGCTGCGAGAAGGGGAGGCAGGTGTTTCATAACAATGCTCAGAGCCATAGCTTCAGAAGTGCCACATTAACATCGCTCCATTCATGCAAGGCGCAGGCAAGAGACTTGGGGATTTCAGCCAGCCTCTTCTCTATCATGCAGACCTGCAGAACTCTGTCACCCCAGCAGATGGGGGGAAATGCCTTCAAGAAAGTATTGGTGTGCCGAGGAACTAAAATCCTGGAATGGAGCCCTGGGGATGGAACACCTACAACTGCACGGGGAAATAGGTCGGGTAATGCGCAACCTTTCAATTACTTTAGAGATGTAAGGTGCTGAAGCCCTCTCATTAACCAGAGTTGTAAAATGGCACATTTGCTGCGTCATTATTCTTTCACGCATTAGCCTGACAGGTTTCTAAAAGGTTTATCAGAATTTGTTCTTGACTCACTGGAAACCCCACCGTTTCAGTAACTGGAGGATTTTCTTCCTCTCTCTGTGCCCAGCATGTTAAATCATGGCTTTCCTGGCCAAACACAATCTTAATGTAGGAGAAATACACACACACACACACACACACACAACCAATATCTGTGGCAGCAGGTTTTAGATATTAAAAATTTCATTTATTTACTTACAGTGCAATGTTCTACATACCTACTTAGAAGCATGTCCTACTGAGTTCAGCTAGCTTACTCCCAGGTAAATGGGTCTGGGATTGCGCATGCCTGGTTTTAATTCAGATTCTCACTCTTTGAACCAGGAGCACAATTTTACATTGGGATTGGGGATTGGGGGAGGAGGATGGCACAAATATGGTTTTACCGGCTAAGGTGTCAAGGTGTTTTCGAGCTCACCTTGCTTGTGTTGCTATGTACAAAATGCAGTCCAAGGTTTGGCAAGCAAGAAATATGCATGGCTCCGTTCAATCACAGATGGACTCACAATCGCATTTCCTGGCTGTTTAGCAAAATAGCCCGTAGGTTTTCCAGTTACCTGGAAACCAGAGCTTCCTTTTAAAAAGAAAAATAAAAGAGCACAGTTTTAGATCTCATAGAATTCTTGCTTGTCACTGTTAATATTTCTGCTAGTGATGTTCTTAAACAATGGGCTCATGATATGCAAGCATGGGTACTGACAACTACTGACAACTAAGCAGGACAAGCCTCTGCATGTCTTCTTAGAAGAAAACAGGACTGAATCCCTCAGTAGTGCTTTCAAATAGCATTCCAAATACCAAGCCTCTTCATGTCTACTCACAAGAACATGAGAAGAGCTGTGCTGGATCAGTCCAAGGGTCCATCTAGTCCAGCACTCTGTTCACATAGTGGCCAACCAGCTGTCGACCAGGGAACCACAAGCAGGTCATGATGCAACAGCACCCTCCCACCCTAGGCTGACCATATAAAAAGGAGGACAGGGATCATGTAACTTTAACAGTTAACGAGAAAAGGGAATTTCAGCCAGCATCATTTGTATGCAGTTAGTACCTGGTGAAATCACCTCTTCGTCAAAGCAATTAAAGTTGCAGGCACTATACTAGAGTGACCAGATACAAGAGGGCAGGGCCCCTACAGCTTTAACTGTTGTAATGAAGAGGGAATTTCATCAGGTACGAATTGCATACAAATGACACCGGCTGAAATTCCCTTTTCTCTACAACTGTTAAAGTTACATGAGCCCTGTCCTCCTTTTCATATGGTCAGCTTATCCCACCCATGTTCCCCAGCAACTAGTGTATACAGGCTTACTGCCTCTGATATAGGAAGTTGCACTTAGTCATCAGGACTAGTAGCCTTTGATAGCCTTCTCCAGGAATTTATCCAACGTCCTTTTAAAGCCATCCAAATTGGTGGCCACCACCACATCTTGTGGTAGTGAATTCCATAGTTTAACTATTCACTGTGTGAAGAAGTCTTTCTTTTTATCTGTCCTGAATCTCCCACCAATCAGAAGTAAGCAGGGCAAGCCTCAGAAGTAAGCATGACTGATTTACTCATCAGCTTCCTCCCCAGGCCCAATTCACTCTGCCCTGCAGGGAAAACATCTCATTTCCAATCAGCAGCTGATCGGAGATAAGAGCTTTCCCCTGCTAAGCCCTGAGAAAAGTGGCCTTTTTCAATGCTCTGCGGGGAAAAGCTCTTATTTCTGATAATTTCCTGATCAGAGATAAGAACATTTCCATTCCAGGAGAGGAGGCAGGACCTGGGGAAGAATATGATAGGCAAATAAGCAGGGCTGTGGGGGGGAAAGAGGATGGGGGTGCTGCTAGCTTTGCACAGGCTGCACCGGGAATGGCTGAGGGGTGTATGTGGCCCATGAGCTCCAGGATGTCGAATTTGGATTGGAGACATTGAGTTAGGGTTGGAGGATGCGCATCACTGGAACAGGTGCTGGCTAAAGATGGCAGCTACTTTCCTTTCTATTTCCAGCCATTTGATGCCATATGCTGACAAGTCCTTGGATTTATTGGGATTTATTGTTGATTGTTTCAAACTGTTACATTGTTGTACGTAACTGGTTTTTATGTTATTGTATGTTATTGCATGTTATTGTGTTTTCTATGTTTTTAATCTTTGTAAACCTCCCAGGGAGCTTTGGCCCTTGGGTGATATAGAAATGTAAGAGATGAAATGAAATGAAATCTAGGGAAAGTTCTCCTCCATATTCCAACAGACCATTTGGGCCAGAGCAGCAGGGCAGGATGGGAGGGGCACTATTTGGTAGGACTCTGATTTCAGGCTAGCTCTCTCTCACCATGATTCTTCCACATGAAGGGGCTCTGCATGATCAAAAGCTAGTGGGGCTATGCCACTAGTCCCATAGGGCTATATACCTTGGATAGCTCCAGTAGAGTTCTGACTGGTTTTGTCTGAAACCCAGAGAAGATTTACAGCCCCAATGACATCGAAGCCACCAGCTTCCAGAGCTGCCTGGTGACACTCCCACTCTCCCAGCTCCACCCCCTGGTTGTATGGGGCTCCAAAAGGTATGGAGGGCTCTCCATGAGTATGGATGATGTCCCCTTCAGACATAGAGATTAGGGATGGGCAAACAAGAGACGTTTGAGAGTGTCAGGAATCTCTGAACATCATCATTGTGGTCATCTCCTGCCTGAATCCCGTCCACATTTGCAATCACTGCTCTCTCTGAGCAAATGGGAAATGTACACAAATTGAATGGGAGATTTGCATCATGTTTCCCAAAATTTGCACAAATTCCCTAATTTGCGTGACTTTCCTCCTTACAGTAAAGCAGGGCTGATTCAGCCTATGGTGGAAATTTGTGCAAATCGAACTAGGAATTGGGAACAAGATGAACACAAGCCTGTGTTGGACAATTGATGAATATTTTCAGGGGATGCATGGTCACGCTCGTGTTCCGAGCTTCGAACGGGGCATGCTTGCATGTTTTGCGAGCAAAAGCGAAATTCTCTTACATTCGTGATGGAGGCTGGGGAGTGTGCCAGGTGAGCAGCAGAACCTGGGGCCAGAGCAATTGTGTAGCGTCCCTTCGCATGGAAAAACATGTGACATTGTCTCTAGTCCCTCCTTTATTCCAAACATTCTTATTCACTCCGGCAAAGGAAAAAGCACTCATGAAAGGACATCTTCTTTGCCATGATGTTTAGATCTGAGGAAGCCCTGAAGACTGGTTGAATGTTTTTCTTATAGGCTGGAAAAAACTGCCCTGACTTATATACCTGGCTGAAAGCTGCTGTATTTTCACCTCTCTTTATGTTATATAAATTGATCGAAGTCTTGAACTGGTGTCTTCACGCATGACCTGTTGTCTTGTCCATTCTCATCTTTATCTAACTCCCAAGCAATAGAAGGACAATGGATAGGGCTATTGAGCTTGGCCTCATTGTGAACTTTATTTGTCAGGTCATCTTCAGCCGACTTTAAGCACTGAATTTCCAGATGGGCCAACAGTTCATCCAAGGGTATTAATTTGCTCTACAAATTTGTATGTGTGTCCAGTGGCTCTGATTTCGGTGGGACTGAGAATCCATTCTGGTTTCAGTCAAAACCAGCCACAACTCTAAAGGAGCTTTCCAAGTTGCTGAATCTATTTTGGGGATAGATTCAAGGCCCCAGCAAAATCAGAGCCACCAGCCGTCACTGTGAGCGCACTATGCATGTGCATGTATGCCTTAGATGTCCTGTGCACCACAATCTAAGGCACATGCAGAATGGGTCTGGGAAATACATCAGTGTGTTTTTAGAGCTTATTTATGTCCTTGTTAAATTTGCATCCTGATTTGAGCTTCTCCAGATGCCGCATACAATGGCACCTCAAGGGATATGGCCAAAGCCTAAACAAATCCCAGGGAGGGGGAAACACTTATGCTCTGAGCCACCAGAGCCAGGCAGAGACGACAGATCACGCCCCATGAAACACAGCCTGCCGAATGCTGAGCTGATACAGTAGGTGTAACAGTAAGAGTTTTAAATTAAAAGATGCTGATGTTTTGGCTCCTGTCCCTTTATTTATTAATTTGTTTTATTTATTTGCAATATTTATGTACAGCTCCATATCTAAAATAGATTCTGGAGTGGTGAACATAGGAATACAACAGTAAAAAGATAAAAAGATTAAATGAGCATATTAAAATTCTTTAAACAGAATACCCATAAAAATGGTGGGAAAGAGCTGTTTTTGGGAAGTGTCAGAAATAGCTCGATGATGGTGCCTGCCTGACCTCCAGGGGCAGGGAGTTCCAAAGGAAAGGGGCCACCACATTAAATGCTCTTCTCCTGGTGGACTCCAGCTGGGCCATAGGTCCATGTGGAACCACCAGGAGCAAAGTCCCTTTTGTCCCTGCCCCTGCCCACTACTGGAATGTGGCCCCCATGAGCATCTCCAAAAACTTCTCCCTTAGGCTGAAAGATGTTCAGTGCCTCTGCTGTGATGGTTGCATGATGAATTGCTATATGCAAATCCTGCTATGTCAGGAGTGGAGGTCAGAAAGGGTGGACTACAGGCCAGTGGAGGCTGGTGGCTCCCATTTCAGTGGGGTTGTGAATCCATTCTGGATTTCAGTCAGAACCAGCCAGAACTCTAAAGGGACTATCCAAGGTGTTGAACCCCATCCCCCCATCTTGGATAGTTCCTTTAAAGTTCTGGTTGGTTCTGGCTAAAGCCCAGAATGGATTCAAAGCCCTACCAAATTTGGAGCCACCAGCCCCCACTGCTCCAGGTTGCGCTTTTCAGAGGTTCTCTGTGATTTGTTTTCCAAGTAAAAATACGTTTGTAGCAGTGCTTGGCATTTATGGATTGCAATTTCATATTGTCCAGGTTATCTATAAAGACTGAGCCAGAACATCCAGCATATAGAACTACACATGCTGATTGCATGGGTCTTAAGCCCAACCAGCAGAGATATAGAAAAATACATTTCAGTCCCATTTAAGGCAATCGCTCGGTTATATCCCTATATAGCAAAAAGGAAAGAATCTGATTGCCAGCAATATGCAGATTTAAATATACCTTCAGGTATAGATTTTCCATAAACCAGGGAACCAAACCAGTTTATATGTTTGGCTTTTAATTCTGAAATTTATTAGCTCTCCGTACCCCTTGCAAATACAAGCTCAGTCTTAATTGTTCCATTTTTATTCTTACAGAAAACACAGTAAATCTTAATGGTTGTGCTTTGAACATTGAAAGACAAAGTAGTAGCTATAGGGGGGGAAAAGTATTCCAAACATTAAATCAGCAACGGCGTAGTAACATTTTCAAGCTGTTCATCAGAATTTGTACTGAATTTGAGAGAGTAATTGTCCTGAGCAATTCTTAAAGGGGCCTTTCCGATAGAATCATATCACACCCCCAAGATAGCAGTATAAGACCTCGGTGATCTCCCCCCGCACTCCATTTTGAGACTTTCAGTACAATAAAAAATTATATTTTCTCACTTTAATTATAGTGCTGGTTAAGAATGCATTCTACTGTTTTCAGTCTGTTACCAGTTCACACGCTGTTTGTTTATAGCTCTCTGAAAAGCCATTTTAATAAGGTCAGATTTGCAATTTAAATTAACTTTAATATTTCTTGCAAACTCCAGAACAGTTTGTTTATGAAATGGCCTATAGACTCTACTAGAAATTGATAGGGTTTTAAAAATAAAATAAAACAAAATCATTTGTTTTCTTCTCCAAATGATATATCATAGGGAATAAATAGCCGTGGCTTCTTTTTTCTTTCATAGGAAAAAATAAATAAATAGAACCAAGCACAATAGAACAAATTATGTATTAAACTCAGCATCTTGGCTGATGAAACAATCCTCAATGAGCCATCCCTTTAGGTAAATTGAGCTTTTCTTCTTGTTTGCAAGTGGCCTGCATGCTTTTAAAATACAATAGATGACTCACTGGAATAAATCAGCAAATGTTTTATGTGAACAAATTTCTTCCTGTTGATGGCATTGTGACTATTCTCTATGAGCTTTTCTACATGAGGTTGTTAACTGGCTTTTGGTTTTGTCACAGAATTGAGATCTAAGCACTACATGAATAGAATTTCCTTTTCTGCTTTTCTGCTACATAACCTCTAGGTGGCAGTGTGGTAAAGCAGAATAGCACAGATATACAAAAGGAAATTGCACTTTCTTTTGCTTTCACAGTTAAATGCTGCAATTCCCTGCTCTTAAAAACCTCACCAAAAGTGCTGGCTAGACAGAGAAGCAAAACTGGATGGTCAGAATGTCATCTAAAGAACCTGTAAACAACTGTGAGTTGGGAATCAGGAGTGAACAATAAATGCCTCATGAAGAAAAGCCCTATGTTTTTCTCTGTTCTTGTATTATGTAAGACTCGTTAAACATTGAATTACCCGTGCTCTATGCTGTTCTGTTTCTACTCTTTAATATTTTTGTTCACACTATGTTCCTTTCAGACTATGCTCCAGGATTGGAGGGTGATCCCCCCTCTTCTGTCAGTTGGCCCTGGGTGCCTTATTTGGCTGCAGTAGCAGCATACCAAGCAACACTGAGTCTAAAAGGGATGCATGAATCAGCAAACTTGACCTTGAAGGTTTTTAAATTCCACCTCAAAGCTTGTTCTAACTTGTTGGTATCAGACTGCAAACTTTGTTTATTTTCTGTTCACATGAAAATGTGGGCATATATTTGTGCACATTTCCCCAAATGTACACATCAATTGTGTGCCTTTTTGAAATGTAGACAATTTTCTCCCATTGATTAAAGCACGGTTGTGTGCAATTTTCAAAAGTATGTCTTTTTCATGCACATTTAAAAAAAAATATGGATTTTTTTGAATGCTTTTTTTGGGTGGGAGGGAGGTGCTGCAAATTGCATCACATGCTTAGAAATGTATGGACTTTGACCACAAATTGTGTTTGGGTTCAGTTCCGGGAGCGATGAACCGGTTTAATTCTGTTCAAAATGCACCAAAACCAATTTCTTATCCATCCCTAGTGTCTACCCACCTTTTAAATTTCCCACAATGCACCAGAAGGAAACTACATTAGTGACACTATGGGAAAAGAATGGCTAGATCTAGTCACCCGGTGCTGCTTGGAAAGCAAAAACAACAACAACAATTGTTGAAGGGAGGCCCACGGCAGGTACAGTGGGCCCCTTCCAGGACATTGTGCCAGTGTGGGCAACTACCCATAGATGCCAAGTGTTGATGCTGGTTCTGAACTGCCTGTTCCAGGTCAAATCCATACTAACTTGCTTTCAAGGTATATTGACTGTTGCTGTCTTCGCTCCAAGGATGACTATGACCCCTGCATGGCATACATAAATCATCATGGGACTAGAGCATCATGAGGGGATTTTTCCTCTCATTGTTTGCCCTGTGAATGTTTGTTCGCATCGTAAGTCCTTGTTGGGGCTGAGGCATAGGCAGCCACCGAATGAAAGCAGGGAGCCTGGAGATGTAGCAGGAGTCAGAGCTGTGAAGGAGCGGTGTTGCGAGCCCAAGCAACTATTCCAGGAAAAATCCAGGTGGAAAGACCATTGTGTCGTCCTCCCCATCTTTCCCTGAGCTTTCCCTTATTATCCCCTCACATCTAGGAAAACATGCCCAAGGAGTAGGACATCATTGCCAAGTCAGAGCTGTACACACTGACCTGGCTAACCTACCACCCCGCCTCAGTCAACACCAAATGTGTGTCGAAGCTATCACTGTTATTATCATTTCTAGTTAGGGGAAGTGGGTGCTGGTTGTCACATGCTATTGTATGCAGGAGCATTAAGCAGAAACCACATTGGCACATGGATTTAACTTAAAAACACAAAATAAAAGGTTGTCATATACAGATGATGTTTCAGTGCTCTAGATGTTATTATTACTTACTTGGGTTATTAACACATAGCTTATGCCTACCTCACTACCTCTTTAAATCCTCCCTCAAAACTTTGCTAAACTCTAAACTCAAAACTAAACTGATGAAAGAGAAGAACCCTCCTCTGACATCACTCACTCATCCCTCCCCCCAGATAGAACCAAACCAGACAATCACACACAAGCCCCCTCCTGCTACCCACAGTTAACCCCTTCCTTACCTGTAAAAACAGTTTCTGAAAAATAGGCTGACCAGATGGCTCGGGATTTCCCGGTCCTAACCGGGAATCCAGGGTCAAACCGGCCCAACCGGGGGGCGGGGGGGCAAACCGGGGTGGCGGGGGGTCATGCGGTGGTGCAGCAAGCGAGGAGCGGCGGTAGACCCGGCGGCGGTGGCGGCGGAGGAGCCGGGAAGCGCCCGCCCCAGCAGGTAAGCGCCTCGGGCCCGCGCCTCGCGCTCCTTACCTGTGCAGGCCGCGTCCGCTTCCCTCCAGTGCTCGAATCTACTGAGAAACAGGCTTCACGGCCTGTCCCTCAGTAGCGCGCCGGGTGATGACGTCATCACCTGGCGTAATACTGAGAGACAGGCCGTGAAGCCTGTTTCTCAGTAGATTCCGAGCACTGGAGGGAAGCGGACGGGACACCCCAGCAGGTAAGGAGCGCGAGGCGGGCGGGCGGCGGGAGCAGCGTGGGGCGAGCGGAGTGGGCAGGGGAGGCGGGCGGCGCGGGCGGGCGGGCGGCGGAGGCGGGCGGGCCGCACTGGGGGGCGGGCGCGCGGGCGGGGGGCCGCACAGCGTGGGGGGGGGCGGGCGGGCCGCATGAGGGCCGCGCGAGCACGCGGGGGGGTTGTTTTAGGTGGGGGGGCGGGGGGACCGAGATTTTAGGTCTCCCTTTCATCCTGGGAAAGGGGCGGGGGCAGAGCAGGACGCACGTTCTCCGGGGCTCCAGAAAGGGTGGAGATCGCCTACTCTAATGGAGGCAGGAAAGCTCCACGCTTTCTGGGGCCCTGGAGAACGCGCAGCCTGTTCTTCCCCGTCCCTTTCCCAGGATGAAAGGGCCTCTTCATTCAAGCACAAAGAGACCCTTTCAGGAAAGGCGCATGCGGGGCACAGAGCAGCTTGCTTACCTGCTCTCTCCTGGTCTCGCGAGACTTGTTTGAGAGGCGGAGCAATCTCCCCGTGCTCCCAAACAGATCCAGAAGGCAGCATCAGAGGCAGGAGCAGCAGCGCAGCCCCGGAGTGAATACTTAAGTCGGTGGCAAAGCGCTGGCGGGGGTTGGCGCGGGCGGGCAGTGGGTGGCACGGTTGTGGGGCTTGTGAGGCATGCATTTGTGGGGCAGGCGGGCATGGGGTGGGTGCGGTGCACGTGGGGAAAGTGGGGCGGGCATGGGGCAGGCGGGCGCAGGGTGTGCGTGCAGGGTGGCGCAGCTTGGCCCAGTGCGGCACATGGAGCAGCGCAGCGTGGGGAGCATCCTCACCCGGTGTCCTCCTGGCACACCGGGGCATCATGGTGAGTGTTGCGGCTGGCCCAGCGCGGGGCGGCCTGGCCCAGCACAGCCTGGCCGAGTGTGGGGCGGCCTGGCCTAGAGTGTGGCATGTGGGACTTCAAGCCCATGGGGCGGCCTGGCCCAGTCTGGCGTGCAGGCGTCTTAGCCTGGCCTAGTGCGCGGGGCTGGGGCTGCCTGGATGTGATTTTATTTATCGTTGGGTGCTGCTACTGTTTAGTGAACTTTTCTTTAATATTGTCCATATATTTTGATTCATTAATTGGGGTGGTATGTGTGTGTGTTTTAAAACTATTATTAGGGTTGCCATAGGTGAGTATGCTGGTGTGTGTGGATATTTATTTAACTTTCAGTCTTGGTTGTGTGTAGTCATTCAGTTGGTTGTTTTTTGCCTTGATTTTTATTATTTTTCCTTGGGTGAGTATGTGGGTGAGTGTTGTATTTTTAATATTATTTTATTGCAATGGGTGTGTGCATGTTTTGTGTTATTTTGCATTGTGTGGGTGGTTTATTATTATTGTTGTTGTTGTTGTCGTCATTATTTTGTCTTTGGTGGGGTGGGGGTGGATTTCTATCCCCCCCAGTTAAGTGTGTGTGGGGAGGTGGTTGTTGTTTTAATTGCTTTTGGGAGGGTGTGGAGTTTCCCCCCAGTTTGGGTGAGCGTGCAGGAGTATGTAGATTTTAATTTTTATTGCCTTTGGTGAGCATGAGGTGTGTGTGGATGCTGCTACTGCTGCTCTTACCTGGGGTGTGTATGTGCCGTCTTTTGTATCTTGTCATGCTAGGCAGGGCTCCTGCAACTTTAACTGTTGTATTGTAGAGGGAATGTCACCAGGTGCTGCATGCATACAAGTGACACCTGATAAAATTCTAGACATGTTGTCTGAAAGCAATTTCACATATATATCACAATGTATATAATGTTGATGTCTAACATCTGCCCCACATCTTTACAGCTACTCACTATTTCTACACAGCTTTTCAGATAAGGAAATACATGTTTGTCTTAATTGTGTGCTGTGAAATCAGGCATGTGACCAAGGCTATGTTCAGGTGGGCACGCCCCTTGGGGCTGGACCCGCCCCCTGGGGGCCGGACATGTTGGTGGGCACGTCCCCTTCGGGCGGCCATTTTGGACCTGGATTTTGGTTTCCAAAATCTGGTCACCCTACTGAAAAACTAAGTACATATTAACACAATAAAACAAGTTAAGCAAAGGAGCAGGTGATTTTGCTACAACCATCAATGCCCAGGCCTTTCTAACCCCTACCAAGTAGAGACAATTGTCAATCTGGGTCAGCAGAGCCACTTCAATACTAGCACCCCTTTCATTGACCAGGAGCTGCTCCAAGCTCTATCCCTAGAGATTCACCGTATGGTGCATTTGTGCAGAACTAATGAGCTATATTGTGCAGTTGGGCAGAGCTGTTCTGCCCAACTGCACCTCTGCAAACACTCAATCATTCTGCATCTATCATATTTTGGGAAACAAAAAATAGGGGTACAGTGCCTGTGTCGCTTGTGTCTAGTCTCAGTTTCAGTCCTTGGCATGGCTAGATTTTACTTTGGAATTTAGGGAGAAATCCTATGGCCCCTAGGTAGCATCTGGGGGCGGGGGCGGGGGCAGGGGTGGGGATAGGATCTTTCAGGCTGAGCTCGAAGGCAGTGCTCAGCCCTTGGTCCCAGAAATCTGCACTCCCTGTCTCTTTCCCCTTTCAGCTGGTGCAGAGAGAACCATGCTGCCTGCCTCTCGGAGGTAGCAAAAGCAACCTTGGAAAGGGGGTAAGTGGGCCTTTTCTGTGTGCAGGGAGGGGAAGGGACTGGAGAGGCTGGCTTATGTAGCATCCCCAGGCCTCTCCAGCCTCCTTCCCTCCCCCTCCACCGCACCCCAGCTAGATGGGCGAAAAAACCCATCAAGCTAAAATGCACCTCAGGAGGTGCGATGGAGGTGACGATCACCTCTGCCGCACCTCCCACCCTGCCTTGGATGCTTGCAAGCCTCCGAGTTTGGAAGGTGATTAGACTCAAAGAGAGATCTCATAGGATTGCACCCTTAGTGAGGTGGGGAAAGACGTCTGACTAAGAGAGCAGTACAGCATAGCCTTTGGCTAGATCAGGGGTAAAGAACCTCTTTCATCCTGGGGGCTGAATCCCATTTCAGAGAAGCTCTCAGGGACCGCATTCCAGTGGGGCCAATGGCCAAAGTGGCAGGGGCAAAACCCCCAACAATATCAGCACATTTTAGCTTACAGCTCTTATAGCTAGTAACTAAGCCTTAGGAGACACATTTCCACCTTTTAGAAGCAGGAAAAAGTGCACAAAAGCCAGGAAATCACCCAATGATCTTTAGTTGGAGGAAAAGGTGTGACCATTTGGGGGACCCCAGAGGTCCATATTGGGAGCCTAGGAAGGCTGGATTTGGCCCCAAGCCTGAGGTTGTACACCTCTGGGCTACGTGGACAAAGGATTGATTCAGTATAAGATGTGATCACGAGACAAAGGCTTAAGTCCTTTATGATGTTGGTTCTGTGATAATACTTTTGATACAAATGGTTCTATCAAGACACTTCCTCTTCAAACAGGCCTTCCATTTCCTCTGGCGTGGAAGAGAGATACTCCTCTGCAATTTATAACAGTGAAGAACTTTCCTGGCTGGGATGTTAAATCATGAATGGCAGGACAATTCTACTAATGAAAATGAGTTGCTGAAAGAATATTGGAATTGGGCCCTTCATGTCAATAATGCACTTTTGTGATTCATGTTTACCTGGTATTTCTGATGACTCCATAATTGAACCATCCGTTGTTAGCGATTGTTAATACTTATGTACATACCTGGCAATGAATTGCAATGAACCTCATTTTAAAGGAGCACTTAAATGGATTTGTAATATATAGTCACACTGGCTAAGCTGACTAATATGAACATCCAATTTCCACTGATTTCCACTTAATTTTGCATTACAGCATAATGATGGAATCATAAGTAGTGGGCTGGAGGTCTATTACGTTTTGTTGTATCTCAGCAATACATTATATGTGCTATCCAGGCCATTCCTACATCATGGTATGCTTAATATGTTCTCTAGTGTTATAAGATGCTGAAAAAGGGCAATGTTCTGGTTCCTGCTAGTTTGTCTCTACATTTATTGGGTTGGATGCAGATATAGTTATATTTAGAACAGACCCATTCAAACCAATGGGACTTAAGTCCAACTCATTTTATATTCTAGTTGATATTTTCAACTCACATTGTTTCTGAAATCCAGAATGAGTAACAACAATGAAAAACACCAACAGTATAAAAAACAGGTAATGCATTTTTTTAAAAAAACAACAGTGTCATCCTATGCATGACTTCTTAGAATTAAGTTCCAATGAGTTCAATGGGACTTACTCCTAGTTAAGTTAGGATTGCACCCTAAGTTACCCAAATACCTAACTCTAGCTACCAAATCCTTACTTAAATGATGAACTCTTAGGTTAGAGCTAGGTGTATTTTAACTGGAGAGGTGAAGTTGTCACCAAAAGGAGCAGCCTTACATTTCATCTTCTTTCCCTCTCCCATAACATCTAGTAAAACCAAATGTATGATGTGATGTTAGCATTATTCTTCACTGGCTGCTCCTTCTGGGGCCAGAAAATTCAGACCATGATGATGTCTGTCTGTCTGTCTGTCTGTCTGTCTGTCTGTCTGTCTGTTACTATACTAGTTCCTAGAAAGAAAGGAGGAGATATAGAGTGACCATATGAAAAGGAGGACATGGCTCCTGTATCTTTAATAGTCACGTAGAAAAGCAAATTTCAGCAGGAGTCCTTTGTATGCATGCAGCACCTGGTGGAGTTCCCTCTTCAGCCCAACCATTAAAGCTGCAGGAGCCCTGTGATCTTTTGTGTCTGATAACACTAGTACAGCTCCTGCAGCTTTAACTATTTAACTGGTCCAGACAACTGTGGTGTTGCGGAGGGAAGCAATGGATCTCATTGCGTGCTTGCTTGCTGGCTCTATGCCTGTCATACAAGCAACTGGTAGGAATGATGAGAAAGAGCAATAGAAACTGGAGGCAATGGTGGTGAGGATATTGACTGACTGAGGGAGAGGGCCGATGGAGGATGTCTTGCCCTAGAGCCCTCAAAAACCTGGAGCCTGCACTGATTAACATCAGCTACATGTGCAGGTTAAATTGATTGATTCACTTTTCTATGAGTGATGTAGGCTGTCCATCAATCACACGTTTGCATATATCTGTTTGTCTTAATGAATTCACATCTGTGTAATTGGGTCTCTCCATCTTGGTTTCCTGTTACTCTGTTGATGTACTCCCCACCCCCACCCCATCTATTCCTAAATTAAGTATAGAAATCTGTCTTATCTGGCTCTTGGTTTTAAGTACAGTACTGCTGGTGGAGTTAAAATATAAAATCCGCCAGAAGCTATATATATATATATATATATCTCCCCCCCTTTCAGAATAAATAATAATATTTTTGTTCTTCATATTGGAAATGCCTGCTGTGTTTAAGAAAGTAAAAAAAAATCTTTCTGAGGGCTCCGTCGGAAGAAACATTGTTCACTGAGAGAACACAGGAATAAATCAAAAGGATAGTTTTGCATTTTTTTCTGTCTAGAGCTTTGATCAGGAACCACAGCGAAGAGAAAGTGCTGTTTTCAAAAGAATTTGTGGGTAAGCCTTTTTGATTGACATCTATGAAAATTCTGCACTTCTTGTGGCCTTTTTATTTTTTTATGCACAGAATTAAAAAACAACAACCCATACTGGGCGGTTGAGAAAACTTTCAACCTGGGGTAATAATATCCAATGTTACTGCTATGTAGAGTAGACCCCTTAAAATGAATGGGACTTTAGTTAATTGTGAGTAATTTAAGCCTCATTCATTTCAATAGGTCTACCCTATGTAGGTCTAACATTGGATACTACCCTGGTGTCTCCTTTTAGATCCTCTCTGCTTTGGTATCTACCCCCTATAATTCTTATGCATATGTTGTGGTTAATGTCCAGCAACCTGTTCCTGGTTATTGATGAATAATCATAGCCTGATCTTGTGTGAATTCCAGCTTACATCAAGGGCCTGGCTATTTCCACTGACCTTGTGCCACCTCTCATCTCCAGAGGCTTTAAAGAGAAAGCTGCTTCTGGAAGGATTTTCAGGATGAGAGAGATTCCCTGGCGACAATAGTAGAGATAGTGAAGGTGCCCTCTTATTTAGTCCTGGGAAGGGAATTGGTCTCAGGATGGTCTTGGTATGAGGAGGGGGAGCATGATATTTCAATAACAATATCAGCACCACATTTATTAAAAAACAAACAAATCCCCAAATCTATGCATAGGTATCCACAGAAAGCACAAGTTACCATACAGCTGAGGAAATCTGCTGAAATGAACAAAGTTCTTAGGATTAATGCCCAGGTTTGGATGATCAGGAGAGAAAAGAAGCCACTGTAGCCATCCTGCGCATGCCTTTTGCATGCCCACCATTTCCCTAATTGTAATGTTCTCCGAACCCATTGAGGTTTATGGTGGCGTGACTTCCCACCCTGCAATCCAAGGCTTCTTGTAGGGGTTGCAGTGTGATTTGGAAGCCACCCCTACCATGCACTTTGGTGGGTTTGGATGACACAGCAACCCATGTTGGAGTGAGGGTATTTAGGGAAATGGTGTGCGTGCTAGAAGCTACCATGGTTTGTTCTCCTCCATTGATCATCTGAACCCAGTCAATGGCTTGTGGAATGTGTTAAGGCAGAGAATGTTCTTGTGACACACAGCAGTATTGTGACCTGATGCTGCAAGGCGGACTACATCGTTGTTGTTTTTAATTACTTGCTATAGTCTTTTCTATGCATGTAGTTGTCTGCAAAAGCATATTTGCCGTGGTAAACAGGAGAACAGGCCCAAGAGCAATACAGTCATCTGAAGAATTTGTTTCTTACAACCTCCACACCCTAGCATGGATCTGATTGGACTGGTGTGAGAACAGTGTTGGAAAGGTGGTGTTCTTATGGTATTTCTTAGGAGTTTCTTAGGTGGAAAGGTGGCATAGCTGCTAGTTTTGGATTGATATTATGGGCTAGATCCAGGATCTGCCTTCCTTTGATGGAAGGGCTCCACTCACAAAAGGTACCTCCACCTGATTTTCAGGGATCTCTGCTCCTCCGGCACCATAGATCACCCCATTCAGCAGTGTCCCCTGACCCTCCATGTAGCATTTTAAGAGGGTTGGGGGCACTACGTGGGGAGGCGGGAGCAAGGAAGTCTGCTTTTGCCAGCCCAGTTGCATGCGCCTAAACCTTGATCCAACCCTATGCATTATAATTTTTAAAAAATATATCTTGGCATGTTTATATGTTATTATTAGACAATTCCAGCGACTATTCAATAAAATGTTTATAAATTGCTTAATTTTTGAGATATCTATTAGCTAAATGATTCTTTTAATTCAGTTATAGATATATTTGTTTAAGAAGTGTGTTGAAATCTTAAAACACAACAAGATCATATCATATCTTATATCATAGAAACATAGAATAGTAGAGTTGGAAGGGGCCTATAAGACCATCAAGTCCAACCCCTTGCTCAGTGCAGGAATCCACCTTAAAGCATAAGACATAATGTAAGACATAACGTTTTAAAACTACAATATAAATCCAAAGTAAAAGCCAGCAGCAGTGTAAATATCTAAAAATACAATAGTAGTTTTATAAACAGCAAAAATAAAAAAACTAAATTTCTGAAAAGTTTTTTTTTTTTAAAAAAAAACCTGGTCTGCAAATCGGCAGAATCCGTGAAAATTAGGAAAAGCTGTTCCGCTGTGGAGTCCATAGGTCACATTCATAGAAATCCGGACTCATTTGATTCCGTTGCGGATTTCTCCGACACAGAGGACAAGCTGCATGTGGCAGAGATGCTGTTTGGCACATAGTGCTTGCCATTGCTGTTCAACCCAAGCGAATGAGTGTTGCAAGGCTGTACTAGATGACTGGCCTTAGCCTGTAGATGGACCTAATTTGAGATATTGTTCCATATTTATGGATATATTTTTTTAGGTAGCTTAAGCA
Source organism: Anniella stebbinsi (assembly GCA_029215795.1). NCBI lineage: Eukaryota > Metazoa > Chordata > Lepidosauria > Squamata > Anniellidae > Anniella > Anniella stebbinsi. The sequence goes on along the minus strand of JARDYH010000001.1, from coordinate 344,729,774 downwards.
CTGATCATATAACAGACAAAATCTTGGACTTCCTGGTCACTGGTAAATCGTCTACATTTGAACAGGATTTGGCCTACTCCATTAGATAACATTCAGGTGCATTGTCTCACCTGAGCTTGCTGCTCATCAACATATTGCCATCTGTTTAGAAAGCGGAGCTTTGTTGACAAGCTATTGCTTAATCACAATGACGTTGTTTGCTTCAGAACCTGGCAGGGACTTTGGATTGAATTCTGAAACTATAATTTTATGTGCCTAGATAGGCTGTCTTGACCACCATGGTCTCCAGCAGTATTAATCCAGATTCATACTGGTGAGCATATGGCTTTTCCATCTAAAGTATACTATGGTGCTCACAAGAGGCCATTTTTGGAGTGTAAGAACTTTTGTCTACATGTCCGTGTAAACAGAGCTTTAAACCTTGCCCTTTCTATTTGCTGGGTCCCTGTAGGCCAACGCAATACCCAATTAACTCCAGAATGATTGATGTTCACTTATGGAGGTGGAACATGTATTATAATTTTTCATTCTTCAGTTTATCTCCCTTGATCAGCTGATGGTTGCTTTATGCATGGGATTGCAATATGTTTTACCAAAGGAAATATTGTAATCACAAAATAAATAAAAATTATAATCACAACTGTATGATGGAAAGTCGCTGTCTGTCTCTCTTTTTCTAATATACAAATTGATTGGGTTTCTATTGGGTTTCTCCAGCAGCTGGAGGCTTTTTACTGAGAAGATGAGATGAGTAGGTGCTTCAGAGCCTTAGATGCTCCATCAGCTGGTGGTGGGAATTAAACAATAGTTTAAAAGTTAAAGAGACAGCTGTGGAGGAAAATCAGCTTTTGTTTATAGCCTTTTGAATATAACAAATGGTTGGTGCAGTATAAAACGGTATTAATGTTTGCCAGTTATGTTGTCAGAGAAATATATTCCCATCCAAACCATATGAGTCTTTCTCTCTAATTCCCTTCTTATTGCTATAATATTAGGTCCAGATTTTCAGAATGGCTAACCATCCATCACTTACCATTCTTCCAAAGAACAAAAAAGAAAAAAAGAAGAAAAATGGAAAAGCACAACAGAGGAAACTATATTGTGTTTTACTGACCTGACCCCCCCCCCCAGGGTGCTCCAATTCCCTCCCACTCAATATACTAGCTGCCAATGCTGACATCTTTGCAGTCTTCTCTTAACAACCTTGACCCACCTGCCTGTAACTCACTAGATGGAGAATCATCTGAACCAAATCCCGGGGAAACTGACCACAATGTAGCGGTTTTGAAAGGTCATCTTTATTATAACATGGTTGTCGTTAAAAAAAATGCAATGTTTGTTCCAGTCTGCTAAAGAAAAGTGAAGTTTTTTAAAAAATGTAGTTCAGCTTTCACAATATTAGACATGGAACAAATGTTATATTAGAGCAGGGGTGGGGAACCTCAGGCTTGCAGCCCAAATTGAGCCCTCTGGGGGTCCCAATCCAGAACTTTGGGATTTCCCAGAGGGCTACCACCCTTTTTATGGCCACTCCCCTGTTCCCCCAACAACCAGTAATTTGGTGGCTTTCCACTTTTTCATGATCCCCCATTCTAAAAACTTGAAACATCTTTCCTAAGGCTTAGTTAGTGAAAGTAGGGTTTTAAGTAAGATATGATGGCATTTTTTGGTATTTGGCCACGCCTCTTTTGCCCAACCCACTATGAGAATGTGCCCCCCAAAACATCCCTGAAATTGAATTTGGTCCTTAGGTTGAAAGAAGTGTCTCTATCAGTTGGCAGCTACTAATGTCTATACCAGAGTAGGTAACATTCGACCCATGAGCTGCATGTAGCCCCCAGAGGTAGTTAACAGTTGACCCATGGGCTGTATGTGGCCTACAAAGCCCCCCAATGCAGCCCCTGCCACCCCTGAAATTAAGGGGGACCCCATTTTTTTAAAAAAACAACCAACACATTTATGTGTGTGAACAAAATGGCATCTAGAGATGTTACAGAGCAGCAAAAGGCTCAAAATTAGTTCATTTGCAAAATAATTTTGACCCTTTTGCGGTTCTGCAGCAGTTCCAGATGCCATTTAGTTCTGTTTTTGTAAATTTCTCCTGCTTTGGACCTGTGGGGCAGGGGGACAGCCCATGGAGGGATGTCCATGTGTGTGTGTGTGTGGAAAACAGCCCCCACTGTCCAGAAATTGTCCATCTTTGGTCTATACAAAGAAGAAACACTTTGTCATGGAGTTTTATCACAACCAACCCTTCACATATGTATGCCCGTTATTTGATCACTGCAACATCATGAGATTACTTGCCGATGTGAATGGACCATCATAGATAGCTTGCCACATCACCTCTGACAGAAAGCTTTTCAACAGAGATGGTTTTCATATTGATCAAGTGTAGAGAAATCTGTGATGATGTACATGATGCATTCAGGCTTGTAGTTTGCCTCTGATCTGGCTCATTGCCTTGGCTATACAGATCTTTGTGTATGTAGGGGGTGATTGCATGACTTAGATGGAATATGCACAAAGTCCCCAATGATATGCTTTTGAAATAACAATAAACAGCAGAGCAATAAATGGAAAAACTTTGTATTGTTAAATCCTTTTACCATGCAACACACACAAGAATCTACAACAAGTCATAACAGAGCTGAATGCTGAGCTAATACAGTGGATAGCCTGTGAAGAAGACTTTCTTCTCGCCACCACCACTGATGTCATGTAGATGAGAATGAACTTATATTTATATCCTACAGCAACTGGGATATAAATGTAAGCTCCAACCCCTAGCCTGCAGAGTGCAGGTGTTGGTCGAGCTGATATTAAGTCACAGAATGCTCTGGGGAGAACACAGAATAGAAGATGTGTACTGGTGGTGGAAACGGATGTGAAGAGACAAGGAGGGATGGATTTCAGATGTGTCCTCTGCTTCCTTTCTTGCTTAATTGAATAATTAAAATCCCCTGCATAAACTCACTGGGATCTGAAGAAACACAACACAATAGCCTCATCTTTACAGGAAAGCTTTAGGCATTGGAAAACACCAATATATTAAGCTATTTAGACGGACTGAGATATTAAAAAGGAAATTCAGTTCCATTAAAACATTAGAGATAACAGAGAATGTTTCAATGATGTTCTTTTGTTTTTGTTGTTTGGTACATTTTCCCTTTATTTATGCAACCCGCCTCCCAAATAATTTTGCTTGTTTTGCTATTCCCTGCCCCCTCCCACTCCAAGAGATAGTCACTTTTTCTTTCTTAGAGTTTATTGTCTCTGTGGTCCTTTTGTGGAATTTTTGTAGTGAGGATAGATCTATTTAATTGATGAACAGCTTTTCATTTGGTGATTTTTATAATCCCATGGTTTTTTATCTTTTGAATGATTGCAGTGTTTGTAATTGCGTTAAAGGATTAATAAAAAAAACCTAGGAACAAACAAGCAACACAGCGGAGATGAAACATTACAAAAATGACTGTTTATTCACTTTTTGAGAATAGGATTATGCTTAAGAATTAATCTTCAGTTAAATTTATGAACTTTATTAATGGCCCTTGTTATTGTTTTTCCACTATATGCTGACACAGCATCAGTTGCTGCTAACAGGAACCATGGTACTGCTGTAAATAACAAGACTGCAAGCATTCCCTTTGGAATATTTCCTTAAGCATTAGCCAGCCTAAGTACACATTCAGTTCTGGTGACCAGAAATCCATGCATGATAGTAAAATCATCACTGTGCAAATGGATAGCCTTAAATTATTCCCAAACTGGTAGGCAAGAGCAACAATGGAACATGTGTTGGGAAATAAGGTCAGGCTGCAGTTACCTAGGCTCTTGCCATTTCCTTCCAATGACCTTTATTACCACCCATTAGAATCAGTGGAAGTATGTGATGTGTATTTCTCAAAAGCAGTTGAAATCTAGGGCTTTTGATCCAAGGAAGAGAACTGGAGCCCACTGTGAAGGTATGGACAAATGTGTCAGTTTCGCTTCCTCCCACATTTGAATTTTTAAAATCTCAAGTTCTTTCCATCCCCAAAAATTGCAATTTGGGGGAAAATTGTTCTTAAAAATGAACCGAAACGAAATTCTCACCCATCTGTGTTCACCAAATTCAATAAATGCAGCTAATCCTAGCATGGAGAAGACCATCTTGTATCTGCTTGCTGTTAAAGGTCATGAGGTTGTCAAAGTAAAGAGGGCAGCAATCTTAATTCAGCACAAATATGGTTGAATACTCAAGGATTCAAACTCAGACTTTTACAAGCTAAGCACTCAAAGCCCTGGGCCTGGATTGATGAAACTATCACTTTGGGTTTCTCCTTGTTTTTGTTTTACATCTCAAGTTCTTTCCATGGAGAAATCTGTGAAGTTTGGTATTATTTTTTTTAAATCAAAAATGAACTGAAACAAAATTTTCACCCATCCATACTGGTCCCCAACTGTGCTGCTGAAGAGGGACAAAGGTGGCTTCCTTCTATTGGGTCACTGGATTTGTCCACCTAGCCCAGTATTGCCTACTGACCTAAGGTTAGGTCCTTCCCATCACTTCCTACCCAACTGGAATTACAAGGGTTTGATCTTCAGGCCTTCTGCATGTAGGCTATGTGATCTAGCACTGAACTAGTCAATAGAGATAGCACTGTCTCCCAGTGGAGGTTGATGGCTCTGATTTCAGTGGGACTGTGATTCCATTCTGGGTTTCAGTCAAAACTGAACCCTATTCCAAAATGAACTCAGCGCCTTAGATAGCTCCATTAGACTTCTGGTTGATTCTGACTGAAATCCAGAGTGGATTCACATGCCCCATTGAAATTGGAACAACCAGTCTCAACTGCAGACTCCATTGATTTGCATAAGGAGAAAATAAAGGCTCTCTGAAGATGCACATATTGGATCAGTGGTCAAAGCCTTGAAATGCATCCTCAGAGCAGTCCCTGCTCAAACTAACCATGTCGGCTCAGACTACACTCATGGCATGCATTAGGGCTTTAATAGCTGCCCCCAGCACCCTAGGAAGTTCCAATGTGGGTTTAAAGCTTTGGGGACTGTTTCAGGAAAGACTGGCTTTGCTTCCAAGGAAGTCTGAATACCTGCATCAAAGGAATCCAAACCCACTTCAGTTCTATATTGGGCTCCATCCGAAGCGGCTGCACATGCCTAGTAGGGCACACACTTTGCATGCAGAAGGTTTCATAATCAATGCTCCAGCATCTCCAGGCAGAGCTGGGAAAAGTTCCTCTCTGAAATCCTGGAAAGCTACTGTTAGTCAGTGTAGGTCAGGTGTGCAAAAAGTGCATATGCTGCAGGAGGCCCTTGAGGTTATTTGTCAGCCCTGACCCCGCCCACCCCCCACGATCTACTGCTGCCAAAAAAGGGGTTGGGGAATAAAGAAATAAATCTGCTTTAGGAACAGGCTCTGTGGTTCCTATCATAGAAGCCTTGAACCAATGAAGCAATATTCCAGGGTTCCTGCTAGCTTTGTAAGATGGTCTGGGGACACTCTAGGAATGAGGTTTCTAGGAACTACATAGGAACTACATAGCCCATTCCTAGATAATTTTTTCCTCTCTATTTTTTGGCAATCAGATTGGGCTGATTAGGTAGAGGAGGGGACTTCAGCACCTTGATGCTGTGACATGGGACCAATCGTGTTGCTACAAGACCAAACTCAGTTGTTTCTGGTGTGTGTGTGTGTATTTGTGTGTGTGTGTATGAGGATGTAATGTGTTGTGAGTGATGTGTGAATTGATTTGAGAAAGTGTGAGTGGTATCTGTGCGATTGTGAATGTGTGTGTGTGTGTAGGAACATCTATGTGTGCCCCAGCCTTGTGTGTGTGTGTGTGTGGGGGGGGAATTGCCAGTGGTGAAGGCAATACTGAGTTTGATAGTGCGGTGGTCAAATTCAGTATAAGGCAGCTTCCTGTGTTCCTAAGTGAGCTCTCCCTGATGTTATTTTTTCAGTCAGTCTTTTATCTTGTAAGAGACTAGAGTGAACCTCTAGATCTCAGAGTCAATCTTACTGGCAATTCACTTCTCCAAGCAACTGAGAATGACACAATAGTACAGGGAGGCCTGTATGTGTTGTGTGACAACTTGCCATGACTATTTTTAAAGATGAACTAATTCTGTCAGTGTTCCTTCAATCTGTCCCACCTCTATCCCCCTCCCCTTGCTGCCAACATAGAGCAGCTCTTGTTTTTCATGGAAATAATGGGGACCCCCCTAGATGTTTTCAGTCTAAGTCACTTTCCCCCCTGAATTCCAAAGTAATACACAATGTCTTCCTTGAATACGATGACCTTTCCTCCCTTTTGCCTGCACAAAGCATTTGTCAAGAAGGCAGCAGGAACCCACCTCATGACAGTGAACCTATTGTTTGCAGACTTGCTCTCTCTCGCTATGTTTATGGGGCAGGGGTGGGGAGAGCTGTGAACTCTCATCTTGATTGACAACTGTTGGAGTTGCAGGGGGTGGGGAGAACATCCAGAGAGCTAGATCACAGAGTGAAGAATAAGTTATCCACCGAACACCACTGTTGTACAAAATCCATTCTTGTAGAGTACAAGGAAGTCCTGTTAAAATGCATGGAGTTCGGCAAAAGATACATTTTGGGTGAACCCCTCCTCCAATGGTGACCTGGCAAGACCATCATCCAGATATGGGGCCTAGCAGAGGTGCAATAAACCTCCTGTTTTCGCTGTCATCCTGGCCAGCCACAATATATACTGTGAGGGACCTGTTAGGTGTGGTGCACCACAGGCTGTTTTGGGGCTGATTTGGGGGTTGCTTCTGATTTTTATTTTAAAAATATATATAAAACACATTCTTCTTAGAAATTTTGAAAGAAGGAAAAAACAATGGAAATATTCCAGATGTGTGAGGGCCTTGAGGAATAGAGCACATATGCACTTAAGTCTTGTCGATAATATTTATGGTAGACAGACTGAGGCAAACTCCAAACTGTATAAAATAAGCTCTTTTATGGTATATAAAAAACAAAATCTGACAATAACGGTCAATCATGTGGCTTATGCATGTCAGCAGACTGCAAAGATAAACAATGTGGAGTATATTTTATTAGTTTCCCATAATTGTATACAGCAACACCTAATGGAAGTGTACATTCCACTGACATCCAGTATAAATCTCACTTTTGTCTCATTCCATCATTTGCATCTCTTAGGGTTGGGGTCGTTATGCTTATTTTGATGAAGTGTGTTGACGATGATAATGGTCTTACACTTCTACCCCATTCTTCCTCTAAAGAACTCTCACCAACACATGGCTAAGATCTCATGCATGGACAAGTTGATGTAAACAAGGTGGGCCCAGATACATTCACGAAAAATCCTGGTCGTAGTGGCTGGAGAAGGTATTGTTGTGGTTGTCGAAATCATTGCGATGTCAATTTGCTTATGAAGAAAGAGTACTGGAGATTACTGGAATTCTAATTATATGTTAATTGTGGCTTGGTGAGAGGCATAGATGGGTGCAGCCAGTGGAGCTTCATGGATCGGAGCCACCAGCCTTCACTGGGTGAGAAACAACTGTGAAACTCTGGCTGGCACAACTGTAGCAACTGAAGGCGGAGGAAACCTCCAACAGGAACAGGGAGAAAGAGTAAGAACTATCAGTCTTGGAACTCCTATATTCATGTTGATTACAATCTACACCATGCAGGATATTGCACTATGAAAGTGGTATGAAAGTGGTATACAAAAAGTAGGAGCCACACTATTGCTTTATAGCGGTATTGAAGTGCAGTGACAACTGTTGGGGCCCATTGACACATTCCATATACAGCTTTCATACCACTATATCCTGCTTGGTGTGGCTTCTGCCTTTTATATACTGCTTTCATAGTGCAATATCCTGCTTGATGTAGATTAGGCCATGGTGTCATTTTTAGGAATGAGTGAGATTATATATATATACACACACACACACAGTCCACACCTCCCAGAACTGAATGCAGAAACGGCCACAATTTGTGAAAGGAAATCCATATATTTGCAGGCTTGAGATGCACTCTGAAGAAAAAAAACTCCTACCTGGGAGTAAGCACTGCACACACATTAAACAATGGGTTTTACTTTTCAGTAGACATGGAAAAAGCACTGTAAGTGGGGCACACTTTTGCCATTCTGGTAGCTGGAGAACCGAATTAGCTGGCATTCAAGTTGTCAGTCCTTTTTTGTACATATGTTTCATGATAACACATAAATGCTTGATTATATTTTGAAAGCGTGGCCGTGCCCATGCCAATTAGATTTGCATTCCTAAGGGAGCCTGCAACAAATTGACCTATATTGAACGGAACTACAGATTCCTATATGCAGAGTATAAATGTTGGCTACTACAGCGTGACCCTGATATGTCCTTCCATGGTTATTCTAGTAAAAAAAAACCCAACAAGAGAAAGAAATCAAGAAATAGCAGAAAAGGATCAGCCAAACACATGTGTGAGCTTCTGTTCCTTCTTAAGGCTCTGATTTTCCTCTATACTTGTGACAATGTTATTAGTGTAACCAGCTGCTGTTAAAATGATAAGTGGACATTGATCTACCGAAGAAAATATTTCAAGTAAATCACTGTATTGCTATTTTGTAAGAACAAAAATTAAAAAATTAAAAGCCGGTTTTGGAGTTGGAGAGTACCACAAAATGCTTGATTAATGAGCTGTTTTATTGGTGATGCAAATAATCTGCAATGTCATAAGACCCATATGTTGTAGATTAGAGAAGTATTAAATTTACTACGATGCCAAGTGCAAAATTTAAAGTATCCTTCTGGTAAAATATATCATTCTTCTTTATAAAAATATGACATACTGGCATTGCTGTTATTTATGCATTTGGCAGATTGCATGCCACATTTACTTAGTCTTTGTATCCAATCAAAATCTGTTCTGCCCACCCCTCCATTTTTATTTATCGATGTTTACATTAGCACATGTTATAGATGTTGTCCCTCGACCCACCAACTCCCCGTCTCTGTCTGCACTGGCCCTAGGTTGGGCGCAAGACACAGTGCTGCACAGGGACATTGCCTGCTTTCAGAGCACCCCCCCCTCCCCATGTCAACCCAGCTTGTCTGCTCTTCAGCAGCCATGTGAATGAGGGCTACTCCTGCCAGGAGTGGTGGTAAACTGAATGTGTGGACCCTGGGGAAAAGAATGGGCGTCATCAAATAAGTTTTATTGCACACTCGTTACTGGGCACTCACGGATTTTTGCAGGTCCTATTCATGATTGCTTCCCGGGCACCTCCCACCTCGCCTTCTTCACACGACAAAATGACCCTGGTAAATCCAATTCATTTTTGAGATGGAACTTGCTGCTATCTCCTGCTCTGAATGGGCCATGTGCACGTTGTTTACTTCCTCTTTAGAAAAAGGAAGTAATGAGGGACAAACGCACGAGTGCAGAAACAGGATGACCATATGTCAGGGAAAATCAGGACATGTCAGGATTTTTGGTAATAAATCTGGGAAGGGGGGGAATTATGAAATTTGAAGAAAATTCCGGATTTCTCCCATCCCCCACCCCACCCAAAGGGCAGCTCTACTTTATAGTCAATGGCAATTAACATAAATGCTTACAGGTCTGTCATTTTTAAAGATAAAGAGATGAAACTTGGCACTTTGATAGCGCTTATGTAAGACTTTAGCCATGCCAAATTTGAAGCAGTTATGTTCATCCATTCATTTTTAGGATTTTTTAAAAAATTTGAGGTTTTAAAATTATTATTTTTAAAACAAATGTCATTTTTAAAGATAAAGAGATGAAACTTGGCTGTTTGATAGCTCCTACATAGGGCTTTAGCCATGCCAAGTTTGAAGCAGATCCGTTCATCCATTGATTTTTAGATTTTTTTTAAAAAAAATTAGTTTTTAAAATTATTTTTCAAAAAACCATCATTTTTAAAGATAAGATGAAACTTGGCATCATGATAGATCTTAAGTAGGGCTTTAGCCATGCCAAGTTTCAAGCAGATCTGTTCATCTGTTGATTTTTAGCAAGTTTCAAAACAAAATTGAACTTTACATCTAAAAAAAATAAAAAAGCCAGCCAGCCGACTGGCAGGCAACAAGCCCTGTTAAGCAGCAGCTTGCAGCAAAGTGAGGATACAATCAGAAAAGATATTTGAGGGAAGGGGAGAATGTATCACACAGAGCATAGCAACAAAGTACAGCAAAAGCTACAAAAGTAGGAGTGAAGTTAATTTCAGATACATTGAATGTCTCACTTGTTCTTTCAGTGATTTCAACATTAAGATGTTATGGAGAACAGATTTGTCTTAATTGTGTGCTGTAAAATCAGACATGTGACCAAGGCTATGTTCAGGTGGGCCCCCCCCCCCTTGCTGTTGGACATGCCCCCGGGGGCAGACATGTTGGTGGGGATGCCCCCTTGGGGGCTGACCATGTTGTCCTCCTTCTTGGTTTCCCAAATATGGTCACCCTACAGTAAGGAAACGTGATTTCCCCCATGTGATGAAGATCAACAACTGCATTTATTTATTTTCAGCATTTACATATCTGCTAAAAAGCAATCAATGTGGTGTGTGTATTTGTGTGTGTGTCTGTGTGTGTGTGTGTGAGAGAGAGGGGGGAATCTACACGGAGTGTTGTTGCATTAAAAACTGGTCAGATAAGAGTTTTAAATATTGTCGTAGTAAAACGTCTTAGGCCACATTACTGAGTACTCACGTTACAGGAGAAAACTTCTTCAGTCTTTAAAGCGGTGTGTGCAGTCACACACTCTTCTGTCCTGTCTCTTTGTCTTTCGTTTTTACAGTGAGTTCAGGGCAAGGCATTGTGGGCGTTGTAGTTCAGTCACCACTTTCTCCTTTGTTCCTCTGTCATACCCTAGCGAGTATAGGGCTAGGCATTGTGGGTGTTGTAGTTCAGTCACCCACTTCCTCTTTCTTCCCCACCAATCAACTGCTAAGCATTTGGGCACCGGTCAACGAAGCACTGCCCCCACGAATCACAAACGGTAAGGAAGGACACATTATTTTACTTAAAATGATTTATTAAAAGTGAAACCGTTGTATATAACTGAAGTGAGTTTTAAAAAACCTCTGATATACAACTTTATAGGGAGTGCGTCATGTGGCCCAAAGAGTTTTCATAACCCTTATAAAACGTTAAAAACCTAGCATGTAGATTGCACTAGAGAGAGAGTTTGGGATTAGGTGGTGGCAACTCTTCACCAAAGCCTCTGCAGGGTCTGTTTCTAGGCAGCTGGAAAGGACATTTGCAAGCTATTTTGTTGTGTTTTGAGGTTGTTTTCTTGGATGGATAAATATGTCATTGTTACATTCACCATGCCCTTCTCTATTCTTGTCCCTTCCTCCCTCCTTAGGGCTCTGAATTGATCCCCACTTCCAATCCCCTTGCTATCTGACATCTTATTTCTGTCATTTCTTCCTTTTTTCTTTGCCTCACATTCCTTCCACACTGGCTCTGCACTTGCTTTTTCCTCCTCTCTCCAGTACTTGCTCTACGTGACAGACCAGCTTGCCTCAGCTTCTGCAATATGCTTCCGTGAGGTCCAAGCTTAGGCCCAGGCCTATGTTTCACTTCTTTACTTTTCTAAGGCCAGATCTACACCTTGTGTCAAATCATTACAATCCCATCATGTTAACGTTATATCCCTCTCGTGCATTTATACCTCTTAGGACACACAATTACCTTTATTGCAGTATTTTGGATAATGTGGAATAAAAAGCAGGAAATAATACTATGAAAGAGATATATGGAATGTGGAATGTGTCCCAACAATGATCAGTGCACTCCAATCTAGTGTCAATCTAACTTAAGCCTTCTTTCTCTCTCTCTTCTCTCTCTCTCTCCCTGATAGCTATGTAATAGCAGTATATACATTTGAGAAACAAACAAACAAACCAACAAACAAACAAACAACTCTCTCTTTGGCAGGATCTATACTACTGCTTTAAAATGGTTTATAACAGTAGTGACAACTGTTGGGGCCCAGAATACATTCCATATGCAGTTTTCAAACCTTTTTCAAAGCATCATATCCTGCTTGGTGTAGATGTGGCCTTTCTCTCCTCAAGCCCAAGTCCCCTTGTGTATGTTTCTTATATCTCAAGCCAGTGGACTTCAACAGTCCTCAGTGGAGCTCTTTCTCATGGCCAGTCTCCCATAGTGTCTCAGCTTGTTCCACTGCTGCCTTCTGTATTCTGATGAAGTCTCTTCTGGGTGTTGCCTCCTGTCCTCCTGCTTGAATGCTCTCTTCTGCTTATTGTGGTCAGCCAGGTGTTCTCTTTTACAGAGGACAGTTCTCTAGGCTGACCATATGAAAAGGAGGGCAGGGCTCATGTAACTTTAACAGTAGTAGAGAAAAGGGAATTTCAGCCAGGGTCATTTGTATGCAATTAGTTCCTGGTGAAAATCCCTCTACATCACAACAGTTAAAGTTGCAGGGGCCCTGCCTTCTTTTGTATATGGTCACTCTAGTATAGTGCCTGCAACTTTAACTGTTGTGATGAAGAGGGAATTTCACCAGGAACTAATTGCATACAAATGACACTGGCTGAAATTCCCTTTTCTCTACAACAGTTAAAGTTACATGAGTCCTGCTCTTTTCATATCGTCAGCCTACAGTTCTCTATTTGAAGGGGTGCAAGAGGGCTGTTTTGCAGTCCAAGGCCAGATCTACACAGAGCCGGATGTAACACTTTGAAAACAGGTTGAAAACTGTACATGGAGTGTGTCCTGGGCCCCAACAGTAGGGTGACCAGATTTTGGGAACCAAAATCCCGGTTACCCCCCCAAAACAACCCCCCCACCGCGCACCCACGCTGCCCGCCTCGCGCCCGCCCACCTCGCGCCTGCCTGCCTCGCGCCACCCGCCCGCCTGCCTCACGCTACCCGCCCGTGCCCGCCGGCCCGCGCCGCCTGCCTCATGCCGCCCAGCCACCCGCGCCCACACACCCGGTCGCCTCGCACTGCCGGGCCGCCCACGCCCGCACGCCTCGCGCTGCCCACCCGCCCGCCCACCTTGCAGCCGCCCATGCAGGTAAGTGTGGGGTGCCCTCCTCCTCCCGCCTCGTGCTCCTTACCTGCAGAGGCGTCCGCTTCCCTCCAGTGCTCGAATCTACTGAGAAACAGGCTTCGCGGCCTGTCCCTCAGTAGAGCGCCGGGTGATGATGTCATCACCCGGCGCTCTACTGAGGGACAGGCCGTAAAGCCTGTCTCTCAGTAGATTTGAGCACCGGAGGGAAGCAGACGCCCATGCAGGTAAGTGGGGGGGCTCCTCCTCCCGCCTCGCACTCCTTACCTGCAAGGGGCGTCCGCTTCCCTCCGGTGCTCAAATCTACTGAGAGACAGGCTTTGCAGCCTGTCCCTCAGTAGAGCGCCGGGTGATGATGTCTTCACCTGGCGCGCCACTCTGGAGCAGGCCGCGAAGCCCGCTCGCAGTAGCAGCCAGCGCCGGTCGGGAGCGGACGTCCCTGCAAGGTAAGCGCGCTGTGTGCCCCCTCCCCCCTGCCCCCTGCTTACCTTGCAGGGACGTCCACTCCCTACCAGCGCCGGATGGGAGCGGACGTCCCTGCAAGGTAAGCGTGCCGTGCGCCCCCTCCCTCCTGCCCCCTGCTTACCTTGCAGGGACGTCCGCTCCCGACCGGCGCCGGCTAGAACAAGCCCCGGATGGCGCAGGGGAGGAGGCTGGAACAACGCGTACCCAGAAGTGCGGGCGCGCGTCGTTCTGGCCTCTTCCCCGGCTGATCTAGGCCTTGTTCTTGGCCGGCGCAGTAGCGCCGGCTAAGAACAAGACGTAGATGGCACAGGTGAGGCCCAATTTTCTGGACTTTGGAGGATATTCTGAAATTTCCCCCTGGATTCAAATTTGGCCCCCTTATTCCGGACTTGTCCGGGGGGATCCGGACGTCTGGTCACCCTACCCAACAGTTGTCAAAACTGTTATAAACCATTTTAAAGCAGTAGTATAGATCCTGCCTGTGAAGGAAAGCAGGGCTCACCCTGCCTCCCTGCCAGGTAGGCTAAGGACTCACCATCCAGAATCCCCTAGCCCACCTCCCTAGCCCAATGCCAAATGGCTCTAAGCCAGCCTTTCAGAAATAACCACACCCTTCACATTAAGGACTGAAGCTATTTATTTAAACATCTTAAAATATATTCTACATAAGGCCTCAGTCAGTCACTAAGCCATTAAAATGCAAGCAAGGAATAAGGGGAGGGGTAGCGGGGGATGGGGGTAGGATGAAGTTTGAGGTAAAAGTTAGCAGCACACTAAACCAATTAACTCTAAATCACATCCAAAGGTGACAAGTCCTTCCCTGGAACGACCAGGCCCTAAAACAATAAACCTAGCTAAACCCCAGCCATCACCTTGCTGGGCAGGGATCTCTCTGTCCGCATACCCGGTTCAGGAGGAGATGGCTTCCACCCAGTTGCTATCCCATTTATCTCTTTTCGGGTTAGCTGGTACCATGACTAGCCAAAAAACCAATCCCTGGCCGTCCTGCTCACGCCATCAGCCCCATCCCGGGGAACGGCTGTTTCCCTCAGCTGAAACTCTTGCAGCCCACTTCCAATTAACATTGACTTTGGAGCTTGGGCTCTGCCTTGGCCTCCCAAGATAAGAGGGAGATTTCTCATCAGAATTCTCCTCCTCCCAATCTTGAGGCCCCAGTCCTGCAAGGTAGGCCAATGCTGCCTGTCCTAGCCAGACTGTAGCCATCTTGGGCCCTTTCTTCACACTGCCCAAGTCTGATCTAAAGATAATGAGCCATCAGAAGGAAGAGTTGGGCCTTGAAGATGCCCATCAACAGCACCTGGATCGCACTTGAGCAAGGCTCCAGGTCATAGTCCACCACAATATGGTGAGATGTAGTGTATTTCTATTTAAATGATAATGCTTATTGCTATATTTGCACCTTGACATAAACATTAGCACAGGTAAATTTTAAGCAAATTGGTTGTCCTCTGTTTTGGCGATCCATTCTGTCTTTTTGGGACAAGAGGCCATCTGAACAGACATGGAACACACCAACCCCCCATCAATAATCATGAGTTCCGCCAAGCCTGGGCCACAGAGAGGGTTCAATATACCAAATAATGGTCATGCATAGTTTGGGGCATTTGAACCAGTCCAAAGGCTAGCAGGAAATAGGAGGACAGAAAGGTTTTCATTTTTCATCATGTCCAGCGGGGATCGACCCCATAAGTTCACACAGTATAATGATTCTGGAAAATTGTCCAAATCTGATAAAATGCCTAGAAGACTAGCATTTTCAAAGATGTGGTGACTTATGAGCATACATGTGGATACAATTTGAAAAGATTTCTTTGCTATGAGCCCCTCCCCCCACAGAAGGGAATTGTCTGAACAATGACTGTGTGTGTCACCACGGAGTGTCATTCCTCAAGCTAGCTGCTCCACTGTTGCACTCTCAGGACAGCTCTGACATACGTTTATGAAATTAATTACATCTAGATTAATTAACTTGGTAGACAACTCCTTATCTCGGGCTCCTGTTTTGAGATGGATGCATTCAGAGGAGAAACACAGAGTTTGACCTAAAAACTAGAACTGTCTCCTTGGAATAAAACATCTTAGACAAGTCTACTCAAAACAAAGTCCCATTGTATTCAATGGGGCTTACTCCCAGGTAAGTGGATATAGCATTTGAACTATAAAGAGCTTTTCACAGAAGCAACTCAGGAAGTTTTCCCTATCTATCTAGGTAGATTTGCAGCAGCTTAAACAATTCCCACTCCCCAATGTATGTATTTTTTATTTTTAGATTACAGGGCGATCATGTCAAAAGAACAGACATGGACAACTATAAATGTCTATTTAAATTTACCCAAGATCTGATTAAAATACATATTTTGGAGGAAGCAATTAAAAAACCCACCAGCCCTTAGTAGTTGCTGAAGAAGCGATACCTACAAATCTGCACAAAATGCTATAAAAAGCTAATTAAGCATCCAATCTGTCTTTGTGTCAGCGTTGAGTGCTCTGCCATAGGCATCCTGTAAATTCACACTTATAAATGCTTGTTTATAACAGCTGCAGAGAGATGGGTAGCCTTCCTTCCTTCCTTCCTTCCTTCCTTCCTTCCTTCCTTCCTTGTCAGCACCCCAGATTTTTTTATATAAAAAAGTATCAGTGAAGCATTTCTGTTAGCACTTTCTTGCTATACAACTTTGTTTACCTTCCAAACATAGTACCTTAGTACCTCTTATTGTTACAAAATGCTTGAGGGTGAATGTACCAAAGTGAAACACTTTTAATTCCTATTGACTCCAACTGGTGAATTAAACACATACTCTCTTTTTGAACTCTGTGGGAATTTAAAGTGTCTAACTTTGGCTGGATTGTGCACATCAGTAGAGGCAGTAAGCCTATCTATACCAGTCACTGGGGAACATGGGTGGCAGGGTGCTGTTGCACCCATGTCCTGCTTCTGGGTTCCTGATCAACAGCAAGTTGGCCACTGAGTGAACAGAATGCTGGACTAGATGGTCTGATCCAGCAGGGCTCTTCTTATGTTCTTTTGTTCAAAGCAGGCATGCAATGGGACTATTCATTCTTGGACTATTAAACTGGTTCCCAGAACGTTGTGTGGCAGGACTGCTATTTTAGGGTGACCATATGAAAAGGAGGCCAGAGCTCCTGTATCTTTACCCGTTGTATTGAAAAGGGAATTTCAGCAGGTGTCCTTTGTATGCATGCAGCACCTGGTGAAATTCCCTCTTCATCGCAGCAGTTAAAGCTGTTTTGTATCTGGTAATTCTAGTTTAGCTCCTGTAGCTTTAACTGTTGGGATGAAGAGGGAATTCCACCAGGTGCTGCATGCATACAAAGGACATCTGCTGAAAATCCCTTTTCTATACAATGGTTAAAGATACAGGAGCCCTGGCCTCACTTTCATATGGTCATCCTAGCTATTTGCCCTGCTCTTTCACACTCAGGTCTACCCTTTTGCAGTGCTCAGGTAAGGACACTTGATTGGTGGGCAGAAAATGAACCTTAGGCAGCATAGCCAATGGTGAGGAATTATGGGAAGTTACAGCCCAACAACTGGAAATCTACAAATCCCTATCCTTGGGTTGGGCATTTAATTTTGGCGGACATTTGAAGCAACAAGAAATGAAATATGGAATGCTCCCAGCTTTGGTTTGAAGTGGGCATTACTTTATCCAGTGCAGAGACATAGCATTTCCCTTATTCAGATGAGAGCCAGAAGCTTGGGGAGAACATCCCTTTGAATGTCCAAAATGGCTCCAAGTTGCAACATTCCATAAGTCTGGGCTGTTGTTAGCCAAATGAAAATAAATCACATTTTGACTTTCAAAGAACAAATGCTCACACAAATAGCTTTAAAAAAAACAGGCAGCAGACCAAGCATGTTATAGCAAAACATCAGCAATTTATGTTAGGAAATCACTCGAAAAACATTTTGCAATCTGCCCATGGTTGGGAAGAGACAAAAGCCATTGAATAAATTATAAGTTACGAATTATTTTCCAGACAATATTATCTGCCTATAGTGCAAAGAGGACACAGAGACCTGCCCATTTTTACACTTGGGCACTTTTGTAAAAATAAAAAATGGGAAGGATAATAATTTGAGGACTCCATTTACTGAACTGGTTCCAAGTTTTTAATCAAAGCAGTAGGAAGGATCTTCTGTGACCCTCCAAATGCCATCTGTAAACTTAAAGGTTACTTAGAAGGAGCAGTCAATTTCAGGACTTGTCTTTTAAGGTCTGATGACTGCACCATATAATCTACTACCTGACTTTTATGTGAGTTTCTATATTGAACGTTTGCTTCAGTGGATTTTCACACTCCCTCACACCCTTTGATGTCCATATTGCAGATGGTTCTGTTTTTGGCTTTAAAAGTGTCAAAACTCTCTATATTGTCTCCTTCAGTCATTCTGTCTCACAAACATTGCCTCTTTTGCAAACAATGACTGATTTATGGTGCTCTTCATGTTGTTGCTGCTCATTTTGCAGCTTGCTTTAATCACACCTTCCTACACACCTGTGGGTGTAGAAATGCTTCAAGAATTTGCTAATATATATTGCTACATTTGCAATGCTCAGATTCCTGAAATACCTGTAATTAAGGATCAGCCTGCTTTTAGGGACAAGAGGAGAGTGAGAGATGTGTGTGTGTGTGTGCGTGAGAGAGAGAGAGAGAGAGAGAAAGAGAGAGAGAGCAGACATGAGAAATGTGTGCAGAGAATTTTCCAGAATGTATTAATGAGTTCAGTAGACAGAGCTTTGGAATAGGCAACCAATTGCCCTCCTGAGGAGAACTCCGCGAAGAAGCAGAAATAATGCGTTGGCTACTCAGCTTCTCGGCTACAGGATCAAATCAAATGTAGAAATGATTTTGCATTGCTTTTCAAAGAGCGGTTAGCTAAGAAATGACTACAGACAGAGCAATCCTATACACATCTGCTCAGAAGTAAGTTCCATTGAGTCTGATGGGGCTTACTTCCAGCTAAGCGTATATCGGATTGCAACCATCATGGAGTATTCATATATTTACAGTGTAATCTTATGCTTCTTTACCTGGACACAAGTCCCACTGGGTTCAGTGGGGCCTACTCTCAAGTAAAGATGCATAGGATTGAAGGCCTAAGAGATGGCGGACAGGAAATACAATTTTACTGGCTCCCATTTATCTCTTTTATGAAAAATAGGTAAAATTTGGATATTCATAAAGAGTTTTTTGTTTGTTATGATTTGTTTATTTCTATTTTTCTTATTCAGATTTTTCATAACTTACATATTTCTCTTTGTATATGAAAATATCATTGAAGGGTGCAAATCTTGACATGTCTGCTCAGAAATAAATCCTATTGAGATCAATGGAACTTACTCCCAGGTACATTTGTGTAGAATTGCAGCCTTAGCCTTTGTGTATGTTAAGCACTATTTATGTTATATTAATAGAATTAAATTAAAGAAAAGACAAGTGCCTCAGGAGTCATTTGTCAACTGGAATCTTATACTAGTTTTCAGTGCAGGTCAGGTAAGTTATTGATTCCTACTGAACATGTTTGGCATTAAAGGTGCACTCCTATGAATGTTTAGCTAGGGTGACCATATGAAAAGGAGGACAGAGCTCCTATATCTGACAGCTGTGTTGAAAAGGGAATTTCAGCAAGTGTCATTTGTATGCATACAGCACCTGGTGAAATTCCCTCTTCATCACAATACTTAAAGCTGCAGGAACCCTGCCCTCTTTTGTATTTGGTCATTCCATGACACCTGCTGAAATTCCCTTTTCTATACAACTGTTAAAGATACTGGAGCCCTGTCCTCCTTTTCATATGGTCACCCTAATGCCATGCTGGATGGGGAATGCTGGGAGTGGCAAACATGCATAGGACTGTACCCTAAATGACTTGATCCTCAGGTTTAGTCTAGACCAGGGGCAGGCAACCTCTGACATACTATATGTTGTTGAACTCCTGTTTCCATCACCCCCAACCATTGTCCATAGTGGCTAAGGCTGATGGGACTTGGAGTCCAGCAACATGCCCCTGCGATAAGCAAAACTCTGCGCTTTTGCTGCTGCGGGGTGGAGGCAGCTAATCCTGACACAGCAGTGAAAGCGCGGGGTTTCTGGCTGCTGGGCCTGCTCCCTGCCCTACGGCGACCAATCAGGAGCCATCTGCCAGGGTGGTCTAATTGGCCACCTTGAATGACTGACTCATGTCAAGACCTCTTTGCACCAGCTTTGCATGTCTGGTTTCTCTTTCACACGCACATGTCTCAGTCTTCCCAGATCTTCCTAGAAGCAGGCTGATCCTTAAACACAGATATTTCAGGAAATATTTTGCTAAGCCTTTGCAGTAAGGGACATTTAGATTTTTAGTTTTCTATTTTTTTCCCAGGCTTGGGATTTCTAGGGTATCTGTTTTTTGTTTTTTTATGAAAAGAATGATTTGTGCTGCAATAAATATCAGAAGATCCTGTTATGAAGAATAGAAAGACTGGAGTGAGTGAGTTGCTGTGATCCATAGAGAAGAGGGAGTTTTCCTTTCAAAAGCTGCAATCAATTCTGGGAATGTTCCCAAAATACGTGGCAATGTCACAGTGAACTACAGTGAAATTTATTTTCATTGGTATAGCGGGGGTCGACTATTGTATGAATTGGTGCTGACTTCAGTGGTATCCAACTAAAACATCTCATGAACAATAACAAAATACACTTGTTAAATTCAAATCTACTGAGGACTTTTTGCTTCTGTTCTATTCATTTTACTGGACATTTTATATTGGTTCAAGCATTCATTTTTAAATTCAACTTGAATTCTTGATTGTGCTTTCAAGGGACGGGGTCTTAGAAAAGATTCATATGTGAAATGGGGGAAATAATACAGATATACCTTTAGGGTTACGGATTGAAAGGATAATATTTATTATTATTATTGTTATTAAAAAGTATTAAGTGCCATCCTTCTATTCATGGAAAGCTCTTTGACCTAGGGGCAGTCTGTATGCTATCTTTGCCCTGGGGTGGCTCTGAATCCACGCTGCATCGGTTATATGACTCAGCGGTCGATATGGAGCCACCCTGGGGCAAACAGCTGAAGATCCACAGCTGAAAAGTCAGGGACTTACCCCGACTTTTCCTGCCAGAGTGAGGTCAGCATGGCTCTTCCGCCATCTGTCCTCGCACCGGCACTACCCCAGGGGCGTTCCCACACAGAAGGCAACCTTCCATTGGTCGCTAGAAACCATGGGAGGGAAAGGGGGCATGCCCGGCAAACCTAATGGCTTCCAGAAAGCCCATGATGCCTACCCCAGTGGGGATTATTTGCTGCCACCCTGTAGCAGGGATACCGTAGGGTTTGGCAGCGGAGCAGCAACAACTCCGCACTGTGAAGGCAGCCTCCTAGTGGAGACTTCCATGAATGGAAGGGAGGGGACATATTCACAAATTCTCACTTTCTCCTGCTGCTCCCCTTGCCATGATACCTTCCACACTATCTCCCAGAGTCCCCTGGAGCAGAATTTTATGGGATAGAGGAAGCTGCAGAGGGAAGGGGTTAACAGCAAAAATGCCTCTCTTCTCCTTCAGTTCACGGAATCCGCTGCTTCTTTGAATGGAAGGACAATGCTGAATACAACTCAATGTTGCATACAACCAAATTATAATAACATCTTACCTGAAATACAACAACAGTTTAAACCGAGAAAAAGGGGAAAAGTGAGTTCTAGTCACCCAACTGTATTTTGTCTTATCTTGGGAAGGCACAGGAAGCTGCCTTATATGCATCAGACCATTGGCCCATCTAGCTCGGTATTACCTGCACTGAGTGACAGCAGTTCTCCACAGTTTCTGTCAGAGGTCTTCTCTAGCCCTACCTCAGGGCTGCACAATTTTTTCAGTCCTGAGGGCTGCACCAAGTGTCTGCTGGGATAGTGGGGCTGCACATACACACTCACATACAACTCACACTTCTCTCTCTCTCTCTCTTTCTCTCTCTCTGCACCACCTCTCTCTCACACACAGGCTGAATTCAGACAACACGATAGTCAATGGTGGGGTAATAATCAGCTTTACAGTTGTTCATTTGGGGGTACTCCCCACACAACATAGTAATAAATAATCAACTGTGGTGTGGATTGGGATCAGCGCTGAGTTGACTATGGCAGCATTCGGACGACAGGGTAGTCAATACAACTGACAATTGTTTTCCCCCCAACAATTGCTTATTGTGTCGTCCGAATTCAGCCACAGACTCACTCACACATATACTCTTCTCTCTCTCTCTCTCTCTCTCTCCCCCTCTCACACTCAGACACTGAGGTCATTATCACACGGACGGTTTTAGCACACCCATCTCGGTTTTGTTCCACTTCTTCGGCTCTGGGTTCACATGACGTTGTCCCCCTCCTGCTGTTCTCTCGCCCTGAGGTTGCAGGTTTTAGTTTCTGTTTTGATTTATCCCTCAACGGGCAAAGTCCGAAACAGGCAAAGTTCAACAGGCGAAGCTGAGGTATCGCAGCTATACAGACCACGTGTGATTCAAAATGCTAGACTCGAATACGAAACAGAGGGAGAAGCCGCAGAAGCAACCGGGGGGGGGGGGCAGAATAGTAGGTGTGATAAAGCCCACACATACATACCATTCTCTCTTTCACACACCTCTTCCTCCTCTCTCTCACACACCCCTTCTCACACTCAGATACACACATACATTCCCTTCTCTCCCCCTCCCCTTCCTCTCTCACCCCTTCTCACAGTCCGATACACACCTTTCTCTCTCTACCTCCCCCTCACACACACACACTCTTTCTGTACTCACTCCGCCTTCCAGCAACAACCAATCATCATCTTGCAGCAATAGCATCAATGTACAGAATCCCCACCCCCAGCCCCCACAATATAATCACCGAAAAAAGGAGGAAAAATGCTCTGGGCACAGGCCTCATGGTCCCTGCCATAGAGCGGGAATCTCTTTCCTAGAGTAGGGTGACCAGATAAAATCCAGGTCAGGACTCATGTAACTTTAACAGTTGTAGAGAAAAGGGAATTTCAGCCAGGGTCATTTGTATGCAATTAGTTCCTGGTGAAATTCCCTCTTCATCACAACAGTTAAAGGTGCAGGCACTATACTAGAGTGTCCATATACAAGAGAAGGCAGGACCCCTGCAACTTTAACAGTTGTGATGAAGAGGGAATTTCACCAGGAACTAATTGCATGCAAATGACTCTGGCTGAAATTCCCTTTTCTCTACAACTGTTAAAGTTACATGAGCTCTAACCTGGATTTTATCTGGTCACCCTATCCTAGAGTGTTCCAGGATGTTGTAGGAATGAGATTCCAGCCCTATGACATGAACTGTAGACCTTGTTACTTGAGTATTTCCCCTTTTTAAAACTCGGTCTGGGCGCCACCAGTCAGAGCTTGAGGGGCCTCACTTTTTGCATCCCTGCCCTACCTTGGGATTCCAAGGACTGAACCTGAGACCTTTTGCATGTAAGGCACATACTACTGAGCTATGGCCTTTCCTAGATGACATTGGGGAGGAACAAAGATCAGTGGGAGCTGCAGCAGGCTTTGAGGTTATTATACTATGGAATCTTCTACCTCTGGAAGACTACCATACCTCTTAATCCTCCACAATGACAGCGACCATTTCTGAGAGGCAGCAGGAGTCTGGTTGCTTTTCCTCATGGATGTATACATTGTAGACTGTTGGTTTTATAGCTGATTTCTTGGTTTCTCTGCATAGTATCCAACAAACAGAAGACAGGGTGGTAGCTGATTAAATAAGACCCCCCCCCCCCCGATGCATTAAAGTCTTCCAACTTGGTGGCATAATCACTGTTTGGTTGAGTTTGTTAGGGATGGATGCCATGACCCCAAGCTGTATTCTTGTGACAGCTCCTTTCTAAATCTAATTGCCTGCTTCTAGCTGGTTGAAGTTTTGAATGTCCCAGCTGCTGTGACAAATATTCCTGAGACGTGCTGGCACTCCATGAACATTAGCAGTGCATGATTATGTTCGAAGAGATCGCCACTCTCTCTTTTGCCTCTGTATTAAAAAGGCCCTGAAAAATGTTTCATGGAATGAAACCTTAATGGCAAAGTGGCTTGAAATAGCACTGCCTTGCATGCATGCCATATGTCTGAGAAATAAATCTTCCTCCCACCTTCTACTTTCATGTCAAAATGTATACTGCAACATCACAGCAAGGGAAAGCTTATCTTGCTAACGACACCAATCTTTGGTCTGTCTCCTGTCCTCTCTGCCACCATGATCTCGGCCCCTCCTAGTCGGGAACTATTTCACATCTACATGCTTGTTATACTCTCCTCTGAGTTTCTGACTGCCATCTTGATTTATTCCTTGCCAACCAATGGGGCACATGACAAAATGCTGCTTTCTAATCCAGCTTTGGGTGGAATGTTTGGCTGCATTGTAAATCATAGCTGGGATGTCAGTGGAGAGGCTGTAGAGAGGGAGAAGAAATGATACGGAGATTCAAATCAGTGTTTTACGTCCACCCCTTCCTGAGGTCGTGGGATTTCAGAGCAGCTTCTTCACAGGCAGTATCTTTTGGCATGGAGAGCAGTGGGGTTTATCACAGTATTTTTTTTCTGGAAATGTATTGATTTAAGGGTTGGAAAGGAATGTTACAGAAATAGCCGCCTGAGCAGGATAGGATAGAACCAGAGCCAATTCACACTGTTCATTCTGAACTTAGGTACAAAGATTATATCAAAAACCAAATGGCAAAATTCAACACACACACACACACACACACACACACACACTGGTTAGATCTACACCAAGCAGGATATAGAAGTATGAAAGCAGCATATAAAAGCTAGGAGCCACACCAAGTGGGATATAGCAGGATATGTTATGTAGGGGTGTGCACCGGATTGGGTCTGATCCACGATCCAGACCTGATCTGGGGGGAATTTCATACAATTATCTGATTTCCGATCCCTGCATCTGGATCGTCCGATCTGATCTGAATCGGTCCGGAAGGACCCGATCTGGTTTGGATAAGATCGGAGGATCAGATCCCCTCCTGCCCCTCGCTCTCCTGGTAGGTAAGGAGTGCGAGGGGTGGGAGGGGGCTTACCTGCCAGGGCCTTCTGCTGCCATCTGCTGCTGCCCGTGGGCGGCCCCAGCAGGTAAGGAGCGCAAGGGGCAGGAGGCAGGAGGGAGGCCCCACTTACCTGTCCGCTTCCCTCCGGTGCGCATCTCTACTGAGAAACAGGCTTCGCAGCCTGCTTCTCAGTAGTGCCCCAGATGATGATGCCATCACCTGGAGCTCTACTGAGAACTAGGCCACAAAGCCTGTTTCTCAGTAGATTGGACCAACGGATGGCAGGGGGCGCTCCGGCAGGTAAGGAGCGTGAGTTGGGAGGAGGGACACTGAGGGGGGGACTTACGCCCCAACTCACCTGCCCCCATGTTTTCGCCATAGGCTTTCTTTCCCCCGATGTAAGCCTATGGCAAAAACAAATGGCGTCTGATCTGAAAATCGGACATCCGATTTTCGGATTGGAATCGGGTCCGAACTGAACCGGGAAGCCTCCGATCTGATCCGATCCGAGGCCTCAGTTCCGGTTCCGATCCTGGTTCCAATCCAATCCAGGGGGGCCATGCACATCCCTAATGTTATGTGTCAATGGGCCCCAATAGTTGTCAGTGCACTTCAATACTGCTGTAAAGCAATAGTGTGGCTCCTGCCTTTTATATGCCACTTTCATACAGCTTTCATACCACTATATCCTACTTGGTGTAGATCTGGCCATCATCTCATCAATTGTGAAAAGTGTCACTGCATTTAAACAGCTGGGAATCAGCAATAAGGACAGGATCAGACTCATAAGAAATGTCCTGCTGGATCAGACCAAAGGCCTATCTAGTCCAGTGTCCTGTTTCCAAAGGTGGTCATCCAGATTTCATGGGGGAACCTACTAGCAGGGCAGGACAGCAAAAGTCCTTTCCCACTGTTGTTCCTTATCAACTGGTAACCTGGAGATACTAAATAGCTGAGCTACAGGCCTTCCTCGATCTGAAACTAAAATAGGAGTGGGGGAGAGAAGCATGTATGTACGCCTCTCTGGGTTATTTGGAAAAATTTGGGGATAACAAATCTGACAATAAGAGAAATAT
This sequence comes from Anniella stebbinsi, assembly GCA_029215795.1. Classification (NCBI taxonomy): domain Eukaryota; kingdom Metazoa; phylum Chordata; class Lepidosauria; order Squamata; family Anniellidae; genus Anniella; species Anniella stebbinsi. The sequence continues at coordinate 344,704,094 of JARDYH010000001.1, read as the reverse complement.
ATTTTTATCCATTTATTGGATTTATACTCTGACTTTCCACCAAGTTAATGGTGTCCAAGTTAGCTAACGCTGATACAAACCAAAATGTAAATGGACAGATGAGGCTTCCCAAGACAAATAAATTGCCCAGCCCTGCCTTACCACAGCTCTCTGTATTTTTTGAGCCTAAAGTAACCCTCTAGTCTTGGGCAAAAATTAGAGTATTGTTGATCTCACAGGTCTCTCCCTGTAGGCTGCTCAAACAATCCACAGATCTGAAAGAAACAAGCTGAGCTTCCTTTCCCCAAAGGCTTTTCCAGGTTTGTGTCACATCTTGACGAAGATTCGGCCAAATGGTGCACATGTTCTGTAGATTACTATTCCTCATTAACAGAACAGCATGTCTTTCCTTTCCAAGTCTCTGGTAGGCTTCCTTTGCATTTATTCCCTGAAGCAATGTAGCAATAAGATGACAAATAAGGGAATCAAAATATCCTGTACAATTAAGGTCATTATTTCTGCCAGCAAGCTTGGCATTTCTATATAGATATCCACATATGTTCTACTTGGCCTTGACAAATAGAGCTGTACTCTGCATATTACAGAAGTGGCTCTACTGTCATCTCGTCTGATCGTGGCGGAGTCACAAATTCATACACTTCACTGTCAATAACCTGCTTCTTAATCGTCGTAACCCAACATTCATCCAAATTAGGCAACTGCAACTCTTTTCAGTGGGAAAAAGGATCCTACAGCTTCTTATGGCTGATTTATAGTTACATAACAATATTGGGACTATTACGTTTTAATAACAGCACTGTCATTTTAATCACAAGACTCGTGCTGAGTAGCTCAGAAATTATTCCATTTCAAAAGGACATTTATTGCATTGTATAGGCAGGTGTGTAATTCCTTGCTTTCAAGACACCGTGGTTTATTTTCCATCAGAACTTTTGATTGCAGGTGTTTTGTTACTTGCACCAAGCAGTGGAGCCAATGTAGCAACAAACAAAGCTAACTTAAACTGACCCTGTTCAGATGACACACTAAGCCATGGTGGTTAAGCATTTTGAGCTAAACGTTATGGCTTAGCGTGTCATGTGAACCATTCCTAACCATGGTGGCTACATAATCACAGTTTAAACACACTCACTAACCATTTGCTGCAAAAGGGTTAGTGGCCTAATCATAGCTTTGTGTGTTGTCTGAACAAGCTCACTGTGTCAGACTGTTGATTCACCTATGCTAGCATTGTCTACTTTGACTGGCAGCATCCATCCAAGTTCTGAAATGGAGGCCCTTCTTAACCCTGTTGATACCTGAGAGCTTTTCAGCTAGACATGCCAGGGACATGATCTGGGATGTTTGGCATTCAAAGAAAGTGATTTACCACTCACTTATGGCCTGTCCTGGTGTGTATGAAGCTGTCTCACTTAACTGGTCCATCTAACCCAGTATCTATTTGTCCGGCAGTGACTTCAAGGTCGGAGGCAGAAGTCTTTCTCAGTCTTGCTGCCCTAGTTCCATTTTTTAACTGGAGCATCTAGGGTCTGAGCATATGTTGGTAATGTTTCCCAAGACAGTTATCACCTGTGTTTGTAACAAGGCAGATTAAAGGAAAACATTCCCCACACAGTACATATGCTATGGAATTTGGTGATGGCTATCAACTTGGATGGCTTTAAAATACATGGTGTCTAAGGCTTCATGATGGCTCTATATATATTACCTCCAGAAATTAATATATCACTATCAGTTGCTGGGGAATACCAGAGGGAGGGTGCTGTTAGATTCATGTCCTGCTTGTGGGCTTCCCATGGGCATGTGATTGGTCACTGTGGGAACAGAATGCTGGATTAGATAGGCCTTTGATCCAGCAGGATTCTTCTAATGTTCTTAACACCAGCTTCAAAGAAGAGAAAATTAAAGTGTTTCCCCCCCAAAATTGTAACTCACCCATTCCTGAATTTCATTAATCAAAACTATTAAACCAACTTCTTTCTCTCCTTGTACTAAGACTTGCCCTCTAAGCAACCTTGCTTTGGAATGTCTGTTGTTTTTATGATGATTATGATTATGATTGATTTTATTACAGTAGTATCCTTCCCTTGTGGGCGCAAGGCCCTTTACGAGAAGGAGACAGACTCAAAATGTTCCTGTCATTTCGGCATCTTACTTCATCTGTTCATCTCATGTCTTCTGCTGGCATCCTTTTCATAGGTATTGTTTCATTTCCTGATTCTGTGGACCAGTTGGTGGTGACTATCAAATTTCTACAAAGAATTGGATTTTTTTCAGCCATCTGTGTCCTTTTCGGCTGTCATCATACTGGCAGCCTCGATCTCAAAATTTTGCCAGTATCACCCAATATTTTAAATCATAGGCAACCCAATCAGATATCTGTGGGCAGCTGCTGTGGTAGAACTCTGTGTAAATATCCTTTTGAAATTCTACTCCTTACCTGCGGGTAGAGAAATTGCAGGGACTATTTCAATGAATTTCTCTATTATGGGGAGAAATTCTCCAACAGTGTCTTGTGGGTGGCCTCAGCATTAGCTGTGATAGTAACACAGCTCCTTTGTTTTTTCTTCAGAGTTTCTTTCTGTTTTCTTCTGCTGATAGTGACAAAACAGCAGCAATAGTGATAGCAGCCTGGCCAACTTCAGGTTTCCTTTGTTCTCCTTCTCTCTCTCCTTCTTCTCTCTGTTTTTCTGTCTCTGGCTCTTTCTACACCTCCTGGCATTCTGGAAGGGGGGGAGGCATTCACGATATCCTGATCGCAAGAGCCTCCCCCAGCATGCACAAACGGCACATGACGTCCTTGGTGAAAGCAGGGACGTCATGGGTGCCATTTTTTTTACAGCAATGGAAAACGTAAGTTTTTTTAAAAAACAATTCCCCTGAAATCATGGCCCTTACCCCCGCCCCATCCCATGGAGGGCGAAAATGTAGCCCCCTTCTCCCTGGATGGGCACGGAGCTACACAGCATGGCTCTGTGCCTGTGTCTGGTGCAGTTCCCCACCAAGTGGGACAGGCACCCACATCTCCAGTGGTCTCGGGACGGTCCCGGGACTGCTGTAAGAATCGGGTTTTCCAAGGGTTTCTTTATCCCTGGGAAATCCTGTGCCTGTCCCCCCTGCCCCCGGGGAGTCCCTGTGCATCATTTGGATGCACAGGGAGCTCCCAGGGACAACCCCAGGAGAAAAGGCTGGTGTAGAAATGGCCTTACTCTTTTTCTGCCTTAGGCTTTCAGATCTTACATTTTTTAATTTTTCCTCCTCAGCTCCAACCAGGAGGGTAGTTTCTTGTTCACTTTTAAAACCTAAATTGCTATTCTTCCTCTGACCATCTGTTGAATCTCCTGCAAACCTTTGGCTTCCTGAGTAAAGCTTCTGATTCCTAATCTAACTAAACTTTTCACCTCTGAACTATTAACCTGTTGGCTGAAATTGACCAGACTCACACGCATGTACACACACACACGATTTCACCCCATTTAGCAAATGAAATACAAAAATGGAGGACAATTCTGTCCTTTCATACAAGGCAAGCAGGATTGAGCCTGAGAGCTCCACCCCCGTGCCTCCCAAAAGAACATAAGAACACCAATGCAATGTTGCATGAAGGATGGGCTTGGATGAACCAATGACACGAGTGAATCCCTGTCCTTTTGGGCTCCCTACTAACCCCCGAAAGCTCTGCCATGGAGCTCCTGCACGAAATAATGACTTTCTCTGTGGGCTTTAACATCAGTACTGATATCTGCTATTCCTTCAGTGCAGAGGAATGAACTGGCTTCTAGCAACCAAGCTAAGGACAGGGGTTCCTTTGCACTAGTATTGGAAGTCATGATCTTGGTTCACAATTCTGCACATCATGGGGGAAGAGCATAAGAATGGGCTCCTCGTTTTGTGAGCGAGAAAGTCATATGACACCGTGCTCAAAGCATTGGGAGAAGGTAGAAGGACCTATAATTAAATCCACAAGACCCACCACTGACTCCTCCCAGTTTTTGTCAATTCATTGTGTAATTCAAGCACTGGACACAAACACTCAGCCACAGAGAGACATGGTGGAGAGATCCAGTCTGGTGTGTGTGTGTGTGTATGTGTGTGTGTGTGCTTGGATAGAGGTACATAGCACAAATCATCCCCCCTCCATAAGCTTCTAAAACAATACCTAATGGGGGCATTACAAAAGATACCCCACCCCTTGTCCTGGGACCCCTGTAATTTGAGCACTGGTCTAACAATTAAAATGTACCAACCTATGACACCTAAATGTGCACATCCTGTCTGGATAGCAGGAAACATCTGAGATTAGTATTTCCAAAACATTAGTAAGAACTTGTTTACTGTTGCCATCCTGTTAGCTTTCTGTTTGCTTAACTCTAAGCATCATACCTGTGTTACTCTGTTAAATGTTGATGGGTGTGTTATTCAATTATTCTAAGCACATTTTGGTGCTCTTGTGCACACTTGGAATTAATACTTGTGAGCCTACAGTTCGCTGGACATTTTAAATAGCTGTTGCTCCCATTCTTATTGGAGAAAACAGGTGTTACTGATTTCCTTGCACATGAAGTCTTTTCAGATTTTCACTGATCTTCCAATAAAGGTGGTGGTGATGGCGGGGATCTCTCACGCTCTGATTCAGATTCATTGGCCATTCTTAAGCAATTAGGGTAATGCAGGCTGGTTGCTTGAAGTAGCACAATAGTGGGAATTAAAATAACCATTCCTATGTTTGGAGGGTCAGCTTGCCTCAGAGCATTCTCTTTTATTTTAAAAATAAAACGAATATTGATTTTATTCCATTTGTACTTCCTCCAAGGAGTTAGAGGTCAGGGCAGTGTTTTTGGGATTATCCATTATTATCCTCACAACAGCCCTGTGAGGTATGATGCCCTGAGAGATAGTGCCTTGGTCAGCCAGTAAGCTTTTTGAATGAACATGGATTGGACAACCAAGGCCCAGATCCAAGGAATACATCTCAGGGCTTGTACATGCCCAATGAAATTGTTTGACTTTGTCCTCTCCTAGCATAGGCAAGGCTGACATATCACAATCTGGTATTGAAAATTTCCTCCATTTCAAAAAACAATTTGCCACGTGGCAAGAGAACTCCAGTGTTTGAGAAACACAAGACCCAAACACTCTTGGGTGCATAGAACTAGATCCCAGCTAGATCCCAGCCCAACACTACACTGGCTCTGTAGTAAGTAACAGCCTTTGTCATGCTCCTACATACATGTCAGTTCCATATCAGTATATTAATTAGTATGTATTTGAAACTTCTAATGAAAAACCGTGCACATCTGATAGGTTCTGGTCACAATTCCATGATATTTGAAGTCGGGAGACCATGTACGATAATTCTGATGGACACAAACACAGAAGATCACCCATTGAAAGCAACTGGAAACTTTTAGGATGTGTACCTTTTAAATTGCCTATAAAATGGGGATTTTTCAACTTATGTGACTGAAATTTGGCATCATTGATCCCTTTGAGGGATAATAGGATCATGTCTGAGTGTTTCATACCAATATGATAGAAAAGTTACAAGTAGACAAAGATTGGCTGGGTCTCCCATTGAAATCAATGAAAAACATTCATGAGAGTCACCAGAACGAATGGACTAGTCCTGAATCAGTAACAAACTGAATAAGGGGGAATCCACACAATCGTTCATTACGTTTCGAAATCTAGAGTATAACGATGCAAATTGCTAAGTTTTAAAACGTAACATGCCACATTTAGTTGTCCTTACCATTTTAGACTATCCTTTCTCCTGTTTTCAGTTCGTTTAGTAAGGGCACACTCGCTCTTTTCTTCGTGTCTTCCTGTAATGTTACTTCTTCCTCCCATTCTTGACATGCCCACTTCCTCCTTCTGCCCCCTTCCTTTCAGTTCCTTTCACTTTTGATTTTACTATTGAAGCATTTGGGAGCCAGAACAAAAAGCTACGCCCCCCACGACTGCGATTGGATACTGGAGGTTTGATTTCAGCAACTATGAAATGGCAAGTAAGGACACATTACTCTTTATAGAACGATTTATTTAATAGGAAAAACGTAATAAAACAAATGAAACCAGTGCAAAAAATAGCTGCTATAAAACGTAACAGGACTAGCGTCATGTGCCCCAATGCGTCTTCGAAACCAAACCTAAACGTAACAAAGCTTCAGTGTAGATTCCCCCTAATTCTAACAAATGACTAACAAAATGAATGAAAATTCTAATAATGAAAATAAAGAGAACCATGAAATGAAAATAATTTTCTGGCATACCCTGTGAGCCTATGGATGCCCACTGACATCTGGGTAATCCAAACTTAAATAAGAGTAAACTGTAAGAAATCTACAGAGCCAAACTCAGACCGGACTGTTGTGGATTACATGTTGTTTATACTCCCATGAAAGAGTCAAAAATCGGTTTTGCTCCCCTTGTCCTTCATAACAACAGCCTGTGTTTCACAAGTGAAATGCGGCCAGTGGAAATGAAAATGCCCCCGCCATTTAGGCTTCAATTTAGCCTGAGGGAATGAAAAACGCCTTCCCAATTTCAAGTGAAGCTTGAAAAGTGCAAAGCGGGATGAGATTCCCTCCCATGTGTTCAGTGCGATTCTGAAGGAAGGTCACAAAATCTTGTCCTGTTGCTCAGAAACACCTGTTAGATGAGTTTCCAAATTAATGGCCTGCTTTCTTTTTTCTTTCTTTCTTTTTTGTGGTGGCTGACACATCCCTCATATCTCACAAACTAGAGGTTGGGACTCTTGAAGCTTTTGAAATCATCCATCTGTCATACTGGATATTGATCTTTGTAAGCTGTGAGAAGGTTGCTAGCATAAAACATTATTTCAGTTATTGGCCCCAAGCTACATCAACCTGGCACATTTTCTTGTATGTATTGCTGTAAAATTTTGAAGGCTGATGGATAAGTCATTTGATTATGATTAATATATATATATATATATATATATATATTTCCGCCGAAAAGCAGAACAAATAATAACACAGAGCACTAATCAATAGTTCCAAAACTGTACAAACAATCTTGCAGTCTCTCAACATGGTGATGCAGGCCCAGATCTAGAAAGGTAGGGTGGCCACTTATGCATTGCCCCAAAAGAGGACAAGAGAGGACATATATTTGCATAAGAAAATATGAAGAGCCATGCTCATGCTCAATCAGACCAAGGGCCCATCAAGTCCAACGTTCTGTTCACACAATGGCCAGCCAGCTGTCGATCGGAGATCCACAAGCAAAACATGAGTGCAACAGCACCCTTCCTCCCATGTTCTTCATCAACTGGTTTACATAGGCTTACTGCCTGATACCGCAGGTAGCATGTAGTCATCAGAAGCCAATGATAGCCTTCTCCTCCAGGAATTTATCCAACCCCCTTTTAAAGCCATCCAAATTGGTGGCCATCACTACATCTTGTGGTAGTGAATTCCATAATTTCATTGTGTGCTGTGTGAAGAAGTACTTCCTTTTATTTGTCCTGAATGTCCCACCCATCAGCTTCATGGGATGACCCTGGGTTCTAGTATTTTGAGAGAGGGAGAAACATGTCTCCTTATCCACATTCTCCACACCATGCATAATTTTGTATACCTCAATCTGGTCTCTCCTTAGCTCCTTTTCCCCAAGCTGAACGATCCCAGCTATTGTAACCTTCCCTCATAGGGGAGATGGTCCAGCTCCTTGATAATTTGAATTTCTTCTTTTCTGCCCCCTTTCCAGATCTATGATATCTTCTTTTAGGTGTGGTTCTCAGAACTGTACAAAGTATTAATGGAGGCACAGCCATGCCTCCATTGTTAAGGGCCGTCAGTAGAATACAAGTTCCACCATGTTAAAGTGATAATGGGGGCGTCATTCTAACAGTCATAAAATCTACAATGTTTCACCAATCTTTCTGAAATTTACAGGTGCCAGAAAGAAATGTTTGTTTTACATTACCTGAAAATTTCAAGAAGATTGGTGAAAGATTGAGGGAAAGAGAGCAGTTTAAGTTAGGAAAGGAACACAAACCTGTCTCCCTGCTTTTGTCAAATGATTTTGGGTTTGCGAGTATTTGTGTGCACAATTTCCAGAGGGATTATAGAGTTACTAATTAATCCATTGATGGTATCTTCTTCTCCCTTCAGCCTAGTTGGTGGAATGCTTTTCCTTTTTTGAAAATTCCCTACTGTTGATTTTTAAAGAATATTTATTCCTTTCCTTCAATCCATGCGCACATGGCACCACAGAGCTTATTATCAAAAGGGAGGGGGGAAGGGGGAAACTGCCGCCTCTTTGCAAAGAGAACATTCTTCCCTGTTCTGGCAATGGAGGCAGCTTGAGGCAAAAGTCTATGTTTTGTTTTCAAGGTTCTGGATTGTTTCTGACGTTGGGTGTATGTGTGTTTTTCTGAAGTGGAGGAAATCTGCAGCCTGTGATCTAAGGGATGTTCTGAATCTGCAAGCTGATCTGATGAGTGTTTACTCTAAAGTAAGCCTCCACCCAAATTGAGATTTCCTTCTACTGGAGTGGCCTGGGGGAAAGAGAACTCTGGTGTGGGAGGGCACAAGAAGCTGTAAATCCAGGAAGTAAACGCTGCAGAAACAGAGGAGGGAAAGCACAATCTAAAATCCCTGCTTTGATGAGCAAACTGATCTGATGGGTGTTTGTTTACTCTGAAGTAAGTATCCACCCAAATTGAGCCTGGGGGAAGGAAAACTGCAGGGGATGAGAACGGGGTGGGCGGGCACAAGTGTAGTTTACTGTATGTAGAAAGCAATTTTAATAAACAAAAAAACCTCAAAAAATCTCAAATTGCTTTTTCACAAGGCACAGATGTGACTTTATATACCCATCCAGTTTGTGCTCATATGCATTTTTATTATTAGGACCAATGCTTTCCAACCTGTTTATAAATTATTTGGAACTAGGTGCGAGCAATGAGGTTTGCCATGTTTGCTGATGACACCAAATTATTTAGGGTTGTTCAGACAAAGAGGGATTGTGATAGGCTGATCATATGAAAAGGAGGACAGGGCTCATGTAACTTTAACAGTTGTAGTGAAAAGGGAATTTCAGTCAGTGTCATTTGTATGCAATTAGTTCCTGCTGAAATTCCCTCTTCATCATAACAGTTAAAGTTGCAGGAACTATACTAGAGTGACCATATACAAAAGACGGCAGGGCCCCTGCAACTTTAACTGTTGTATGAAGAGGGAATTTCACCAGGAACTAACTGCATACAAATGACACTGGCTGAAATTCCCTTTTCTCTACAACTGTTAAAGTTACATGAGCCCTGTCCTCCTTTTCATATGGTCAGCCTAGATTGTGATATCCTCCAAAAGGATCTCTCCATTTTGGAACACAGGGTATCAAGATGGCACATGTAGTTCTATCTAAGCAAGTGTACATTGGGGCAACCCCCCCCCCCCATCTTCCTGTTCACAGTTTAAAGTGTAAAGTGTCACATCTCCGAGAACTATTATTTCATAATGAGGGTTAGCAAACAATTCTACAGCATGGATTGGTGGGAGAGAGAGGGGTGGGAATTTGTTCCTGTGTTCTAAAGCTTGCTTTTTGGTGTGCCTTTCTGAATATCACATCTTATTTTAATATAATTATTGTTGTTATTATGGCTGTGTGGATTCTTTGCTCCCACTCATCATCTTAAAGTCACTTTATTCTCTGTGGAATGGGAGAATGTGGGTCAATAGGAGTAGTTTTGTGTGGTTGTTATTCCTGTGCATCCTTTGTTACATACTGACCATGTTCAGATGACACGCTAAGCCACAGTGGTTAAGCATTTAGAGCTAAACACTATGGCTTAGTGTGTCATGTGAACCATGACTTAAGAGTGTCTTGTGAACCATTCTTAACCATGGTGTCTAGATCACCATGGTTTAAACACGCTTACTGGCTATTTGCTGCAAAATATATATATTTTGTGAACATGAGAGTGAGGTTAATTGATACCACTAATCAACTTTCACAGCATTATCTCAAGTCAAGTAACATTTCTTTATTATAGAATCATAGAACAGTAGAGTTGGAAGGGGCCTATAAGGCCATTGAGTCCAACCCCCTGCTGAATGCAGGGATTATGATGATTATATTGTACTGAAAATGCTGTTGTGTAATGTCAAGTGAAAAGATAATGCCCTGTAGGCAACATCACCCTCACTAATAGTGAACTGAGGTGGTGAGTAAAAACAGAAATTGAGCCAAAAATGGGAGCACTGAAAAATACAGAGTTGTGTGGGTATATGGAGTGGGAGAGAGAAAGAGGGCAATTTCTGCGTGTTGCTTTTTGGGGGAATGAAAGCTGCCTTAAAGACTACCACTCTCCATCTCTGTGTTTGTTCCCTATGCTCTGTGTATATGTTCATAAATCAATACATATTGCAATTATAATGGAAACCTAACCATGTTCTAACCTAACTATGTTCTAAATTGTTGTGGGAGGGAATTTGTATGGATTGACCATAAAACTTACATGGAGTTTTCCCAGTGGCCCACTCTTCTAGCAGGCTGGTCTATAATGCTTTGTCTGGCCTACATGGAAAGCAAAAGACACTGCACAAATCTGCTGTCAACAAAATGTCTTATAGGAAATGGAGAGAAGTTGGCAGGAGGGAGATGTGTGTGCATGTGTTTTAAAATAGAGAGAGGAGGGAGGAATGACAGCAAATGAATCGATGTCTCTAATGTCATGTTCTGAGTCCTTCTTCAGTCACAATTCCATGAGTCTTCTGAGCTACCAAAATACCCATTAGGTATTAGCATGTCTGCAGGGATAGATTATTGAGTCATAATATTAATATACTGAATTAATAGGTTCCGTAAGACATAAATCTACCTATGGGATTGCCAGTCAGCCTTCCTCTTTTGGAGTATAGTTGAAAGCTTTTCACAAGACACAGAAACATCTCTTCCTAATGCACTTTCCAGGAGTGTTTTAAGTTCAGAATATGCCCAGGATCTACAATGTGTAAGATACTATACAACTTTATGGTGATCCTATGGAAAACAGGACAGGAGTTATGTATCTTTTTATAGAAAAGAGAATTTCAGCAGGTGTAATTTCTATACATGCAGCATCTGATGAAGTACCCTCTTCATCACAACAGTTAAAGCTGCAGGAGCCCTGCCCTCTTGACCACATACAAAAGAGGGCAGGGCTCCTGCAGCTTTAACTGTTGTTATGAACAGGGAATTTCACCAGGTGCTACATGCATAAAAATAACACCTGCTAAAATTCTCTTTTCTATACAACTGTTTAAAATACAGAAATCCTGTCCTTTTCCCCATATGGTCACCATATACAACTTAAATTTGTCAGATTTGTTAAGGAGATTGTGACAATGCAATTTGATATTGCACACAAAACATATTGCACTGGGTGCAATCTGGTGCAGTTCATTGTCTAAGCCAATAAACTTTAATGGCTTTCTTACAACAAAAGGTGCAATCTTATGCACGTTTAGACAGAAAAAGTCCTACAACTCCCAGCATTCCACAGCCAGCAATGCTGTCTAAAAAAGTTTTTTCCCCTGTCTAAGCCTGCATTAGATTGTGCCGTAAATCTGTTCAGTCACAGTTAACTCTACATTGGGTAGAGTAAACTTAATTCCATAGCTCTTACTTTTGAGTAAATATCCACAGATGAAAATGCAGCCCGTGCAGCCTTGAAACTTGACCACAATCCGCTACTTTTAGATCGAAACGGGGGGGGGGGGAAGCATGTAGCATAAAATGAGCTATACTAATTAACATAGTAAACTGTAACTTCTTGTAACATAGCATATTTTCCAATATCACCTTGTGTGCTTCCAGAATTAATCAGGGATTTTTTATTCCAGTAGCACAATCTTTCAAGTTTTCTCCAAATACAGACACAAAACATGAAATGCTTCCTTTTCATGAGGCAGTCATAAAAATATTATTATATCTGGACACTGGCTATAGAAAAGTTCAAAAGTTTTTCAGATTGCAAGTCAGAGAGCATAACATTAGCTTTGATTTTGAATTTATACCGGACATCAACATGGTGGAACATCCTGGCTGATATTGGCTTGGTTGCCAACTGTATAATATCTGGACATCCGTTACAAAAAGCCATGAAATACATTAAACAAAAAACCTATGGTTTACAAAACCAACGTTAAGGCTCTACAGTTTCCAACCAAGCACCAAAAAGCAGGGAAATTGGGAGTTAAGGCTCACAAGCCTTAACACCACATCCTCCCTAAGGAGGCAGAAAGTGCAAGTGAAATTCTCATTCTCCCAAAGCAGATAAACCATGAGGACAGGGTGGAGAATATGATATGCAGAACTGATCACGAACAACTTAGGGCCACCTACTTCTCTTTTTTTGTTTAGAGCAGCCCTTCCCCAACCTGGTGCCCTCCAAAGGTGTTGGACTACAACTCCCATCATTGCAAGTCAGTATGTCCCATGGTCAGGAATGCTAGATGGAGATATGGACTGGTTTGTTTTAAGGCCACTTCCTATGACAGTGTTCTCTGAAGGCTGAAAGTTTGAAAAACACTGGCATGGTGAGTTGTTCCAAAGACAGCGTTGCCTGTTGGACCACTCAATCACCCAGGATGCAATATGTACAAAAAGCATCCTCTTTAGCATCCTCTCAAAGCTTGACTATTTAATCACAAGAATCTAATTCAGACCATTCATTTGGTAAATATCAGAGACTTCACTTGAATAATGGCAACATGATGAGCCTGATTTACTTAGACTCCTCGATTAATTCATCCAAATGTCTTCACAAATGGGTATCATCAAGCAATCAATTATCCACTGGCTTTTAATATAGATTGCTATGTCTATTTATTCCCCACCCCTCTGTGTTGTTAGCATTTTAGAAGTTTGGGACTCTGCCATAATGATCAGAAGATTATATCTGTGTTTACAGAGATATAGATATATTAGAAGAAAAAAGACAAAATTCATTGTTGGTTCAAATAAAAGTCAAGGACTGCCAGATATAATGAAAATACTCCATTTATTCAACCATTAAAACTTCATGATGTGTATATGTAATAACTTTAATTCATATGTTTTTCAAATGCTGTCTATAGGATTATCCACAACAGCTGGAGACAATGAGCCCTGTAAGTTTCAAGGCAGCTAGAGTCTTTCCATGGAATCTGAGCTGGTGCAGTGTGGTGCTAAGAGACTGAACTACGAATTTGAAGGATACCAAAGTGAATGGGCTATTATACGGGTTACAAGATTTATTAATTAATGTTTAGCAATACTTCCTGTATTCCAGGACTCAGGGCCAAATTAGCAGGGATGTTTGTCACATAGTTTTTCCTTGCATCATTGTTTTTTCTTTAACGAATAGCTGGGTGTCCGTGTGTGTGTGTGTGGGGAGGGGAAAGGTTGGTGAGCTGGATTGAGATCCTGGCAATGGGAAGATGGGGGCTTTATCTCTTTGCCCCCACCATAGTCTTGACTGGAGCCACCTGCCTCCTGCGGCTCATACCTGCTATTCGCAATGAGAGGAAAACTCTTACTGGGGCCAATGGAAGATTTTCTCCAACTGCGAATAGAGATGCGGAACAATACATATTAGGGCTGTGGTGGGGCAAAGGGCTAAATTCCCCCTTCATCACACCGTGGGCAGATTCCAGTACTCCTGGTCCACTCATGCTATCGATGTAGCACTAACATAAGCAACTTCTAGCGGTACACCGATAGCATAAGCTGGCACAAAGAGCTTCTCTGGAAAACCTGTGCCAGCTTACACTATTGACATACTGTAGAGGGCATTTACACTAGCAGTATGTTAATAGCACAAATGGATCGGTGGTTTGGATACTGCACCATGGTTCTGACCCAGTGAGGTAGGTTAGGTTGAGAGTCAGTGACTGGCCCAAACTCACCCAATGAGCTTCACAGTTGAGCGGGGACTAGAACTTGGCGGGGGCTACAGTAGCGGGGACTACAGTCTCATCACTACACCACTCTGGCTTATTATGAGTTTGATTGCCAGGTACAAATCATTCATATACCAGTGATGATGTGGTGTATGAATCTCTCTGTCTTGTTTATCTTCACTGCAACCTCTATGGGAGAGACCCCACTAGACCCATTATAGTGATGCTGAGAAGGAGACTTTCAAGGCCACCTGGTGAAATTATGTTGGTGTGAGTTCCAATTAACAATTAACAATTAGACCCAGCACAAATTAATCCCTGATCAATGAGCCTCAACTTTGTGGCCCACCAGGGAACAGATAAGTTATCTACCCGTCCAGACTGTCCATCTTGAAATGGTCACAGCATTGTCCACCCAGCAATTTCGCCTTGTCCAAAGCCATAACCTTTACAATAAAGTCTGGAAGATTTCTATCACCCTGTGGCTGGGGGTTAGGGGAGGGAAGGGATAAAAAAGAAGCACGTTGTCTAATTTTTTCTCTCCCATCTGCTCTGCTCCTGAGAACAGCACATATTTTCCCCTCAGATTGATTTATCTGTAAAGCAAATAGGGGCTTTATTATGCCAATTTTTGCAAGTTTGAGCTCATGTCATTGTTTGAGCTGAAATCTTTACCATCTCTGCTCGTTCTGTTTACTCAGCATGAATATCGGGTACACACCATAATTCAGTTTAGCCTTATCAGACATGCAGTCCCCTGGTAACAAAAGGGGGGGGGATATCTTCATTATTAATAACATTATGAGGATGGCAGCCTGCCCATGGAAGCCAAGTTTGCGTATTTGTGGAGTGTGTCGGTTGCTATTATTTGTCCTTTGCTAATTAGAATTTAGCTGACAAAGATATGAAGTGAACAGGGAAGGAAAAATCATGGCATCATTGCAGGAGTCCTAGGCCTATTTGTTCTGGGTTATCATTATTCATACCTTCCCAAAATGACCAAAAATACAAACTACACATCGTATGTCGACACTAGTCAATTTTTGCAAGCTTTGTTGTAGTTTAGTACGTCTTTTTTCAGTTGGCTCCTAATGCTATGTTCTAACTTGATTTTGTTAGTAGTTGCATACTTGTAAATCTATCAGGTATGATCCAGCCAAAACTGAAGACTTACAATAGAAGTCTTTCAATTCTTCTTTCAAGAAGAATTAAGCAATTCATTATTATTATTATTATTATTATTGTTATTATTTATGTATTTATATCAATGTACTGTACATGGTGCTGTACATAGTAAAACAATAAAACAGCAACGCCCTGCCACATAGGCTTACATTCTGATCAAATCACAATAAAACAAAGGAAGGGAATGCACTAAACAGGCACAGGGGGCAATAAAACTAACAGTATAATTTATCCAGTGTAATTTTTAGAATGTTTTTAGGATGTTTTAGGATGTTTTAATGCAGTTTTAATAATATTTGTCATGTTTTAATTAGTTTTATGTATTTTATCATGTTGTTGTTCCCCGCCTCGATCTAGACGGAGAGGCGGGTAAGAAATAAATCGTTATTATTATTATTATTATTATTATTATTACAGTATAAAAGTAAAATCAAAATCAAGTTCTAAAAGCTTTAGAAAAAAGAAAAGTTTTCAATTGAGCTTTAAAGACTGTAATTGAACTCATTGTCCGCAAATGCTCTGGAAGAGATTTCCAGGCATAGGGGGCAGCAAGAGAAAATGGATGAAGCTGAGCAAGAGAAGTAGAGACCTTGGGTGGGTAAGAAACATAACATTTGATGAGCGAAGAGCACCAATGGAACAATAGTGTGAAATAAGTAACTGGTAACCTCACAATTAGACTACTGCAATGTGCTCTGTGTGAGACTACCTTTATGAGTGGTTTGGAAGCTGCAGCCAGTGCAGAATGCAGCAGCTAGGGTGCTCACTGGGACACCTAGCTATGCTTGCCTGTGTTAAAAGAACTGCACTGGCTGCCTATTAGCTACTGAGCCATGTACCAGGTTATGTTATTATATCCTATAAATCCCTAAACAACTTGGGATAAGGATACTTATCAGACCGCTTTCCCTTACATACACCCAGATAATCAAAGGAGGCCTTGCTGGTCATTTCAAAACAAATGGTATGCCATCCTGAAGAACCCCAGCAGCGGGCCTTCTCTGTAGCAGCACCCACCCTCTGGAAAACACTCACTTGTGCAGTCTGGGAAGAAGAAAATGTGACATCTTTTAAACCCCTCCTGAAAACACATCTTTTCACCTAGGCTTTCTTTGGGCTGTAACTGCTGTTGGACTTGACATTGGCTTTTCATGGCACTTTTAATTGTTTGAAAGTTTTATATTATGTTTTATCATGTTGTATTTTATAGTTTTAATTGTTGTGAACTGCCCAGAGGGCCTCTGCTATTGGGCAGTGTAGAAATGTAATATATGAATGAATGAATAAACAAACAAATAAACAAATAAATAAATATTGTTGAAAGTTTTTGGCCTGGGGGTGAATTCCAATTTGGGAAAGGTCTCTTGGCTGCATTCCAACAATGATTGGGGCTAAAGTGGGGACAAGGACAGATAAAGTGAAATGAGCAGGACCAGGTGTAGTTCTTACTATCCCAGCAAGCATACAGAAAAGCTCAATTTTAAGCAAGTCTCCTTAGGAGTAAGCCCCAATGCAAGCACTCTCATACCTGCAAATGCACAGCTCACTTTTCAGCAAGTCTACCCAGGAGTAAGCAACAGCTCTCATGAGTTAAATTCTGAGCAGGATATTTAAATACGCTCTTATCCCTAATGGGGGTAGAGCTAGGCAGGATCTACACTACTGCTTTATAATGGTTTATAACAGTATTGACAACTGTTGGGGCCCAGGACACATTCCATATATCGTTTTCAAACCGTTATATCCTGCTTGGTATAGATCTAGCCCAAAACCAGCTTGTAGGCCAGTTCCCTGTTCCTGGCTTAGAGAAAGAAAAAGGCCAGGGGAAAAAAAAATCTAATTGGAATGCCACATGTTCATATGGCAGCTTCACTTGGCAATCAACCAACAGGCCATCTTGCAATCAGTTGCAGGTGGGGCAAGATGGCAGAGGAAACAAATGTTTCCCATGCACTGGGCCAGATGGGACAAGTATATCTTTCTCAGGTTGAATAGAACCATTCTTTGTTGACCTGAGTGTTCATTTTAGTCTTCATAGGGATATTGAAGCTGCACCCTGCAGTGCAGAGCTTGCACTGAGCAGGGGGCTGGACTGCATGATCTCTGAGATCCTATCCAACTATGATACCATGGAATTTTGTACCATCATGCAACATTGGCTCAGTGGCACTAGCAACAACACCTACTTGCTTCTCAGCACGATGTTGCCTTACTAACTCATCTCCGTGGGGAGGGATTAGCCACCTCTAGAAATGAAAGAGCACTTCTTTCATTGGATTCCTGTATGACAGAGCATTTGAGAGACACTGAGATGTAACAAGTGATCCACAGCTCCCAAACTGCAGGTGCTTTTTTAAAAACAACAACAACACATCCTCTGTAATATAGTCAGAAATGTACCGTGGCTCCATAGAACCAGCATTCTGCTGCTAGGGTTGATAAAAAGCTTTCTTTCAAACAGCAAGTATTAGTATGGGGGGGGGGGGCGGGGGCGGGGAGCATACAGAAGAATGGAAAGAGACTGCTAAGGAAGCAGAGCAGCATGTCAGTAGAAATAATGCACAAGGACGTTTCAAGCACAAAGCGCAGCAGACTCACAACAAAACAACATTGTTTTGCATTGTCCGTTCACAGCAAGGAAGGAGAACAAATGAGACGCATTTGTTTCCCACTAAGCTTCTGTAGATTTGAAATTCACATGGGGATGGTCTCCCTAGGGGGTAGTTCACACTTCGTACTGCACACAGTTTCACTAAAAAATGCCTATTGTGTCTGCATGGGGATCTGTATGTATAAAAAATCATGCAGAGATAGGTGCCATTGTATGGCAGCCGATCCTGGTGCCCTAGTGCATGTCTACTGCTTATTCCCATATATTTGTAGGCACGTATTTCCCTTCAAAAATTATGAGTTTTATTGAAAGGCAAACACTAAACTTGTCTGCAGCATGAAATGTGCACCGACCCATAGATGATAATGATGATGATTTATTACATTTATATACCACCCTATAGCCGAAGCTCTCTGGGCAATTTACAAATATTAAAAGACTGAACATTAAAAATCAATATACAAAATTTTAAACCATAAAAAAAACCCAGCTAACATCTAAAACAATTTTAAACTCTCAGCCAGGTCAAAAACTCAGTTAAAAACTCAACATAAGCTGTTAAATGCCTGGGAGAAGAGGAAAGTCTTGACTTGGTGCCGAAAAGATAACAATTTTGGTGCCTAGTGGGCCTCATCGGGGAGATCGTTCCATAATTGGGGGGTCACTTCCCTCAGAGTAGGCACCCGGAGGAGGACCTTGGATATTGAGTGTAGTGTACAGGTTGAGTGTAGTGTACAGGCATTCCGTCAGGTATTGTGGTCCCAAGCCGTCCCAAGATAATGTACACTACTTCCCCTTGCGTGCTTTCCAGGGAAATTGGCTTGGCTTTTCTTCAGGGCTGTTGACTAATCTGTTAGCCAGATATTGGGGACATTTCCACTGCACAGCTGCATCACCATCCAGCACTATGCTCATAATCACTCACCATTCATATACCCACACTTCCACCCATTCCTGAGTAGAGGATTCATACAACCATTGTTCTACCACCACAGTATAGGTTTTATTCAACTACCTTAAAGTGATATCAATATGATTGTGGCTTGGCTATCTCTGTCCAGGAGGGGTGCAACTGGCATAATGTTAGGTTGTGGTGAGCCATAAAGTTCTATCTTGTCCCTTGTGCTTTTTAACAACTACATGAAACTCCTGGGGACAGTCATCCGGAGGTTTAGGCTGAAATATCACCAGTATGCAAATGATACCAAGATCTATTTCTTGTTTCCATCTGCACATCTCAAGGGAACTGTGGAGCTCTTGAACCAGTGTCTGGAAGCTGTTTTGGGATGGACAAGGGTGAACAAGCTGAAACTTAATCCAGACAAGATTCCAGGTCTTGGCTGCCATCCCATGGCCTCACCTGAATCCAGTGAAAAGGACAAATAGCGTCTGGTATCAGGAGGCATATTAATGACACTTCATTTCAGATCCCAAGATGACCTCACTCTATGGCTTCATGTCGATGTTAAGCAGAGTGGGGGACAAAATAGCATAACTGCCATCAGAGAAACTTCCCCCCAGCATTGCCTGGTGGAAACAGACCTGATAACAATGAAACCAGTGAAGGACTGTGCCCTCAATTCTCCACCTTGTACATCCAGTCAATGTGTGATGGCATCAAAGGCTGCTAAGAAGTCTAAAAGAATTAGGCATGTTGCATTCATCCTGCCCTTTTCATGACAAATTTCATCTGTTATAGTGATTAAAGCCATTTCAGTGCCAAACCCAGGACAGAAACCACATTGAAATGGATTTAGATAATAATGTCATCCAAGAGAGTCTGGAGTTGCATGAGAACTAGCTGCTGAAGTGTCTTGCCCAAGAAAAATGTATTTGCAATCTACCAGTGGTTGGAAGAGTCCTCAGGGTTTGGGGAGGTTTCTTTTTCACAACTACCTTCTTTAAGGAAGCTGGGATCATCCCGTCTCACAAGAAGGCATATATAATATTACTCATTGCCCCTCTCCTTCATGAAGGCACACAGAAACAAACAAAGAAAAAACAATCTGGATCACATGGTATGAACTTTCTAAATCATTGGATATCATCAACATGTTGATTCTCATGATCCTGAGTGACAATAGGAGTTTCTCTAAATGAGCAATTTATTGCAAGCTCATGACTTGCCATTCGCGGGTCACGTTTGCGAGTCCATTACATATCATTGTCAATGTCCAGGACGTCTCCCACACTACCCCCGCCAAATAATCTCACTTAAAAAACATTGCAGTATTTAAAGTTATCGCTGGAATATCACGGGATCTCCCCAGTGTGTAAAGTCAACATTGCACTATAATTCCACCACTAGATGGCAGTGTCTCATTAAACACAGTGGAGCCTTTCTGAGAAGGGAAGTTTTCAATTCAAAATCACATGGTCGCATGTAAAGGAGTGCGTTGTGAAGGTGGAAAGACTGTGGGAAAATGAAAGCCCCAGTAAGGCTGCAGGATTTTCCCTGTGTGCAGAGAAGTTCTAGGTATTGGTTCAGTGTAACAAAACAAAACAAAACAAAAAAAAAGACCACAGAAATAAGCGGCATTAGAAACTTTCTGCAGATTGTCTTTCCTTCTCTTTCTTTCTAAACAAGGACAAAAATGTATAAAATGAGCAGCAGATATGCAGAGTCCCCCCAAAGGAATGAGAATCGACAGTGCACATCTTTGAATGTTTGTGTGTGTGTCTTTCCGTGAAGCTTTTGGCAAGTCTCATCCATTAGGCTGCAATGGGTGTAGCCGAAACAATCCATTTTCGGATTCCAAAAAGTCTGAGAATATTAGTGGCTCTCACATGATTCAGTGCTCATCCCCTGTGTTTTGAAGATAAAGTAGCTGCCTGACATTTGCTTGGGGGAAGAAATAAGATGAAACACTTGTATTTCACATTTACAATTTTGACACCCCTTTTATCCGCTTAGCACACACATCCTTTCCAATAAGGACACAATCAAGGTATTTTACTGTCAAAAAAATCAGGACAAAGGAAGAGCAGAGGAGTATAAATTAAGGCGCTTCTAACAAAAAACAACCCTGACGGCTATGATTGCCTTATTACTCAGCCATTGTTCCTGAGACCGGCATTAATAAAACAAGATGGATGGCTTTTGCAATTAGATTTGGAAATATAATTAATAGTAGTGGTTAACTAATGACTAATTGGTTAATAGTTGTAAAAAGAAGGCCAAGACTCCTCCTCAGGCTGCTGGGTATTTAAGGGCGAGAGTGTGGCTGGATGTGATATTAATAAGTAAGAAAAATGTAGGGGATACTCTTCCTGGTTTAGCTGCATTCAGGCATAGCATTGCACAGATGCATACTTATTTGTACTCACAATTCTGCGAGTGTAACTAAGGTAGGCTGACCAGATAAAATCCAGGTCAGGGCTCCTGTAACTTTAACAGTTGTAGAGAAAAGGGAATTTCAGCCAGTGTCATTTGTATGCAATTAGTTCCTGGTGAAATTCCCTCTTCATCACAACAGATAAAGTTGCAGGCACTATACTAGAGTGACCATATACAAAAGAAGGCAGGACCCCTGCAACTTTAACTGTTGTGATGAAGAGGGAATTTCACCAGGAACTAATTGCATACAAATGACACTGGCTGAAATTCCCTTTTCTCTACAACTGTTAAAGTTACAGGAGCCCTGACCTGGATTTTATCTGGTCACCCTAAACTAAGGGGGAGGGGGGAGCATGGAAATGTCTGCTTGCCAGTTCTCTTCTGTCAAACCCTGCCCCAAAGAAAAAGAAAAGTTGCCTCAGGAGTTCAATAGGAAATCCATAGTGAATGAAGAACCTTTACCAATTATCTTTTGGAACCATCCCCTGGCCCCTGATTTCACAATATCTAGGCCTTGTATCTGCCAACAACATGTGTCATTTTACCATCCAAAAGTGTAGGAATAGTTCTAGCACAAATACATTTACAATCCCATACTTCATAGTCCTCGTGAAATGGCAAGTTTGCCTCAACACAAGTACTGAAGGATCTCAACCTTCCGAGAACCAGTGTGGTGTAGTGGTTAGGGTCTTAGACTGGGGCTTGGGAGATCACTGGGCCTATCACTGACTTTCAGACTAATCTACCTTGCAGGGTTGTTGTCAGGATAAAATGGAGAGGGGGAGGATCATGTAAGCCGCCTTGGGATCTTTGGAGAAAAAAAAAGAAAAGGTGGAAAACAAATGTAACAATTTAAGGTTTTATCTTTGTTTTATACTGTAGTTTTAAACTTTTATATTTTATTATGTTGTATTATATGTTTTTTATTGTTGTGAATGGCACAGAGGAGATACTCTAAAAAAACAGAAGTAGGTAGCCCTAAGTTGTTCATCATCAGTTTTCCACAACCCCCAGTCACTTCTGCATATCATACTGCATATCATAATCTGCTGCCCTCCAGGTGTTTGAAATTACAAGTCCCAGCATTCCTGACCATGGGACATACTGACTTGCAATGATGGGAGTTGTAGTCCAACACCTTTGGTGGGCATCAGGTTGGGGAAGGGCTGATCTAAACAACAACAAAAAAGAGAAGTAGGTGGCCCTAAGTTATTTGTCATGAGTTTTCCACAACCCCACAGTCACCTCTGCATATCATATTCTCCACCCTGTCCTCATGGTTTATCTGCTTTGGGAGAATGAGAATTTCACATGCACTTTCTGCCTCTTTAGGGAGGATGTGGCATTAAGGCTTGTGAGCCTTAACTCCCAATTTCCCTTTTTTTTTGGTGCTTGGTTGAAAGCTGTAGAGCCTTAACATTTTTTGTAAACTGTAGTTTTTTTGTTTATGAATAAATAATAGTCAGTCCAGATATGAATGAAAGTTTCCATTCGTGGCTAACAAATGTAAACAGAATGAGTAGTGCCAGGGTGTATGATTGTGCTGTTTTCCAACTGCCTTCCCTTTCTTTACACATGTCTATCCTGCTTCTTGTGAGCTTTATGAAGCAAAAGATGACAAACAGGCATATTTTTGCATCTTGCTATGATATAAATAATTATCAAAGTCTCAGGAACAGACATGAGAAATGTAATAACCAATATTTTAAAACAGAATTGCAAATTTTAGGGCACAGCAACATTGCATACATAAATATATATTGCAAATCTTCTGAGTTGACTACACTGAAGTGATTCATTAAGGTAAAAAAAAG
Source organism: Anniella stebbinsi (assembly GCA_029215795.1). Lineage (NCBI taxonomy): Eukaryota > Metazoa > Chordata > Lepidosauria > Squamata > Anniellidae > Anniella > Anniella stebbinsi. The sequence continues at coordinate 344,681,255 of JARDYH010000001.1, read as the reverse complement.
AGTCATCCTTGTCAGCTGAAGCTGAGTAGGATAAATTACTTGGGAATAGCCTATTATGACTTTTCTTAGCACTGTTAAAATTGTACTTGACATTTATTTCTAATAACCGATAACGCAATAGGGTGGAGAATATTCAGGTCTGCCGTACAGTAGCAAACACCTTGGCTTAATTATAATTTCCAATTTTCTCACACCTTTAATTCAAGGATTTAATAACCTTTAATAAAGTACTATAGCACCTCTTGTCAGAGGAGAGGAGCTTGCGCTCAACCCTGGACATAGTGGAACATAAGAAATCAGGAGGACTTCGACTAATTTGCACTTTTTAAATTACACACTAAAACAAATTGCATACTATTAGCATAAGCAGGGAGAGCACCCGGCTGTAGCTAATGGAAACTCTACAGTTCAGACTGTTCTTGAAGAGGTTAGAAGAGACATGGCCATTCTTCAATTTGTTCTTAAGATGGTGATTGATTGAGACTTCGTTTTACTTATGTTATGATTCTTAGACAGGACATGTGCTAAGAAATATTGAAACCATAAAAGAAAAAGGACCACAATCATGCCATCTAGATGAGGAGGTCTATTTTGGCCAACTACTCATTAAAATTTCAGTTTCCTGCAAAGTTTGTCAATGTTCCTTAGCAGTTCATCTTGGTTAACTTTGGGCATCATCAATTTGAAAGCTCTGTTGTAGGGCTGTGCAAGTTTTGGAGTTGGAATTCTGAAGCATGGCAGCCATTTTGTGTGCAATCCACCATTTTTTGAACAGCACTTGTGTGAAGAGGGAAAAAAAGTCCTACATCTCCCAGCATGTATTGCAGTATTCTCCAGGGTAATCATGGACTAAGTCTGTGAGTGATGCTATGTTAGAGAATTATGGAATAAGCCTTTGTTCTGAAGAAAGGGATGGGGTGTTGGATGCTTCCCCTCTCTCATTTTCCTCAGGAATTCATACATTTATGACATTGCATGAAAAGTGGATTGTATTCATGTGTGTTTTGCATGAAGTGGGTTTTGTGTAAGCGTGGCTCAATCTCAAGAGCAATGTGTAACTTTTCTTTTCTATTCTTAAATGGCAACAAAGTATTCTTTAATTAAAACAAAGGCTTAGTCCATAACTCTCTAAATGACACAGCACAGGCTTAGTCCACGATTGCCATGAGGAAGATAATGCTGCTCTCTGATTGGCTGCAATGCATGCTGTGAGTGGTAGGAATTTCCCCCCTCTTCACACTATGGCTGTGCAGAAAATGGCAGATTGCACACAAAATGGCCACCATGCTTTGAAATTCGTAATCCGAAGCTTGCACAGCCCTGCTTTGTTGTGCCAGCCCTATTGGCAGGAATGGAGACTATGGAAGAGGATATAGGGCACTCTTGCAAAGCTCCCGTTGATTTCAATTGGATTTCTGAGGATTTCTTTCTACGGGCACAATCCTATGCATATTTAGACAGAATAATAACCTACATCTCTTCCCATACACCTAGGAAAAGAGTTAACACAGTGAATATCGTGGCCACTGATTTTAAGGCACAACCACTTTTACACTTACAAACTCTTTGGCAGCCATGAGAGCTAGAACCACCACACCTCTTAAAAAAGTAATTCACCTCCACCCCAAGCTCTTCAGTGTTTGCCAGCTTTTTCTAAAGACTTTACCACCTGCGTTGCAATGTGTGGATTTGGCTTAAAGAAGACATTCTTTAACTGTTTTTGTTTGTTTGTTTGTTTGTTTAAGCATTTGGATGATGTTCCTCATTCTAAAACTTTGGGAGAATTATTGTATTGATTCATCAACAGTGACCATTAGTATTCAACTTTTATATCCAGGCCCTAGGATTGGAATTGTTTCACTAATGGCACTATGTGATTTTATTTTGTTTATTTATATTTAGTCAGTGATTAGTACGAAGGTTCTTGTTATGCCTGTTTATTCCAGGGGTGCAGAACTTGCTTATTTCAGGCTTTGAGACCATATCCAGCCTGTCTGGTGTCCTAATCTGGCCCTCTGGGGTTCCCCATACAGTCACACCCCTTCCCCTGGCCACACTCCTTCCCCCAGCCACTGATTGTTTGGTTGTTTCTCGGATTTGGGTCAGTTTTAAAAGCGTGAAATGCCTCCCCTTAGTCTCAGTTGCTGGCTGTAAGAGCATTAAACTAAAATATGCTGGAATTTTTGATATGTTGACCCATCCCCTTATGATTTCAGCCCTGCCCACCAGTGGCCCTCAAAAGCTGCTCCAAAATGGAATTTGGCCTTTGGGCTGAAATACCTTCTGCACCCCTGGTTTATTAACTCCTGTTGTGCCATAATCTTGTTATGTTAGAGGTAGGCAACTATTTTTGGACCCATGTGACCATTTTATTCAGAGACAAGGCACACGTGACATTTAAGGGAGGGGGTGAGTATGCAGGGGTGGGCAGCTTGTGACCCTCCAGATGTTTTGGCTTACAACTCCCAGGATCCTTTACCTTGGGCTATGCTGATTAGGGCTGATGAGAGTTGTAGGCCAAACACTGGGAGGACCACAAGTTTCCCAATCCAATGGATCCAATTTTAATGTAGGATTCAGACCTAGATTTGCAATGGTACAAATTTCTTATATTACAACTCTTAAGATTTAGGGGAAAACATCTTTCAGGGTATGTGAATTTTCACATTCCTGCTCTGACAGCCTTTATATCAACAAGTGACTTTTTTCTGGCTCATTTATCTGGAAAGCTAAGTTGAAATGCAATATTGGGTTTCACTAAGGGGCCTACATTTGTGTTATTTTGTCATTGTACCCCCCCCCCCAACTGGATTTAGAAGAAGTAAAAGAGGCAAACCAATTTCCCAAGAATTCCTTATTTGTTACTGGTTAAAAGCAGATGAAATGTTTCCACAGCATTCTGGCAAGTTCTTTTGTCTGAACAGCTTACCTGTGCCATGCTCTGTCCTCGATACAGGCTGATAAGGAGAAATAAAGTTCATGTGGAGAGGGGGAAGGTAGGATAGCTCCTAGACTGGCATATGGAGAGTATAGCTTAGCTGTCTGCTTCTGTATTGTCTCTCTCTTGGGACACATGGACCACCCAACCTACATTTAATTAACATTTAGAAATCTCTTTGAAGATGAAATGCTCTCCATGGGTGCTAAGTACGATGATTATTATTACTACTCACCACAGGTGTGTGCCACATGAACAGCTGGGAAAAGGAGAGTGTGCCTGTGAAGGAGGTGATGACAGGCCTCTGTTCATAATGCATTTATTCAACATGCACATGCATGCCTGTTAAATATTCAGCCCAGCTTTCTCTTTTCTTGTTGTGTGTGTTTTTTTTAAAATATATTTAAGCAGGCAAGCCATTTCCAGCAAAAAATAACCTGACCTAAACAGACTCCATTCGAACTAAAGTTTGGGCGATTTTTAAGCATAAAGCAAAGCAAAGCAAAGGTTGTAGGGGGTAGTTGATTAGTAGAGAGAGATCACCAAAGTTGGGTGATGCATATCAGTAAAAGTACAGTAACAGATCAAGTCAAAATAGATTTCTATGGCAAATCTTTGCTCACATATTATCTATCATCTGTCTGTCTGTCTGTCTGTCTGTCTGTCTGTCTGTCTATCTAATCATCTATCCTTATAGATATCTAGCCATATAGATGTATTCTCAAATAAGAATGCAAAGCAAATTATAACATATTTATTTACTATATCTGTACACCGCCTTCCTGCCAATGTAGTCAAGATGGTTTACAATTTAAAATAATTTAGCTCTAATGTAATAGACACAATACAAAAGGAAAAGAGGGAAGAGGAAAGTAAGGAAATTCAGGTAACCAACTGATACATAAACATGCATTTTCACTTTTTTAATTACAGTAAAATACATAAAATAACATCCTACACCTCTTCAAGTGCTGTGACCCAGATCCTATGGTTAATGATCCTAAAGTCAGGATCAAAGTTGCTTTCAGCATCATTTTTGGTGGAAACGTGAGATATAAAGCAAATACATAAATAAAGACTCTCAAGGAAATCTCAAGGTCCCTGAATTTTTCATATGTAGAGTCTAGTTCTTATAAACGGCACATAAAGTGGCAAACTTGTGTCTGGATTGTATGAGATCAGTCTTGTGGTAGTTTACATTTTTGAATGCTTCTCCGTGCAAAAAAATAAAAATACAATCCGCGTACATAGAAAACTAGATATCAGGAATGGGGGTGCTAGCTTCATTTTCCCTTTGGTGTTCCAGTCTTGAAGCAAAGGCTCAAGAATGAGTGTGGGCATGCAGAGGTAAACAGTGGTGTAGTGGTTAATTTTGAAGTGTAAGTGCTCATCGTGACAATCCCCCAAGAAGCAGGCAACTGTGTTGATCCCCCCCCTCTCTCTCTCTCCTCTGTTTTATTTGTCTTTTGTAGATCTTTTGTAAAGTGATGGGTCTTAATTACCCATTCAAGATCAAGCCACTCCAAAATACTTTGCTATAGAACAGGGATAGCTCACAACAATATGTACGTAGTGTTGGTGGGAAAATCCACCAGCTACTGTGAGGATTGTAGCTAAACTCAGAGGGAAGACTCATGGCGGGAAGGGGCAGGAGGGTGGAAGCAGATGACAGCATCACCTCTGCTAATCAGAAAGGCCCCAGGGACGTTGTCCCTGTGAGCCCTGGCTCTGCTATACCCCTGGCGGTAAGTAGCAACCAGAGCCACTAACTTCCAGCTATTTCTATGATCACAGTGGCTTGAAGAAAACAAGTCCTCATCACGAGAGTTGATTTTGAGAGTTCATCGCTTAATGAAACAGCTTCTTATTTGTGTTCTGAAGTTGTACATAAACAGCTGGCTTTATTAGTATACAATTACAGAACTGTAATTATTGAATTGCTGTAAATATAGTCTGTTAAAATGGCACCAATTAATATTCATATGTTCCAGGAATCCACCGTTTAGAGCTAGTGCGTAAATCCAAGCCACAGTTCCTAAGAAAAGAATGGTTTTGCCAGTGGAGAGTGACATGATTCTTGCAAGAGAAAGAAAAGGTGCTGGCGGGGTGGAAATAGCTTGACTCATGCTCAACTTCAGCGTGATGGAGGCCTGAGGTACCATCCATCAATGTATTATTCCAATGGCTGGGGCCGAGGGAAAATGGTTTGAACATGGACATATTGCAGCACTCAATCAAGAAAGTGCAGCTGAGTGTAACACTCATTATAGCTAGGAGACTGGCATAGGGAGTTGTAAAGGGGCCTAACTTTAAGCCCTGCTCAAGGAAAGGATTTAAATCCCTATTTTAATAAACATCTATCAGGTTCTTCTTCGTCTTTTTTAAAGTCAGCTAATACATCTTAAAAGGTCCAATTGCCTTTTCTGATCCTTGTTTCTGATGAAATGTAAGAGCATATTCCCCAAAATAGATAACCGCTTTGCACATTGTTAATGCTGTCCAGGGGGCAGTTAATAGACTTCTAAACTGAATGAGTTTCATTACATCTCCATACTGTATCAAACTTTTATTAATGCCTGCTTTGCACTGAAACTACCGTTCAGGGAGAAGGATCTCCAGGTACTGCTGCGATCTTAAGTACCTGCACTTCCCTACAATTGTTAAATGGCCCTGCTTCTTGTCTTCTTGGTTTGGCATTAAAGCAGATGTGTGAGAAGCAGACACTTGATAGAATAGCCATTTCCCCACTCTTAGAGGTTGCCTGCACTTGTCATCATGAAGGTGATTGGAAATACTTTGGGCAGGTTCCAGACTCTGTCTTGAGAGAGATTAAGGAACCTTCAGCTAGTGGAAGGGGTCTGCTTATGTAAGGTCTTTCCTCCCAGTGTGATCCACCCTCCCCCACACACCACAGCTCCTCCCCCATTCAGTCAGTTCACCTGACTCTCTGTGTAGCATTTTCACCCCTGCAAATACTACACACAGGCCTCATCTACACTAAGCAGGATATTGCACTATGAAAGCGGTATATAAGAGGCAGGAGCCACACCAAGCAGGATATAGCAATATGAAAGTGGTATATGGTATGTGTCAATGGGCCCCAACAGTTGTCAGTGCACTTCAATACCATTATAAAGTAGTAGTGTAGCTCCTGCCTTTTATATACCGCTTTCAAACCACTTTCATAGTGAAATATCCTGCTTGATGTAGATGAGGCCACAGAGTCAGGAGAACCTGCTGATGGGGGAGGAGCTGCGGTGTGTGGGGGAGGCGCCACTGTGGGAAGGTGGAGACAGGGAAGTCCACTTCCTCTAGTGTCATTGAGCATATATCTGGATCCAGCCCTCAGAGAGGGTGTGGTTTGCCCAATTAAGGCTGTGTGTGATGCTGTGATTGCATTCGGTTTGCCTTTTAATACACATTTACTTAATTTCGCACCTCTGAACCACCATGTGAACCGAAACCGAGTTAGCCTTCGAAATTCACATTTCTCTGAATTTTGCAATGGAGTTCTCTAGTTTAAAACATCCATACAGAAATTGTGTATATTAGGGAAAATAACATTAAAAATGGGTTTCTGTTAGGAACATTGCTCACAAACATGTGTATATTAGGTAAACATTCATGTATTAGGAGAAATGCGCACAAACATGCTTATGAATTTTGATGCGAATTTATTTTTAAAAAATCTGGTCAGGCCAAGTCAAATTTAAGATTGGAAGAATGAGAAACTGAAGTATTATATATGAGAAATCAAAATTAATCCTCTCTCTATAGGACAGGTGTGATTGTGAACAACTTTGGCCATTTAGTGCCCATCTGACTCCTTTAAAATCTCCTAGCATAATTACAAGTGACTTCCACTTCTTTCCCCACTTCTGTGGTAGAGCTGAGTGAAACTGTCTGGATTTCCTTTCCTCTGGTAAAGGTTGAGGGAGTACATTTTTTATCCAAATGTACTCATTCCATTCATTCTGGTTTCACTGTCAGATATATCAGAATCCAGTTGGTTATGGTGGTTTCCAGGGCTCTGGAAGTTTCTGCTACATAGGTAGTAGGGCTGTGCATACATAGAAGTCTCTAGCAACGTGGCAGTATGATTCAAGTAGGCCTTCAGTCCATTCTGGTGTGTTTCTGCTATGGGCGGAATTGCAGCTGTACCACTGAATTCTGCTAGTAGTATACTTCAGTGGCATCTCTCAACTGGAGCATGTGAACTCCAGAAGTTATTTGGGACATGAAGCCTCAGAATTCTGTAATCGCCACTGAAATATGACTGTGGACATTGTGTTATTAATAACTAGAGGATGGATTGGAATAGCCCTTGGTTTGAAATAGTGACACTTTCAAGCAAAGTTACACAGCTCTCAGACTTGGACAAACTGTGCCTGTCCTGGCTGGGTGAAGCAAAGCCCACTGGCACCCCTAGGCATAGCCTCTGCCATGGTGCACTGTTATAGCCCCCTCAGAGAAGGGTTGGTCCATTCCACTGAGTGGGGGAGGGGAGCTGTCCAACAGCAGAGAGGAGGTGGAGGGGTTTAACTGTGTGCCTCACACTACCCCACCCCTGGCTTCAAACTGGATTGACTACAAAGCTATGTGCTGGCTAGGGAGGTCTGCCATCTAGTGATCGATAATGGTGCTGCAGGAGTCAAACACATGGGGGAATTAAAATTAATGTGTTTTAAAAGCCAAACACACACACATTAAAAACCCTGAAATACACACTCCTAGGGTCCTCTAACTATGCTCACCAAGCAGAGCTGGTTAAATCAGTGATGGCCAAGCTCATCAAAGTTCTCATTTTTTCCACCTTCATGCTCATTTTACCTTGTTTTTGCTTCTGAACACAAGTTTCTCCCCCACAAACAGAAATGTGTGGACATTTTTAAAGTCCACAATTTCAAAAAGTATACATTATTGTAAATTTGGCACTATGTGAGCTTTTCGCAAAGGAAGTGCTCACATTCAGGGTGCTGAGCAGGTCATTTCCAGCTGTTTTCTGAACAGCAATCAAATTCTCGTACATCCCTAATGCCACATTTCAGTCTTGGTGCCATGGTACTGACAGGCAGCCAGACAGCCAGACACACAACCTCTTTTATTATTATAGATGGTTGCCTTCACAGTATGATTGTGAATTGTATCATCAGATGAAGCTGCTTGTCAAACTGGGATATGATAAAAAATAATAAAAAACCCCCCACAGAACATCAAGAGATACAAGACCAGAATGGATTGCTAGATCAATCAATTACCTGGTGGATCTCCTTTCCTGATATAGAGTTGTATGATCTCTGACACTTAAGATCATTGTTGGAGGCCTTGGTGCCAACTGGTGGCAGCCTGGAAGCAGGCCTTCTTCATGATGGCTCCTGCCTTATTGAATGCCTTCCTCCCTCATATTCAGGAGGCACCAACGGTGGCATAATTTAGGTACCTGTTAAAGACCCATCTCTTCAGCTAAGTCTTCCCTGGATGATTGTGCTGCCTTTTTGTTTTTTTTTAACATAGTACTTATTCTGTTTTTGGCTTTGGTTTTACTATTTTTATTATTTTAACTAATGAGCTTTTGTATTGATGATGATGTATTTTATTTTTGATTATGTAAGCTGCTTAGAGTTCTTTTTTTAAGATAAAGTAAGTTATATTTATTTACAATTAAACAAATAAACAGACAAATGGTCCTTTTTGCCTTCCCATGCTCTTCAGACTTTTGTCACCCAAATCTCACAGGACTGGTTCAGACTTGATGGTAAACACCACAGAGACTGTGGAAAATACCACGTTATGCTAGAATTTCTGTCTACGGGCCTGCTCAGAGAGAGTTGCAGTGTGCATGTTAGAGGATGCAGAACAGAAGATTCTGAAGCCCAGATAGTACAGAAGAGCTACAATAACTGGATTTGTAACAAAGAAAACAACAAGATCATGTTTAATTAGGGACAACCCTAGTTTAAGTCGCATGCTGCCACCAGGAAGCCAAAATACTGGGAACAGAAGTCAAACAGTGCAATCTCTCCAGGCAGCCTTACAAAGAAAATGCCACCAATATAAAAGCCAAACCAACTCTGCATTGTTGATTTATTCATTTATTTTAGATAAGCTGGAGGTTTTCTATCAATATCTGCCCAAATAAATAACAATTAAAGATGTTCCATAGCTAACAGCAAAGAAGAACATACACAATGATTCAAATCCAAAGTGTTAGTGGTCTTCATTTGCCATCTAACGGACCTGCAATGAAGGGATCACAGAGTAGTTCAATGAGAGAGAAATTCCTAGCTACTATCCCTGTTCATCTGTTCACATGTCTGAAGGTATATCCCTCTAATGCAATAGTCCCTGACCTTGGCAATCCAGATGTTGTTGGAAGAAATCTCTATCTTCGATGACCACTGGTCATGCTGTCTAGGAATGATGGGAATTGTAGTCTACAAACAAACAAAAACACAAAACAGAGGGAGCACTTGCAAATAATGAACAAAGATAATGCTAAACAGCACACAACTGCACAACAATCTGAAACATCCAGAAATAATGGGGTAAAAGGACTGATATCTACTTGCCGGAGACCTGAGATCTGTCAGAGTAGCCCTTCTCCGTGCCCCACCAACGCGAGATATACACTATGGAGGGACATGGGAGAGGGCTTTCTCTGTTGTGGCACCCCGGCTGTGGAATGCCCACCTCCTGGAGGCCCGGTTGTGAAATGCCCTCCCTCTGGAGGCCTGGTTGTGGAATGCCCTCCTCCTGGAGGCCCGGTTGTGGAATGCCCTCCTCCTGGAGGCCCAGTGATAGCACCGGCTTCATTTCAGTGCCAGGTTAAGACATGGCTTTTTAACAAAGCCCTTGATGGCTAAATCCACCAGCCTGCACACTGTCTTGCTTTGATTGGATTTTAATGTTTTCAAATTTCACAGTGGTTTTTAACATATTAATGGTTAGATTTGTTTTAGAATTGTATATTTATTGTTCTATTTTATATGTATGATTTTAACTGTATGCCGCCCTGAGATCCTTGTGATATAGGGCAGGATATAAATGTTTAAATAAATAAATAAATAAATAAATAAATAAAATGTAATATGTAAGCAGGAAAGAAATTACAATAGGATAGGTGCATATAACATCAATTACATATATCCATAACAGGGAGCCTATCTACACCAAGCAGGATATAACACTTTGGAAATGTTTTGAAAACTGTATGTGTAGTGTGTTCTGGGCCCCAACAGTTGTCACTACAGTTATAAACTGTTTAAAACCGTTTTAAAGCAGTAGTATAGATCAGCTCATAGTAAAGATTCAGAAACAGTTTCATATATTTAGTATTGAAATGCTGAGCGAGATAAGGCTTTACAGGACTCAGGATTTTACACCTATTTCACCCCAGCTTCCTCAGAAACTTGCTATAGTTACACCACTAACAAGGATGTGCTGTGGGAGGTGAATCCATTTTTAAATTGTTCCTCTGCCCCAAAGTATCTTTAATTGTCCTCTAAGAAGGATTGACTCAAACCCCAGGCAAGTTTTTGAAAAACTTCAGAGGTGGTGAGTTTCAGATTGTTGTGCAGTTGTGTGCCGTTTGGCATTGTCTTTGTTTGGGAACTGTAGTCTGACAACATCTGGGTACCCAAGGCTGGGAACCACTGCATCTAATGAGAGGTGTCTAGCCTAATTCCATAGTGCTTTTATGTTGGTGCTGAGACCCCAACCCCAGTATAGGTGTAACTGTCATAGCTGCGGTGATGCCTGCCCTTGTTAGAGCCCAGCTATAAAGATGCTCATGAGATGGAGAAGGGTAATGGGTGATCCTTTATAAAGCCTCCAAAAGCCCATTAGAGCATCTTCAAGATATATGTACCGGTGAGAGTCCAAATCTTTCTTGATTGCGATGTAAGGCACCCAACTGTTACCTTGTCCCCTCTTCTGAATCCCACTTTAGCACAACCTACAATGGAGAAAGGAGAAGACAAAATGACTCACTGCAGGGTTGGCTGAAGACTTTTTGCTGCCTGAGGCAGAGCAGCAAATGATGCCAAGGTGTGTAGTACCCAAGGTCAGGCACGTTATTTTTGGCAAATGATGCAGAAAACCCCACAAGTACTTCTCCCCATCCCTGGTAGTACCAATGCAATTATGACAAAGTAAATAAATAATAGTAAGCTGCTATTTCATGACATCCAAAACCTGCAGCCTGAGGTATCTCCTTCACTCTGGCCCTGACTCTATTTTTAATCTCTCTCTCCACCCCTCTGTGCGTGCATGTATGCCTGCGTGTGTTGGCATGGCATAACATCAGGATAAAAAACAAACAGGGATAGGGTGACCATATTTAGGAAACCAAAAAAGAGGACACCCAGTGGGGGGCGGGAAAGTGGCTTCCTCTCTGCTACCTTAAAGGCCTGGATTGGAACAGTGCAGGAACAGTGCAGGGGTGGGTGGGAAAGTGCATCATTAAGTCGGGCGGCTGGTCAGGCAGCAGCAGCAGGGGGTGGAGAGGAGCTGGTAGTGGCTGGGAGGGACCAGGGGGGTTAGCAGCTATGAGTCTAAGAATTTGGACGACACAATAAGCAACAGAGGGGTAGGGAAACAACCATCAGTAGAGTTGCTTATTGTGTCATCTGAATTCAGTCTCAGTTGCTTATTTGGGCAGAATAGCATACCGTCAGTAGTTTGTGAGTGGCGTGTTACCCTCTACACAACACAATAAGCAACACAAGTGACGATTGTCCCACCCCCCCAGTTGCTTAATGTGTTGTCTGAATTCAGCCACTGACGAAAGCATCTTGGATAGCTCCTTTAGAGTTCTGTCTGGTTCTGACTGAAACCCAGGGCAGATTCAACACCCCACTGACACTGGTGCCAACAGCCTCCACTGGGTGGGGTGGAGAGCACCTTAATGGGGAAAAAAAGCACTGGAGGAGAAAGTGTTAAGAAGCCTCCACCCCACGCTTGCCTTCAGCTATCGATTGCAGCTTCTGTAGGCTTCGTTTTCCAAAAGACGAAAACATTGGAGAAAAACTCCACAGGACTGAGCATCACGTGTCACTTGGCCCTTAGGAGGCAGATGATTGATGGGTTAGGTTGCAGCCCCTGACCCAAAGGAGCTCTCCTGCCTTTAATAACTGATTGGCAGGGCACAACACCCTGCTTCAGGTCAGAAGTGAGCAATCATACTGATGTGGGGATGTGTTATGAATAGAAACGATGCCAAAAGTTGTGGAGAAAATAAATAGGGGATGATTGTTTACATGTTCCAAAGTAATGGAACTAGGAGTTATCTGACACGTTTAAGGGACAGTTTATATGTTCTGCAGAACCAAGACAGTAAAGATTCTCTGGTATGGTACAGTACCACATCATCCTACAGCTAGGGTATTGCATGTTCATGCTCTGCTATGGAGAGAGAGAGAGAGAGAGAGAGAAAGAGGGAGGGAGGGAGGGAGGGAGGGAGGGAAAACCCACACACAACCTGCAATAAAACAGGGAGTATATTCAAGTAAAAGGTCTGTTGAATGTATACACTGACCTTAACAGACAGTGGGTGCTGAAAAAAAACCTGAAGGGTATCTCTCTGCCTCCATGCAATAAAGAACCATAACATTAACCTGTGATACACTTTGCTCAAGGATATTGTACAGGCCAGAAATACATGTGGAATAATTCCATTAGGTCATTATTAGCCTGGATTATTTGGGATTACATCCTAATCTGTGATTATTATTAGAGACTAAATCACAATCCAATACTTCTCGGGTGCATCCAGACGGAGGGGCTGTTAGTGCTACCAATCAAAAGCTATTCCGTCTTTCCTTATTTGATATCTTTTTGGGTGTGTGTGTGTGTGTGGAAGCAGTAGGAAAACAAGGGAGGGTTAGAAAACACATGGAAGACGATGCCATCTGGAGCTCCCATTAAATTCTGTGAATAAAGCAGGGCAATTGCATGATAAAGGTCTCATCTGGAAGGAGTGGGGTGAAGCGTGAAAGGCACACTGTGCTTGTGACCCACCACCATGGCATGGCCAGGACAGCAACTCTCTGCTCCCCTCCCCTCCCTGGTGATCAGGAAGTGGCTGGGAGGAAGAGGAGGAAATTATTACTCTCTGTTTATTGCTAGTTTTTAACGTTCGCTTTTATTGCTTTAATAGATTTTTTTCTTTCTATGTTTTTATTGCTTTTAATGTGTATACTGTTTTATATATGGTTGTAAGCTGTCTTGGGAGAGCTTCTGCCCTGAAAGGCAGCTAAGAAATGTTTTTAATAATAATAATAATAATAATAATAATAATAATAATAATAATAATTTTGCCTTGGCAGACCAGATGTTGAATCATTTCCCTCTGATCTGTTGAGAGGGGTTATAAGGGAGGATGCTCTATTTTCCAGCTTCCTTGAAACTACCCACCTCCCGCCAAGACTATGGTCTTGTGCCGGCATTGCATCATTAGCCACTGGATGGCTGGGGATGGGGAGGAATTTTACCTGGGATCACAACTGCCTTTAGTAACCAGGGGATTTATATTGTTTTGCATTTGGGGTCCCTCATAGCCCAGAGCTTCTAACTGCTAATTGATTCAGAATCCCCCCCAACTAAGTAATTCTTGACTGTAAGAACTCTAAAACTAAAGCAAAATTTCCCCAAGACCTGACAATAGATGATAGGTCCATTTCAATGGAACATGGGATGGATGAATAGGAATAGATCAGGGTGGGCAACTTATGGACCTCCCATGTCCCTTATGATTAGCTATGCTGGTGAAGGCTCATGGATATCAAACTCCATCATGGAATCCATCCTCCATCCTGGGTGACCGCTCAGGTGAGAAGGCACAATAGCTGGGTGAATCATGCCTGGAACAAAGGTTAGTTTCAGGACCTTGGTCAGCAATCCTGGAGCTAGAGAATGAACAATTGCTCCAACAGTGCCTGGGAGCAACTGGCAGGCTGTTTTAGTCAAGCCAGGAGAGCCTTTCTGGAAACTCCACCCCCTTAGGTACTACATCTGGCTGTTTAAGGGCCAGTGGCTTTTTCCTGCAGGTGTGGGCTACTCCTAGGGAATGAAGGCTGGAGGAGGGAGGAGCTTGTTGGGATTGCTCCTCAGGACTCCCTGTTCACTGGAGATCAGGTGGTTGTGTAGATAAGACATGGGGTCTTATGCAGTGGCCAGTTCAGCCCTTAGGATGTGGGGAGGAAAGTTGTGTATTCCTGATGTACAGGATTAACCCCAAACATTTTAACACCACAAGAATATGAGAAGAGCCATGCTGGATCTGACTAAGGGTTTATCTAGTCCAGTATTCTGGTCACACAGTGCCCAATCACTTGCCCACATGAAACTCACAAGGATTACATGAACACAACAGCGCCCTCCTGCCCATGTTCACCAGCAACTGGTGTACATAAGCATACTCTCTCTGAGGCCGTTATCATAAGCACGGTTTGATGCACACCCACCTTGACTTTGATCCACTTCTTCAGCACTGGACTCGCATGATGTTGTTCCCGTCATACTGTTCTCTCACCCTGAGGTCGCAGTTTTTAGTTTCTGTTTCAATGTATCCCTGAATGGGCAAAGTCCGAAAGGCAAATTTGGAACAGGCCAAGCTAAGGTACTGCAGGTAAATCAAAGCGCTAGACTCGCATAGGAAATGGAGGGGGAACCTGCAGAAGCAAACCAGGGGGAAAGTGTAGGTGTGATGAAGTCCTGACACTGGAATAATAGCCATCAATAGCTTTATCCTCCATGAATTTCTTCAATCTTCTTTTACAGCCATCCAAATTCGTGGCCATCACTGCATCGTGTGAAAGTGAATTCCTCACAGCAGCCATGTGAGGTAGGTAAGGCTTAGGTACAGATACTCCCTCAAGGTCATCCAGTCAGCTTCTGGCTGAATGAAGATTAGAACTGAGTGAGGATTCAGCTTTATAGTTGAATGAAGCCTCTCCAGTCTTAGTTCAACAGTCTAACCACAACACTACATTGACTTTCATACAACAGTCTTAGGGCAGCCACGGTCAGGCTCAATTTCTTTTTCATAGTGTGGAGCAGTGGAGGCTGGTGGCTCTGATGGCAGTTCTGACTGGTTCTGACAAACCAAGAGCGGATTCATTGCGCCACTGACATCGGAGCAACCAGCTACCACAGGTAAAGGTGTGATGACAATACTGGCCTACCGTAAGGAGGTTGCAAAGATTATAAAGATATTGTATGCTAAGTGGTTTGAGCATTACGAATGATTTTACAGAATGCATTTAACATATTCATCGAAGATCTTCACAAATGTTCTCTCAGTAATGCTTACAACAACCCAGTAAGGTAAAATGATTATAGGGATCAACAGACATTCCCATCTCTACTCTATTTAGTTGGAAGAGGAATATGACTCTTACTGTAAGCTGCCTTGTGAAGGCTTTGCCCTGAAAAGTGGCCAAGAAATGTTTTAAATAAATAAATATATATTAAAGATACTATGATAAGAACATAAAAAGAACCATGCTGGTTCAGACCAAGCGTTCATCTAGTCCAGCACTCTGTTCACACAGTGGTCAATCAGCTGTTGACCAGGGACCCACAACCACGACATGGTGCAACAGCACCCTCCTGTTCATGTTCCCCAGCACTGGTGTAAATAGGCTTACTGCCTCTGATACTGGTGGTAGCACATAATATCATTGAAAAAGGAAGATAAATGCATTGGATCCCCCCACCTGCCCCCTTTTTGGGTGGTAGCTTGCTTAAAAAGCCTCATTGGAAGATGGCAGCAGAGGTTCCTGTGTAATATTTGTCTAACAGGAAACAAATACCATCTATATAGGTCAAAAGTCTTCTGAAAGAACATACCGATTTCATTCCTAACAAATAAATTCACAGATCGGAAGAGTGAGTTCATCACTTCTTTTGAGGGGTGGTGGTCAGGTATGGAAGTGATGCAAAAGTTATGAAAGGGGGAAATATCACCTGTAATAAATATCATGTTCAGCATCTATGCCTGCATGTCTTCATGGCAGGTGGCAGAAAGAAAGGTAAGAAAAACAGCAGATCTGGAGCTGCTACCTTGTTTTGCTGCTATGTACATAATTCCTCGTCTGTGGATGTTGTTGTAAGGCTTGGTAGAAAAACACTGAAGAAGGGAGGAATAGATACGTATATTGGAGAGAGAGGCTTTGGCGAATGCAATGTAGACCTGTGAAAGTGTTCATGGTTCCCTGGAACTGTATGTAGGTACCAAGAAATGATATTTGCCTTACACTTCCAGGAATTTAACAGCAAATTAAATAATTTCCCAGACTGTTTTTTAGTGTTTGGTAATTGGATGACATGATAAAAGGAATAACCTGTGATAGCAATTTCACACATGTATTTATTTAAAATATTTATATCTCACCCCCTCCTACTTGAGACAAAAAAGAAATGCTGTTGTATTTTAACAATAAACACGCTTCCTGCAGCATAGCTTCTTTGGGCTGGAGCCCACTTCTTCATATGCATGAAATCAAAAAAGGGAAGCCACAAAAATAGACATAAGCACACTCATTTTGAATAAGGAGAGAAAAATGTAATAGTAAACAATAACAAATCTCAACAACAGTAACAAATATCAGGGAGAAGAGGGCTGTACTATTGGGAAAGGACCGTAGGTCAATGGTGGGCCACATACTTTGCATACAAAAAGTTCAGATTTAATCCCTGACACCTCCAGTCACTGTAGTCCATGGTGGGCAAATGGTAGAACTACAGATATTTTTGGGATTTCAACTCCCAATGTTCCTGGCCGCTGGTCATGCTGGCAGAGGCTTCTGGGAGTTGAAGTCTAAAGCATCTGTAGATCTATCTTCTGCCCACCCCTGGTGTAGATGCTACTGAGTGAGATGGGCTAATGGTTTGACTTGGTATAAGGCAGCTTCTTATGTTCCTAATAAGCTAGGTAAATATCCCTCCAATCTACACCATGGAAATCATACTGAGCACAAGAAGGCAGAAGGACCCAAGAGAAGGAATGCAGGGGACCCAAAGACTTTGAAAGGAGCAGGACAGGGCCAAGAAGGTGGCAGGTCTCCATGCCACAACTGGAAAACAGTGCCGTCTCTGTGTGAGACAAGTTAAAAATATAGCTCAATTGTGCCTTTTTTTTAAAGTGGCTCCAATACACAGGGTCCACATTGTGTATTGTGGGAACAAATTTTGCTGGAAAACAAATCACTGTAGTATACTAATTAGAGTTGTCTGGCATGGGGGAATCCAGCCCTTTTTGGGCCCGACAGATCCCTGCAGCATCCTCCACTCAGCTTGCATTTGTGAGTCAAGCCACAGCTACGTTCCCCATACCGTTTTTGAAATATTTGCGCATGGCGTGATTTGTACAAAATTGCCACCATAAATAGCACAATTTGTGCATTTAAATGGTCAAATTTGTGCAAATTAGACTATTGATGCCTGCAATTCTGTACACATTTATGGCCACAATCTTGCGTAAATCGTTATTTGCACCCCTCCCCACCAAATTTGTGGGCTGGCCTGATTCTTCATGCACTGAGTTGAGCCAGCTCACTGATGCACAAGCTGGAGTCTAGGGAAGGGTAGCCGTCAAAAACTTGCTAAGTTCCACCCACCCAAATGGATTCCTCTGACATCCCTAATACTAAACAGCTGTAGTATAATTTCAACCAGCTGAAGGATAATATGGGATCTTTATTACTAATGAGCACTTTAACATACATATTTTCCCCTTCTTCAAGATTCTGAAAGTGTTTCAAGTGTACAATCCACCTTTTTAATGGAAATTAAGAGAATTAAGAGAATTCAGAAAATTCAGAACCGCCTAGAGAGCTTCGGCTATGGGGCGGTATATCAGTGTAATAAATAATAATAATGATAATTCAGGCCCAGAGAATTCCAATTCTGCCCCTCCCTTTTTTGCCAAACTTGTGATGTGATGTCACCAAACTTCTCTGTTGATAGATTCCAACTCCCATCATCCCTGGCTGTTGGCGATGCTAGCTGGGGTTGAAGTAGAGCTGGAATGAAATAACAACTGGAAGTTCATAAGTTCCCCAGATGTTTTGGATGGCAAAACCCCTATACTTCCTGACCATTGGCTATGCAGGCTGGGGCTGACAAGAGTTGTAGTCCATTATGGGGTGAGGTTCCTTCCCATACGAGCAGAGTTTCACAGGACCCTTTTCCCTCCTGTTATTTGACCCCCTGGTCTTGTTCCCCACAGCCAGACTTTCAGCCTAGCCTCTCCTAGCAGCTGTAATTGGACAGTCCCTTCCTCCTTCCTTAATTTCTGGATTGTGTTCTTGCAATGAAGTGATACTCAGAATTTTCATGCTAAAATAATAGTGTAGATTTCATCTAGGATTCACAACGAACACTCTTTGCTCTTTTTAGTGCCGTGATACTAGACCACTTATAAGTGTAAAATCATTGGCATAAATAAGATATACATTCACATCCAGGAAGGCCCAGAAACAAGGGGAGAGAGAGAGCCTACAGTAATAATATAACCCATTGTTTGTTAGTTCTATTTGTTCACTTGGAATTTCTGTAGCTGCGTTCTCCCCCCCCACCGCCACCTCCCAAAAGCATTTCTGATGCTTGTTTTCCAGGCAGCTTCTGGTCACACATTGTCAGATGAATAGCGTGAGGTTAACAGAGGCATCGAGCACTGGGGTAAAAAGTTTCCTAGCCAAATATTGTTTCTTTTGGCTATTATTGCTTTCTACTTGCATTTTACCCTGGGGAGAAACTTACAGCCCAACAAATTCCTAATCATGCAGGTGTAGGTCACGACGTTCAGAGGTGCTGCATGAACCAGCGAGCGGTAGTTGCTCAGCGGTGCAGCCCCCGGTCTATAAAATATGCCAACGTTTGTTTTGACTGTGAGCGAGGAAGTTATTTCTACTGAAATCTAACTTAGCCCTTGTAGCTGTCTGGCAGCCTGCATCTTGAAAAGGTGTCAGAGTAAGGGTTCATTTGTTTTTGTTTCTGGTGTGGAAAACGAGGTTATAACAGATGCTGAAAAGGTGGTGGAAATCTGTAGAGCACAAAGGAGGAATGGGTATTGTTTACATGTCCACCACAACCCAGCAAATAGCTGGAACATCAGGGCGCACACACCAGAAGCGGCCTATCACTAAGGCCAGGTCTGCCTTACTGTCTTTTACAGTTTCAGGAATTTCCTGACTATTGGGCATGTTTTAGTTATGACTGCTTTCTGGATGTTGGTGTGGATATATACTGGTATGCCCAATTTCCGAAGGTTTTCTGTATAGTTTTTTGATGTGATGCCAGTGACTGATGTGACTAATGGAATAATTGTGGCCTTTTCCTGTTGCCATAGTTCTTTAACTTCCATAGCCAGTGATGTATATTATTATTTTATTATTATTAAGTTCTTTCCTGCTTGTTGGAGACACTGGGGCAATCAGCTGGCAGGAAGCAGCAGCAGCAGATAACATAATAATGTTGGCTGCTTGTGGAGGAGAATATGGATAGTTTCTAACCCTCACGTTGGAGACCAGGGTCAGATCTACACCTCGTGTCAAATCATTACGAATGTGGGATAAAAAGCAGGAAATAACACCATGAAAGCTGTATATGGAATGTGGATTGTGCCCCAACAGTTATTAGTGTACTTCAATACTGCTGTGAAGCAGTAGTGTACATCTAGCCCAGGGTATGCAGTGGACAAAGGAATGTCCAATAAACTCTCACCTGGGGAAAGAAGCACATCATACAACTGCTGTCAATTCTGGAACTTCATTCATGTACTCATTCTGGCTCTCTTTTTAATTTTATATTTCCTCTAAAACTTCTGGATGGTCATTTGGGTATCTAGAAAAAGACTCTTTTAATAGGCAGCTGGAAATGTGTTCATATTTTTAGACTTCAAGAAACAATTGTTGCAAAGCAGCATTCTGCAATATTGATTAGACATTTAGTTTTGAATCTGCATGTGGCCAGTTCATTAAAAGCACCGGCACACTGAGTGCATTTGGGCACAAGGTATTATTGATGGAAGCCATATCTTAAGTTTTTGAAGGCTTATTTATCACATTGAGTAAATGAAAACTTACATCTAATTGGATTTTAGAACGTCAGATGCAGGGGAGAAAAATATCCCACGACCATTGAAAATGTCTTCCGTCTGTAAGGTCGACTCCTAGAGGTTCCATCAATACACTGTGCAACTTTTAATGATCAATGTCAGCTCTGATAAAGATGCTCTCGCTGCTACTGAAAGAGAATATCTTCCCTCCCTCCTTTTTTTTAGCCCACTGACTTTAGCTTGTCACTAGCACAGAAGTGACATCTATTCCCTGAGGATCTGTTTGATGTGCCTCCTTAATGTAGTTCAGATACATTTTGCTCATTTTTCAATGATAAATTACAACTGTCTGCTCTTGAAAGCCTTTCAGTCGCTCATCCCATAATGGTGAACTTCAAATCAAATATGATCTATTACAAACTGGCATTCAGGTTACTTTTTTCCAGGTGCTTCCTCATAGCGTGGTTTGGGAACACAGGAAGCTCCTTATAGCAAGTCACACCATTGGTTCATTTAGCTCAGCAATGGTGACACTGATTGGCAGCAGCCCTGCAGGGTTTCTCACCACTACCTGGAGGTGTGGAAGTACCTTGGATAGGTCCTTTAGAGTTCTGACTGGTTCTGACTGAAACCAGGAGCAGATTCACCTCCCTACTGATGCCGGAGCCATCAGCCTCCACTGGCTCTAACCATTAAGCTACAGCCCTTCTGCCTATCCGGCGTCACATGTAAAACACCATGTGATGTGGCTTTCCCATGTAGGGTAGCGGTGAGCAACCTCTGGGAATCGGGGCCACACTCCCTCCCGTGACCATGCTATCAAGTGTGCCACCAAAATGTGGCAGCAGTAAAATAGTCAATTTTACTGTTAAAACATGGTGCACAGAGAGTACGTGGCTTATTTTCCAGATAAACTGTGCTTCCAGGAGTCTTCTGGGAGGGCAATTTTGCTTGAAAACTCCCTGCTTCCTTGTTTAATGTAAATTTAAACCTTTTTGTCACTACTGCACCACTGAGTTTTTACTGCCACCGTGGGGAGTTCAGCAATGACAGGTGGAGCGAAAAGGTCAAGGGGTGGGTCCATGTGGCCAATGAGCCATTTGTTGCCCATCCCAAAATAAGGAGTGTTCCCAACCCTTCAAACAGCCACAAATGGGTGTGGAGGTGGGGCAGGAAAAATATCTCTCTGTGATGATGCCCCATCAGATTGTCTTGGCACCATTATTATGGGCAATTGAAAATTCCCAATGAAGAAAAGGTTGGGACATGGAAATGGTAATATGTATGTACCTTCTACACCTTCAGTCCTGGCTGATACCCAAAGACCAACTTTTATGTATTCATAGAATCATAGAATAGTAGAGTTGGAAGGGGCCTATAAGGCCATCAGGTCCAACCCCCTGCTCAATGCAGGAATGCATCTTAAAGCCTACCTGACAGGTGGCTGTCCAGCTGCATCTTGAAGGCCTCTAGTGTGGGAGAGCCCACCACCTCCCTAGGTCATTGGTTCCATTGCCGTACTGTTCTAACAGTCAGGAAGTTTTTCTTGATGTCCAGCTGGAATCTGGCTTCCTATAACTTGAGCCCATTTTTCCACATCCTGCACTCTAGGATGATCGAGAAGAGATCCTGGCTCTCCTCTGTGTGACAACCTTTAAAGTACTTGAAGAGTGCTATCAAGTCTTTCCTCAGTCTTCTCTTATCTAGGCTAAACATACCTAGTTCTTTCAATCTCTCCTCATAGGGCTTTGGTCAGCAATGAGTTTTGCCAGATTACCACCTTGAGAACAGAGTGGGAATAGTGTGCCATGCCCCCACAGCACCCCCTGCCAATGTAACCTACCTGCTTCCAAGCCTCTTTACTTCAGCTTCTTCTTCTTCTGAGCTTTTAATTTGCCTCTGGGTTGAAAAAATTGAGGCCAAGCATCACTCGTCTACAGCCCAGATTTAACCAAGGTACCTCCATGTTGCTCTCCCTCAACTTCAAAAAATGGAAAACACCTCTCAGAATCTAGCAGGGTACTCGTCTCATGTACATAAGCCACTTAAAACAATTAGAAATAATTCAAAATAATGTGGCAATGTATAGAATATGTAGTTTTTAAAAAAACCATACCAAAATGAGTAAGTCAATGGAATTTAACAGGATCCAGTTTATTATCCAAGTTGCCGGTGATATCACTGATGTGCAGTGTTTGCTGACAGCTCTGATGTCAGTGGGGTGGTGAATCCACTCCAGGTTTCATTCAGAACCAGTCCAAACTCTAAATGAGCTATCAAAGGTGCTTACTTTAGAGTTATGGCTTATCCTGTTTTGTTTTTTAGGCTTGTAGCTTTTAAAGTTATTATAATTGTTTTAAATGTATTTGTATATTGTATGTTTTGCAGTTTTAATTTTTGTATATTGTTTTTAATCTTATGTAAACCGCCCAGAGAGCTTTGGCTATGGGGCAGAATACAAATGCAATAAATCATCATCATCATCATCATCATCATCATCCTGACTGAAACCCTCTGACATCAGAGCCACCAGCCTCCACTACAGTGTGGTATAGGCAGGCCTCTTGAGAAAGGCATGAGACGTGTTGTCAGGGGAAGTTTAAGCTCCTCCATGAATGCTTCAAGGTAATATGAGAGTGCCCACCAGCCATTTTCAAGTGTATGCACTGTTGTATGAAAGACCCCATTGGCTAACTTGTTTTGTGTGCGTTTTAGAAATGCATGCAGTTGTTTGACACATTTTTAAAATGTGCACATTTTTAAAATGTGCACATGCTATCAAATGCAGTTTTCCCTTTTGTGGAATGTGTATCACAGGCCTGGAAATGTATGGATTTCTGCAAACAAATTGAATTGAGTTCTGTGCTCGGTTCTATTAAGTGTGAATCAGGCATGTCCATTGAAGAAAAAAACCTCCCAAAGCATGCTCCTTGAGGGAAAGAACTCCAGAGGGCCAAGAAAGCATCTAGGCCTAATGTTAGCTGCATTCTAGAGGCTTTTTATAACCCTCAGCTTACCACTATGGAATCAGGAAGTTCAACTAGCCAAGGGACAGGTGAAGGAACAGTGGAGGCTGATGGCTCCGATCTCAGTTGGGGCAGTTAATCCTCTTTGGGTTTCAGACAGAACCAGTCAGAACTCTAAAGGAGCTTCACACCTTATATAACTCCTCTAGAGTTCTGACTGGTTCTGACTGGAACTCAGAGTGGATTCACTGCCACACTGAAATCGGGGCCACCAGCTTCCACCGCGAAGAAGCCCACCTTCTTACATCTACAGATTTTGCCTTTCTGAATTTGAATTCCTGGATTTCACTTCCCAGTTACTCTGCTGGGCCTGGTTCTTAAAACAAAACGAAACAAAACAAAAAAGTCATAACCTCTTCAACACATGCCCTTTGTGAATTCCAGTCTTATTCAAAAGATAGTGGAGGGTGGGGACTTGACATTTGTCTACCAAATGTAGAGGAAGAAATATAAGATGGTGACTTTTTTTTGTGTTTTTTTAATGACTTCTACCCCAACCTCATAATGTTTTTATTTTGTTAAACTGTATCACAGTATTCGTGAAAGACATTAAGCTGTTAGCATGAGAGGTTAGACATGGAGCAGATGTAGCACGGACAGTGGTAACTTGAGTTTCCTCACGTGGCCTTACTGTAAACTTGGAGGTCTACTGTAAAAGACCCAAAGGTATGGTTTGTAAGAGTAGAGGTGTTAGCTGAGTATTCCAGTCAAATCCCAATGACAGTCCATAATTATTGTTGGCTAACCTAATCATTCCCTATGTTGTTCTAGTTGGATAATATTCTTTGCTTGTCCCAAACGACGAGAGAGAGAGAGAGAGAGAGAGAGAGAGGGAGAGAGAGAAAGAGAGAAAGAGTTGTTATTGTCAAGTCTGGCTTTTCCCTCAAGACAGATTCCAGGCAGAAGGAAAAACAAAGATAGAAGGTTTGTGTGTGTGTGTGTGTTTGATGGTGGGGTCTGAAGCGCTACTTAGAGTGGAGGTAGTTCTGTTATAGTGAGTCTGCTCATGACAAAACAAAGACAGAAGGTGGTGTACCTGGGAACAAGCAATTCAGAGAGATGAAGAGAGGAATGGAGGGAGGGAAAACATGTAAGAAGGGCCTTGCTCAATAAAAATAAAACACACAACCCGAGAGATTGATGTAACATTAAGAACATAAGAGGAGCCCTGCTGGATCAGACCAAGGGTCCATCTAATCCAGCACTCTGTTTACACACTGGCCAACCAGCTGTTGAACAGGAAAAAGCAGGACATGAATGCAATAGCATCCTCCCACCCATGTTCCCCAGCAATTGATGTACATAGGCATACTGCCTCTGGTACTGGAAGTAGCATAATGTCACCAGAACTAATAACCATGGATAGCCTTCTCTTCCAGGAATTTATCTAACTCCCTCTTAAAGTCATCCAAATTGGTGGCTATCGCTACATCTTGCGGTAGCAAATTCCATAGTTTAACAATACGCTGTGTGAAGAAGTACTTCCTTTTACTTGCCCTAAATCTCCCACTAATCAGTACAATGTCTAATCATTCAGACATTGCATTTTCGCTTGCAAATCAAACTTGGCAAAGATTTTGAGGATCAGATCTGGCCCATGGGCCATAGAACAAAACCTAAACCCACCTCTTGTCTTATTACTCTTCATTCCATGCATGCATAGCCTTGCTAAATAGTCTTAGGCCTCATCTACACCAATCAGGATATTGTACTATGAAAGTGGTATGAAAGTGGTATACAAGAGGCAGGAGCCACACTACTGCTTTATTGAAGTGCACTGACAACTGTTGGGGCCATTGACACATACCATATATCACCTTCATACCACTATATCCTGCTTGGTGTGGTGCCTGCCTTTTATATACCGCTTTCATATAGTGCAATATCCTGCTTGGTGTAGATGAGGCCTTAGGGTGCAATCCTAGGCATGTTTAGACAGGAAAAAGGTCCCTCAATGCCTGCATTCCCCAGCCAGCACTGGGGAATACTGAGAGTTGTAGGACTGTTTTCTGTCTAAACATGTTTAGGATTGCACCTTTAGACAGTGTTGGCTCCAGGTTTGGGGGATGCCCTTGGGCAAGATGTCCTCATTGGATTTCCTTTTCCTCCTCCTCCTCCTCCTCCTCCTCCTCCTCCTCCTCCTCCTCCTCCTCCTCCATAGACTCTTCCTCTGTTTCTGGGTGGGAGAAATTCCCACTGCTGCTTAGGAGGACAGGGCAAGTGAGTGAGCAGGAAGGAGCAGCTGATCTAATTTTCTTCTCCTTGCTCCTGTCTTCCTTTAGGCCAGAGGGACAGAGAAGGCAAACAGGGAGCAATGACAAAAGGAGCAGCAGCAAGAGCAGGTGCTCTGGTGAGCCCCTTGTTGATTTGCAGCTCTTGACAGCTGCCCAATGATGCCAGACCGTAACATCAGCCCTGCCTCCAGAAATGCCAACTGAATACCTTCAATGCAGATCTTTAAAGGTGTATGTGAATGCTAATTCATATTGGGGGAAGGAATTAGAATAGAATACAGATCTAGACAAAAAAGCATTTTTTTAAAAAAAAAGGAAAAAAGGTTCTGGCAAACCCAGGCAATCACACTCTGCTTCAATCCAAGGTGTAACATTTTCTCCATAGGAACCATGGAGAATTAGAACACAAATAGTCAAAGCTCCCTAGAGCTCCATGAGAGCAAGTGTGGTGTAGTGGCTAAAGTTGTTGGAGTGGGAGACAGGAGATCCGATTTCTAGTCCCCAGTAGGCCATGGAAACCGACTGGGTGACTTTCGGCCAGCCACAAACTCTCAGCCCAATTTATCTCACAGGGTTGTTGTTATGAGGATGAAATGGCGAGAAGGATTATGTATGCTGCCTTGGGTTCCCTAGAGGAAAAAAGGCAGGATATAAATGCAACAAATAATAAATAAATAAATAAATAAATAAATAAAAGTCTATCTTCTTTATGTTTTCTATTACAATGGGGAGAACCAGTATGCATTGCAGGGCATTTCAAAATGTACAACTGGACCCAAAAAAGTGCATTTGTAAATAAATCAGTAAATGTACAGTTCTAAAATAATATTTGTGCAGATTAAAAAAATGAACTGATGTAAAAGTTGTATTAAGTTAGTTGATGTAAAAAGTTACTGATAACATGAAAAGTAAAGTGAATAGTTGAGGCTTTTCTAGAACCCCAAACCCTGCTGAAACATACCCATTTCTCCTCCCTCTACCAAAGACACTATCCACAGAGTACCATGTTTCTCTCCACAGAGTGTTTAGCTATGTTTCCAAGACGAAGGAAACCATTTGAGAACATGGGGCTTGTTTTCTGGCAAGCTATGTGAAACCATCAGTGTTTTGATAAGGGCAGTATGAGGCTGGAAAATATTCAAACTGACATTTTTAACAGGGCCCATATTAAGGTTATATGAAATAAGGTACTTAAAGGGTATATGAAAAAAACTAGTAAGGCTATTAAAGTTTATTTTAAACAATGTGACTGAAAGCATATCACAGCACAACAGCCAGTCTGGTCCCCAATGAAAAAATGCCTCCTTGAAGCTCCACCAAATACAAGACAACTCTCAGGGACAAAAATATTGAGCTTTGCAAAGAGAAAAATCTTTTACCTAGATTTATTATTGCATCAAGAAGTTGGCCACATATTGACCTCATTCTCCACATGGTTTAGTTACTACCATCTTATTCTCTTTGCAATATATGGCAGTTGTTCTCAACCTTTCGAATCTTCCATCCCACACACTCTGGCCAGATCTTCACCAAGAAGGATATAGCGGTATATGGTATGTGTCAGTGGGCCCCAACAGTTGACACTGCACTTCAATACCGCTATAAAGCAGTAGTGTGGCTCCTGCCTTTTATATACCACTTTCATGCTGCTATATCCTGCTTGGTGTAGATCTGCCCTCTATTAGGGGCCCTTTCTACATCTAGGAGTGTAGAGGGAGGGCCTGGGAAGGATTCTGGACATACCTGCTTAAGGGATTGTCCTCCTCCTTCTAAACAGGAAGTGCGACCTCCCTGCTTCCTCCAACGATGTCGCACAGTCACGCCTGCCATTTTTTAAAAAGGAGGCGAGAAGATCGCACTTGTGCTCCATCAAAAAGGTAAGGTTTTTTTAACCCCCCCACTATGAAAGCTGTGTGAAAGCGGTATATAAAAGGCAGGAGCCATACTAATCCTATATAGTGGTATTGAAGTGCACTGATAACTGTTGGGGCCCATTGACGCATACCTTATACTGCTTTCAAACCACTATATCCTGCTTGGTGTGGCTCCTGCCTTTTATATACCGCTTTCACACAGCTTTCATAGTGCTATATCCTGCTTGGTGTACAATTACCTGCCACCAGTGCCAGGTACAGGTTTTTGAGGGCTCTTGGGCAAGATACCTTCACTGCTCCCCTCTCTCAGTGAATTTACCTTCTCAGTGCCATCTTCATCAGCTGCTATTGCCCCTCAACCTCTTTTCCATCATTGCTACCACTTCCTTGCTTGACAGACAGAGAGGAAGTATACTACTGCTCCTTCTCGCCATCACAGTGGTCTGGGCCAGAGCAAGAGGCAGGTGAATAAGCATGTCACAATGGTGAAGAGAAGGAGGAAGTCCAAGGGGCCGTTGTCAATAGGGGTGTGCTTTGCCTCCGTGCTGAACCCTGAATCTGAGTCGAAGCAGGACAATTTGGCCCATCTTGGACCAGATTGGGTTGCCTTAATCAGAAGCAGATGAAGCGCCTCAGGCCGATTTGGGCCAATGGCCAGCCACTGCCCCTCCCCTCCTACTCGCCTGCAGGACTTACCTGAAACCTTCATACATGCCAGTGAGCTTCCCGTCCTCCATGAGAGCTGCTCTGATCTGCCGTAGACCTACTGTAGTAAACTATGGAGGCTGAAAATGGCAGGCAGGAGGAGAGGGGAGTCCTACGGACTCCCAGTCAGCCTCACAGCCAGCTTTCCTGGATTCCTGCAGGCTCCCAGGAAACCACAACAACTGGCCTGCTTTGGATTTGGAACTGAATCTGAAGTGGACCGGGGCAGTGCCAGGTTGCCCTGAGTTGAAGCGGGACTGATTTGGAAGCTCTAAACCAGCCACCGAGTCGAATCAGAGGGGCTGTGCACAGCCCCTACTTGTCAGGGAGCCCCCGCTGAAATGTTGGCCCTTGGTAGGTGCCCCATCATGCCTACCCTTGATGCTGACACTGTATGCAACTGTGTAGTTCCACATTTTCTTTTTAAAAAAGTGCTGATGGATTGTCTATTGGAGTAACCCATCTTTCTGGGCTAATCACCCCACTGTTTGTTATTTTGCCTTTGCAACAGCGAGCAAATGGTTCTTCACTTGCAGGATGTTTGCTCAGGATACATGAGTGGAATAATCTGAAGAGATAAAGATGCTTCATGCCCCGTTTTCTTCTGTTTGAGTGAATGCCACTGTGACAGACTTTTAAAAGAGAAAGAAAGAAGGAGAATTGTTTCTCTTCAGGAGTAGATTACCATTTGCTTGAAATCCTTGATGGACGTGATGAACAGGAAGGTCTCCTCCTGAGTAGAAGCAAGATATAGTCTGTAATATTTTTAAAAAGAAAAAAATGCAACTGGATAAAATGTTCTGTGACCTATATGAGTTAGAATGGGTCAGACAGATTATACTCAGGCTGACATTTAGAGAGAAGTGAGGTGATTTACTGACTGCTGCTGTGATATGCATAGAAAACACTGAAATATCAGGGATGGCCCAGGATTTCAGAGTACATATTTTTCTCCAGAACAAAGACTTGATCTGGGAAATATTTATAGTTCCTGAAGCCTCAACATTTTTAATCACGGGATTGGATTATTTATAAATGCATCAGAAATATAATATTAGTAGTAGTATTAATATTAGTATTACTATTACTATTATTTAAATTTACGTTATTTCTCAATGAAAAAAGCTTTCTCAAAGCGACTTACACACACAATACAGAAATCCATTAAATCCACTCTTTAAAAGTACCCTTGAAGGAATTCAACACTCCTTCCTTAGGCTAACCTTCGGTGTACCTAGATGCGTTTTAGGAGATGCTTTAAATTTGGAAGAGGGTCTTAATTCGCTAAAATGCCAAGCCTGGATTGACTCTGTTCACTTTTGGCTCAGATGCCACCTTGCGATATCTCATGACTCCTTAGCCTATAAACAGACTCATTTGTATCCCCTTGGATGAAAGCAGTAGAGTACAAAATTATGAACATAGGGCTTTCACCCATATACCTGCTAGTGGTAGGACTTGATAAGGCCAGAGCAATTATCAAGCAAAGACTAATGGATGTGGACACCCAAGAGTTAATTGGGGCAGCACGGGGCCCCTGTTCACCACAGTCATTGGGGATACCAGGGCTCCTTAGTAAAGAGGGATCACAATATCTAAGATGGCCATCAATTCCCAAATATAGGAAGGCCTTTACGCTAGCCAGGTTTAATGTTCTCCCTTCTAGGGTATTGGAGGGATGATACAAGGGAATTCCATGGAGCAATAGATGCTGGCCCTGCAATGACACCGAAGTTGAATCTATAACACATGTTTTATTTTATTGTAGGTACTACCAATCGGCCAGGGTACACTTAATTTGGCCAATCACACAGTTCCGACCAGGGCGTCCTTCTGAGGCCCTAACAATTATTTTGCTCCAGGGTACAAATAAGCGAATAACGGAACAGGTAGCTAAGTTTCTGAATCTAGCTATCAGAACCAGATCATTAGCAGATGATTATTAACACTCACTATTGTTGTATTTATCTGTAGATGATGAATGTAGGTCCCTTTTACACCAGCTAAGCTGTAACCATCATGACTGTATGTTATATTTGTTTTGCCTTTGGTCTATTGACTGTAAATAAAGGTTGTTGTTGATGATGATATAACTTCTTCATTGTCTAATGTTGAATATTGATTGGGTTAGACAGTCCATGCGATGTAGTGGTTAGAGGGTTGGACTGGGACTCGGGAGACCTGGGTTCTAGTCCCCATTCAACCATGCAGGTTAGTAGGTGACTTTGGGCCAGTCACTGATTCTCAGCCTAACCGAAGTCTCAGGTTGTTGGAGAGGAGGGGGACCATGTATGTCACCTTGGACTCCTTGCAGGAAAGATGGGATATCAACGTAACACACACACACACACACACACACACACACCACCACATAAATAAATAATACAGGGTGCATAACTTGTGGCCAGAGATCACATGCGGTCCCCCAAGGCCTAGTCATTCCTCCACCCCTCAATGTAGTAGAAAAGCGGAAGAACATTGCATATTGACATGTGCAGAATTCCCTTGCCTATGTCTAGAGTGCCATTTTGGGCCCATTTATTAAGTTGGATAGCTATGCTAGTTCCCAGGGTTAATTTCATTGGTGCTGTAACAGCTTGTGGCTGGTAGATCAGCCTTGGGCATAACAAGTTAGGGTGCTTGTTGTTAGCAGAAAGCTGAGACGAGAGTTATCTGTGTTGGCTGCCAATTGTTGAGGCTGCTGGTTTTCCCAGTCTGAAGAACTCTTGAAGTTATTGGACTTTGTCCAGAATATGAGGGATCAGGGGGCTAATGAAGGATTCCCTGGGCCCCTCCCAAGTGGGGGTCATCCCAAGAGGGGTCATTCCAGGCTGAGGTGGACAGGTGCTCTGGCGCCAAACTGTTAAAGGGTCACCTTCATGGCTGATCTTATCATGACAAGATAAGATGCCAGGGTTCCCAGTAGCAAAGGGGGTGCATGCTTTATGGTTTTGCTATAATGTATTTGCTTTGTTTCCTTTGCTTCAATTCCCTGTGTTAATTTGCTTCTCTTTAATAGAATCTGTCCTTCACCCATTGGTGAATATCCTTAAAGAACCATTGCTTGTTGGCAAAACACTCCCCAGACAATGCTGATACAGATTGCTCTTTTACCAGTGAGGAAAGAGTGCTCTGAGGATCACTGGGGCAGGGGGTGGAGAGAAGGTGAGCAGCTTTTGTTATTTTTATTGATGCTTATTTGCTGTAAATTCCTTGCTGTTAGCTGTGTTGGGTTCCATTGTTGGAGGAAAAGAGCTGTAGGCAACTTGGTGCCCTCCAGATGCTTTGGACTGCATCTCCATAATCCCTGATCATTGCTCATGCTGGCAGGGGTTGATGGGGTTGTAGTCCAAAACATCTGGAGGGCACCAGGTTGCCTATCCCTGACTTACACTTACATCACCATGCTTGCAAAAGTAAAGAACTTCAACTCTAGGCCACAGTCTGTACCATATCGGACTGTAAAAAAGGAAAATGTGGGAATCCAAGAAGTTCATCTTCTGTTCCTTGTTCCAATAATCGCCAAAGGGGGGCATGCCTGTCCTTCCTGCCCACCCCATTGTATACAAAAGACTGGGCCTAATGTAAAAGAAAATAATAACAGACCCATCACAATTACTAGGTTTAGTAGACAACAGTAGGAGCTAACTAAACTCATTGGAAATATTTAATGTAAAATATGTTGGGCAGCAACCTTTGGAGCCAATTAAGAATTCATTCAATAGACTCTGTATGAGGAAAGTCAGCTAATTAGCAGAGTAATTGGCACACACTATGGAAGCTGCTACCACACCTTTGCAGAGAACTCCATGGGAACTTTAATGAGCACAAATGACCATGACCTCAGTGTTACGGCTCATCGAAAGACAGAAGTCCAAATGTTTCAAGAATGGCAACATGCATGCTAATAGATCTGTGCTGGGAGGTTGCCCATACATTACCTTTTACCCCCCTTATTTCATACAGCAAAATCAGGCTTTACCTATATGTAGCTATAAGCTTACCTCTTGAGATTATTCAGATGAGCCAAATTATCCAGGCAATTCAATTTTTTTTGCATGAAATTTTGCTTTTTCAACAGGTTCACACAATACACTAACCCATACAAAGTGCTTGAATGTGGGTTGTTGTTGAACTGTGCAGCACACTATGGACTTACTTGCTTCTGCGATCCTCCCCCAGTGTCTAGATGGCTGCGAGACATCCTGGAAGGGAAGAGGGATATTGCGGCTGCCATTGTTTTTAAGAAGAGGAGCCACGTGTGGTGGAAAAGGCAAGAACCCCACCACCAAACCCTGCGCCCACCCCCCACTATCCTGGGGATGGCAAAATTGCTGCCCCCCCCCCATGGGCATGTAGTCACTCCACATGGCTTCATGACCATTTCAGGATCCAGGAGTGCACACCACACCAGGCTCGGTCCTTGGGATGGTCTCGGGACTGCAGAAAATGAAAATATCCCTGGTTTCCGTTATCCCAGGGTCATCCCTAGCTCATCCCCGGTTGATCCCGGGATGACCTAGAGATGACTCAGAGATAAATAGCTGGTGTAGACATGGCCTATCTGTAGGGTGGGTTATCCTGTTGTCTAAACACAGTGCATTTTCCACAGGGAGGGTTATCCTGTTGTGTCAAGGCAGCACATTTTCTGCAGGGTGGCTTGTTAACCATGCTGGGTGGTTAGCTAATCACCCTGAACAATCCAACAACAAACCATGAGTTCTCAAGGTGGCTTGTTTGAAAGTTAAACACACTGTATGGTTAATAAGCCACCCTGCGGAAAAACACACGAGTCCAGAAAATGCAATAACCCTAGGTAAAACAACAACAACAACCCATGGTTCAAAAACAACATTCAACAACTGAAGGATGGTTAGTGTGTTGTGTGAACCCAGCCACAGACTCTTTCATCAACTCTGTGGCCATGTCATGTGAAATATCTGGCCTAGAAACTGCATGCCTCCCTTACACTAAATCATGTGAGACTCCCTTCCAAAATTAAGATGGTGATGATAATAATAATAATAATAATAATAATATACAATAACAATAATGATAACGATAACAATATAAAAATAGGTGTTTCCAGTACAAGCAAAGATGATACAGAAACTGTGAGTAGTTTTGGCACAACTCTAGTTAATACTTTAAGCTAGCCTTCCCCAACCTGGTGTGCTACAACACACATCATCCCTGTCCGTGCTGGCTGTGGCTGATGAGATTTGTTGTCACATTAAGATGTTATTAATATATTCAATGATATTATTTGCAAGCCACCTTGGAAGGATGTGTATCCTGAATAATAACTGTAATAAATAAATAATAAATAAAATTGAGGACAGGGGCCAGTTTAATGGGAAGAAATGATGCTTTCTCCTCAGATGAGATGAAGGGAGATGGCAACGAAAGACAGCAAAAAATAAAACCAAACATCACACAGGTGGCTTATCACCACACAGGGAACGGAAAATAAAGTTCAGTCTTTGGATAATTGTGACCTATAGCCCCTGCCATAAAGCTGTCAAGGCATGCTCCAAATCAAAATAATTGGACATAGGGTAGTATCCAATTGTGCCCCAGTATTAGCACTAAAGACATTGTGCTAGTGTAAACCAATGCTTGTACATCATTGCTAGTGCTTGATAAAACAATGGAAAAAGCAAAGCTGTTTAACCTAACGCCATTTAACCTAAAGCCATTTCCCATTAGTTTAAATTAGTGCCAATCAAAAATGCATCTCCCAACTTTGCCACTCCAGAGCCTATGAGGTTCATCAGGCGAGCGTTTTATCGCACGCTCGCTACTGCCCACTTATGGATGAGCACATGTCCTTTAGACGATGATGTCCACTTCCTGTGCACCTCCCGCTCCTTCCACTTGTTTTTCCATAGCAAAATAGACGCCATTTTATCAGATTTTTAAAAAATGGAATGTGGTGCCATCTCCTGCTGTGTGCAGGAAAAGCAGTGCGATAAAAATGGCCCCTGAATGGGCCACGTGGTCTTTGTTTACTTCCTCTTTCCCCTCTGGGAAGAAAGAGGAAATAATGAGAGACAAAAGTGGGACCGGAGAAGCGACGCTAAGGAAATGTGTCCCCCCCCCCCCCCGGTGTGATGATGTTAAGTTTTGATCCCCCCCCCCCCAAAAAAAAAAAGTTCTGGAAAGAACTTTGGGCTTGAAGTTAGTTCAAATCTTCTCATATGGTGTTGTGCAAAATCCTCAGCTTGGTACCATCATTAAATTTGCAGTTGGAAATAGACACCCAGCTCTTTTGTTTGGAAATTGCCTGAGAAGAAGTCCTGAGTAAAGCCTACAAAGAAACAAAGACGTCATATCCATTGGAGCTGCTTAATTCGATTGATTCGACCTTTCCTGTGGTGTGTATTTAATATGAATGTGAAAAGATGAAATTGGCCATGTGAAAAGGGAATTTGAAGGGCATGAGAGGCTATTAGGACTTTGGTCAATGATGACATCATCCCTTCCAAACTTGCTGGAAAGCAGGAAAGGTTTTGCGATGTTTGAAAGGGAGCCTTGCTGTCCCCTGCCCCATCTGCATGACTCATTCCTGCATCTTCATGGCAAATGACTTGTTGGTTTGGCTGGCTGTCCTACCCTCAGTCTGCAGCGCTGCTCCTCAGCTGGGGAGGTTCATTCTGAATGCCAGAAAGGAAATGCAAATCAGAGCCCTCGAAGTGTGCTAAACAGTATGTCTTCTCTGAGGTCCCTATCACCCGTTTCCTTTTGCAACAGTATGGCCTACTTGTTTTTCCAGTTTGAACGATACACACGCTGCTAACAGCTGACGTCAATGAACTTTGCAAGACTAGAACTCTTAGACATCTTTTGAGGCTCATTGCGAAATATATAGATCTCCTTATTCCACAAAGCCAGAGTGATCTTTGTGGGAATGTTTGCATAACCCTAAAAGACAAAATCCCTGCCGCAGTTCCAATAAGGGGAAATAAAATACACCAAAGATTGACCACATAATGCACTGTTAAGTAGGGTTTTTTTTTTAAAACCACATGGCAAAGTAGGGCTAAATCAACCCATGGGATTTCAATGATCTCAGTCATTTATTTGCAGTAGTTCTTTATATATCCATTTCATTCATTGGCAACATCATGGTGATTTGCAGGCATGAATGCTTTCACTTTAGAGGATAAGAAATAAGACATCTCCCAGCCGGTCCATTCCCACGGCCTTTGCTCCTCCAAATCTACCATTTTAACCACCCCAAATATCTCATGTTGCCTTGATGGCTCAGCCCTTCCTCTCATGATATAATTCCTGGAACTCTCTCTCTCAAAACATTTTGATGTTACTGATCTGTTTTTCAAATCCCTCAAATGATCATAGAATCATAGAATAATAGAGTTGGAAGGGGCCTATAAGGCCATCGAGTCCAACCCCCTGCTCAATGCAGGAATCCACCTTAAAGCATACCTGAGAGATGGCTGTCCAGCTGCATCTTGAAAGCCTCTGGTGTGGGAGAGCCCACAACTACTCTAGGTAATTGGTTCCATTGTCATACTGCTCTAACAGTCAGGAAGTTTTTCCTGATGTCCAGCTGGAATCTGACTTCCTGTAGGTAATGTCTATTTTGGCTCCTAGAGAAAAAGAATATAAACAATATCAGAGGTAACTTTTTTGTTTGTTTGTTTGTTATCCGATCCTTCCTCCAAGGAGCTCCTGTTGGCATACAGGATACAGCTTGGTTCCTGCCCATTTTATCCTCATAACTAACCTGTAAGGTATGTTGTGCTGATAGAAAGAGACACAGGGGGAGTCTACACTAGCCATTTACTGCGGGATTGTATCACAGTAATGACTAACGGGGCACAAGACATTCACCTGCTCCCACAGTGATCTTGGCTCCACCTCTCCGTTTTCCCGGAATATCCCTGACTGCTTTTGTTGCACTTTTTCCAGCTCTCTCACTTCCATTCTGAAGAAAATTTGCCATGTGCCCCCCTTTGTGAGGTTGTTGCTGTTCGCCTAGTGTTCTGG
This sequence comes from Anniella stebbinsi, assembly GCA_029215795.1. Classification (NCBI taxonomy): domain Eukaryota; kingdom Metazoa; phylum Chordata; class Lepidosauria; order Squamata; family Anniellidae; genus Anniella; species Anniella stebbinsi. Next base: position 344,645,406 of record JARDYH010000001.1, on the reverse strand, counting down.
GCTCAGTGAACAGCCAATCAGCTGTGAGGGGCATGTGCATGGGCATGTGCGGGAGTGGACCTGCCCGCCATTTCCACCACATATTTTGGATTGGTATTGGTGTGTTTTACTGCCGAGTTGTTTTTTTTTTTTTTTAACACAAACATATCTCTGTGCAGGAGTGCACATTTGACAGAGTTCCCATCCCCCACATTTGTTGCTGTCCATCTACGCTTGTGTGCATGCTCAGGAGTCATTAAAAACAATCTCTGCCCCATAACCATGCCATCTGCCCACCACCGCCCACTTTTGCTGATCCACATGCTCAAGCGGCGTAATGGGGTGCATGTGCTCCTGCAATGGCACCCCTGAGCTTGCAGTACTCATCAGTGCTGTGTGTCCCGTGAATGCTGATTCCAGAAGCGGGTAACATTTGGGAGCATCCCTCTTCCATGCCGAAATGCCTGCAGGTGTAAATTAGCCCACAGAGAAAGTGTGACTAAGCCAAGGTGACCCAGTGAGCGTTATGGCTGGGAAATAACACATCCCTCATGAATCCATTCATTCACACTGCAGCCCTAGAATTCTTCATGCCATTTCCCCAAGTTCACTGCATTATGCTGAGAATACAACCAACCCTCAAATTTAATAGGCTGGAAACCTTTTGGAGCTCTGCATTGACCTTTTATGTCTGTGAAGGACACAAGATAAGCCCTTTAACCTACTGCCAAGCCTGCGATTCATTCCATTTCTGCGTTGGTTCCACTTTAATTAAAAGTGGATTTATATGTAAACCACAAACCTAGGGTCCTTTTTTATTATTATGAATTCTGAAAACGCTGGCTTCATTATTTATGTCATGCAGCGAAAGCAGACCATGACAGATGAGTTTCTGAGCGTTTGCTGATCATTCATCTACAAAACATAATAGTTTGATTCTCTCACTTAGGGCTATTTACAGAACCAGAAGTTGATGAATTGGAAGCAGCAGTACTCAGTGAAATCACTTCATTGACGTCCTTCAAACCCCAAATCCCCGAACCCTCAAACATCAGATCTTCAATAGCATGGTATAGATGGGACATCAGCAGTCTCACCAAACTTCTCCATTTTGAAGGAAAGATATTAATTATTTAGTCCTAATACCAGAACAGTAATATTGTGACAGCAGACACATCTATATAAATGTAGCCTAGATATACAAGGCCAGATAGTCTAATACTGCAGTTTCTTTGATAATGTAAATTAGACACATTCTCTCGGGTTGAAAAGAGCACTCACAGCTTTTGGCAAAGTATGTGCAAAATTTAACATGTGCTAATCTATGTGAGGTAGAGAGAAGGAAGCATAGAACTAACTGTATTTCAAGTAGACGAGATGAAGTTTTCAATTCAGCTTTTTTCCTGTGAACATAAGCCCCCAGGTTAAATAGTTGGACGAGTGAACTGGAATGGAAGAGAAATTTGTTCCATTTGCAGGTTTTGTTTTGTTTTAAAATTTATCCAATTGGCACTTCCCAGAAACAATCTGTACAAAAGATAAAGAAAGGTTCCTTTCTTTATCTTTTGCATAGATTGTATTTTGGGAAACTTCCTAGAAACAAACATGGAACAAAACATGATTAGCAGACGGAAATCTGAATACATTTCTGAGCTTGCGGTACATTCCATTAAACAAAACAAACAAAGAAATGAATTGGACAATGTGCATACATTTGAAAAATGCACAAAGAAACCTGCTCGCATTTGTAAAAAGTCCATTTTAGTCAATGGGTGCATGTGTACAAAAATGTGTACATTTGAAAAAAATGCACACAAAAATGTGTATGAATTTCTGTTTGTGGTGGTGGTGGGGAAACTTGTACAGAACCGGGATGGAACAAGCTTAGTGGTGGAAAAATGAGAATCTCTTGATGAGATCAACCTTGACAGATTCACCCATCCCTAACCTGAAGCCAGGAGAAAGGGGGGATTATGGGCAATTGCAGATTTGAGGTGACTGAATCTACTCATAAGCACTCAAATTAAGTGCTCATTTCTGAGTACTTCTAATTCAAATGTCCATGACTAGAGGATGGAAGAACCAGCAATTTTCGAGCTCATCTAAACTGTCCAACAAACACTTCGAAGGCCATTTGGGTTCACCTCCATTTTAATTTTTGACTTTTCTTTTTGGCTCATTCAAATGGGGGAGGTGTAAATTTCTAATAGGAAATCTACACCTTTCAGTGGTATTTTTCAAAAGTGTGCATTTCCCCCATTGATTAAAGGTTTTTAAAAACCTTCAGAAATGTGACGACCCAGGCTACTCCTGGGCCATTGCGCCTTCACACCTGCCATTTTGTGGTTTGGGCGGAGGGGAGAAAAGGGCTCTAGTGCTCCAACAAAAAGTAAGTGAAAAAAAACCGCGCGCAAAATTGGAGCCCCAACTTGCTCCCACCTTCCCTGATGGGCACGGAGCCATGTGGCACAGCTCTGTACCCATTTCTGCTGCCCGCTTACTCAAGAGTAAGCAGGCAGAAGTCAGGACGGGCAGCTACATCTCCTGTGGTCCCGGGAACTTGCCTGGACTGTCATAAAATTGAGATTTTCCAGGGATCGCTTATCCCTGGCAAATCCCATGGACGATCCCCCCCCCCCCCCCCACACTCCCGGGAGTCTCTGTGCATCATTTGGATTCACAGGGACCAGCCTGGGGTGATACCAGGCAAAAAGCCTGGTGTAGAAACGGCCTAAGAGAGCCAGCAGTTGCATGATTTAGGCTATTTAGGCTGCTCTATACTGCTAGCTCTATGATTTTGGCCCCTTAACCACAGGTACGTGTCAGATGACACCTTAAGCCAAAGTTAGTGACACTAACCCTGCTGCAGAACAGGGTTGGTGAAACTGACCACAATGTGGTTAGTGGAGGCACCTGGTTAAGGAAAATGCATGCAGACGACACTGTTAACCCTGCTGCTTAACCCAAAACCTGAACCAGCATGGTTAGCATTGTCTTCTGAATGGGGCCAGTGGTAGAGCCCCTGCTTTGTATGCAGAAAGTCTCAGGTTTGATTCCTGCCATCTCCAGGTCAGGCAGGAAAAGCTCCTGCATGGAACCCTGGAGAACAGCTGCAGGTCAGTGTGCACAATACTGGGCTAAATGGACCAAGGGATTGACTTGATATAAGACACCTTCCTATGTTCCTAACCCTGTACAGCTCAGATCAGACTCTTGTTTCTCCATGCTGTTGCAGGCAAACAAAGCTGGTTGGCAGTAAAGGAAGTTGTGTGTATGAGCAGTCCCTGGAAAAAAAAATGTGTGTCTTTGTTTTCAAACATTTCCAGTCATATTTGCAGATAATAGATAATTCTAGAGGGCTGCCATCAGTTATTGCTAATTTGCATAGGACAAATAGATTTTTGGCTGATGTAAACCATTGTTACCTACTTAAAAGCTAACACACTCCTCCTAATGATCTCACTCATGTTTATAAAGTCTGGACAGCACTTTTCTGTTTTCATTTAAGTGTTTGCTTCTCAGGGGATCAGCACTGAGCTGCAGTGCTTAAGAGCTGCAATCTCTAATAACATAAAATAAATAAGCAGCTTTGAGATAAACCTTTTATTCTTGCCAGCCACCTTGAGCTGAGGTTTCCACAGCATTGTTATCACTTCAACTGGGAATGTTTAATCTCAACAAGAAATTTCTCTACTGTGTGTCACTGAGCATCAGCACAGCGAGGCTTTGAAAGGTTCTTTTTTGAATCTCTCTCTCTCTCTCTCTCTCTCTTTGTCTCTCTCTCTCTCCGCACCCCACTGTCTGCCCTGAGCAAGGAGAGACAGTTTGTTTTCAGAATCAGCCGCCTTCATGAGACCTGGCTGGAGCCATAGATAATGACATAATAACATAGAATCATAGAATAGTAGAGTTGGAAGGGGCCTATAAGGCCATCATGTCCAACTCCCTACTCAATGCTGGAATCTACCTTAAAGCATCCCTGACAGATGGCTGTCCAGCTGCCTCTTGAATGCCTCTAATGTGGGAGAGCCCACCACCTCCCTAGGTCATTGGTTCCATTGTCATACTGCTCTAACAATCAGGAAGCTTTTCCTGATGTCCAGCCAGAATTTTGGTTTCCTGTAACTTGAACCCATTATTCCATGTCCTGCACTCTGGGATGATCGAGAAGAGATCCTGGTCCTGCTCTGTATGACAACTTTTCAAGTACTTGAAGAGTACTATCATGTCTCCCCCACAGCCTTCTCTTCTCCAGGCTAAACATGCCCAGTTCTTTCAGTCTCTCCTCATAGGGCTTTGTTTCCAGACCCTTGACCATCCTCTTTGCCCTCCTCTGAACCCAGCTTGTCTGCATCCTTGAATGCATCTAGTGTGGGAACTAGTGCCTATCTAGTCCAGCATTGTGTCCACATAGTGGCCAACCCACTGCTTCTGGGAAGCCTACAAGTAGGACATGAGTGCAAGAGCATCTTCCTGCCCATGTTCCCCATGTTTGGACAAAGTGTGTCGAGCAGGCTGGTATTTTAGTCCCTTCCTATTGTTTGAGTAAGAAAACATCAACCAATTTCGCTATGAATGGCTGCCAAGCTATTGGTCTGTCTTTTTTGTTTTTATTTTTGTCTCATGAGAATGCAGAGCAAGGAGACAAGCAAAATGGAGATGTCAGTCTGTCAGATTTTACATGATGTAGCCATATGTCATAACAAAGTTGCAAATAAACATAATATTAGGACAGAGCGGTTGTGGCAGTTCCTGACAAAAAAGGAACAAATGATGTAAAAATCATATTGAAACATCAACAGATTGATCCAAATAACAGTCAAGAACATTGGTTTCAAAGATATGATTGTATTCTAGCATAAGTAACTTTTGTATTGGCCTTTTAAAAAATAGAATGTATGAATCCGTGCTTATTTTTATTGTTCCTTTTTTGTTTTTGCTATACACCATTTGGGATTTTTTTTTTAAAAAAAAATCAGTGGAATGAATGACTAAATAAATCCATAAATTTAAAAGTTATGATGTGTTTTGGCCAAAACCAAAGTGAAAACAGACCTACTTATACTAATTTGTGAGCTGATAATCAAGATGGGATTTATTTCTCTTTTATTTTATTTTATTTATTAATTTTATTGTATTTGTATACCGCCCAATAGCCAAGGCTCTCTGGGCAGTTCATAAAAATTAAAACCATCAAATACAATCCGCAGTATAAAACAAACCAGAATATAAAAAGTACAATCTAAAAGCACAACCAGGATAAAATTGAGCAGCAATTCAGAAATGTATACAGATTTAAAACAGCAAAGTTAAAAGACTAAGATGAAGAACTGTTAAAATGCTGGGAAAATAAAAAAAGGTCTTCACCTGGCATCAAAAAGAATACAACATAGGTGCCAGGTGAACCTTTCTAGGGAGCTCATTCCACAGCCAGAGTGGCACAGCAGAGAAGGCCCTCCTCCTGGTAGCCACCTGCCTCACTTCCTTTGGGAGGGACTCATGGAAAAGGATCCCTGAAGATGATCTTAGTGTCTGGGCAGGTACATATGGGAGGAGGCATTCCTTCAGATAACCTGGCCCCAAGCTGTTTGGGGCTTTGAATGTTAATATCTGCCCTTTGAATCGGGCCCGGACAGGCAGCCAGTGAAACTGGAAAAGGACTGGCATAATGTGGTCTCATTGTCCAGTCCCTGTTAACAGTCATGCTGCCCTGTTTTGTATCTGTTGAAGTTTCCGGACCAATTGCGCTGCTATTGTCCGGACAGCTGAACTGTCCTGTAAAATACATAGACTCTTCAAATCTTAGGAACGATCTGAGTTTGCTTTCTAATCTTTCTTCCAGGACAGTGAGGACAGGAGGGGAATGGCCAAGATCAATGGCTGCAAAGCCATCCAAATGGTTTCCTTCCTGTTTTATTAGTCACTTGCTGTGATTCTTCTGCAGAGGCCTATAATGAAGTGGATACCCAACCACAGGATGGGAGGTGGGGGTCTGAAGACATTTTCACACTGGATAAAACACATCAAGATGTGCTGCATAATGTGGTGAGCTTCATCTATTTACCATAGTGTCCAGGGAGCCATCTCACATCACAGGCAAGTTGAAAAAACAAACAAAATTGAGACTGAGTTGTGTGAAGGTGTTGCGCTATTTTTCACATAATGTTTTTTCATCTCTCTCAAGCCATAATCACAGTTATTTCATTTCAGTGGCTTAGCATCTGCAAAGCAATGTTTCGTATTAAGGCTCCTAATTATGCATTTAGGCAGAAGATTAGGATTTAAGCTCCCTGAGATTGTGAGTAATGTATTTTAACCAGGATTAAGTGTAGCTCAAGTATAGATGGTGGAAAGTCATTTCATGATTTAGACAATCAGGACCTGACTCTGAAAAAAAGTTGAGATTGTCTTTGCATGAAGAGCTTCAGAGTTATGCATATGGACTTTTTGGAACCAGTTTGAGCATTAGGAACATACAAAGTCATATCTGTTTGAGTCAAACCATTGGTCCTTTTTGGTTTGCAGTACATTGTCAGGTATGATTTCTATTCTAAAGCCCTAAAAATGTACCAGGAATGTAATAATCCCCTTTCTAGGGCTTGTAGACCTAATGACAAAGTTGAAGAGAGACCATTTCAATATCAGTGCACTGTGCATGTGGATGTAGGGCAAAAATCAGTTATGTTCAAAACATATTGTCAAGTAATCTATTTTGTGTGCGTGTGATCTAGTTGCTTGTGTTGTACTCCTTTTGACACCCGGTAAAGACCTTTTTAGTTTCAGAGTCTTTTAGCATTTTAGCATCCTGGTCTTTTAGCTCTGCAGTTTTAAATCTGTATTTTAAACCTATACTTTAAATCTGTATTTTTAAATCCCCCCCTTTTATTGTGAATTTGACAGAACAGTACTTTAAATGTGTATTTTAAATCTCTGCATTGCTGCTAGGCTTTATTCTGGTTGTACTTTCATATTATGGTTTTAAGCTTCCATATTTTATATTTCATACTATACCTTGTGGTTTTAATTGTTATGAACTGCCAAGAGAGCTTTGGCTATTGAGTGGTAGAGAAATGAAATGAAATGAAATGAAATGAAAGAACTAGACGACACTCTGCACCAGTGGAACCATTAGAGTTATGCAATCGCTTTCAGCTACTGGAGGAAGAGACTGGAGAACAGTCTGCAGAGGAAGAATTACAGGAGACCCCATGCAACAGTGAGCAAGAGGCAGAAGGTCAGTCGACCAAGAAGAAGAGAAGAGTAGTCATTGTGGGAGACTCCTTGCTGTGTGGGATTGAAACCCAAATATGTCGCGAAGACCCATGGACTCGCCAGGTGTGCTGTCTCCCTGGAGCACAGATTAGAGATGTGACTGATGGGTTGCCAAAGCTCATCAAGTCCACTGACACATATCCTTTTCTTCTCATCCATGTGGGAACAAATGATATTGCCAAGCAGAGCTATGAAGAAATCACATCAGACTTTGAAGCTCTGGGAAGGAATCTCAAGAACTTTGGGGCCCAGATAGTTTTCTCATCCATCCTCCCAGTTAATGGAAGAGTAATATAAAGGGAAAGAAAAATACTCCGGGAGAACAACTGGCTACGAAGGTGGTAGTAACATGAGAGATCTGGGATCTCAGGCTATGGTGCTTGGAAGATGGACTGCTGGCAAGGGACGGGTTGCACCTCACAATGTGTTTGGCCACAGCATGAAGAACCTCATCAGGAGGGCTTTAAACTGAATCCTATGGGGGCAGGAGATGTAAACTTTGAGGCAACAATGGATGAAGGCTTATGCACCATAACAGAGAGAACAGCTCCAATAGTACCCAAAAACAGTGTTCACAACAATGTAGGAAAGAAGCCAGACTGCAAAGCACATGGGCTTCGATGTCTATATACTAATGCCTAGAGTATGGGAAACAAACAGAATGAACTTGAACTCTTAACACATGAAGGCAAATATGATTTGATAGGTATAACTGAAACTTAGTATGATGACTCCCATGACTGGAATATAGCAATTGAAGGATACAACTTGTTCAAAAAGAACAGAAGAAATAGAAAGGGAGGTGGAGTCACACTATATGTTAAAAATACTTATCCCTGCACAGAAATACAAGAGGATGAGCCTGGGAGCCCCATCGAGAGCATAAATGGGGAAAGGAATAAAAGGAGCATGATAGTCGGAGTCTACTACTGACCACCCAATCAAGGAGAAGATGAGGATGAAGCTTTTGAAAAGCAAATTGCCAGTGTTTCAAGGAAATCTGATGTAGTAGTAATGGGGGACTTCAATTACTCTGATATCTGTTGGGAGACAAATTCTGCCAAAAGTGGCCCCTTGAAGAAATTCCTGACATGTGTGGCTGATAACTTTCTCCTACAGAAAGTAGAGGAAGGAACTAGAGGAACAGCTATCCTTGACTTGATACTTACCAATAGGGATGACTTAGTGGATAAAGTAGCAGTTACAGGAACTCTGGGGGAAAGTGACCACATCATAAATGAGTTCTTGATTTTAAAGGAAGCAAAAGCTGAGTGTAGCCAAACACATACTCTAGATTTCAGGAAAGTTGATTTTAATAAACTCAGAACTATGATAAGTAAGGTCCCATGGCAAGTGACCCTAATGAGAAAAGGAGTCCAAGATGGGTGGGAGTTTTTTTTAAAAAGGAAAGTTTAAAGGCCCAATTACAAACAATTCCAACAAGGCAAAAAGATAGAAGACAACAGAAGAAACCAATGTGGCTCCATAAAAAGCTTAGAGATTACATGAAAATAAAAAAAAGGATAGATATAGGAAGTGGAAGGAAGGCCAGGCTACAAAAGAAGAATACAAACAAGTAGCAAAGAAGTGCCAGAATGGTATCAGGAAGGCTAAAGCTGAGAAGGAGCTGAGGCTAGCGAGGGATGCTAAAAGCAATAAAAAGGCTTTCTTCAGATACGTGAATAGTAAGAGACAGAGGAAAGAAATGGCTGAAGTGCTCAATTCCTACTTTGGCTCAGTCTTCTCTCAAAAGAGGGTCTATGACCCACCCTGGAAAAAGTGAAGTAGAAGCTGTTGGGGCAGGATTGCAGTTTGAGATTGATAAACAAATGGTCAAGGAACATCTAATTTCTTTGAATGAGTTCAAATCTCGCCCAATGAACTGCTTCCTAGAGTAATAAAGGAGCTGGCAGAAGAACTCTCAGAACCACTCTCTATTATCTTTGCGAAATCATGGAAGATGAGTGAAGTTCCGAATGACTGGAGGAGGGCTAATGTTGTCCCTATCTTCAAAAAGGGCAAAAAATAGGAACCTGGGAACTACAGACCAGTTAGTCTGACATCCATCCCTGGGAAAATTTTGGAACAGAGTATAAAGAAGTCAATATGTAAGCGCCTTGAAAACAATGCAGTGATTACTAGAAGCCAGCATGGATTTGTCAAGAACAAATCCTGTCAGACTACTCTGATTTCATTTTTTTTATTAGGTAACCTCCCTTGTGGACTGTGGGAATGCTGTGGCTATAGTATATCTTGACTTCAGCAACCCTTTTGACAAAGTACCCCATGACATTCGGATTAACAAACTAGTGAAAAGTGGGCTAGATGGAACAACTATTAGGTGGATCCACAGTTGGCTACAGTTGGCTACCTTTCAACACTGAGGGGAGGTAACAAGCAGGGTACCGCAGGGCTCAGTCCTGGGCCCTGTGTTCTTCAACATTTTTATTAATGATTTGGACAAGGAGGTGCAGGGAATGCTTATCAAATTTGCAGATGACACAAAATTGGGTGGGATCGCTAATACCCTAGAAGACAGAAACAAACTCCAAAGTGATCTTGATAGACTGGAGCATTGGGCTGAAAACAACAGAATGAAATTTAATAAGGATAAATGCCAAGTTCTACACCTAGGAAAAAGGAACCAAATGCACAGTTACAAGATGGGGGATACTTGGCTAATCAATACAACAAACGAGCTTGGAATTGTTGTAGATCACAAGCTGAATATGAGCCAACTGTGTGATGCGGCTGCAAAAAAATCAAATGCTATTTTGGGCTGCATTAATAGAAGTATAGCTTCCAAATTGCATGAGGTACTGGTTCCCCTCTATTCGGCACTGGTTAGGCCCCATCTACAGTATTGCATCCATTTCTGGGCACCACACTTCAAGAAGGATTTAAACAATCTGGAGCATGTTCAGAGTAGGGCAATAAGGATGATTTGGGGTCTGGAAACAAAGCCCTATGAGGAGAGATTGAAAGAACTGGGCATGTTTAGCCTGGAGAAGAGAAGATTGAGGGGAGACATGATAGCACTCTTCAAATACTTGAAGGGTTGTCACACAGAGGAGGGCCAGGATCTCTTCTCGATCAACCCAGAATGCAGGACACGAAATAATGGGCTCAAGTTACAGGAAACCAGATTCCAGCTGGACATCAGGAAAAAAACTTCCTGACTGTTAGAGCAGTACGACAATGGAAGCAATTACCTAGGGAGGTGGTGGGCTTTCCCATGTTAGAAGCATTCAAGAGGCAGCTGGACATCCATTTGTCAGGGATGCTTTAAGGTAGATTCCTGCATTGAGCAGGGGCTTGGACTTGATGGCCTTATAGGCCCCTTCCAACTCTACTATTCTATGATTCTATGATTCTATTTTTAAAAATGGGTGACCTTCCATGAGATGAGCCTTCTTGTCTCTAACCCTTACTCTGTATAAGGCAGATCCTGGATCCAACCCTTACTCTGTATAAGGCAGAACCTGGATCCAACCCTTACTCTGTATAAGGCAGAACCTGGATCCAACCCTTACTCTGTATAAGGCAGATCCTGGATCCAACCCTTACTCTGTATAAGGCAGAACCTGGATCCAACCCTTACTCTGTATAAGGCAGATCCTGGATTCAACCCTTATTCTGTATAAGGCAGATCCTGGATCCAACCCTTACTCTGTATAAGGCAACTTTTTGTGTTCCAAGAGCTTTTAGATCACAGCCTAATGGACAAATTGTTGTCAGACCCCACACACGAAAAGTGCTGGCTTTTCAATGGCCAAGATGGCTGGAAGGAGCAGTGGAAACAGGGCCAATTATTGACCCCATGAAAATGGCAGGCTTGGTTATAGGCTTATTGCTCTTCCTGCCACTTTCCCATCTACTGCATCACTAACTTGGAACCCAGATGTCCATATTGTTATTAAATCCTAGGAATAAAAATAAATAAATATCAGATTTTATTTAGCTTCCTCAGCATTTCGTGAGATGAAAAAGATGTTTCAGGGACAACCTTTTACAGGGTCAGTTTCCTTGGCAAAAAGGAATTCATAATATGTCTTTATCTACCAATATAAGGGGGCTAGCAGGGGGCTAGGAGCAGGTAGGCAATACTAGCCTTAATTTAGCATTAATCCAGGAAGCATTCCTTAATTGATTAGCCATGGTTTTTATTGGTGTTTTATTGTTACTCTGTTTAAAAAGATCAATTTTAGCATGTTGTTTTAATCTTTTTTAAAAATCTTTTTTTAATGTTTTACCCTTATGTTCACCACTCCGGAATCTGTCTTAGATGTGGAACAGTTCAGAAATGTTGTAAATAAATAAATAAAACACCACAGTACATCCTTGTTTTAACCAAAGGCCATTAATAATCCACCATCGGGTGCTAGGCTGTTCGCAAAGCAACACAGAAAGATAGGCCAAGAGCTTATGGACGAATATTCATTAAACAATTGTTCATTATTATGTTGATACATAAACATCCCATTAGACTCAATGGGCTGTTTCAGTAGCATCTTGCTAACAATTAGGGAATCCACCCTTTATTACTCACCTCTGCTGTCTCCATGATGGGGGACACCTACTGGGAAGGGTTGTCCATTGGATTTCAGGATAGAAAACCAATACCTTCGCACTGGAGCATCAAGAAGGCTGAAGGGGGACTTCCCAGCATTTCCCTCTCCTCAAGGCACCCACCCATGCTAATTGTTGCTGGTGTGGCACTGCCACACACTAGTAACAGCCAGTTTCCCCCAACACATCCCTTGGAAGTATGCTATGCCATGATGTAGCACTGTTCCAGGCAATTATGGGGATTGAACCACGCTGTCCAGCAACAGCAAGGAGCTGAGGGAAGCACCAGCGGATTTTATCCCTGCCCTCAAAGTTCACCCCCTACACCAGAAATGCAAAAATGTGTGGGATGGGAGATTATGCCTCTTTCTCTGCAAACCCCTCCCGAGTAGCCCAACTGAACTGTGCTATGTGATGTCATGGGGGTCATTTGACCATTGCTATGCTTTTACTGGTGCTTCTGGTCTCACAGTGTTATAACGGATGGGTGGTGCCAGAATTGCCCGGGATATTGTGGCAGGGTCTATTGGCATGAGCTTTCTCAAGTTAATATGTCAGTGGTCATTAATAGGATTGTGGGAACATTGTGCTGGCTTTATTCGTGGTGTAGCCTTGCTTCTGTAGCGAGACCATGGAATCAGCATATTGAAATGCTGTCTTGGATCATTAAAATTGAAATAGTTTCATTTCACCTTCTTACTATGTTCCAATTTGTCCCACAAATGTAGCAATGCTTTGCTATGTATGCCCCAGCAACAGATCCATGTACAGTCCCTTTTAGCATTTTAGGCTGAAAAATGCTTATATGCTAAGCTTTTCTGTTCTGTTCCATTCCTTCCCTTCCCTTTCCTTCATTCCCCTCCCCTCCCTTTCTTCTAAATTAAAAATCCTTCATAGAAATTATAGCCATATGAAACAGTACCTGCCCAGTTTCTGTTCTCAAAGCAGTGCATTTTTTCCTGTCATCAGGTACAAGGAGGTCTAAAGCCTTTTCTTGATTATACTATTTGCCTTTCAAGCCTTTTCCAATTTTGTACATGTCAAAAGTAACTTAACTCTTTGCAAACAATCAATAGAATCGATTTGTTTAATGGTCTCTATGAACAATGGCGTCAGCTAGACGATAAGTGATCTTTGTCTAGGAGTCTGAGGGCGACCCGTGACCTGTAACGCTGAACATGCTGAAATGTCAGCAGGGCTAGAAGAGGAGAAATCTATTAGGAGCACAATATTATATGTATAGAGAGAGAGAGAAAGAGAGAGAGAGAGAGGCCCTTTCTACACCATAGGGGTGTAGAGGGAGGGAGGGCGATCCTGGAAGTACCTAATACGCACCATTGGCACACAGGGAGCAGCTGGGAGCCATCCCAGGCAAAAAGCCTGGTGTGGAAAGGTCCAGAGAGAGAGAGAGAGAGAGAGAGAATGAGAATAGACTTTTCAGCAAGGAAACAGCAACAAGGGAAGAAAAGTTTTGCAAACAGGAACCCTACTGTGGAAAATATACAGTTTTCAATACCATATACTATGGAAAAGGTTACACAGTGTATTGTGCAGAAATCAGACTCAGAGTTGTTCATGGATTGATACTTTTCTGTGTGTGGATGCAGCAATACTCCTTGGCTTTTGGTTGGACTGTAGCATGCCCAGAATAGCATGTCGACAACTCTCAACCACGGGATCTCACTCTTTGCCAAATAAATGAATAAATAAAAAGAGAGAGAGAGAGAGAGAGAGAGAGAGAGAGAACAGAGATGACATATCTGATACTTACCCTTTCTACATGGCTGGCTGTGGAGATGTGAGATCACTACCGTACACATTGTGTTTGCCATTGGAATACCCTTCCTCTGTGCTGGGACATAGATCAGCAAGAACTTTGGAGCTGTGCTTGTGGAAAATGATACCTTTCTGCCCTAGGATGATGATGATGATGATGATGAATAGAGCTGCAAATACATAGAAATACTCAGACAAAGTATTCTGACATCAGTGTCTAGTCCTGGCTTTTGTTTTTATTTCACTCTTCTTACTGCTATGATGGATCCATGTCCTTCTTTAAATTGATCTGTCTTTTTATGTCGATAAACATTCTCTTTTTTATGTGTTTGCTTTGTTATCTGCCGCCGGTCATATGGTTCTTGACTTTTTCGTTCCAAGAATCAATAGTTATTTTGTTAATTGTGGATATTGTTCTTGATTTTGATTAGATTTCCTCAGAGGAGTAAGTGGGATATCAGTTCTTAAAATACAAGTGAAATAAATAAGCTCCTGGGTTGGATTATATGATGACAGGGTTAGGGTCTTGCCTGATGAGCTTGTCCATTATTGTTTCTTGGGGGCAGAAAAAGGAGAATCATCAAGGGTCAAGCTTATTAAGGTTCTCCAAGTCCCACCTTGAAGCTCAGTCTGCCTTGTTCCTGTTCAAAAATGCAAACTTTTGTTATTGAAGTTTGAACACGAGAAGTGTCCATTTGGGTGTACGTGTTTTTAAAGAGTACACCCAAATAATGCTGATATGCCAGCTGCACCCCTTCCTAGAGTTGGAAGACCTAAAGATGGTAGTGCACGCACTGCTAACTTCGAGGCTTGACTTCTGCAATGTGCAATGTGCTTAGTCTGGAAACTTCAACTAATTCAAACTATGGCAGCCAGGTTGGTCACTGGTACACCTACGGGTGACCATTTTACATCAGCTTTAAAATCACTCCATTGGCTGCCTAATAATAATAATAATAATAATAATAATAATAATAATTTTATTTATTTCCTGCCTCTTCCTCCAGATCAAGGTGGGGAACAACATCAATACAAACAATATAAAATACATGAAACTAATTAAAATAATATAAAATTAATACATTATTAAAATCAGTAAAAAAATTCGACTGGGTAGGCCTGCTGGAAGAGATCAATCTTTATAGCTCTCTTAAATTCTAGACGACTGGTAATTTGGTGGATCTCTCCCAGCAGGTCATAACACAGTCTGGGAGCAGCAGAAGAGAAGGTCCTCTGGGTAACAGTTGTCAGCTGTGTTTCCACGCGAAGCACCAAGTGTTAGTCATTACCTTTAAAGCTCTACATGGTTTGGGTCCAGGTTACCTGCGGGATCGCCTTCTCCTATACAATCTGCCCTGCACACTCAGGTTCTCTGGGAAGAATTTACTACAGTCAGCCAAAACTAGGCTGACAACCATTACCCAGAGGACCTTCTCTTCTGCCGCGCCCAGACTGTGAAATGGCCTGCCGGGAGAGATTTGCCAACTTAACAGTCTTCTAGAATTTGAGAAAGCTATGAAGACTGATATCTTCCAGCAGGCCTAACCAGTTGAATTTTAAGAGTTTTATTGGTATTTTAATAATGTATTAGTTTTTATATGTTTTTAATCAGTTTTATATCATTTGCTTTTAATGTTGTTCCCCGCCTCGATCCAGAGGGAGAGGGGGGTAAGAAATATTATTATTATTATTATTATTATTATTATTAATCTCTTTCTCACTCATGGTGGTTTTTCTAGATGGACATGACGGGCCTTGCTGTCATGCTGTCTTTTATTGATTCAGGAATTTCCTGACGATTGAGCATGTTTTAAGTATGACTGCTTTCTGGATGTTGGTGTGGATGTATTCTGGTAGGCCCAGTTTCTGGAGGTTTTCTGTAGTTTTTTTGATGTGATGCTGATGACTGATGTGATTAATGGAATAATTGTGACCTTTTCCTGTTGCCATAGTTCTCTGACTTCCATGGCCAGTGGTGTATTATATTATTATTATTACTATTATTATTATTATTCCCTATTGTATAAAGAGTAAAAATGCATATTTTCCCTAAATCAATGTGTTAGAAATGCCCATTCTGTTTTAGAAAAGGACAACACAATCTGGAAAGTTGAAAACAAGTTTCTTTATTGCAAAGCCTTTTGCAAAAGGGGTGTGGCTATGCAAGCTTGGCACACACTGAAAATCATAAATCACACAGCATTTATTCCCTGTCCCCCGGCCGGAAAAGGTCCCTCCTCTAAAAGGTTACAGCCTATCCGGTACGCCTGATTATAATACTAAAATCCCCGCCTTTGTTCATCCTCCCCTCTCCTCCACACTTTTACACCCACACATGTATTTACCAGAATCATCTGTTTCCTCTATAATTGCAAGCAATCTTAGCGAAGCTTGACCTACTGTCATGGTCTCCTTGTGTTTCCTGTCACTTCCGACCACAATCCACCTGCGTTCTACTTGCATTAGCTAAGTTCCATCTACTAAATGAGGTCTCATGACAAAAACAGCGAGTGGAACAACCCCCAGCACGTCTTGTGCCTTCCTTCACGCTTCAAAGGCCACAGACACCTGACAATCCTGCTTTACTGTCTACATCTATCTTTAGATATGTTCTTCTGCTTCTTTGCTTGATTACTATGTATTTGGCATCTTATATGTGCCTCTTGCTTTAGCTATTGAATATTAGATTAATATATGTGCCTAGCCTTTATATGTGCTTACTGGATTATATAATTGCTTCGCCCTGTATGTTACCTTGTGAAAAAGCAACATTTCCCACAAATGCATATTTTTAAAGTCTGTGTTTTTTTAAAAACGCACTTTGCGGAGGCAATTGCAAGTGTGGGAATAAGTGAGCTTTGCCCCAAAAAATGTGTTCACGTTCAGGGCTATGAACAAGGCAAGTCCTGATGTTTAACAAACTGAAACAAAATACTCATAGTTGGAAGGGGACATGCCTATATGTGAGGGATAGTTTTATTGAGTCCTTCTGCTGTTTTTCAGGTAGGGATGGGTGCATGTGTCAGTGTTGGTCTTGCTGAGATAGACAATTTTGGGGAGGTCAAGCTCATTCCATCTATTTTATTTATCCATTTTATAAAAAAATCTGTATGGAAATTCATATTTTTGTGTGTGCATTTTTTTTCTAATGTGCACATCGATGTTTTAATTTTTCTTTGTATGCTTATTTGTATGCATTTTTAAATGTGCACATTTTCCAAATTACTTTACACTGCTGAAATGCAGTTTCATGCTTACTTTTATCAAAAATACCCATTTGGTACACACTTTTTTCTAATATAATAATAATATTTATTTATAACCCGCCTCTCCCTCCGGATCGAGGTGGGGAACAACAATAAATATAAAATACAATAAATAAATATAAAATACAACAATAAATATAAAATACAAAGACCACAAAATAGATGAGATATTAAAAACCAATAAAAACCAATACATCATTAAAAACATCCTAAAAATCAACTGGATAGACCTGCCGGAAGAGAGCAGTCTTCATGGCTCTCTTAAATTCATGAAGACTGCTAAGACTGCTAAGACTGCACATTCCCCCCCCCCCCGGATGAACGGCACTGAAAAGCTGGCAACAATGCAGAGTTCTCAACAATGCCTCAGCTTGCTGAAAGTCTCAGGAGGTGCAAATTTGGTAAACCCATATCAACTTGAGAGAATAAATTTCTCACTCATCCTCATTTCCAGGTATCTGAGTAACACATACCAGAAAATGAGAATATTCTCACAGCTGATCCAAAAGTTTAGCAGGGCATGTAGTATAGCTCTCAAGGCATCCTACCAACCCAACCACATACATGAAAGGTTGAGCCACACATGTGACATCTCACTGCACATGCCAAACTTTGATGTCAGAAGTTTGTCGAAACTTCCTTTTTTAAAAAAACAGAAAAGTGAAAACTTGAATGTCAGAAGCCTGATGAATGCATTGGATGCCATGCTGGAGGCCAAAACTATCAATCTGTGCTATGATTGCAACCATGCAATAAAGCAGTGTCTCTACCCATAAGTCAACCTCAACCTTAATATCAGTCTGAGGCTGCTACTGTTTGCCTATCTATCAAAAGCTTCTTAGCATGTTTATTTGAAATGACACTAGAGGCCTGAAGTGCTTTTTTTTTTTTCTGGACTCCCAGTCTATTCTCTGCAAATCGTCTCCAGAAATCTCCAGAGGCATTTTTGATCCTGCAAGGCTTCAGGTTCAATTGGCAGGCTAGTAGATAAGAGTAGAGGCACTGCAGATTAGTATCCAGCCTTTGAATTCTTATCTGGTCCTTTTGAGTTGAATTCATCATCACTTTTCTAAAGGTTTTCGAGAGGCATCCATTGCATCAATCCCCAGTCCAAAATCAAGCAGTGTCAAGTCTTATTTTATATTCAACAAATGTGGAGAATTACTTGATTGTTGACATCCTGTTTGTAATTCTTGACACCTTCAATTCAGATTGGAACCATATGTTTTTTATGAATTCTACAAGCAACCTGGCTAAAATCGGAGGTGGGTGATTTATAGATGATGGATAGATTTGGAAACCTTTTTCTTTCTCCCCCACCTTTTTTTTTTCTCAATAAAATACAATATGGGGTTATTCTGCAAATGTTCTTGTTCACTTATCTTCATCATGATAAATTATTTCATACCTAATTACAAACAGACAGACTGAATTTGAATCACTGCATTCATTCAGAGCCGCTTGACACTGTGAATATACTGCCTTGTTTTATAAACCTTTTAACATTCGGCCCATAAATATGTCACAGCTAAGGAGTACTGCATCTTTAAGTATATTAAGTGCAGTCTTGTGTAACCAAACATAATAGGATTTTTAAATGAATTATAATTGAAGTACTTAACGAACAACTTTTTAAACTTTCAACATGTGTAAAGCCCTTTGAAACTGACCAATTCAAATTATATCAAGACAAACTTGGCAACATGGTCACAAAATTATTGTATCAGACGATGTCAAACACATGAGTAAAGGGAGGAATGTATGATTTTGGTTTTTTTTTTAAAAAAAATTAAATCACCTGTACATGGGATTTCAAAGAGGAAAAAACACAAGATGCAGTAAACATGAGTAGCCAATTCTGCCTAAATAAAGGTCACAGTGACATTGCTTCACCAACTTGAGAGCATAATATACATCTGCTTATGTTTCACATATAATCAAGAAGCTTCGATCTAGATAAATTATAGCCAGGATCCAAAGAACTACACCACCAGATTTGTATGACGAAGAGGTTTGGGACTTGTTATTCTCAAGCAGTGAGCCTTCATGGCAAACTACAGTGAAACAGATGGGAGTGTGAAAAACATTTTAATTTGGTGCCTGTTGCCTGTTGTTCAAAGAAGGAAAGTCAAGCAATCCCACAAGCAGCTCCTAAAGCAGCTCCTTAGATTAGGGCTTGTAATTTTTATGTGGTGCCGTATTAAGAGGCTGTATGTGTGGAAGGACAAGCAAGAGAAAAACACCGTACACAAAACATGGACTGGTGCAGCCCTGCTTGGAGAATTTATTCTGGAGCTGTGTCATTTCACATGTCTGTCTTGTGTGCCAGATCTACACCAAGCAGGATATAGCACTATGAAAGTGGTATGAAAGTGGTATATAAAAGGCAGGAGCCACACTACTGCTTTATAGTGGTATTGAAATGCACTGACAACTGTTGGGGCCCATTGACACATGCCATATCCTGCTTGGTGTGGCTCCTGCCTTTTATATACCGCTTTCATACCACTATATCCTGCTTGGTGTAGATCTGGCCAAAGTCAATCTGTTACAGCCTTCCCCCCACAATGTTTTGGACTTCAACTCCCAGAATTCTTTACTATTAGCTATGTTAGTTGATGGATTTTGAAGTCGAAAATATCTGGAGAACACCAGGTTGGGGAAGGCTGATTTGTAAGGTCCTCTCAAGACTGTGATTGGGGAATAGGGTGGCCACTAATGCATAGCCAAAAGAGAGGAAACGTGTCACCAATAGAAAGAACAAAAGATTGTGCAGATATGCAATTTTAGAAATACTTAGTATAATTAAATAGGAATACCATACATCTCACCAAAGTGTGGAAGACTATGACCAGATGCCTATTCAACATGTTATCCAGAAGCTATCTGTTGATGGGCAACTTCAAGGCCTCTGCTCTCTCACCTTACAGCTCTTTATCTTTACACAGGAAATGGACTGTACAGCCCTTAAAATAGAAGACACCATCTGGGAAGAGAGGGAGGATTTGCCCTAGCTCCCAGCAGTATAAGCAGACCAAAAAAGTAGGCTGCTACCACCTCTTACATCTACCTTGGCCTGAGATTCCCAAGGGATTCTCGGGCCCTACAGGGCACTTTTGAGGCTTAAGGAGGTATTTCAAAGCCTGAAATATTAAAACAGTAGCAATTAACCAAGCAGAAGGCTCTGGATTGAGTACAAAACTTACTTGGAAGGAAGCATACCCAAGTGTGGTGTAGTGGCTAGAATGTTGGACTGGGAATTGGGAGATCTAGTTTCTAGACCCCACTTGATCATGGAAACTCACTGGGTGACTTTGGCCCAGGCACAGACTCTCAGCCCAACCTACCTCACAGGGCTGTTGATGTGAGGATAAAATGGAGAGAAACAGGATTACATATGCCGCCTCGGGTTCCTTGGAGGAAAAAAAGTGGGATGTAAATATAATAAATAAATAATAAGTAAATACCCAATAGAGACAAGGATACCTGAGAGAGTGCCTTCTCCCTTACCAACCTGCCTGATCATTGAAGTCATTGGAAGGCATGCTCCTGGTGGTTCCACATGGACCTGTGGCCTGATTGGAATCCACCAGGAGAACAGCCTTTAATGTAGTGGCCCCTTCTCTGTGGAACTCCCTGCTCCTGGAGGTCAGGTAGGCACCAACACCAGGCTGCTTCTGACGCCTCCTGAAAACAACTCTGTTTCAAGAAGCCTTTCTCAACTGACTAGCCACTGTTTTTCTGGTTCCTTTGTTTTTAAATTGAACAATTTTAATTTGCTTTTTAAATCTTCTTTCTTTTACTGTTTATACTTATGTTCACCTCTCTGGAATCTGGGTTAGACAATTGAGCGGTATATAAATATTGCAAATAAAATAATAATAATAATAATAATAATAATAATATAAAGGAAAAGACATATCAGAACCGGAACAAACTTTGGAAATTACACTTCAAGCAAAAAATAACAAAAGTTACCTAAACCTGCCATTTATGCAACCTACGCAGGTGTCTTCCAGTAAGAAAGAGACCAATATGGGATCCAGAGAATCACAAGCCTGAAAACAAGATAAAACATGAAGCCAAAGCAATGGGTGCCTTCTGCCCTCTGTTTTTATGCTCAAGCCCATAACAATTCAAGGATGATCTTTATTAGCCAATCACAAGCTGATTGGAAGAGCGTCCCAAACCCCTAAGGGAGCAGGGGCAAAAGTTCCTGAGATCATTCAGTCCAATTAATGCAGCTGAGATCATTGAGTCCAATGAACTGTGTCTTACTCTGGCTTTGAAGGTAGAGACATCTTGAGGTAACAGACACACAGGTGGTGGCATCACTGCATGCCCCTTTAGCCTGGCCAAACAGTAAGAGCACAAAACGAAAATGGAGTTCTTGACATCTTCAAATAGAGGGCCATCCGCTGTAAAGTAGGACACATGGACAGCTTATTCGGGAACCTTCCCCAACCTGGACCCCTCCAGAGGGGTTGGACTATAACCCCCATCAGCAAAGCCAGCTCAGGCTGGCTGGGAACAATGGGAGTTGTAGTCCAACCCATATAGAGGGGGTGGTTGGGGAAGTCTGCCTTACAGGGGAAGTGAACATACTGTATTAGGATTTCTTCATTAGTGAGGTCATGTAAGAAAAGGTAGCTTGTCCTGCAAGTGCAATTGCATTCTGGGTAGGGTGACCAGATAAAATCCAGGTCAGGGCTCATGTAACTTTAATAGTTGGAGAGAAAAGGGAATTTCAGCCAGTGTCATTTGTATGCAATAAGTTCCTGGTGAAATTCCCTCTTCATCATAACAGTTAAAGTTGCAGGGGCCCTGCCTTCTTTTGTATGTGGTCACTCTAGTATAGTGCCTGCACCTTTAACTGTTGTGATGAAGAGGGAATTTCACCAGGAACTAATTGCATACAAATGACACTGGCTGAAATTCCCTTTTCTCTACAACTGTTAAAGTTACATGAGCCCTTACCTGGATTTTATCTGGTCAGCCTAATTCTGGGACTGTTGTTGATTTTGAATCAGCAGCAAACAACCCAGGAAATCTGTGAAGCCCATGTAGGGATGCATGAGAAATTCATTTCAGTTCATTTTTGCTCAGGATTCACCCAGTTTGCAGCTTCCAGACCAAACATGGACTTGGACACAATCTGCAGTTGAAGTGTGAACATTTCCGAGCTTGGAATGTGATTCACGCACACGCAAACCTGCTTGAAACAGCATGCGTACATTCGAATAATGTGCATGAAAACTATATTAGCGTATATATTTGAAACAGAAGTATCAAAGCATTTTTGTTTGTTTGTTGTGAACACTTTTACTGTGATTGCATATGCTTTTCTTGTTTTTCTCATGTTCGTGCTATTAGTGGTAGTGTTTGTAGTTTCCCCCCCGCTGTTTTTGTTATAACTGTAAAAAAGAAAAAGAAAAAGAAAGAAAGAAAGAAAGAAAAAGAAGAAGAAGAAGAAGAAGAAGAAGAAGAAGAAGAAGAAAGAAATAATTGTTTTAAAATGGGACAGGCAACTCTAGAATGCCATTGACACAACTCATCTTAATTTTTATTTAGGGGTAAAAAATATTATTCATGTATAAAAATGCAATCAAAGAAATGGAAGATCTGCCGAATATTTACAATGAGAACTTAAGAGTCTCCCTCCTGGGGACTCTCTTCTGTAAAGCACCATAGAATATTAATCCAATTAATGTTCTTTTTGCCTCACAATGGCCTATTTATAACCTGGGAATGAAACAACTAGACCAAGGACACATTCTGACTCAGTTCTGATTTCATTCCCTCCCCCCTATGAGCTTCTCAGTAGGTTTCTGGAATATATAAGATTTGTGTCAAAGGATGCATCTCTGGATGTGAGATTAGGGTCGTGCTGCCATGAGAGAAAAATCCAGGTCTGTTTTTGCCTTTATGGAGTTGTTGTGATACTAAATTCTTTTGTTCTGGGCAAGTCTTAAAGGAAACTGAGCTGGCTAGTAGTTGGTGCCTATTGGCCATGTGCTTTGCTCTTTCCATTACAGACCCAGAAGAAAGATCACACACTAAAAAGAGGCTTCAGGTTTGATCTGCCTGGATTCATGAACATTTGGTGAGTTTTGAATAGTCTTTGGCCCATTGCTATATTTTCCTTAACTGGCTTGGCGTCTTTCCTTGGGTCATATAAATATAATGTCCTGTTTGGTGCAGATAGCTACTTTTGCTCTGGAGGAGATGCAGCAGCCCTTCAATATTCCCTAATGAAACTCAAAGCCATGAGTTTCTGCATGCATATTTAGCATAAATAAATGAAAAAGCTGTTGATAGCTAACCTTGGTCAACATGTGGCCTTGGTCAAATCATTGCAGCTGATATCCGATCTAACAGTCTGTAGGACTACACTCAGAAACTTTTAGTTCTAAGCGTGGCTGCCTTGGGTGGTGAGCTTTCAGAAGGGAACAGTCTCTTTAGGTCCTTCTTCAACTGCCCCCCACATCCTGAGGCTTAGAGGACAGAAACAAGGCAGAGGGCTTTTTTTAGTGGCAAGCCCCGCCCAGCTCTGGAATGCTCTCACAAAGGAAGCTCACCTAGAACCCACAATACTATCTTTTCAGAGCCAGGTTAAGACTTCCCTGATGTTCCACACAGGCTACACCCTAAAGTAATCAATAAAATCTCAGCAGTGACATATTCTCAAGCATTGGACTGGCTCGGCTGTACCCATGCATGCTGGGAAAGGCTATAAAAGGCTTCCGTTCAGGTTTGTACATTGCATGAACAAGGTCTTCCTGGGTTTGAGATGTTTCTAATTCAAACCTTGGTTCCAGTTCTGACTTGGAGGCAAACTATGATTTATGCAATCCATTGTTTCCTGGCATGGATTCTACATCAAAACTGTGGTTTGCTCAAATGAGGAAGGGAGGGAAAGGGAGCGTACAAGGAGTGAGTTTGGATTTGTTCATCACATCCAAATCATAGTTTGGATGACACCACCACTTACCTGCTGGGACGTCCACTTCCCTCCAGTACTCCGATCTACTGAGAAACAGGCTTCACGGCCTAGTTCTCAGTAGAGCGCCGGGTGATGATGTCATCACCTGGTGTGCTACTGAGGGACAGGCTGCGAAGCGTGTTTCTCAGTAGATCGAAGCACCGGAGGGAAGCAGCTGCCCCGGCAGGTAAGGCGTGAGAGTGAGGGGGGAGGGACAGGGAGGGGGGAGTTAGGCCCCCACTCACCCATGCACCACCATGTTTTCCCCATAGACTTGCATTGGGGGAAAGCTTTCTTTCTCCCAATGCAAGTCTATGGGGAAAACACCAAAAATGGCGGCCGATCCGAAAATCGGATGTCCGATTTTTGGATCAGGATCAGGTCCGATCTGATCCGAGGGACCTTCGATTTTGTCCAAACTGATCCAGGACAATGTCGGAGGTCCCAATCCAGGTCCCAATCCAATCCGGGCATCCCTGCACATCCCTAATTGAAACACAGCAAATTCAGCATGGACACTAGCATGGAGAGCAAAGGAGTTTTTAAAATCTGGATTGAACCCTCTGCGCCTACTTTAGAATAAAATGTGGGAGGAGAGACATAAATACATATTTAAAGTAATGTCTATTTTGGTCATGAATGAATTAAGCTGATCTTGGCATTCTAAATTCAGTAGTTGGTCTACTGAAGGAACTAGTTGCTTTGCTAACAACCGACCTAGAAGTGATTAACAGATTGGCCACACTAATTGAGAGTAATGAGGCATAGACCCTCAGATTCCTTGCTCCACTGAAGGCATGTGGCACTCTGTCGGCCTCCCTCTCCATGGTGTCTTCCCAGCCTCCTGTTCCAACTATGCATTATGTGTGCCATTGCAGCAGATGGAAGGAAAGCCAAACTACATGTTATGCTAAACACAGCATCCTGGGGATGGCAGACTTCCTTTTCTCTTTCCCTGATGGGCACAGAGCCGTGTGGAAAGGGTACCAGCCAGGATGGGCACCCACACTACCCGTGGTCTTAGGACTTCCCGGGACCACCAGAAAAATTGAGATTTCCCAGGGGACCCTTATCCCTGGGAAAACCCATGCCCATCCTTCCTGCCCCTGGGAGTCCCTGTGCATCATCTGGACTCACAGGGAGCACCCAGGGGCAGTCCCGTTAAAAATGGCTGGTATAGAAACAGCCTGCGTCAAGAAAAGAAGACAGATTGACCATTCCTATTCTTATGTCTGGGGAAACTAAGCATGAAGTGGCAGGAGAGGTCAAGCAGATGAGCAGAGAACGAGTCTTCAGGGAAGACCACCACATGCCTATTTTTCACCCAGAGACTCATCCGTTTCTGCCCATGTCCAGTTTTACTGGCTTGTGGATCAGGCTGACGTTGTGTTTCCTGCTGTAATCCCAAGCTCTCCCTGGTTACACAAGGATTTCAGTCACAAAGAGTTAATGGAGGAGAAAATCAGAATGTATTGATTGTTTCTTATGCCTCAGGAAAGAAACATTTTTGCTGTGTTATTTTCTCTCTCCATAGATTAGATGTAAAATCAGAAACTGGGGAGGCTGCCAGGCAGATGTTTATAAGTTTGGAGGCCTTATCCCAGACCCTCCACATTCTTCAGTTTTCCTCGGAACTTGTAAGAAGGGAGGGAGGGAGGGAGGGCAGGAGGATCTCTTCTTTCCTCTACAACAGCCTCCCAAGACACTTCACCAGAAGCTGCCAAATTCCTCAGGGGTACTGTAATTTACAGAGAGACCTTGATTTTCTTAGATATTTGCAGATTCTCTAGCTATCTCAGCACTGCCTGTTTGTGGTTTGCCCACTCAGAATTTGGGAGAGTAATAACAACTTATGATTATATCCAGGGCTGGCCCTACCATTAGGCAGAGTTAGGCGACCATCTTAGGTGGCAGATGTTGGAGAGGAGGCTATTCCTCCTGAATACTCCTAGCCTCCTATTCCCCTCTGTTGGAGGACAGAACTGCATTTGCCATGAAGTCTGCCCTGCAACCCTAACTGGCTGGCTGCCCTCAGCTATGGCAGAGGATGCTAGCCAATCACAAGCATTGAACTGAGATTCAACTGGCAGTCCAGTCAGCTGCTGTACATGGAACGGAGGGCTCAGTGCAAAATGTCTTGACCCAGTCCTGTAATTTTTATCTTATATTTTATACCTACTGTATTTTGTGTTTTAAATAAGGTATTTGAATCCTGTTGAATGCAAGGAAATAAATATACATCAGGCTGCAACAAAAGGAGAGACGGGAAAAAGGACCACTCCACTGGCTCTGCTGAGAGACCGATCCATTTGGCCCTTCCCACTTTGGACAATGGATGCTAATTAATGGGCAATCAATAGAGTAGTTCACCTCAGCACTTTTGGAAGGTTGACACTGAGAATGTTTTCCTTTTCTTTGATCGGTAAGAAGCTGAAACTGATTTTCAAGGGAGAAGAAAAGAAATAGTTTGGCTGGAGAAGGGAAAATGGATGGTTACAAAGAATGTAAGGTTGTGTTGCTCCCTCACCTGAAGGCATTTAATACTGGGAAGGTTAATCAGAAGGTTAGTATCACTTTGGGAAAGGAATTCACAAAATATTCAGGTCATCATTCTTCTGTTTGATATATATGGTTTTGAATGTCTATTATCAAATATAGCACTACCACAACCAAAAACCGTTGTACATATACAAAAGTATTTACTCTGAGTATTGTAAAGAAGACATTTACAAGCATCTATATACACCAATATACAAATAACCTACACAAATGTTGCTTTTTCCCTTTGTGGGCTGCGAAGCTCTCCCTGAGTTCTCTTGAGGGATTGGTAGGGTGAGAAAAGGAGTGAAGTGTCTTACTGCTGCTGGCAGCAAGAATGCAGAGAAAGGTAAAGGTGCTTCTCCACTACTCTGTCAGTGGCATTTTTGTTCTTCAGCTGCACAATGCCAGAACAAGTGTAGGAAGCATTGCCCTCATCCTCATTTGGCATTCATGACAATGCCCCATAGGCATTCAGATTAAGCTATATGATCTCATAAAGTTAATTCCGAGTGAGGGCAGTACTTCCTGCCCTCATTCCATGGCTATGCAGTGCGCAGCTGAAGAAAGCAAACGGTGCTGTTCAACTGCTGGGAATAAATTGAGGAAACAGGACAGTTAAGAACAGGCAGTGAAGAAGGCATGGACAAGGTGAGCAAGAGGGGTCTTAATGAAACATTACACACACACACACACACACACACACGCGCACACACATCAACTGGTTGGCTGGAAAGATTAAATTATCTTACTTGAAGGGATTTATTTCTGCTTCCGAGAAGTTTACTTTGAAGCTGCTAGGAACAGATGAATGAGTCACTGATGGTATCATAAATGCATTGAAGGCATTTATATGCCGAGGTTACTTTTTGAAAATCATGATTTCAGCACTTGCAGAACTTTGTTGGTGGATGTTTTCAAAGAAGCAAGCAATTGGACATATGCTACAACCAAGGCACGGGTTTATATATACATGCAATCAAGAGGGCAAACCATGAAGCAGCAGAATGCCTCCCAGGCCCAGATGACAACGCCCATGTCTTTGGACAAGGTCCTTGGAGAATGGACCAATAGCCCCAGATATATGTGGACTGCCTTGGTCTCCCCAGTCAATTCTGCAGCTATTCAAGTACTCGAATCCAAAACAGATGCCCCAACAGTCTTTTCTAGAGACAAGCCATCGTTGGGCTTATAGCAGCTTCATAAAATTATAGCATTTGAGAGTTGGGGGGGGGAAGCTATGAAGTTATCTAATTTGACTCCTTCACTCACTGCAGGGTATGTGATGTAGGATGCAGTGCCAGGTTCAGGTTTTTGAGAGCCCCAGCTCTCAACATCAATGGAAACTGTCCTTCGGTGAATCTACCTTCTCATCACCATTGTTATCATCTGTTATCGCTCCTCGTCGCCTCTCTCCACTGTTGCTTGTTCAGTAGGCTGAGAGCCAGTAAGCATGTAGGCTGCTCCTTCTCACTGCCTCCAGGGCCATAGCAAGGGGAAGGAGAACAAGCAGATTGCAATGGTGAACAGGAAGAGCAAATCCAGGCAGCTCATGTCAAGGGGCCCCTGTTAGGACATGGGCTCTTGGCATGTGCCCAGCCATACCAATTCTTGAGGCCACACCTGATGGGATGTAACTACAGCTTTCCTGCCAATAGCCGTATAGCTTCTGCCACCATCTCCAGAGGCAGTCTGTTCCACTATCAAACAGCTCTTTCCATTAGGGAGGGATGTATGAGAAATTCGTTTCAGTTTGCTTTTGGTCAGAATTTACCCAGTTCTCACTGCCCAGATCGAACACAGGCCTGGAAGCAATCCGCGGTCGAAGCCTGTACGTTTCTGAGCTTGCAATGTGACTCATGCCCCCTCCAAATTTGTTTATTTGAAAAAAATGCATACTTTTGAAAAATGCACACAAATACGCTTCAATCAATGGGAGAAGAGTGCATTCATTTCAAAGATGCAGAAATTTATGCACACAGTTGGAAAAAATACACACAAAAAATTGCACAGATTATTTATTTATTTATTTATTACATTTGTATATTACCCCATAGCCGAAGCTCTCTGGGCAGTTTACATAAGATTAAAACATTTATAAGCAATATACAAAAATTTAAACTGCAAAATCATACAATATGCACATACATTTAAAATTACTATAATAACTTAAAAGCTATAAGCCTAAAAACAAAAACAGACCCAGGCTCATTGGATATTGCTAAATGCCTGAGAGAAAAGGAAAGTCTTGACCTGGCGCCAAAAAGATAACAATGTTGGCGCCAGGCGGGCCTCGGCGGGGTGATCATTCCACAGTCAGGGACAACCACAGAGAAAGCCCTCTCCCTTGTTGCCAACCTCCGAGCTTCCCTCAGAGTAGGCACTCGGAGGAGGACCTTAGATGTTCTCTTGGGAGAAGAAAAAAGAAAGAAAGCTCATAATCTGATACGGATTGGAGTTGGAACGAGCTTCGAGATGGAGTTCTGAGAAGCAGCAAGCTTGAGCTATATTGATTTGCACATCCCTAGAATCTTCTCCTGACGCTTAGGTTGTGTGAAGGTTGTGGGAATCTGTGCAGTGAAAAAAGCAAGGTGTACCGAGAACTGGCATGTTCCAGTATTTCTGCTCTCTGAGAGCCACAATACATTTCTGTGAACAGGGGCAGGGATGTGCGTGTTCAGGTCCAGCCTTTTGGGAAGTGTCACAGTGATTGCACTTCAGAAAAAAGAAAAGCCCAGTCTATTAAGATCACATTAAATGGCTCACAAATTTCTCATTTTAGCAAAAAAACGACAAGGTTTGCCGGCTGATTTATTATTCATATATGGAGAGATGCTTCCTTGAGAAGATCGTAAATACAATTTTGCCAGCCCAATCAGCCTCTCAGGTTTTCTGATGGAGCGATAAGCACAATAGAATTCGGCAGGATTAAGGGATGAAGTGGAAAATGAAAGCTGAGTTGTGTTTCTGTAAGTTGTCTTGCGTGAAGCAGCCATGGAGAGATAAGGGGTGCCGAATAATGTGTGAAAATATCTGCATAAACCCTTTTTCTAATAGAAAACCGGGACTCCATCAGACCTCTGCTTCTGGAACGGATGACTCAGAATCTCAGTGGCGGCGATGGCAGGGTAATCCCATTAAAAGGAATTCAACTTATATTTATCTGGTGTATACGGTCTCCGTGTACTGAGAAGAATGTCGAAGCCCTCTTCTGCTTAGAATGTTTATTTAGAGCTTCTTCTGGCTGGTTTGGCAACAGGGTTTAACAAATGTGAACCCTGACCTGCCGTTCACGTAACTAGCAATGTGCCTCAATGAGCACCAATATCTAATTTATTAATTACCTATTTGTTATGTCCGTATCCCAACTTTTCCCCAAAGAAAAGTTTGTTATATCCGTATCCTGCCTACATGTTTTAGCTTATTTTATCTGCGAGACAGGTGAAATTGAGACCAAGTGACTTGACCAAACTTACCCAGTGGGTTCCATGGCTGGGCGGGGATTTGATCTTGGGTCTCCCCAGTCTGTTACATGGTCTCCACTTTTTCCTGAGCAAAAAGACGTTCAAGGAGCAGAACTTAGTTTAGTTCCTTTAGGAAGGAGTGATTGATTACTAGATATTTAAGGATTTGGGTCGATCCTAATACAGGTATTGTACCATGGTGACTTTGCATGTTTTTTCTTCTTCTCATAGAGCAGTATGACTATCTTTTGTTTTTAAAGCCTTTCTGTAATATTTGAGTTTATTTACAAATATTCAAGCTGAGCATTGATGAAGTCACAGCTTAATGCCCCTACAGACAGATGTTCCACTCTCCTACATCAGATCTCTCCAAAAAGGCAGTCCCAAAGTGTCCTTTCCAGAGATCAAACTGACTCAGTCTGATTCAAGCTGCCATTTCTGTGTTCCTACACAAACACACTACACCTAGATGACATCATCCTTCACTGGGTGGGCGAGAGAGAGAGTTGTCTCAACTTCAGGGTCGGCCCTACCATTAGGCAGAGCAAAGCAGTCACCGCAGGTAGTGAATACTGCAGTGTAAGGGACAACAGCAGTAGCCCCACCAGCTGTTCCTCCTGCACCTCCCTGGCCTTCCTTGTCTGTTGGAAGACAGAGAGATATGCGTGCGCCTTGGCCCATCTGGTGCCACCTGAGCTAGTCTGCTGCCACCAGGAACAATGGAGGATTCAAGAGTTATCTGTAGTGTTGAAGTAAAATTCAACTGACTGTCCAGTTGGCTTTTGTATTTGGAGCAGGGACAGAGCATCCTCTTGTCCTTTGCATCAGGTTTGGGACAACCTGCCCAGTCCCATGGTTCCCTCCCCCCCCCCCCCCACCATTCAGGACACTCAAGAGCTTCAAGCTATTTCCTAGCCATGGTTGGCAATTAGCCAGCAATCTTCCTAACAAAAGGAAAGCATGACCAGACCTGGCTGGCAGGTTCGACAAGTCAGCAACTTTCATCAGTCCTTCCAACCCCATTCATTTTCTCCTGTCCAAACCCAGGCTTCCTCACTGCAATCAGTTAGCAAACGCATAACACACATACATCATATGTGTTTGTGTGTGTGATCAGGATGCATAATGACGTCAAAATATCAAAGCAGATCCAAGGAGCCACTGAACACAGGTAGGCTGCAATTTATAGGACTGGACATGTGTGTTCAATAGAATGACGTTACCAAGACTGAAAGTAAAAGACAGTGACCCTGTTCAGTCGATATGCTAAGCCACAGTTAGAGATGTTGCTAGCACCTGACTGGGTTCAGGAGTCCAGTGGACTGCCCCTGCATCCGACCCTTGAACCCAGTTGGACAATCCTGGCATGAGTGCCTGTGAGACCCCTAAAGTGCTCAGCAGCTGCCCGGCTTCTGACCAAGTGCACACTGGGTAAATCCTGATAAAAAAATGTACTGAAATGAATTTCTCATGCATCCCTACACAAAGGTAGGATTAACACTGCTATGGGGGTGCCACATTTTTACTTAGCTTTATCCTTGTGTCTTTAACAGTAACTTGTAGGCCCTTCCCTTCCTCAACTGTCACATGGCAACAGCCATTTCATCAACTCTATTATAAGAACTATTAGGTAACTTTAAGAATTGGTACCTGAGTCAGCTCGTGTTCCTCTTCTTTCCTCAAACTTTCCCCCCCCCCTTTTCTGTCATGTCTTTTAGATTGTAATCCTCTAGGCAGGGACCATCTTGCTTTTTTATCGGCTTTCTGTAAGCAGCTCTGGATGCCATTTTCACTGAAGAGTGAGTACAAATGTTTTAACCCAGTCAATCCATAATAATAAATGAGCCTGGCACTCAGAAGTTAAGAATCAGGTGAAACTTTTTCTTATACTGTGACAACGTAATTGAAAAAGCCTCAGGTCCATTTAAATGGCAGCAATATTATACTGTACATCATCAGAGGTAGTGCCAGTGATATAGAAGGACACTTCCCCATCTTACTGGGAATGGCTGCCCTGTGGGAATATCGAGGTGTTAAAGTCAGCTTAAACCTTTATGATCTCCCATCAAAGCACGGTTGACTTTGAACAGATGAGAGAAAGTTCCATCAACAAAACTAAACCTCTATCAAAAATAGCCACTCTCCCGGTGGATAGCTAAATGCCAAGAAATCGGCTCCCTGCCTGCAAAGGAGGAAGCTTTACTAGTCTCTTCCACATGAATGACATCGGCTCCCAGGAGTGATCAATGGAGACTGTACTTGTCATTGATCTCTCTGTGATTTACACTCAGCTGATCTGCTGTGTTTTGTGTTTGAGTGACAGTTGTTCATAGGAGACTTTGGTTTTACAGAACTGATAGCTCTTTTCACAAGCGCTAGTTTGCAAACATGATTGTAACCTGCTTCCTTGGTTTAGATTTTATTGCCAGACAGGGACAAAATGTCAATAGCTTTTTTTATTGTCAGTGGGATTTTGAGACTGCTGCCTTCCTCTGGGGTTCTGACACTTCCTTCTCATCCAACGCCACAGACAATTGACTGGGGTGAGTTTAAATTAGGAAGTTGAGCAATTCATTATTTTAATAATGACAGAATTGCTTTGGGCATATTGTTACGTGGCCAGTATTATTTATTAGTAATAAGTATTAAAGATGTCTGTTTCTCCTATCAAATATTATTTTGCCTGAGGCTCACAGCAGTTAAAAACAAAGACATTTACAAAATTAGGACCCTGCACTACATGATTCAGGATAAACTGCGGGTCGCATAATACAGGAAAAAGAATCTGTTACGAGGGGGGGAAAGGACTGTAAAGGACTATTAGTTTTAATGATGTTATTTAAAACTGGCAGGCCTAAGTTTAGGTCTCCTAGGCAATCTCTTCCATGGGTTTGTGGCCTTAAAAGGTTGCTAGATGCCAACTCCAATCATTTTCACTCTCCAATCATTCTCATGCTCACTGGCTAGGCTGACCATATGAAAAGGAGGTCAGGGCTCATGTAACTTTAATGGTTGCAGAGAAAAGGGAATTTCAGCCAGTGTCATTTGTATGCAATTAGTTCCTGGTGCAATTCCCTCTTCATCACAACAGTTAAAGTTGCAGGCACTATACTAGAGTGACCATATACAAAAGAAGGCAGGCCCCCTGCAACTTTAACTGTTGTGATGAAGAGGGAATTTCACCAGGAACTAATTGCATACAAATGACATTGGCTGAAATCCCCTTTTCTCTACAACTGTTAAAGTTACATGAGCCCTGTCCTCCTTTTCATATGGTCAGCCTATCACTGGCTATCCTTTCTTAACTAAGGCTGTAGTCCTAGTTACACTTATCTGGATGCCCATTGAACTCAATGGACCTCACCTCTGAGTAGGCATGTCTGGAATGCACTAGAAGGCTGTAATCATATGCACACTTTCCTAGGAGTAAGTCCCATTGATAATCGGTAGGGTTTCCTTCCAAATAAGCATGCATAGAATCAAGCTGCACAGCTGTAAAGCTCTGTACATGTATCTGGGCATAAGCCCTATTGAATTCAGTGAGACTTATTTCTGAGTAAACAGGACTGGGCTACATGGGAACATCAGTTAGAGCTGGAGTGTTATTTGTTCCACTTTTGAATCCTGAGGAGGCAGTTCCTGCACTGATGGAATGACATGTGAATCAGACCTACTTTGGCACTGATGCAGAGATAGGATGTGTAAAATCCGTTCCGTCCATGTTTTGCGGATTGTCAAGCACCTTTCACTGTGTCATCCACTCACCAATGGAATCAGTTTTTTCTTTAGTTTGCAAATTTGCACAAATCTGCATTTGTATAAAAACGTGCAACCCCCTCAAATGCACAACCCCACAATGCACAATTTCATGCTTTAGGCTATGAGTGAAATGCATATTTTCAGTCATTTTAAAATATTTTTTTTGCATATTTTTCTTTTACTGATGTGGTGCCAAATTCCAGAAAGTAAAGGAAATTGCCTGCAAGTCCATGCAATCTGCCTGGCTAGGGAAAAGCTGGGCCGCTGCAAAATTCATAAAAACCCGAATTCATTTGGTTCCACTGCAGATTTCTCTGAAGTCTCCATGTGGAGAACATGAAACAGTGCTGTGTACCTTTTAGTGCTGTGTACCTCACTTCCTTGTCTTAAAAAGAGAAAGAGACACACACTTCCTGGAGAGCATCTTGGAGCACATCACAGGGTGAATAACTTTCTGTGAGTACACTCTAAAATATCGGGGGAAAGGCAAGCACCTGCCCATGAGTCACACTTTTATTTCATCGATACAATTCTGAAGATTGCTCATATCAGTAAGGCTCAACCTTTTCTTTAACTACAGCCTACAACACAGGACCAACTTTTTGTTTTCATTATTTTTTAAAAAAACAATACATGGGCATTTTCTTGTAATGGAGGGATCTGGCACCTTTAATAGTTAATGAGGGAGTTTTGGTGAAGGGGCGAAGTTTTTTTAAATCCCAAGAGGTTGGTTTTCCTTTGTGTCTGGTCATCCTCTCTATCTTTGTTTTTAGTGTTAAAAAATCCCAAACAAACAGAAAAGATAGTAGTGGTGATGCAACTGCAGCAGCACACCTTAGGATGGCCCTCAGGTGAAAACTCATACTTTACACCACGAGTGGACAACTTATGCCACTCCAGATGTTTTGGCCTACAACTCCCACCAGTCCTAACCAGCACAGCCAATGTTGAGGGATCAGGGGAGATGTAGCCCAAAATATCAAGAGGACCACAAGATGCCCACCCTTGCTTTACATTATCAAGTGTATCTACTGCTGTTGTTTTGTCTTTGCACAGACATTCGGACGACACATTAAGCAACTGGGGGGGGGGGAACAATCGTCAGTTGTATTGACTATCTTGTCATCCGAATGCTGCCATAGTCAACTCAGTGCTGATCCTAATCCACACCACAGTTGATTATTTATTACCATGTTGTGTGGTGAGTAACCCCTAGATGAACAACTGTAAAGTTGATTATTACCCCACCATTGACTATCGTGTTGTCCGAATTCAGCCATTGTCATTGTATCCCTGGCTGTTAGTACCTACTCTCATAGAAGCATAGAATCATAGAATAGTAGCGTTGGAAGGGGCCTATAAGGCCATCAAGTCCAACCCTCTGCTCAAATGCATACTTATATAAATTATTATACTTATATTTATGTATAATTACATGTATATCCCACCTCCCTGCCCCCTCATGCAAGGAATCTAAGACAGCTTACATGGTCCTCCTCTCCATTTTATCCTCACAACAACCCTGTGAGTTAGGTTAGGCTGAGAGTCAGTGAGTGGGCCAAAGTCACCCAGTGGGTTTCATGGCTGAGTGGCATCTAGAACCCAGATCTCCTGAGTCCCAGTTGAACACTCTAACCACTACATAACACTGCCGTGCTAAATACAACTGTTAGCTGCTCCCTCTCATTCCATGCTATTCATTTTTTTTTAATGTACCCTGCCCTTCTAGTGCGTATACACTACCCAGGATGGCTAACAACATTTAAAATTAACCAAAAATACAATAAATTCTTAACGAACAATCAAAACACAATATAATAATAATAATAATAAGAAGAAACACATGCAGAAAATAAAACAGATCTAGAAACTTATCAGATAGAAAAAAGGCTTGTCTAAACATCAGGCGAGGTGGCATCTACATCCCAAAGTAGACAAAGTGGCATAGCTCCACTTTCATCAGCAAACTCCATCAACAGATCTTTAAACTGATAAACTGCAGGCTGGACCAACACAATGTAGCTATGGTTGTACATCTCTGCTTCGTCTCCTTGCCTAGCTCATACCCAGATTCATGGTTGAATTGGGGTGAGGGGCTGTGTAATAGCAAGATCTCCCTGGAAAGTTGCAATCCTATGGAATTCATTGAACACACGAGCTCTGTTCAGGTGTTCTTCTTACTGTGTTCAATCAAGGCATGAGAACAGGTGGTGCTCCAGCCCTGCCTCTCTCCATTGTTGCATCCGTCATCCTCAACCCATAGTGGGTGACTATCTGAAGAGGAGAGCCTCCTGTAAGTGTGGAGGCTTTCTGCATAACTAAGAACCCTGGAAAATCAGTGTTGTTCATTGTGTGGAGAGCCTCCATGGATACAGGAGACTGTTTTCTTCAGGCAGGCAGTCGCATGGGGTACAGGGTGACAGACGGAGACTCTTCTGTGGAGGGTACAGGTCTAGAGCACACACTGATTGAACATGGTAAGAACATAAGAAGAGCTATGCTGGATCAGAACGAGGGTCCATCCAGTTCAGCATTCTGTTCATACAGTGGCCAATCAGCTGTTGACCAGGAACACACAAGCAGGACATGGGTGCAACAGCATCCTACCACCCATGTTCCCCAGCAACTGGTTTGCATAGGTTTACTGCTTCTGCTACTGGAGGTAGCACATAGCCATCAGAACGAGTAGCCATTCATAGCCTTTTCCTCCAAAAAGAATGCCTGAACAGTGTTATGGGCAAGCATGCAGGTTTGCAGAGCTGCAATCCTGAGCAAATTCACCAGGAAGCAACTTTCATAGACCTAATCTCTGAGTAACTATGCATAGGGTCATACTGAGTTGGGCATAAGACCCATTGAAAAGTCAGGGTACCCAGGATTGCATCATATGTGGCAATATATTTGAAAAGGCTATTAGAAATGCTTTAGGCTGAAATCCTACACTCACTTACCTGGGAGAAAGCCCCATTGAATTCAGTGGGACTTCTGAGTAGACATGTATGGAACTGCATTGTTAACAACTTAGAAAAACAATTAAAGGTAAATAAGCTCAAGATACATATCGGAATTCAATCAGAAGTCTATATTTAACAAAGGAAGGCATTTCGTATGCTTTATTCTTTCTTGATCCAGTGGGAACAGGCATAATTCCATTGCACTTAAACTACAAGGAAAGGCCATTGCCTTTTAAGCATTTTTTTAAAAAATGTGACATTCTAGTTTGATTGACTTTTACATTTCATACAATCAGTTTCATCTTTTCAGCAAATAAAGATATATATATATATATATATATATATATTCACTGCCCAATTCATTTTCAGGAAAGTGGGCATAACACTTGCAATTTGCATTGTAATTACTTATGAAAAAAAATCTAATTCATTTTGTTACCATAACTCATTTGTCAGACATAATTAAAATGACCTCAGGTAGGAGGTTAAAGCAGCTCAGTCAATTTTAACAGAATGAAATCAAAACTTTTTCAGAATAGAAACTACTTAATAAAGTCTAGTTTGCGGGCAACACGTATCTATTATTGCTGTTTTGTCATAAATAAGGAGAGAGAATGACGT
This sequence comes from Anniella stebbinsi, assembly GCA_029215795.1. NCBI lineage: Eukaryota > Metazoa > Chordata > Lepidosauria > Squamata > Anniellidae > Anniella > Anniella stebbinsi. The sequence continues at coordinate 344,608,226 of JARDYH010000001.1, read as the reverse complement.
TGAATGCTTTTGACCTGCAATGAATATGAGAATAAGAATAATAAAGGAAAGCACACAATGAACCATTATCTTGGCTATAAACTCATCCGGATTGTAATTGCATTACAATTGCGCCAAGGATGAATTGGGCTCAGTGGCTGTGATTCTAGGAAAGAAGGATGAGAGCACGCAAGGAACTTTTTGTTATCTTTTTCCCGAACAGCAGCCTCTGTTCGCTCAGTTCCCCTTGGTCTTTTAAAAACTTCGCTGTAACGATCGATGAATCTGTCAATTGTGGGTTCTCTCAGTTTCTCATTTTTCCGGTCTTATGTACAGTTTGCCCCAAAGGTTGGGAATTTTAAAATAAAGTTTGCATGAAAATTCCTGCACGTTTCCCTGTGCATTTCTCTTAATTCATGTATTTTTCTATGCAATTTGGCATGACAACTACCTTTCCGGCAAGCAATTTTCATAATAAAATGCATGACTGAATGTCCCCCCCCCCACTAATATATGTGTGTGTGCGTGCATGCGTGCATGCGTGCGTGCATGCGTGCGTGCATTTCCCTAACATACACATTTTTGTATGTATTTTTAAATTGGAGAACTCCATTGCAAAATTAGGAGAAGTGCAGAAGGCTAACTGTTGCAGGAATTCACCGTCAACTTGAGGAGGAAATGAAGATGGTCGTTGCTCTCCCCTCTCACATGTTCATGCAACCTTAAATCAGAACACCTGATTAGGGTTTAGAATATGATAGACTGTTTGGAAGTGGCTTGCATAGATCACAGTTATATCAGGGGTGGGTAACTTTGTCGCCTTCCAGATGAAAAGGGCAAATTCCATGTTAGGCATATTTAAGAAAGGAATTGAGAATAAAACTGCCAATAACATACTGTCCTTATACAAATCTTGTTCAACTTGGAGAAAAGGCAAGTAAGGGAAGACATGATAGAGATGTACAAAATTATGCATGGTGTAGAGGAAATGGAAAGGGAGATGTTTTTCTCCCTCTTTCATAACGCTAGAACCCAGGGTTCAGAATGGGCGAAATCATGGAGCGCTTGCTCAGCCAGTGCTCGCTCCCACATGCCAGGCCTCGCTAGCCTCTGCTGAGCCTTGTGAGGCCATGGCAAGCACTCAGCAGCCACCCACATGCTTTGCCACAATTGCGCATTTCCTCCTTCAATGCTAATGTTGGCTGCCATTGGCATGAAAGGGGGAAATGCGCAATTTCCACAGCCTCCAGAAATTGTGTATTTCACCTTTTTGCGCCAATGGTGGGTGCCATTAATGGGGAGGGAGAAGTTCGCAATTTTAGCGGCAGCTGTGGGTGGCTGCCGAGCGCTTGCTGAGGCCTTGCGAGCACTCAGCAGTGGCCTGTGCTCGCTGCTGGGGTGCCTGACTGGGTCCGCAAGGGTCAGATGTGTGTGTGTGTGTGGGGGGGAGGTGGTCCACTGCCCTCATGGACCCAGTTGGATGCTCGTGACAACCCTACCAGGGGCATTTCATGAAATACGTTTGGAAACCTGAGAAAGGATCCTTACCTGGAGAGTTAATAAAACAGCTTTTAAAACTCTTCCAAGCACTGCAGTGAGAAATTATTTGCCCTAATTTTCAAGTTCACATGTAAAGAAACCATGTTCAAATATTGATTCAAATCCCCTGGAACGTGGCAGCAATTCCCCCATTTTTCTGGGCCTATTTGCATGGCAGATGGGCATCCAGAAAAAAAAAAAACCACCTGAAGTGCTCCAACTATGTTGAGTTCGCACCTGGAGTGCAATGTGAATATAAAAATGTATCGCTAAAAAAGAAGCCTCCATAGGCGAGGGTTTCTCCCCCCCACTCTCTGTGTCTCCGAAAGTGATTTGTTCTGAAGCTACTTGCTCTCCGGCAGCATTCCTCCAAGCTCACAGTGGGTGTTTCATCTTAACAGCACCGCTCTCCTTTTTATTTTCCTCCCTCGCCATACTTGCATTTTGCTTTGTCATCACTTTGGTGTCATTCATTAGCATGAACATGCTCTCAACTGGCACATTAGTGCCTGGAAAAGAAATGCCATCCTGAATGCAGAAAGCTTTCTCTGACAGGTTGAGGGGGGAAAAAAACCCAGGAAGAAACAAGGATTCATCTCTCCCCCAGTTTCAGCTCCTTCTCAATGGGGGAGAAAAATCCCACCATCTCTCTTGAAGGAATGATCTTCTCCCCGCTCCCCCACTTCCAGCCAGATCAGTCAATCTTGCAATTTAATTTTGCCACTTATTAGATCGTCTGAATCTCTATGCATCATTTATATCCCTTTCCCCAGCAATTAAAACCATCCTGGTTTCTCCGCTTCTCGGATTGAATTCTCTGATAAAGCGGCATTTTGTGGAATGCAGCAGCCTCTTAAAAGATTTCTGTGCAGGGACACAGTTAAAATTCACAGACAATCTCCCTTCCTGACATGCACTGAGAGACTATTTGGTGTCAGCCCTATTAACACTGTAATGGGGGCAAAGATTCAGATGCCCCTGTGTGAAAGGGTGATCCTTTTTCTGAACCCAAAATCTTTATTCAGTCAGTTGGATCAAGTTAGTCACACTTAGAGCCTTTCTCATTCTTTTTATTTCTGTGTGAATTTAAAACATTTTTTTCTTATTTTATGTGCTTTTAATCAGTTTTGTATTTTATGTTTAATGCTGTTCCCCGCCTCGATCCGTTGGGAGAGGTGGGTAATAAATAAATTATTATTATTATTATTATTAGTTCCTTCAGAAAAATGGATTCCAGGGCAGTTTTACAAGATGATACACAATTACAAATACACACATCTACATGAATATGTATATGGACAACATGGCTACCTTTGCTTTTCGTGAGAAATGGAGAATATCAAATTTAACTGTAGGGCCCCACACTGGAGGATGAGGATTTTATACTACCATAGCCTGGGATTTTAGTTTCTGAGAATTCATCCCTTTCAACCACTAGATAATACTACCCAAACTTGGCTTCAGCTGACTCTTTTTTTAAACAACAACAACAATCTTAGAACAGCATTGAAAATGGTCTCCTGCTTTGTTAATATGAAGACTCCCTAATATCTTTCTGTGGTCCACTGGTAAAAGGAACTGATGGAAACCTGATGGAAAACACTTTTGAGAACAGCTGGATTTTATATTTTAAACAATGGGGTTTCTAACATTCCCCCTTTTCTTGCAACTAGCAGCTATATGGGCAGCTGCAGGTCCAGCTAGCAACCATCACATGACTATGAGAGCCTAATTTGAATGTCTGCAGACCCTATTTCCCCCATTGAATCTTGGGACTGTGAACATGCAGACACAGATTTCAACAACTAGCCAGATGTTCCCCCCTCCTGTATTCCCCTCCCTTTTTATAACATCTTCCCTGATGAAAAGATCTGGAGATTGTGAAAGCTCACACATTGGTTGGTGATCTATTTGTTCACCCAATAAAGGTATCATGCTAATTCATTAAACAAAAAACCTACGGTTTACAAAAACAATGTTAAGGCTGTACAGATTCCAATCAAGCACCAAAAAGCAGGGAAATTGGGAGTTAAGGCTCACAAGCCTGAACGCCACATCCTCCCTAAGGAGGCAGAAAGTGCAAGTGAAATTCTCATTCTCCCAAAGCAGATAAACCATGAGGACAGGGTGGAGAATATGATATGCAGAGGTGACTGTGGGGTTGTGGAAAACTGATCACGAACAACTTAGGGCCACCTACTTCTCTTTTTTTGTTTAGAGCAGCCCTTCCCCAACCTGGAGCCCTCCAAAGGTGTTGGACTACAACTCCCATCATTGCAAGTCAGTATGTCCCATGTTCAGGAATGCTGGGACTTGTTATCTCAAAAATCTAGATATGCAATTTGATCTGCAGAGGTGACTGTGGGGTTGTGGAAAATGATGATGAACAACTTAGGACCAGCTACTTCTCATTTCTTAGAGCATCTCCTTATGTTGAGAGTTGCAACCCAACACATCTGACAGGCACCAGGTTGGGGAATGTTGTTCAAGAACAAGGGAAGGCAGAAAGTAGATCTCCAGATGTTTTGGAATTCTACTTGTAAAAGCCCCTATCAGCATGGGCAGTTATCAGGAATGCCGCGAGTTGATGTCCAAATCATCAGGATAGATCTATTTTCTGCCCACATCTGTACTAAAGTATGATGTTTTCCAGCATTATTTATTTATTTATTCACACCCTAGGTGTGAATAATTTCTAGAGCCTTATTAAGAAATCCAGTGGTGGGGTCTTCTTCCTCCTTGACTGTAGTTGATGGAAAGCTTTTCATTTTTTAAAAATTCCCTTCGGTTGACTTTTAAGGACTATTTTAACCTCTCATTCAAGTCAATAAGGCGGCCATCTTCCCTCATAACGCGACACGTTCTTCCCCCTCCCTCCTGCATTAGAATGTGGGGTGGGTGAGTGAAATGGCTGCTGCCTCTAGCACAGACCTTTTGAGTGAAGAAGAAGAAGAAGAGTTTCTCTTTTCTCTTCTGGAACATGCATTCCTTTGGCTCTGAGAGTATTTTGGGCTATCTTCATAAGGCCAGTTTGCTCTTTTACTCCCTGGTGAAGCAGGGTGTGGTTCCTCTGGATCCATGGTAACTTGATCTTCAGATCTCTCCTGGGAATAGGTAGCTATACCTTTCTTTTAATTTCCCCCACCCCACTCACACACAGTGCTCCTTCCCTCTTTTCTAAGAGTTTGGTCCATACTGCTATAAGTTGAAAGCTTCAAACACTTCATTTAATTAGTTTGGGCCGGTGTTAAGTTTTAAGTACAATGTTGAAACCTTTCAAAGTGCTTCTGGGTCTACAACGCTGGTTTCGGCCTAGTCACCCTGTATTTCTAATAAGGTTTAGAAACAGTTGAGCTGTCGTTTATTTTGCATAGTGTACACACATGGATTTTCTTTCTAATCCTTGCAGTCTACACTGGCTCCCTCCTTGATGTGTTTTTGGAGGCAGACAACCCCTTTTTTGTTCCAGCAGGCCTTTGGCAAATCATCTGGACCTCTGTCTATACCTTTGACTTTTAAATTGTTATGTATTTAAAATGTTTAAAATGCTTTAATACTGAAAAGTATTTAATTATATTTTTAACTTTTGTATATTTAGGCTGACCATATGAAACGGAGGACAGGGCTCTTGTAACTTTAACAGTTGTAGAGAAAAGGGAATTTCAGCCAGTGTCATTTGTATGCAATTAGTCCCTGGTGAAATTCCCTCTTCATCACAACAGTTAAAGGTGCAGGCACTATACTAGAGTGACCATATACAAAAGAAGGCAGGGCCCCTGCAACTTTAACTGTTGTGATGAAGAGGGAATTGCACCAGGAACTAATTGCATACAAATGACACTGGCTGAAATCTCCTTTTCTCTACAACTGTTAAAGTTACATGAGCCCTGTCCTCCTTTTCATATGGTCAGCCTAGTATATTCCTATTTATAGGTTTTAGCTGTATATGTTTTAGTTTTGTAAGGCTGCCCTGAGGCCCAGCATTGGGCAAAAGGCAGGATACTACTTCTACTACTACTACTACTACTAGTAATGTTTCAGATTTCACTTCTGCATCTGATGTTCTTTTGCATTTACTTTTCTTTATAAACCATTCATATCTTAAGACTTCTTGTGTGGCATGTTTTCATTGGTTTAACAAGTTAAAAGGGGTATTCACTGTTTTCATGCTTATGTTATAAAATCTATTTTCAACAGGCCTAGTAACTTCAAGAGTAACAGAGTTGGGGAAAATCCTCAATCTCTTTGCTATCAGAGGCACTGAGTAAGGGACCCCTGGAGATAATTTAGACTGACCCCAACCACAAAACACTATTCCCCCTTCTGAAGAGATCTGGACCACAGACTGCTAAAGACAAACAAAGTAGCAAGCCATAATAACAGTTCTCATGTGGCCATTTGCCTTATGAGGCAGGTGCTCTGCGGGCTACCAAATGGAGGGACTAACAGGCCATACGGTTGCCTGGCTGGGTCTGCCAGAAATCCAGCCTCAACACTCCTGGAAGGTCCATGTTCTATAGCACCTGCTGTCAGATGAACATGAGGGAATCCCACCCTCCACCCCTGGGCTTAATTTACTGGCTTCCCCTGGCTGGACCTTGCAGGAAACTATAGGGACAGACAGAGCAGGAATTCATAGCACACATAGAATGCTGAGACTGTCAAATCTAAAAGCAAGTGTGTTGCTTTTCAAGAACCAAGGAAATTCAATGGGTCTTACTTTTGAGTAAATATCTAAGGATGGATATGCAGCCTGTGCAAGAACTGAGTAGGGTGACCATATTTGGGAAACCAAAAAAGAGGACCCCTAGTGGGGGGGCAGGAAAATGGCTTTCTGGGGCCACCTTAAAGTCCCCAATTGGAGCGGAGGAGGGGAAAGCATGTCATTCTCACCCCACCCCACCACTCCAATCAGGCCCTTTTCTATAATGCCTGGGAATGACACGTTTCTCCCTTTTAAGGCCTTGATTGGAGCAGTGGGAGAGAATGACACACCTCCAGAAAGCACGTCATTCCCCCCTGCCACGCTAATGGTGGCCTTAAAAGGGAAAGTGTGTAATTCCAGGTCATTATAGACTATTGCATAAAGTCCCCCCTGACACTGAGGATAGAACAAAAACCAGGAGAAATCTGGAGAAATCCTGACAGTTTTTTATTATTTATTATTGAATTTATATCCCACCTTTTTTCTGCCAAGAAACCCAAGGCAGCATACATAATCCTCCTCCTTTCCATTTTATCCTCACAATAGCAACCCTGTGAGATGGGTTAGGCTGAGAGTCTGCAACTGGCCCAAAGTCATCCAATGAGTTTCCATGGCTAAGTGGGGAGTAGAACCCAGATCTCCCAGCTCCCAGTCTGACACTTTAGCCACTAGGCCACACTCTAGTGGTCACCCTAGAATTGAGCCATGCCAAGTTGGAAGCAGATCGGTTCGTGCCTTGATTTTTAGGATATTTTTTAAAAAAGTTTGACTTCAATTGTTTTTCTAAAATTCAAGGCATGAACCAATCTGCTTTCAACTTGGCATGGCTAAAGCCTTACTTAAGAGGTACCATGGTGCCAAGTTTCATCTCTTCATCTTTACTTTCTTTTTTTTAATGTACTGCTCAAGGCCCTAGACCCTGAAGTTTTAAAAAATCCTAAAACTCAAGGCATAAACAGATCTGCTTCCAACTTGGCATGGCTCAATCCCTACTTAAGAGCTACCATGCTGGCAAATTTCATCCCTTTATCTTTAAAAATGATGGAATTGTAAGCATTTTAGTTAATTTAAAAAATTAAATTGAAGTTTTAAACATTTCTAAAAATCAAGGGATGAACGGATCTGCTTCCAACTTGGCATGGCTAAATCCCTACTTCAGAGCTACCATGGTGCCAAGTTTCATCTCTTTATCTTTAATTTCATTTTTTAAACTTGTACTGCTCAAGGTCCTGGACCCCAAAGAGATTTCTGTTTGAACTTTAAAAAATTCCTAAAAATCAAGGCATGAACGGATCTGCTTCATACTTGGCATAGCTATATCCCTACTTAAGAGCTACCATGATGCCAGGTTTCATCTCTTTATCTTTAAAAATGAGGGAGATGCAAGCATTTTGGTTGATTTATTAATGTTAAAAGTGAGTTCAACACATAATACTAGCTTTGATTTTATATTGGATGTCAAGATGGTATAACATTCTGGCTGCCAATTAGTTTCCGGGCGAAGTATAAAGTGTTGGTCATTACCTTTAAAGCCCTACATGGTTTGGGTCCAGGTTACCTGCGGGATCGCCTTCTCCCGTACAATCCGCCCCGCACGCTCAGGTCCTCTGGGAAGAACTTACTGCGGTCGGCCAAGACTAGGCTGACAACTGTTACCCAGAGGACCTTCTCTTCTGCCGCTCCCAGACTGTGGAATGACCTCCCGGAGGAGACTCGTCAACTTAACAGTCTTTTAGAATTTAAGAAAGCTATAAAGACTGTTCTCTTCCAGCAGGCATATCCAGTGTAATTTTTGGATTGTTTTTAGGATGTTTTAGGATGTTTTAATGCAGTTTTAATAATATTTGTCATGTTTTAATTAGTTTTATGTATTTTATCATGTTGTTGTTCCCCGCCTCGATCTAGACGGAGAGGCGGGTAAGAAATAAATCGTTATTATTATTATTATTATTATTATTGGTTGTCAACTGTATAATATCCAGTCATCCGTTACACAAAGCCATGAAATTCATTAAACAAAAAACCTACATCACACCAGCGATTTAGTGCACTCTCGCCATATCTGGTGTGCAGATTTGCAGCATGGTATGCACATGATGCTGTCCCTGTCCTGCTGACACCCCGCCTCTTCCCCAGCCTTTCCTAGAATGCCAAAAGTCTGGATTATTTTCCCTAAGCACGTTTAACGCATCCTAAGCCTCCGTGTAGTTTTAAAGGAACTGGGGGCTTGAACGGATTGCATCAGATCCTGGCAGGGAAAAGCAATCTCTCCCAGCAGCTGTCTCCAAGCCTCAATATAAAACCTAAACCTTGCATCCCAGGCTCGAAAGCATTTTTTTTTAATCATACAATGTCTGAATCTCTTCAGAGACAGGATTGTACTCTCTTGACGCCCCCAAAGAGCCAGACTAAAGGGTTGTTCCATTTTTGCCCGGGGGGAAAGGTGATCTGGTTGAAGTACTAATCTGCCAGGACCTGACTGAAGGAGGAAAGAGAAGGGGAGGGGTGGAGTGGAGTGGTGCCGAAGAGCTAACGAGCCAAGGAGCAAAGGCACGAAAGACCAGCTATTCAGGTGAAAGGAATCATAAGCTTGATGCGTTTTTGCCTCAGATGAGGCAAAACGTGGAGGCAAACCAGGGGGAGGGGGAGGTGTGATGGAGGTCATAGACTCTGTTTTTTGTTTTCATTTTTTAAAATCTTTTTGATCTCATTATGAGAACCAAATTAATTTCTTCCCTCATCCCTGCTCTAAGCACTTGGAATTGGACAATGAAGGAAGAAAATGAGATCTAGGAAAAGCTTTAAATTGGGGTTGGTTGAAATGGCTTCACTTCATCTCTGTTAGCCCTTTGCTATACACATTCAAGGGAGGTGTGACGATACCCCACATTTCTATCCCCTTAGGTATGTCTGATTTAGTATGTCTGGAGAGTGCGGAATGTTGGACTGAGTGGGTGTGGCTGATGATGATGGGAAAGGGATGGGGAGGAGTATATATATATATATATATATATTCATTAAACAAAAAAACCTACGGTTTACAAAAACAATGTTAAGGCTCTACAAATTCCAACCAAGCACCAAAAAGCAGGGAAATTGGGAGTTAAGGCTCACAAGCCTTAATGCCACATCCTCCCTAAGGAGGCAGAAAGTGCAAGTGAAATTCTCATTCTCCCAAAGCAGACAGGACAGGGTGGAGAATATGATATGCAGAGGTGACTGTGGGGTTGTGGAAAACTGATGACGAACAACTTAGGGCCACCTACTTCTCTTTTTTTGTTTAGAGCAGCCCTTCCCCAACCTGGTGCCCTCCAAAGGTGTTGGACTACAACTCCCATCATTGCAAGTCAGTATGTCCCATGGTCAGGAATGCTGGGACTTGACATCTCAAACACCTGGAGGGCAGCAGGATGGGGAATGCTGTTCCATACCCTTACCAACAACCCTTTAGTCTGGCTCTTTGGGGGCATCAAGAGAGTACAATCCTGTCTCTGAAGAGATTCAGGCGTTGTATGATTTAAAAAAAATACTTTCGAACCTGGGATGCAAGGTTTAGGTTTTATATTGAGGCTTGGAGCCAGCTGCTGGGAGAGATTGCTTTTCCCTGCCAGGATCTGATGCAATCTGTTCAAGCCCCCAGTTCCTTTAAAACTACACGGAGGCTTAGGATGCGTTAAATGTGCTTAGGGAAAATAATCCAGACTTTTAGCATTCTAGGAAAGGCTGGGGAAGAGGCGGGGTGTCAGCAGGACAGGGACAGCATCATGTGCATACCATGCTGCAAATCTGCACACCAGATATGGCGAGAGTGCACTAAATCGCTGGTGTGATGGAGCTCTGTAACAATACTGGACAAAAGATGCAATTAACAAATACAGCAGCCCCTAAAACCTGGAGAGACTAACTGGGGAGGCAAGCAAAGCGAAGGAAACCAAGGCCAGATCTACACCAAGCAAGATATAGCACTATGAAAGCGGTATGAAAGTGGTATATAAAAGGCAGGAACCACACAACTTTTTTTGTTTGAATACATCTTTATTTCATTTTCATAACTTACATCATTCATCCATCCTTTTAACATCATTAACTATTATTTACACCCTTCCCTCCCTCTTCCCCCCTTTTGTTGTTTAGAGCCACACTACTGCTCTATAGCGGTGCTGAAGTGCACTGACAACTGTTGGGGTTCACTGACACATACCATATACCATTTTCATACCGCTACATATATATATTGCTATATATCTACACTACTTGGCATAGATCTGGCCCAAATTGTACAATACAGAGAAAGGCAATAAGGATGAGCAGGGGACTGGAAACTGAGTCCTATGAGGAAAGATTGAAGGAACTAGGTATGTTGAGCCTTGAGAAGAGAAGACTGAGGGGGATATAATAGTACTTTTCCAGTGCCAAAAGGATTACCATAAAGGAGAAGAGAGCACCCTATTTTCTATTCATTTTTTATTTTTATTTTTATTTTTATTTATTTATTATTTACTACATTTATATACCGCTCCCCATTCAGAATTTTTGAGCGGTGGACAAATAAAATAAGAATAAAAACAGAATAAAAACAAATTAAAAGTACATTTTTAAAAGCAACAAAGTGCAAAACATACCATGGCTGGTCATTAAGGGAAGGCTTCCTGGAACAACAATGTTTTCAGGAGGTGCTGGAAGGAATACAAAGTTGGCGCTTACATGACCTCCAGAGGCAGGGCCACCACACTGAAGGCTCTGCCCCAGATGGACTCCAGTCGGACAATAGATCTATGTGGAACCACCAGGGGCACAAAATAATGCACTTAAGTTACAGGAAAGCAGATTTCAGTTCAACATCAGGAAAAACTTTCTAATTGTAAGAGCTTTTAAACTTTGGAACCAGCTGCCTAGGGAAGTGGTGGGCTCTCCATCACTGCGGTATTCAAGCAAAGACTGAACAGCCATCTGTCAGGGATGCTTTAAAGTTTAAACTGGATTCCTGCACTGAGCAGGGGGTTGGACTCGAAGACCAAAAGGGCTGCTTTCAACTCTATGATTCTGCAAATTCATCCACCCAAGTTTAATTACCTACAGGCTGAAGAAACAGGGCAGACTTTGCCCAGTGCCTAAAGCAGCCTCCCCAGCCTGATTTAAATATTTATTTATTACACCTATATACTGCCCCATAGCCAAAGCTCTCCAGGCAGTTTTCAAAGATTAAAAGACTGAACATTAAAAATCAATATATAAAATTTAAAAAAACATTTTTTTTTTAAAAGCTAACATTTAAAACAATTTAAAACTCCCAGCCAGGCCAAAAATTCAGTTAAAAACTCAACATAGGCTGTTAAATGCCTGAGAGAAAAGGAAAGTCTTGACTTGGCGCTGAAAAGATAACAATCAGGGTTCCATAATTGGGGACTACCACAGAAAAGGCCTTCTTCCTTGTTGCCGTCCTCTGAACTTTCCTCAAAGTAGGCACCCAGAGGACGACCTTTCATGTTGAGCATAATGTATGGGTAGGTTGATGTCGGGAAAGGCGTTCCGTCAGATATTGTGGTCCCAAACTGTGTAAGGCTTTATAGATTAAAGTCAGCACCTTGAATCGGGCTTGGAAATGTACAGGCAGCCAATGCAAGTGGGCCAGAGTCAGTCTTATATGTTTGAACCTTCTGCTCCCTGTCACCAATCTGGCTGCAGCATTTTGCATAAGCTGCAGCTTCTGAACCATCTTCAAAGGTAGGCTGACCATATGAAAAGGAGGACAGGGCTCATGTAACTTTAACAATTGTAGAGAAAAGGGAATTTCAGCTGGCGTCATTTGTATACAATTCGAACCTGGTGAAATTCTCTCTTCATTACAACAGTTAAAGCTGCAGGGGCCCTGCCCTCTTTTGTATCTGGTCACTCTAGTATAGTGCCTGCAACTTTAATTGTTGTAATGAAGAGGAGATTTCACCAGGTACTAATTGCATACAAATGATGCCGGCTGAAATTCCCTTTTCTCTGCAACTGTTAAAGTTACATGAGCCCTGTCCTCCTTTTCATATGGTCAGCCTATTCAAAGGCAGCCCCACGTAGGGTTATGTAATGAAAACTCTTTGGGCCACATGACGCACTCCCTTTAACGATGTATACCTGAGGTTTTTTAAAACTCACTTCAGCAATATACAACAGTTTTTACTTTTAATAAATCGTTTAAAGTAAAATAATGTGTCCTTCCTTACCGTTTGTGATTCATGGGGGCAGTGCATCATTGACCGGAGCCCAAATGCTTAGCAGTTGATTGGTGGGGAAGAAAGAGAAAGTGGGTGACTGAACTACCACACCCACAATGCCTAGCCCTATACTCATTGAAAGCTAGTGAATGAAAGGAGAACTAAGGAGGAAGTGGGAGACTGAACTACAACTCCCACAATTCTTTGCCCTAAACTCATTGTAAAAACGAAAGAGAAAGAGACCGACAGAAGAGTGTGTGAGACTTCCCACACCGCTTTGAAGACTGAAGATTTTTTCTCCTGTAACGTGAGAACTGGTTAATGTGGCCTAAGACGTTTTAGAACGCACCTATTTGGAACGTTTTAAAATACAATTTAAAACGTTCCAAGGGACTGTGTAGATAGGCCCATAGAGTGCATTGCAGTAATCTAACTTGGAGGTTACCAGAGCATAGACAACTGAAGCCGGGTTATTCCTGTCCATATAGGGGCATAGCTGGGCCATCAACCAAAGTTGGTAGAAGGCACTCCGTGCCACTGAGGCCACCTGCGCCTCAAGTGACAGAGATGGTTCTAGGAGAACCCCCCAAGCTACGAACCTTCTCCTTCAGGGGGAGTGCAACCCATCCAGAACAGATTGAATACCCTCCATCCGGTCAGAAAAACCACCCACTAACAACATCTCAGTCTTGTCTGGATTGAGTTTCAGTTTATTAGCTCTCATCCAGTCCATTGTCGCAGCCAAGCACTGGTTCAGCACATCCACAGCCTCACCTGATGAAAATGAGAAGGAGAAGTAGAGCTACGTGTCATCAGTGTACTGATGACAATGCACTCCAAAATGCCGGATGACCGTACCCAACAATTTCATTTAGATGTTGAACAGCATGGGGGACAAGACTGACCCCTGCGGAACCCCATACTGGAGAATCCACAGTACTGAGCAATGTTCCCCAAGCACCACATTCTGGAGATAACCCACCAAGTAGGAGCAGAACCACTGCAATGCAGTGCCTCCCACTCCCAACTCAGCCAGTCGTGCCAGAAGGATACCATGGTCAATGGTATCAAATAGGGGTGTGCATGGACCCCCCGGATCAGATCGGGACCGAATTGGGACCTCCAATTTTGTTCCAGATCAGATTGGAACAAAATCAGAGGTCCCCTGGATCGTGCTCAGTAGATCTACGGCAGGTGAAGGCGGCGGATGCCCTGGCAGGTAAGTGGGCCTCCTCCCTCCTCCCCCCTTGTGATCCTCCTTACCTGCTGGGGTCCGTCCGCTGCCATCCGCTGCCGCCCAGGTGGCAATGGATGGCAGCAGATGGGCTCCAGCAGGAAAGCCCCCCTTCATGCTCCTCCTTACCTGTGGAGCCATCCGCTGCCATCCACTGGTGCCTGCTGGTGCCCACGGATAGCAGCAGACGGCCCTGGCAGGTAAGCCCCATCCTCCCCCTCGCACTCCTTACATGCCAGGGCCGTCCTCTGCAGACGGCCCAGGCAGGTAAGCCCCCTCCCCGCATTCATGCTCCTTACCTGCCGGGGCCGTCCATGGATGGCCCCAGCAGGTGAGGGGCGCAAGTGGGGGGGAGGGGGTCCAATCCTCCAATCCAACACGATCCAGATCGGGTCCTTTTCGGATCAGATCAGATTGGACTGGCCGATCCAGGTGCTGCGGATCAGATCAGATAATTTTATCCAATTTCCCCTGGATCGGGTCCAGATCGTGGATCGGACTCGATCCATTGCACACTCCTAGTATTGAAAGCCAATGAGAGATCAAGGAGAATCAACAGAGTCACACTCCCCTTGTCTTTTTCCCAACATAGGTCATCATACAGGGCAACCAAGGCTGTTTCCATGCCAAAGCCAGGCCTGAAATCCGATTGATGCCTCCTAGCAGTTCTCAGTTACATCTCCCATCTTCCCATGCTACCTGGGGATGATGGGAGTTGTAGTCAAACACATATGGAGTACACCAGGTTAGGGAAGGGAGTGGAAGCTGGTGGCTCTGACATCAGTGGTTGCAGTAAATCAGTTCTGGGTTTCAGTCAGAACCATTCAGAACTCTAAAGCTGCTATCCCAGGTGCTGACTGGTTCCAACTGCAACCTGGAGCAGAGTCATTGCCCCACTGATGTCAGAGCCACCAGCCTCCACTATGGCATGCTAGTCTAAAGTATTAATACAGGAAGATGACAGGCAAAATGGTGTCACCGTTTGTGTGTGTGTGTGTGTGAAATTCCCTATTCAGGGCCAAGTTTCCTCTCCTAGCTTGTGAGGGAGCTATACAGGCCTACATTTGTTTATTAATTTATTAATTTGAGGCATTGATATACTGCTGAGTATAGTAAAATCTCATACATCACATTTGCAGCCTCATAACACTCCCCATTTCTTCTTTCAGTGTGTGTGTGTGTGTGTGTGTGTGTGAGAGAGAGAGAGAGAGAGAAAGAGAGAGCATCTGAACCCTCTCATCAGGAAGTGAATGGGTTGCCTATAGTAAGTAAAATAAATGCCTCTCGGGGCTAAAGTAGTGGGGGGGGGGGAGAAGAGAGAATAACACAGCCATGAATAAAATGTCACTGTCAAAGTCATGGAAACAAGTCTATGAAATAAATTATGTTTGAGTACTTGTGTAAAATGGGTCTCTTGAAAGTTCCGTTAAGTGTTTTATCTTCTTCTTTCTGTACTGTCAATGATAACTCACTGTCGGAATTTATTTTTCTAACATACGCAGACTTTGAATTACAATATCAGAAGTATCCTCGGCCTGCAAAATGTTCCATTTGCATTTTCTGGCAAGGGACGCCAGCCAGTCAGCCAAAAAACTGCCTACTGCGATTTTCTGCAGTAGCCAGTGCATGAATGTAGTTCAATATAAGAATCAAGGAATGCTACCACCTTGCAAATGCAACACTTAATATTGTTCACCCAGTGGTTTTGTTTTGTTTGGGGTTTTGTTTTGGCAGCATGCTGCATTTTCTAAAAAGAAAAAGAAACGTGTAACAGTGTAACACACTCTTTTAAATCAAGCTAGCATTTGAACACCTAATTTCCAGTTAAGACCATAAGAAGAGCCCTGTTGGATCAGTGTAGGGATGGATGTCAGTTTCACGTTCTCCTGCAGTCAAATTTCTTAAATCTTCCGAATATGAAGGACTTTGCAAATTTTGATGAATTCTTATAAAAAAATTAACTTAAACAAAATTCTGACGTATCTGCAGCAGTCAAATTAACAGGTATGGCTAATTGCAGGATAGAGAAGATATCCTTTGTCATACCCTTGCTGGAAGGATCCTCTTTCTCTGAGGAGCTACAGGTCCCATAGAGATGGACAACACCATGGAGCCACCCATGTCAGGAGACCTAGGAAAACTTGGGCTCTTAGAGTAGCTGACCATGAGTCCATCTCCTCAGGAGGAGGGGAGTTCTGCCTCTGAAGGAGAGACTGGATGACTACCTGATCCTGATAAGCATCATCATCTCAAGAGCCAGGTCAGTAGGGCTTCATTTAGCAGACGTGCTCACTTACAAAGGGAGACTCCCCAAGAAGACGGGCCTCCTTGGGAGTATGGCCCTCCTCATAAGTAGGACTTTTGCCAGAAAGCCTGTAACAAACTGCATCTCAGCCCTGGGTGGGGCTCAGGAAACTCTGGTTTTATGAGCCTTCTGTGTAAGTGTAGCTATTGCTGGAACAACGTCATATTCTTATTCATTCAATACAGAACTCACCTCAGCTCCAGTAAGTTGTTTCATTGGCCTAGTGACTAAACTTCCATGCTATTGACCCCTAAATTTCTACTTTACCCTTTTTTTTTACTGTGTTTTTACTTGACTACTCTTCTGGAACTCACCTACTTTCGTAGTAATACTGTGCTTTGGCCATTGCCTGTATCTTTTCTATACCTACCTTTGCCTGATCCCATACTGGACTAAAGCCTCTTACACTTGACTTAATTGACTTGTAGGCTGACCAGATAAAATCCAGGTCAGGACTCATGCAACTTTAACAGTTGTAGCGACGCCGGCGGAAGAGAACCTGGTAGGTCCGGGCTGGTGTTTTTTTTGGGGGGTAGCGGGGGGGGGGGACCTGGATTTTGGTTTCGAAAATCTGGTCACCCTAAGTATACGGTATGTTGGCCCCAACAGTTGTCAGAACACTTCAATGCCGCTATAAAGCAGTAGCGTGGCTCCTGCCTTTTATATACTGCTTTCATACCACTTTCATAGTGCAATATCCTGCTTGGTGGTGTAGATGTGTTGAAGGTTTTTTTTGTCCCAAATGGGGAACTTTGTGAATTTTGGTCAATTCCTATCAAAATCAAACTGAAACAAAATTCTCACCCGTGCTCTAATCAGACCAAAGTTCCAACTAGTCCAGCATTCTTTTTCAATAGTGGTGAGAGGCAGGCTTCTAGGAAGCCCACAAGTAGGACTGGAAGACAACTTCTTCTGAATCTGGAGGTCCCCTTTTCCTATCATTGCTAATCATGACAGACTGAGGCCCTTTCTACACCATAGGGGTGTAGAGGGAGGGAGGGAGGGCGACCCTGGAAGTACCTAATACACACCATCGGTGCACAAGGATCAGTCGGGGCCCATCCCAGGCAAACAGCCTGGTGTGGAAAGAGCCTTACTCTAAATCTGTCCTGTTGATAGACCTATCCTCCATGCATAATCTCCTTTTAAAGCCGTCTATCTAACCTAATGGCCATTATCACATCTTGTAGCAGCAAATTCCATGTTAATTATGTGAAGTGTGAAGAAGCACTTTCTGTTGTCTGCTTGCTGACGTTGCCTTTTGGCTTATATGAATTGAGCATGAGTTATTTCCCCTCAGTGTTGAAGCTTGTCTTGCCAAGGCCTTTGACAATGCTTTACCCTTCAGTGGCCTTAACATTCAGCTTTCATATCTTGGATGACATCCAGAAAGAGAAGCTGGCAGTTGTTTTCCAAAGTCTAAATACAGCACTGAATCCATTAATGACTCTTCTGCCATTTTCATCTATGGCTTCTGCCTGTAATGTCACCGAAAGTACCAGTCAGAGTTCCTCTGCTTTTGGAGAATGTAATACTGTACGGCTCATTGGAAAGAGCATCTCCGCAAAGCAAAGTTTTATAGCGGGAGACGACTGTAGAATCCTCGGATGGCATCTGGCAGCTCATGATACAAAGCAAATCAGTGCAGAGATGGTTATTCCCCCAGAGTGTTTATGCAAAGGAGCTCGGCTTAAGCAAGAGTAACTTGAAGTGCTCTTGACACTATGCTAGTAGGGTCTGGCTTTTAAATTCTGTGTTTCTGAAATTAGGTTTGGAAAATAGATATTGATACTTCCTGTCACTGTTGTTTCTTACTGCAAAGAGTGGTATTCATTCAAATAGTGGTTGGTGTATTTACTTAAAAGTGGGGGGGGGGAGGCATTAGACCTAGAGATGCACAGACTCACCTCCATCCATACTGTGTGCTGCTTGCCAACCCTCCCACCATCTTCCTGCACGTGTTTGCTGTGCCTGCTGCCATGTGGATTGTGGGCACCTGGCGAGTGGCGCATGGCCACCCGATCCCTCACCAAGCCACCTGTTATGTTGCGTAAATGGCCCTTTTACAGCCACCATTTACATAACATTACATTTATGGTAAAACCTGTGCTGCCATTTATTTTTGCAAAATGGCAGCTCAGTTGACCAGCAGGGACCACTGTGCTTGCCCAGCTAGGCACGTGCTGAATCAGGCAAATGTGGAGGTCAGTGGACTGGAGTGTGGGCGGCTGAGCCAGAATGGTGGGGAGGGAGTCCACCAGACCACACTCTCTTCTTGGACTCCTGCGACATTCCAAATTGAATCTTGTGATATTTCACCCTCATGAGCTCAATGATCTTCTCTGTCAGGAAAGAAGATCCTTAAGAACATAAAAGCCTTGCTGGATCAGACCAAGGGTCCAGCTAGTCCATTATTCTGTTCTCAACGTGGCCAACCAGCTGTCAACAGGGAACCCACAAGCAGGACAAAAATGCAACTACACCCTCCTGCTCATGTTCCCCAACAACTGGTGTAAATAGGCATACTGTCTTTGATACTGGAGAAGCATATAGCCATCAGCACTAGTAGCCATTAATAGCAATATCCTCCATGAATTTGTCCAATCCCCTTATAAAGCCATCCAAACTGGTGGACACATCATGATATATTGCGGAAATGAATCCCACAGTTGCCTATGTGAAGAACTACAACCTTTAACTGTCCTGAATCTCCCACCAATCAGCTGATGACTTCATTGGATTCTAGTACTGTGAGAGATGGAGAAAAATGTCTCCTTATCCACACCAAGCATGATTTTGTACCTGGAGCTTCATCGTATCAAGTAGGCAAACTATACGTTCCCTCTCAGAGGAAAGGGATGGGATATAAGATTTTTTTTTTTAAAAAAAATGTATCAAATGCTTTTAATGAAGGCTATGCAGCCTTTTTTTAAAATTTGAAGGAGACTATTTTGAGCAGAGAAGTATCAGAAGGGAAAAGATCTTCAACCTCTCATCCTCCTTCTCATCATTCCTAATGCTTGGTTGCCTGACAGGCAGAGAGTTAGTGAGCAAGCAGGCATTGGCATCTCCTGCTCCTCCTCCTGCTCCTCCTGCTCCTCACCACCACCATTGGCTGGGCCAGAGCAAGGGGCAGGTGAAAAAGCAGGTTGCAAGAGTGAAGGGGAGGAGAAAATCGGTGTGTGGGCTCTGGGCAGGTGCCCAACAATTTGATACCAGACCTGTTTTGTCCCCCAAAGCACACTGTTCACCCTGAAAACATTTGGTGCAGCCCTATCATGTCTTCTCCCATCAGTTAGATGCATGCCCAATCAGGGTGGTTGTTTTTCTCCCCCCCTCTTAAATCTAGGATAATATTTCAAGTGGCATAGTGTAATGTCAGTCGAGCCTGGGGTCCCTGATGTCAGTGGGGCGGTGAATCTGCTCTGACTGGTACGGATTGAAACCTGAATTGGATTCACTGCCCCACTGACATCAGAGACACCACTGTATATCTTACTATTTTACTACAGAAAACACCTTTGGCTTATTTGCCCACTTGCCAAACTCTGATCATATTGCCCTGGAACATAAAATGCATTGGCTGGTTTCTTTTGTTGCTGCATTCAGACTCGGAAGAGAACCACAAGGTATTATGGTATGTAACAGATTGTGTGGGAGGAGGGTAGTTATAAAAGCGTTTGCAAAAAAGTAATAATCATCAGAAAGTAAATTACATTGCTTCTTGATTCATCTCATTTGTTGGTCCTTGGTCCTTGCCTAGGTTGTCGTGACCGTGAGACTGAGGGCAGAGGATGAGGAGGGCTATTTATGAATATTACTGTGAATAGCTCCTTCTAAGACAGAAACGTAGGACCACCTCTTATGTCACAGTGTGCATATACGTACTCACAGTGTACAAACCATCCCATGTGAAACAGAAGCACCTGTCTATTCTAAGACTGTGCAAGACGGAGCTGTGATGACCTGTGACTTCCCATTGTGTATAACCATGGCTTCACCTGATGCCAGGGCCATGTGTTGCCGCTTCAAATGTGATTGGATATATTCTTTAGCCTTAATGTTTAGAGCAGAACATAGGGGGCGTAGGTTGAATAAATAGAAAAAGAGGGAGGGATGTCAGGCACAGCAATGTTGGCAGTTGCTTATGTTAAATGTAGAAATGACTAATAAGTAACTGTCACAGCAGAAAGTTAAAGAAATCATGCGTTATTGCACAACAGCGGGCTGACTTGCATAAGAAAGCATTTTAGCGTGGGTGTACATGAAAAATGAACTGCTGAAAGAACAAGCTCCTTTGTGAAAAAAGATGCCACTTTTTAAAAAATTGTATGGGATTGATCCATCCATCCTGCGACAAGAGGCTAATTTCACCTCCATGCATACATGCCATGCTCTTTTTGTCCATCCTTCAGGCCAAACTACATGTTACATGAAAACATGTAGTTTGGCCTGAAGGGTGGGCATGATCTGGAAACAAAGCCTTATGAGGAGAGACTGAAAGAACTGGGCATGTTTAGCCTGGAGAAGAGAAGATTGAGGGGAGACATGATAGCACTCTTCAAATACTTGAAAGGTTGTCACATGAAGGAGGGCCAGGATCTCTTCTTGATCAACCCAGAGTGCAGGACACAGAATAATGGGCTCAAGTTACAGGGAGCCAGATTCCATCTGGACATCAGGAAAAACTTCCTGACTGTTAGAGCAGTACGACAATGGAATCAATTACCTAGGGAGGTCATGGGCTCTCCCACACTAGAGGTATTCAAGTTGCAACTGTAAAACTATCTGTTAGGTATGCTTTAAGGTGGATTCCTGCACTGAGCAGAGGGTTGGACTAAATGGCCTTATAGGCCCCTTCCAATTCTACCATTCTATGACTTTATGATTCTATGTATAATTAACTATAGTCCCATGACCTTTTGTCTATTTGTTTTGAAAGTGATAACACCTGAAAGCCACTTGGAGTGGGTGCTTTCATAAACAGTGGGCATGGAAAGGATTAGATAATGACTCCCAAGGTCTCTGTATCAGCTGCCTGCACATTTTCCACTCTACAGCTAATAGAAACTCCAGGAGGGTGCTTCAGATGGGAGGCATGGCATGGGTTAAACTCCCCACCCCCATTGTGGCCCCAAACCAAACTGGGAGTTACTTTTAGAATGAAATAATAATAAAAAGGAGTTGGAGATGTGGCACTGAAGATGTGTGACCATGGCTAGATCTACACTACTGCTTTATAGTGGTACTGAAGTGCACTGATAACTGTTGGGACACATTACACATTCCATATTCCACTTTCATAGTAGTATTTCTTGTTTTTATTCCACATTATTCCAAATCATAGAATCATAGAATAGTAGAGTTGGAAGGGGCCTATAAGGCCATCAAGTCCAACCCCCTGCTCAATGCTACAAATACTGCTACAAATGTCATTGTGTGTCTGATGCGGTATAAATGCACAACAGGGAAATAACATTATCATGATGGGATCGTCATGATTTGGCGCAAGGTGTAGATCTGGCCTATATCTAGCTGGTCCTGAGAATATCAGGAAACTAATTTCTGTGCCTGATACAGAAGGGTGTTCAGATAAGGCTTTTATTACGCAATCGCCCTGTCTCAAACACAGAATTTTACGGCAGGGGATGAGTAGGGTCCAGATGTCATCATCTTCCATTTGTAACCCTCCCCTGTTTCTCACCACTTCTTCCAACTTTTTTCTTACCACAAAAAAGAGGAGGAAAAGATGGAACTGCTGCACAGTTATTCTTATTAGTACTGTAGGATCTGTCCATCTGCAAGCAACCTACACCCCATGATTATGGAGAATATATAAACACCGTGGTTTTATATCGCAATATAGACAGATACATGCACCAGTACAGAGGCAATTCATCCTCAGTTTTGCTGTATCCCTTTCTAATTCCTTAAAATAACAACTCAGTTTTAACATCTTTATTCCTTTTGTTCCTGCTGTTCTGCATAATTACAGGTGTTTTCTTCTTTAACAACAACAACAACAAAAGATCAGTCCATTTTCCATGTTGACTTCAAATGATTTACTGCCTGTTAGTATCCTTCAAACCTCATGAACAAACCAAGAATTTTGTGACTAACTGGATTAAATGCAGATTTGGGAATCTTCCAGGAAATTTGAATCAAGTCACTTTTATCTCTTAAAATTTACCAAACCGCTAATTAGACATAAGATATAGTGTCTTTTGTGAGCAGAAGCGACAGCTTCAATGTTGGGTTTGTGGAGTTGCTCTGTTTTCCCACAGTTATGAGATTAACAGTGCAACCCTATGCACATTTACTCAGCAGTAAGCCCTGTTCAGGCATTCTGCTTTAGGCATTGAACATTTGGGTGAGGGTGAGCACCCTCTAACTCCACTCCTGGTGCCATTCTCACCATCCCCCATGAAAATGAGTCCTGACTTTGCCCCAAAGGGCCAGATTGTGTAACTAGAGCTGACTTAAGGCTATTTAAAAGTACAACATCTTTGAAAATATATTTGAGAACTGAAGCAGGAAAACAGCAAATGCTCTTTTAGTTTGTTAAACAAATGACAACATGCTACACAGGAAGTCTTAAGACAGGAATGGTTTATAGAGAAAAGTAAATGCAAAAGAACATTATATTATGCAAAGTAAGCTACAGTTTAAGTCTTATTGAGGCCTATTAGAAAACAATATTAGGGTAGGGTGACCAGATAAAATCCAGGTCAGGGCTCATGTAACTTTAACAGTTGTAGAGAAAAGGGAATTTCAGCCAGGGTCATTTGTATGCAATGAGTTCCTGGTGAAATTCCCTCTTCAAAGTTGCAGGCACTATACTAGAGTGACCAGATACAAAAGAGGGCAGGGCCCCTGCAACTTTAACTGTTGTGATGAAGAGGGAATTTCACCAGGAACTAATTGCATACAAATGACCCTGGCTGAAATTCCCTTTGCTCTACAACTGTTAAAGTTACATGAGCCATTACCTGGATTTTATCTGGTCAGCCTATATTAGGGAAACTACATTGGAGCATCACATGGAATAGCTATGACATACAAAGGTTATAGTAGGCCAAACTAGCAGCAGGCTGAATTGTTGCTTAGCTCCGCTTAAAACTTCTACAAGACACAGACACAAAAGCATCCTTGTTGCATACGTTCCCCATCAGCACACAGAGATCAATGAAGACACTGATGGACCACAGAGCTAGAGAGTGCTAATCCTTGCTCCCTGCCACCAACATGGCCATTATTCTCTAAAGCAGAAAATCTGAATAGGAGTTATGTGGGGTTTATTTCCAGGTAAGTAGTCACATTATTGTATTCTTAGGCTACAATCTGGAGGGAGCATCCTATGGCTCCTAGACAGAGTCCGGGGTGGGGCATAAGCTTGTTTGGATTCTTGGCTCCTCTGAGGTCCGAGGACCTCAGAGCCAGGAATCCAGGCTCCCCACTAACACCGCCTCCCCCTTGTAGACAGCATGAAGACAATGGCTGTCTGTTTCCCTGAGGTAGCAAAGGCAACCTCAGAGAAGAGGGAAATGGCAGCGTGCCAATGGGTGAGGAGGGGACGAGAGTGGGAAGGCTGGTTTCCAATGTTTCCTTGGGCGTCCCAAGCCTGCTTCCCTCCTGCTCCACAGAGCCCCCGCTAGATTGGCAAAAAAGCCCATCTAGCTAAAGTGCAGAGTGACAGGAGCGCAGAGATAAAGATTCCCCCCCACTGCTCCTCCCACTCTGCATTGGATGGCCACAAGCCTCTGAGTTCGGAGGCTTTTAGCCATCTGGATAGGATTGCACCCTGAATGCAATCTGTTGGAGGAGCTGTCCTCTGCATCCCACCAACGCGAGACATACATTATGGTGGGACATGGGAGACTGCTTTCTCTGTTGTGACACTCTGATTGTGGAATGCACTCCCTGATTGGCGCCGACGCTGGCTTTGTTTTAGCACCAAGTTAAAATGCGGCATTTTATCAAAACCTTTGAGGGCTAAACTTAACTAAAGTTAGTTTAAATTGTTTTATTGCTTCTAAATCTTCGACTGCTTTTAGCTTGATTAATGGTCTGATATGTTTTTAACTGTAAACATTATTTATTGTTTTAGACTGTTGAATTGATTTTATCTGCATGCCACCCTGAGATCTCAATGATATAGGGCAGGATACAATAAATAACATAAATAAAAATATATATAAACACCGTGATTTTTTTATCACAATGCAGACAGTGGGACTTACGTTTGAGTAAACATGCATAGCACTTTGAAGCCAATCCCATGAACTTTGTTGGGGCATATTTCCAAATCAACCTGCATAGAATTTCTCTGCACTGAGTAACACAGTCTAGATACTAAATGTACATCAAATGCCTCCCATACGAGTGTATGAAATTCTTATTTCAAGATTTCATTATCAAACTGATGTGAGATTTCTCTCATCTTAATGGACTTTTCCTCTTTTCGCCACATCACTGAACCCGTAAGAAGAGTTTTAAAAAAGCTTCTGGAATGTGTCAGACTGTTCCCAGAAAATTAAGCACTGAATATTTTTAAAAGTAGAAGCACTTGGTCTAATTTCTGTATGGTTTGGCACACAGATAGTTGAAATGATGTCATTACTTGGACTGGCCATTTTGTATACTGCATATGTTTTAGTCCCCTTTCTGGAGAAGATCCATAGCTCAGTGTAAAAAGTCTGCAGTTCAATCCATGGCATTTCCAAGTAAGACTGGGAAAGATTCTAGTCTGAAACCCTGGTTCACTGCTGCCCAGTAGTGTGGAAACTATTGAACTAGATGGACAAATGGTCCAGCTTCTTATGTTACTAGCCCATTGAGTAGGGATGGGTGAGAAATTTGTTCCATCTGAATCTTTATGTATGGTCACCAAATCCACAACAACTGAACCAATGGGTGAAGTGGAAGAGTTGTGCACCGAATTTTGCACTTCCCAGATTTAGTGTTACGGTTCCCCACTCAAAACAAAATAACATCAAATAATGTGCAGACAAATATGTGCATCAGGGAAAAGTGCAGACAAAAATCTATATGCTATGGAAAACCTGTGCACAAAAGTCACACAATAGTGAAAACTAGGCATAGAAATGCATTATTATCAGGAAAACAGCTTGCAAAAATGCATACATTAGTAAAAATGTACATACAACATGCTCTTCCAGTCAGCTTGTGATTGGCTAATAAAGGCCACCCATGAGTTGTTATGGGTTTGAACATAAAAAAGTGGGGTTGGAAGGTTGCCATTCTTTTAGCCTTCACATTCCAGGTTGCTTTCAGGATTCTCTGGATCCCAGACTGGCCTCTTCCCATGGAAAGATGCCTGCTTAGGTAACATAAACAGCAGGTTTGGGTAACTTCTGTTATTTTTTGCTTGAAGTGTTATTTCCAAAGTTTGCTCTGGTTTATGTATTTTTACTCTTTTACCCTTTTCCTGTATACAGTTGAGTATTTATTCATTTGTTATTACATTTATACTCCAGATTTCTTCCTCCAAAGAATCCAAGATGGTGTACATAATCCTTCTGCTCTCCATTTTTATCTTCACACTAACGACCTATGAGGTAAGTTGGGCTGAGAGTCACCCAGTGAGCTTCCATGACCGAGTGGGGACTAGAACCCAGATCTCCTGAATCCCAGTCCAACACTCTAACCGCTACATCACCACATATTAGGAGCAGTGCCCATGCAAATGCATACAGAGTTTTGTGCTGATTTTTAAAAATAAAAGTTGTAGATTGAATTGAACCTGAGGGCTATAAAATGAGAAACTGAATAGAGCCGAAGTAGACAGGTTTGTCCATCCTCCAGAGAATTCCACAAGATACTTTACCAATCCGGGTTCCAAGGCTGTGGAAATGGCAAGAGTTATTATGTATTATGTATTGAAGCAATGTTAGAACTGTATTGTGGCCTCTTCATGCAATTCTAATATGGTCAAGTCTTGAGAATTTGGACACAAGTGAGAAGAGATTCAATAAGGCTAGCAACATTTGTTAGTGGGGTTCCATATGTCTCTTACCTGAGGCTACCTGCTAATTAGTTGGTTGGCACTTTCAGCCCAGGGAAACAGCATCCCTGTTGCTTGGATGAGGTAGGGGAGGATTTAAATCTTCAATTTTTTTTTAAAAAACTCCTCGTGCATAGAGCATAGCTTGTCAGGAAAATGCTACATCAATGTCTCTGACTGATGCATGAATTTATATATTATTTTTATATGGGGGAGCATTCAAACATGTGAGACCTACCCCTTGGCCCCCGCCCGAAGTGCTACTGTCCACCAAAGAACACAATACTCATGATCTTGTAGTTCAACTCTCAGAATCATAATCCTCAAATAATCTCTGAATGCTGACAATGTATACAAGTCATTTACTGCCCCGTTACTATTCCTTCATTTGTGTGTTTCTTTCAAATATTAGTGTTTCACTTCTCCATGTTCTGGAAGCAGTTTGCTTCAAGTAATAAAAATTATTATTTTTTTAAACCATTACCATTTAAAAATATGAAAACAAACTAAAACACACAGAAATCCCAGTGGCTGTTCTAAGGGCTAAATTAGGTGCAGCTTTGGAGGATTTGGAGAAGTAGTGTGGTATAGTGGTTAAAGTGTTGGACTGGGACTTGAGAAATTTGGGTTCAAGTCCCGATTGGCCATGAAGGTCACTGGGTGATTTCAGGCCAGTCACTAATTCTCAACCTAACCTACCTCACAGTGTTGTTGTGAAGAGCACCCACCACCTGGAAAACCCTCCCTCATGTTGTTTGGGAGGTGGAAAATGTAGCATCTTTTAAACGCCACCTAAAAATGCATATTTTCAGACACACTTTCCCTGGCTTAAACTGCTACTGGGTTTATTTTGGTTTGGGTAGTATTTTTAAACTTGTAAAGCTTTATATGTTTTCAGCTGTTACATTTTATGGTTTTAATTGTGACTGCACAGGCACCCTCGTTTATTGGGCAGTATAAAAAATTAAGAAATAAATAGATAACAAATAAGAAGAGGAGGACCATGTGAGTCACCTTGCAGTCTGTGCAAGAGGGGAAAAGGCAGGTTATAAATGGATGAATAAATAAAATAAATAACAAAAATCTCCCCACCCCCAAAAGCAAATACCAGCTTCAGAATAGGGACTTTCCTCAGGACCACAATAGAGCAGGGTAGGGTTAAAATTAGGGATGTGCAGGGATGCCAAAAATCATATCGGAATAGGACCTTCAAAAAAAAAAAATCGTATCGGAAAAATTGGAGGTCTGCTGTATCGTATCGGATCCGATTCTGATATTAAAATCGGACGTCCGATTTTTGTATCGGACGGCATTTTGAATGTTTTTCCCCATTGTCTATAACTTTTTTATTTTTACACACATGTAAACTGAAGTGGTACCTGTAATGTGGCAAAATTTCATGTTTGGATCTTTAACAATGAAAATGTTGTATGCATAAATCCCATTTCATCCCACCCCACCCCACCCCATTTTTCTAAAATTCATAGCCACAGAATGCATGGACCTATGGTTCTGAAATTTCACACACATGTAAACTGAAGTGGTACCTGTAATGTGGCACAGTTTCATGTTTGGATCTTTAACAATGAAAAAGTTGTATGCATAACTGTCTTTACCCCACTGCACCCCATTTTTCTAAAATTAATTGCCACCCAAAGCAAGGACCTATGGTTCTGAAATTTCACATACATGAGTCCCAACATACCATCTGCAATGTGGCAAAGTTTCATGTGTGGATCTTTAAAAATAAATAAGTTATAGCCATTCCTGGTTCGTTAGTAAATATGTCATAGCCACAAAATGCCTGGAGCTATCTTTCTGAAATTTCTCACACATAACTACCTCGCCCCCATCAGCAACGTGACCAAGTTTCATCCTTCTATTTTTAAAAATAAGAAAGTTATAGACAATTTTTAAACACAATTCTAGCCAATGGGGAAAAGCATTCAAAATGGCGTCCGATATTCCGATTTTATCTGATATGAATCGGAGGCAGAAATATCAGATCGGAAAATATCAGATATAGTATTTTTTGTATCAGACTCGGTATCGGATGTCCGATTTTCTCCGATTTTAATTGGAATCGGATATCTGATCCGATATAATGCACATCCCTAGTTAAAATCCTCCTCCATGCCTGCTGTAATTATGATATTATCACTCCATTTTTGGCTGGTGCAATTTAGATTTTAAAAAAGAAAAGACTGCACCTCAAATGCAACGACACAGTTAATTAGGGTGACCATATGGAAAGGAGGACTGGTCTCCTGTATCTTTAACAGTTGTAGGGAAAAGGGAATTTCAGCAGGTGTAATTTTATGCATGCAGTATCTGGTGAAATTCCCTCTTCATCACACCAGTTAAAGCTGCAGGAGCCCTGCCTTCTTGACCAGATACAAAAGAGGGCAGGGCTCATGCACCTTTAACTGTTGTGATGAAGAGGGAATTCCACCAGGTGCTGCATGCATACAAAGGACACTTGCTGAAATTCCCTTTTCTATTCAGCTGTTAAAGATACAGGAGCCCTGTCCTCCTTTCCATATGGTCACCCTAATATCACATCTAGTTTGGCCCTCAAATAAGTGCAGTGAAACTAGCCTCTGCAATTTAATAATCCAGACCAACTGTATTTGCCACGAAAGCCTTGCAGAAAGAAGTGAGCCTTGTAAAAAGTTGCACAGGTGAACTTACTCTGAGAGAGTTTCGTGTGACAGAGCTGATGTCAAGGGCAGGCCACTCAGGCATTTGCCAAGTGCCCACACTCCAGCAGGGGCCCACACTGACAAGAGGCCCCTGGAGTTGCGCCTCCTCTTCACCCTGGCAGCCTGCTTGTTCACCTGCTTCTTGCTTTGGCCTAGACAGCTGTGGCGAAGGAGGAGAAGTCGATGCAACGGCCTTCTTGCTCACTGTCCCTCTGCCAGTCAAGCAAGCAAGTTGGAGCAATGATGACAAAGCAGATGAGGAGCAAGAGCAGGTGGTGACCATGAGTGGTGAGGATGTAGATTCACTGCGGGAGGGGGCCCAAGGAGGGATTCTTGTCCAAGGGCACTCAAAAAGCTGGAGCCAGCACAGTCAGGTAACCTTGTAAAAATCAGAATTACCCCACAATCTCGCCCACAATGAATTATGAAGGTTTCCAGTCAAGTGAAACATCTGTAGACATTCTTAGGGAAATGAAAAGGTTTTTGATAAGATGATTTTTGATAAGATTTCTCCGAGGTGGGGGAAATGTAAGCACAGATGTCTCTATGAGCAAGTGCCTTTAATACCTGGTATTTGCAAAATAGGTAGGTCAAAAGCAGAGATTTTGAAAAATTGTAACGGGTACAACAGCAGCCATCAGGAAACCATACAGACCATTTAAAAATGTGTCATTTTGCCTCTGCTACCTGCATTAGAGCTAGATGAACTGCTGTTAGTGTTTATGTAACCATATGTCTTGTTCGTTGTTTTAAATTAATGCTGGCTCGTGATGAAATTTTGTAATGTATTGCTCTCCTCGTCACAGGGAAAAGAAAAGATCTGGAGCAGAAATTTAATTTGTGTCAAATATAAAATGGATTTGCTAACTTCTGCTGCCTTAAACTCCTGAGACACTGAATCGGAAGCTCTGATCAGCTTCAAGAAATTGTAGAAAAGAACTCTTCTGCCATAAAAATGTCTTGTGAGGGGAAGAAAGCTTTGCTGCACATGGAGGCTGCTTCCTTGGGAGCTAGAAAGCGCCAGCTCGGGTGAGTTATTAAAGTTGTTCATCAAAACGTTGTGACTGGTGCGGTGGAGTTGAGCATGTGCAACGTTCCTTTGGAGGAACTAATTTTAGATTCATGAGCTAACAGGTCTCTTCCAATATCACAAGGACAAAGGAGCCTGGGAGCGGCTTTAAGGGGCTTGTATAAGAGTAGAGCGGAATATTCATTGGGTTCAATTTTCATATTGAAAGCTGATCTTACAACTAGGTGTAACTATTATTCTTATTCTTATTATTTATTGCATTTATATACCGTCCCATAGCTGACGCTCTCTGGGCGGTTTACAAAAAGTAAAAACATTGAACATTTAATCAAAGCACTAGGGAAGCTATGTCTCAAATCTATGCTCTTGGGTTGGTCTGATGGGAATAGTGTCCCAGCCCTGAAGCTGAGAAGCTCCCAATGAACAAAAGGAAAATTTTTAGCAGCGTGACGCTATACACAGGTTTACTCAGAAGGAAGCACCATTGGGTTTGATGGGACTTGCTTCCACTTGAGTTTATACAGCAGGGGTCGGCATTTTTTTTAGGCTGTGAGCTCATTTGGCAATTTGAGAAACTGTGTTTGGCACCATTACAAATGGCTGCCATGGGAGGTGGGGTAAAGGATAAGTAACCTGCCCAAAAGCCTGATACAAGGCAGAGGATGGCGTCTGAGCCCTAGCACACTAGAAGATTCCTTTGAACTCACAGTCTTCAGCAGCAAGAGAAACCTATTTCACAGGCATCCCAGCTGCAGGTAAGAAATGTGTTAATTTTTAAAAAAATACCAAGTGAGAAGGGTAAGGCACATTGGTGGACACCAAGAAAAGTGTCTGGGATCACATTGTTGCCTGCAGACACCACATTATCTACCTTGGTGTACAGCAGGCATGGGGAAACTGCTTTCCAGATGTTGGACTACAACTCCCAGCATCCCTGACCATTTGCCATGCTGGCTAGGGCTGATGGGAGTTTGAGTCCAATAATATCTGGAGGTCACAGGTTTCCTACCCCTCTGGTGTACAGGATTGCAACTGAAAGCACAGGACAGCCTCAGCCGAAGGAACTGTGCAGCCCTTGTGCAAGATGTATGAAGACAAGCTCTGTGGCCATGACTAGGCAATTGCATAGCCATTACAAGTCTATGAGTCACCTTGAATGATGTTGCCAAGCAGAAGCTGAACAGTTCCTGAGAGAGCTGATATGCTGCATGCACCCAAAAAAGCCTGGCCATCACCATGAAGGATGGTGGTGTTAGTATATCCCACACCCTGCAATTAGAACTTCAGTGAACACAACTCTAAAATCTCATTTGCCATTTATTTAAAGTCTTTTGACCCTACTCTTCAGCTTGCATATGATCAACAAAAGCAAACAAACAACAAGACAGTTCCTGCATGTAGGCTTACCATCTAAAAGACATGGCACAAAGGGAAGAGGAGGGAAGATGGGGGGGGAGGGGAACAATTCAGCACAAATCCTTAAAGTTACTGTGAGGTTATCCTCGACCACTTGCTGCTGCTGCCACTGTCTCGTCTTTACACTTTTGGCCCCACAGCACTGCAGCTCAGCAACCTGGCCTCCAGATAACTTCTTTATACCACTGCCACCAGTACTTTCTTCAGGTACACCCACAGACCACACCAGAACATGGAATTAACAAGAATTTATTAATAGGAAATTTCATGTCAACAAGCTTAATGGTTACTTCAGTTCAATTATGTATTGGTTACAAGGTTTCAATGCTTATTGGTTTCAGTCAGAACTCTTATATTTTAACAAACTGTTCCTTATTTAATCTATGATCTAAAATCTTATCTCAATCTCTGAATCAAACACTCTTCTCATCTAATAATCTTGCTTCAGACTCTCTCTCTCTCTCTCTCTCTCTCTCTCTCTCAATACTCTCAAATATCCCCCCAATCAACCTGTCAGTTCTCTCTGTCAAACACATATATACACTCCCCTTGCTTTCTAGCTCCTCCCACACACCTTCCATTTGGGCACACAGTCAGCCAATCCAGGCACTCCCCCACAACCAGCTAATCACTCTATACTTACCAAGACCTATAATCACAAACAGTAAGTACATTTTGGCCTAGTTATTTACTTTACCTGTTATTGTTCTTAACCCTTTTTAAAGATATAAACAGATGCATATCACAAACAATAAACTTTGCAATATATTTACAACCACAAACAGTAGAACATCACAGTTACATAGTAGTTTATACAGGGGTGGCCCAAGACATTTTGCTGTCCAAGACAAAGAACAAAATGATCCGCCCCCACCCCAATCCACATAGAAGCAGACTGGACTGCCAGTTGAATCTTGCTTTAACACTGACAATGGGATAGCATCCTGCATTGCACCTGAAGGTGGTAGGCTAGCTTAGAGGGTATAGGCCAGGAGAAGCATCACTCACACACAACTTTGTCCTTCAAAATTTTGCCACTGCCCTGTGCCTTCCAGAACTTAGAATGTTCTTGAACATTCCATGCATTCACAGAAGCTCAGGCAATCAGGTCCCAAGGCCTCATTGCCCAAAGCACAATACATGGCTTGCTTCATTAATATTTTACTTGTTTTGATGAAAAGACGGCCAATATGGGATAGGTAACAGCAAGCAAGGCAAAACTCTGGGCTATGGAGGAAGGGTGGTATTTGAGCATTTTTCTCTTAGAAACAAGCACAAGTGTTACTTTTTCCATGCCTGTTTTTATTCATTTTTAGAAAGGCCACTTGTCTGACTTAAAATCTAATGTGAGAAATGGCCATGTAGTTCTAGGCATAGGGCTGGCACAAATTAGTTTGGTACCATGGGTGGAAAATCCACATGTATCCCTCTTCCCACTAACATGGGGCATAACCTCTGTGTAAATACTCATTGTGCAAACCCCATGAAAAAAAGCTGGGCTAAAGATTGATGGCCCATAGTTTTATTGCGTTCCTGGGTCAGATATGTCTCTCTCCCACTTTGCTTAATAGCATCTCTACATCAGTCTCTAGGCAATAATAGTTTTAAAATACACACATACACTGGTTGCTCCTTGGTTCGCCTACTAGACACATTTCTGAATCTGCCACAAAATAAAATTGAGGCCACTTAAGTTATTGCCTTTCCGTTTAGCTAAACTCTGGAACACCACCCAAAATATGAATAGACATGCAGACTTACTCTGGTAGGTTAAGTATAAAAGTAAGTAATGTATGTATAAAGAAGTAGAGGGCAGCAATGCCAACGCAGTATTGATGTGCAATCGCTGAAGCCCCTCCTTTGCACCTACTCTGGGTTGCTAATATCTGGGAAAGAATACATTAAGGAAAGCAAATAAGAGAGATTGAGAGGTTGCTAAGGCATAGGACAGAAAATAACAATTTTACCTTTCAAGCAAGTGTTTTAACAAGTTGAATAGAGATCTAAGGACTGCTTGAAAAAGCCAGAATTTGAGCAACATAAAGGAATGAAAGTAGGAAAATTTGTTTGGGAGATCAGGGGGAGAAGGAACCCCCTCCCCCAAGCAGGCTATGAGCCACCTCTCAAGGAGAACAATTAAAAACTAGGGGTGTGCACGCCCAAAATTATCGTATAGTATCATTATCGGAAATCACTTTTTTAAAAAAATTCGGATCAGATTATATCATAGGTAAATCGTATCGTATTGCTGATAATTATCAGCAATACGATATTTAATTTGCAGCCCCATTGTGCCCTATAGAGCTGATTTTTGGGGGGGAAATGCCTGTAACTTCTGTATTTTCAAAGTTAGAGGCTTGAAACTTGGTCACAGTGCTTATGGGGTATGCCTAAGTATGTGTATGTAATTTGAGATCGATCCCTCCAACCCTCGATTTTATATGAATTTATTAAAGATTGTTTAAGTTCTGACACGTGCGTTCATTCAGACCAGTCAAAAAGTGGCAGGATCTTTTAAAAAATCATATAAAATACAGGGGTGGAGGGATTGATCTGCAATTTGGCACATATGTGTAGCAACATGTGCTAGACATGTGTATGAAATTTGAGATCGATTCCTCCAACCCTCGATTTTACATGAATTTATTAAAGTTTGTGCAACTTTATTGACACAGCTGGTTGACCGGGCCTCCATGCTGTCATCTTGTTCTCTGTTATTTTCCCATAGTCTTGCATTGGGGGAAACACGTGCATAACTTTTTTATTTGAAATGATAATGACATGAAACTTGGGGAGCCACGACTAGCAAGATCCAATCTGCAATGTCCAAACAGTTTCATGTCTCTAGCTTTTCAAATTAAAAAGTTATAGGGGGTCCCCCAAAAGCCCCCCCCCACACACTGTAATGTCTTCATTTTTAAAGATAAAAACTTGAAACTTGTGGGACATTGTGAAAAAAATCAGAGCAATTGTTCAAACCCTCGATTTTCTATGAAATTTTTAAAGCTTGTGCTCCTTCTGAAAGCTGGTTGACCGGGCCTCATGTTTCAGAAGGAGCACGATCTTTAAAAAGATCCAGCCTGATGGAGCTGGTCTTTCAGCATAGCTTTGCTTCCCATGTCCTCCTCTACTCTTGGCAGAGTGATTCACCATAACCTCCACCTTGGATTTTTCTCACTGGTGTTGATGCTGCCCTAGTGCTGGCAGCTCAACATATCCAGCAAGATGGAATCAGCTGAGACGTCTTGGCATGGGCATCCTGGCACCTGGTCCTACACAACAGCCAGCCTCAGCCAGCTTTGGAGCACACCATATCGAATTGTGGGTTTCTATAGCTTCTTTTCCTACTCATTAAATACCATGGGGACAAAGATTGCCCATCTTCTGCATAACTCTGGACTGTGAAAGTTTAATTCATTACTGTTTGTTAGTCGTCAGATGGATGACGCTATAGAAGGAAGGATATTAATTACTTCTATTAATAAAACAAGAATTAAATGCTGGCTTACATTTTTAATTACATTGTTTCCTGCTGCCTGACTTCAGTCATCTTAAACTTGTGAAGTTGCCTATTTATTTCAATAGTGGCACGTCGTTCATTGCTCTCCCATTTTTCATGCGGTGCTCTTTATTTTTGTGTTTAAATCTAGGTTGTTGGGTGTTTTTTTCATTTGATTGTGCTGAAAACAGCCATATTGCTGTGTGCATAAATTAAGGTAGATGAACATTAATGATGTCAGTCTGCAGCTGTTCTTAACTTAAATAATTATTGCACCCTCTCTACCATCAAGATTCTAAATGGCCAAACTATTCAATTAAGAGTTCACAATACTTCCTCCTGTTACAGCTATTATCATTGAAATTCGTGGTTATCTGATAAACTACCTGGGTAATTCTCATTGTGCAAAAAGACGATGGAGCGGGATGATTTATGGGATACAGCCATGTCTGGTAGCTCTTAGGGATCTCTCTAGCTTTACAAATGTATTACATTTTAAAGCCCAGAAATTAATGCTACATTAATTACTGATGCTTTGAACTCATCCACATATGTTGCTATTAACGTTACCCATTATCGCAAAATAAACATCTCTTTATAAGAACAAATGATGCTTCATCTTAATATTCCTGACTGTGATCTTCCTCCTTCACAGCTGTTGCTGGTTCTGTTTTGGTGCTTTTTGTTATACAGAGCCACCTGTCACACTTGACACTTGGATTGCTTTTATCTCACACACAAAATGTCCTAAAGCCAAGTAAATGAACAATCTAACCAATTTGCTTAATTTTCAACATAGCGGGTCATGTTGCAAGGATTTAGCAACATGAAACCCTTTGCTTTTAAATAAACATCCAGTAAATCTATGTCCGTGCTACACCACTGCACACATGAAGTGAGGGTTAACATGCCTGAATGTACCTCTCTACAAAACAAATAAATTATTGGAGTGACAGTTGTGGCTTCAACAGATAAAGCGATAAGTAAAATAAGGGCTTTGTAAGGTTAACTGAAATCAGGGCCATGGGTTGTTCTAACCTTCATAAAATCAAAGGAATTTCACCAATCTTCCTGAAAATTGCACATGCCAGAAAGAAATGTTGAATCGTGGCCATTTTGGAGGCTCCAAAACAGCCTCCGAAGTGAGTTGGGGGGGGGGGGAGGCTGTGCACAGCCGTAGGCAAATAATTACAAATGTTGAATAAAAAGCAAGCTAGAATATCATGAAAGAAGTACATGGAATGCGGATTGTGCTCAGAAGTTATTGATGCACTTCAATATTGCTATAAAGCAGTAGTGTAGATGTAGCCCAAAATTCATGCTCATTGAAATTCTTCAGTTTCTAACTCAGGGACACATCAATTTGTGAGTTTTGTTTAATTTGCATGTAAATTCCTGCATATTTTCCTAATGTCTGCATGAATTATGCACATAATTGAAATATATGCTTTTTTTCTCCCATGGACTACAGTGTGTTTGTGAGCATTTTTCAAACGTACACATTTTTTTCATGCACATTTTTCAAATGTAAATATTTTTCAAACTTTTTTTAAAATGTGTGAATTGTTTTGAAAGCTTGCAAATAGACGGATGCCAGACCTCAGATTGTGTTTGGGTCTCTGTGTTCAGTTCTGGAAAGTATGAATTGGCTAAATCAGGGTAAAAAAAAAATGAACGGAAATGAATACTTCACCTGTCCCCTAGTCTGCATGGCCAGACTTCCTGACTCTGGAAAATATATAGAAATTGGGCACAGAATGCCCCTCAAAGAAATGCCTCCAATTTCTGTGGGGCTGTGAATCCATTCTGGGTTTCAATCAGAATCAGCCAAAACTCCAAAGGAGCTATCTGCACTACTGAACCTATTTTGGGGATTGGGTTCAGCACCTTGATTGGCTTCTTTAGAGCTCTTGCTGGTTCTGACTTAAATGCAGAAGGGATTCACAGCCCCATTGAAACTGGAGCCACCATCCTCCACTAAGGCCTATTGCTGACCTGAGCCAGATGTACACCAAGCAGGATATTGCAGTATGAAAGCGGTATATAAAAGGCAGGAGCTTCACTACGGCTTTATAGCAATACTGAAGTGCACTGACAACTATTGGGGTCCATTGTCGCATACCATATACCACTATATCCCGATTGGTGAGGCTCCTGCCTTTTATATACCACTTTCATACCACTATATCCTGCTTGGTGTACATCTGGCCCTGTTAGCCTTTAGTTGGCTGAGCTGCTTGAATCTATAGAACATTTGATCAAAATAAAACAGTAAATTAGTCGGCACAAAGAAGAACAAATTATACTTACTTACTTTGCCTTGGATAAATCATATATATTGTAGAAACTGGGCTAACCAAACTCATAAATATTCCCCTTTCTTTTCATGCATGAGTTTCTCTGATCCAGGCTCTCTTGTACCAAACATTTCATCAGGAACTGCTATGATCACATACATGCTACTGCAAGTATCAAGTGCAGCCTTTTAATTTGGGCCTAATAAGTCACTTCAGGAACATGATCAGATACAGATGGTTGCTAGGAGTATTCATGGTAGGAGCGGATAGGAAAACCTAGTTGTTATGTAATTAACTCCAAAATTATAGCCTAGCAAAATGTATAGGTAATATTGCTGTTACTCCCATACACTTAACAGTAATGATTAACTGCAGCAAATTAACCAGGTATTAATTAGCTAAGATAATATGTTATTCTACTTCAAGTGTATTAATTGACAGCTGATTCCAACTTGTTAGGTGTCAATTAAATAGCCCCACATTGCTGGCTCAACAAGAATCAATTAACACATGAGTGGGCTCTGCATTAATGTGCTAGTGGCAGATGGTATCTCTTTACATCACCTGGGCAGATACCACCTTTTAAAAATAGTAATTTTCAAAGTGATGCCTTTCTGGTATATTATAATTTGAATAATATGCACCAAGCTTTTATGGACTGGGTAGGAAAAAACCCTGCCAACTTCAGCTATGGTTGGGGGAGTTGAACTGGATGACATTGAGCATCAGTGAGCTTTGAGATTGTTTCCTATGATTATGAGATATAATATATTGATGTTTATA
The DNA here is from genome assembly GCA_029215795.1 of Anniella stebbinsi. NCBI lineage: Eukaryota > Metazoa > Chordata > Lepidosauria > Squamata > Anniellidae > Anniella > Anniella stebbinsi. The sequence goes on along the minus strand of JARDYH010000001.1, from coordinate 344,570,510 downwards.
GGTTATCCTGGAAGCAAAGTGGCTGCAATTAATCAGTAGGCATACAAAGCGCAATGCCCAAATGCAAATATATCCTTCAATGAAACAATACAGAATTCTGACCCAGCCTGGCAAAATGCTTTTCCTCTGTGGACAATGATATTTAAAACAATGCAACCTCCCCCATCCCACCACCATTTTATAACTTTAAAATGTAAGGAATACAAACAGCTTGCAGAGCAATCCTAACCCCCTTGGTTGGACTGAGTCTGTTGGAGGAGGTTAGGATTGGGTGGAAGTCCTCTTCTGCCAGCAGGGAATGGGGTGTCCACCCAGGAGGCACCATGTATAATTGGAAGAAGTTCGGCAGGTGAAATGTGCTAGCAGTGTCCCCACCAGTGGTAAGCCACCAAAGGCCTCCAAATGTGCTGTTCTGGAGGTGGGGCAGGATGGGATGGAGACAGACTAAGATGTGCTAGATCAAAAGCTCCTTCATTAGTCCCTGACAGATTCATGTATCCCCAACTAGCTGTGGAATGCAATTAGAGCCACCCAGGACTGATTTATGTTACAAAGACCTTCTGTCCATCACCTTACCATAACAAGAGCTAGCTTTCCTCCTTTTCTGACACTCCCTATCACATAGATTGGTCAAGGACTACATGGGCTTCTTTGGTAGCTGCTGCCACAGCCAGCCTCATCCCATGTAAGAGACTGTGACTGGTAGCCGAGGCCTTGCATTGGCATGCAGCATCTTGAATTGTGGCATTGTGCCAGCATCAGGACCATTGTGCTTGAAGAGCTGCTCATGTTTGCCACTGACACTCTGATATTATGCCAGTTTTGCCCGCAGAAATCACACGAAGTCTGAACAACAGATGCACATCCTGCCGACAGCTGTGCTCACGTGTCTGTGAATTGTCAACCAGCCACAGATGTGTACTGACACATGCCTATCATTTATCTTTCATGACCTTACTTAGGGAAAACCTGGTATAGCATGGTGTACCTGGAGCAAATGCACGTGCTACATCAGCTGCTGAGCTACACATTGTTGGTATGGATGCAGAAATGCACAAGATCAGGCAGGTCGTTCTTCCATCAAACGTAGTGGCACAAAGTCAGCTTCAGCTGTAATAGTCCAGCTGGTCTGTGTACCACTGCTAGAAGAACACAATATGTATTTTTTAAAAATGCAAGAGAAATGAAGGATTGCACCTTTCTGACTGAGCCTGCATTTTGCCCATTATAAGAGAAACGAAAGTTTCATAAAATGTAATGAACTCAACATTGATTTTTTTTTGTTTAAATGAAAGATTGTAACTTGTCATCTGAATGATTTTTTTTTAACAGTGGCTTTCTATTTTCATAGCGATTCTAAATCTCCATTAATGTCATTGGCAGCACTTTCAGAGTTCCTAAATGAAGTCAAGCATACCCAATCCACCTTACAAGTGACCTTTCAATTTTTTGCCATAGAAACAAGATTACTAGTTTGATAAACGGGTACCAAACTTCAAAGAAGGGAGGAATGTCTGCAGTTTTCGACTGTCATTATGAAATGAAAGTATTCAAGCTCTTAATTTCTTTTTCCTCCCAATATAAGGGAAAATGCATTCAAGTCAAAGGCAAAAATTAACAGCATCTTGTTTGGAAGGGGCCATTTTTGAATGAGAATTGCTCATGCATTATGAATGAAAGCAATGGTGAAGGTCTCTAGGCTGACCATATGAAAAGGAGGACATGGCTCATGTAACTTTAACATTTGTGGAGAAAAGGGAATTTCAACCAGTGTCATTTGTATGCAATTAGTTCCTGGTGAAATTCCCTCTTCATCACAACAGTTAAAGTTGCAGGGGACCTGCCTTCTTGTGTATCTGGTCACTCTAGTATAGTGCCTGCAACTTTAACTGTTGTAATGAAGAGGGAATTTCACCAGGAACTAATTGCATACAAATGACACTGACTGAAATTCCCTTTTCTCAACAACTGTTAAAGTTACATGAGCCATGTCCTCCTTTTCATATGGTCAGCCTAAAGGTCTCCCTTGAATAACACACGTACCACAGTTTTGCTCATCAGACATTTGGCCTGAAGTTGACCGAACCTACAGGATTCAGTAAGGTGTAAAACTATCCACATGTATCTGAAATAGATGGTGTGATCTGAAACTTATGTAGGGGCATCATGTTCAGTGGTTGAATTCATTTTTTGGCATGCTTGAAACACTGGGTTTGGTCAATGGTAGGGTGACCAGAGGGCTCATGTAACTTTAACAGTTGTAGAGCAAAGGGAATTTCAGCCAGTGTCATTTGTATGCAATTAGTTCCTGATGAAATTCCCTCTTCATCACAACAGTTAAAGTTGCAGGCACTATACTAGAGTGACCATATACAAAAGAAGGCAGGGCCCCTGCAACTTTAACTGTTGTGATGAAGAGGGAATATCACCAGGAACTAATTGCATACAAATGACACTGGCTGAAATTTCCTTTTCTCTACAACTGTTAAAGTTACATGAGCCCTGACCTGGATTTTATCTGGTCACCCTAGCCAATGGCAACTCTGGTTCAGGAACTTTGGGTTTCAGGACTGGGAAGACATCTTCAGAAGACTATGGAGAACATCACTTCTTAAAAGTGACAGGACTGGACTCTGTTAGTCTGACAAAGTATAAAGTGGTTCTTCATCAGATTTGTCCGAGAACAATCCAAAGCTAATTTACAGCATAATCATATGCATGCCTATTCAGAAGTAGAATGGGAAGGCCTGGGGGAAAAGGGCCAGGAAAAATGGGGGGGGGGAGGGATTTTTCCCCCCCCTTCTATTCTTCCAGGGATTTTTTGAAAAATGGCAGGGAGATGGTTTTCCATTTCCCCCCAGTTATTCCCCAATTTGTTTTCTAGATTTTATAAAAAAATGGCCTTCCCCATTTCCCCCCATGACATCACTTCTTTACTCAAATGTAAGTCCAATTGTGTTAAATGGGGCTTACACCCAGATAAGTTGTCACAGGACAGCAGCATTAAGTGCCATTTAAAATTATATATTATGCACTGCCTCTAATCCTCTGGTTCAGTTACATTTATGGAACCCAATGCTTGCACAACAGGGCTTTTGGGCTTCTAAAAATAACCCTGGAAATGAGCAGAAATCTGGATTTGGTTCAGCAGAACTGACTTTTGTGAGCTCCACTGACCTGCCCCGTTCCAGAAATGAACATTTCTGCCCATTTCACATTATTTTTAGAACCACAAAAGCCTCATTGCACAAGTGGTGGCTCCTGTGAGTGTATGGGCTCAATGGGATACTAGTCTATATTTATATCTCACAGAATCATAGACTAGTAGAGTTGGAAGGGGCCTATAAGGCCATCGAGTCCAATCTCCTGCTCAATGGAGGAAACCACCTTAAAGCATCCCTGACAGATGGCTGTCCAGCTGCATATTGAATGCCTCTAGTGTGGGAGAGCCCACAACCTCCCTAGGTCATTGGTTCCATTGTTGTACTGCTGTAACAGCCAGGAAGTTTTTCCTGATATCCAGCCGGAATCTGGTTTCCTGAAACCTGAGCCTAGTATTCTGTGTCTTACACTCTTGGATGGTTGAAAAGAGATCCTGGCCCTCCTCTGTGTGACAACCTTTCAAGTACTTGAAGAGTCCTATCATGTCTTCCCTGAGTATTCTCTTCTCAAGGCTAAACATGTCCAGTTCTTTCAATCTTTTCTCATCGGGCTTTGTTTCCAGACCCCTGATCAGCCTCGTTGCCCTCCTCTGAACCCCCTCCAACTTGTCTCCATCCTTCTTGAAGTGTGGTGCCCAGAACTAATCTGTTCTTCATAGTGCACACTGGGTTTCTTGGTGGTCTCCTGGCTAGACCCAGACTTCAGCAAAGTTATTGCTTCCAGCCAAGCCCTTGGACCAATAGGTCATACTTATGATTTGCAGAGGGTCAACCATTTATAAAATCAGCTTACAGCCCTAATGATAAATTCTATATTCTATATTTATGGCTTACCAACAGTTCATGTATATGGCATTGAGCTTTCAAGCATATGCCAGTCTTCAATCAACATGAAAGTTCAGCAATTGGGCAATTATCCCTAACACTCCTTATTATTAGACAGTTTTCATATTGCAAAGAATGTAAATGCCATTTATATTTCAGTTCAGAGGCGGGAGAGGTACTCAGTGCATGTCAGTGTTATCTAGCCCTCCAATTTACCTCCCGCAGGTGCTTGCTATTCCTGATTCAAGAAAATCCCTGGTGTGTCATACTGTTGGATTATCACACTATTTATCTTTTTTTATTGATTTAAATGATTTCCATTTATTGTAGCACTGTTTTTATGATGACTGCACAATGTGATTTACATCAGCTAATCCAGCGAGTTATTTTTCATTTTAATCGCATTAAAACTGATCACTTGAACCGATAAAAATTAAGATAATTCACAAATCCTAGAATTATCAAATGCAATCCAGGGAAATGTAATCATGCTTACATGCTTTTGAAAGCAGTGGGATTTAAGCAATTAGTTAGATGCTAGCACAATTGATTGTAATTGGACTCAGACACATCAGTGTTTTTTTGAACTGTGGAGTTGTGGAATAGGTCCAAATGAATTTGGTTGAGATTTGGTATGAAAAATTGGAAAGCGGAAAATACTCCAATGCAGGACATGCGAAGTTTGGCATTGATCCATGTCTTTTCAACCTTGAAATGGTTGCCCATTTTGGAAATGCTTTCTTGTTAGGTCTTTTCATAAATGCCTGCTGGGAGGGAGCTAAAGCAAAATGACAATTGTGCCTTTCTTAAATGGAGGATGAGGGTTTCAATGGCTTGCAGTCATGATGGCTATATGATATCTCCAGGATCGGAGGCAGCATGCTTCTGAATACAGCCATTGGGGACCAACAGCAGGAGAAGGTATTTGCATGTAGGGATGTCAGAGAAATCTGTTGGTGGGGTGGAGTGTGGTGAGTTTTCCTAGGTTTCAGACCCACACCCAGGCTTTTTTTTCCAGTTCCTGCTGAGAGTTGGGCAAGTTCGTAGATTTTCCAGGCATTTAATGCATTTTCCCCTGCAGATCCTGCAATTTGCACAAATAATGTCTGGATTTGAGCAAATTGTTCAGAAATTCACACAGATTGCAGAACCTGCAACAATGTGCAAAATAAGTTCCCAGAGTTCAGGGAAAAGATCACAGCTGAGCTTGCAAACACAAATTGTGTTGTACACACCATGGAACTCTGGCGAGTAGAAAAGAAACAGATTCCCTACTGACGGATGTCCCTAATGCATGCAGGTCATGCCTGTAGACTTCCTATAGCCTCTCCCAAGCTGGCACCCTCCAGATGATTTGGCCTGCAATAATTTCTATCATTCCTGACCATTGCCAGTGCTGGCTGGTGCTGATGGAAGCTACAGTCCAAAATATCTAGAGGGCACCAGCTTGGGGAAACGTGGGTCTTGTAGGCATCTCATTGGCTGCCACTGTGGTAAACAGGATGCTGGACTAAACAGGCCTCTGGTATGATCCACCTTGGCTCTTCTTATATTCTTATGCTCTTAAGGAAAGTAGCCTCTATTCTCATGAATATGAGTGAACATGCATAGAAGGGAAACATTTAGCCTCCTGATGCAGTTTCCACATCTTCTATCAACCACAAAACATATTTCAGGAAGATTGTTTTGTTATGGAAAACAGTCTACTTGAGGGTGGCGGTAACTGAGTGGAATGAAGGTGTTAGAGTAATGAATCTTGAACTTGGTTCCTCTCAGCCAGTGGCTTCAATGCAATTTTAAGGAAGCTGCCCAAATTTGAGCAACTTTGAATCATAACCATAAGGCGCTTTACCCTCAAATTCAGAAAAGCTTGTACGGTTATCCTAAGTTGTTCTCCCATCTAGGCTTGCCTAGCGGCCATCTACACCAGCAGTATTGATATTCCAGAAAAATATCAAGGCCATCCCTACTGGGCCACATGATGTTCACCTACTCCTGTGGTGATCTCGGGATGACAGCTCAGCTTTTCCGGAATATCGCTGACTGGTTTTGTAGTGGCTTTTCCCCATCTCTTGCTACAATCCTGAAGTCCCTGGTTGGTGTGCCCCCCCCCCCCCTTTGTGAGTTCCTGGCTTGGCAAACAGCCAACCTGCTGTCAGGGGAGTGTGCATGGGCATTGCCATGTTTCATCACCGACTCCCTTTCTTGTTTTTTTACACCAACATATCGATGTGCAATAGCGCAATTTCAACAAAGTACCTATACCCCCTGTGTTGCTGTGTGTTTGCACTTGTGTGCATCTTGGAGGACTTATTTTTTTTAAAAAAACATGTCTCATACCCATCTGTCTAGTCCTGCCCACTTCTGCCAATACACATTGGAACCACCATCCCAGGGCACACATCCTCCTGCAATGGCTCTCCTTTACATATGGGAAAATTCTCTCGCATGTGCCCCGTGAGCAATGGTCTTGGACTCAGGAAACCTCGTGATCATCCCTCCTCCCTCTCAAAAGGGCTGAAGATGTAGATGAGCCCCTAGTTTAGCAGTGGCTCAGACCCTAACCATGATAGGTGGTACAACATCATCTTTCTTGAAAAATATCTGCTAACCATCTAGCGATCTTAGAAACTAATTGGGCTTAAAATAAATAAAAAACACCAACAGTGTATGAAATATTCATTATAACTCAAGGATATGTAGCCTTAGGATATTTAGATAACACAAAGAGAGTTGGAAAGCAACTAGTTACTTTCCTGGCTTCCCATTTGTAAAACACTTGAAAAACATTATATTTCTAGGTCAGAATCTATGTTTAAATGAAGTATCATCTCCTTCTGGTAATACAAATGTCATTGTGGCTCTGTGCAAGTCTAAGAAAAAGGTACAGAGGCACCTTACATAATAGACCTTGTCAGACTTATGGAAAGGTTTCCGAATGAAATTAAACCCACCAGTTTTTCTTGAATTTGAATGAAAAGACTTTATTGCTGCTGAAAAGAAGATTCATGGTCTCTTTGGCTGGAATGAGTTTATGATCCTCGAAGAAATGTTGCTGAATCAGCTTGTCTTTAGAGCACTTTGTGGCATCTACTTGTTAGAACAAACCATTTAGTGTTCAGGATTAAGACAGGGGGTAGCAATTGGAACTGAAGGAAATGATCCGATGACTGCTTTACCAATGATTCCAAAAACATAATAATGCTTCAGCTGGTTTACTTTGAAATCTATATTGAATAACAATAGTTCAAATTTGCCAAGCATCTAAAATGAAACCAGGCACTTCAGAAAATAGATAAATGGCTGGGCCCTGCTCATGGGTTTGCACTCAAAGTTTTTCTGTTTTAAAAAAGGGAAGGAAAATACAGTGATTGCCCAGCAGTCATGAAGCCATCCATGGTTAGCTTGCAACAGCCCAACTTATGTAATGGTATCCTTCCTCCACAACTGGAGAATCAAATTCCCCTTCCTCCTGCACCAACTTGGTTCAGAAGAGTGAGAGGCTGCACAGCAAATTTAGGGGGCTGCAGGGAAGAGGGAATAGTAAACCGACATTGAATTGAATGGCCTTTTCATAGGTACAAAATTGAAATAGGACATTCAAATATAAATACTGCACACACAGGGCTTATCGTGACATGGTCTACCTGAAGAACACACTATAGTCTACACAAAATGGGTAGGCAGAAAGTAGATCTCTAGACATTTTGGACTTCCAACTTCCAGCGTTCTTGACCATTCACCAGGCTTCTAGGAGTTGAAATCCAAACCACCTGAAGATCTACCTTCCACCCATCACTGACATAAAGTATGGTCTTTGGCAAATGTATTGGATTGACATGATTCGTAATTAGATAACTGGGAAATGGCAACTTTTTTTTTGTTAATCACAGTACGAGATGACAAAGTCTTGATTTTATGCAGTAGTAAAACTATTACGCTCTCAGGGCTTTTTGATAAACCATTACGTTCCAGACAAGGAGTTCCTCTCTATGTTCTTACAATGTATTTTCTTGCTTCTTGTTCTCTGCTTGTCAAATTTCTGCTGCAGAATAGAGCAAAAGGTAATATGTGAATGCACTTTCCCTGATCACACTCGTTCTCTTGCACAATCTTCTCAATGGCAACACCCACAGAGACTCTGGATATTCTTCCTCATTAAGTATCGCCAGACACTGTGCAGTTATCTCCACATCTGGCTGGTGGGATGTTTTGTAACATTAGAAGGGGAACATGTTCATGGAGACTTGCGAGACTGTTCTGGTCACCGTATCTCAAAAAGGACATCATAGAGTTTGAAAAGGTGCATAAAAATGGGGACATTGGAGCACTTTCCCTACCAAGAAAGGCGAAAACACTTGGAACTTTTACATTTAGAATAAAAGTGACTAAAGGGGATGTCGTAGAAGTTTATAAAATTTATACGTAGGACAGAGAAAGTGAAGTCCCCCCCTTTCAAAATACTAGAATTCAGGATCATTGGCAATAAATTTGGGACAAACAAAAGAAAGAGCATCTTCACAAAACACACCACTCATTTGCAGAATTCACTGCCATTAGATATGGTGATGGACAGTAGCATGGATGGCTTGTCAAAGGGATTAGACAAATGCATGAATAATAGACCTACTCATGGTGGTTAGTCACTGAAAATGTATGTGTGAATACAGATAAACATTTACTGTTGTAGCATAAGACCTATTTGGGTGTTCTCATTCTGGAAAATCAGGGTTGTAAATCAGGTGGGGAACCTACAAGTCTCCCCACTGCAGAAGTTCACCCTCAACATGAGGATGGTAGTGAAGATGGTGACGGAGGGGTGAGAGCAAGTGTGCATTGTTCATCCTCAAAATTCACTTGATAAATCAGTGGCAAACTTTACAGGTAAACTGTACAAAATGATACAGCCAATGGATTAGCCTCAGTGATGCAACTGGCATTTGCAATAATAAACAAATTGTGCTTTTTTACTTACCTGTTCAGGTAATAGGTATACGTGCATGCATACTTATCTGTTCCATTAATGAAAATGATGGAGGAAGATTGTTTCAATGGTCCCTTCCCTGGAGAGGTATCACAAGATCAAGTCATTTGAACAACCTTCCATCTCAATATCTTTACTAGGGATGTATGAGAATTTCACTTTTGCTCGCAAAACATGTGTGCTTGCCCTGTTCGAAGCTCCGAGCACAAGCACATGTCTGCCAAAACTATAGCAAATTGTTGGACACATGTTTGTATCTGTCTTGTTCATGATTCCCAGTTCAATTTGCACACATTTTCTGATTTGCACAAGTTTGCTCAGTAGAATAAAACAGCCCTGCAATTTGTGCAAATTTTGTGCAATTCTTGTGCACATTTTGTGAGAATTGCGCAACTCTCCCATTTGGTTGTTGCTTGATTTGCACAAAGTGAGCAGGGTTTGTAAATGCACATGGGCATCAGGCACAAGACGAACAGCCAGACAATGTTTGGAGAATCCTAGTGATCTCAAACATCGCTTGTTCTCCTGCCCTAACCCTTATCTTGGTGTCCTTAACTCACATTCTGCTTCAAGCAGCTGTTTACTCCTTATCCTTCCATGAACAACTGGGAAAAATGTTACAACTCATAACTTTGTTTCTTTCCCCCTGCTTAGGACAACAGTATTTACATCCTTGTATTTCTTTGACTCTTTACTGTAAACTGACAGAACAGATAAAAGATATAATTCCAGAAACCGAACAAATGCCCCCCTAGTGTGTTTCTAACTAAACATCAGCAAATGCTTATTAGTTAATAGGAATGTATTTCCAAATGTTTTATGATCTTCTAAGCATTTTCCCGTTACATATTTATTTGCTCAATGCGTTTCAGCTGCATTTCCTAAATCAGAGCCCGTCCTTACAGCAAATCTTAATGGTCTAGATAATTTTTAGAGGAAAATTAATTAAGGAACCTATTTTCTGGTTGCTATCCATCTAGCACAGGAGTCAAAAGCTTATTTAGCAATGATGGCTACACTGGAAATATTTCATGAACCAGAGGACTGAAGCTAATTTGAATGTTTGTTTGCATGCAATTAATGCAATTTGCATCAAGTTTGGATGATGTAGAAGATGTAGTTTGGCTGATGCATCACAGTCTTTAATATTGAAAGTCTAGTGCAGTGATTCCCAACTTTGATTCCCCAGATGATGTTGAACTAGGATTAGTATGGTGGCTAGCACTGATGGAGCTTGTAGCCCAACAATATATGAGAACCCAAGGTTGGGAACCAATGGCTACTGCATGGGAACTCTAAGATGAATAGTTCTAGGAGAAAGCTGATGGAAGCTGTCCAGTTTGGAATGAACTGTCCCTTGGGGGATGAGAGTGAAACTGTTTTTGATTGTCCAAATGGGAATGAAACCCTGGAGAGCCACTGCCAGTTGGTGTCAACAATACTGCACTAGATGAACCAATGGTCTGACTCAGTATAAGGAAACGTCCTATGTTCCTAGAAATAGGCAATGCACATATAGTAGGACATGATAGCCCAAAAGGCCAAAGGACCATAGAGGAAAATGTACATGCCAGAGACATTTGGAGAGGGGCACTATGCTGACTCTATGCTAATGCTAGAAGCCTCCAAACCAAGATGGGGGAATTATATAGTGAGAATGGAGAAAACCAATGGGATACTCTAGCTGAAAGATGGAAGTGAGTAAGGGCATCTGTCCAAATCCTTAGTACAAGGATGGGGAACATGTGGCCCTCCAGATGTTGTTTGAGTGCAACTACATTGGTTATGCTGGCTACAGTTGTAGTCCACCAACATTTGGAGGGCCATACATTACCCCCCCCCCCCTGAATTTGAATATATCCCATCATACCTTAGTAATAGGTGCCCTGATCCAGAGGTTCCTTTCATGTATGCCCAGGTAGTAGGACCTGCATATAAACTGACATCTCCAGCAGTTATCATGTAGTTTCCTATTGTATTTACCTAAAAATTGGGTATATGATCTTAATAGAATTTTAGAAGTACTCTCTCTCACACACACATACTTGTTCTAACCCCATCTGTGTTTCAAGTTTTGAATTTTACTAATCAGCACTTTAAGTTGTGCCCAGAAATGTGCTGGTAACCAACGCATTCCACCAACCCAAAGATGTATGCATTCCATTTCCAAGAAATTGAGGTGGGGGGGGGGGAGAGGGGGAAGCAAATAAGGTGAAAATCAGAATCCTCTCAAGAAATATTTCTGTTGACCGAAGCTAGGAATATAACAATGTGGGTGCTGCTGTTGCATTTTAAGGGCATCTCAGCTTTAATTAAATATGAAATAGAATTTTCCTTCTGCCAGCAAAAACATGCAATGTACTTTACAGTAAATCTCAACATAATGTTAATGCTACTCAGGTACCTTGCTGACTTTGGAACTGCCTCATGATATATGATGGCTTGCCATACAGTAACTCCATTGACTACATTGAGTACAATGGAGTTACTGCCTTGCAAATCATGAAACCAAGCAATAGATCTTGAAGTTGCTTAGACGTTTATTCTGCTGGCTATGGTACAATGCATTTAAAGCTGAAATGCCGTAATATGCAATCACTCTACAACTACATGATAGACCACCACAGAGTTCAGCTATGAATATGGGAGCCCCCGGGACATGCAAAACCCTGGTGGGGAAAAATACAAAACCATGGTGGGTAGTTTTGCTAGCATTACCAAAACCCGTTAAGCTTTTATTGGAATTCCTCACATGTTTTGACTGAGAAAGGTCCATAGGTGCCATAGTGGTCAAGAAATCCTGAGCTGCTCCTGACTGAGTGACCTCAGCATGAATGCTGAAATCTCCCAGAAGCCTACAATGATCCATCTCCAGACCCAAGACCTCCTTGGCTAGCTCAGGAAGGGAGACTGTTGAACAGTGGGATGGATGGTAAATCAACAGAATCCCTACACTGTTCCGGCCAGCCAACCACAGTAGCACACATTCCAAGTTAGTGAACTGCTGGATGGAGTATGTGGTTAACCAGATGGAATTCCTATAGACCACTGTCACTCTACCTCCTTGTCCCCCCCCCCCCACCTCTAGCCTGCTGGTCTATGAAATAAGCTGATGGGCAAATTTCTTAGTGAGACATTCCTCCCTCTTCCCTTAGCTCCTCTTCTGTGATATATGTCAGGTCAGTATCTTCACTCAAATTAAATCCTACAACTGACCTGGCATTAAAAAGCAAGAGTTTCCAGCTGGGAGGAAAGTACCTTTGCTGTCACCCCAGGTTCTTTCGGTAGATAGCTTCCTGAGATGAGGGAGGGCCAAACTGCAGGCTACCCTCATTTCCCTGCAATAGCTAAGTTAGAATCTCCCACCATGTCTCCCCCAGTCAATGATCACTTGAATAGTTGCTCCCAACTCTCCAAGACACTCCTTAAAAAAATCCAGTTTGGCAGCACTAAAACCACCTCCTTTGTACAAATTGCAGCCGTAATAAGTGTAATTTCACGTGATAAATTAAAGGGTGCAATCTGTGTGCATTAAGCATAGTATGCTTGCAATTTACACAAATTACACAAATTACAGTCGAAATGTGTGCAAGTTATGCAAATTGTAGCTGCGATCTGTGTAAATGTCACTTTAAGGACCTCCCCATAAAAAATCTGTGATCTGGCCCAATTCAATCTTTATTGAGTCAGGACAGGTTGTGGGTAAACAAGCTGAAATCCAAGGGGCTGAGATTCCTTCGACAAACCTATACAAAATGGTAACGGCTCACTTACTATCAGTCCCAGAGCAGCTGGAGTGGTTGTTACTACTATCCTCAGGCCAAAGCAGCATCTCTCTTATAATACACATATCTAACAATGGTCCAATGGGGGTAGGGGATGCTAGAAAATGCTGAGTCATTGCCAGGCCTCTCTAGGAAATGGGAACTCTCTGGCCAGCCAAATCTCCTGCAGCAAGACAGCTTGCAGGGAAGGTTCCCTGAATATGCCCAACCCTCAAACTGGGTTCTTTGGGTTTGAACTTCCTTTGTTGCCTGTGCATGCCGCAGCTGGGCAATTGAGAAGGGATGGTTCTTCATAGATTTTCAAATGGTGTCTGTTCCAAGAATTTACTGCTCCAGGGCTGGCTATTTAATAATGCCTTGCTACAAGATTAATTCATGGGCACTCCTTAAGAGGACAAGATGTTGATGAAGCACAGTGTGTTTGGGGGTGAGAAATTCAGGTTGTTGCTATGCTCAGGTCAAGGGGAGAGGAGTGACCAAGTGGTTTTCCATCCTTTTTACTGGAGCTGAAACAAATATTCACAATGGAGTGTTATCTGTGAGAAATTCAGGACTGGTGCATTGGTCTCCCGAAACGACAGTTTGACCACTACTACCAGTCTTCTTTTGAAATGCACAGCCCTATGTGGAGTATTGAGAGTGTCCTAGGACACACTTTTAATTCACATTGACTGATAATGAGGCCAACCATAGCCTTCAGAACAGTGTGTGTGCACCCAAACATATCTCAACTTCCACTGCAATATGCAGGGGTTCAGTGGCAGACACATAACACCTATTTTGTATTGTGCTAATGGCAGTGGCACTTCTGACTACCATGCTGAGTTAGCATGCTAGTATGGGATGTTCTCAAATATTTAAAGTATTCAGAGAAGAAAAGTACTGGAATGTTTGCAGTCCAGTTCCTGTGAGGGAAGGGAAAGCTGTCATTTTCCTGGTATAAATGTAAAACCACCACCACCACCAATGGCCGTAGTGATAGAGTGCATGTAGGATAGGGTGACCAGATAAAATCCAGGTCAGAGCTCATGTAACTTTAACAGTTGTAGAGAAAAGGGAATTTCAGCCAGTGTCATTTGTAGGCAATTAGTCCCTGGTGAAATTCCCTCTTCATCGCAACAGTTAAAGTTGCAGGCACTATACTAGAGTGACCATATACAAAAGAGGGCAGGGCCCCTGCAACTTTAACTGTTGTGATGAAGAGGGAATTTCACCAGGAACTAATTGCATACAAATGACACTGGCTGAAATTCCCTTTTCTCTACAACTGTTAAAGTTACATGAGCCCTGACCTGGATTTTATCTGGTCACCCTAATGTAGGATGAGGTCTGGAAAGAAACCCCTGACATAGGGAAGCAAAGCACCAGGGAGACAGGAGGGAAGATGGCTGAAGAAAGGCTTCAGAGTAGAGAAATGGGATTGAGAAATGGGAAATCAACAATATGTAAAGGTGTGGAAGTGTGAGGAAAAGGACATATGAGATAGGGAACAAAAGTAACAATAGGTGCTGAAATTCATAAGTTCATTTGAACAAATCCGTAGCTGTAAGCTTCTAATCAACACCCTTTCAAATACTAATTGCCAATGGATGTGAACTATCAAATATGGTAAAATATCATTTGTCAGATACGTGATATTGTACTCCACTATCATTTGGGTAAACAATAAAGCCGTTAGATATTTGTGGAGAATATCAAGCAAATTCATTGGGTCTCAAGGAATGCCTGGATTATATTCAGCTTTAAAATCTGAAAGGATAATGTTGAGGAGAATTTTTGGAAACAAATTCATTTCAGCACTAGTTTTTCTAGTAACCGCTGCTAAAGAATCCCCACCCCCTGCCCGCAAACCAGCATCTTTTGTTCCATTATTCCTGATGATATTGACTGTCCTAATTTCTGAAGGTCAGTTAATATTGGATTCCTATAGTACATTGCTTGACCGAGCTCTACAATACTAGATGCAGAGAAAGTAGTTTTTTTTAAAAAAAAAACTGCATTGGTCTGACATAATAAGCAGCCCTATCCGTTCTGTCCTTCCCCATCTCCTATTTTAAGCTGTTTTAAAGACCAGGGAAAGAAAAAGTATTATTGGAATTTTAGCTTTCATGTTAACTACTCCATAACCTTCCTGTTCTTGTTTAGTGCAGCAGAAATGGGAGGAAGCTACCCAGTGGTATAAAGACAAAAGAGGCTTATAAGGGAGTTCAGCTCTATGAATACAAGAGGAGTCCCAGCTGATGGAGCATCTCAGCCCCAGTGACGAAGCATTGAGGTAAACAGCACACCAGACAAGTGAGTTAAGCACCTGTGCGAGTAGAAGGGAAAAGCTATCCATTTGCTTAATGAATAAATCATCCAGTGAAGCTGAAACAAGGTCATAGCAAAGGGCATTGCATTCCAGGAGCTTTATACCATAAGGGCACTCTTATAGAAACTTACGGCTCAGGAGGTGAATCCTAGGGATGGCTATTCCCTCCTTGCAGCTCTGCTCTAGCAGGGAAGCCTTGATAGCTTGCACTAAACCTCAGCCAGAAACCAAGACTAAACACAATTTTGTTAGGGAAGTAAAATCAAATATGCAGTTCTACATTGGCAAAGGCCTAAATGGTGGAAAAGTCACAGATTTGCATTCCAAGAGGGGTTTTAATTGGCCACATCCATGCCTTAATCCTCACTTATTGTTCAATCATTTTATAAAATTCACCATTCTCAGGACACTCATTGGACCAAAATCCCCCTTTAAATTTCCACTTGCTGGAGTCTGGTGCAGCCCAGTATTTGATTTACACCCCCTTGTTGTTGTTGTTGTTTTTAAATAATACCTTTCTAATCTAACTGGTGGCAATAGAAATTGAGGAGGGCAAGCAAGGGAGGGCCTTTGGCTCCGATTCCATTCTGGGTTTTACTTAGAACCAGCCAAAAGTTTAAAAGACCCCAAACGGGTCTCTCACATCCATTTTTTTAAATAAATAAATAAATAAATAAATAAATAAAAATCTCAAGTTCTTTCTGTCCCAAATATGAAGATATTTGCTAATTTTGATAAGATCTTATAAAAACGAACTGAAATAAAATTCTTATCCGTTTCCAGCAGCCAAATTTGATAGGCACAGCTATTTCCAGCATGGAGAAGACCCATATGTACCTGCTGCCATGTAGCTGTGAAAGATAAGTGTGGTGGCCCTCCTACGGAATCCCCTGCCTCTGGAGGTCAGGCAGGTGGCAACTTGGTTTTCCTTCTGGCGCCTCCTGAAAATGTCATTGTTCCAGGAAGATTTCCCTGGATGACCAGCTGCGGGTTTATTTGCACTTTGTTTCTTTGAAAAATGTATTTTAATGTGTTTTTATTCTATTTTATTTTGTCCACTGCTCCAAAATTGTGAAAGGGGAGTGGTATATAAATATTGCAAATAAAGAAATAAAGAATGAAATAAAGAAGGGACCTGTCAGAAAAGAGAGGTGGCATAACAAATTCAGTGTAACAAACATGGTTAAATACACAGGGGATCGAAACCTAGATATTTAAGAGCTAAGCACTCAAAGCCCTGCATTGATGAATCTGTCAATCTCAGTTTCTTGCACATTCTGTTTTTTTTTTTTTAAGACTCAAGTTCTTTCTGTCCCATATATGAAGAAATTTGCAAAGTTTGGTAAATTTTTCTCAACATTGAATTGGAATGAAATTCTAATCCATTCTTATTTCCAAGTAACACTCAGTAAAGAGCATTATGATAGAAAGCGAGCAGGGGTGTGCTCCTGTGTCGTGCCAGCAACATGGCTTTTATTTTGTTTTGGTAGAGCTCATCTTTTCAACATTTCTTCTTCTAGTAAGTGTAATCCAGATGACAATACATAGTTCAAAACCTCCTGCACCTTACACCATCATCCCATGTACTTCTTGGTTCTATAAGTGAAAATACGCAATTATTAAAGGACTTGGCCAAGGGCAGAATTCACAACAATGCCAAACCTTTTATGGAATTGTACAATGGAAATCTGTTCATTTCCAGAAATGTGTCTTTATTGGTAATATCACCTATAAAGGCAGACTTCAGCTTGATGAAACCTTTAGGTGCAGAGCTAAGCTTTTCACAAAGTTTATAGATTTTGTTTATAGCATTTGGTTTGGAACCATACTTTCTTAATAGTTGTTATCTGTCTCTGATAAGAAACTGCCATTCTTTGGCCAGAGACCATGTTCAATGCATTACATGGTGTTAGTTCCAGTGACTTGAACAACAAGTAGACCTCTGCAGGAAGGAAAGAGAAGGATTGCATAAAATATATTTTTAAAATTTAAGAGCATAATTCTCAGATAGCATCTGAGGGGCCATAGGACGCAACAGACCTCCCCCCGACGAGACTTTAGAGGAGGAAATCTTGCTGTGGATCCCCCACTCTCTGCCTATCCCAGTTTCTCTCTCCTGAGGTCAGGACTCTGACCTCGGGAACAGAGGAAATGGAAATGTTGGAGCAGGCCAGCGGGGAGGGAGGGGTGAGGCCATGGATCCACTGGAGAGAGTAGGTTAGATGGGCTTGGAGCCCCTTCTAGTTATATGGAGGATGGAAAGGCCAAAGAAAGAAAGAAAGAAAAAAGACCCCATCACTCATTGTGCCCTCCTGCCAAGATTGCAGTAGGACATAAGATTGAGAAAGGCCTCCAATTTCAGAGGTCTCAATCCCTTGGGTTCCTACTGGACCATAGGACTGTGCCATAAAAGTACCAACTCTCAGACATTTCAGAGACCTTTGGAACTAGCATAATTTATGTTGAGTTACCAACTCATGTCCTGGCAGGGTAACGTCAGTATTGAATATGTATAATGGCCATGGAAAAAGACCAGCTGTCGATGCTCGTCAAACAGTGGTTACCACCTATTGCTCTGGCCTCAGCACAATTGTGTCCCAAGGTTGTTGTTGTTGTTTGTTGTTGATAATAATAATAATAATAATAATAATAATAATAATTTCATTTCTATACTGTCCCATAGCCAGCCGAAGCTCTCTGGACCATTTACAACAATTCATAAATATCCTAATAATAACATACGACATAATAAAAATAAGTTGAAAATATTTAATATAGAAAGAATTAAAATAGTGTAAGCTAGTAAAAGCAATCTAAATAAACAATGACATGGTGCCACTTGACTCGAATTGGGTTGTTTTACCATCCTGCATCCTGACACCACAGCCAGGAAGACCTTGCTGCTCAGAGGGCCCAACCAAAATAGGAAACTGTTTATAACCCTTTCTGTCCGGGAGGGCACAATGAACAACATGGGTGAACTGGACCAGTGACAGGATATTTCAGAGCCAGGAAGGTATTCCAACCTGTGTACGTACAGGTGTCTACAGGGGGCAGTCAAACGCAGACTCCCTTATATAAGAAGAGAGAGCAATTGTTTCAAGAAGGATGGCACTCATTGGCTTGTTCAGGCAGTGTCTTCATAGTCCTTGTTTGCCTTAATTGGTTTAAAACTGATTTATAGGACTGAAGTATAAGAAAGTACACATTTGGGGGATCATACCATGCATCATATAGGATGTTGCCAAGATCACTGCAGACTTCTTTGCAGCCAAACTAATCTGTTGATTTATTCATTTATCAGAAGACATTGGTCATAAAAAGAAAATATACAAATCTATAAATAAGATAAAACCATCCAAAATCAATGCTCATAAAAAACAACTGAACAGTCAAAAAATTGGTGTTGATATATTGCTGCAAAGACAAATGAGACAACTCTTTGAGTCACATATAACCTTTTCTCCAATAACAGGAATTTAATGTTATATTAATTGTATCTGCAAACCGTCCCAAGAAGAAATCGCTGCAGATATTTTTTGTCTTAAATCCTTTTCAATTAAGGGGTGCATCAAATAATGTACAGATCCTCCATTGGATCCTCACCACCTATAGTGGTAAGGAAATACAGTTTAAGCTATAGCCCTAGTCATGCATTTGCTTGAACGTTGTGAGGGTTTAAAGTGTATACTGGGATGGAGCCATCCATGCTGGCCTGAACCCCTACATCTCTGGGCATTCCAACCCCGCTCCCTCAGTTCAGATCTTGCCATGTTGAATTACCAAGGTCTAAATATGAGTTCTACTTTCTGTGTGGTCATGGACAGTTTAAACCCTCAAGCATTAAAGAGGACTAATAACCATCCAGAACTGCTTTAAATATCAACAGGAATGGGGAAAAATATTGGAACTCTTCCCTCACTGCGTACTTGGAAATAACTGATCACCCTATTATAAGGATCTGCCTAATATCCTTTAATTTAGACAAATCATTTTAAATTAAATCTTCAATTGACTAATACCGCTATAAATATAAAGAGGAATCCAAACCTATTAAGTAAGCACTCCATTTTCTGGATCCAAGACTGCCTTTTCAGATACGTTATTAATTATCTGGAGGTAGCCCTACGTCAGTCTGTCTTCCCTCTTAGATTATATTTTGTCTAATAATTAAAGATATGCATATATAGCTCAACTGAGAAGGTCTGAGGTTTGGCTCTTAACAAGTATAATCAAAATCAACAACCCATCAACTCTCCATTAATGAGATGGTGTCATGTTTTTATTTATTCACCACGGAGCATAATGAAAACCTGGCTATACGGGACAGGGGCGCCCAACCTTTTTGGACCCATAGGCATATTTAGGAATTTGAGAAATTGCTGTGGGCATCACCACAAAATGGTTCCCATGGAGAATATAACTAGTCACATAATGGCTGCCATGGGGGGCTGTCTAGTCAAGAGGTGTGTTTATGTTTGGGGGGGCGGAATAGCAAAGCTAGAGGCTGGGAGAGAGGGGGAAATAGAAAGAGTTGCTTCTGTTCATACAGAGCTTTCCTCTTTGCTCTTTCTCTCTCTCTCTTTCCACAACTAGCCTCTAGTCTTGCTATTTCTCTCCCCAAACCCCTTTCCTTGCTATTTCTCTCCTTTCTCTATCCATAGCCTTCTCCTTTCTCTCTCTTCCTGCCCCCTAGCATGGTTCTTTCTTTCCTACTCACTTCTTTATCTTGTTGCATGTCTGCACTCCCAGCCTCTAGCCTTGCTGTTTCTCTTCCCTTGCTATTACATCTCTGTTTCTTCCTCCTCCTAGCCTTGTACTTTCTTTCCCTTTTACCCCTTTGCCTTGCTTTCTGTTTCTGCCCACTGAAGAGCTGATCAGGAAGGGAAAACCTGGCACCCTAACATTTCCCCATTTTTTTTTAATTAAAAAGGGTTTTTTTTGAAGGGGGCAGAGAGTGAAGAGCTTTGTGGGCACCAAATTGGGGTCCCTTGGTATAGACAAATATGGCCAATCGCTAAGCAGTTTATTGGAAGAAAAGTTTATCCCTACTATTAGCAAATCATTATTCCATATGGCTTTCCATTTGCTTGATTACAATTGAAAAGGGCATGACAATAGTTCCAATGCTCCCATATTGGACCAGACTGAAAAATTAGGGCAGCTGAAGATACTGTCCTTGTGAAGGTTTGAGGCCCACAGAAGCAAGGTAATAAAGTCAGGCTTCGAGGCCTGGAGTTTTGCTGTTGGGGGTGGTATCCCTGAGAGGGGTAGTTTCATTTCTCCAGTTAAGATTCATTCCCTGGTTACGTTTCAGTTCTTCAACATTGAAACAGCACTTCCAGTTTTGGGGAAGAAGAGGGGATAAAAGGAGAGCCAGAGAGGTAGAGCCAGGAAAGAACAAAAGCATGAGGAAGAAGCAGTGGAGAAAAGCCTAAATGCAGCTAGGGTAAAGAACTTGCAACTTTTATTTTCTTTTAATGCCTGTTGCATCACTCAACTCTATTGATGAAACATCTTTAATTGTAATTTGATCATTTTAATATATTAGTAAACTGTTGTGTTAAATCTAAAGTGCCTGGTGTACCAATCACACCACTTCTACAGCCTAAACCCCATGTTACTGGAAGGGAAGGTAAAAAGAAGGATGGTGGGACTCTTAAGAAGGTAGACATCCTTAAGGAGTTGCTCAGGGGGTCCAGGACTCAGACGGAACCCTGACAGTCCCACACAATTGTTTGACAAACAACGAGTATACTGTGACTGGCCAGAACTGCAAAAACAGAAGGGGTCTAAAAACCTGGCAGGACACAACTCATAGAACTGATGGGTTCCATTCAGCTTGGTGTGTCAGCAGTTGTACAGATCCTGAGTCTAGCCCCAGGCTTCCATGCCATGGTTGTGATTCAGGATGCTGCATCCACAGTCACTCCTATGTTCACCTGGAATAGGACGTGCTCTATGGATAGTGTGAAAATTCTGCTCATGCCTCCTTCCGGAGATGAGAATGGGATGGATAAGGACTGCAGATATTATCTCAGTGTGGGACATTAGTTTCAGTGTAATTCACACCTATTTCTCCCAAATGGAGATGATACTACTCAAACCCTACTGAGGTATTGGCAGCCTATATAATAGTAATGACTGTAAAGTGCTGAGACAGTGATGGAAGTCACACTATAAATCGCTATGGGAGACTGAGATTATTGACAGGCCCTCCCCCTATGCAGAACGGGCTTTGTTGCCTCAGCTTTTAAAGCAAAATTACATTCCGAAGCTGATATGCTACAATCTTTTTTGGCATTTTGCGATGAAGAAAGCATTTATGAATCCTTTTATTCAATCTTTTAATAAATTGGCTTCCCACACATATAAAATATTTCTTGGGGAATTAGTATCATTTAAGAGCTAATTACAGCAAGTGGAGACTGCACATTTCTCAGCCCACTGCCTTTCGGCTGCTGAACAACAAGAACCGAGAGATTAAAGTTTTTCAAATGAAGCTCAGCTAGGCAAAAGATTACGCAGAGCATGGGTGGAAAAGGCATGAAAAGTCAATGCTTTTCAATATGAGATTTGCAGATCCCGCTTGATGGCTGTAAATAGCAAGTTGCCCATTTCCCACATGCTTTGAATATAGAGAAGTTCCCCAAATCTCCGGACAAATGGATATCGCCAGTGGAGACTGGTGGCTCTGATTCCAGTGGGGCTGTGAATCCATTCTGGGTTTCAGTCAGAACTAGCCAGAACTCTAATGGAGCTATCCAACACACTGTACCCTATACTCAAATTAGGTTCAACACCTTGGAAAGCTTCTATTAGAGTTCTACCTGGTTCTGACTGAAACAAAAAATGGATTTACTGCCCTACCAAAATTTGAGCCACCAACCACCACTGGAACTCAGTCTCTTCTTCAGAGCGTTTTCAGACTTGGGGTGGGGGTGGGGATTGCATTTCCTTACCGTTGCTTTGCTTCCTGCTTCTCTCCCCTAATAGGGACGGGCAGAATCACATGAGGAAGAAAGAGGAAGCAACAACAGCCACGTGGCCCATTCAGTGGCTGTTTTTATAGCGCAACCTCTCCTGCGCATGGCAGGAAATAGCGCCAAGTACTGTTATAGCCAAGAAGAACCAGATTTTCCAGGTCTTATTTTTGTAGTGGGAAAAACAACAGAAGGAGCGGAAGACGTGCAGAAAGATCTGTGAGTGGCCAGTCATGAGTGTGCTATGAAATGCTCATCTAAAGATCCTCTGAGACTCTAGTTTGGGATGTTGAACCTCAGGTCAAATCCAGCTCACCTGGGGTTCCAATCCAGCTCTCCAGCATTACCCAGATGGCCATGCCCCCTTATCCAGGCTCCACCCCCATTCCCAAGTCACCGATTATTTTATGGCTTCCTAGCTTTCACATTTCCCCCATTCTAAAAGGTTGAAATGCCTTTCCTAAGCCTTAGTTATTGGCATACCCAGATTAACCACAGGGCTAAGGCACCCCAACCCAGAAACTGTGGGGGCTAACTAGATATCCTAGATTCCCAGCTTTCCAATAAAAAAGAGCATGTCTGTAACCTTTGTAGGACCTGTGATATGGTAGTGGTGGTGGTGAGAACTGTAAGCACTGAGGTCAGGAGGAAACTTTCCTCCATTAAATTGTTTCTGCATTTATTTCTTGCTGACCTCACTGTTTACAATTCTCTTTCCCCACCCCACCCCACTATATGCACCATAATCCCTGAAACATCCCCATAATACTCCATGCATCAGATGAAGTGGGCTATAGGCCATGAAAGCTTTTGCCAGAATGAATTCCTTAGTCTTTGAGGTGCCACAATACTTTGTCTGTTTGTTTATTTGTTGCTGTTAAGAAAGTTTCTTTGAGTTGATATCCATGCAAAAGATGGAGGCATATGGGTGGGAAGGAAGAGGATGTTATTCAAATTTTGGAAATTTAATTATAAGATTATAATATAATCATAATATAATTATATTTTCAGGATCCCTCCCAAGTGTCTACATCAATCAATCAATCTTTATTGACAGTCAATAGACCATTAGACAACAAGTAACAGTATGACATTAATAAATGTAATAGTATCACTCCACACCCATCTGTGATCTACAACCAATTATTCTATTAAGGAATTTAGCTACTTGTCTGGTAATATAATCATTTGAACCTTCAAGGAGACAAATTAACAGGGACTCTTTAGAGTACCCTTGGTAATCCTGGAAAAGTGGTCTCAATAATTCTTCCCTAACTTGGTTATAATAAATACAAGAAAACAATACAGGTTCAATGCTCTCAACTTCAGTGCCATTACACGGACAACATCTATTGGCTACAGGGATTTTTTTATACCTGCCTTCCAACAGTTTTGATGGCAGTACATTAAATTGTGCCATAGTAAAGGCCTTTCTATATTTAGGAACAGTTAGCCTTTTTAGGTAAACCATCCCTTCATTAGGTACAAAATTTGATATCCCCAACGACCGGGGGGAGCACAGGCCAGGAGTAGCCCCACAGCTATCTTGGAAATCACTATCCTGTAGTCTTCGCTTGATTGTCCATTTAACACATTCAAAAGTCTGTGCTAGCAGTAGGCCAGGAGAAAGCCCTATTGTGTTAACTTTGAGCGGTAGTGCTTCAGTCCATGGGGATACATATGAGTCTGTAAAAACCTGGGCTACCAGGGACCAAGTGTCTACATAAGATACATTTTCCAAGTTGGATATGGATGCATCTTGTTACTACTGCACATGCATGTACAGTATCTATTGTTTGGGTTTCCCAGCTTTCACATAGCTGGAGAACTCATGGTGAATGGTGAACTTATAGCTCAGTGGTAGATCACATGTTTTGCATGCAGAAGGTCCCAGGTTCAATCTCTTGCATCTTCAGATAAGGCTAGGAAAGAATCCTGCCTGAAACCCAGGAGACCTATTGCCAGTCTGCGTTGACAATGCTGGGTGAGATGGCCCAATTGTCTGACTCAGTCTAAGGTGGCTTCCTGTGTTCCTATGTTCTGCCAGTCAAGTAAATGGTATTATATTTGATAAAAAAAAAAAAAGATGGAAAGCACCAATGCAGGGATAAGAGACAAGGAAGCCTCCTGGATCTAAAATGAATCATTATTTTATGCATGTAGATGTATCCTCTCCTCTTGTTCTTGCAGCCTTCCTCAACATGGTGCCCTCCAGATGTGTTGAATGTCAACTTCCAGCATGTCCCAGCCAACCATGGGAGTTGTAGTCCAACGCATCCGGAGGATACTAGGTTGGGGGAGGCTGTCCTTTTCACTTAGATGGGCCAAAATATGTGATGTGTTAGTCCTGTCTCTCAAGCAGTCAAGAATTAGACAAGACAGAGAAGGAGAAAGGCCAAGGTAAGGTTTCAGAGAGCAGGAAAGAGTATCCTCATTGCTCAGACTATTGAGCAAGACAGACCAATACTTTCTTATGGATGGCACCTTGTATCACCTAGTGTCCTCTGGCCTGTTGATGCAAAGAAGTTTCGTTTGCTGCAGCCCTCTTGTCTGGGTCAAACTGACTAGTGGGGCACAAAGCTGAGTCCCTGCTTTGCATTCCTCATTTCACCAATTTGAGAACTATTCATCATGGCATCTCCCTATAGGATACCAAGAATCAAAATGACACCAAGGTTTCAGGGAGGTTCTTGAGAATATGAACCATAATCATAACATTAACCATAACAGCCATATTATGCTATGCCAAGTTTTTTAATTTTGTTTGCATCCAACCTCTTTCTTTGTGTCTTTTTTTCATTAGAAGAAGAAGAAGAAGAAGAAGAAGAAGAAGAAGAAGAAGAAGAAGAAGAAGGGGAAGGCCCTTTCTAAACCATAGGGGTGTAGCGGGTCTAGTGCGAGCGATCCTGGAAGTAGCCGTTTCTGGGATTGGCACGCTCAATCTACATCATGGGCACAACTTCTCGGGTCGTCCGCCATTGCGCCCGCCATTTTTTCTTTTCATTGAGGAAGAGCATTCCTGCGCTCCAGCGAACAAGTAAGTTAAAAAAAAAAAACTGTGGCGCGTGATTGGCCCCCCCCTCCCCATCCTGGGGGTGGCGATTTTGTTTCCCCCCTCTCCTGATGGCCTCGGAGCCTCATGGTGCGCCTCCGTGGCCATCAGTGCAATCATGCTTACTTGCAAGTAAGTGTGGCTGCACCGGGATGGCCGGCCACATTCTTCCGCAGTCACAGGAACTTCCTGGGACCGTGGAAGAATCAGTGGTTTTTCTGTTTCCTGAGAACCAGGGAAAATCCTGTGCCTGCCCCACCCCACCCCCACTACTCCCTGTGCATTATGCAGACTCACAGGGAGCAGCTGTGGTACATCCCAGGCATTTTGCCTGGTGTGGAAAGGGCTGAAAAAGAAAAAAGAAAGTGATTAGGTTCCTTCACTTGTAACAGGATCGCTTGTGGGATGTGGTCATCAACTCCAAATCTATAGTTGCTTGTCCCTTGTCTCTGAGGCCTTCAGAATCCACAAAACTTTGGAATGGAATGTTGATTCCCTGTTTGTCTTCCAGGCTCCCAGTGCACTTTAACTCATGAAGCAAAATAATACCTATTGCAAATGTGTGTGTGTGTGTGTGTGGGGGGGGGGGGGGCAGGATGCTGACAATGGCATTTTAAACGACTTCTTAACTGGAGCACTGAACATTTTTATGTGTTACAATGTAGGACATCTTTCTCCCTGGCTGCTACAAGATGTTTCATTGATCTGTAAAGATATTTCTTTTGCTACATTTTTAACTGTCTACTTTTATGCAAAGACTTCATTGTTGGGTGTCCTCTGTATTGATGCCAGGAAGACTTGCAGGCAATTTGTGCTCCATTAATGGCTCTGTTGGGGACAATTTGCATGCTTGCCGAGGTGCATATCAAGGTAGTAATGCCGAATACAGATATAAGATATGAACTGATGCTCTTATCTCGAACTAGGTGAATGGTGATTACAGCTAATCTTCTACTGCATGGAAATAGGAAGGCACTGCACATATTTGGTCTTCTGCAAATAAGGATGTCTTTCTACACAATGGATGAAATATCTGTAGTGCAAAGGAGAGCTGCAGCTGTCTGAAACGTCATGTGTGCAGTTTCTGGAGCCTGAGAGAGGTACTTCCATAAATCACAAAGACAAATGGATGAGATGATTGAGCTGACATCATATTGTTGTACTTGGATTTCGTATTGCTTGCCACAACACCACTCAGATGCAATGCATTTGGGAGCTAAGCAATAACCACAGAGAAGCTAACACTGCTGACAGACATTAGTCTGTAACCTTTGTAGTCACAGCCTTAGTTATCCCATTGTAGCTGCAGAAAAATCTTAGAAACTGGAAGGATGGGTAATCAGGGATAGGCAGAAGGTGGACTGAGATATACTAGTAGAATTCTAGATGATCTGCAGTAGAGTGGCAAGAACTTCTGATTCCAAATAGAATATCAATAGCAGCCACAACATGATCCCTGCCCTAATTGTTTTAGGCAGACATGAACAAAACTTAGGGTGAGCAGGAGTGGATTTTTTTGTGGAAGGATACTGTGCTGTCTCCATGCCTATGTGCCCTGCTTATAGGCACTTTTCAGCCAGGTAAACATAAGCCTGTTCTTTAAATCCAACAAATCTTGATTAAACAGTCTTCTTGAACAAACAATAAAGAATGGTAACTTACATTCCACAAGAAACCAAAGAGGTATTCTAGGGAGAAATAAGTAATGAATGCTGGATGAAAATGGGTGAGGCCTGGTAAAAGAGGCGTGTGCTCTGCCAGGTCCTCTGGCCTTTTTGCTGTTTAGGTCTAAAATGAGAAAAATCTCCTGCCCAAAGGGAAGTCCTTACTAATTCATTCCAGACTGCTAAGGTTCCAGTTACAGCAGGCTTGGCTAGCAGATTCTTGATGTCTCTACTTTAAAGAGCTGGGGGCAATGCAGATACAAAAGCTCCATTTAGTTCCGGTTCGCAAATTCCAGGGCTCAGTTTCGTTCATTCTAAGTGCACGTCTTGCACCAGGTTCTGGTTAGTACATCTTGGGGTTCTAGTAAGAAACATGCACGCTGGGCTTTGATCATCTGGTCAAAGAGAACTGGTGGCCACCTCCCTATGCAACACAGGTGCCATTCAATTAACTTTTAAGAGGTGGAGGCTGCTATATGGACTTCTATGTATCTGAATCTGTTGTATGTCTCTCTCAAGTGAAAGAATATTGCGCTTTTCCTGATAATGTTTATGGTGACTATGGCCATGTTTACACTGGCCTTTTTTCCTGGGGTCGTCCCTGGGTCGTCCCTGTGCATCCAGATGACACACAGGGCATTGTGATGGCAACTGGGGACGACCTGGGGATGACCCTGGGAAAACCCTGGGATAGTGGAAACCGGTGATATCCTAATTTTTCTGCCATTCTGGATCCTGAAACAGGCATGAAGCTGTGCGGGGTGGCTCCGTGTCCATGGGAGTGGGTGAGGGAAGCAATTTTGCCATCCCTGGGATGGCAGGGGTTGGTGGGTGGGAATGGGGGTTTCTTACCTTTTCCACTGCACTCCAGGCTCCTCTGTCTCTTTAAAACAAACAAAATGGCGGGTGCAATGTCCCTTTCCTCCCGGGATGACATGCTTCCTGTTTAGAAGGTGGGGGATGATCCCAGAAACAGGTAAGTGTAGGTGCAGAAAGGGCCTATAAGTCTCTCTTCAGGCTCGTTAGCATTATTAAATTGAAGGTGAAAGTTTTAGAGGAAAGCTGAACCTAATATTTCTGTATGAGCTCTCATCATGACATAACTTAATTTCTAGGAATGTTCCAGCCCCATTTTGAAACTGCAAAGAGGGAATCATGCTTTCTAACCACTTACCTTAAAAAAGGAATAAATTAAAAAGAGGAAGGTGAACGAAAGCCGTTAGACCTCCTCATGACTGTAAGTTTACTGATTCCCCCCTAGAAATAAAGATCTGACAAAGGGCAGGGGGGGCTCTAGGATAAGCAAAATATCTTGTGGGGGAAAAAGATTTTTGAGGAGGGAACTGAAGAAAGATAGAGAACAGGCAACATATACATTGGGGTGGGCAATTTATGGCCCTCCAGATATTTGGGCCTACAATTCCCATCATGCCTCACTATTGGCTACACTGGCTAGGGTTGATATCCACCTATGATGTTCATGTTCAGTGAGGCAGTCCTATACAGTGGGGAAGCAAAGAAGAATGGCAGAGTTTGTCAAGTAGCAGGAGATAAAGGGTGAGGATAAAACAAGAAGCAAGGTCTGAAAGATCATATGAGTGAGGCCATAGATAGGGTGGGCCAAGGCCTTATAGGATCTCTCTTGACTATCCCCAAGTAAAGGATTCCGCAGAGAGGCATGCTTTGTGAACTCATGGCCATGGAAACACCCTGGCACTTTATGTGGTTGTGGTAGCTCAAAAATGTTCCAATATGATCAATAAAATGGCAAGGGGAGTGTATACACGCAATACTTGTTCAGACAATACCCAGTCCTTCATGATCCCTCTTCTCAGAGATACTCAGGAATGATTATGTGGAGACCGTTCACTTGTTGCTTAAAATTGGTGTTCTTAATCAGCAGAAGTTATTATGCAGTTATTTATGAACATCTTCATTTTGGCTTCTTATGACACAGTCCCCCCTACACTTCTCTGAGGAATATTCTGGATCTGAGAAACAATTTAGCTATAATAATCACTGATGGAGAGAAGCAGAGGCAAGTCCCTATGGAAGTCACAAATGTGGTCTGTAATAATAACACACAAAACAGTTCTATTTATATGTTCTTTTCTTGCAGATATCTCATCTATTATTGCTGATTAGAGAAATTGCTATGTCACATTCAGCTGAACGAAGGCCCACTCAGAAGCAAGAATGTTTACTGTTGTGCAGTTATTTCCTGACCACATTGTGATGTTCAGTTAGGCTGACCATATGAAAAGGAAGGCTGACCATATGAAAAGGAGGATAGGGCTCCTGTAACTTTAACAGTTGTAGAGAAAAGGGAATTTCAGCCAGTGTCATTTGTATGCAATTAGTTCCTGGTGAAATTCTCTCTTCATCACAACAGTTAAAGTTGCAGGGGCCCTGCCTTCTTTTGTATATGGTCGCTCTAGTATAGTGCCTGCAACTTTAACTGTTGTGATGAAAAGGGAATTTCACCAGGAACTAATTGCATACAAATGACCCTGGCTGAAATTCCCTTTTCTCTACAACTGTTAAAGTTGCAGGAGCCCTGTCCTCCTTTTCATATGGTCAGCCTATGTTCAGTGGACATGCTCACAAAACCCCAAAGGATTTATGCATCATCCCTTCCACTCCCAATCCCTTCCCATAAGTAAAGGGGGCTAACTTACAGGAGAAGGGAGTAAGGCCCCCTTCTCTGCTTCTCTCTCTCTTCCAGCGATGGCAAAGAAGACTCACCTTAGGAAAGGGGGTGGGGAGATACCAAGTGGCAGAGGGTTCCCTGAAGACTGAAATTGACCAGCAGGCACCCAGTGGGATAAGACACAAATATCTTTCTCCTGCTTGGGCATCATGACACAGATGTGAAGTCCATGGTAGCCTAGCAGGAAATGAGATGCATATCATTATTTGCAGCCATAGAGACCCACAGCTAAAAGTGGTTGGAACTTTTGTCTAACACCTCACCTAATTATTGAAAGACATTTGAAGCCATGAATCTTGTGATGTGCATGTCATTCAATCCTAAATCAATGTGCTCAGGACTGGAGGCTCCTCCTTCATCAATCCCATCTAGGGATGACAGTCATGGGGAAATCTGGCCCATTTTAGGCCTGCTGGATTTCCCTGGAACCCCTGCCTCAACTTCCATTTATGAGCCAAGCTGCAGGCTTTGCCCTCAAATCCAGGAGCTCTTCTTGGGTGTTCCTCCCGCATCTTCTTCTTAAATTGACATTTTCACAAATTGCAGTAGCAGTTTGGGCAATCTGCATAAATTGCAGCCAAAATTTGCACAAATTACACAAATTGCATTGCGATTTACATAAATGTAGATTAAATAACAACTGAAAATCCATGAGCAAGCCTGACTCAATGCATGTAAGCGAGTTGGAGTCTAGGGTGCTGAGCAGATGAAAGCTCAGCGAATTTCACCCCCACCCCCAGACTAATTCCTCTGACATCCCTAGTCTCATCAAGGATCATATCTCTATCATGCACATATCTCTAGAAAGTAAGCCATTGGCAGAGGTAGATCTGACCTAGAATTTCAAGAACCCTGAGTGTGGACAGGCCATCCAACCCTAACTAGGGATCAGTGAATGTGTGATGTTCGAGCTAGCTGAAGTTCTCCATTTTCCATCTCAATGCTCATGTCATCTCATTCTTGCTCCTGAATGCAGGTGTCTTTTCCCCCCTTCAAGCAGGAAAACTGTGCAATTTCAAACAGGAAAAATAGTTTTTTTTCAAACATGCACCCAAATGCTCACTCCCTTTCCCCACTGAGTAAAGTGTGACTATGCCTCCCTTTTAAAAATTATCATTTTAAAGTGCACATGTATGCAAAAGAGACACCCTTTGCAAACATGATCCCAAGCTCAAGAATGTGCCTGCTTTCCTTGAAAATGTGATCACATTCACTTTTGGGGTTACAAACAGGCTGAGTTCATCAATTTTTTTAAAACAGCAACAATATTCTTGTACATCCCTAACTCTAAGTTTGGGTTGTTTGCCTTACAGACATAACACCACAGAGAAATTTTGTATTGTCTGATATATCGCCTTCAAATGCAATGTTTTTTTGATGGAGTCTTTTAACATGCACTGCTGGCAGTATTCAAGTATATGTGGTATTTCATTTCACATGGAAACTTTTCCTGAAGCTAAATGCAGGATCCAAATAAGCAGGGCCTGTCCTACCATTAGGCAGAATGAGGCAGCTGACTGAGGCAGCAGATGCTGTGTGGCAGAGAGTAGGGATGAGGTGACATGCCCAACATAGGAGCAAAGGAAGTTGCTTTGATCCACGTAGCTCAGAACTGTCAACACTGACTGGCAGCGGTTTTTCAGGGTTTCAGGCAGGTTCCTTTTCCTAGTCCTAGCCAGAGATCCTGTGGATTGAACCTCAGAAACTTATGATGCAATGGTTCTCTACCATTGAGCTACAGCCCCTACCCAAGGTGTTGGAGGTTGGAGGAGGAAGCCATGTGTGTCACATGGCCTACCCTGCACCCCTGGAGCTAGCCTGCTGCCTTCATGAGCAGTAGCAGATGTTGTTCCATGGCCAGCATTGAAGTAAGATTTAATTGCCATTCCAGTCAACTTCTGTATGTGGAATGGGGAGTGGGAGGGGAGGCAACTTGTCCTTTGCCTCAGGCAGCAAACTATTTTAGCCCTGTAAATTTGGGATTGATTTCGTTACATTGGGTGGTTGACACTAAAAGCATATACCTTTCATGGAGGTAAACATAGTGAATAACTTACACAGAATTGTATCTGCCAGACTCCATTTGCAATGTTTCGAAATGCCATCTGTCATGAGATTTTGCTTGCTGTCTCATTAATTCTGTTCACAGGTTGTGCTGCCTGCTAAACCTCCCTCGTTTTCATAGATGCAAATGGTGGCCTTTCAGGTTTCTCTGCCTGGCGATAGGCATTGTGAACTTCTGGCTAATTAATCAACATAAACGAACCAATTTCTCTTTTCAAGCGCAGACAAAAATGCATGCCTGCTGTGGGATTTGTGCAGGCTTGAAGCCTCTTTGTCTGGCCTGACCTTTTTAACCAAACAAATTAGTTACGGGATGTAAATGTTGAGATCCAACCCAAACCACCATGAAGTAAGGCAGCTGCAGTATCTTTCACCACATGGAGCTCTCCTAGAAACTGAAGATGTCTGTTCCCTTTAGGTAGTGTATAATGTGATGTGGTTGATAAAGGAGTAGAGAACCTAAGGCTAGATGCATGGGGAAATTTGTCTCGTTGGTCTTGTTTGATGTCTCTTAATGATGAAAAGTGTTGGTGGGACTCATATTGGCAGTTTTTTATTAAATGGTGTGGTTTGCCCAAAAGCACATTATATTTTCCAGTGTTCCAAAATCTTTATTGGCTTCCTACTGGGCTCCGACCCAAGTGACTCCCTGCTCTTTGTGCCTTTGTCTTATCACACTTCTAGGGTCAACTGGGCCTACTATAGTATACAAAACAGAGTACTTTTCTCTAGGTAAAAGGGCAACTAAAATAATCAAGGGGCAGGAGCAACTCCTCTGTGAGGGAAGGTTACAACAGCTGGGATTGTTTTGCTTGGGAAAAAGGCGGTTAAGGGGAAGCAAGATAGAGGTGTACAGAATTGTAAATGGTGTGAAGAAAGTGGATGGGAGATATTGTTCTCTCTCTCTCTCTCTCTCTCTCTCTCTCTCTCTCTCTCTCTCATAAAACTAGACCCTGAGGTCATTCCATGAAGCTGATTGGTGGGCGATTCAGGACAGAGAAGAGGAAGTACTTCTTCACACAGCGCATAGTCAAACTATGGAATTCACTACCACAAGATGTAGTGTTGGCCAGCAATTTGATGTCTTGAAACAGGTTTAGACAAATTCCTGGTGGAGAAGGTTATCAATGGCTATATGCTTCTATTAAAAGCAGTATATGCTATATGCTACTATTAGAAGCAGTATGCCTATGTATACCAGTTGCTGGGAAACATGGGCAGGAGGGTGCTGTTGCACTCATGTCCTGCTTTGTTGGTCCCTGGTCAACAGCTGGTTGGCTACTGTGTGAACAGAATGCTGGACTAGATGGACTGTTGGTCTGATCCAGCAGAGCTCTTCTTATGTTCTCAAGTATAAGTGTACTGCTGCCTCCCTCCTGCTTACTCCTTTCAGTGCTCTCCTCAGTCCACCTGAACCTATTAGCTGCACCTGAACCCAGAGTTGGGTATGGGGCAGTATGGGGGGGAAGGGGTTCACATGAACCTCTTCGTCTTGTTAGGGGGTTGAAGGTTCATGACCTCTGATGGTATGTGCACTGCCCACACACACCTCAGGCCACACATTTCGCAGTCATGTGAATTGGTCCAACGTATATATAGAGTATCAATCCCCCATGTGAGAGGCAATCCTGGTTGGCCCATGGTTCTCCCTTATATGAAGGAAACCTATGCTTGTACATCAGTGTTTATGAGGAGCAGTCAGTCATATAATCACGTACAGTCACGTGATGAATCTAACCAAAGCCAACGTGGGTACCCTATGATCACAAGTTGGGGTAAATATATTTTAAACTGGCAATCAAATTTAAAAAAATGAAAAACAACGTCTAAAAAATAAGAATAGGAGTATCCTAATACCATCGTCATAGTTCTAAACGTTCCAATTATCCTAAATTTTCAGACAAGAAGCAATAACTAAATACCTAACAAGGACGGCCTAATAAAAGCACATTTCATCTCATTAAATCAACAAGGCAAACTTGGCCTTTGCCTTAATAGGTTATTAAAACAAAGAGAGAAATGAACCAAATGAAGCATCGAAAGTAGGAGATTAGAGATTTGATTTTTTTTTTAAAAAAGTGTCCATTATCTAAGTCTGAACTAAAATTGAGAGTAGAGTTATTATTTTCACACACACACACACACACACACACACACACAAACATGGTTCTCTCCCTTTCATTTCAGCAGCTTACAGCAGCTATTCAGGTCCCCAGATGGAAAGCAAAGATACGGAATTCAAATAAAACTTGGAAGAGTAAAGAACTAAGCATGATAATGATGTGTTAGACACTGTACAATGTATTTCTAGACCATTAACAAATAAATGGAATGTAAACAAATCCATAACAAAGGCCTATAAAAATTAAAAGGCAACACTTTTTTTTCTTTTTTAAAAAAGCATTCTCTTTTCGTTGTGTTACTGGAATTCTGTACCTACACTAGCACAGAGGAAGCTGTCAATTTATGTTTATTGTAGTTTATTTAGACTATCTTCCTATGCTAATGAAACAGGGTACCACTGGAGCTCTTTCAAGGAAACTTCATGTGTGTGTGTGTGTGTGTGTGTGAGAGAGAGAGAGAGAGAGAGAGAGAGAGAGACAATGGCCAGCACTGTATATTAGGGGAGTGCATGCCAAAAAATATAGTCATTTATCATTATCGTCATTTCGGACCAAAAAAATTATCGTCTTCTTTCATATCGTAGGTGAACAGTATCATCTTCACGATAATTATTGTGAAAAAAATGATATTTTTTGCAGCCCCATTTTTAAAGAAAAATGCCTATAACTTCTGTATTTTAAAAGTTAGAGGCTTGAAACTTGGTCACAGTGCTTATGGGGTATGCCTAAGTATGTGTATGAAATGTGAGATCGATCCCTCCAACCCTCGATTTTATACGAATTTATTAAAAATCGTTTCAGTTCTGACAGATTAGAATGACAGCTCGCCACGTGCCATTGTGGCCAAGTTTCAAGCCTCTAACTTTTAAAATACAGAAGTTATAGGTATATTTATATGGCAGTCCGATAAAACGATAAAATTGCCCGAAAATTATCGTCTCCAATGATTATCGTAGGTTTTTCTATCGTATCGTCATTGTTAAACACATGCATGATAACGACATTGTATTGTTATCGTACATTTTAACGATACGATACACATCCCTACTGTATATGCTGGCATTTCATTTCAAATAACATTGCACCCACTAAATGTCGCTGCTGATGTATTCCTGAAAATTAGGGATGCTTGTGAAATCTGATGTTGTGAACTCCAATATGAAATTACCCAAGCCACATGACTGAGGTGCAGATTGGAACTTCTCAAATGTTTCAACAGAGTTCTTATCTCAAAAAAAAAAAGCAACAGTACTGAAATGCATTTAAAATATGTATTTTGAGAGAAAATATATTTTGAAATACATATAGAGACCCAGTGTGGTATAGTGGCTAGAGTGTTGGACTGGGAGTCCAGACATTCGGGTTCTAGTACCCACTCACTGGGTGAATTTGGGCCAGTCACAGACTCTCAGCCTAGCCTACCTCACAGGATTGTTGTTGTGAAGATAAATAGAGAGGAGAATTATGTATGCCAACTTGTGTTCCTTGGAGGAAAAAAGATGGGATATAACTGTAATAATGTTATAATAATATTTTGAGACAAAATATGTTTTTAAAAATGGTTTCCTGTGTAAATTTTCAAGCAGATTTATTCAGACAACAACAATAAGAAGTAGGTAGTGCTATTTCCAGTATAAAGATAAGGGAACTCAGTGTGATCAAGAGCTGTACTTATAACAAGTTGAAAGCCCTCCTGGCCCAAATTTGGTATCCTGTTTGTTGCACAACCCTGGCTGTTGAGAATTGACAGCAGGTCAGTAGTCCAAGGAGGGTCAACTAATCTCTCAGCAGTCTCAGGTGGGTTAATTTGTCTCAATGCCCTGAGGTGTGGCAGGTCACATTCATCTTAGGGATCAAAATATTATACTGAGTTTTTCTGTAGGAAAGTCAAAGGAGGACTTATGAGAGATTTCTATCTTGAAAGCTCCAAGAAATGCCATGGTTGTTTAAAATGACAGGAAAACAGGTTTTGTGAGAGATTGCTAATATAGGGTTGTATCCAATGTTAATCCTACATAGACCCCTTGAGATGAACAGGACTTAAGTTAGTCATGATGAAGTTAGTTATGATTAACTTAAGTCTCATCCATTTCAATGGGTCTACTGTATGTGGGACTTACATTGGATACTATCCATAATAAACCAGAAGCTGATCTCTCTCTCTCTCTCTCTCTCTCTCTCTCTCTCTCTCACTCTCACTCTCTCTCTCTCCATAGTTATCTCCACAATATATGGGAGCTCATTATTGTCTTATAGACAGGAATATGAGAAGTGCCCAACTGAGTCCTGGAGTCTGATGGACTCCCCTGCATCTGCCCCACCAATGGAGGCTTCAGAAATTACGTATTTCCCCCATTGTGTAAATGGTGCCTGCAAAATGTGGAAATGCGCAATTTCTGATGCCTCCATTGTTGCGCACAATGGAGGCTTTCAAAATTGCACATTTCCCTGTTGCATAAATGTCAGCTGTAAAGGTCTCATTTACGCAAGAGTAACGGTACAAATGGAACATTTGCACCATTACTCTTGCTTAAATGGGGCTTTTTGACCGGCATTTATGCAACATGGGGAGAAATACGCAATTCCTGGAGAAAGGGCAAACAGCTGCTGAGAAGAAGCTCATGCAGCCCAATGAGTGGGGACAGGCAGTGGGTGACGTGCATCTGATGAGTTCACCCATCCATACTTATAGGTGCTTAGCATGACTTTTTCTTTTACTTGCCATGTTGCAAAACCACATTGTTGCTTATTTCATTGCCCTAGTGGTGGAAGAGGCATATTTACATGGAAATGAAAAGCAATATATGGATAAAAACATGATGATCTTGAAATAGCCCTCAATAACTACAGCACAGGCACCAGAATTCAGTTGTCTGCGCTGTAACAACATGGCACTGTTTAAACTGATCTACATGCTGTGCTACTTGCTGCCATTAAGAGCGGTAGACCCATGACCTCTGTACCTGTTTTTTCAAATGAATAAATGATAGCAGCAGAGGCCTGGCACTTGGTTTTTGTGAATTAGCATAGCTACAGATATCCCAATGACCCATTCTTACTTCTTACAATTTTCACTTGTAAGAGAAGAACCAAGAAAATACAAGAGCAGATTTTACACTTATACACACACTATATACAGTGTGTGTGTGGGGGGGGGGGAGTGAAGCTTTCAAACAAGCTATTTTGTGTGTGATTTTCTTTCCGTATTTCAGTGACAATTCTTCCCCCCTCTTGCCTCTAACTGTGGCCCTTTCTACACCATAGAGGTGTAGAGGGAGGGAGGGCGATCTCAGAAGTACCTAATACACACCATCGGTGCACAGGGACCAGCCAGGGGCCGTCCCAGGCAAAATGCCTGCTGTGGAAAGGGCCTGTGTGTCAGTTATTTCACTGAGCAGACATCCTCCCTCCCAACTCTCTATAATTGTCATCTTTTCATCTAATCCTCTGCTCAGTCTGATGGTGCCGTATAAACTTCAAAGAGCAGTTTGCTGCTGAAGTTATTTCTGACACCACCTGCAAACTATTGGCTTTGATGGAACTACAGCTGGTGTTGATGGCTGCTAAGAGAATACTTGTTTACTGCCTGCTTGACTGTTTTGCTATTTGTGTTTTCAGCCCATATATGTTTTTCTTCTTCTTTCAGTCTGTT
Source organism: Anniella stebbinsi (assembly GCA_029215795.1). Classification (NCBI taxonomy): domain Eukaryota; kingdom Metazoa; phylum Chordata; class Lepidosauria; order Squamata; family Anniellidae; genus Anniella; species Anniella stebbinsi. The sequence goes on along the minus strand of JARDYH010000001.1, from coordinate 344,533,196 downwards.
CATAAACAGAGTTTTCTTTGAACGGGATCATTGGAACCAATCAACCATGATCTTGTTTGAAACCTCTAACAAGGGCAAAATGCTGCAGAAAGGCGAAATGACTGATGAGTAGGGTGATCAGGTACAAAGGAGGGAAAAGGTCCATGTAGCATCTATAATTGTGTTAAAGAGACATGTTTGGCAGATGTAGCTTGTCATGGTGGGCTGAGAAGGGCAGAAAAACCACACTGAGATCATTTCTGGTTGGTATGGGTTAGACTCTTTATGAAAGATAGATTAACATCTGAAGCTGCCCTATACCAAATGAAGCAACTGGTTAATCTAGATAAATTTTGTTGAGATTTACAGCAGCACTACAGCTCTTCAAAAAGGAGTCCTTTTCAGTCCTACATAGAGATGCTAGGAACTAGGGATGTGCAGCGGATTGGGTCCAATCCACGATCTGGACCCAATTTGGGAGAAATCAGATGAAATTATCCAATCCCAATCCCGATCATCTGGACCGTCTGATCTGATCCGATCCATTAGGACCCGATCCAGATCGGAAAAAATCGGAGGATTGAACCTCCTCCCCTCCCCCCATTTATGCTCCTTACCTGCTGCCTCCTCGCTGCCGTCTGCTGCCGCCCACTGCTTCCGTACTACTTTGAATCAGGCCTTGCAGCCTGTTCCACAATAGAGCGACGGCGCACCGGGTACTGAAGCAGCGGGCGGCAGTGGATGGCAGCGAGGAGGCAGCAGGTAAGGAGCATGAATGGGGGGAGGGGAGGAGGTTCAATCCTCCGATTTTTTCCGAGTGGGGGAGGGAGGAGGGAGGTGGAGGTCCCCCGTTACCTGATGGTGTTCCGCGCTGCCGTCCACTGCTTCCGTACTACTGATAAACAGGCCGCAAGGCCTTCTTATCAGTAGTACGGAAGCAGCGGACGGCAGTACGGGACACTGGCAGGTAAGGAGTGTGAGTGGGGGGGAGAGAGTCATCACCCGGTGCTCTACTGAGAGGCAGGCTGCGAAGCCTGTTTCTCAGTGGAAGGGACCAGTGGGCAGCAGCGGATGGCCCGGGCAGGTAAGGAGCACGAGTGGGGGGGAGGGACAGGGAGGGGGGAGTTAGGTCCCCACTCACCCGCCCACATAGGCTTGCATTGGGGGAAAGCTTTCTTTCCCCCAATGCAAGCCTATGGCAAAAACACCTAAAATGGCAACCGATCCGAAAATCGGAATATCCGATTTTCAGATCGGAATTGTATCCAATCTGATCCGGAAAGCCTCCGATCGGATCCGAAGCATCAATTCTGATTCTGATTCTGATCTGATTTTTTTTTCTGTGCACATCCCTACTAGGAACAGAACATGGTACCTTCTACATGTAAAGCAAGTGCTCTACCAGTACACTACAACCCTCATGGTTGTAAAGCATGTGGATATGTGATCAAAAACATGCAAGTGCCACAAATATAAAGCTAGAGGGGGTATTATTTGGCGCAGAGAGAACAGGTAGCATCAAGATGGTGTCCATGTATGGGGTTTAAAGGACTGGCAATCCATACCTTCCCAGAAGAGGGATGGAGAATGTGTTGAGAAAGGAGATAGAATTAGCTGAGAGTAAGGCTCCATGGATTAGATATGGTTGCCTGTCAATGTGTACAACACTACCTTCTTACTGTGGAATGCAAATCTATTTGGCTCTGTATGTGCTGTATTTTATTTTTGTGTTAGACTTCCACATTGGTGTTAAAAAGCTGGATCAGACAACTCATTGTTAGCATTGCTTTGTATGGTTTCTTTATTTATATTAAGATTTATTGATCCTCTTGGTTATGCATTAACTTATTGACATGCTGTCATTTATATTTGTAATTATTTTACAATTTAGGTTATACTTTAATTGTTATATTTATTGTTCATTTGATAATGCCCACTTTGGACATTATCCTATGGAAAATCAGCAGACAAATGAATGAATATATAAAAGTCTTTCATTTCATAAATGGATGGCTACAACTTCTGCTTCCCGTCTAGGGATGGGTGCATCTGTCAACTTCACTTTCTCCCTCATTCAAATTAAAAAAAAATCTGAAGTCCTTTCTCTCTTAAAAATGAAGAACTTTGTGAGGTTTGGTAAATCCTCATCAACAATACTCACCCATCTGCACCAACCAAGTTCAAAAGGTACAGCTTTTCCCAGCACGGAGAGGACCACAATATACCTGCTTGCTATAGCTGTTAAAGTTGAGAATCATGTCAGAACAAAGAAGCAGCAAACTCAATTAAGCATGGTTGAATCACAGGGATTCCAATCTAGAATTTTAAGAGCTAAGCACTCAAAACCCTGGGCCTGTGTGGATAAATCTGTCCATTTCATTTCTTCTACATTCATTTTTTCAAAAAAACCCTCAAGTTCTCTCCCATCCCCCACCAGGTATGAAGAACTTTGTGAATTTCAGTAAGTTCTTATCAAAACTGAAAAGAAATTAAATTCTCATTCATACCTATTGTAATCACCCTGGGAATCAGCCGATTGCTGTATACACTGCAAAGATGATAACCATCTAAAGTTGCTGTTATCCTTTTATTTTTTTCTTCTTGCCTTTGTGAAAGCCTTTGTAGTGGGTGCCCCAAGTTAAAATACTTCAAATTTGAAAATATTATTGTTAGCGTAAATCAATGCGCAATAATTTCAAACCATAGCTTCCTTCCATGGAACAGAAAAAGAGGGAAGCTTCTTGAGGTACTACAAAGCGATTCCAATAATCTACAAATATTTGACTATTCTTATTGAGAATTTATCAACATGAGGCCGTGCGCAACAGAGCCGTACTTCCTCTGCTGATTTCTTTGTCCTAACAGGAACCCCCACTTGCACAATGGTGCATTGCTGCTTCTAAAATAAACTTTGGAAGTGTAAAAAATGCTCATTTCTTGATGTTAATCAGAGCTCCCTTCTGCAAGCTCTGCTGACCTGCTCTTTTCCAGAAGCGAGCATTTCCACTCATTCTGGATAAGTTTTAGAAGTTCCAAAGACCTATTCTGCACACAGCACATAGTTAAACTATGGAATTCACTACCACAAGATGTAGTGATGGCCACCAACATCTGAGACTGTTTAGCTTGGAAAAAAGGAGGGTCAGGGATACATGATAGAGGTGTTCAAAATAATGCATGGTGTGGAGAATGTGGATAGGAGACATTTTTCCTTTCCCCATAATACTAGAACCTGTGATCATCCCATGAAGCTGAATGGCAGGAGATTCAGGACAGATAAAAGGAAGGACTTCTTTACACGGCACATGTAGTTAAATAATGGAATTTACTATCAGAAGATATACTGGTGGTCACCAATTTGGATGACTTTAAAAGGGGGTTGGATAAATTCCTGGAGAAGGCTATCAATGGCTACTAGTCCTGATGGCTATGTGCTACCTCCAGTATCAGAGGCAGTAAGGCTATATACACCAGTTGCTGGGGAACATGGGTGGGAGGGTGTTTTTGCACTCATGTCCTGCTTGTGGGTTCCTGGTAGACAGCTGGTTGAATACTGTGAGTGCTGGTCTAGAGGGACCTGTGGTCTGATCCAGCATGGCTCTTCTTAGGATTTTATGTTGCGCAAGCAGTGGGTCCTACAAGCGCATGGACACCATAGGATACTACTCATGGTCTTTACCTTTTCAATCATACTATATTCATCTTTCTCTCCTCCCCCACACCCACAAAGTCTGTTACATTCCAGATCGTCTATTTAAAAATCATTTTAAAAGGCATAGCTTTGGTCTTCTGTCTGTATGACTTTTCTATATAATATAATGGTAAAAAAATCATAATTAACTTCAAGACCTCCAACTTCTATTATATCTTTCAAACATCACAGCAAAACAGTCATTGCCTTCACTGGCAGTTAATTCTGGCAATTAATTAATTGCCTTTTCCAAATTGTGTGAACATTCACGCACCTCCATCAGACATGCCATTGCAATTGGCTTTGCTATGATACTAACACATCTTTCTGTTGCACCCTGCCACTGATCTCCCATTGACAATGAAGTGCTTGTTCTGAATTATGAAGCAATTTAAGGATGCCTTTTGACTCCAGTCAATGATATTGACAATTTAATTGTTAACATTATTTCAGATGATCTATGACTTAGCAGCTCCTGAACAGAATATTAACGTGAAAGACATCCCAACATTAGGTGTAGAGACATGGAATTTTCTCTCCAAATATATTCTGTATTAGAGGTATCATTGAAATTTCATCCAAAGTGCAACTTGAAGTCAATCTGAAAGTGAAACACTCAAGGAAAGCCAAAAGAGATTCATTGAATGGTGAAAAATATTGATATTTATTTATCAATATTTATTTGATGACTTACAACTTTTTGAAGTACAACACATTCCTATTAAGTTTTTCTGAAAGTGAAGTGCAAAGATAATTTGGAAGTTCCTTTTCAGACATCTGAGGGTTGTTTGGGGAAGTGAACAACATATACAAGATACTCTATATATACTAATTATGACTTCAGAGCACTGTTCAGGTGTTTAGCTGAATGGGGAAGATTAATGCATATGTAGGGTATGGGACTGTGGATGCAGGTTTACCCCCTACATCCCAGTGTGCACCAACCCCAGCCCCTCAGTTCAGATCTTGCCATGTTGAGCAGCAAAGTCTGAAAGGGAGTTCTACTCACGTTGACTTGAATGCAGTTAGACCTCTCCAATGTAATCAGGGAAATTGCTTTATCAGGTTCCCAAGCTGCAGTTGGGCTGATGCCAAAATTACATCAAGAAGTTAAACACCATGTGAGGATCTTTGGTAATGCTATTCTATAGCCAAGGTGTCACCATTGAAAAGGCTCCCTCTCACATAGCCACCCACTTGGCTAACATCATATGGTGGGGACCTGGAAGAGGCCTTTGAATGAAGAAATGAAGGGTTCAGGCAGACTCATGTGGGAAAAAATACTCTTCAAGTCACCACTGTTTGTATTTAAATGTCTAATTTTTATTTTATAATAATACAATATCCAGAAAATAGAAAAGAGTACACATATAAATATAATATATCATGTACACCTAATTTACAGAAGACACAATAGATAAATCTGGACATTCGTCAAGAAATTATTATTTCAGTAGTGAATACATAAACTCCACCATTTCATTCAATACATACAGTTGGCAAATTTCCTCCATTTGATCTTCTATACTATGTAAGCATGGCTATTAAGGCAATCCTCCAAATCCAGTTTGTATCTAACTTTAATCTGCAAAATCAATCTCAAAATTTTATCAAGTAAAACCTTCAACAGGAGCTCTTAGAAATGTTTATGTATGTGTGTGTGTGTGTGTTTAATGTATTTGATATATTAATAAATGAATAAGTAATAATAAATATATTTTTCAGTGCCAGTTCTGTTTACAGACTTCCTGGGAAAGGTTTCGTGCAAAGAATATTGTTACATTATCCCAGACTTTTTCACTAGTGTAATAAAGCAGGTATAAAAATGGCAGAAATGGATAATGCGATCTGGCAGTTCCCTCATAAGTGTCTCAAAATTAGCAGCTGAGGACCAAAACAGATATTACTTTAAATGTGTGTCTTGCACATATTTTTACTCTACATTAGATGCAGCCCTTTATCTGGATTAGAACCCTAGCATTGGGAGCAGGGCAGCTTTTAACATTCAGATCAGGCCCTCTGTTCCTACTCTAGAATAAAAATGAAAAGGGGAAAAAAGACCTAGGTGTTAGACACACATTTAAATAATACCTAATTTAGCCCCAAGTTTACAACCAGGAGGTGTTCATAGAGCTGGACATGTGGCTGCTATCACAGAATCATAGAATAGGAGAGTTGGAAGGGGCCTATAAGGCCAATGAGTTCAACCCCCTGCTCAATGCAGGAATCCACCTTAAAGCATACCTGACAGATGGTTGTTCAGCTGCCTCTTGAATGCCTCTAATGTGGGAGAGCCCACGACCTCCCTAGGTAATTGGCTTCAATGTCATACTGCTCTAACAGTCAGGAAGTTTTCCTGATGTTCAGCCAGAATCTGGCTTCCTGTAACTTGAATCCATTATTTCATGTCCTGCATGCTGGGATGATTGAGAAGTGATTCTGGCCCTCCTCTGTGTGACAACCTTTCAAGTATTTGAAGATTCTATCATGTCACCCCTCAGCCTTCTTTTCTCCAGGCTAAACATGCCCAGTTCTTTCAGTCTCTCCTCACCGGGCTTTGTTTCCAAAGCCCTGATCATCCTCGTTGCCCTCCTCGGAACCCCCTCCAGCTTGTCTGCATCTTTCTTGAAGTGTGGTGCTCTGAACTGGACATAATATTCAAGATGAGGCCTAACCAGTGCTGAATAGAGGGGAACCAGTATCAGTGATTTGGAAGCTACACTTCTATTAATGTATCCCAAAATAGCATTTGCTATTTTTTGCAGCTGCATCACACTGTTGGCACATATTCAGCTTGCGATCTACAACAATTCCAAGATACTTCTCACTTGTAGTATTGTTGACCCAAGTATCCCCCATCTTGTAACTGTGCATTTGGTTTCTTTTTCCTAAGTGTAGAACGTGGCATTTATCCCAATTAAATTTCATTCTTTTGTTTTCAGCCCAGCGTTCCATCCTATCAAGATTTCTTTGAAATTTGTTTCTGTCTTCCGGGATATTAACTATATCACCTAATTTGCAGCACAAAATAGCATTTGCTTTTTTTTTTTTTTTGCAGCCACATCACACTGTTGGTTCATATTCAGCTTGTGATCTACAACTCCAAGATTCTTCTTGCTTGTAGTATTGTTGAGCCAAGTATCCCCCATCTTGTAACTGTGCATTTGGTTTCTTTTTCCAAGGTGTAGAACTTGGCCTATTAAATTTCATTCTGATGTTTTCATCCCAGCACTCCAGCCTAACAAGATCACTTTGAAGTTTGTTTCTGTCTTCCAGGGTATTAGCTATCCCACCCAATTTTGTGTCATCTGCAAATTTGATAAGCATTCCCTGCACTTCCTCGTCCAAGTCATTAATAAAAATGTTGAAGAGCCCTGAGCCCTGCTGTACCCCGCTCGTTACCTCTCCAAAGTTTGAGAAGGTACCATTGATAAGCACTCTCTGAGTCTGATTCTGTAGCCAACTGTGGATCCACCTAATAGTTGTTCCATCTAGCCCACTTTTAGCTAGTTTGCTGATCAGAATGCCATGGGGTACTTTGTCAAAAGCTTTGCTGAAGTCAAGATATATTATGTACACAGCATTTCAACAGTCGACAAGGGAGGTTATCCGATCAAAGAATGAGATCAGGTTAGTATGGCAGGATTTGTTCTTGAGAAAGCCATGCTGGCTTCTGGTAATCATTGCATTGATTTCATGGGACTTAAATATTGACTTCTTTATAATCTGCTCCAAAATTTTCCCAGGGAGTGATGTCAGACTGACTGTTCTGTAGTTCTCAGGTTCCTCCTATTTGCCCTTTTTGAAGATAGGGACAACATTAGCCCCTTTCAGTCATCTGGGACTTCACCAGTCTTCCATGATTTTGCAAAGGTAACAGACACTGGTTCTGAGAGTTCTTCTGCCAGCTCCTTTATTACTATAGGATATATTTCATCAAGCCCTGGAGATTTGAACTCATTCAAAGAAATTAGGTGTTCCTTGACCATTTGTTTAGCAATCTCAAACTACAATCCTTCCCCTTCAGTTTGTACTTCACTTTTGCCCGTGGGGTCATAGAACCATTTTTGGGAGAAGACTGAGCCAAACTAAGAATTGAGCACTTCAGCCTTTTCTCTGTCATCTGTTACCAATTTGCTATCCTTATTAAGCAGTTGAACCACCATTTCTTTCCTCTGTCTTTTACTATGCACATACCCAAAGCTTTTTTGTTCCTTTTAGCATTCCTCTCTAGCCTCAGCTCATTCTCAGCTTTAGCCTTCCTGACACCATTCTGGCAGTTCTGTGCTGCCTGTCTGTACTCTTCTTTTGTAGCCAGGCCTTCCTTCCACTTCCTATATATGTCCTTTTTTTGTTTTCAGGTCATCAAGAAGCTTTTTGTGAAGCCACATTGGTTTCTTCTGTTGTCTTCTATGACTTGTGGCAGTCCTTTTTTGAACTGCTGAGATCACTGCTGTTACATTTTCACCCCCCCAATGGGAGTGTTGGTTCATACAAATAGTGTCTCCATGAGAACAGCTTCTAGCAGTGAGCTTAGCAGTGGTCCCACACATTCCCCATGGGACCAGTGACTAGTGTCAACCAGCCCTCCAGAAATACTGTTTTCAAAATACTTCCTCTTTATTAAAGCAGTAATTATTCTAGACTCCACAAAAACTATGCTGTAACATGAAGAAATAATGATCTATTCTGAGCTCAGTTCTACTAAATCAGGTCTCATCTGTTCCCCAAGGAACCTCCAATCCCAACTTCCAACCATGGAACAATCATCCATCCGCTTACTTTTCTGCTGCTGTTTTGGCGTCAGGAAGGACGACCTCTATTCTCCCCCATTGTTGGAAAATATAGTTTTCTCAGCACTCATAACATCTGTTAAAAATTCTGGGAAATATATTTTTTCTCAGCAGGTCTAGCACAACACTCAGTGCTGTAGTGGCACTGGGGGGGGGGGAGAATGGAGAGGAACCTCCCTCTTTTTCTCTCTCTTCCCACTACAGCCATTGTGGGTGGAAGGGAGAGGGAAGGAGGAGTTTGTGTGCATAGGCAGGAGTGGGAGATGATTTGGAGGTGGACATGTAGGAGGCAGGGGGAAAGGAAGCTCATGGGCGAGTGGTTTGGAGGCTCATGGGTATTGGGGTAGGGGTCAATCCTGCCTCAACTCAAATGGGCTTAGAATAGGCCAAGTCATCTCCTTGTGATTTGCAAAATAGCTACTTATTCCAAGCCAATTTGTGGAGGAGGGGCAGTTTGCCCATCACTACAACAGTTGTTGCATGCATGCACTTCAAGCCAAAGACAATCGCAGAACAATAGCCTGACATAGCTAAACAATTTCAAAAACCAAATGCATTTCAGTTTCCACAAAATGTGAAGTCCAAACAATCTGAGATATAACAAGAAAAAAAAAGAAGCACTTCAGAAAAGCGTATAACAGATGGTCATCTTGACATCCTGCAGCACTTGACCAGACATAGCTCAGGATTTTTCCGTCTGCGACAGCAAACAATGCTGTCCTACAGGTTACATATTTAACTAAGTCACCCAGCAAATTGCAAAGCTACCAGGATCTATCACAGTTTGTAAGTAGATTGTGTCCATGTGAGACAGGAGTCCCTGAAACTTTGATACATGTACTCTTATACTGCAAGTTCTCCTCTGATTTGAGATTTGTACTAATTTTTCCAGGGCATCCAGATGAAAGATTGGTAATAAATTGACTATCAAATACAGCCCTACACATCAATGAATAGGTGGCTATTTCTAATCACCATGAGTATAAGAGTTCAACGGACTGCCTGTTAAATTGGAGAAACTGTATTTTTGCATTTAGTTATCTGTTTTGTATTTTTACCTGAATGACCGTAATAAAGAGGTATGTATGTACTATGTACTATGTACATAGTAAAGCCTGTGAAACTGCCAATAAGGTCTGACAAAAATCCCTCCCTCTCTCTGGGATATAAATAAATAATCTTATTTATTCATTATATTATTAATCTGCCCAATAACCATAATAAATAGGATGGATTATATCTTCAGTTATATTTTGGCCCCATAGAGACATTCTCCCCAATGCATAGGGCTGGTGTGTAGAAGGGGATCATGCCTGTACTGATCCCACAGCCTCCATTGCACATCCCAACATCCATGTGGTCTGCCAAGGGGTGCCTTTTCACATTCAGATGTGAATGTCTGTAACCATTCCATGTGATTGCAACCCCCCCATCACATGGCACCTATATGCGTTCAAGTGACCACGAGTAGGCACCCCTTTCCAGATGTTTGCATTTAATGCATGGATGCTGGAAGTGGGCCTGGCAAGATGTGCAACATGTGGCGATGTGTGTGTGTGAGGCCAGGATAGCAGACTGCTTGATGGAAAGCAGCATAAATTCTGCATGCATGATTGCAGTTGGGGTACCATTAGATACATGGAAGGAAGCATTAGGCTTCCATTCTTTCACTGTGAAAAAATCCCAGATAGCATGAATAGATCTAGAACTGATGATTTTAACATGCCCAGGAGCAAGTTTAACAATCATTAAAAAGATTCCTAGGCATTCTAGATTAACTTTTTCAATCGTAGAGCTGTCATAAGAATCTAAGAAGAACCATGCTTGATCAGATCAAGGGTCCATTTAATTCAGCATTTAGTTCACGCACTGGCCAATCGGCTGTTGGCCAGGAACTCACGATCAGGACATGGGTGCAACAGCACCCTCCCACCCATGTTTCCCCGGAACTGGTGTATACAGGCTTATTGCCTCTGGTGCTGGAGGTAGCACATACCTATCAGGACTAGTAGCTATTGATAGCCGTCTCCTCCAGGAATTTATCCACCCCCCTTTTAAAGTCATCCAAACTGGGTGTCCATGGCCCATTTGTACTGTTACGTGTATGCACCCCACTTCCAGGTGGTGAGAATGATTCAGGGGTACCAATGCTTATTTGGGGTTTAGGGTGCAGTCCTATGCATGTTTAGACAAAAACAAAACTTATAACTTACAGTAACCCCCAGACAGCATGACTGGAAGGTGGTCACTGGAGACTTATGGTATTGCTGCGATAAAGGGTTTATTCATATACAGGCTGTGCATAAGATGTAAGAGGGGGACGGTGTCACAGTACTAGCACTCGAATAGATTCCTGTTCTCCATCAGATGTCTAGGGGAACCCATAGTGCCATAGGTTTCCCTGTAGAGAGCTTGTCTGTTCTCTGCCTCCTTTTCAGATCCATTTCCAACACCACCTATCTTCTTTCTCCACACACAGATCTTACCCCTCTTCCCCTTGTCTAATGGGGGATGGGAAGAAAAAGGAGTCATTTCTGCCCATCACCCATGTTTCCTTGGGCCATCCTAGCTCCCATTGAAAGACATCACCAGAACATTTCCAGGTATCAACAACCTTTGTTAGATCGTAAGGGTTGCATGGATAGTTACATGGATAGTTTTGCTTACAGAAATGAATCTTTTTGAATTGCAGAATTGGAAGATATCCTGAATTCCTGTGTTATCAGAAACACTGGCTCTAAGGGTCCCTTGGCAGGTCTTAGAGACCAATACCAAGCATATAATACTTGGTATCTTGACAAACACCATCACCCTGCCTTTAGTATAGTTATGTGTTTTTTTTCTGCTAGAAAAACAACAGAGGGTCTTCTCACCTGTGGAAATGGATGTGAGTGATGACATTTTTTCTGAGGGACTACTTGGACTTGTAGCCCCATCACCTTCTCATTGAGAAAGGAAACTCCACCATGGAGGTGGCATACTCATCACCACTATCTCCTCTGCTGCCTCCGCCTTCTCTTGCCCTGAGGAAGGTTTGTGGGGTCCTTGGGAGGGCTGGGAAAGGGGGATTTTCAGCCAAGGCAGCAGCAGGCACTCACATTTGTGAGGAGAGCAGAGCCCTGCTTGAATCCTCGCAGAAGGCAAAATGGCCTTTGTTCATCTTGCCAATGCATGCATCAGCCTTCTCCTGATGCCCTCCAGATATTTTGGACTTCAACTCCCATCAATCTCAGCCAGGATGGCCACTGCTCAGGCATGCTGGGAATTGTAAGCCAAAACATCTAGAGAGCGACTGGTGGCATGGAAGCATCAAACAAGGGCACTCACATTTTCAAGTGCCTCATTTTGAATGTCTGATTTCCATATTCAATATTTTCCTATAAATATCAGGGACCTTACACTGTATACGTGACATGACAGTAACATGCCAACAGACAATAGCTGAAATAAGAAGATATCCCCTCTCTTCTGGTTGTGATGATATTGCTCAAGAAGTCTCATCATTCTGAGAAGATGGTTTAGGTTAGCCTTTGAAGATAAACTAGTGCAAAACAACAACAAAAATCACTACCAAGAAAATTGTCCCAGATTATCTATGGGAAGGGGAAAGACATTATAGCTCATTGGGTTGATTCCTTTATTTGGAGTGCTCTGAATGTAAGTATTTTATTTATTTATAATATTTCTTGGCTGCCTTTAAAGCCACCACTATTTGATAACAAAGCATAGGGCAGAAATTGAATGGATTTGAGTGAATTGAATTGAATGGATTTGAATGAATTGTTTATAACTACCCTGTTTAAAACAAGAAATATGCGGCAGTTCGTAAGGGGAAAAATGTTGTTGGTTCCTCCTATCCCTTATGGAAATAATAATAATCCCCATAACAGGAATTTAACTACACATTGAAGATAGCCCGGAGAAACGAGCCCGATCACCTGTGAAATGCAGGACTACCTTTACTGTTGTTGATGGAGAAGGCAGAGTTAGCATTATATTGAGATGCACCTGCCAAATGTTTCTCTCTTGGAATGTCTCCCTATAATATTTGTTCTGCTTCACAGTCTGTTACGCTAACATACCAAGATGATGCCTTTACTGTTTGTTTGGGAAGGCAATGAGGGGTGGAAGCTTTTCAATTACTTGACTCCCAGCGAAATTAGAACAATACAAAAGGTTTTAAGGAAAACTTAAGAAGAGAAGACAAAGAAGCTGCAGCTCAGCAAAGAGTCAAATGAAATCATGTGCAGTGACATGGGTGGAATGAGCAACCAAGGTCATCCACTTCCATGGCCCTTTTAGTTCCAAGGATAACTTCTGCAGGAGTGAAAAATCTCCACCCCATTACCCCTGGCAAACCCCCAAATGGACATAATTTCATTACAGTTAGCTGCATTTCCCACTGGAATCTTAATTGGATATGGTGGGCTTCTTAGCTTATGTTAGGTGCCCTTACATAGATTCTGTAATCCACTCCACAGATGGCAAAGGTAAAGGTCAGAATGGCATTTGTATTATGGAGAGATGACTCAGCATTATGACTCTGAAGACCTAGCGGTTGTTCTGGGTAGGAAACAATATTTTAAAACAGCCATTTTAAAACAGCAAACCTCTGTCATTTTCACTTTGGCCAAAAAAAAAGGGAGGCCCAAATTAATTTAGCTTGTTAGTTAAATTTATAAACCATGCCTTCATCAACAAAAACTGTTATTAGCATTACAATAGCGATACATTTAACATAAAAAGTATTATTAGCATACATAGCTACCCCTCTGAAAACTGGAAAGCATGAGATTAAGCTGTGTGGAGTGGAAATCCATTGCCCTCATGAAGAAAATTGGCCAGATACAAACAAATAGCATCTTGCATCTGATGATGTGCCCAGCATCCATGAAAGCTTATGTCAGAATAACTTTGTTAGTCTTTAAATTAGGGATGTCCATCACTGTAAAATCCATTTCTTTTTTTGACTCGACAGAGTTCCACAGCATGTACAAATCACTTTGTGTTTTCAAGCCAAACTGTGAGCTTTTCCTGGAACTCAAGGAACCTTTTTCTGAGGAATTTGCACAAATGTCTGAGGAATTTGCACAAATTCAGCCAAACTGGATGTAGTGTTCAATGCCTCCTAATACAGGGAATTGGGCTGGGAGATGCTGAAACCTAATAATCCCATGCATCTGAGCAGAAAGTGATGTTCCTGAACATGCATCTCTCCAAGCATCCAGGCCAGTTAATAAAGGACCTCCAAAGAGTTTCTTGTCTCCTCCAATCATGTTAGAATACCCTCCTTCAGGTGTCTCCACAGAAGGAACTTAGGCGGATGGCTACAAGAGATAGGGCCTTCTCAGTTGTAGCACCCTATTTATGGAATGTCCTCCCTAAGGAGGCTTGTCTGGCACCTATACTGCTATCTTTTCAATACCGGGCATTTTTTTTTCTCCCAGGCATTTTGGAAATGTAGCTCTTAGAGCTTATGTCTGTATTTTTATATTTATATCATTATATTTATGTATTCCTTTGCATTTTTGTCGTGTAATCTGTTTCAGTCCTTTAAGTGTTTGTATCATGGTTTTTAAATTTACTCTTAATTGTTTGTAATCTACCCATAGAACATTTGCTGTTGTGCAGATGAAAATTATAACAAATAAACAAATCTAGCAAATCCTCCCCAGTGCTGGTTCCCCTGCCCCTTTGCAAGGGGCAAATTTGCTTGGGAAGGGGTCACAAGCCCCGTTATGAGCTGAGCCTCAATTCTAAGGGGGATGCAGCCTGGCTTGGAATAGAATTTGGATTTCCAAACTGGGGAAGATCATTTCCTGAACCACCCAATTTTCAAAATTTCTGCCATCACTGTATCAAACAAGTAGGGTGACTATATCTGGGAAACTAAAAAAGAGGACACCCTGAGGGCAGGAAAGCATGATTTCCAGAGATTCCCAGAAAGCATGCTTTCCTCTTAAAGGCCCTGATTAGAGTGGAGGAGGGGAAAGCATGTCATTCCCACCCACCCCAACTGCTCCAATAGGGCCCTTTTCTATAATGTCCGAGATTGCCATGCTTTCCCCTTTAAGACCCCAATTGAAGTGCGGGGGGGGGGGGGAATGACATGGCTCCAGAAAGCACATTATTTTCCCCTGGCATGCTAATGGCGGTCTTAAAGTGGAAAGCGTGTTATTCCCAGACATTATAGAAAATTACTGAAAATCCCAGGATAGAACAAAACCCAGGGAAATCAGGGGAAATCCTTACAGCTGGTCAGTATACACAAAAAGTCAGAGCTGCAACTAAGCAGGAGTTATTGGGTAGTGGGAAGAGAAATATAACAGAAGGTTAAACCTTACAAGCAATCAACACCAAGCATTTCTACTCAGAAGTCAGTCCCACTAAGTTCAGCAGGACTCACTCCCAGGTAAATGTGTACAGAACTGCAGTCTAAATGAATTTGCTCCTCCATTATGATTTCTGGTTGGATCGAAGTTTTAAATTGATAAAAGGAAGAAACACCACATTGACTTTTTTTCCTTTTGAAAGAAGGAAGGGAATCAGTTAAATGAGACAGCTGAAGGGGGAAATGCAAAGTAACAACATGGGTAAACCTGTTTGCCAGCAGGCGGCTGCCTTCCCAAATTGGTTTCATGTCAGCAATTCCTTGCCTTCATGGGGAGCTTGTGCACTTTCTCTCTGCTGATAGGCATATGCGGATCGAATATATCAATAATAGTAATAATAATAATAATAATAATAATAACAATCAGATTCTGACAGGCAAGAGATTACTAAATGCAAAATTCCCTGCTTCTGAATTCTTTCATATTTTAAAATGAGATGAAGAATATGCAAAGTTTTAATGACCCAACACACCGAGCAACAGATTGCTTGGTTCAAATACAAACAATTCTGAGCGCTCTGTTCAACCAGGTATCCTTTGGCTGTTTGCCGGTGTACAGCATGTTGCTTAAAGTGACACCGCAAATGATCAGGGGAAGAAGAGCTGATTTCTGGCATATTTGTATCTTGCCTTTCTTTCAAGGAGATCAGAGTGGCATTTCAGCAACACCATAACCCAGCAAGGCTGATTAGGCTAAGTTACAGTGACTTGCTCAGTGACTTTGTGCTTGTGAAAATTTGAAGCTTGTTCTTTCCCGTCTGAACCCTAGACCTGAGCCTCTGCATTTTGTTGACAGTTATTACTGCATGCTTTTTCTCTAAGAACACTTCAGGTTGACTCATGTGCTCAGTGAAAAGGATCCCATTCAGTTAGAGGGACTCTAAACATGTGTACATTTTCACCCCATTAGTGGCAGCTATCTACGAGCGATAAAAAGATGTTCACACATGCATCCGCACATTTGCTGTTCTTCACCCTGAATGACTGTGCATACTGCCATACTCGATGCCTGGAAGGTGAAATTAGAAACTAACTGCATTAAAAATCATGGTGCCTGATGTAGGGATGTTTGAGGAAGGTGATCTTTGCATATTCCTGCACCAAAGGACCTGAACAATGCAGATTTTGCACATCTCTGAATGTTGCGATGCTGTTCTTGGCAGTTTAAGGGAGCAATCCTAACAGCATCTGGCAGGGTAGCATATTTCAGATTCCCGGATTTGAGGCCGAAGACAGTGCTCCAATCGTGGGTCTAGGAATCTGTGCTCCCTGCCTGCTACCCCTCCCTGTCACAGTCATGCGCTGGCTGCTTTTCCAAGGTTGCAAAAGCAATCTGGGGGGGGGGGGGTGAATGGGATGTCCCTATGTGTAGGAAGGGGAGGGGATTGCAGAGACCGGCTTACACAGCATCCCCTGCCCTCTCCAGCCTCCTTCCCTCTCCTGCCCAACCTAGACAGGTGTGTCAGGGTTCCTTCTATGACCCCCCCCCCCCCCGGAGCAACTCCTTAAGGACCTTTTACCTCCTTAAGGGTCCAACCTACCTTCCTTTACCTTCTCCTTCCAAATAACATGGACTTTAGGCTGTACACGTGGGGAGAGAGACACTCCAGACCCTTTAGGTTTAACACAACAGTTTAATAGAATATTAAACCTAATTACAAGTAAAGGTATTTAATTGATAGAATTGGGTGCAAAAACACAAGTCCTTTACCCTAGCTGCATTTAGGCTTTTCCAGCTTCTTCTTCTTTGTGTTTGTATCCTTTCTTGCTCTCTCTCTGTGGCTGGCTGATTCCTCTCTTTTTCTACCCTCTTTCTCCAAAACAGAAAGTACTGCTTCAATGTTGAAGATGTTGCTGGCTGCAGCAAAATGGGAGAGCACAGGGCTTCACCACACCAGGTTAAAATCCTGCATCCTTACCATGGCTTTTATTTATGGATTCTTTGTGCAATTAAGATTGGTTCCTTTACATGGGCAGATGTGTTGGGCAGATGTGTTATGAATCAAGGACACCCTTTCTTGGTAAATTCTATATGTTTTCTGTTTGTTTCATCATTCAGCCACTAGATGGCGAGGCCTATATATTGGGTTACCCTTGCTTATTATGTTATCTCCGATCTTCTTGAAAGTGGGATGAAGGGGGGAAAGTGTGGGAGATGTCCTGGAGGTTGGTAACGTTGTGTAAAGGACCCACAAACTTCTGTGAGTGACCAATCACGAGCGTGCAATAAATCAATTGTATGGAAATGCTCATAGAATGAAGTGGTTGCTTCATCAGTAGAATCCCCCCACCCATCCCCATCTAGTAAGGTAAGATTGCTCTGTCAATAATTGATCAATGGTTTACCAAGAGAGACTTTGGAGCTTAGGATAAAAGCACAATAGGATACTCATTAATTGTTTACATGTTCTTTCAGAGTGATGTTTTAATTGAATATCTGCAGCTGCTTTTTTTTTAATTCTTGCGGATCTTTTGTACCTTGTTTTAAAGACAAAGAATAAATATGTTTACAGATGGGAAAATGGAGCGGTATTTGAAGGCTGGGCAATTAAAGCAGGGAAATCATTTCACGGACAGAGTAAAATAGCTTTGCAAATGACTGAGACACAGGAACAAATAAAGAAGGAATCCTGCAGTGCCATTTATTCACTTTTCAGCAGAGAATTGCACTTTAAACATTTAAGATGATTGGAGCGACGCTCATTTCAATGTACCACTAATTGTAATCATGACAATTATCCTGCACAACTGCATTATTATAGTGAACGACTATAATAGGATTGTGACAAATACCATCATGCACAACAGTTGGCATTCTTTAATTTTGAAAGCATTAGGAGATGCTTTCAAACAGAGAACTCACATGAAGAGATACAGATTTCAAACTGTGCATGTATTTAACGGTAAAAAGAAGGTCTTTATGGTAGACCTTTCCTGATGCATTCTATTTTCTGTTTCCCTTCTCTTATCATAGCTCAAATGGCTAATGCTGCAAATCTGCAATCACTTCCTCTACAGTAGGCCGACTGATTTCCAAAGCAAGGGGCTTGGATACAAATCCAGCCATGGGTAGGCTGACCATATGAAAAGGAGGACAGGGCTCATGTAACTTTAACAGTTGTAGAGAAAAGGGAATTTCAGCCAGTGTCATTTGTATGCAATTAGTTCCTGGTGAAATTCCCTCTTCATCACAACAGTTAAAGTTGCAGGCACTATACTAGAGTGACCATATACAAAAGAAGGCAAGGCCCCTGCAACTTTAACTGTTGTGATGAAGAGGGAATTTAATCAGGAACTAATTGCATACAAATAACACTGGCTGAAATCCCCTTTTCTCTACAACTGTTAAAGTTACATGAGCCCTGTCCTCCTTTTCATATGGTCAGCCTACCCATGGGCCTAGCAATCCTTTACATCGTGGGCAGGCAACAATTTTGACCTAGAGAGCCACATACGATGCTGGGTAGTGGGTCAGGGGTACAAGCGCGTGCTCACACACACACACACACACACACACACACACATTCACACAATTATGCCTCCCGTTAAGCAATTAGCAGAGAAAAAACGAAACGGCAAAACAGAATGAAAGTTTACCAATCCCACCTCCACACAGGCTATCTTAGAACAATAAAGGTGACCACACCCTTCTTCAGTGAAGAAAAACAACAACCCAGTTTTGTTTACAAATCTTATTGCATAGACAATGCAGGTACAGCGTAAAGTTTCAAAAGAGTTTGTTCAGTCCATTTTGTGTTCCATTACGTTGGCAGGAACGAGAGAGCAAACGCATGTGCTCCCAGCAATGGAGGAGGTTAGAGAGGGGATGGGGAAGGAAGGGGAGGAGCAAAAGGAAGAAATCACAGGAAACCGCATTGAGGGCAATAGAGACCCTAAGACTAGCTGTGGTTAAAATCCTCATGAACCAAGTGCAAGACTGTCCCCTTCCAGGAACTTGCAGATGAGGTTGCAATATTCCCCACACTCCATATGCCCCCACAACTCAGCATGCAGTAATGGAGATGAAATCATTGGGAGGTGGAAGAGGCTTTAACCTCCCACCACCCCCAGCAATCCCAGTGGAAATTGCTACTTCACAGTAGCTATTAGCCCTGCTTTCATCGGCATTGAGCCCAGTTACTCCTCAGTTGTTTAGTGTGTTGGGGCTCAGACCCCACTTCTGTCTTATACTAAAGCTTTTGGCAGGGTTACTTGTCCTATGTAGGTAGACACATTTCCCATGGCAACCATTTTGTGGTCGTGCCCCAGGACAGTTTCTCAAATTGCCAGGTTTGCCGACAGGCCCAATAAGGTTGCCTACTCCTGATCTATGGTGTTGAGCTATTTCCTCTACTTATAATAATCCCCCTGCCACCAATATAAATATATTGTTACTAAAAAGGAAAATTCAAAACCCTGCTTTGGAGAAAACATCAAGAAATGCGTGGGTGGAAAAAATATTTTTAACAAGACAAATTGTCTCAAATATGTGAAGGTGGAGGTTCAACACATCCTAGGCCACCCCAAATTGGTGCCTTTGTGTGTTACTACAATAATAAACACCCGCTTTTCTACATGAGGAATTTATGGGTTCTTTAGACAACATCGTAATCTTCCAGTTTCACTTCTGTTTTTAAGAGCATTTTCCAGGTGTGTTTTTTCAGAGTGAATGAAAATGTAGTTTCCTAGTTGTGCATTTGTGCTATTCTGTTACAGCACAGCACCACCTAGAGGTTATGTAGTAGAAAATCAGGAAAGGAAAAACTATGTGTAGAGCTCAGGTTTTAATGTTGAGACAAAACTGAACGTAGATACATCAATTAACAACCTCATGTAGAAGATCTGTGTATTGTATACAAGTAGATTTAATGCTTTCCAGCATATTTCATATTACTTTGCAAAGGTAAGCTTTGCTATTATCAAGCCCATCAAGGGAAACAACAACAACATCAAAATGCTTTGGTCTTGTGAATTCTTCTCGGGAGGGAAAGAAAGAGATGTGCAGTGCAATCCTATACATGTCTACTCAGAAGTAAAACTCATGAGTTCCATAAGGCATACTACCAGGTAAGTGTGCAAGGGAGTTACCTCTGAGTAGACATGCCTAGGATTTCACTGTGAATTATATTTTTAAGATTTGTCCCATGAAAACCTGAGGCATTCTGCTAATAATTGCAAGCCTCAATCAGTTTCTTACTTTTTCAGTTCATCTTTAACAAAAAGCCCATTTCACTTCACCTTTAAACACTTCAGAAAATTGCACATAATTACAATGATTACCAGAGTATTAGATTTTTATTTTTTTTAAAAAAAAATCTCATCGAGAAGTATATGCCAACCTTTTGATATTTTTGTTTCTAAGTTTAACTTAAGGGATTTTTTTTAAAAAATCCTGGGTGGATTGCATTACATAAAATAAAAAATTAAAGTTATTTTGGAGAGTTAGAATCAAATCTGCAGTTATGCATTAGTTTTGGATGAAGGCCAGTGGTCATAATGTAAATGGCTTCGTTTTTGTCCTGATTTATTTCCTACAGTTTGGCCATAACTATTTGGTCATAAACTTTAGATACTCGATAGATAAAAGGTTGGGCAACCTTTTAGTAGAACATTTTTGAGAGTCAGATATATATATTGCAGAATTCTGAAATATGGGCATTGTAATCCATGCCAGCAGTGTGCATCCTGCAACCTATGGGCTGCATGTGACTCTTGGCCTGATTTTATGCCATCTGAGTCTCCTATCTCTTTTCTTCCCACCTGGGAATTGGGAGCAGGGGAGAGGGAGAGAGAGGAAAACCAGAAAGAGAGAGGAGGGATACCAGAAATAGAGAAAGAGAGAGGAAAGGGGTGCCCCCACCCAGCACCAGCTACAGTATCCTCCATTGTTGGCATGTTACCCCATGCACTGCCATCTCTAGCTCCACCCAAAACCCTTCACAAGGCAAGAAAGTGGTAGCACAGATGAAGAAGAGAATGAGGTGCAAAGCAGCTGGTGACAATGGTGGTGAGGGAGGGGGCCGATGGAGGGCCCAAAGACCCTCAAAGACGTGGAGCCAGCATTGTGCAAGAAGGGTTAGCATGGGCAAACCCAATGTGCTGAGCATCCACTATAGACATTGAGGCTCAACTGTGGTTCATCTTCAAAGGAGAGTTCCAGAGCTGTGGAGCACTAATGAAAATGATGCTCTGTCTGAATGAAGTGGTCTGGGGGAAGAGATGATATGGTCTACTTCTCAAAAACAGTAGACAGGAGGTATTCCTATGAATGGGGGAAATCTGCACCATCAGTCTGAAATGATACATGCCAGGTACAAGTTTACCTCCTTGTCCGCTGTGGTAAAATCTAGCTTTGCAAGGTCCAAACCATTCAGATGTGTCCAGGCCAAAACAAGCACTGTGCTCTACAATCTCATGCATGTCTATGTAAGTCCCACTGACTTCAATGGAATGGATTCCCAAGCATGTTTAGGATTGCAGCCTGAATTGTACTCAAGACCAAGAGGGAAGCCTTACTGAATATGGAATATGGGAAAACAAACAAACAAACAAACAAACAAGATTCTTGATGACTAACTTTAGCAATAATAGCCAGCAGTTCTGAATCTGAATCAAATGCACCCTACAGAGGTGCTGAAAAGCTCTCCTGGGCTGACTAAAAAATCCTAGGAGCTCGAATAGGTGCTCCTCGACATTAGATCTGATTCACATTTAGTTTAGTATTTTGAATGTTCAAATTTCCTGTATTTCATTGGGCAGTATCTAACGTTGCCCATGCACAACTGGGACCCATAGCTGGCACAACGGGGAGTTCGTGGATTCCGTAGCAGTCGGAAATGAGTGAAATATTCATTTCTAGAATAGGGCAGGTCAGCACTATTTGCACTAACCTGTCTCATTCCAGAAATTAGCATTTCTGCTCACTTCTGGGAATGCTGCTGGAACCACTGGTTCTGTTGCTCAAGTGCTGGCTCTGCTAGTGCAACCCCCCCAAAACAGGGGTAGCACAGCAGCAGTATTGGATACTACCCACTGAATTTATTTAAAGTATTTCTATCCTGCTTTTCAAATGAATGAACCAAAGTAGTTTGCTTATTTTTTATCTAGCTATTTATCTATCTATAGAACTGAAAATCTGCTTAAACATTAAAAGCATACAGTAATACTAAAATCCAGCACACACACAATCCCCACCACCCCAATAAAAAGACTCAGTCATAAAACACCGTCTGGAATAAAATTTCTTGAGCAGTTATCTAATAACGGAAAAACAGAAAGTCTGTTTGACTTCCCAATCAGCCTCTCTATTAGTTAAAAATAAATAAATCGATTGCAATCTTCTTTTAAAGTTAATGTATTATTACACTTTTAATCCCTTCTTTGTTCATCCAAGGAGTCCATGGTGGCATACATGCACCTCCTCTCTATTTTATCCTCACGACAACCTTGTGAGGTAGGTTAGGCTGAGAGTCACCTAGTCACCTAGTGACTCTCAGGCTGCCTCTACAAGAGAGGTTTAAAGCTCTTTCAAGGCACTTAAAAAAATTTACCTCTACAAGAACGGAGCGCAAATCGGGCATAGAGGCACGTTATCTCTCCGATTATGCGCATTATCGAATGCGCATTAAATCGCGAGTTTTATTTTGCTCCGGCCGTTAAAGCGCATTTTGACTATGTGAACAAGCGCTTATGCGCATTAACTACTTGTAAAGCGCATTTTGGTCATCCATTAATGCGCTTCGCCGCCTCTCGACGCCTCTCGTGCAGAGGGATTAGGTGTAAATGCGCTTCAGCGATTATGCGCATAATCGCCTAACCGGGCGCAAAAGCGAATCCTTGTAGAGGGGACCTCAGCCTAAAGTCACCTAGTGACTCCCAGCCTAAAGTCACCTAGTGAGCTTCATGGCTGAGTTGGAACTTGAACCTGGGTTTCCTAAATGTAATCTGACACTCTAACCACTACAACACACTGCCTCTCATTCTCTAAACCCATACTTCTATGAACACAGGGACCCATCACCAGGTGATTTCAGCACGGAATGTCCAATTTCAACAGTGTTAGAAGTTCCTATTCTTTAACTTCCGAAGCTCAACCAAACATAATTACTTTGGGTTTGTGTTTAGCTTACTTAGCTTATCTGGTCCAAAATCACACCCAGGCACTAAGCTAAGTAATCACAGAACCTGCAGTAAAATTTGGCTTTGGATGAAATAATATAAATTATTTGTACACTGGAAGGAAATGGAAGAAACCCCTTTGGACTATTCTTAGTATTCCTTATTGTGTATATATTTGTTTTGGCATCTTGACTAACATTAAATAGGTACTTTTGCTAATCCATCTTTGTCAAACACAAATGAATAGGAAGGCTCACCAGAATGAGGTCTACATTTGCTTATATAGCAAATGTAGACCTCAATATCTCAAACTAGAAACTAGCAAAGAAAACATCCTGCACCAGGCTAAGACACACAGATGCAAGCTTGGTGGTTGTTGTTCTGTGCTTCATTTGAACAGCAGGAACTGAGGCCTAACTTTAGGCTGACCATATGAAAAGGAGGACAGGGCTCCTGTAACTTTAACAGTTGTAGAGAAAAGGGAATTTCAGCCAGTGTCATTTGTATGCAATTAGTAGGGATGTGCACTGACCCCCCGGATCGGATCGGATAGCGGATCGGAATCGGACCTGGGGGGTCGGATCGGATCGGATCGGATCGGAGGCTGGTCGGATCGGATCGGACCAGATGTCCGATCCGGATCGGACGCCATTTTGAATGCTTTTTCCCATAGCCAAGTATTGTTTTACAAAAACGCCTATAACTTTTTCATTTTTAAAGATAGAAGGATGAAACTTGGGGACATTGTAGACTGGTTGGGGATAGTTATCTGTGAGAAATTTCAGAAAGATTGGTGCATGCGTTTTGTGGCAATTAATTTTTTAATAAATACCCAGGAATGCTTATAACTTTGTCATTTTTAAAGTTACAAACATGAAACTTTGCCACATTGTAGGAGGTACCTTGGGACCTATGTGTGTGAAATTTCAGAAACATAGGTGCTTGCCTTGTGTGGCAATTAATTTTAGAAAAATGGGTAGTAGTGGGGTAAATACAGTTACGCCTCCCATTTTTTTATTTTTTAAGATACAAACAGGAAACTTGGGCACATTACAGATACCACTTTCCTTGATATGTGAGTGAAATTTCAGAAACATTGGAGCTTGCCTTGTGTGGCAATTAAGTTTTGAAACAATGAGGAAAGAAACACCTATAACTTTGTCATTTTTAAAGTTACACACATGAAACTTTGCCACATTGTAGGTGGTACCTTGGGACCTATGTGTGTGAAATTTCAGAAACATAGGTGCTTGCCTTGTGTGCCAATTAATTTTAGAAAAATGGGTAGTAGTGGGGTAAATACAGTTACGCCTCCCATTTTTTTAGTTTTGAAGATACAAACAGGAAACTTGGGCACATTACAGGGAACACTTCACTTGATATGTGTGTAAAATTTCAGAAACATTGGTGCTTGCCTGGTGTGGCAATTAATTTTTGAAACAATGAGGGATTCATTGGACAGCACTTGCCCATAGGGATTCATTGGACAGTACTTTCCCATAGGGAATCATTGCATTGCACTTTCCCATAGGGAATCATTGCATTGCACTTTCCCATAGGGAATCATTGCATTGCACTTTCCCACTGAGAAATACAGTTATGCCTCCCACATTTTTATTTTTGAAGATACAAACAGGAAACTTGGGCACATTGTAGACTGGTTAGGGATAGTTATCTGTGAGAAATTTCAGAAAGATTGGTGCATGCGTTTTGTGGCAATTAATTTTTTAATAAATACCCAGGAATGCCTATAACTTTGTCATTTTTAAAGTTACACACATGAAACTTTGCCACATTGTAGGTGGTACCTTGGGACCTATGTGTGTGAAATTTCAAAAACGTAGGTGCTTGCCTTGTATGGCAATTAATTTTAGAAAAATGGGTAGTAGTGGGGTAAATACAGTTACGCCTCCCATTTTTTTATTTTTTAAGATACAAACAGGAAACATGGGCACATTACAGGGAACACTTCACTTGATAGGTGTGTAAAATTTCAGACAGCTGGGTCCAGGCATGTGGTGGCAATTAATTTTTGAAACAATGAGGAAAGAAACGCCTATAACTTTTTTATTTTAAAAGTTAGAAGTCTGAACATTGCTCACTTTGTAGATGGGTTAGGGGTAGATATGTGTCAGAAATTTCAGAATGATAGGTCCAGGCATTTGATGGCTATGGAATTTTTAGATTAAATGTTTCAAAAAATGTTCCACAGAGGCCAGGTCTTCCTTTCCTCCCCCTCCCGCTTCCCGCGAAGAAAAGGAAACACTGTCTCGTCTCGATCCCTTTGATCCTTGCTAGTATCCATTACAGGGCTCGTGTCTGCTTTCCTACTTTCACTTTTTACTCAAGCAGACACGAGCCCTGTAATGGATACTAGCAAGGATCAAAGGGATCGAGACGAGACAGTGTTTCCTTTTCTTCGCGGGAAGCGGGAGGGGGAGGAAAGGAAGACCTGGCGTCTGTGGAACATTTTTTGAAACATTTAATCTAAAAATTCCATAGCCATCAAATGCCTGGACCTATCATTCTGAAATTTCTGACACATATCTACCCCTAACCCATCTACAAAGTGAGCAATGTTCAGACTTCTAACTTTTAAAATAAAAAAGTTATAGTCGTTTCTTTCCTCATTGTTTCAAAAATTAATTGCCACCACATGCCTGGACCCAGCTTTCGGAAATTTTACACACCTATCAAGTGAAGTGTTCCCTGTAATGTGCCCATGTTTCCTGTTTGTATCTTAAAAAATAAAAAAATGGGAGGCGTAACTGTATTTACCCCACTACTACCCATTTTTCTAAAATTAATTGCCATACAAGGCAAGCACCTACGTTTTTGAAATTTCACACACATAGGTCCCAAGGTACCACCTACAATGTGGCAAAGTTTCATGTGTGTAACTTTAAAAATGACAAAGTTATAGGCATTCCTGGGTATTTATTAAAAAATTAATTGCCACAAAACGCATGCACCAATCTTTCTGAAATTTCTCACAGATAACTATCCCTAACCAGTCTACAATGTGCCCAAGTTTCCTGTTTGTATCTTCAAAAATAAAAATGTGGGAGGCATAACTGTATTTCTCAGTGGGAAAGTGCAATGCAATGATTCCCTATGGGAAAGTGCAATGCAATGATTCCCTATGGGAAAGTGCAATGCAATGATTCCCTATGGGAAAGTACTGTCCAATGAATCCCTATGGGCAAGTGCTGTCCAATGAATCCCTCATTGTTTCAAAAATTAATTGCCACACCAGGCAAGCACCAATGTTTCTGAAATTTTACACACATATCAAGTGAAGTGTTCCCTGTAATGTGCCCAAGTTTCCTGTTTGTATCTTCAAAACTAAAAAAATGGGAGGCGTAACTGTATTTACCCCACTACTACCCATTTTTCTAAAATTAATTGGCACACAAGGCAAGCACCTATGTTTCTGAAATTTCACACACATAGGTCCCAAGGTACCACCTACAATGTGGCAAAGTTTCATGTGTGTAACTTTAAAAATGACAAAGTTATAGGTGTTTCTTTCCTCATTGTTTCAAAACTTAATTGCCACACAAGGCAAGCTCCAATGTTTCTGAAATTTCACTCACATATCAAGGAAAGTGGTATCTGTAATGTGCCCAAGTTTCCTGTTTGTATCTTAAAAAATAAAAAAATGGGAGGCGTAACTGTATTTACCCCACTACTACCCATTTTTCTAAAATTAATTGCCACACAAGGCAAGCACCTATGTTTCTGAAATTTCACACACATAGGTCCCAAGGTACCTCCTACAATGTGGCAAAGTTTCATGTTTGTAACTTTAAAAATGACAAAGTTATAAGCATTCCTGGGTATTTATTAAAAAATTAATTGCCACAAAACGCATGCACCAATCTTTCTGAAATTTCTCACAGATAACTATCCCTAACCAGTCTACAATGTGCCCAAGTTTCATCCTTCTATCTTTAAAAATGAAAAAGTTATAGGCGTTTTTGTAAAACAATACTTGGCTATGGGAAAAAGCATTCAAAATGGCGTCCGATCCGGATCGGACCTCATCGGATCGGATCGGATCGGATCGGAGGTTGGCCGGATCGGATCGGATCGGATCGGATTTTCCCGATTTTGGGTCGGATCGGATTCGGATCGTGGATCGGATCCGATCCGATGCACACCCCTAGCAATTAGTTCCTGGTGCAATTCCCTCTTCATCACAACAGTTAAAGTTGCAGGCACTATACTAGAGTGACCAGATCCAAAAGAAGGCAGGCCCCCTGCAACTTTAACTGTTGTGATGAAGAGGGAATTTCACCAGGAACTAATTGCATACAATTGACACTGGCTGAAATTCCCTTTTCTCTACAACTGTTAAAGTTACATGAGCCCTGTCCTCCTTTTCATATGGTCAGCCTACCTAACTTTAACTTAAGTGGTTTTAGTGCCTTCACTGGTTTTGGTGGGTCTCTGGCTAAGGTGCTCTCAATATCTACCCCTGCAAGTGTGTCAGAACATAATGTCTTTCTCCTGCTCCTCACTCCTGCGCAATCACTTACCTCTCAGTTGGGGCCCAATTCACACCAACTTCCAAAGGGAAAGGCAAGGCATGATGGGGTGACTGCTCCTTCTCCTCTTTCTTCTTGTTGGAAAATAGGAACAACTCTACCTGCTTCCAGACATTCGGGGGTGATAGAGAACACTCTGTAGCTTGATCAGTTCCTATTTCCTGCTCCCTTCCTCTTCCTTCTTCTCCCTTCTTCCTCTTGCCACCATGTGGTCTCTCTAGAGAGGAAGCTAGTAACCATGTTTCATTCCTTTGCTCACTTGCACACTCCGTTTTTTTGGGGGGGGTGCTTTTAGTTAAACAGTGTTAGATAGCCTTCCCCGATGAGGTGTATAAAAGCGCTAATGGAGTAAGTTGCTTTGAACGTCTTTTAAACTGGCTCTAGCCTGTGTTTATTGCCTCCAATACTAAATGCTCTGTTGCCATGCTTTCTCTATATAAGGCAACTCTGCTGTAAGACACGCCAGAATGTTCAACACTTCTCACTGCCCATTCACATGTAGAGGGAAGGTGAACAAGCAAGAATGCAAGCTGAAGAGGTATCATGGCCAGAATGGTCTAGAGATTGGCAGTGGTTCCTCTACTGGAACGTAGGCATCAGTAGATGCCTCACAGTTCTGGGGACCACATTTCAAGAAGGGCCGTGTCCATACCAGCCAGTTATCCCGGGGTCAGCTCAAGATCGTCAATGTTCATCCAAATGACACACAGGTGATCTCAGGGTCAATCAGGGATGAGCTCTCAGTTGTCCCAGGATAATTGGGACTGGATTTTTCATGACTTTTCCCAAGGTCACGGTACAACTCCGAGGTCTGCGGCAGTGTGGCGCTTGCTCCCATGGTCGTCCCTCCTCCCCGCGAGTAGCAAGGCTCACTGAATGGGCACAGAGCTCTGTGGGGGGAGTCTTAGGGTGACCAGAGAAAATCCAGGCCAGGGCTCATGTAACTTTAGCAGTTGTAGAGAAAAGGGAATTTCAGTCAGTGTCATTTGTATGCAATTAGTTCCTGGTGAAATTCCCTCTACATCACAACTGTTAAAGTTGCAGGGGCCCTGTCTTCTTTAGTATATGGTCGCTCTAGTATAGTGCATGCACCTTTAACTGTTGTGATGAAGAGGGAATTTCACCAGGAACTAATTGCATACAAATGACACTGGCTGAAACTCCTTTTTCTCTACAACTGTTAAAGTTACATGAGCCCTGACCTGGATTTTATCTGGTCACCCTACCTTATGGGCCCCTTCCAACTCAACTATTATATGATTCTATGATATGAATGTAATCCCCTGATATCAGCCCTGTTTATTATAAGTCACACCCTGCCTGCTGTTTCTTGCAAATGGTCCTTCTCTTAGTTCTTCTAGTTTTCAGTGGCTGGAGCCAGGGTAATACATATTGCCTCTCCTTAAAGTGGCAGAGTAATTCCCAACAGCAGCGGAATGAATTATGCTGCCAATGGCTGAATCTAGGCCCACACAATCCAAACACACACACTCCTCATCGAGTAAAGGGTACACACACTCTTTTAAAAGCAGCATCCAGTAAAGCATTTAGCCATCAAGTTTGGTGCACATAAGCATTTGTGTTTTAGAGATATGCATATAATTCCTTGAGCGCCATTTGGTGGAAAGGTAGGATACCAATTTAGTAAATAAAGGAACAAATAATTCTGCATATTCACATGACCTTCATGCTTAACAGAACCCACATGGATTTTCAAGATTGGATACCTGAGTACAAACCTTAAAATTAGCCCTGCCCCCGAGTCATCCAG